>OX352315.1:0-1240000 GCA_947086415.1 Pammene aurita | reverse complement strand
GGGTTTGGTCAATTCCTTCTCTTTCGCGAGATTAATAAATGAGTATGATTTAACCACTCACCTAAGAAATATGAAGTCGATGGCCTTATTAATAAGATTGGTAACGAAAATAATAAATCTGCCATCAAAATTGTACCACCAACTAAATTATCCTGAGAAAAGAAATGTTTTCGGTGGCAGGATTGATCCTTAATACTGAACAGTATGATTGGACCTACTGCGAGTCAAAAAAGGATATTATTCATCATCACAAGTCGTTCCCTCAGAGCTGAGGATCATGTCCTTCTGTTGAACACCAGGTTCCTCCATAGGCTTATATTATATCCCTCGCTAAGCGCATGGCTTCTTGCAGTTTTAATTGCAAGGGTGCAGTAACTTGGGCACACCATCTTGCAGGGGGAGGGCCTCTTAGTCTTGTGCCTTCAACTTTTCCCGTCATGATGATCCTCTCCAGGTTATCCGAGGAGCGTCGAGACAGGTGTCCGAAGTATGTGCTCCTGGCACGTCGTATACTACCAGCGTTTTATGCGTAGCTCCTCTAGTATGGACTGAGTCATACGCATCGCAGTCCAAGGTATCCGTAAAAGCCCTCGCCAACACCACATATCAAACGCGTCGATACGGCTTTTCAGATCTGCCTTGATAGTCCAAGTTTCAGAATCGTATAGGAAAATTGGAAACGCCAGGGAACGCATAAGTTTAACCTTAGTCTGCCTCTGTATGCCGCGATCTCTCCAGATCCTATCTAACAGAGTCATAGCACCCTTCGCTATTTGAATCCTCCGGATGGTTTCACGTTCACAACTACCATCGCTAGATAGAAGTGAGCCGAGGTAGGTGAAGGCGCTGACGCATTCTAGTCTTTCAGTGCTAGGCTTCGTGGAGGAGACCGTTTCCGGTGTACGAACATTAACTTGGTTTTGGCATGGTTGACGTGAAGTCCTAATTCGATGTTCTCCGCATCTATTCGCCGGAACAAAAGACACATCTCCTCCTCATTGGAAGCCAAGAGCGTTGTGTCGTCAACATAGCGTAGGTTGCTGATCGTTTTGCCGCCAATTGATATGCCACCGTCCCAGTTCTCGGTGACCTTACGTAAGATGTATTCGCCGTAGATATTAAAGAGCTTCAGAGACAATTTACAGCCCTGTCTTACTCCTCTTTCCGGCTTGAACTGGTCCGACAAGGTGTTCTCGATGCGCACTCTGGCAGTACTTTCGGTGTACAAGTTCTCAATAAGGTGAGCTAAATGAGCAGGGACACCCATCTCCAGGAGCACGTACAGCATGTTTTTCCATCTAACACAGTCGAATGCTTTGGCGTATTGTATGAAGCATAGGACTAATGGCTTGTTCCACGACATCTCTCGATGATTTGGCGCACGATCAAAATCTGCTCCCGTTGTCCCTCGCCCAGATACAAAGCCAGCTTGCTCTGCAAGTATTTGCGCTCCAGGAACTTAATCAATCGCGAATTCGCTTGATGTAAAGAAATACTCACCCAGTTCTCCACACTTTGCAGCAAGTCTGGTGTAAGAACTGTGTACCTTCGTCACCTAGATTCTTTAGGAGACTAGCGCATATACCATCAGTACCGACGGCATTAACATTCAGACGTCTGATAGCGTCTTCCACTTCGGAAATAAATATGTTCGGCTCTAGTGGATGCACAGCGTCATTTCGCACTAAAAGATGAATTGAGATGATGAATAGTCTCTCCATCTAGCCAACACTTTTCCCAGGTCTGATAAAGTGTTTCCATTAGTATCCGCAATCTGCCAGCTTCTAGGTTTGTAGTCGCGGGTGAGAAGTTTGACTTTCTGGAACAAGTCTTTAGAATGGGCAGGTGCAGCATGGTTTTCGATTTCGTCACACAAAGCATGGATTGAATTATTCTTATCGCGTCTGCATTCCCTTTTCACGCAAGTGTGTAGCCTGCAATATACCTTTTTGCTATGTCTGTGCTAAGGCCTTGTTGTTTGAGAGTCCTCTGTCGCTCAATAAGTTCCCCAGGTAGCATCAGAAATCCAGGGTTTCCGTCTTGCTTGGCTCCCAGGAGTGGGGATGACTTCTTTCGGTGTTTCAGACACAACCGCCTTGAAGCCATTCCATTCCAAGCCATCTTCAAAAGGATCCCTTATAATATAACGTCCTTTATCTTGAGAGGCAACCTTCTGGCGAGCTCCCGCAAGACATTTCTTGGTAGCTGGCCTTGGCACACGCTTTAGATGGAGTTGGCTTTAAAAGGATCTTAATTTATCACAATTGACAACATTTCATTTTTTTGAGTGCTACTTTTTATTGTATGGCCCGAAATAACTCACAATTTTAAGAGACCCGTATTTTTTTATTTTTGTGAATTTCCATGTTTTTAGTGGAAAAATCCATTTACATTATTACTTGGGCAGAAAGGACGTATGTAACAGTCGTCGAAGTATCGGCTAAATGACGTCACATGTTGTGTTTCATACACTGAAAAAAACGTTGAAATAGTTACATTGACTGACAATTTACGTAAAAACCATAGCGTGACCATAGTGCACTCAAACAGTTTGACATTTGAAGTACAAGATAAATGTCAAAACTTAAAATATCAAACCGCTAACTTCGAAAGATATCTTAAGGATTGTTGAAAATGCCTTGCATTAAATATTACGTAATGAAAACTTACAATAGCAACCAGGCGCGGATCCAGGATTTCGTTAAGGGGGGGGGGCACTTTCCAAAATTTCGTTCAGGGGGGGCACTTTCCAGGATTTCGTTCAGGGGGGGGCACTTTCCTTCACAAAAAATCTCGCGGTCCGCACCTATGGCCCCCGTAGTATACGAGGTTTGCTTTTCAGGGGGGGACAATTGCCCCTGTTGCCCCCCCCCCCCCACCCCTGTATCCGCGCCTGATAGCAACACATCTTAATAGCCCAGTTATTTACTGTTCTACCATCAGCTGAGGGAAGTACTATCTGAGACTATATACAGATGGACCTGAGGAGAGGCCCATCTTGTTGTTTTTCTTGCGCCGATGTGTGTCATTATGTTGGTTTGTTTATTATATTGTGTGAGAATGTATATTTTATATTGGAAACGTGGCCTACGTTTCCACCACAGATGTGCTAGGTATATGAAGATATCCGCCTAATGAATAACTGAACGAAATTAAAATAATTCTACTATAATATACCTATTATTTCTCCCCTGATTAACACATGGTGAATTTTACTTCTCCAGTAGTAACATTCTAAGTACAGGAAAGATATTTAACTTATTATTGACAAGTCATCAGAAAGTACTTAAGGACCTACTTAGGATACAGGTTTAAAAATGACAAGTGTTCATACTAATAAAATAAGTATTTTCAATCCAAAACAACTTTGGCTCGTGACATTTTAATTGATATAATTTCTCAGTTTTATCTGTCACATTTCAACTTGAAAGCCAAATCTTCACAGATTCCGTTTGGAGAAGCACAAACAGTCATCCATTTTATGATTGTTGGCTTCTTGGAGAAACTCTTGAAGATATGGGACGTCACCATCACTTCTATACTGTTTCGTTTACAAATAGTAAAGGAACATGAGGCTGTACTTAATAAGGCCTTTGCCAGTTTGTAATAAGAACTCCGCGAAGATAACGAAGCTTCGGTACCTCTTGTGCCAGGCAAATTATATTTATCCGAGCTTTGCAAAAACTCACACGCGGTAAGCTCCTACTGTCAGCTTTGACAAATCTTTCTGAGTTTCTCGTGTCCGCTTCGTTATAGAGGTATTGGTCAATACCCAACCGGGGTATTTTCCGGGGATTCCCTGAATTCCATCGTCAGGTCGTCGTAGAAGAAAGCAGTCCGGGATCCGTGAAAAAGCGAAAATCGTAGTCGTCGTTGAAGAATGCAATCCGGGGTCTGTTAGAAAGCGAGTTGTGGCCGTCGTAGAAGAAAGCAGTCCGTGACAAATTGCAACACGTAGATAATTAAATTAATCCAAGGAAACGTAAATTACAAGCAAATATTCGAATTGAAAGAATTAACTGTCAGCTGTCCTGTCACTGTCAGTAGTGTTGTAATTGTCAAAGTTATCAAACGGAAACCCGGAAGATAACGTTTTTTCATAGTGGTAGTATTGAATCAGCCGTGTGACGTCATTTTCCAGTTTACATATTTTGGTGATTTTTCCAAAAATTACTGAAAAAAAAATTCAAAAAAAATGGTTTTTGTATTCTACAAGTGTATTTCTCGAAATGGTTTTCGATTTATAAAATTTGGAAATTTTGAAATAATGTCAATTATGAAAAACATCAACATAAAAGCGATTTCCGAAAAATAGGCAGGACTGAAGTGTACTAGAAAAAAAAACACCCTTAAATAAGGAAAGGGTCTTATCCTTGTTCCTAAAAAGTTTTTGATATTTAACATATTTTTAATGCGAAACGTGAACCTTGCGAGTGTAGCCAAAAGTGACCTTGACGCCGGCGTGGCGCAGCCACGCCGCCAAAAATTCCCGGCGCGCCGCCGCCGCGGATTTTTATGGCGGCGCACACGTCTGTGTTGGACTTAACTTATTTTTTTACTGTTTACTGTATCGAATACATTACAGATAAAACATAAAAAGTGCCAATATTTCACTTAGAATGACGCCTCAGATATTGAGTTTATGAGTTAAATTAAGTACCCAAAGTACTTACAATTAATAATTTTAAATGAATCGATAAATACACACTCAAAAGTAATGAAAGTGGTCACTTTTTATGGAGTCAATTGTAGATGTCGTTAAACATTCGACCCCATTTTCACTCACTTAGGAGTTGAATAAAAAAATCCTTTCCTTTTACACTTTTCGTCTAGCGTAGTCATCGTTTTCGACAAACGATTATCATCTTTACCTCATCAACCTCATTCTTATCAATAATGATACCAAGATTGAACGGGATGGTCTTATTAAACATTCAATAGATGGTATGACAGAGAAGGCGCTATTTTAGTTGGTCCTTGTCATACTCTCACATTGTGCTAATTGCTTACTTCCAACAGGCCTTAAGTAGTATATAGGTACACGTTTGTTAACCTCCACCGCTTTTTGAAGGGGAACAAAGAAACCGACTAAATTATGTAGGCTAGCTACGGTATGCTAGCATCTTGAAATGCGTTTCCAAATTAGTCGCGTTGCGTGTATTCTGCCTTTTTTGAGCGTACGCGTGTTTCAACTCTATATAGTTATAGACAAATAAATAAATATTAATGGGACAATCTTACACAAATCAACCTAGTCCCACAGTAAGCTCAATAAGGCTCATGTTGTGGGTACTAGACGACGATATATATAATAGATAGATATAGATAAATACTTAAATACATAGAAAACATCCATAACTCAGGAACAAACATGCGTGATAAACACACAAATAAATGTACTAACCAGGATTCGAACCCGGGACCTCCTGCTTCGTAGGCAGGGACACTACCAACTAGGCTAGGAAGCCGTTAAATACCGCCGTTAAAAACTCGCTTTGAGTTCCAATCTCTTGTACCTCAGACCTGGCAATACAGTGAGCACATGTCGTTTTATAGCGGCTTATTTCCGGGCCAGCGTCAGTTAATGGACACTTACTGCTATTATTAATGGGCTTTCGGTCAGATTTTACATGAAAATCAATCAGCGTGGTTGGAGAGGTGAGGGGATGCTTTAACATCACCACTGAATGGTACAAAAGCGGTACTAATATGAAAAAATAGTTTATCTACACCAATATCATAAATCCTCTATTCCGCGTTCGGAAACCGTATGTAATAATTACCATCATTACTGTAATCAGTAACGTAATATCAGTGACAGTGTGGTTAAAACGTATGACAATTCATTACCTACGGTAATATACCCACCTCTCAGCCTGCCGGCACGCCCCGCGCGACCGCCGGCACAATCGAGTTGGCCATGGCGGTGCAATGGCGGTCATTCTATGGTTTCCGAACACTTCATTTAGGTTTTATAATATGTGTGTAGATAAAGCAGTGCATGCAACTGTACGTAATTAGGCCTTATTACGTAACAGTTACATAAACTACTATTATATATGAAATACCAAAATATAACAACGCCCTCTAGTGAATCAAAACATATTGAAGAACCACATCATCAATCATCATCAATAGAGATGATGTTAGATAAGAAAATCTTACTTAAAGAACACCGGCTGTATATTTCTTACAAATTACTCACATCACAACTTTTACTATGACTTATACGATTCTAACAAAACCCAACACAGTGAGCTTCCATTATTATTATCGAGTTCTTATGACCAGGCGCGGATACAAGGGCATTTGCAGGGCAATTTTCCGGAGCCATATTATCAGTCATGTCATGTTTAGTGTGTAAGTTAGTGTTTAAGACTTTATGTAAGTAGTTCATACTTCATTATAGACATTATAGTTAGCATACCTAACATCCCAGGTAGCTAACTGACGTCAGCGACGCACAAGCGATGTCATTTTTAGGTCATATTAAGGTCTGTCATTTATTCGCTGAAAACGTACGTTATAGTGACGTCAATTTAAGGTCAGGTTAAAAAGTGGACGTCGTACTAACGTCAATTAAGGGTCATCATCTGGACGTACCATATTCACCGCAAAGTGGACGTCTTAATAACGTCAATTTTAGGTCAGCATCTGGACGTACCGTATTCGTCGCAAAGTTGACGTCTTAATAACGTCAATTTTGGGTCAGCATCTGGAGGTACCGTATTCGTCGCAAAGTGGACGTCTTAATAACGTCCATTTTAGGTCAGCATCTGGACGTACCGTATTTGTCGCAAAGTGGACGTCTTAATAACGTCCATTTTAGGTCAGCATCTGGACGTACCGTATTCATCGCAAAGTGGACGTCTTAATAACGTCAATTTTAGGTCAGCACCTGGACGTACCGTATTCGTCGCAACGTGGGCGTCTTAATAACGTCAATTGAGGGTCAGCATCTGGACGTACCATATTTACCGCAAAATGAACGTCTCAATAACGTCAGTTTAAGGTCATCACCTGTACTATGTACGATGTACAGTAAGACGTACAGTATCCGTCGGCAACGAGAAGTTTTGCTAATGTCAATTTTTGGGATCACTATTAACGGTTAGATGTTTGTGACACGTAAACTATTTCAACAGGAAGTTTTATGTGGCAGTTAATTTATATGCTAGTAAGTTATCCTATACTTTACTCAGGCTTTGTAAATCTTCTTTCTTTGTAAATCTGTCCATTATCATAGCGAATGCAAAGAGAAAATACTAATTAATACATTATAACAAGACTTTATGTAGCCAGTAAGCCAGTACTTATGCATAGGAATTTGAAATTTGAACAGTTTCATATTAGTCGTTAGAGTCTGTCCGGAAAGAGAAGTGTCATAGAATGTATGAGCTCCCATATAAACCACGATACATCTATTTCCGGACAAACTCTATAAGTATCCGACCTACTACCGACTTAAAAATAAAGCTTAAATATATATAACGCGTTTCGTTTCTTGATATCAATAAAATTTGTCAATCTTGTAAAGTGAAACATTCATGAAGTAAAAAAAACATTTACGTCTTTTTAGTTAACTTCAAAGTTAATACTTATATAAAGTCATTTATTACAGATTTTTTAATGTTATTAAACATCAAAACAAACTAAGCAATGTGATTTTTAAAAACATAAGAAATTGGAACGGAACGAAATTCTGTCATTTTGATTGAAGTGACGCTTTGAGTGACGTTGTTTTCCCTCCTTTTTCCTTTGCCTTGCTGCCCGTACCGTACTACTGCCAATAAAAACTTTCAACAAGAACAAAAATGTACTCAGTGATACAGTTTAGTATAGAAGATGGCGTAAACAATCAGTGGTTTACGCCAAAGTGTTGTGAAGTCTTTTGGCCACCCGTTAAGGGAACTAAAGCGTTTGAAAAGGTTTTGGCTCATGTCAAGACACCAGATGAAAAATGGAAATTATACAGTGTTCAAAGAGTTTTTTGTGATACTGGTACGTATATTTTAATAGTTTTTTTTACAAACCACTTTGGCTATGAAAACTAACGAAACAGTTTCGTTTCCTGGTTTCTGGATGCAATATTTCCTGATTTATTCTTCTTCAGCGAGTAAGTATGCGCACACTGTTGGGCATACACGTCTCCAGTTTGATTTCCTGATTTACCGAAAGATTACTGATGTTGGTGAAAGTTTTCTGTTACTGTGTGACTACTACCTAATATGGGTAATTTTTAAAACTGCTTGGACAAATGTGATAACCTACTAATCAAAGTGGTTGACTGTACAACTTCAGGTTGTTCCAACTAATGAAACTCCATCCTATATTTTTACTAATAACGTGATAACCTTGTTTTAATTGAGTGAGGGATGCATTATACTGTGTTCATTTATTATGTTTGCATGTTGTGTGTATTTTTTTATTTCATTTGCATGTACCTAAAGATGGCATAGAGAAAGCAAAAAAAACTGGTTGATGAGGATACATCAGAACCAGGTCTTAAACGGAAAAGGGCCAAAAGATATGTTTCTAGCAGCGACGAAGATAATGTTAATGACAATCCCACCACCATTGAAAAAAAGACCTTTGAGAAAATACAAAAATTTCAAGCCGCTGGCAGTGTAGGCTTAGGAGATTATAGAGGTGAGTTTTATAGTCAACAGCTGTTATGAAGTAAATCCTGACACATTGCACAACTACTTGTTGCACATGTCAGAATAATAAAGCATAGCATTTCATTCCTAAGATTTATAAGATATCTGTAGTTATTTTTAGTTCATTAACATATTTGCCGCATTCTCATATTCAAAGAACTTTCAGCCAGAGCCCTGTTTGAATATTTTAATGTACTTATTTTTATACCATGGTTCCCTTGGAAATATGATATTATATACAAAGAATATTAAAAGTTCACCTTATATAGGTTAAACCTAAACAATATAGTAGATTGTTATTAAATCAAATACAAACATTGAAAACATTGAAAAAATAATCAACCCAATAGGACTTGAACCTGTATCGATACGCCTTGCCGGGGCTCGATCGCTTTACCAATTAAGCTATGGGTCAAGTTACTAAGTTGACGAAATTTTCAATGCCTTCAATCATCTTTTTGCATTTATTTTGATCTACTTCAGCTTTACAGCAGCCGTAAGCGACATCTAGGTACTAACTACTAGAGTTAGATACCCTTCCCGCCGACACTATCGCAAGTGTCACAACGGAAATATAGAGGGCGCTGCTATCAACTCATAATTATTTTTTCAATGTTTTCAATGTTTGTATTTGATTTAATAACAATCTATTGTATGAGTGGAATACTCTACTTTAAAAACATGCAAAAATAATTATAAACAATATAGGTTATTTTGTAGAATGCATATTTTACTAGTCATTTTATACAAATATACCTATATGATGAATACTGCAATGAAATACTTTGAATTACAATAGGAGACTCAGCATATTACTAAAAAAGTAATATGCTGAGCTCCAATAAAAAAATAAAGTTGACCGTATATTTAAAAAAAAACTTTAATGAAAAAACCATTATGTTAATTATTCTCATCACTCTCCCAAAAGGCTACTACTAGACTACCTAAGTAGTGAGGTGGAAATCACTTACAAATATAAAAAAAAGTTCTATTGTAAGACATGTAGGTGTTATATTGTTGGCCGGTACTCAATGTAACCTTGGTGACAGTGGAATAATATGGTACCATCAAGCTGATCTGATGATGGAGCTGGGATGTAGATACCAGAACATACCTAATGATGAAAAGTGCTTGCTTGGTCGAGTTTCGGCTCATTTGTTTTGTTGTTTAGAATACTTTCTGACAGTACAAGAATAGGTAACATCAAGTACAGTCGGCTAAATATCTTGTGTTAAAAATGTAATTTTTTAGAAAAACATATTTTGATCAATATAGCTAGCTGTACAGTCAACGGCAATAGTATCTTCCTATACAAAGGCCACAAAAATATGTGACTTTGTAGGGTCATAAGAGTGTGTCACATATTTTTGCGGCCTTCGTGTAGGGAGATACTATTGCCGGTGACTGTACCTAACTGCTAACTCTGTTATACATATAGAAGTTTGTCTTGTAGCGAAACTTATCTTTTTCTTAGAACCCTGTTTGGGTATGGATTGTATGGAGGGACAGATGGAATTTTTTTCCTTGTGCGGTTCCAGGCAACTTACATAAGAAAGAAGGAAGAAACAGCTTGAAGCAGGTGGTGCAAGTTATAGTTGTTTAGTAGTTATAAAAATACATAAAATAATAATATCTACACACTTAAAACATTGTATGAAGAAAGTTATTTCAAATCTTCACTTTTTTCACATTTGGTCTGATCAACAAATAATTTGCTATTTTACAATTATACATTCTCTTGTTTGTTACAGGTTTCATACGTCAAAACTTGGAGGCAGGGATATTTCCAGCAAAGTGTCTCGGTTGATGAAATTTTGTTTTACACAGTAGTAACAGTAAAACTTCTATGGAAAGAGATCCAACAAAAAGCCTTTTTGCCAACTGCGCCTGCGAGTATGTATCGTAGGTATTCAGCTTGTGACAAGTGCATAGAGGCAGGTGAATGAATATCGCGGCCGCGTGATCTATTAAAATGCGTCAGCGCCCACAAGGACCAATGAATCATTTCGTTCGCAGCTTGATGAAGACTATCATGTTGGAGAGTTACCACTTTTACGGTTCCCTATAGATTTCAGAGAACTTGGTATAGATTTGGCTCACGAAATACTACAGATTTTTATAAATCATTCAAAATCGGTTTATGGATTACATTTTTTGGTATGCCCCCTAGCCTGTCTGTGGCTTTGACCTACATGAATACGGCTGACCGCATGCTCTCTTGCTCAGTTTGGTCCCCTTCTCTCTTACTAATGCTATTAAGATAGAGAGGAGTAGGACCAATATGAGCGAGCGAACACGCGGTCAGCCGCCTTCATTAAGGAAGTGTTGCCACCACTTTTACCTACTTCTTCGAAGTTTTAATGTATCTACTTAAAATTGACATGCTTACGGTTGTGTTTTTTTTTAGTTTAGTAGTCCGATAGTGGGCATTAGAGATATAAATGTTATTTTAAGTCATGGCCTCATACATATTAAAACAAAAATTACCTAATTATACTTGTTTTTTTAGTAATAGAAATAAGGTAAACAATCTTGTACCTAGACTAACTAGACAAGTCAAACCTTAGGCTTCAATATATTATAGTAAGTTTTAAGAAGAAATTATATTTTGAGATGTTATATTTTTTTATGTTGTTATAAACAAATTTCAGGACTGACAATTGAACTTGGCACCCATTTAGATCTCACTTCTTTTGTCGTTGAAGTAAACAACCAAGGCATATATAACTTGGCTCTCATTTCACATTTATGTTTTTGATGGGATTGTTGTTATGGGGCTATTGGTGCCCACTGTCCTTTAATGCCTCTTTAAATATAAATTATACTACTTACATAGCGTTTTTTAGTTTCATCCATAAGTCCTAGAGTTTGTTCAGGGTACGTAGATAAGATGCCTGCTATGCTAAGCGCTAAACTCTTTTCTACTCTTACGCGTAAGAATTTGGGGTCTTGTCTAGGGCGCCTGGCCAATAAGTTAGAACCGTCTTAGAACTTAAATCTAGCACGTCGTTAGTTCACTCAACAGCCAGGTCGGTTCTATTTTTGAACAGACTATCCACCCATCCTAGCTACGAGGAGCATATTGCCGTGCTAACGATATCAGCAGTGTGTTTTGAGTGTTTTGGTATATAATACCCGCCTTAATAAAATTGAAAATCGCTAACTTCTACTGCTGATATCGTGAACACAGCAGCATAATGCAGCCCCCGTAGGTCCTGACCTGTGCCTATGTCCTAGTAACGCCACAATCAATCCTGTGTGTGACGTTATTCGAACATACTGGCTGCCCTAATATGTACGGCCCAGAAACGTCCGTATGAATTCAGCATATGACGTCTCTCCAACGTCAGTGGCTGCCCTAATATGTACGGCCCAGTAACGTCCCTATGGATTCAGTATATGACGTCACTCCAACGTCAGTGGCTGCCCTAATATTTACGGCCCAGTAACGTCCCTATGAATTCAGTATATGACGTCTCTCTAACGTCAGTGGCTAACCTAATATGTACGGCCCAGTAACGTTCCTATGCATTCAGTATATGACGTCTCTGTAACGTCTGTAAACAGACGTCTTGAGGCTGTTACAAATTGACGTCATCTGCTGGGACCCCCCGACGTCGAGACATGACGTCTCTTACGTCGAGCAGTACCGTAAACGGACGACATAATGACGTATAAATGCTACCTGGGATAGTTTCAAAATAGGTACCTACTTACTAAAGTTAAAATGAGCGCGGTCTCGCCAACAAACTGTTATAGCAGTTTGGCGAGAAACATAAAATTAAACATAAAATAAAATTGATATAGTAGTTTATGTAACTGTTACGTAATAAGGGTCCTTAAAACATGAGTGTGGTTTTATGAAATGAGCCGCAGGCGAATTTCATAATAAGATCACACGAGTGTTTTAAGGCCTAATTACGTACAGTTGCATACACTGCTTTATCTACACTCATATTACATATATTAAATTAAGTGTTCGGAAACCATAGAATGACCGCCATTGTACCGTCATGGCCAACTCGATTGTGCCGGCGCTCGCGCGGGACCAATCGAGTTGGCCATGGCGGTAACATTATGTTATCAAATTCGATGTTCCAAATTTGAAACTCATTGCTTAACAATATTTGAGCATGCAAAGTTAAAATTACGTTACTGCCGCAGATAAGAAACTTATCATAGTTAAATCGTTTGTTGTAATGCTTGTCATTGTCTACGGTTTTTGAACGCATTTTAGAGTACTTACAGTATGAGTGTAGATAAAATGTTTTGTACATTTGATAAATAAATTTAAAAAAAAAGTACATCATCCTCCTTTACATTGTTGCTCGAAGTTTAGAGTAGAAAAAAATTGAAACACTCGTTCGTACATTCTGTACCTACACTAAACACCATTTCAAGATAAAAACCATATTAGGGTAAGGCCGCGGATTTTGACCAATTCGGACATATCAAATTTAGCCTGCCGAGTAAAAAAAACTGGTAACGTCTAGAGATGTATGATTAATTTTAATATATTTCGCGATACACAGCCTTAACGTCATAAATGAAATAATTAATTTAATGCTTTCTTTAAAAATAATAAAAATATATTTCTACCAAAAACGTAACGAAAATGTTTTATTTTTTTCGACTACGAGTATTTAAAACCTGTTTATTTCGTAATATTAGACTTGTTGTGACATTTTTTTGTTTTTAAACTAAACTATAATGATTAAACTATAGTTTCGTCGATTACGGTATCAATGATAATCATATAATTTTATTTTTTTACTTCCCATTCTTTTATGGGTCATAAAATTCACTTTTTCGTTACGAAACTTACGTAACGCTTTATGAGGTTATTTAAAAGCCAATGTTGGTAGAAATTTGTTTTTTTACACTGGCAACTCGTAGGGCAACACCGGTGGGAATAGTTACTCCCGTCAGGTTTTTTTTTCTGGCGGGAAATAGGAAAAACTACACGTAAAATTTTCACTCAGAGTTCTAAAATTGTAAAATAATTGTATTATCTAGTTTAATTTGTAAATATTAGTGATACATTTGTACATAATTATTTGGTATATAAGTTTTTAAAATGAATAATCCTGGGGGGGGGGGGGGGGGGTTAACCCGCCCACCTCACAAAAGCGCTCCAAAGCCAGCGGCGAAGATGTGATGGACAATGGCGGCGGCGGTGAGCGTTCCAATGATCAATTCCTTCCTTTCTATAAACCGAACTATAAGAGACTATATCCTGAAAATTCTACCAAAACGGACTTTAAAGTGTTTGTTGAACATACAGACCCAAAAGACAGACTGGGTACTAAAAGCCCAATATTTCTAAATCATATATTTACCACAGACTTTAAAAGTGTGATTACAATACAACGAGTTAACTCTAACAAAATTGCAGTAGTTTTCAAACAATACAACACGGCAAATAAATTTTTAAATAACTCTGCTTTTTTTGGAAAAGTATAATATGAAGGCATACATACCGGCAACGCAAATTGAAAAAAACTGGTATTATTAGATTTGTGCCAGCGAACATTTCGAACAAGGACTTATACACGAAACTGAGCTCTATCTACGAAATTATTTCAGTACGACGCTTCACAAAGAAAGTTGGACAAGATCGTGTTCCACTTCAAACAGTCAGCATAACATTCTTATCAAATGTATTACCGGACAATGTACAATATGACCTATTTTCGTATAGAGTATTTGATTATATTCCTCCTCTACAACAATGTTTTAAGTGCTTTAAGTTCAATCACTCCGCTCGAGTTTGCAATGGCAAGCAAAAATGCTCTATATGTTCAGGTGAACACTTTTACAAAGAATGTCACAGACCAAATGAGATCTCCTGTGTCAATTGCAGTGGCCCTCATCTGGCTATATCCAGAGAATGCCCAATTAAGATGAAAAAACTATTAGAAAAGAAAAATAAAATTACTTATGCAAGTGCAGCACAAACAAAAATGCCTGAAAATATATTTCCGTCCTTGCCATTGCCAAAACACCAGAATTCGACGTTGCAAAAACCTGTACAATTTGTAAATACTAAACTTGTTAACAAAAATGTAAATTCTGTAAATAATAATACTGTAAATAAAAATAAGCCTGCTTTGGAGGTTGTACATACAAATTCCCAGCCTGTGGATCTCAAAGCCATGATCCTAGCTGACAATGAAGTACTTTCTGTTTTAGTACGAACACTGGTAGAGCTGGGCAACAACCCTGCCCCTGTACCCATCACAACAACATCCATACAAGATATGTTAAAAAAAAATCTGTATCCGTAATGGACTTAGGTTCCCCTGTAGAGTCCCAACTACGAATTGCGCAGTTTAACATTCAGAGTGCAAATAGTAAAAAACCTTATTTGATAAATTTTTTTAAACAAAAGAACATTGATATATGTTTACTCAATGAAACTTGGTTTAAAGAAAATCCTTATTTTAGAATTCCTGGTTATAATCTTCACTATAAAGTATCTAAAAATCCTCACAATGGTGTAGCAATATTAATAAAACCATATTTGAAATATAATACTTTAAATACATCCTTTTATGAAGACATACAAACTGTAGCTGTTTCTATATCTACTGAACGTGGTAATATAACTGTACTTTGTGTATACTGTCCTCCCTCTAGTGGGCACATAAGATTAAATAGGCTGCGCAATACAATCAGTGACCTTCCTAAACCTATCTTTATTGGTGGTGATTTTAATGCACATCACATTGCATTTGGTTGCTTATCAACAAAGGGTCGTGGTAAAGAATACTTAAGAAAGAAACCAGTACTTTACCAGTATTTACACTTGTATTCGTTTGTTACAAGGTTTAAATATGAATAAATTACACTATGTGACAATAATATTTTCAAGACGTCTTTACAACAATCTGGTCAAGATCCGAATGGCGGCCGCAGCTGTATACCCGTCATTTTATAACATCAAAATGGCGGGAACGAGCAACAAGGAATAGTCAATTGACAGTCTTTTAAGATGATGCTAAATAAAAAGTAGTTATCCTTACAAGTTAAAGTATTTATCAATAATAATGCTTACAGAATGCACCGTATTTACTGCTGAGGCTTATGCAGTCTATCAAGCGCTGTTAAGAATTGTAAATGTAAATAATTGTAAATATTTTCTTATTATAACTGACTCTCTGAGCTTGGTTCAGGGTTTGTTGAACTTGAAAATGCATTTTAAAACAAATTTTATTCTGTATGCAATTAAAGAATTGTTATTTAAGTACTATCTCCAAGGTAAAGATGTTTCTTTTATGTGGGTAGCTTCCCATAGGGGAATTTCTGGAAATGAAATTGTAGACAAAGTTGCTTTCAAGGGTGTAAATTCACTTGATGTTAGCGACACTATGTATGTACCATTGACTGACTATTTTTATTCTGTAAAGTTAAATATTAAAATCTTATGGGAAGAAATGTGGAAGAAATATCAAGAGCAAGATAAAGGACGATGGTATGGCAGTATTCAAGAAAACCTACCAGTTAGACCATGGTATGATAATCTTCAAAAAGCCAGTCGTGACTTTATTACCACAATCAACCGATTACGCTATGGACACAATACAGCACCATCACACCTTGCTAGATTGAAAATTATCCAAAGTAATGTCTGTACTTTTTGTGAAACTGAAGAAGGAACCGTTGATCATCTTCTATTTAACTGTCAGAAGTTTCTCCTTGACAGATTAGTTCTTGCCAGTGAATTAAGTGAAGTGTGTAAAAATTACAGTGACTTTTCTTCCCGCCCGCCGCCGATTAAAAAACTGTTAAAAGATAGTGAAACTTATATCCCAATTTATAAGTATATAAAAAATACGGTGTTAAAACTTTAATAACAATATGAAGTGCCGTGATATCCCAAAAAAGACTTGGCTTAAAGGTCTCGTAACCAGGCCATAAAAATCCACAAAAAAAAAAAATTACTCCCGTCAGTTCGTTAACAAATCGCTGTCAAAGTGCACGCACCCAAACTTTTGGCAAAAATAGTAAAAAGTGCTAGTGTGGTTTTAAGGGTAAGTAGTGATTATTATTAACCGGCTGTTTTTTCATACGATAGGGTATAGTTTTAAACGTAAATGGCACGTATTATTACATTCAAAATGTCGTTATTTTCCAAGATAATAATTTATTTGTTAAATATACGTTACACTTTCGTTACGATTACGTTACGGTTTCACAAAATGCAACGTATTTTTTATGTGACGTAAGAAAAACATATGGTAAAGGGCAGTCCACACAAACAAATATTCACTTAACTGAGTTTTTATATATTAGGTGGGTACTTTTATACTTTTTATTAGTACCTATTTTTCATGCTTTACATGAATTACATCAACGATGATATCTAATTAGTTAGTTTACATAACATTTATATATTTTTGCTTTAAAAAAAATCATTGAAATAAAATTCTGCAAACCTTGAATCTTGAAGCAAATCAAATTATTTTGTTCAATATTTTTTGATTTGCAATTTTTTAAGTACGTACACTACTAAATATAAACTGAAAATAGATGTCATATACTTCAGAAAAAGTGACCAAACCCTCTGGCCAGATCTAGCCTCGGACACCGGAGGGTTTGGTCACTTTTTCTGAAGTATATGACATCTATTTTCAGTTTAAAATTCTGCATTTAATTAAATATTAGTGTGCTGAACATTAAGCCTTTCTTTCGACTTGTACAAAAAAAGGTGTCAGTCACCTATTAGGGTATTTAATAAACCTAAAACACACATGATGTCCTTGTAAAATCGGCCTTAATACTAAGAATACATTCATTCATTTTTTCATTTTTGTCGTAACGATATTTTTTAAAAGATCTTTTACTAGCCTATTTATTTATTTATTGGACGTTCCCGTTCAGTCCCGTTTTTAAGATTCCGTACCCGAAGGGTAAAAAGGGCCCCGTTTTTTACTAAGACTTCGCTGTCTGTCCGTCTGTCTGTTACGAGGCTGTATCTTAAGAACGGCAATAGCTAGACAGTTGAAATTTTCACAAATGATGTATTTCTGTTGCCGCTATAACAACAAATACTAAAAACAAAATAAAATAAATATTTAAGGGCAAACAAGAGCAAAAAGACCACGTTTGCTGTATGGGAGCCCTCCAATACAACAAACGTGTTTTTTTTGCTCTTTTTTAATCGGTATCAATAACGGCAAGAGGTAGGAACTTGAAATATTCACAAAATACGTAGTTGTATATTAACTTCAATAATAAATAATAATATTAACATAAAATAAATATTTAGGGGCGGCTCTCATACAAAAAACGTGTTTTTTTGTCGTTTTTAAGATATTGGTACGGAACCTTTCGCGCGCAATTCGCGACTTGCATTTGGCCGGTTTTTTTTTAATATGAGTGAAAATCGCGAAAGTTTGCCCCACTTGCAGCATTTAGAGTTAGCTACTAACCCGGGATCTGTCAAATGTATAGCCTTAACCGGCTAACACCGGGCTAGTTGGCTAAGTCTAGATGGTGCAAGTAGGGCTAAGTAGCTAAAACTGTAACGAAACCTACATAGCTCCCAGGTCTAAGCAAAGCTCAATTGTGTAGAATTTGCTTATAGTGGTTTTAAAGTAGGGAATAAAATAATTAATTTAGAATTTATTATTACAAATTTTCAGATGCTAATGACAGCGGCAGAGAGACAAAAAAATATAGGGAAAAATTAAAAAAAGAGAACCCAGACAAATATGTACACTATAAGGCTAAAGCCGCACAGAAAGCTTTATCGTATTACCGAAATAAAAGAAATAGTATGTCTGAAGAGGAGAGAAAAATACATCGCCAGATGATGAAAGAAAAAAGAATGCTATTAAATAATAAAGCACAGATTGTTTCCACAAATCCATCGACATCCAGTACTCAGTCACCAAAATCATCACATTCTGTGAAATGTTCATCATCAACTTATCATAACATGAGAAAAAAAAACATTGCCTTACGCAAAAATTTAGAAAAGCTAATGAAAGGATTTAAGACGCTTCAACATAAAGTTAAAATACAAGAGAACAAAATGAAACAGTTGGAGGCTAAATATGATGGTTTAATAAAGAAGTTAAATATACCGGTGGAGGTATTCAATGAGAAAGAATTTACTCCTATGAAAAGAACTGAAGCTTTTATAGACAGTAATATTCCCAACATTGCGACACCAAAAAAACAAATAATTAAAGCTAAATTACTAGAACATCATATCCTAACGGACTCACTTAAATCAGAGTTTAAGACGTCAACAAATTCAGAAAAAAACAGTCTTAAAGAGAATTGTAGATAATGACATTGTATCCAAGTACAAACACAGAAAGAATATATCGAATAGCCTGGGCCTGAGCTTTAGTTTAAAGAAATACCAAAAGAAGCAAACCACAAAGTCGACTGTATTGAGGAATAAAATAGTGGAATTTTATAACAGGGATGATGTGAGCCGTGCTACCGCTGGCAAAAAGGAATATCGTACATTTAGAAAAATTAAACGCCAAAAAAGATATTTGCTTGCCAAACTGAAAGTACTTCCTAAAAGTGCCATCTTCATCTTCCAAATTTTATAATTGCTCATTTACGTTCCAGGCCGTTCGTTTGTGGAATTATCTCCCTCTCAACATTAAACGCGCGCAATCTATTGGTAGCTTTAAATCGCAACTTAAGGAATACTATTTATCTCTTCCTTAGGTTTTTAAGTTGACACTGTTGTTTCTTATTGTGTGTATTATATATGTATATATGTACGTATATGTATGTTTATTTTGTATTTATTTAAGTATGTATATTCATATGAATGTGCTGTGTTATCTATTTCGTCTCTTTTGTTTCTATGCACCACCTACTGCTTATTGTTTTTCTCTAGTCTCCACTACCCAAAGGTTGTCTGGAAGAAATCGCTCATTAGCGATAAGACCGCCTGTTGTTACCTCTACCTAAATTTATCTAATTGTAAAATTTGTGCTTGTAACTGTATGAGGTGTGCAATAAAGAGTATTTATTATTATTATTATTATTATTATTATTATTATTTCCTTTATTTATCTTTTTACTTAGTTTAGGGTTTTTACAATATTTTTATAAAAGTAAAATATAAAAATACATCTAAAACATATGAAAACAATAAAAGCATTATAAAAAACCTAAACTAGGGTGCCGCCGGCAACGGAGCAGGGCCCAGGCTGCCGGTGGTTAGGGCCGCAGAGTGAGGAACCTTCGGACTATGCGCGCCGTGTCCAAGATTACCGCCTTCTGAATCTGACCCTTGATCCAACCACAACCTCGTAGCGAAAGTCTCTCAAGATGTTGGTCGAGACTCTTCGCTACGAGACCGTTCGCAGAGACAACTATCGGCACAATGATCGCCGAATCAACCTCCCACATGGCGGTTACCTCGTGAGCCAAGTCTAGGTACTTGCTGGACTTGTCCTTCTCGGCCTTCACGAGGTTGTCGTCACATGGGACGGTGATGTCGACGAGCATGGCCCGGCGTTGCGATCGATCTATTACCACGATATCAGGCTTATTGGCTACTATAGTCCTGTCCGTGATAATAGATCGATCCCAATAGAGCGTGGCACGACCATTTTCGAGAACTGGCGCAGGTGTGTACTTGTAGTACGGCACTTCGTGGTCCACAAGACCGTATAGGAGAGCAAGCTGCTGGTGTATAATCCTGGCTACGAGGTTATGTCTGTGCAAGTACTCGCCGTTAGCAAGATGAGAGCAACCGGAGATGATATGCCTGAGTGACTCTCCGGGACGGCGGCATGCCCGACAAATGTCGACCGTACCGTCCTTCAGGATATACCTCCGGTAGTTATTCGTCATGATAACTTCGTCCGCAATTGCACAGGCAAAACCTTCGGTTTCTCCGAAGAGGTCCCCGAATCGTAACCAGTTCACCGACGCGAGTAGGTCTACGTCGGGTCCCGTGAGGGCCCTGTAGAACCGCCCGTGTAGCTCCTTGCTCTTCCATACCGCCCTGCGATCCTCGGTGCTTAGCACCACAGGTTTGCGCCAGTTCTTGTTTGCCAAGGAGAGCGGCGTGAGACCCTTATCTACTGCCACCACATCACGATGCATCCCACACTCGTTGTTAAGGAAATAATTCCTGAGATCGTACACCTCACGGTTGTGGAGATTTTTGGCGTTTAAAAAGCCGCGACCTCCACACTTCCGTGGGATGTACAATCTCATAACAGACGAGCGTGGGTGAAGCATACGGTGTGTGGTGAGCAATAGACGGACTCTCCGATCCAGGGCATCCAGCTCGGTCTGTGTCCACCTTAGTATGCCAAAGGAGTATGTGAGTAGGGGCATTACCCAGGCATTGAAGGCGCGCACCTTGTTGCCACCTGACAAAAGACTATTAAGTACTTTTGTCAGCCGACTGAAGAAGCGCTCCTTCAACGCCCGTTTAATACCCACATCCTCAACACCCAAAGACTGTGACATACCAAGGTATTTGTAGGTTTCTGATTCAGAGATAGATCTGAACGTCATTGTCTCAGAAAGCTGTAGATTTGTTGAATTTACTACTTTCCCCCGCTGTACATGCATAACCGCACATTTATTAACACCAAATTCCATCTTGATGGAACTACTGAACACTTCAGTGGTGTTCAGTAGTTCCAACAGATCTCGGTTATTTGGTGCAAACAATTTAAGATCGTCCATGTACAGAAGGTGAGATATGACTTCACCCTCTCTCCGAAGCCGGCAACCTAGCCCCGAATCCTTCAGCAGATTGCTGAGCGGATTTAGAGCTAGGCAGAACCACAGGGGACTCAGACTGTCGCCCTGAAATATTCCTCGCTCGATCCTTATAAAGTCCTGCGGACCAGGGGGGTCATCCCCGCCTCCTGGTTGACGAAGGACTGTCGTCCACCGCCTCATACACGCGCCAAGGAAGGATCTTAAAGCTGTATCAATTTTATACAGCTCTAAGATCCTCTCCAGCCATGAATGAGGCACCGAATCATAGGCCTTCTTGTAGTCAATCCAAGCGGCCGAGAGGGTCCCCCCATTCCGCCGGACTCGTTGGCAAATGGTCATGTCTATGAGGAGGAGCTCTTTAGTACCACGGGACCCCACCCTACATCCATTTTGAGCCGAGGCCAAAATGTTATTTGCGACCATGTGCGCGTTTATTTTTGCTCTCAAAATGGATGTAAGGAGCTTGTAAAGTGTAGGTAAGCACGTGATGGGTCGGTAGTTTTTCGCTTCCGTGGTACTACCGGACTTATAGAGCAGAAAGGTTACACCAGTTGTTAAGGAAGGCGGGAGGGAGCCAAGTTCGATGGCTTGTTGAAATTGCGTTGCCAGACGCGAGTGCGAGCATCGAAACCATTTTAGCCAGAAGTTGTGCAATCCATCCGGGCCGGGACTTTTCCAGTTCTGGGCCGTACGGATTGCACAACTTACGTCATCGGGGCTGATGGTGATAGCCCCCATAGGTTCGATGGACTCGCACTCACGTTCGACAACACTCATCCACTCGCCCTCCGTGTGTTCAACCGGCGCCGACCAGATGCTACGCCAGAAATCAGTCATGGCAGTCGCACGTCGGACACACGGGGGTCGGTTTCCTCCCACCTTCGGTATACCTTCCTTTGGTCACTTTGGAAAAGACGATTCTGCTTGAATCGGTCCACACGCTCTCTGTAGCGGCGAATACGGCTTGCCCATGCATAAACTTTCTGCTTCAGAAAGTCGATGCGCTCTATGACATTGGCCATGTAGTCGCGGGGCTCGATATTCGTCCCCGCGAACGCCTGGTGCACAAAGCGCATTACTCGGGGGCGGTTATTGCCCCCCCTGAAGCAGATCAGCTTTGCAATGAGAGTCCTAAATGAGTTAATACGACGCTCGATCCGTACTTGCCATGCGGGGACACCCCCGGTGGTCCTAGGTGCACGTTCAGCGTCCGGAAACTTGACTCGAGCAACACGGCACGCCGCGATGGCTCCGCAGTACATGATCGAGTGCGTATCATCTAAGTCTTTACTAGTCCGCAGGAGTGGATCTAGCAAATCATTCAGGGCTCCCATTAACGCTAGATTGCGTCTATTCATAGGCAAGCGTGGTAATCGTGGCCTAGGGGTATTTGTGGAGCGATACTGCGTAATTGCCTCTTCCAAAGTCCTCCTCAGTTGCTCATTGGCTGTAGTACTCACACTCTGATTCGCGATCTCCTCCTCATCGGCATTGAGATCAACCCGCGGCGCCCCCGATGCCAGGTCGGGTGCGGGTATCGGATCCGGCGACGTGGCGGGCGGATCCCGCGCCGAGGTGGTGGCCGCGCGAACAGAGAGAGCCTCCAGGCGAAGCCGATCAAGTGTCGCGTCATTCAACCGCTTTAGCCGCTGAATGACGCGCACCTGATCCGATAGGCGTTGCGCAGTCGTGTCAATAGTTGGTTCAAGAGCCTGAAACAGAGGAAGTATCCGGTCACGATACGCGCACAGATTAGTTCCCCCCTCTGTAGCCCCATAATAGGCGCGCATGACGTTCTCGTTCATGGAAGGAGTCCATTTCATGCGACGCACTATACCACCGGCAGCGGGGGCCCTGGGCGGGACAGGATGTCCCGCAAGCCCCAAGCGTGCCGACAGCGGTGGCCGTCCTCGTCGCGCTGGTGGTCGTCGCGGCGGCGGCGGCGGCCCGCACTCGTCGCTCGACTCGCTGGTCTCGGGCGCTGTAGCAAATTTGTCGCCCGATGAGGATGGCGAGGAGACGGACGAGGCGGGCGTAGATGGTGGGCGTGCGCTTGTAGTCTCGGCTTCTTTTTGACGTGCTTTGCTTCTTGTAATCATCCGTGTAGTGTATTTTTATATCCGCGTATCTTTTTCGTGTCACATGTTGTGACAGCCCGTATCGTATCCGTTGGGGTCATTTTTAGTGACGAAAAGGTAGAAAATATCACACTTACGAGAAAGAATACGTCTAAAATACATAATTACAAAAAAATAGAAGCAAAATTTGTATAAAACACGTCTGACGCTGACAGCCGTCAAATTATTATTATTATTACTTCACAAAAAATTCGTTTCTGAAGTAGGTAAAGTTAGTTTCAGCACTTTCAAGAAAAACCGGCCTTTTTATATCTTGCCCCCGAAAATGAGTGATTGCGAAAGTTGTGCATGTGTAAAGCACTCAAACATGCAATACATGATAGACGTACTAAAATCGAATGATCTGGTTCCAGACAACGATATTAATGATGTTACGGCTAGTTTTGTCTGCGACTTTAACTCAAAGGATTGCATGTACAGCGATTGTACCAGGTGCTCAGAAAATAAACTGAGTGGAGGTGACATCGACTTAAACAAGAAAGAATGTTGGTTCAAATGGGTTTTAAAAGATCATGAGTACGGCGAAGAAGGAAATTTGAAGAAGACAAAAAAAATGATGAAGATTGAGGAGCAGGGTACAGTGAGCTCTTTATTAGAGATGTTTAACACCGATATAAAAATATTTAAAAAACATGTTTTCAATTTTTATTATCAATACAATCAATACAAAAGTTGTTTAACCAATCTAAAAGAAAACGAAGCAGTGATCCATGTCGATTTCTCAGAAAACTTTGTATGTAAACATCACACAGAAGTTCAAGCAATGCATTTCGGTGCTTCCAAAGTACAAATCACATTACACACTGGAGTGCTATATGTCAAAGATAATGACGATAGTAAAACTATATCATTTTGTACAATTTCGCCAGATAACAGGCATAATCCGGAGTCAATTTGGGCACACCTTGATCCTATTCTGAAACATGTAAAAAGCTGTTATCCGAACGTAACTATCCTCCACTTTTTCTCAGATGGGCCGACCAGTCAATACAGGAAGAAAAAAAATTTCTACCTATTTTCTAAAAATATATTTGACTACGGATTCCATCATGGTACTTGGTCCTTTTCTGAAGCGGCCCACGGTAAGGGAGCAGCTGATGGTGTAGGAGGATCAATCAAACGAAGCCTTGACTTGACCATAGCTCGAGGTACAGACATACCGGACGCACGTGCAGCATTCGATTATCTCACTTCGACTGAAACAGTGATTAAGATCTTTTATATACCCTCTGAAAATATTGCTCCTTTAGATCCATCTACAGTACAAAAACTGGTTCCTTTGCCTCAAACTATGAAAATCCACCAATTAATCACAACCCAAAAATTTGCAGTGATGTACAGGGATCTCAGCTGCTACTGCAGTGACGCATATGGAAAGTGTGACTGTTATTCTCCAAAACACCACGACTATAATTCAAACAAAAGTTCAAGTAAAGCAGAGAAAAGAAAAAATACATATAAAGTACCTCAAAGGCCAAACAAAAGACTTCGCACTGAAAGTACATCCTCCGAAGACGAAACTGTGTTAGTAGAATACGCCAATATCATTCAACTCTGAAATTTTCGATCTTAACCCTAATTTCGAAGCTGTGGAGCCATTAGAAACAAATGTAGCCCCTGACAAAAAGATTACCGTTTTATCTACGGTTATTTTACAACCACCAAATATGCCAATTGATAATTTAAAGGAAAATTTCCCGCCAAATAAGATGTCAGGGAGCTTTATACCTTGCCATGAAATAGGTAAGCAGTCTCAAAAGAGTATACACACAAGTAATAGGAGAGTATACACAAAAGAGTATACACATAAAGTTACCATGTTGAGTGCAGTACGAGACACATTTGAAAACACCGCCCATGCTAATCTACAAAATTGCCATCTTTTGACAACTGCTGAGGAAAGTTCTAGCCGTACAAATATGCAAAATTTCGCAGATGTGGGATACACTACTTCAGGGGACAGTGAAGTATTCAAGAAAATCAATAATTCAACGGAGGATGATTCAACGGGAAACTTTGTACCCAATATAGACGTTAACGGCGTTGTAGGCGAAGATATTAATGTACTTCCTAGCGAAATATCTGACAACCAAAATCATATGAGCCAAGCTACAGCTATTTATGACATTAATGATCGTGTAATATTATAATAGGAAGAAATGGGTCTACTACATAGGCTTTATTGAGAATATTAAAATTGTCGATGGTGATGATGATGAAAGTAAACTATATTCAATTAGATTTCTTAAAACACTCAAAACGCCTTTAAGATTCTTATTACCTAAAAAAAATGATAGGGACGAAGTCCCTGGCCTTTCTCTTGTTAAGAAAGTAACATTAACTCAAGATGATAATAAATCCAAATATTATTTTTTGTCTAATGGAGATGATACTATTTATTTTTAATTATACTACACGTAAATAATCAACAAGAAACTGAATTTTCATTACAAAAAATGTTACATTAATGTATTTTCAATATGTTTATAAAATATCACTAAATGTTAAGCTAACTTCAAACAGAAAACCGATACCAGAAATTTCATATATTAACATCTAACCCGCTTATTCATAAACGTTTCTCATACCTTTATTAGATAATATGTGTTTTGTCTTTGTCTAACAAACATATAGGAATAGTCATTGCTCTCACTCTACATGCCTCCAAAATATCGACAGCTGGAAACGTTAATGAATCATAATGTTCAAACAATAAAGAGAGGAAAAAAGTGGTTGATCTCGAATTTAATTATCATTATATTGATTATACTAATTCATGTTAAAATTAAAACAAGAAGAATAAATCTTAAGGACGTACAGTTGTGCATGTCTGTTGTTAATTAAGAATACTAATAATGTTACACTAATCTTTAATAGTAGTTTATGTAACTGTTACGTAATAAGGGTCCTTAAAACATGAGTGTGGTTTTATGAAATGAGCCGCAGGCGAATTTCATAATAAGATCACACGAGTGTTTTAAGGCCTAATTACGTACAGTTGCATACACTGCTTTATCTACACTCATATTATTTATTCTAAATGCCTTATTTGGAAACCATAGAATGGCCGCCATTGCACCGCCGCCGTGGCCAACTCTCGTGTGCCGGCGGTCGCGCGGGCGCGTGTCGGGCGGTCGGCTCGACGTCGGGAGGGTGCAGGTGTACATTATGTTATCAAAACTCATAGCACATCAATAATTCAGCATGAAAAGTTAAAATTACGTGACTGCTACGGATAAAAAGCTTATCATAGTAAAATCGGTCGTGGTAATGCTAGCCATAGCCTACCGTTTTCGAACACGTTTTAGAGAACTTACAATATGAGTGTAGATAAAAATAATTAAGGAAGATGTATAAATGCAAAGAAGTAATTTGTGATATTATACTAGATCATTTATCTATCCTATTTGAATAGTAAGAACGAAATTTTGTGTTATAAAAATTGATCTCCTTTTCTGTTAATATATTGATCTCTTAAGAATTTAATTATAATGAAAATTGTTTATATAAGTAGATATAAGAACAGAATTTTTGAGGTTGTTTTGCCACATGGCACTAGTATTTTAAATGTTGATCTCATGTTTAGTTGATACTCGTAGTTAGTAGTATTATTGTTATACACGGTGGCCAAAAAAGAACTTATTCCCTTTAATAGTACATTACTTACCAAGGACTGTAAAAGAAAGAAAGCTTTCTTTTTACTGCCCGTGGTGAGTACACAATTTTACGTCTCCACCTAGCCATAATGCGAGTTTTAGCGTACGCGAAGCGTGCGGTAAAACTCACATTATGGCCAGGTGTGACGTAAAGGCATATTTGGTATCGCACTCTGATTAGGAAATAAATAAATAAAAAAATTTTGACGCTACGAAAAAAAATATGGAGAACAAATTTTTTTCGCGGCAAAAAACTTTTTTTCTATTTTTTTTCCAATCAGAGTATGACACCAAATATGCTTAAAGGGAATAAAGTTCTTTTTCGGCCATCCTGTATACAGAATCATAGTCGTGCAGATGCCAGAGATTTCGTTTTGGTTAGCTAGCCAAAAGGTAATAAAGGTCCAAGAACTACTGTGTATAACTTACACGGTAGTTTTTGGGCCTTTATTAACTATGAAACGCTTTTTTTTGTAACAGAGGATTACACATTATTTTCCGATTTAGTACTAATAACTAATGTTACCTACTGATTATTAAAAAATATGTATATCAACGGGTGACATCCAAACCACACTTATTTATTAAAAGAACAAAAGTAACAACTCAATTATAATCACCTTAAGAGCATGGTGTATTTTTTTTTCAAGTTATGTTATTCAGTGAGTTTTGGTTGTCACTCTGACGATTAAATAATAGGTATTAATTGAATACAAATTTAGTTTCGTTTTTGAACACGTGTTTTTTTTACTTTTGTTAATCAATCAGAATACATACCAGTATGATCTAAGCTTTATAAAAACTTACGTAACGTTTTATGGTAACGTCACATATTTTTATTTATGTTATTTCTATGTCACATTGCTCAAAATTCGCGGCCTTACCCATTAAGGCATTACATTCAGTATTGAGCTAGTAGAGAAAGTACATCAAAAGTCAACCTTACAAATGCTGATACAATTTCTTTGCTATTTGGTAGCGGCCGAATACAATGTTGTAAGTACAGGCAGAACAAAAACAGAAAATCGACCAAACCCAGTTCAATATAAAGTCTATAATTGAGTTTCGATTGCTGTACTTATTTGTTCGCTTCAGAAATAAATGCTTGATTTACTTTTTTAGGATTCCGTTCGTTTGAATGCAAAATGATATCTACAATTTGTATCGAATTTAGTAAACCGATCAAGTTAAAATTGAGTAGGTAGCTAGTTACTTATATTTATGTTTTCTGTCAATCCCACGTTCTTTAAACCCTTGTTGGGCCAAAACATGCATACATTATTTTGTAACTATTAAAAAAAAAAATTATTATAAGTAATACAGTTATTACCTAGTATCACGAAAATAGCATATTTACAATTGATAGGTACAATTAATACATATTTTTAGGAATGCTCATTAAAATCCTGTCTCCGCGATCTATCCTCAAAAAAAAACACCTGGATTCGATTCGAACCCAAGACTCTCTAGACGGCTTTCTAGACGGGGTAGTACCAACTAGGCTAAACCAACGAACCAACTAACCACCAAATCACCATTAACCAAAGAACTAGGCTGGTTGTCAAATTTAGTTACTGTGGATTAAAGAGAGCGCTAGTAGTATTAAAAAAATTGTAAGAGGACATTCGCGTTCTTCTCCTAGTGAGTAAAAAAAAGATATAAGATCTTCAATTTAGACACATTAAAATCACTTATAGACGTTATAGAGAGAAAAATACTACCACCAGCTCTAACCCCACACCTCTGATCCGAGAAGTATTATAATTATTCATTAGCTATGGAGAGAGCTATGCTCGGAGTTGCTCTGAAGGATAGGATTCATAACGAATACATACGACAGAGAACCAAAGTTATCGACATTACGCTCAAAGAATTAGCAAGCTGAAGTGGCAGTGGGCCGGCCATATCTCGCGAAGAACCGATAACCGCTGGGGTAAACGTGTTCTTGAGTGGAGACCGCGTCTCGGCAAACGTAGTGTAGAACGCCCTCCGGCCAGATGGGATGACGATCTTCGAAAGACTGCTGGCAGATGCTGGATGCGGCAAGCTGAGGACATGGCGCTATGGCGCTCATTAGAGGAGGCGTATTTCCAGCAGTGGACTAGTATAGGCTGATGATGATAATGATTAACTATTCAGTATTATTTTCTGCTCTTCTCTTTCCACACAAACTATAACGATTAGGGGCCTATTTCTCGAACGGTATTAGACTAATATTATTAGTGTGTTATCATGGAAACCCATACGATTTGACAGTTAGTGGACTAATAATATTGGTCAAATACCGTTCGAGAAATGGGCCCTAGGTATGGAACACTCTGAACGGCAGTTCCACTCGCACTTGGCAGTTTTTTCGAACGCGGTTTGACATCAGAAAGCGCGGGAACCGCCATTGTTGTTTTTTAGTTTTAATTTCATTGGGCTTAAGCTTCGCAAAAAATTGAATTAATGCAGCTCGGCTGTTTGTTTTAATGGAGTTATTATGTTCGGATCAGTTACTTTGTTTTTTGTAGTTTTGTTGTTAAATACTAAATTATTTACGCCTCAAAATGAGCGGTATTTACCAACACATTTGTGTTGGCTTTTATTTTGTTTTAACACAGGGACTAGAGAGGTGGGGGGGGGGGGTTATTGGCATATATATACTACGGGTGGTCGCCAAGGAGGGAGTGGAGGTGAAATAGGTAGCGTAGTATAGGTACGTTACCTAATTAGATTCGTATAAAGACTTGAAGGTTAAACCAACTAAAGAAAGATTGATATATTTATTAGCAAAACTTTGCATCGCGGAACTCAAACGCGGAACCATGACGATATCCTATAAATACACAATCAAAATCCAACTTTATGTTCTTGAAATAAAGTCTAATTTTCAAATATATTTGTAGACTAATCTGCGACTGCAGTGATGACGCGACGGTTTTTTGTATGAATTTTTTTTTTTCGTTGTTTTTTTTGTGACTTTTGTGAATCAGAGTTTATTCAATATACACGTACGCACACAATGAGGATAGTTCAATCTAAAGTAGACTCTAGGACCATTAAAACTGGTCACATTGTGTAGAAATTTCCTTACACGGCGACCTGTTTTTTTTTTACTGTATGTTTGTGTTAGAAGGAGAGCTATTAGCCACGTCAGATATGACACAATAATATTTTGCTTTTTGCAACGCGTTTTGTTGCTCTCATTATTGTGTCATATCTGACCTGGCCAGCTCCATATATGTAAATTTTTTTTTTTTTTTTTTTTTAATACTACGACGGTGGCAAACAAGCATACGGCCCACCTGATGGTAAGCAGTTACCGTAGCCTATGGACGCCTGCAACCCCAGAGGATTCACATGCGCGTTGCCTACCCTTTAGGTACCTATTCACTCCTTTTTTGAAGAACCGTAAATATACGAGTAGTCCATGTATGTATATATTAGTCAATTTAGTTATATCGCAAAATTGTAATTGGGATACATTTGATAGAACTATATTCTTCAGAAGTTCCACTAAGAATCGGATGGATAACTCAAAGCCTTACGGGATGAAAAGGGGTAGCAAAGTCGTCAACTACTTTGCCTAGGTACTTTCCTGAAAGTTCCTCAAAAACTTGCCACTTTTAGAGATACAATAAAATACAATACAAATATATTAAACAAACAAAAACACTAATTAAAAGTAGAAGCAGTCAACAGGCGGTCTTATCGCTAGAGAGCGATCCCTTCCAGACAACCTTTGGGTAGCGGAAATCGAGTCAAAAGTAATCGTATGAGATATTGCCTTTTTCTGAAATAATGGTGTCCCAAAAATTCCATTCATTGTTAGAACATTCCTTTGTATTACCGCCATACATACAATGGTAACACAATAGGACAACAACTATTTTTATCCTAATAATCTAAATAACTCGAAATCGAAATAACAAAGAGAGCCCAAAGAGGACCCAGTGTGTTGACGATGAGGGACCTTCTTGTTCCTTTAGTCGTCAACACAGTGAATCCTCCTTTTTGTAAAGGGTCGGCAACGCGCATGTGACGCCTTTGGAGTTGCAGGCGTCCATAGGTTACGGTAGCTGCTTACCATCAGGCGGGCCGTATGCTTGTTTGCCACCGTCGTGGTATAAAAAAAAAAAAACAAAGAAAAAGTATCAATTCAGTCGCGGACAGAAGCTCTGAAATACCATCATCTTTTTGTGCCCCATTTTCATGTTTCCGTGGTGTACGCAAGTTACAAAAGTACCACGAACAAGTCCACGAGTTCTCTATTGTTATTAGTAACTACCAGTTGTTTATTGTGTCCTACTTTTTTATTTACTTTTGCCTACTATGGCTACTAGATAATAATGCTAAACACTGGTTACAAAAAACCGGCCACGAGCATGTCGGGCATGTTGCTCATTAATTTAATTACATGTACTCAAACCAAATTTTAGCTTTTTAGTGCTAACGATCACTGAGCATTAGCTCAGCTGGGCTATTAAGCCCAGTCATTTTATTATCACTTGTATGAGAAAAATTTCAAATTTGGAAATAATTTATAATAGCAGAAGTATTTAGTTCTACGGCTTAAAAGTCAAATGATAATCATTACGTAGGCACAACATGAAAAAATCGTCATTTAATTAATTCCTAAGAAATCGTCTAAATAAATATATAAATAGTTTCTTATTTATTATGGGTCCTTAAAATACGTTATTTATGGATGACGGAGAATCACACACGAAAAAACGCTTCATACTCGTATATATTTTGAAGAATATTTACTTCCTGATGTACCTGAGTTGGTAGAATTTTTCGTTCAGTCATCTTAGAATGGCATTTCAAAACCATATAAACAAAAAAATCGATATTATAAATTAATGATTGAAAAAAACGTATTTTTACTGGAGTATAAGCCGCGGGCAGACGGACATGGCGAAACTAGGAACATGGGATTCCTAGTTGACTTTGGAACACTTAATAACTTTAAACAAAAAAGAACCAACTTCACTTAGCCTCTTCTTCTTCTCCCTGCCCTTATCCCACGTTATGTGGGGTCGGCACAACATGTCTTCTTCTTCCATTCTCCTCTATCTCCCGTCATCTCCTCACTCACTCCTTTCTTCCTCTTGTCCTCTACTACTAATCTACTTATATTATACGTCAGTGATTACTACTAACAATTTAATAAAATCCACTTCAAAACGCTAGCTTGTCAACCTACATTTTTCGCACTCAAATCTGTACCTTAAACATATTGCTTTACTTCATATTTTATAAACCGTCAAAGTAAAATATTACACGTCCGCTCCCGTTGACAAGTAGCGTGCTTCTGACAGATGTCGACCGCCATTTTGGATTAGTGCCGTCGAGGCGAGCGCTCGACTCTATCTAACCAGTACAGGGGTGACCTCGAGATCCAGTGTACTCGTGTCTAAGCCATATCACACACTCAAGCTTTATTTAAGATTTTAAAAGTCAGGATCTTTAGGTATCTACCCATCGAGCAACAATATAATCACACAAGATTTACCGAAAATATAGCTCGCGAAAATTTGTAACCGGCCAGTCTTATACCGTAATAAAACTGTCAGAGAAACTGCTGCACGAGTCGTTCTTGCGGTTCTATTGTGGGGCCATTTTTTGGGCTGATTGTGTATCCCTAGAAATATTGATCGGTGTATCTAACCGATAAAAAATTCAGCACTGTGCTAAAAATAGTCTACTTATGCGTTCTGTTTTTTGTATGGTGCCCATAAATTCAGTACAAGGCGGATTCTTTAAACTGTATGCTGATATTTTTATCTGTTAGTATGCTGAATTCTGTGAGTCTGATATGATTAAACATACATACAAACACACAAATACATTTTATTTTCTACCGACTTGAAGATTTATAAGGAGGAGATTATCAATTCCCCCTTCCCTCCGGACCTCTGAGGTGATCAGACGTAAAATATAAAACTCGCACGTAATTGTTTTTTCAAAATTATTTAAAATAATTCAAAAATTAAATTCGAGAGGATACCAGGAGTGCAGACGCAGTGCGGAGTAGCGCAACGCCATCGGTGCTACACCACGTCATCAGCAGAGCTCGGATTTTTCACGGCAAAACAAAACTCGCATCGGACTCGGAGTCAACAGCAAAATCTATGGACGAGCTTAGTAACCAATCTAACTATCGCTTTAAACGCAAGCGCGAAAGTAATAGTGAACAATTAGTCGCGATGATGGCGGAAATGAAAAAAATGTTTACTGATTTTCGAGCCCACCAAAAATCTCAAGATTCCAAATTGGAAAAGATTTCCTCTGCGATGGACGAAATTAAAGCACAAAACCAACATATGCAGAGCTCCGTTGATTTCGTTACTAGCAAATTGGACTCTATACAGTCTCAAATAGACGAACTTGAATCCGATCGTAACAAAAACCTGCAATATATACAGGTCCTTGAACAAAAACTGGAAAACTTGGAACGACATAAGAGGTCTACATGTGTGGAAATTAGAAATATACCACATACTAAAGGTGAAACAAAGTTATCTCTCCTGAGTCAGTTAGCAACACTGGCAAATGCTTTAAACACTCCTATAGACCCCCAGCATGTCAAAGATATTTTCCGTATCAACACCCGAGATCCCAATATGAAGACTATTATTGTTGAATTCAATAGTGTGCTTACAAAGGAACTGTTAATTCGGAAATATAGGGATTATAATAAAACAAACAGTACATGTAAACTAAACACGGAGACTTTGCGCCTAACAGGCCCGCGGAACCCCGTGTTTATATCTGAGAATCTATCCCCTCAAATGAAACGGTTACACTACATCACGAAGGACTATGCAAAGTCTAACGGGTTCAAGCACTGCTGGGTGACAAATGGAAAGATTTTTCTACGGAAGCAAGATGGAGCAAACTTAATTCTTATCAACAGTGAGCAAGATTTGAGGACCTTAGACAAATCTAACAACACTGAGTGACTAGAAGACCTTCTAACAAGCGTTTTAGGGCTATGTCTTTCTATGTCTATTGGTCTGTTGGTTACAAATCCTTGCCGAATGTCTACAATATTATGCCTAATACCCTTATCATCATTAAATAATTATACCAATGATTCCTGTAATGCCAGTCCGTCGTTTTTACTATATGTGCACATTAATTATTTAGTCTGCTTTTTAACTTATCCTTATGGTCACAGTCTAGTATACTTAGCCATTAACAATCATAGATTTGCAAAAGTGAATTCACAACCTATCAATCTCTGTATGATGCAAGCCTCTTTACCCCTGATGACCATATTTTCCCCCGTCATTCGCGTTAAAATATTTAATTCAACGTGATTAACACACTAGAAATTAATAATGACCTAGAAAATATTAGCGTTTCTAAATCATATGTCTGCTCTCCAGAAAATAGCTTAGGGCTCCTAACCGATATGAATGAATCGCTTACAGTGTTACACTTGAATATAAGAAGCATTGGCTGTAATTTTGGTGAACTACAGATACTTTTAAAAAGGATCAATATTGTGTTTGATGTTCTTGTGCTTAGTGAATGCTGGCTCAGCAAATGTCCATACTTACCAAATTTACCAGGATATGCATCATTTAAGTCTAAATACACAAACCAAAATGACGGTGTAGTAGCTTTTGTCAAAACGGATTTGGCTTGTTCGGTTGTGAAGCAATCCTTTAATGATGCAAATTGTCTTGTTCTGAAGTTTTCTAATGAAATTGCCTTAGTAGCCCTATATCGCTCACCGTCATCAAGGAACATTGATGGATTTCTGGTGTCTCTTGAGAATACATTAGTCCTCACTAAATAGTTTTAAATCTGTAGCTCTAATTGGTGACATTAATATTAACATAGTACCGGGAAGCAGTGATCCTAACGCTGATCCCTACCTAACTATTGCTGCTGCTAATGCTATGTTGCCTGCACATGTGTTTCCTACGAGGAAAAACAGTTGTTTGGATCACGTACTTCTTAAAACAAACACAACATCTGTTACATTGATCATAGATTCACTTATTACTGACCATAATCCTGTTATACTTTGCTGTAGTCGGAAAAGGAGAATAACGAAAACAGCGCGTACTAAAATCGTATTTAACGAATCAGCTTGCGTAAAAGATATTATGGATCGTGACTTTTCATTTATTTTATCCATTCCTGATGCTGAAAGAGCTGCATACTCATTTGTCACTACATTAATAGAAATTATTAATACTCATTCTAAAACTATACATGTTAGTAGGAAATTTAGAACAATAAAGCCCTGGATGACACCTGGCTTGTTACGCTGCGTTAGAAATCAAGATCGCTTATATAAATTGAGTAAAAGAAATCCGTATGACCATTTGGCAAAACTAACGTACACACGTTATAGAAATTTTTGTACCAATTTGCTCAAAAAAATTAGACAATCGTATGAGCGGATGGAGTTCCAAAAAGCTAAAAATAACCCAAAGGCTACTTGGAAACTTATCAAAAATATAACAAACCTTGACGATAAAACATCAAGTTCAGATAATCATTTGTCGCTAAATGTAAATCCAACAGCCGCGGTTAATTTGCTAAATGATTATTTTAGTGGTATCGGGAAGACCCTTGCCTCGAAATTCCCTGGGCAGACTAATCATAATCCAAATTATGATGGTAACGCATCTCACCTCAAATCTAACCAAGTAAATTCTATGGCGTTAATAGAAACTGATAATGAAGAAGTTGAACGAATTACTATGGGACTTTTTTTGAAAAAAATCTAAATTTACGTTTAATTAAATACCTTGATACCTATTCTATACTTTCTTGTAATCAATTTGGCTTTAGGAGTGGGAAATCCACAGAGGATGCTGTTTTGGCCCTTACAAATTCTATCATAAACAATTTCAACTCTAAACAAAAAAGTATTGGCATTTTTCTTGACCTATCCAAGGCATTTGACACTGTCTCTATCCCAATACTCCTGGAGAAACTAGAATCCATTGGAGTAAGAGGACTTGTACTTGATGTTTTCAAAAGTTACCTAAGTGGTCGCACGCAGCAAGTCCGCATAGGCAATTTCACTAGTGACGAGGTGACTCTTTCCTTTGGTGTGCCCCAAGGCAGCGTCCTTGGGCCAACATTATTTTTGATATATGTAAATGATTTGTGTAATATTGCTCTGACTAATGTTAAAGTTTTTGCTTATGCAGACGACACGGCTCTTCTCATACAAGCACCAACATGGGAAAGGGCTCACCTCCTCGCTGAGAGCACGTTAAGAGTAGTTTTGAAATGGCTGGCATTGAATTTGTTGACGGTCAATGTTAGTAAAACAACTTTTATAACTTTTGCACCTAAAACATCTTCATTGCCCCCTCCTAGTTTTACTCTCCGTGCTCACAATTGTAACCACAACGATATTTTATGTAGCTGTACTGAATTAACACGGTCGAGTAGTGTTAAATATCTAGGTGTTCTTATAGACTCCTGTATGACCTGGAACGATCAGGTGCAAGCGGCTGTGAGTAGGACTCGGAAATTAATTTATGTTTTTAAGACCCTGAGAACTGTTGCTGACCAACCAACTCTAAAGACTGTCTACTTTTCACTGGCACAGTCTGTTTTAACTTACTGCTTAACGGTCTGGGGTGGGACAGGGAAAACCAAATTCCTACGATTAGAAAGAGCTCAGAGGGCTGTGCTTAAAGTTATGTTTAGTAAACCAATTCGTTTTCCTACTTCTGAACTATATACAATGGCTAAGGTTCTGACTGTTAGACAATTGTTCATCTTGAAAATCGTACTGCGTAAGCATCTAGATTTACCTTATGCTTTTAAACCTCCAAAACGACGAACTGGCCGCATGTGCAACTTTGAACATACTCGTATTGCTGTTGTCAGACGTCATTATGACTATCTTTCGGCTAAATTGTATAATAAACTGAACACTTTGTTAAACATACATCCACTATTATATAGGGAATGCAGGAATAAAATAACGAAGTTTTTGCAAAATCTCAATTATACTGAGACTGAATTAGTGCTTAGTGGGACCTAATTAATAATTAATTATAACAGCTTAATGTTAAAGAAAAAGAAAAAAAAAATATTTTATTATATTTTAGAGTACACTTCCTAAGTAAAATTATAACTAACCTGGTTTACTATAAATAATTTTTCCTAAATTTAAATAATTTTAAACTAACATAATTATAATAATTAAGTTTAGTAATCTTACCGTATACATAAGTATCACTGTAGAACATAAACCCCCTATGTCCGAGGTGGGCGTAAACAGCTGCGACACAGTTTATACTAATGCAGCTGCTTGCGATCTCAATGTTTTAATATGTACCTACGTTATTATGTTCAATAAAAATCTTTAAATCTTTAAATCTTTAATTCGTCGGGACCTTTGTTTTTTCTTTTTTTTTATGTATGATCACCGATTTTTCGAAGACGGCTGGACCGATTTGGAAAATTATTTTTTTTGTTTGAAAGGGTATAATAAATACCTCACAGTTGGTCCCATTGTCATGAGGTCAGGATCTGATGATGGGATCCTAGAGAAATCGAGGGAACTCTTCAACTATTATAGGTACACCTATAGTGATTTGAGTATTTTTTACAGCAGCTCGAGCATTTGCTTTTGCAAAGGTGGAGGCTAAGTGAAGTCGGTTCTTTTTTGTTTAAAATTATTAGAAAGTCAAGTTTTGTTTCATTTAATTGACTTTACATAGCTTGAAAGTGACAGAAAGCTATCGGTTCGTCCCCGGAGGCGAATGTTTGGTAAGCATTGGCAATACAGGACCCCTGGCGGGAACTAGGCATAGAAATTCCCGATGAAGTAGAAACGATATTAATCCGAGTGCTACATTCAATATTGGAACTTATGGAGATGTAATAGAGGTTAAATTACAGCTAAATATTTTTATAGTAGGTACTTGTGTGTTCCTACTAATATTATACACCGTGGGCCCATAAAACTAGACAGATTTTAACAGTGTATTCCTGATCATATTTAGATACTAAAATGTCCTATAAACTTTTCTGGAAGTTAGTTTCAGAGTTAATACCAATTTTAAAAAAATACACTTTTTATTATAACTCATCACAAAACGCCTTTCTAATGGCGTTGTTGCCACTATTGGACATAGTTTACACGTCCTTATTGACAGATATCACAGTGACAAGGAAAACTTTGCAGTAACTAAATTTAAAAAAAAAATGTACCAATTTGTTTTTGGCGATAATTTTATTAATAACATTTGCTTTTCATATGCACTAAACATTCAAAAAATGGAAAAAAAAAAACGAAAAAACATTTTTTTTTTGGCGAAATTGACCTAAAGTCACATAATATTTTTTTCTTCTTTTGGTCTTAGAAATTCGTGGTTAAGATCTGTCGGGTTATACCAGCCCACGGTGTATATACATGCGACAGTTTAATACAAGGTGAAACAAAAATACTGGTGCTCCGTTTAAGGGCATAATTGGTATGGTAATATTATTTGATAAAAACTAAAAATATAAATTTTTGCCCGAAAATATTTTTTTATGGGGAGTAAAGGCTAACACGACGTGTCTCATACAAAAAAAAATTGCTGCGAAAAAAAATTATTTTTCTTAGTCGCAACGCGATACCAATTACGATATAATGTTTGTTCCTGATTCACGCAAAAATGGGTGAACACAGATTGTAATATAATACCATACAATATTTTTTATTGTTCACTTTCAACCAATAAAAGAAAAACTTAGTCATAATGAGAGTAGTACATAAAAGACGGTCTTATCGCTAAAAAGCGATCTTTTCCATATAACCTATAACCTATAAACTTATATATATGTCATATACAAAGGAAAAAGTGGCCTAGGGCCAGGGCTGGGATCGAACTACCCGGGTCACAGCAGCACCGGCCGAATTTTCCCGTGTAATACGAGTATATGTAATATTTGTCAATGCTAAGGCGCATTTGACCAATCATCTAAGGTTATGAGTTCATACCTTCAATGCGAACTATAACCTGGAATGGGACATCTAGACACGCGGTAGCGTGTCAAGCAAAGGAACTGGCTAGCCAGCGCCGAGTGTATATTACACGAACCACTTGGTGCCACTTTTGACCCTTCTATAACTCAAAACCTCTTTAACGTAAACACATAAAACTACGTGTGTTTAATTATATCCAAAAGGACATCTAGAAGCCCAAATTTCATGAAGCTAGCTCAAACGGTTATAAAGATATGAAGGTCAAAAAGTCGTAAATTTTAGCACTGACTGACTGACTGACATATAGTACCTAAACCTGACCTACTTCCAGATGACCTAGAAGGATGAAATTTGGAATCCAGCTCGGTAATTGTGTGTAAGCGTAGGAAAAAATCTAAAAATAAAAAAAAAATAAAAAAATAGGGGGGTCCCCATACAAAAAAAAAAATATTGTATCGTTGGAACCGTTACAAGCAGATATTTGAAACTATCCCAATATATGTATTATTACATTTGCTATATAACAGAAATATAAAAATAAAGTTAAGTCAAAAAATAAGTGGTGTCCCCATACAAAAAACTTGTAATACGCGCTAAACGACCGGCCAACGGTGTGTCGTCAGCGGCGCGCTGCACCACATAATTATACACAGAACAGAAGTAAAGAGAATGTAGACAATAGCATAAAAAAGAAAACCATGCAGCGGAAACGCAAGAAAAAACATTAAATCTCAATACCTGCCTAGTTTTCTTTACAAAAAGTAATGATATCCCACCAAAAACATAAATGTAAAAAAAGAAAGCCAATGTTATTTTGTTCCTATCAATACATATTTGGATTTTGCCTAGAACTTGGCACTCATTTAGATCTCCATTCTTTTTGCGGCGAAGCCCACAGCCAAGCATAATTTTTGTATTGAACTTGGCTTTCTTTTTTTACATTTATGTTTTTGGTGGGATAGGATTATACTTTTTACCCCGTAATTATTTCCCTGAAGTGGTGAAATAAGGGTTCGAAGCTAAACTCAAAGGGCAAACAAGGTAGGTTGACAGTTCTAAGCTATTTCCAGCTCTTCCAGGCTAAGCTGAGACTAAATTCACCTTAAACCGCCAGTGCTGTATACTTAAATGGCAATTACAACATCAGCATTATACAGGATGAGTTCACAGAGCAATATTGAAAACTTTTGTAAGTAATTCAAGAACTATGGCGGTGATTTAAGAGTAAGTAAAAACAGACTCTCTTACTTTTAGTTCAGATTCAGATATACCTGTAGTAACAAAAATACTGGTGATCCGTTTAAGAGCATAATTTGTATCGTATTGCGAGTAAAAAAAAAATAGGAGAAACATTTTTTGGACGCGAAATATTTTTTTTGTACGACGTCGTCACAGCCGGCCAACCGCCCATATAAAACCAATTTAATTTTTTTTTGAGACAAAAAAAAAATTTCTTTGCTTTTGATAATTAGAATACGATACCAATGATGCCCAGCATCTTTATTACACCTTGTATGGTTGTGTTGTGCGGTTCTCCAGTAAAAAGTAGCTAAAGTATAAAGCTTAGTTTTTTTTATTGTTAATGTTTACTTTGTGACTGTATATGTGTACAAACTTATTGTATAGCTGCTTACAGATGAAATGGCTTAGCCGGTAAAGTGCTCAAAATATGCTGAAAACGTTCTTAACTAAAACGTTCTAAACTATAAGGTTGTGTTCAGATCGTTTTGATCATCGCGTCCGCTTAGCTACTTCTGCTGCTGACTGTACTTATATGAAGTCATACGAATTGAATACAGACAAACCTTTAACGACAACATTTTATGGTTTAGTAAAGAGTCGCATACTATTTAAGTGAGAGGACTACGAGTAGCTGTCATAATCCACCTATCAATTTTAATTTTTTTTTCTTTTATATATGGCTTTTACTCCTCGCCGATTTTGGTGAGGTGAATTCTGCCAATGTTGAGGTGTAGACTTATTATCTTAATATATTAATTTTCCATAAAATATAAGCAACGTTTTTCGGTTGAGGCCTTGTTAATTGTAAAGTGATAGCCTCCTTACAAACACGTGGGTGGCCGGGACCCCGGATAACCGTTTGTTCGACTAAAGGGTGGTTACGCGCATTTTGAGACTATTTTTTTATTAGCTGCACACTTGTTCGTTAGGTTACTGCACAATAAGCTGTCAATAATACACGCTAAACTACGAAAATGAGCAAAAACAAAAAAAACTATTCTAAAGACGGGGCAGCCATCTTGAGCTTAAACGACTATCATAATAAAAATCCCATCAAAAACATAAATGTGAAAGGCTTTTTGATGGGATTTCATTTATTTTTGTTAGGTGTAGGTTCTTTATTATTTTTTTATCACTTTTGCTTTAGGAAATGTCTCATTCCACTTAGGTATGTACTTTATACTATAACCCTTTATACTAAGCGTCTAATTCTATTTTACTATTTATTTATAGGTGATTTTTACAAATAAACTGGCTCCCTACACCTATAAAATGTACCTACTTACATATAATTACATACATCAATAACGTACTTTATTCTCTTTGTAAGTACGCTACCTACATAGATAATTAATAACTTGGTAATACCTACCTACCAGTAGGTATTATAATTGGTGGCTTATTATGTAGCCCTAGAAGTGCACCATCCCATCTCATCCCGTGGCGTATCGGAGGGTGAGATGGGCAGTAGTATATATAATTCCATCTTAGAGTATATATGATTTCCATGTTCTTGAATCTGCGATTTTATTAGTTGTAAAATTAGAAATTATTTAGACTATGCGAGAAAAAATAGTCTTTTCATTTTTGTTTGACTGATTTAGCGCACCTAGTGTACCTAGTGACCTGCTTTGCACTTCGTAAATCGTGGGTTCGGTTCCCGCAACAGACACACACAGAGTGGTGAACAATTTTATTGTTCTTGTCTTTAAGACAAACATGTATTGTCTTAAATTGGTATGTATCTAAATTTAAATAAGTCTTATCTCATTTCCACTCCATACCTACTTATAGTAGAACAAAATTACACATTCGTTGTTTTCGAAACTGACTCACACTTGGCCGTTTTCAGATTTTTACTTTATTTCGACCTAAAGACAAACCTTCGAGCCAAATTTCAGGTCGGTACGACCATTGGAAGATAGACCCACTTAGTTCATTATGACTTCATAGTAGAACAAAGTTACACCTTCGCTATTTTTAAAACTGACTCACACTTGGCCGTTTTCAGATTTTTCCCTTTACTTTGACCTTAAGACCTATCTCCATGCCAAATTTCAAGTCAGTACGACCATTGGAAGTGGTCTACGTTTTTGATGATTCAGTGAGTGAGTGTATAGTAAAAATAGCGATTTTCTGACGTCAATATCTCAAGAACTGCTATAGGTAGAATAATGAAATTTTGTGTTCTAGACAATTAAGGGGATGTCAACAGACACTCGAAATTTCATATGCGTAGATAAAATATGTTTTGAGTTATAGGGTGGTCGAAATTGGCCCGAAATGGTTCGTGTAACAATTAACAAACACTAACACCCACGGCCGGTGTGTCGCTTTTTTTTGCTCGAACTTGGCGGACACACTGCCGTGTGTCTAGATGATTAACATTTTTATTTTTATTAGTGGATTTTGACAGCTGCTGTCAAAAAGACCTCTCGTCACAGTGCCGCCATCTGGTGAACAACTCGAAAACCCAGAAAATCAAAATGCTCCAAGCTTTTTTTAATTATCTTTCTCAAGTCTACAATTTCCGCATACTGACCCCATTAGATTTCACCCTGTATCGTGTAATTGGGGTCTGATTAGCCGGCCTGTCCCACGGACTGTGATTAACGACCTCCCCCCTCCTGAGGACTCCCCCCCCCTAAAGGAGGGTAATTGCAAGGGCATTTTCAGTGTAATATTTATATGTTTGCGGTTTGGAGAAGTTACAGTGAATAATTGCTTAGACGTGTTTTATGATAGAAACAGTTTGTTTTATGTTTATTGAGTTTGCTTCTTTATAAACAGCCAGGTTGCTGGCCCGTGACAAAAGTAGAAAGTACAATTCGTAGAATTTGTTTTTCGGATAGCTTATTTTCAACCGACTTCAAGATTACGAAGGAGGAGGTTCTCAACTCGTCGGGAACTTTGTTTTAGGTATTTTTTTATGATGTTTACCGATTTTTTAAAGACGGCTAGAACGATTTGGAAAATTCTTTGTTTGTTTGAAAGAGGTCTTCACAGTTGGTCCCATCGTAGCCAAGTCAGGATCTGATGATGGGATCCTGGAGAAATCGAGGGAACTCTTCAACTATTATAGGCACACCTATAGTAACTTGTGATTTTTTACAGCAGCTCGAGCATTTGCTTTTGGTAAGGTGGAGGCAAAGTGAAGTTCTTTTTTGTTTAAAATTATTAAGGACCATTGTCGGGCATGGGGGTCAATGTTACTCTGCGTCCGTAAGAAACACCTTAGACAACCCTACACGTGATCCCTGGGTTGTGCAAAAAGAGTAACAAACTTGGCAGCTCCACTGTCCCCTCTGGACCTCGCAGCACTCACTGGATTTTCATTATCATCTGCTTTCCCACTACTAGTACCCCAGGGAAGAAATTCCTAGCTATATCCCGTGACATGTAGCCATACGATAAATAAATAAAGGACCATTGTTAGAAATGTCAATGTGACAGTTGCCTTCCCCATTGGTAAGGTGGAGGCAAAGTGAAGTTCTTTTTTGTTTAAAATTATTAAGGACCATTGTCGGGCATGGGGGTCAATGTTACTCTGCGTCCGTAAGAAACACCTTAGACAACCCTACACGTGATCCCTGGGTGGTGCAAAAAGAGTAACAAACTTGGCAGCTCCGGACCTCGCAGCACTCACTGGATTTTCATTATCATCTGCTTTCCCACTACTAGTCCCCCAGGGAAGAAATTCCTAGCTATATCCCGTGACATGTAGCCATACGATAAATAAATAAAGGACCATTGTTAGAAATGTCAATGTGACAGTTGCCTTCCCCATTGGTACGCTTTCACGATTTGACTTGTTGCCATGTTGGTATTATTGTCTGATGACGTCATTACTTCCTTAGTCAAAACGAGACGCATTGCAGTCACCTACATTACCGTCTCTTTCGGCTTCACCATATGGTCGAAGAGGATCCCAGTTTATAGTTATAACTTCATGGTTTAAAGAAGTGCTGCTTCGCGTTAGAAGGGTTAATAAAACCCGTGGCACATCAAATGAAGCGAATGTCCGAATCAGGTCACAGTAACCCTTTAACTGCAGTAATGGCGTCCGCCCGTCGCCGCGCCCCGGCGCGCCCGGCTGATGGGCTTGGTGCTTTGGTATAAAATAGACACTAGATTACGGTGATAACGCTGAAGTATCTTTTGCTAAGCTAAATTGTTCGGGGATTGTTATAAAAAACTTCAAACTGAAGGCCGTGGTTGCACAAAATTATTTGAAATGATTATTAGTTGCTTATAGACCTTATAGTATGTTATTCAATCAAATACAAACATTGACAACATTGAAAAAATAATCAATCCAGCAGGACTTGAACCTTGCATCGATAATCCTTACCGGGGCTCGATCGCTTTACCAATTAAGCTATGGGTCAAGTTACTAAGTTCACGAAATTCTCAATGCCTTCAATCATCTTTTTGCATTGATTTTGATCTACATCGACTTTACACTACTCAGTAACTTACTTAGTACTTAATTACTTAGGGTGGGTTGCACCATGCACAATTAACGGACACATCAACGTTAAATATGGCGACGGAGCTGTCATCTCATAGAAAACTGTCAAACCTTTCATACAAGATTTTTTTAACGATGACGTTGACGTTAACAGGCGGTTTGGTGCAACCGGCCCTTAGTAACTTGACCCATAGCTTAATTGGTAACGCGATCGAGCCCCGATAAGGCGTATCGATGCAAGGTTCAAGTCCTGCTGGGTTGATTATTTTTTCAATGTTTTCAATATTTGTATTTGATTGAATAACATACTATTGTATGAGTGGAATGCCCCACTTTAAAAACATGTAAAAATAATTATGAGTATTAGTTGCTTTTTGGAAAAACTAGAGTCTACTACGACAATCAGAAACCTTACAGAAAACCGCAGCCAAATAGCTCCTACTCATAGTATTGTGTTCCTGCCGGTGAGTAAGGTTGCCAAGAGAGCCCAAAGAGGATTCAGTTTGCTGACTACGAGGTACCCTCTTGTCCCTTTAGCGATACCTCTGGAGTTGTAGGCTAGCTAATATAGCTTACCATCAGACGCGCCGTATGTTTGTTTGCCACCGTCATGGTATAAAAAACACTGCTCTTTTTTTTTATACTACGACGGTGGCAAACAAGCATACGGCCCACCTGATGGTAAGCAGTTACCGTAGCCTATGGACGCCTGCAACCCCAGAGGATTTACATGCGCGTTGCCTACCCTTTAGGTACCTATTTACTCCTTTTTTGAAGAACCTCATACTGTAGCCCGCTGGGAAAACCTCGGCAGGGAGTTCATTCCACAGCCGCAGCGTTCGTGGGAGGAAATTCCTCTTGAACCGTACTGTGCGCGACCCTTTGGGCTCCAGGGTGTAAGGATGAACACCCTGCCGGCGGTGAGCGGTGCGGTGATAAAAAGCTGCCGTGGGCATCATATCAAACAGTTCTTCGGAGCACAACCCATTGTACAAGCGATAGAACACACATAAGGAGGCAAAGTCTCTCCTTAGACTCAAAAGTTCAATATCATTCGTGAGTTTGGGATCGTCGACGATCCGCACAGCGCGCCTTTGTACCGAGTCAAAGGGCCCAAGCTGGTATCCAGGTGCTCCCGCCCAAAGGTGACAACAGTACTCCATGTGGGGTCTGACTTGCGACTTGTATAGAAGCAGTCTCTGCCCCGGAGTGAAGTATCTCCTCGCTCTGTTGAGCCTGAATGAGCTTAAATTTGAAAGAAAGAAAGAAAAAAACGTTTATTTGTGACGTAATACTTCAGCCTAATTTAATTTGGTAAGTATAGTGTAATTGTGCTAGTTTTCGTCCAATCTTGTCAGTTTTCCGTCCGTATGTTTAAATATCTACTAAAGAATTCACTATAAATAAATAAAAAAATTGTCAACCTTAAAAAGTTTTTCCCACTTATTTGCAGCAGTTTAATCAGGTGGACGGTAAACTGGACCTGGACGGGAAACTAGCACAATCACTATACTTCTGTAGTTTATATGAAAATACAATAATAAACTAGCATGGAGCTGGTCTAATGATACAGTCGTATCGTAAGGTTATCAAAGGCAGTCCTCAAGGAGGAGGAGCAATTAATAGATGAGCAATTAAATGAATTTTTAGAATAATTGACTAATTGTAATGTTATATATTGTATTGTTTTTATTTTTCATTTTACGACATACTATATTGTATCGGACTGTTATTAAGTGCTATATGCTCTAGTAGATTTAAGTTTTAGTTTAAGGAATACATTTTGCATGCCCTAAAACGGCTAAATGTGTGATACTTTTTTTAATCATAAAACTTTGACCTAATTGTTACCACATTTTTAAATAAAGAACTTTCCTACTTACATACAGTCTGCAATAAAAATGTGTAACATCAAAAACATTTTTGGTTATTATAGTCGTTTGAAGCCTCATACGAAAGGAGTGCCGATGTATTTTCCGTTAATTATCGTGATATATATGGAGCACGGGTGACCATAGTGAATCACATGCTCGAATTGTAATGATTGACGCATTAACATGAGCATGCCTTTCATTTGAAATTATGATCTCGGGATAGGAATAAATATTTGTGATAAATACACAAATTTATTCCCTTACCAGGATTTGAACCTAGAATCAACTTTATAGTCAGGGGAGATATTTAGTACATGAGTCAGGGTCACTTCCGACTAGGTGGAGACCGTTTCATTATTTACGATTGTGCAGGATATATAACTACGAGTAGAATTTGCTTGAGACTCTGCGGGTTCTTAGACACAACTTACTGCCCTCGGGGGTGATTTTTGAGATTTGAGCGCTTTGAGCGCTGACATTTAAAAGTCTGAATAAAACGAAGAAATTATGTTTTAAAAATAAGCGATAGGATTATTTATAGTATTAATTTCATGCGAAAATAATGGCGACAAACTTTTGTATGAGATTATTTTCGAGCTTTATTTCTTTGATTTCGAGCGCTTGAAAGTCACAAATCGGCCCCCTGCTTTTTACTGCCAGACTTTTGTTATTTTTTTCAGATACTTACGAGTACTTTGGCAGTTATTTGTGGCATTTGTAGCCTGCTGGCAACTCCGTAGCTACAATTGATCGCATACGGGTCGCGCCTACTTCCCGCCTCGCCTTCCTACTGGAGCACGGCCACGGACAGAGTAAGGAAATAGAGAACTGACAAAACTTACGATAAAGTATAAAAGCGACCATTCAGCCCGATTTGCCGATGCCGTGATTGGCCGTAATTGGTCGCGTTTATACTTTATCGTAACATGCCACGGCTCGACAAAACTCTATGTTTTCATTCATAAATAGTGTAAAGTCTATAGTTTAAGGTCTATTTATGAATGTCACCATAGTTTTATACCGTGCCGCGGTGCGTCACGATAAAGTATAAAAGCGACCATTGCAGCTCAATAGGTGTCCTGAATAAGTTTGATCAAAATAGTGAGCAAAGCTTTAAAAGAGATTATTTCAAAGGGTTGAGATAGGCATTGCTTATCTTTGTCCAATTGGGTACTTTCCAATGGATAAACTTATTTGTTACGTTGCATTCATATAATCAAAATTTCAAAAATACACGGGAAATAGGTGTAGGTACATGTGTTCGCGCTTTAAATGATTTTATAATTGTTTTAACTTTTATAAAGGAGATGTATTTATCATACAGTATTGTGACGTCACAATATTAGTCTTCCATATTCATAAATATCCATAGTAACAAATCGTTTTTACGTTGGTAGCTGTAAGAGTAGCTGATTGGACTTCATAGGAAAGTAACCAATGGCAGCACCGTGACGAGTTCTTTTTGACAGCAGCTGTCAAAATTTACCAATAATAAAATACGATTAAACGTGATTGGTGAATTATGACAGCTAGAGCTAGAATCTCGAATATGCCTCACCTGCTTGGAATCCCTTTTACAATATTTACTGTACGAAATTAGAAATGTTACAGAAGAAATTCTTGCGCCGTCTCAATATTAAAATGAAATCACCTCGCTGTTCCTACGATCAGCTCTTAGTAAATTACAATATGTTATCGCTTCGAGACAGACGCTCGATGGCCGACGCTGTCATGTTGCGAGACATTTGCGTTAGCTATATTGACTGCCCGCAACTTAACTTCTGTCTAGATTACATTTCCGCGCGCCCTCTAAGTCAACGAGGTCCAATTACCTTTTCGGCCTGCCTAAAGTTAACACCAATGCTGGAAAACGTGCTATCATTGAAGTTGATCTATTTTCTAAATCTCACGCCCAGTTTAAGGCAGATATCTCAAAATTATTTAAATCTAAATAATCTAATTCTTAGATTCACATTAGTAATAAGCATGCACTTGTTAGTTTAAGATACTTGGTCTAGATTTCTATTTTCAAATTGATTGTAAAAACATAATAGTAAGCACTGTAGTTATTTACCTTAGTTGCTGCATTGTCACATTATAACTTCATTTGGTGTATTGTGTTCTTAGTGAGATTCATTTAAGGAAGCATCTGTACTCCAAAATGTCACGCTAATTTATTGTCACCTCTCACCACGGTGCTGCCATCTAATGAAAACTCGATTGCGGAAACCTTCATTATTGAACAAAATGTCGTTTCTATATCCGTTATTCTGTGGCAGCAGGCCGGCAGGGCGCGGTCGGCGTTAAAAAGTTTCGATTACGCTCCCACCTGTTTTGATATTGATATTGTTTGAATTTCGTTTTAGTGTCTTTCTACAACTTTGCCGTACCTTAAATTCTGCATTTGTTGCTAGAATTTTATCTGCCGTGCCCCCGCCAAGTCGATAATCTATTACCCATGTTACAGAATATCTGTTTAGAAGACTCAAGGCAGTACTCATAAGAATCTGGCGTTTTAAGTAATTTATACTTTGTTTTTTACATCCGCGAAAAGGTACGGGCATTATCGATATGTAATTAATTTTAATATATTTTTAATGTATCTCTTAGATTACGGCCGACATTTGTTTATTTATTACTTTAATTTGTAAATACTAACAATTTATTTTAAGTATTCGTACTAATCGAATCACAAACATTCCCACTGCATATGTGCCATTCCGAGATAATACTTCTATATAAAAAGGATGCCAAGGCTGATATAGGTAATTATCGCCCCATCAGCCTTGTTTCCCACTTGTACAAGATTTTCACAAAAGTTACAAAGCCGCATCTCAGGCCACCTAGATTGCCGCCAACCACCTGAACAGGCAGGATTCAGATCCGGCCTCTCTACCACCGACCGGTCCGTCCTTCAAAATAGGCAGGGGAGTAAAGCACGGAGACCCGCTATCGCCGAAATTCTTTACCAGCACATTGGAACACGTCTTCCAAAAACTTGCGCTAAGTTGGAGGGGGAAGGGGCTTGTCGTCGGAAATCGTAGATTAACCAACCTCCGATTTGCCGACGACATTGTTATCTTCTCCTCAACTGCTTCCGAGCTACAATAAATGCTTGAAGAACTAAGCATCGCAAGCCTCGAGATTGGACTGAAGATGAATATGCCAAAGACCAAGCTCATGACAAACAGCACACAACGTAGAATCGAGATACGGAGTACATATTGCATATGTCCATGAAGTAGCATATTAGGTGTAAAATTGGTGGATCGAGTCCGTAACACCACGCTGTGCTCCAAGACCCAAATCGTCGATGTAGCTCGGAAGGCGGCAAAGTTAAAGTGGGACTGGGCTTGCTACGTCTGCGGGATGCCGAAGGCGCTGTGAGGCAAAATCACTACACAATGGGCACCCGAAAACTCAAATCGGGGACGCGGCAAACCCTGCAGGCAATGGTGGGATGAGCTAGACTCCTTTTTTAAGGAATGGTCAGACATAGCACAGGATAGGGATCGGTGGAAAGATTTAGGAGAGGCCTTGGCTCAGCAGGGGAACACGATAGGCTCCATATAATAATAATATAATAATTCGTACTAACAATAATTATCCAAGTTGGTCTCTGAATAAAATTGAAACTGAATTGAATTATCTATACCTAGAGTATCTTAATCATTTTAATTGTGGATAGCTCTAAGTAACAATGTTATAATTATTTACCCATTAAAAACATGAATGGATGCAAAGTTCGTGTTGGTTTCGCTAATAAAAGAAGTGAGATTTAACTGGAAACCAAGTTTTCCGTAGATCACTGTTCCTGTCATACATAACGTTTTTCAATTGCTTAAAAATATTTTCACCTCACTGGCTCGGAAAGCTCTTTTTTATTCTTTAAAAACAGATAGCGAAACTGCATTTTATTCACAAGAGTGCAAAGAATATTTGAAATTCGAACGTGATATTAGTCACTTTTTTAAACATAATAATATGTAAAGGCCACTCCAGACAGGACAATCTTCGCCCATCTGATTAAATTGTCTGATCAAATCAGGTGCTGCGGACGCAAATTTTTTTTTTCTATTTGATTGTATTCAATTAAAAACATTTAGTGTAAACAATTTTGTTTCTTGATTTTACTATACTATAAACGCTTTAAATCTTTCAAGAAATATTATTTTGATCGATCCATTTTAATTGATGAACTACCTGTCTCAGAATAATTCGAAAATTGTGCATTGTTTTTGTTTTATCTGTGACATGTAACTTTTTAATTTTAAAAAGTTAGTTTTGTTTACTTATATTTTTTAAGTTTCAGATTGCATTTTTTATTATTTATTAATGTAACTAGTTTTTTCCCGCGGCTTCGCCCGCGTACTAAAAGTACTAAAAAAGAAGGTTCTCAGTTAGACTCGTATGTTTGTATGTAGGAATGTATGTTTGTCCGCGATCATCTTGCGTTTCGCTGAACTGATTTAGAAGCGGTTTTCGGAAAAGTATTCGTTACATTCTGGAGGTTTCGGTATACCACGTTTTGAAGACGGCGGTTCCCTCATTTTTTATTTTAAAGAAATTATTGCAATAATTGTTTAGGTAATTGTTACGCCATCAACGACTTACTACTGAGAGATTATGATTAAATAATACAGATTTCTACTCTTGAATAGAAGCTTTTCCCCGCGACGTCATTTGCGTGGAATTAGTAATCCACCCTCCTTTTTACCCGCTTAAGGAATGACTTCTGGGATAACAACTATTATATATCCTTCCGCAGAACGCAAAATATCTCCATACCAAATCATCTAAATAAGTTCAACGGTTATTAATTTCCCATACAAACTTTCAACCCCCGTTTCACCCCCTAGAGGGTTGATTTTCGAGATAAAAACTATCCTATATTGTTTACCGCGACTCAATCTATATAATATGTACCAAGTTTCATTTCAATCGTCTGTTCAGAGGTTAATAATTCGCCATACAAACTACCAACATGTTTTCTAAAGAATATTCTATATTGTTTCCTGGGACTCAAACTATATCCACAACAAAATTATCTAAATCGGTTCGCGGTAAAAAAATCTCCATACAAACCTCCAACCCCCATTTCACCCCCTTAAAGATCGATTTTCGAGATAAAAACTGTCCCATGTCGTTTTCCGGTACACAAACTATCTCTATACCAAGTTTCATCTAAATTGGTTCAACGTTTAAAAATTCCCCATACAAACTATCAACCCCCATTTCACCCCCTTAAGTGTTGATTTCGTAATCACCGATAAACCATAGAAACAATACCCATGTTGATATTTAAATTTTGTCACCACATTTCCCCCTAATGGGTTAAATTCTCAAAAAAGCTGAAACACTTGTTTTCTCATTTATCGTTAGGAATACTCCTGTAAAGTTTCGAATAAAATAGTTGAACTAATCTCGTTTCCCATACAAACTTTGAACCCCATTTCCCCCCTTAGGAGGTAAATTTTTAAAAATTATTTCTAAGTGCATCCCTATGCCTTATAAGGAGCCTACGTACCACATTTGGAATCTCTAGAACCAGCGGTTTGGGCTGTGCGCCATTTTAAAATCGTTGTTGTTTTCCTAATCAACGACCCGATAAACCATAAAAACAATACCCATGTTGATTTTCAGACTTTTTGACCACATTTCCCCCTTTTAGGGGTTGAATTCTCAAAAAACCTGCAACACGTATTTACTCATTTATTGTTAGGAATACTTCTGTGAAGTTTCGAATAAAATAGACTAACTAATCTTGTTTCCCCATACAAACTTTGGACCCCCATTTCACCCCCTTAGGGGATGAATTATGAAAAATCCTTTCTTAGCGCACCCCTAGACCTTATAAGGAACCTACGTGCCAAATTTGGAATCTCTAGAACCAGCGGTTTGGACTGTGCGTTGATAGATCACTATGTCAGTCAGTCAGTCACCTTTGAGTTATATATATAGATGTCTGCCATCACCTTTCAATAAATGTATTAAATCAACGCAAAGACCAGCTGAGATATTTATGTAGGTACTTACGACAGGTGTAATACATTTTTCGTGATATATGTGACTTTGAGATTATGTAGAGTTTTGTATCGAATTATCATTTCAAGTTCTTTCTTTCAGTGTAAAATCGAATAATTGAAGCGAAAACTAATGCTAATTGAAGTCCAAGATCTTTTGTTGCATAGGAGCAAGTGCTGCATATTGTCACAAAGCAAGAAAACACTACAATTTAACAGGTTTAAGCACCAAGCATCCCGCTACCTGCAACAGACTTTTATCAAGCCTTTGAAATGTTTTCCTTTATGTGCCTACCTAAGCTATGTATCTATACATATACATATATGTATAATAAAGCTGAAGAGGGTCGAAAGTCTGTACATGGAAGATAATCGAAAAAAAGTTGGCTGGGGATACTTAGAATCGATAACAGAATACGTTCCAACAATTTTTAGAATTTTTGTCTGTTTGTCTGTTTATCTGTTTATCTGTTTGTCTGTTTATTTGACCGCGCATCACGTGGAAACGGCTGAACGGATTTTGATGAAATTTTGTATAGAGATAGTTTGAGTCCCGGGAAAGGATAATATATAGTTTTAAAGTTTAGTGGGGGTGAAAATGGAGTTGAAAGTTTGTATGGAGAATTATAAACCGCTGAAACGATTTAGATAGAAATGAGTATCGAGATCATTTGAGTCTACTGAGAAATGTCATAGGATAGTTTTCAAACCCTTGTGGGGGTGAAAAGGGGGTTGGAAGTTGGTATGAGGAATTTTTTACCGCTGAACTGATTTGGATGAAAATTGGTATAGAGATAGTATGGGTCTCGAGAAAGGACAAAGGATAGTTTCATCTTCAAAAAAGGCCCCCCCCATCTTATTTTAGAACCATAGGTTCAAAAAATTTGAAAAAAAAAATGGAAGTGAAGCCTGAAAGGTACTTTCAATAAAAACTATCTATACCTTTACCCTTACCCGCTCTTAAGAAATATTTGAAAATGTCATGAATGTCAAAGGGTTATTGCAAGTTCGAGGACTATACCGGGTGGAAATATCGAATGCCACATGGATGGCTACTTCCTTAAATATTTTAAATAGCACATTCTGTGTAAAGGAGACTTTCCTTTGTTTTTAAAAACAATAAATTCTGCTTTTATGGATTTATGAAAAGTCGCTTGCCTCAGTCGGAACTCGAACCGGTCAAATGTGACAAAAAATAACGTGCCATATTTTATGACGCAGATTGAAAGGGTTACTAATAAGGTTCATTTTTCTCTAAATAACAAATAAAATCAAAATAACGGAAGGCTATGAAATCATGTAACATTTATAGGACACCGTTTAGGTAGGAAAACATATCAAACGTTTTGTGAAGCAGTCAGATTAGGATTTATTTTTCTTTATAATTAAACAATAGGTACATTATCTGTCTCTCAAGCTGTTTTGATATGTCTTCTTGAAGAACTACGCATTATTTTGTATCTTTAAGATCTAATAATGTATTACTATACTGTTTTGAAAAAAATAAGTCCCGTCGAGTTTCTTTTCGGTCATAATACTTCTTGGGCCAGAGGTGTAGGGTTAGAACCGGTGGTAGTTTTGGAACGAAGTTCCTTATTGGACGGATCGCGGATGGGGGGCTAGGCGAAAAAAAGTCACGTGACCGTCACGAAAAAGCGTCACGTCACGAAAACGCGACACCATATGATACAATTGAGAAACATGTAAAATGGAATGAAATAAAAAATATATAAAATAGAATAAAAATAAAATAAAAAATAAAAACAAAATTCTTTATTTCTTTAACAACAAGTACATATATCCTATATTGACTGGCGTCTCCTTGTAAGTTATTTACAAAATAACCTGTGCTAGGAGGCACAAAAAAAGAAGAAAAAAGAATAAAGTGAAGTGAAGTGTAGTGAAAAGTAAAAGTGAGAAGTGACAAAGTGATAAAAGTGAAAAAACTCGAGAACCTAAAAGTAAAAAATGTCAAAAATGTCGAAAGTGTCAAAAATGTCAAAAATTTTAAAATTTTAACAAATTTCAAAAATTTCAAAAAGGAGATCGTCAATTCCTGGCCACCTGATATAAACCGTATACAGTTTGTACTACAATGTAAAATAAATACTCATTTTATTACTAAAGTAGACAAAATATTACAAAAAAATGAAACGGGAATTAGAAATACTAAATAATCTTTCCGCGATTAAAATACAGCAAGACGAGTCTTTAACGTCCTTATGGCATTGAAATAAAATTTAACTTCACCTGGACTGAAACAGGTTTGTTTTTTGGTTTGACATTGTCAATATCTACCGTTACATATAATCTGCGTTTTGATACTGTTCGGTAAGTTACACGCCTAAAGATTGAAAATGCGTATTTTTGCATTTTTGATCGGAGTTTGAATATTAAAATAGCATAATATCATGCTCCTTCGATAACGAAACGCATCTTTTTTTCAATTTTGCAATGTCAGATACCAGTGCTATCGCACTTAACGGTGGTAAACCCTTCGCAATAGGTGTTAGGAATGTTCAGTTAATAGTATCAACAATGGTTTGACAGCCGTCTTTGTTTACCGAAATACAGGAACTATAAATACGATCAACTTATGACTTTTTATTATTTCATCATGATTCCCGTTTTGTTTTTAAGTCCGCTTTTGTAAATTTTCTTTAAAAAACCAGTACTTTTTTGCATTAATGTATAAATCATAGGCATGCACGCTTTCAAAACTTGTCCTCGTCAGAAGTTTTAAATGCATGATTTTTCAATTTTCCCATTAGATTTCGCAATTTTTTTACCACCGTCCTGATCTAGAAATTATGACGATTTTTTAAAGGTTAGAGTCATTCCTAAACGGTCCTAAATAATCTGGGTCAGATCACCTAACACAAATTGACGATCTCCTTTCAAAAATTTCATTACTGATTTTCATTACGTTCCGTTCCGGAGGTAACGCAATGAAAATCTGCCCCCCCCCCCCCCCCCCCCCCCGGCGGCGCAATAAGGTTGGTCATGGTGGTGTAATGGCGGTCATTCTAATGAAACCATTAGAATGACCGCCATGGATTTTTAATATGTGTGTAGGTAAAGCAGTGTATGCTTCTGTACATAAATAGGCCGTATTACGTAACAGTTACATACACTACTATTTATCTCTTTTTAGGGTTCCGTAGTCAACTAGGAACCCTTATAGTTTCGCCATGTCCGTCCGTCTGTCCCCGGTCTAGCTCAGTTACCGTTAGCACTAGCTAGAAAGCTGAAATGTGGTGAGGCCTGATAAGAACTTTCAATAAAAACTGATGAATAATAAAAACTGATAAGAACTTTCAATGAAAAGATGAATTATCAGTCAAAAACGCATAGTGAAAGGAAGTGCCGGATAGTAAAATGACGTAAGCGCCGCCAAATATCCCTTAAAAAACGATCTTTTTTTGAACGGATGTTTTGTAACAGGGCGGCATCTACGAAACTCTACACTATCTTTTTTTGAACGGATGTTTTGTAACAGGGCGGCATCTACGAAACTCTACACTGAGCATCGCCCGACATGCTCTTGGCCGGTTTTTTTTGCATTGTTATCCTGGAAATCAACCCTCAAGGATTACTTATTCCAATTCAAGAAAATTCTCAGCCAGGTTATACGTAGCCTATAAAAATACAACGTCTAAAAGGGGGGGGGGGGTAGCCACTACACTCGATTGAGTTAAATTTGCATGGGTCATGGTCGTCATGGATCGCCCCCCCCCCCTCCAAGTGCACGTCTAATAGAAAAAATCGTTTCTGCGTTTGTGACCTCCACCCCAATTTCAACCGCGCCTGTTCTTACCTTTCATGCTTAGACTGATTTGACGGGAGGATCGATTTGAATGATATTTGCCGTGGACATGAACGTATAAATACAAAAGTGGTCCTGTATCGTCCGATATAGGTACACCTACTACTCTATGTCATTTAAATCATGCCAAAAAAAAAATAGGATAAAAAGTATTTATTTTTGAGTGTAGTTTCATTTAGTGGTAATTGTAAAATATTTTATTAGGACTACTGTCTCTAGCGTCATCTGTCAACTTTACTTCAAGTTCCGCCTCCAGGGTAGCGGGAGAGAAATTAGGGGTGAATTTGCCGCTTACTGACACAGACCGAATTCCACGCGGGCGGAGCCGCGGGCACAGCTAGTAAAATAAATAAACACCAAAACCTCACGTGCGTGTATTGATTATTCAATTATACAATTCGTACATTAGATTAAATAAGTGCCTACCTAAAATAGTCGTCAAACGAAATGATAAAAGGAAATCATAATAAATAAGTAGGAGTATACTGAGTGATATAATATAAGTAAATTAACATGACTCTCTTATTCATACAGATAATAAAGCTAATCCTGTTCCATTCTAAACTGAAAAGTTGTATTTTCTGGTAGATATAGGTAGTTACTCGTTTCCCTCGACTGGCCTTATGATTTTAGCAATCATTGGAAGTATCAATGTTTCATTCCTTCCTGGATGTCAACTATTGTATTTTGACCGCATTGTCTTCTGTCATTTTTATGTTGTTATTTGAATTTTTTCGCACCTTCTTTTTCATTGTAAAGTCATAAATATATCAGAATTATCAATTATTTTATTATTCAATGCAGAATTACAATTTTCGAAATGACGTACAAAAGCGCGCGACAGGCGTCCAAAAATACTAAGTTTTGTTTGATGTACATTGCTGCTTTTCTATGGAGCAATGCTCCTGTTCGATTCGCTTAGTGTTGCTATATTTGTGTTTGATGTACATTGCTACTGCGTTCGTTGGCTGGCCAGACTATATTTTCCTCGCTTTAGTGAGGTGAAAAGATTTGTGTTACACACGGCTGCAAAGTTATTTTTACGTCTTGTGTGTTGCAACACTTGCTACGCTCAGGATTCTATTTTTTAACTACTCGCTTCGCTCAGGATTCTATTTTCGAACCACTCGCTTCGCTCGCGGTTCAACCATAGAATCCATTCGCTACCTCGCAGTTCAACCCTAGAATCCATTCGCTAGCTCATGCTTCAATTCCACACTCGCGGTTAAAATACAACTTTGCACCCTTGTTATAACAAATAACTATTCTTGTGTTATTTGCTACTTAATGTACGTTTTCTTTTTTTTCTAATAGTTACCTGTACTATATTCATACGTAGTAATAATCACTTATATATCCAATAGTACCTTATCTTCGACGCACATATTTGAATATAGGATAGAAAAAACTTGCCAAGTTGCACTACTAAATAGCAAATAGCACAACAAATAAGTTTAAGGAACTGAAAAACGTAATATATGACAGAAACAGTGATCTAAGGAGCTTTGAAAAACTTGGTTTTCAGTAAGATCTAACTTCTTTTATTAGCGAAACCGTTTACGAACTTGGCATTCATTCACATTTATGTGTTTTTAATGGGATATCATTATTTTATGTGAAAAAATAAAAAAATATATAAATTTCAACTTTCTAGGTCACGTGGAAGTAGTCAGAGGTTTTGATGAGTGAGTCAGTGGGTAAAACTAGTGATTTTCGCAGGTCAATATCTCGTTGACGGTTAGAGATTTTAAGCTGAAATTCAGGATTCAGTAATTAAAAGATAGTCTTACAAGACTCACAAAATTGGCAGTGTGAAGCTCAAATAGGTTTCAAGTTATTCGGGGTCAAAAGCGGCTCCAAATGGTTCGTATAAATATATCCACGGCGGCTGGTATGTCGCCTCTTTGCTCTGCGAACTTGGCTGTCACACTGCCGTGTGTCTAGATTACGAAATAAATTAATATAAATGTAGATTTGGACTTTCCCATATAACAGATTTTTTTTTCTTTGTCATAATTACGGCATGTCTTGCCTTTACAACTTGTGCTTTATGGTTTTTTCGTTTTGTAAAAATGGTGTAAAAATGGCCTCAATCGCCCTAAAGTTTCCTTTTACAATGAAACAATAACTTTTAAACAAATGGTTATACTTTACAATGACAAACACACATAAAAGGGAATCACACCCTAATGTTCGTGATGTTTTCAAATAATTAACCTATCATAAAACAAACCCAACATCTTCTGTCATCGCCCTAAGTTTGCACTACCTCCTCAAAAATAAACGTCAAAAGTGCCCTTATTCCGTAAGGGACTTACGTCCTTTGGATTTGAGTGTTTTCCCTCAATTAATTAAATTGTTTTGGCTTTTACGGCCATTTTATAGCGGCCGCCATTTTGATCAGTGTTGGTTTAAGCGAAATGGCGGATAGTGTCAGACACTTCCGTTTTACGGCTGCTTTTGATAATATAAGTCGTTAGGACAGGTATAATGCTGGGCGGAGAATTTATTGGGCTCTAGTGGAACTCCCTTTAATTAACGAGGATTAGAGAGCATAAGCATCGCGTAGATGGCGCTGAAACCGTTAAAAACCGGCCAAGTGCGTGTCGTTCGACGCATAATGAAGGGTACCGCCACAAATGGTTTCGCCGGAAGATTAGCGCTGGCTTTCGGATCAGCGTAATGTTGAGCCCATTTGCGTCCAATTGTTTGTTATTTCTACTTTTATATGCTTATTAGTTTACTATGAATAAAATTTATGATTTCATTCTATTTTGATTTGGATTTGATTTACTGTACCTTCAAAGGATAAAGGAAAAACTAATATCAAAAGGTCGTATCTAAATACTCAATTTTATTATTTAACTTTGTCATACAACTTATACACGAAATGCATGTGATATAAGTGTCGGGGTTGCGTACAATGGGTTTCAAAACCCGGAAAGTTTTCAAGCAGAAATTAAAATGGTGTCAGGACAATGCAGAGCAAATTAAAATGGACATTTTAGCTACACATCATTCTAATAAAAACTTCAAGAACTTTTGGAAGCAGACCAAAAAGTTGAGTCCGAAGGCGGGCCTACCAGTGAGTGTTGAGGGTGTTAGCGAGCCTAAGAAAATAGCCGATCTGTTTCAGAAGCATTTTAAGGTTGAGTCTCCCTTGGGGCCCTGCCGGGAAGCACCTCCAACGAGGTGTTTGCCTTCGGGACCTCTGGTGAGGGTCACGGCTGAAGAAGTAGCATTGGTGGTGAAGAACATGACGCGAGGAAAGTCACCTGGGTACGACTCCCTTAGCATTGAACATTTACAGCATGCGGGGGTTCATTTTCCAAGAGTACTCGCCATGTTCTTCAACTTTTGTGTGAGTCATACTTATATACCAAGCGATATGATGAGAACGGTGGTAGTACCAATCATAAAGAACCGTACAGGAGACCCAGCAGACATTAAAAACTATAGGCCCATTTCGTTAGCGACTATTGTAGCCAAAGTGTTGGACAGTGTGCTGGACAAACAGCTGGAAAAGCACACAAAGCTTCATGACGCACAGTTTGGTTTCCGGTCTGGCTTATCCACCGAAACAGCAGTCCTTTGTCTTAAGCACACTGTACGATACTACACAGACAGGAAAACACCAGTGTTTGCGTGTTTTCTTGATTTGTCGAAAGCTTTCGACCTGGTGTCCTATAGAAAACTTTGGCAAAAACTGTATGAAGAGACGTCGCTGCCTAGGGAATTTGTGGAACTGTTTGAATTCTGGTACGGCCACCAAACCAATGTTGTAAGGTGGGCGGGCTCGCTATCAGACGAGTATGGGTTGGAGTGTGGGGTGAGGCAGGGGGGGTTAACGTCACCCAGACTCTTCAGCCTATATGTAAATCGGCTGATCGAGGAGCTCAGTAACACTGAGGTCGAGTGTTCAATAGATGGCACATTTGTAAACAACATCAGTTACGCGGACGACATGGTGTTGCTGAGCCCGTCGATCAGCGCCCTCAGGACGCTAGTGAGTGTGTGTGAGCGATATGCGGAGACCCACGGCCTCAAGTACAACGCCTCTAAGAGTGCGAGTGAGTGGTGTTTAAGGCGCGAGGTGTCAAAATAGATGAGCTGTTGTTACCCCCGGTCAAACTTAATGGCACCGCTCTAAAGGTGGTAAAAGAATTCAAATACTTGGGGCACTGGGTTACCGCAACGCTCAGTGACGATGTCCACTTGGAGATAGCGTAGGGCGCTGGCCGTAAGAAGTAATATGTTGATCCGTAGGTTCGCAAGGTGTACTAACAATGTAAAGATTACTCTTTTTAAGGCGTACTGTCAGTCGTTTTACACCTGCAGCCTATGGATCAACTTTACTCAGAAGGCATACAGCGCCCTACGCGTCCAATATGATAACGCGTTTAGGATGTTGTTGGGGCTGCCGCGCCACTGCAGCGCGTCAGGCATGTTCGCGGAGGCGCGCGCCGACGGCTTCCACGCCATCATGCGCAAGCGGGCGGCGTCGCTGGTGCGGCGCGTGCGCGGCAGCGCCAACAGCCTCCTAGCCACAGTCGCGGACAGGTGTGATGGGGCTTTCTGGCACGCCTGGAATAGCCTACATGTGTTGAATGTGTAATTTATGTTTAAATGTTTAGGTATAAGATATTACTAACGTAGGATAAGTTTAATAATAATAAAAATTGTACTTACTAACATAATATGGAAAGTTTCCGAAATAAATAAATATTTAATTTAAATTTAATTTAATTTAATAAGAAGAAAAACAAGACAGATAATTTTGAATCCTCGAGGTCGAAAGCTTAGGAGAGTCTTCGTAGTGTACGTAGCGGATTACTTTCCAGCTACCCTTACCTTCATTCTACATAGCTGCTGGATTATTACTATGACGTCATATAGCCTGTGTCACTCGGGAAAAACGTAAAAAAAATTTAAAGATATTTCAATCCCGTCAATCCCAAACTTTGAAACAGATGTTAATACCTTGAGAATCGTGGCTAAGACATTAATGCGCTATAATCAAAATTGACGTGGATTATCGGTTTGTATGTTATACAGAGTGTAACAAAATACTGGTGGTCCGTAAAGGGCTTAATTGATATCGTATTTCGACTAGGAAAAAGTAGGAGAAAAAATTTTTAGACACCAAATTCGTTTTTAGGGTTCCGTAGTCAACTAGGAACCCTTATAGTTTCGTCATGTCTGCCCGTCCGTCCGTCCGTCCGTCCGTCCGCGGATAATCTCAGAAATCGTTAGCACTAGAAAGCTGAAATTTGGTACTAATATGTATATCAATCACGCCGACAAAGTGGTAAAATAAAAAGTGGAAAAAAATCTTTTATTGGGGTACCTCCCCTATACGTAAAGTGGGGAGTGATTTTTTTTTCATTTCAACCCTAACGTGTGATAATATTGTTGGATAGGTATTTAAAAATGAATAGGGGTTTACTAGAATCATTTTTAGGGTTCCGTAGTCAACTAGGAACCCTTATAGTTTCGCCATGTCTGCCCGTCCGTCCGTCCGTCCGTCCGCGGATAATCTCAGTGACCGTTAGCACTAGAAAGCTGAAATTTGGTACTAATATGTATATCAATCACGCCGACAAAGTGGTAAAATAAAAAGTGAAATTTTAATTTTTATTAGGGTACCTCCCCTATACGTAAAGTGGGGAGTGATTTTTTTTTTCATTTCAACCCTAACGTGTGATATATTGTTGGATAGGTATTTAAAAATGAATAGGGGTTTACGAAAATCATTTTTCGATAATGTAAATATTTTCGGAAATAATCGCTCCAGAAGTAAAAAAATATGCGTCCCCCCCCCCTCTAACTTTTGAACCATAAGTTTTAAAAATATGAAAAAAATTTCAAAAGTAGAACTTTATAAAAACTTTCTAGGAAAATTATTTTGAACTTGATAGGTTTAATAGTTTTTGAAAAAAAATTACAAAATAATTTCTGAACTAAGTTTGTAATTTAACCGTATAAGCAGGTGTTTATTGTACCTGTAATTTCTACAAAATTACAATGAAATGACGTGCTTTCAAATAAAGTCAAAACGGTGAAAATCGGTTCACGCAATAAATAATTATTCCATAAAAATCATCTTCCATACTTTAAGCTCGCGCGCAATAGTTTACTTAATTTGCCGATAGATGTCGCTGTACGTGGAACTCTCATATCATATCCTACATGGCGGTGTTATTAACTCTTAAGTGGGGACACTTACTGTGACGGACGGAAAACTACGGAACCCTACACTGAGCGTGACCCGACACGCTCTTGGCCGGTTTTTTGATAATGTAAATATTTTCGAAAATAATCGCTCCAGAAGTTAAAAAAAATGTGTCCCCCCCCCCCTCTAACTTTTGAACCATAAGTTTTAAAAATATGAAAAAAATCTCAAAAGTAGAACTTTATAAAAACTTTCTAGGAAAATTATTTTGAACTTGATAGGTTTAATAGTTTTTGAAAAAAAATTACAAAATAATTTCTGAACTAAGTTTGTAATTTAACCGTATAAGCAGGTGTTTATTGTACCTGTAATTTCTACAAAATCACAATGAAATGACGTGCTTTCAAATAAAGTAAAAACGGTGAAAATCGGTTCACGCAACAAAGAATTATCCCATAAAAATCATCTTCCATACTTTAAGCTCGCGCGCAATAGTTTACTTAATTTGCCGATAGATGTCGCTGTAGGTGGAACGCTCATATCATATCCTACATGGCGGTGTTATTTTAACTCTTAAGTGGGGACACTTTCTGTGACGGACGGAAAACTACGGAACCCTACACTGAGCGTGGCCCGACACGCTCTTGGCCGGTTTTTTGTTCACGTGGTCCCGCCAGCCAACGCTCCATACAAAACCAAATTTTTGCGTAAAAAATTATTTTAGAAGGATCACCAACATTTTTGTTATTATTATTTATTATTATTTACACCATTATTTTTGTTACATCTTGTATACCTGGATTTTAACTGGACAAAATAATGTAGTTTTCACTAAACTTTAAAAATAACTATTCGTAAAAATATTTTAAACAAATCACCTTTGAACCTAGCATCAAGCACAATATCTACTACTGACGGAGAGCTGGCCACGTCATATATGACACAATAATGAGAGCAACGAAACCCCTCTAGTTAGTTTGCTATACTATGCTTATTTCTAGATCCGGACATCTGGCAGCTATAAAGTGGTGGAGGTCAAAGAATGCAAATAACTCGAAGAAAACAAATCTTAGAGTTCTGGGTTTGATGCAATATTATGTGAAATCATGTAATTAATTAGATTACGTCATAGCCAGAAGTTTCTGTTAGGGGAAAGTAGTGCCAAATGATGTATGATGCGATTTGTACCTAGTTAGTTGCCTAGGTACTGTCTTTGTTTCTGTAATAATACACAATGTTTTTTTGTTCTAATGTTAAAATATAGGCCCTGTCCTTTATAAATGACACAAATTCGGCAGTTTTTATCTATTTCCGAATTACTTTTTTCCAACTGAAAAACTTTGCTGGTCTATCACTCTGACCTCCACCCATTAAAAGCTGCCAGATGCCCAGATCTAGCAATAAGGATGATAAAGCAATCTAACTAGACAGGTTTCGTTGCTCTCATTATTGTGTCATATCTGACGTGGCCAGCTCATAGTTCATTAGTAATCGGTCAAACCCGCCGCCAAAACCGCAGTCACTTTCACACTGCTGTGGATTCCGCATGCAGCGCCGGTGCGCGAACGAGATAGCGCTCTGCATGTGTATAGCGCTGTCACGTTTGCACACCGTCGCCGCATTTTTTCGCGGCGCCAGTGTGATAATCGCCTTAGACGCGTCTATCCCACTCAAAAGCAGCAGACGACGCATAATCCCATCCCTTTCGCGTAGATCATGTGATGCCTGTGTATTGACACCATGGCGATGTCAATCAAAAGGGGCTTAACCGATTACAATGATAATATTCAATTTTTTTAACAAACTAGCGAGGCTTTAACTTTACTTTCAATACTTGAATGAATAAATATTATATGACAATCTTACACAAACCGACCTAGTCCCACATTAAGCTCAATAAGGCTTTTGTTGTGGGTACCAGACGACGATATATATATAATAGATAGATATACGTAAATACATAGAAAACATCCATAACTCAGGTACAAATATCTGTAAACACACAAATAAATGCCGGGACCTCCTGCTTCATAGGCAGGGTCACTACCGACTGGGCAAGGACGCCATTGAATTTCTGGCCCAAAGAGGATGCAATGAGACGGGGTCCCTCTTAGTCTTCAACACAGTCTTCTTTTATATTAAAGGATCGGCAACGCGCATGTGACATCTTTGAAGTTTCGGGCGTCCATAGGACGATAGCATCATACCATCAGGCAGGCCGTATGCTTGTTTGCAACCGTCGTGGTATTAAAAGGTCCCGGTTTACCCCCAGGTCAAGTAGACTCGCGCTGACCCCTCTAACGATCTCCCTCCCCCCTACCACACCCCCATATCTCCGTCCTACTCTGACAGCTTGTCAGTTGATGTTGAGTGGACGCAATTTAGTTTTTTTTTAGTTTGCAGATCGTATTATGGATAAAGTCTGTTCGCGTTTTAATAGGGAGTTGCTCTATTTAATGCTGCTGCCACACTGCAGTTATGTAACGTTACATAATATAATGTAACTAGGATACCGTTATAATTATTAATATATCATTTTTACACAATTTTTCAAGAAATTATAAAAAACATTTTTTCAATGTCATAGGAGGCAAACAAGCAGCAGAATCGCCTGATGGTAAGCAATTACCGCCGCCCATGGATGCCCGCAACACCAGGGGGCCACAAGCGCGTTGCCGGCCTTTAAGATGGGAGTATCCCCTTTTCTTCATTACATCAGTCATTTTATAAAGTTATTCAACATATATATATATTTTTTTTAATTCTGTTAAAAACTGGCCAAGTCAAATCTAACCTACTTTAAGATCTCATATTTTTAAATAACACTAACAGCAATTGTTATAGGTATCCTATAAAGCAAAGAAATAGAGTTTAATACTTGTCCATAATGTTATTTTGTTCCTATAAATACATATTTGGATTTTGCATAGAACTTGGCACTCATTTAGATCTCCATTCTTTTTGCGGCAAAGCCCACAGCCAAGCATAGTTTTTGTATTGAACTTGGCTCTCCTTTTTTACATTTATGTTTTTAGTGGGATATCATTACTTTTTGTAAAGAAAACTAGGCAGGTATTGAGATTTAATGTTTTTTCTTGCGTTTCCGCTGCATGGTTTTCTTTTTTATGCTATTGTCTACATTCTCTTTTTATGTAGATTTACTTCTGTTCTGTGTATAATTATGTGATGCCGCGCGCCGCCGACGACACACCGTTGGCCGGTCGTTTAGCGCGTATTACAAGTTTTTTGTATGGGGCCACTTATTTTTTACTTAACTTTATTTTTATATTTCTGTTATATATAAATATAACAATACATATATTGGGATAGTTTCAAATATCTGCTTGTAACGGTTCCAACGATACAATAAAAAAATTTGTATGGGGACCCCCTATTTTTTAACTTTTTTTTATTTTTAGATTTTTTCCTACGCTTACAAACAATTATCGAGCTGGATTCCAAATTTCATCCTTCTAGATCATCTGGAAGTAGGTTAGGTTTAGGCACTATATGTCAGTCAGTCAGTCAGTGCTAAAATTTACGACTTTTTGACCTTCATATCTTTAAAACCGTTTGAGCTAGCTTCATGAAATTCGGGCTTCTAGATGTCCTTATGGATATAATTAAACACACGTTGTTTTATGTGTTTACGTTGAAGAGGTTTTGAGTTATAGAAGGGTCAAAAGTGGCACCAAGTGGTTCGTGTAATTTACACTCGGCGCTGGCTAGCCAGTTCCTATGCTTGAACTTTGCTTGACACGCTGCCGCGTGTCTAGATAAAATATAACATTTTACGTCATCGTACATTTTGTTATGATATGGGAATTAATAGTGAACATCAAAATTGTAAACAAAAAAGAGCTATGCTCAACACTTCTGGCCAATGCTGTAGTTTTTAAATAGAATGCACAAAAACCGTCCCCATTTTAATTCATCGAGAACACAAACCGAACATTAATGACCAAAATTTCTATCAATTTTCCATTAGAATAAACCGCATACAAGTACAATTGCTCAATCCGCATAAACCGTTCCAATATGTATGGAACGCGCCGTAACCGATCTTATTACACGGTGATAGTGTTTCAAATGGATTGGCACAAAAGTTGGTAGGGGGCTGGTTAAGTAACAGGATGAAGCGGAAGCGGATAAATGAAATTGAGGACAAAATACATATTAAGTCTAATTGGTTCACACTGTCTTTTGTTTCGGAACCCTAATCGAGTTTACAGATTTGTTTGTCTATAAGGTAATTTAAGAAAATACAACAACTAACAGAAATATAGAGGTAAGGTAACTAGACATATTGATCTAACGCCGCTGGGTTTTACGGGTCAAACGAACGGTAACAAAAGCCGAACGACACGCAATCACGACTTGGAAAATACTCGCCTATCACTACTCGCTTATGCTACCGCTTGTGTTTTGGGCCATATAAACGGTAACAAAAGCGATATGCCGTCTGGGCCATCAGACACGCAATCACAACACATGACTAAGTGTCGATTGCCATTCGCTTCCGTTACAGCTTGTGTTTCGGGCCACACAAACGGTAACAAAAGCCGGACACCGGCTGGGCCATGGGGCATGCAATCATAACTCGATCGCTTCACACATCCGCAACCGCTTGTGGTTCGAGCCACAGAAACAGTAACACAAGCCGGACGCCGGCTAGGCCATCCGACACGCAATCACAACTCGATCGCTACACGCTACCGCTACCGCTTGTGTTTCGAGCCACACTAACGGTAATAAAAGCCGGACGTCGGCTGCGACATCCGACACGCAATCACAACTCGATCGCTACACGCTTCCGCTACCGCTTGTGGTTCGAGCCACACAAACGGTACCAAATGCCGGACGCCGGCTGGGCCATCCGACACGCAATCACAACTCGATCGCTACACGCTACCGCTACCGCTTGTGTTTCGAGACACACAAACGGTAACAAAAGCCGGACGCCGGCTGGGCCATGGGGCATGCAATCATAACTACCCTAATCGATCGCTTCACGCTTCCGCTACCGCTTGTGGTTCGAGCCACACAAACGGTAACAAAAGCCGGACGCCGGCTGGGCCATCCGACACGCAATCACAACTCGATCGCTACACACTACCGCTACCGCTTGTGGTTCGAGCCACACAAACGGTAACAAAAGCCGGACGTCGGCTGCGACAACCGACACGCAATCACAACTCGATCGCTACACGCTTCCGCTACCGCTTGTGGTTCGAGCCACACAAACGGTACCAAAAGCCGGACGCCGGCTGGGCCATCCGACACGCAATCACAACTCGATCGCTACACGCTACCGCTACCGCTTGTGTTTCGAGACACACAAACTGTAACAAAAGCCGGACGCCGGCTGGGCCATGGGACATGCAATCACAACTCGATCGCTACACGCTACCGCTTGTGTTTCGAGCCACACAAACGGTAACAAAAGCCGGACGCCGGCTGCGCCATCCGACACGCAATCACAACTCAGAACAACTCTGACGAATTAATATTCGTCAAAATTGGTCGGTTTCTTGATTAGTGCAGGTGACCACAAGTTTAGTCTGTCAAAGACTGTTTTGTAACCTTAAAGTTACTTGATATTATTAAAATCCTATGGATTCCTATATGAATAATGCTAAACGATAGAACAGCGTAAATTAATTGTGTTTTACATTAATGCAACAAAATGTTTTTTAATTGGTATCTTTAGCAAGAAAAAACTTGAAACGATGCATGAAAAACATTAAAAACTACAAAACAATAAACGTCGACAACTTCATTAAATTCAAACTTTCGTGAGACATACTAACAGTATAAAATTTCACGTTTATAATCCTATCTCTTTAGTCGGCAACGCCACAGACTCTGTGGTCTGTGGTCTTAACTGTTTAAGTAGTCCGCCACGCACCGGTTCGAATAGCACTCTTAGTGCTTGAAGATGGAGGCCTAGCTCCGAAACATGTCGCATGCAGTGACTAAAGAGCTGTGAGTGTAACTGTAACCATTATAGTTTATATTGTCGACAACTTCAATTAAAATGTATTGCTAAGTTTGTTTATTTGTTTCCACATTATCACCACCTACTTAACAAGCAAATAACAGGCCACTTAACTTGTAACGTAAATAGATGTGATTTGTAGATCTGTCACCAATTTAAGTGGCTTCCAAGTACTTTTACAGAGTTCTCTGAAGACATTCTTAATTGGATTAAGTTCGCCTTATATCAATGTCTGCAAAATGTTAGGTATATATGTGTGTGTATTGTGTACAATAAAGTGATTATTACTGCTACAATTTTTTCTTTGAAAAATGATTGGGACTGTCCCACATTTCCCTCGCCACATGGCGACCCTAAAATAATGAGTAAAAATCGTGTGAGTTTCAATCAGTATAGTTAAAAATATGTTTCGGCAATTCATTTACGCATGATAAAAAGAAGACAGCCCAACACACTTCCTTGATACACTCAAGAATAATGAAAAGGGGTCGGGTTGCACAGAAACCTCAATAGAACGTCCTTGAGTGTAGTTGCTACATTCTTCAGCTATTTCTTGAAACGTTTGGGACTGTCCCACATTTCCCTCGCCACATGGCGACCCTACTTGCATCGCTTCGTGTCGGGATCGCTTAACTTCTAATTACAGCAACCGTGACAGCACCCTTCACTAGGGGCCCTCGCGTGAACCGCCTAATTAAAATCTATATAAGTCAATGGCACTGTTGAATCCGGATCAAATCCGGACATACAGTGTGTCAAGACAACCACTGAACAAAAAACCGGCCAAGTGCGAGTTCAACTCGCGCCCTGAGGGTCCCGTAACTTACACAATTTTAACAATCACCGAACATTACTGTAACGCAAAAGAATTAGATTTAGGGACAAACATTAACATTATATGATCGGGATTAGTTTACCAACTGCAAACATTGAGTACTCGTAACAGGAGATGACATCCCAGATTTTTTTTGTCCCAAAAATTGTAGTGAAAATCACTACAAGTCTATTACTACTCTTTGATTCTGTCATAGCTGTCAATCGCCAAACATGGCGTACAAAATTTGTTCTAGATGTCACATCTAGTAGAATACATAATAAACAATGACTGCAAATAAGTTTGTGATCGCAAATAAAAAAATATATTTTCTTTACTTGAGCTTTAAGTCCTTCCTTCTTGCCAAATTTCATGATTGTAGGTACACATACTTATATATTTTTGAGACCTGACTAATATAAGGTAATATCTCTATACTTTACACAAGTTCAGGTGTATAGACATTTTAACTTGTATTGGTTTATGAAATGTGAACTACCGGTGGTAGTTTTTTCTGTCTGACGTTCATAAGTACATTGTAATGTGCCTAATAATATAAAAATTAATATCTTTTATCTTTTTATCTTTTATTTAGGTAGGTATTATATTATATGCCACTTGTTGTACCTAAGTTTTATTTTCACTACTTAGTGACAATTTATATAAATAGTTAGATAGGTACTTAGCTACGTAACTATTTAAATTGTTCACGAATCGGCTCACTGAAGTCCTAAGATATGAACAAAAATGTGAAAAAACGTTACTGACTCCAATTATAAATATGCTTATAGTCAGTAAACAAATTCTCTATCCCGCCCGCCATTACTCACGCGACAATTCCACTTTTAATTACGCTTGTCCTTTTGTAAAACGAATTACTGCAACCCCAACTTAACTTTACACTCCAAAATGGCCACCTTATCACTAATCCCCATACAAAACTTCAAGGCAGCTCAAGAAAATTGATCTTACCGCGCGCAAATAATAAGCTGGTCGCTAAATTGTGTCACAAAGTTAAACTTGCGGTTAATTTAAGCGCCACTATCCAAAGAACTTAAAAAATGTCTGTGAAAGTGAGTAAGTTTTTCTTTTCTCCGTCTGCAAACTTAAGTTGGTGCGGGATACGTCATAGGCCATTTGTCTAGCAGCAGGAGAGTCACGCCATTTTGTAACTTTCAATTTCTTCGGGCATTGTGGCTAAATTAACTTATTGTTTAGAAATTTCCTGTCAGAATGAAAGTGTGACGGATACGGTTTCCCTTTGAAATTGGAGTCTAGAATGATTTATGTCGCTGGAATGTTAGTTTTTGCATAAATGTCTACTATGCTTACAACTTGTGCTTTCCAGTAATGCCAATAAACCAAGTTTAAAAAAATCATAACATCATGACCAACATTGTAGAGGTAACATACAATGTACACACTTTTCAAACAACTTTAAGTGTGTACGGTCAGCATCAAAAGTTACTACGCAATCGAATACGTCAAAAGCTCTTATTCCCTTTTAAAAAAGACTTTTGACGTCTTCGTTTGCGTAGTTACTTCTGATGCTGACTGTATTTACAGTAATAAATTGATTGAATATCTATAAACATTATAATTAATTAAAAAATATTTAACGGCCTCCTAGCCTAGTAACGGCCTCCTAGCCTAGTCGGTAGTGACTCTGCCTATGAAGCAGGAGGTCCCGGGTTCGAATCCTGGTCAGGGCATTTATTTGTGTTTATCACGGATATTTGTTCCTGAGTTATGGATGTTTTCTATGTATTTAAGTATTTATCTATATCTATCTATTATATATATCGTCGCTTAGTACCCTCAACACAAGCCTTATTGAGCTTACTGTGGGACTAGGTTGATCTGTGTAAGATTGTCCCATAATATTTATTATTATATAATTTTAATTTAACAAAACTTTTAATTTTGCTTTAATTTTTATTTTATATTTAATCCTATTAAATATTAATTCTAACTGTAAATTCCCTTTGGACCGCTATTTTGTGTGCAATACAAGGTTTTAATTTTTAATGGACTTATGATGAAATGTCCTTTACGACATTAAAATTCATGGCCGATAAGTAAATCACATAAATCATAACCCGATCGTCTCAAAGAACCAGCTAACGAGCATACCACATCTTACCCTTTAGAAATCAACGTCTTCACACATTCACACTCCACCATTCACTCAAAGAAAATCTATTCACTCACTCATTTGTCTTTAAAACATGTCATCTAACAAGCTACGGTGTAAATTTGACAGCTCTCAGTCGCGGCCTTTGGCGGCCAGTCTGGACCAATCAGGGGCGACGAAAGATCTGTCAACGGGCCGACACCATTGATATATATTTTTAAGGGACTTGAAAGTTTGAAATAAAATGGTGCAGCCCATTTTGATTTAAAATAAAAATCATTAAGCTGTTATTCAAATATAACATAGACAGAGGTGAAAAACTTTAAAAACATGGGTTTAAAACTTTTTCTCTTGGGAAAGTTAGACAACCGTCAGAATTTTTAAGTGCATATTGATAGAAATAAAGATTGATAAACGTTTAGCTTATAAAGATAGCCTACGATAAGCCTATTAAGAGAGAGAGCCTTTCATATGAAAAACATCATAAATAAGACGTATACTGTATTTAATTCAGATCCTAACAAATATTTTACTAAAAAATCACTCGAAAATTGAAATCCTTAGTCTGTTTCACAACGAAGTCGTTGATCGACGTCAAGACTTTAAATTTGGAATTTTATTTTCTTCCCCGCAACGGTTGTTATCGCCTGCCAGCATATAAAATGTTGTCGTTTAATTATGGTTAATGACTATGATGTTGTTTTTTTCGCGGCGAAGGAATGATGGATGGTGTGGCTGTCTGCCATTTTGTTCGGCTTTTAGCCAGCCCATCAATATTATGTCACTGTGTTTGTTTCCGCCATATTGAAGGGTTGCCGGGATTTTGTTGCAGTTTGTCATTTGCATCCTTGTTTGCATCTTGTTATTTTGTTGGCTTTAGATCGTGGTGCATTTATAATAATAATAGCACATAGACAGTTAGGCCAAGCAAATAAGATCTATAAAAAGTGTTTTGAGGAATTAATTCCCAGCAGGCTGGAAATCATTTTAATACCTTCATGTGGTCCTAAATGCATGTAATCCGAGTTTGCCCAATCCCAAGAGGTGTGCATAACTTTTTAGCGAAAATTTTGCTCTTTGTCAGTTTTTTGCTTGTAGCTCGAAAACGGTACGTCCGACGGAAAATGTCATGTACATCAATATTAAAGAAGGTTAAATTCTGCCTCGAATGAGTATCTTTACTTCTAATTCGGTTCAGCGGTACAGCCGAAATCAAAAGTTATAAACCGGGAAAATGTCTCATTTAATTGAAAAACTCACATTTTGATTTCCATACCACATATCTTTGAAACAGATGACTCCTGGTGAAAAACCTATAGAATAAAAGTTGAAGACAATATAATTTCACGTTATATAGATATTTCAATTTTCAAATTCAGTTATTTTGAAAGACTAAATTTGGCATGAATTCAAAAGCGGTTTTTTAATAATTCTTTCTAAGTTGCATATTTTCCAAAAATATGAGGTGTGAGGCGTAGATTTAATGCATTGTTACAACTAAGAACATTAAGGTGCAAATTTCTAAAACGTACCCAATCAGAAAACTATTTATACACCGTGTTTTTTTTTATTTCCGGTAATTACAAGGGTATATTCCTGAGCTTAACTTAGGTTTATTTCTCAAAGACTCCAGTGTCCTAATTATCTCCAGTTCTGAGGTAATCGATAGTTCTTTTTCGTCTTTCTGATTGTGTAAATTTTTCTTTTAGTCTGAGAACCCGCTATAAAGTCATGTAACTGTATGTTAAGACAATACAATATTAACTTTGTACTAAGCAGAAACGTGTGCAATCAAAATTTCAATTTTATAATTGAAAGAAAAATGGAAAAATTCGGACCGGTGTTCCGAAAGGTCGTAACTTCGAATCTTGCTCGTCGCGGTGAATTTTTTCATTTTCTTTCAATTATACAATTTTCAATACAATAACAATAGACTTGTGTAACGTATAACGTTACAATGTTCCCTTTGTATCTATAGGATTGTTAATATTCGAAATTTCATTGACATGTCATAATGTTCAAATGTTTAGTTGAGTTAATAAACCTACAGATTGGGGAATCATGTTGTAGTGGGTTCTCAGAGTAAAAAAATATTAAATGTAGGTTTACACAATTAGAAGGCATTAATAAAATATCGATTACCTCAGAACTGGAGCTAATTAGGACACTGGCGTCTTTGAGAAATAAACCTAAGTTAAGCTCAGGAATATATCCTTGTAATTACCGGAAAAAAAAACACGGTGTATACATAGTTTTCTGATTGGGTACGTTTTAGAAATTTGCACCTTAATGTTCTTAGTTGTAACAATGCATTAAATGTACGCCTCACACCTCATATTTTTGGAAAATATGCAACTTAGAAGGAATGATTAAAAAGCCGCTTTTGAATTCATGCCAAATTTAGTCTTTCAAAATGACTGAATTTGAAAATTTAAATGTCTATATAACGTGAAATTATATTGTCTTCAACTTTTATTCTATAGGTTTTTCACCAGGAGTCATCTGTTTCAAAGATATGTGGTATGGAAGTCAAAATGTGAGTTTTTCAATTAAATGAGACATTTTCCCGGTTTATAACTTTTGATTTCGGCTGTACCGCTGAACCGAATTAGAAGTAAAGATACTCATTCGAAGCAGAATTTAACTCTCTTTGATATTGATATACGAGTATATGACATTTTCCGTCGGACGTACCGTGTTCGAGCTACAAGCAGAAACCTGACAAAGAGCAAAATTTTCGCTAAAATGTTATGCACACCTCTTGAGATTGGGCAAACTCGGATTACATGCATTTAGGACCACATGAAGGTATTAAAACGATTTCCAGCCTGCTGCAAATTAATTCTTCAATAAAATCTTATTTTCTTGGCCTAAGTTACTACAGGTCCACTTTAATTACTATAGGACAATAATATTACTTTGCTATTCCGAGGTACTTACGTGCCAGTCGATTAGTGCCAAACCCTTATAATTACTTGCGTATTTTTTGATGCATTAAGGGGATGACAAAAGCTAAATTCCATCCCTATCTTTTTCAGCGCGAGTGAAAGAGAAACACTGTGTTACGATTAGTATGGGAGCTCGTTGCAAATTTTGCAAAATTATGAATTAAAAAAAAACTACGCATTAATTGAGAAATATAAAATATTGAAATTTTTAGTATTAGCGTGGTGGAGTTTTGGCCTTAATTACAGAAGTATAATAAATAAATAAAATATTTTTTTCTTTATTTAGGTATAAACCCATTACATTTAAATTGAATGAAATTAAAATTAAAACTACATATGAATTAAATACATTAAATTAAAATACCTTAGAATAATTAAATTAAATTAGTAGGCGATTGACGAGACCTTGCTCGCGAAGTAACATGATGCACACACTGCCTTTACAATGCTGTTAATAAGTCAAGAAATTAAAGATATACAACTGTTTAAAGCTAATTTTAAGATTTAACATTTGAATTATTTTCTATCGAGCCGATTTCATCCAATCGTGTATCGGAATTCATAAAGTTCTTCCAAAAAATAATGAATATTAACATATTTTTTTTCTACTTTCCCAAAACAAGTAGTTATAGCTAAAAAACTAACCAAGTGGTAAAGGCGCAGGTCTGCCGCGAATGCAGACGACGCTGGTTCGATCCCAGCCCTGGGCACCGGAGGCCTAGGTCACTTTTTCCCATAGCTGGGCATTAACTCGTTAATCCGTTAATCGTTAATTAACGAAGTTAACATTTTGATTAACGGATTAACTTTTAAGTTAACTTTTAAAAATGTTAACGGACACGTTAACTTCCGTTAATATGCAGAAGTCCGTTAATCGTTAATCCAATGCCTACTATTTACCGCACGGTACCGCGGCGCGGCGCGAAAAACAGGTTCAGACAAGTATGAAATGAACGACAAGTGCCGGGCGGCGCGTGGCAGCGAGTGAAACAAAAACAAAACTAGATATATTTTGCCGGCGCGTGCGAGTGAGAAAACTGCGAAGAGATTTGTTTCGTTTGATTATTTCATTACTTAGCAATTTTACACATATTAACGGATTAACGATTAACGTTAACTTGCGTTAATTCTTCCGAAATGTAACGCTTTAACGTTTAACGAAGCTAACTTTTTTTGTAGCGGATTAACGATTAACGAAGTTAACTATTTGATTAACGGTGCCCAGCTATGCTTTTTCCTTTGTATATATAATATCTTATATATAATTCCTTTGTATAACATCTATATAAGTTTATGATTTATATAGTAGTGTGTCTACTTAAAAATAAACAAATCAAAATATTTATTAATAATAATTTGATTTGTTCTTCAGTTGAGCTAAAAAACTGTTTAAATAAAGTCAATTTGCATGTCGGTGTTGTCAGCCTCTGTTCCCAACCGAGAAATAAATCTATATATATAAACGTAAAAGTCCTGACTGACTGACTGACTGACTACCGACCTAGAGAGCTGAATTTTTCACAATAGGTAGTTTTTATAACGTTAGTATCCATTAAGAAGGAGTTTTTCAAAATTCATCCCCTAAGGGGGTAAAAAGGGGGTTGAAAGTTTGTATGGATGGGGTTCAAAATTTTGCGTTAGAGATTTCAAACTTCGTACGTTTACTAATAATTAAAAAACAATAAAATTTATTTCAGCGTTTTTTAAAATTCAACCTATAATAGGGTAAAAAAGGGGTTGAAAGTTTGTATAGAGATATTTTTTTTTGTGACAGACTTGAAAGTTCGTTTGTAAGCTACTTACTTCAAGGCAAAAAAAACTATTTTCAGCGTTTTTCAAAATTCCACCCCAGAGGGGTTGAAATGAGGTTGAAAAGTTTGTATTAAAGGGAGGCCTTAACTACTGAAGCTTGAAAGTTATAATTTGCAGGACGAGTTAAATTTTCAATTTGTACAACTAATAAGAAGCGATTTTGATAAATTCAACCCCTAAGGGGGTAAAAGTTTGTATCGGTGGGGTTTAAAATTTGGAGATAGAGATTTGAAACTTCGTACGTTTACTAATAATGAAAAAATAATAAACGCAATTTCAGCGTTTTTCAAAATTCAACCTATAACGGGGCTAAAAAGGGGTTGAAAGTTCGTATAGAGATTTACTAGGAATTATTGTTCCTATTTCCGTTCCATTTCCATGTTCCAGAGTGAGCTCTTACAATAGTTTGTACTTTCATCGTATCGCCAAATAAAACCACCACAATATAGTATAGTAGTACACAAAGAAGTTACGCAAACATTTACGTTATTATTTGCATATTAACACTTATTTGTAACTGAAACTATGTCTACGTCACCCGTTTTTTCGCCAAAATAGCTATAAGTATAAGTAGATTGAGAAAATGGTTTGGGGATTAACAAAAGTTACTTACGAAGATAAAATTGGACATGAAACTCGGTATAATTAACCGTATTATACGCGGACGAAGTCGCGGGCGGAAAGCTAGTACGCAATATAATATAATAAATATAACAAAGAACCACCAATAATAACCAAAACTCGACACGCGTTTCGCCTCTCTACGAGGCATCTCCACCATCCCTCCATTGAAATTTTGCGGTGCGAACTTTAATCATTTAATGCATGCAAAATATGCAAGTACGTATATACGGCATAGCGAATGTCATCTCGCTCAAATCTGGAGCAGAACCCGACTGGGGAAGTACCTCCACCTTACAGAAAACCACAGCCAAATAGCACTAGACCCTACTGGCCTACTCATAGTGTTGTGTTCCTGCTGGTGAGTACGGTTGCCAAAGAGCTCAAAGAGGACCCAGTGTGTTGACGATGAGGGACCCTCTTGTTCCTTTAGCCGTCAACACAGTGAATACTCCCTGTAAAGGGTCGGCAACGCGCATGTGACACCTCTGGAGTTGCAGGCGTCCATAGGCTACGGTAGCTGCTTACCATCAGGAGGGCCGTATGCTTGTTTGCCACCGTCGTGGTATTAAAAAAAAATTGGTTGTTTGTAAAGTAGGTTTACGATCGAGATGTTTACGTGATAACGTCTAACCGCTCGTGAGGATTCCGCGTGACAAGTTTCACGGAATGACTGGCAGCGCTCGAGATGAGACGGGAGATCGGTCCGTCTCTCTCTCGTTATACCTGCGATCGCGCTCGTGAGGTTTTGGTGTGACACAAGTTTCTGAACATGTCACCCGACTAAAACGATTTTAAAGACGTTATCACGTCAAAAAATACGGGTCTACTGCCCTATATTTTCCAAGCACAAACGAAGTTTTTTCGCAACGTTTCATACGAACACGAATGTCCTCTTATTATTCCGATGGCGTTCTTGTGTCGCGGTAATGGGCCATTGCGATACTCGGGAATATTCAGTTTTCATTACTTTATTCACTATCATGCTTTGTCTTTATAACCGAACCTAATACTAATAAGACCCAGTTTTCCCTCTGGTTTGAAAACTCAGATGGTAGTCGCTTGCAAAACTTAGTATTTACGCCAAATCTTGGAATAGAGATGATGACACATGTTGAATTTTTTAATAAAATTAAGTTAATGAAAAAAAATATTGAAATAGTTCGAAGATTTAAAATTTAAAAATTTTCCGATTTTTTCAAAGTACGAAATTCAAAAAACAATGACACGATTCGATTGCTCACATTTTACTGTAAAATAAATTGTATGGCAACCCATATACATACGCAATATTTTACTGCCAAAATATGTCATAATTTTTCCATAAGTACTTTAAACAGGGCGACTATGCAACCGTGACGTTACTGTTGCATATCATTTTGTTACGAGCGTTTTGAGAAACAAAAGCTAGTGACAGATTTTGAATCTCATTTCTGACTTTTGTGTTGCTTTACCGCAATTGGCCCTATCCCTATACAGACATTTTATCCTCACAACAAAACGAATCGATTGATACCACACATGAAAAAAATTCATCATGCCTATTATGTTGCCGAGCCGTGAATTGTGAAGTAAAAAGGTAGGATAGTTAGAATAAAGGTAATAAAGAAAGAAAAAAATTAATATTCGTGACGTAATAAATGGTACCCATGTACTTAATGAATAAAACTAAACGATGCATTTGTCATTTCTATGGATTTATTGACGAACTTATTACGACTTTATGATTTTATTAAGGCGATATGATTCCACTCGCTAACCAATCTGAGGGGGTGAGGTGCGCGGCAAACCGTGAAGCCCCGCCCGCGCGTCCCGACCCGCTCGCCGAGCTCGTGAGCGCGCACCGCCATAGCAGACGGGTCACAGTATAATGATCCTATGATGGCAGTATTTTAACTACACTGTGCAAGGGTCACGTTTTTATTGTATATGTATGTATTTTTTGCATGTATTGTTATTAGTGATCGGTAAACAAATAAACATTATGCGACATATTTACACAAATTGACTAAGCCCCACGGTAAGCTCAAGAAGGCTTGTGTTGTGGGTACTGAGACAACGATATATTAATATATAAATACATAGAAAAACAACCATGACTCAGGAACAAATATCTGTGTCATCACACATATAAATGCCCTCACCAGGATTCGAACATTTCGAACCCGGGACCATCGGCTTCATAGGCAGGGTCACTACCCACTAGGCCATACCGGTCGTCAGTTTTCATTTCATTTCAGTTCGTTTTCATTTCATGGCAACGTGGTAGAGTTAAAGTACCTGAAGGAAAGTAACAATTTTAAGGAGACGGTCAATTAAGGTTCATAAATGTTATTAACCTTAATCAATAATTTCAGTTGAATTTTATTTTACAGATTCCTTTAACTCAATAACGCTGCCATGAAATTAAAACGTTGTTACCGATCACTAGTACTTATTTATAAGCTACAAAAACGAAAAAGAACAGTTTCAAAGTAAATTTGAAAAAAGGAATAGGCATTTGATCTCATTATCATTATCACAATTTCCAATACTTTTGTTGCCTAACTTAATAAATTATTGTTTTCAATATCTATCGACGTTAAACCTACTTTAATTATCACACAGTTTAAACGAAATAACGTTATCAAGAAAATAATTCAATTAAGTGTGAGTCAGACTCGCGCACCGAGGGTTGTGTACCTACATTTTATTAAGTACATTATATTCATTTTTAGGGTTCCGTACCTCGAAAGGAAAAAACGGAACCCTTATAGGATCACTTTGTTGTCCGTCTGTCTGTCTGTCTGTCTATCTGTCTGTCTGTCAAGACCGTTTTTCTCAGGAACGCGTGGAGGTATCAAGCTGAAATTTATATCAAATACTCAGGTTTATTGTCCCTTGGAGCTGTAAAATAATCAAACTTAAAAACCAACGCAATAAAAAGATACAGACGTTTATGCTGCAAATGTTAGTTTTTCGGCACTCGCAAAACCTACGGGGTAATTCCCGTGAACTCAGAAACTTGAAATTTGGCACGAAGCAATGTCATATAGCATAGACAATTGAAATATTACAAAAAGTAGACATTTTTAGTAAAATCATACAAAAAAATATTTTTTAAAATTTTAAACTTACTACCTTTTCCCTCGTAAACGCGTGGAGATATTAAAGTGTAATTCATGTCAAATACTCAGGGTTATAGGACCTTTCAGATGTAGCAAAACCAAACTTTTATGTCTACGCAATCAAAAGAAATAGTAATTTAAGTCGCATATTTTGAAACTGAGTACTCGCAAGAAACTCAAAACCTAAAGAGTACTTCCCGTAAACTCAGAAACTTGAAACTTGGCACGAAGAAACTTAATATAGCACAGACAAAGGAAAAATTACGAAAAGTAGACATTTTCAGTAAAACATACAAAAAAAAATTTTTTAATTTTAAACTCACTACCTTTTTCCTCGTAAACACACATTTGGGAAGGGTGTGACAGAAACAAAAACCGTATTTTTATTTTTCCTATTTAACTAGTTGTCAAATAACGGGGCTTATTTCGCAATAACCTCGTGCCGCCCAATGTGCAATAGAGTGTACAAAGTAACACTCAGCATTAACGCCCTGACTTTCGAAAAAATAAAATGAGGTAAACGCCCAGTGTACAGTACGCTGTACTTAAAAGCTTATGAAATGTAATTTTTATATTTTCGCGCGTAATTGAATTTCACCTTGACGTCGTGAATAGTCGGTTCAATGGCGACCATTTTGACAGCTGACGTTTGACAGATATGCAGAGACAAGTTTTTGGCCTCCGCCATTTTGTCACCATGCCGCGTACGCGCACGACACGTAAGTATTTAATCTTAATTAATTAATTGAATCATGGCTTTTTTTGTTTTGAGGATGACATAAAAATTATCCTAAATGTGTGTTTTACTGAAATAGCCTGTTATTTGTTTGTAAAAGTACTAATAATTGTTTTTAATTCCTTATCAGAATATTATGTACATTGTAATGCATATTGGGCGTTTGTGAAGATGTGATATTGTAACATTAATCTCGGAAAAATTGATCTCAAAGTTATTAAATAACTTCCATTAATATAAATGTAGTAATTTTTAAGTTAAAAAGTTGTTAAAATATTTTTTTTAGTTTTTTCTCAAGCATTTTGGAGCATTTTGTTTTCTAAAAACATATTTTTTTCTTTTTGCAGATATTACTGATGTATAATTTGTTAGAGTTGGGAGAAATGTTATGTGATTTAGTGCCTAAAACTGAATAAAAGTAGGTATTATGTGATTTTGTGCCATAAATCTCTTGAAAAAATTGATTTCAGAGGTATTGCATAACTTATTAAAATAAAAATGAATAGAAAATTAAGTTTTTTGTTAAGCAAGTTATAAACCTATTTTTTTAAAGCTTGTTATCAAGCATTTTTAAGCATTTTTATGTGATTTTGTGCCTTTAAACGTAATAAAAAGTTGGTTTGTAGTTAAATGTTTATATTATTTACAACTTCAACCAAAGACCCAATGTGCATGGAAGTGAACAAAAGATACGAAGTTAGAATTCACTTTATTGTATTTATTTGTGTTCACTTAGACCCAGAAAAATAAAATTAAAATCCCACTTGAGTTTATCACTGAAAAAAAGTCATTTATTTTGGTGGGCGTTAACGACTATAAAACATATTGGCTTATACATTGCACATTGGGCGTTTAGCTGAACTTGCGTTTTTTTTCTTGGGCGTTACGAGGATAAAGCAAATGCGGTGTGCAATAAAGTATTCATTCATTCATTCATATTTTAAGAAAATTTTAACGGGTTAAGGGAAAACTCAGTTAGAGGTCAGACGGAGGAGCGGATGATGGAATTGAATTGATTGGTAGAGTTAGACTAAGATAAGTCTGCAATTACTTTGATAGCATACGCAGTGCAAGTGTTATTTATACGTCATTTCATAGAAGTTTAACGTTTAAAATAACTCTATAGGCTTAGTAATATGGTTCCGTTTGGCACCCAAGGGTACAGAAACCAAAAAAAGAAAACACAAAGTAGAGAAACAGTCTAATTATTTAACAATCACTGTAAAAATCAATCATAGTTTTGTTCATGAACGAATAATTCACAACTACTACTTTACATACATCGCATATAAACTTGAATTTTGACTAAAGGCCGATTCTTCTCTCTCCTACTAATATAAAGTAAGCACTTTTACACTCGAATAATCCATTATGATGTCCGTTTTCTTGAAGCTGGGCAAAAAGTTAATTAATGTCTAATATTCGGCGTCGTTTAACAGGTTTAAAACAACAATCTGTTTTTTTTTTCTACCAGATATGGTTCAGTCAAATTAACTGCAGCATTCCTGAAACGTAATCAATATATATAGGTATAGTACAATATAATTTCTAATTTGACTGAACCATGTCTGGCAGAAAAATAAACTGATTGTTGTTGTAAGCCTGTTCAAGTACGCCGAATAGTTGATATTAATTGCCTCTTTGCCCAGCTACCTAAAAACATATCACATTTTACCTCCCCTAATCGTGTGACGTAATTAATGGATGAACCTTTATTAATATAGACTATTCGACGTCCTTGAACAGGTTTCAAATAACAATCAGTATATTTTTCTACCAGATATGGTTCAGTCAACATTAATGAAACAGAAGCACTAGCCAGACTAGGCTAACAAAAGTAGAACCAAATAATTCTCCTAGCCTAGTCGGTAGTGACCCTGCCTATGAAGCAGGAGGTCCCGGGTTCGAATCCTGGTCAGGGCATTTATTTGTGTGTTCATCACGGATATTTGTTCCTGAGTTATGGATGTTTTTTGTTGTTAGATAGATAAATACTTAAATAAGTTATGGATGTTTTCTATGTATTTAAGTATTTATCTATCTATTATATATATCTTCGCCTAGTACCCACAACACAAGCTTTATTGAGCTTACTGTGGGACTAGGTTGATTTGTGTAATATTATCCCATAATATTTATTTATTATTTATGAAATAATAGTTAACTATGCGGCAATAATTTAGTCAAAATATATGTAGATTATGACGGTGTTGCTAAATGATTGTCTACACTTGGTTCTACCTTTATTAGCCACACTCTAAAACCAGTACAGTCAGCAGTAGAAGTAGCTAAGCAGAACAAAACGTTCAAAATGATCGACACAGATCCTTATTATATTGACATTAGAGTCCGTGTCATCATTTTGAATACTAGTCCGCGTAGCTATTTCTGCTACTGACTCCGTGAATCCAATAACTTTTAGTGAAACTTTTATATTTTTATTCAGTTTAGCATAGGCTTTATGTTTATTTATTACTAGTGACCTGCCCCGGCTTCGCACGGGTTGACAAACTATACACCTAAACCTTCCTCAAGAATCACTCTATTGACAAGTGAAAACCGCATGAAAATCCGTTCAGTAGTTTTTGAATTTATCGCGAACATACAAACAAACACACAAACAGACAGACGTGGCGGAGGACTTTGTTTTATAAGGTGTAGTGATATTTCCTTTGTAATACTTACTCGCTAGATGTTGACCCCATATTTATATCTGTGTCCTCATAATTTATATTCACAGGTGGTGATATCTCGTCGTGATTTCTAAACAAAGATCAGGTTTAGATGATATTATTTAATTTTTTAATCAGCAGACTATTGTGATGATGATGAAATGGTAATGAATAAAGTATAAAATACAACCAAGCGCAAGATGAACTGCATGTGCCTACCTTGAACTCTCAATTATGTCGACTGTGGTCAAAGGAGTCAAAGAGCACGAAGGAATATAATCATTTTGCAGATCAGACGTATATCTGTAAAGATGAAATACTTAGGTACTGTAAAAATACCATACTTAATTGGCTACTTTCCTAAAAAAATATATTTAGTCCGTCAGTTAGATTGTCAAAAAATATTAGACACGTATTTTTTATTTTGTCAATCAAACAAAAATTGGTGAAGATATAGCCCGTTAAAGTTCAGCGTGACATCACATTTCAGTACAATTTTTAGTATAATGTGACGTCACGCGGAACTTTAACGGGCTATATCTTCACCAATTTCTGTTTGATTGACAAAATAAAAAATACGTGTCCAATATTTTTTGATAATCTAACTGACGGACTAAATAGAATTACATTTTTTTTACCCGGGAAAGTACCCAATTACTCACAATTATATTATCTAGGCTAGGAATATAATATTATTGACTCACATCGAAATTGATTGATGACCTAGTTAAAATACTGAAATATTTTAACTGTTGATATAGGAAAACTAGTAAAGTATTAGATGCTTTTCTTATCAGAAAGTGCGTAACATTATGCATCTCACAAAAACAAATGGTAATGAGTACATTACGATACAAGATCGAAAAATAGGAAATTCGCAACAAGTGTCGAAATCAGTTGGAGACTGGAGTATAAGTACTTACTTGTACCGTACCTACCTTGATATCAACTTTACACACAATAAAAATTAGAAATATGATATTTCCGAGTAACTACGTACATAATAAATTAAACATTTACTTACTTTGAAAATAGATGTCATATACTTCAGAGAAAGTGACCAAACCCTCCGGTGTCCGAGGCCAGGCACCGGAGGGTTTGGTTACTTTTTCTGAAGTATATGACATCTATTTTCAGTTTATATATAGTAGTGTAACTACTTAAAAAATTGCAAATCAAAAAATATTGCACAAAATAATTTGATTTGCTTCAAGATTCATTTACTTACTTGTTCGGTTTCCTTTGTTTATTTTTTTATAGCACTCAGTAACTTTTTCTTGCGTTTCAATGCTTTGTTTCCCATTGTTTGTAAATGGTAAGATCACGTGACCGCGCGGAACACACTGACGCAGATCCGTCCTCTACAAGCGCTGCCGCGCGACTGAATAGGGCTTAAGTGCGTTCGCGAGTGATGGAGCTTGAGAATTTTGTAGGTATTTAAACATCAAAAATATTTTATTGATGTTACCGAGATAAAGTGATCGAAATCATCTAGATTATATTAACACCTATACATTTATGTAAAAAACATGTCAAAAAAGTTTGTATTGTAGCCCTGAGACTCATTTATTCTTTAAAAAAGGCGTAACTTTGGATTTTTTTTCTATCGAGCAAAGTTTATTTAATCATGTTTTTTAGATCGATCACATATCTGCCAAATCCTTAAGTAAGAGATATATTTTTTTCACAATTTTAAAACATTGTTTCTTATGTCTCCGAGGGATTCAAAAAACTGATGCGCTTAGCTCAAACGGGAAAAGCACGCCTTAAGAACAGACTTCACTTAGACTCCACTTTTCCAATAGGAAATCCCCGAGCTACTGTAAAAAATATTGAAACCAGTATAGATGTGCCTATAATATTTGAAGTGCTCCCTCGATTTTTCCAGGATCCCATCATCAGATCCTGACCTGGTTATAATGGGACCAACTGTCAACTATACTCTTTCAAACAAAAAAGGAATTTTCCGAATCGGTCCAGAATAATCGGTGAACGTAAATTAAAAAATAATAGCAATAACAAAGATCCCGATGAATTGAGAACTTTGAAATCTTGAAGTCAGTTGACAAGAACACATTAACTGCTTGCTACTACTTCTGATGTTGACTTTACCTACATCTATTTGTTTCCTTACCGGTTGATAAAAACTTGTCTCCCATCCGGAGACTTGTGCATCACTGGAAACAGAGCTCACTGGAGCGTCTAAACGATCGGACGTGAAGATATTTGCTGACCAATCTGACCAACCTTGCTGGTTTTGAATACCGAATATTCATGTTTTATTTTTTGGTCATCTCAAGCATTTTTCAACCGATTTCAAGATTTCGTAGGAAAAGGTCTCAATTCGTCGGGACCTTTAGTTTTTTTTTTTGGGTAAACAAACAGCTGCTACAAATACTGCAAAACTAACTTATGCTAACCACTCTACTGCTTACTATATTGTCTACAATATCTGTGTAGTGGTACCATATCATTTACCACTAATTAAGTAATTACATTAGATCTTTGATTATTTTTGTTATTTTTTATTTTACTGTACGTTCATTATTTAAAGACAGCTGGACCAATTTGGAAAAATCTTTTTTTGTTTGAAAGGGTATATTGATAGTTGGTCCCATTGTCACCAGGTCAGGATCTCATGATAGGATCCTGTAGAGATCGAGGGAACTCTTCAAATATTATAGGCACACCTATAGTGATTTGAGTGTTTTTTACAGTAGCTCGGACATTTGCTCTTAGTAAGGTGTAGGCTAAGTGAAGTGGGTTCTTTTTTCTTTTGAATTATTATGTATTTGATCATCTCAGCCATGTGTTAATTTTATGTGTAGGTAAACTCTATTTTTACCCGACTGCCAAACGAGGGATTATGCTTATCAACTCTTATGAATGCCACCCGTGGCCAACCGTAGGTTAAAGAATAATATATATTATATTTATAAGTGACTTCAAATATTTGTTCTACTGTAAATTTCTTGATATTTTTATTATGAATAAATTATTCTTATCTTATCATCATGTCAGGATCTGATGATGGTATCCAGAACGAATTAAGGGGACACTTATTTATGTAGTATAATTATTTTTGCATGTTTTTAAAGTGGGTCATTCCACTCGGACAATAGTTTGTTCTTAAATCAAATACAAACATTGAAAACATTGAAAAAATAATCAACCCAAGAAAAAGATGATTGAAGGCATTGAAAATTTCGTCAACTTAGTAACTTTACCCATAGCTTAATTGGTAAAGCGATCGAGCCCCGGCAAGGTTCAAGTCCTGCTGGGTTGATAATTTTTTCAATGTATATTATATGTAGTATGCCACTGTTTTCATGAAATCGATATTTTTTTATTGGTTACCTTATTTGATAGTCTTATAAGAAGGTCTAAGACACTCGAACCATGTAAATGAGCCTTAATGCTAACCGAATAGTGGCTCAAACTCGGAATAGCAATAGGATATTAACGACTTTGGTACGAGTCACCGTGGAAGGAAGGCATTTAGGGATACATTTCCTCTGACAGTCGTGATGGATTACATGCAGCTAAGTAATAGTGGAAACATATCATGATTTTTATCGAATAGTAAATATAGTAACGTTTCTTAGACATCCTTGTTGCAGTAGGTTATTGTAGTTATAAATTATAAAAAAATGCGGGTAGTAACCACGTATTGTTTCTGAAACTTTGTTCTCCATCTCCTGCTACCCTGTGGTTGTCTGGTAGAGATCGCTTAATAGCGATAAGACCGCCTGTTGTTACCATTATTTACTTTGTTAAATCTGTTTCTGTACTTCTTTTTCTTTGTGTCGTGCAATAAAGAATATTGTATATTGTTGTGTTGTATTTTATTTCTAAATAAATTAAAAGGTGGCCATTAAACCTTACTTTTTACAGTCTCACAGAGTTCTATGAACTACCATCAACCTAAATGTAATTAGGAAATCACTTAATTGAATATCTAAATAATAATAAAATATAAATAATGTAATAATCAATAAGTACCAATGTTGTCTCAGTTCAAAACATACATTTGACATATTCTTCCTCCTAGCGTTTGTCCCAGCTTTTTGCTCAATTGAGTCTGGGGTCCGCTTGACAACCTAATCCCAGGAATTAGCGTTAGCACTAGTTTTTACGAAAGCGACTGCCATCTGACCTTTTAACCCAGAGGGGACAACTAGGCCTTGTTGGGATTAGATCCGGTTTCCTCACGATGTTTTCCTTCACTGAAAAGCGACTGGTAAATATCATATGATATTTCGTACATAAGTTCGGAAAAACTCAGTGGTACGAGCCGGGGTTTGAACCCGCGACCTTCGAATTGAAAGTCTGACGTCTTACTGCCAGGCTACCAACGCTTTTTGGAATGTAATTAAACATGTATTAAAAAAAACAAAGATCCCGACGAATTGATAACCTCCTCCTTTGAAAGCTTGAAGTCGGTTGATAAATGAATACTATTGACTATGACTATTAAGCGGTTTTTTGTACTGTATTTGATTTGTACACACATAAACTACATATAAAAATATTGGTATACATATAAAAAAGAATATTGGTCAATATTTTCCGTAGGTCACAACATCGATATTTTAATTAAGTTATAATTAACAATACACAATTACAATCAAATTATACACCAAAATATATAGTACAAATAATCCGCTCCCTACCGTTCCCGGTGCAAAAGTGCCCATAATGCTTGCGGCATTTCCACGCTGGATCACTATGGAAAGCCTTTGCACCAAGACTCGGAGCGGGGATTCTCTCCCCTTTGCCGGAGTCGACGGCCCAACTCGCTAACAATATACAGGGTGACTGGTAATTCGTCGTATTCCTTCAAGGGGGTTATTCTACAGCTTATTTGGAGTGATTTAAGTCCAGTCAAGCAGGGGTCAAAACTCATTGGTTTTCAAGTTATTCAAGATTTTAGATTTTTTTAATAAAATACCCGCTTTTTGACCTAAAACTAGTATTTTTTTTGAAACTACGTATTTTTCAAATAAAAAAAAGATTTTCCGAATAGCCAATGAATCACTGATTACGTAAAATAATAAAAAAAAGTACAAAACATATCAAAATTTTGCAAATAAAAGCATCTGAAGTCAGAAGTTTTTGTATTTTTTTTTCAAATCTTGTTACATTTTAAGGCATAACTAAAAAAAAAGTAATAACACTTCGCGTACAAATTACAGAATTTATTTCCTCAGTTCATAAGCTTTCTAAAAAGGTACAATTTATGACATTTTATGCTCATTTTTTACAATTAATAATAATAATACCAGAGCAGGTACAGGACTTAGCGTACTTGACTTTACTTGTTTGTGTCGTTTTAAACTCGCCGAAGGCATACTTTGTCTCCAGTTTCTTATCTTATCTTATTCCTTGAGGTAGTGGGCACTGCAGATTGCCTTTGGTGAAATAAACAAACTGATTAAGGGTCATTAGCTAATGAGCTAATGAAGTTAAATTACTTTAATTAGGCTGTTTGTGTCACTTTAATTTTTACGGCGGGTTTTTCGCTTTCTGTTCCTTATCTTATCTTAATTTTATTGGGTGGCGATGCTTCTCATGGGGTGGGGGTGAGACTAACCAGGTTTAAATAGGTCATGTAGTAATTAATCAGTTAGTTACTTTCAACTTTCTTTCCAATTCGGACGATATTGATAACTAAGTTTTTTCTCAAATGGCTACTTACGAATTTGAAGAATACGCAGATATCATTTATTGTTACGGACTCTGTGATGGTGACGCCGCTGCAGCTAGAAGGGAGTACCAACTTCGTTACCCTAACCACCGTTTACCTCACGTAAGCGTGTTTGGTTCATCGTACCGTCTTATTCGGGAAACAGGATCAGTTAAACGCCGTCAAGCTGATGCTGGAAGACCTCAACAATACGATCCTGCTGAAGAAGAAGAAATCTTGCACTTTTTCCGGGCAGACGGTACTACTTCGACGAGAATTATGGCTAACCGGCTCGGTATGTCTCAGTGGAAGGTGTGATTTACCCTGCACTCAGCTCGACAGTATCCGTATCATTACACTCCAGTACACGCTATTGAAGAGGGAGACCCAGCAAGAAGGATGGATTTCTGCAGATTTTTAATTAATGCTGATATCGAAGATCCCGAATACCTAAAGAGAATTTTGTGGACGGACGAATCTAATTTCGACCGTGACGGGATAACAAATTACCACAATCTGCACTTTTGGGCTCCCAAAGGTCAAAACCCAAAGAAATCAAACGAAGGAGCTCACCAACAAAGATTTTCTTTGAACGTGTGGATGGGAATCGTGCACGATAATTTAATCGGACCTTTTTTTCTGCCAGCTCGATTCGGGCATCGCGTATGAAACTTTTTTGAGGGATGAGCTACCGACGCTACTGGAAGATGTGCCGCTTGCGACAAGAATTAACATGATTTATCAGCACGATGGCTGCCCTGCTCACTTTTACCGGGGTGTGCGGCAGTGGATGGATGAAAACTACCCAAGAAGATGGATTGGTCGAGGTGGCCCAACCCCTTGGCCAGCCAGGAGCCCAGATTTAACTCCGTGTGATTTCTACATCTGGGGTCACATGAAGGCGTTGGTCTACGACAGACCGATACGTGACGTAGAAGACCTACGGTAAAAAATCCTAGCAGCTGCACAGACGATGAAAGACGGCCTTTCGAGGCGAGTGATAATCACTGAAGTACGAAGAAGGCTTCGTTCTTGCATACGCAGGCAGGGCAAACAGTTCGAGCAAGATTTATAATTTTTCCTTTTTAAGATTAAATTTTATTTAATAATGAAACTGTATTTTTCCTATTTTTCTTATTCCCCTACTTAATTACTTACCAAAGTATCACCCCGGGCAACTTAAAGTCTCAGAAGATAAGAAACTGGAGACAAAGTATGCCTTCGGCGAGTTTAAAATGACACAAACAAGTAAAGTCAAGTACGCTAAGTCCTGTACCTGCTCTGGTATTATTATTATTAATTGTAAAAAATGAGCATAAATGTCATAAATTGTACCTTTTTAGAAAGCTTATGAACTGAGGAAATAAATTCTGTAATTTGTACGCGAAGTGTTATTACTTTTTTTTTAGTTATGCCTTAAAATGTAACAAGATTTGAAAAAAAAAATACAAAAACTTCTGACTTCAGATGCTTTTATTTGCAAAATTTTGATATGTTTTGTACTTTTTTTATGATTTTACGTAATCAGTGATTCATTGGCTATTCGGAAAATCTTTTTTTTATTTGAAAAATACGTAGTTTAAAAAAAACTACTAGTATTAGGTCAAAAAGCGGGTATTTATTTAAAAAATCTAAAATCTTGAATAACTTGAAAACCAATGAGTTTTGACCCCTGCTTGACTGGACTTAAATCACTCCAAATAAGCTGTAGAATAACCCCCTTGAAGGAATACGACGAATCACCAGTCACCCTGTATACATATGTCGCAGTACGATAGATAAAGCCGTTATATAGTTATAACCCTAGGGATATAATTATATGTCGTAACATAGTTACACGAAAGCGATTCTTTACTATCTTACTAGGAATATAACTATAATACGTCTTTAGTTTAGTGATATAGTTATATTACTGGATTAAGTTTAGTGAAATAATTCTCTTCATATTTATTTTATAATCATATTCCTAGTAAGATATTACTATATTACTAGGAAAATGATAGGTTAGGAGGAATTTATTTCAGTCAAATATACAATATACATGTAAACAAACAATGAACTTAAGTCTAGCTTAAGCCTAGTCAAATAAGCCGCCTCGAATCGTCCCTGGCGCAAAGGTACCCATTATACTAGCCGCGTTACCACGCTGAATGGCGACGGACAGCCTCTGCACCAGGTACGATCCCGCGCGGGCGTCAGACCCCCTCTCTCTGATTCGACGTCCCACTTCCCTAATGAAGGCAATAGCCTCTGACCCCCAGCACCCAGTAGTCTCAAATGCAAGGGGTACAAAAAAGTAATTAGCGCTCAAAGCCGAATACTTTTCGCGCTTTTTCACCGCGGCAAAATCTGCAGCGGCCCCAGCTACTCGCACCGTTCGACTGAGGTGCGAGGCAGCGAACGTACTGACGCACGTGGCGTCCCAAAGTAAACACCTCCCCCGCTGCCACGGCACCAACGTTAAGCCGTCTGGCCTCTTGTCATCCGCGCGACAGAGGCCCGGAGGCTCCAAAACACTGGGGATGTTAGCGGAGATTAAAGCCCTCCGAACAATGTCATTGAGAGCGTGGTGGCGCGGAAATCTTCCCGAACAACGACAACAACTTAAAGCGTGGTGGCCATTAGCCTCCACCATGGCGCCGCAGATGCATTTATGAGGTAAGCAAACATCGCAGCCCAGGCGGAGAGCTACCGCCACCCGCAATGAGTCGTTGTCCAGGAGTGTTCCAAAATGAGGAGCAGGTAAAGCCTGCAACCACGCTCCCGCTTCGACCCTTGATACTGACTTCAGCCTGGCCAAATCCACCCCCGTAGTCCCCTCCATAAGCTGAGAAAGAGCAGCCCTGGCCCCCACATCATCCCACAAACGCTGTATATGTGGCCCCTCGGGCAGCGACAGCGGCAGCGGCAGCGGCGGGCAGCGGGCAGGGAAAATGATTATAATACGTATTATACGGCATATAACTATATCCCTAGGGATATAACTAAACCTCGGCCGCACCGCCGCACTCCTACCTACAATTATTTCACTAAACTTAATCCAGTAATATAACTATATCACTAAAATAAAGACGTATTATAGTTATATTCCTAGTAAGATGGTAATGAATCGCTTTCGTGTAACTATGTTACGACATATAATTATATCCCCAGGGTTATAACTACATATATAACGGCTTTATCTATCGTACTGCGACATAAACATATAACGACACAAATCCATATGACTTTCAGCTCGTACAAAGTTACCTGTTCAATCAGATTTCGGCCCCTCCAGCCTAAGTAGTTCGTCCCCATTCGATTCCAATCGATTCTTCGCAAGTTTCGAGTGATGGAGCGATTCTAAAACGTATAATTACGATTAGTTTGTATAAGTCATAGAACATCTTATTATATTATATTTTAAAGGCCTCCTAGCCCAGTCGGTACTGACCCTGGCTACGAAGCAGGAGGTCCCGGGTTCAAATCCTGGTAAGGGCATTTATTTGTGTGTTTATCACGAATATTTGTTCCTGAGTTATGGGTGTTTTCTATGTATCTAAGTATATATTTATCTATATAAGTATGTATATCGTCGCCCAGTACCCATAGTACAAGCTTTGCTTAGTTTGGGACTAGGTTGATTTGTGTAAGATTTTCCCCAAATATTTATTTATTTATTTATATCTTTAAATCCATAGCAACAGGTTTTGGGGACATGGGGGAAATTCTGTTATTGCAATTTAATGTATGTGATTGAAAATATACTTAAATATTTTAGTGTTTGAATTAAACAATCAGCAGATTGATTTTTGTTTTAAAGCAAAGAACTTTCCACTACTTATTTTAATAGGATTGATGTAGTTCATAATTCAGAAATAATTTTGAACAAAGCCTCCACCTTTCCAAAAAGTGTCCGAGTTTCTGTAAAAAATACTCAAATCACTATAGGTTTGCCTATCATATGGTGAAGAGTTTCCTCGTTTTCTCCAGGATCCCATCATCAGATCCTGACCTGATGACATTGAGATCAACGGTGTTATACTCTTTCAAACAAATAAAGAATTTTCCAAATCGGTCCAGCCGTCTTCGAATTATCGGTGAACATACATTTAATGACAAAATTTAGCTTGAGAAGTTTTTGACGTACTCCGTTAGTGTAAAAACAGGAAAGTCCCCAAAAATTTACTTTGAGTGTTATGCCTGTTATGTATACTTCGCTTCTTTCAAGATTAGAAAAATCGTGCGGTTTCTGGGAAAACGATTTACGTAAAACTAGCCATTTTGCCTCTTATTGTCTTCTTCATCTTCTTCTTGTGCCGTGTCCTCCTCGGACGTCGGTGACCATCTCTCGGAACTTATTCCTATCCTGTGCCATTCTGCTCAGGTTGGCAGTTGGTCTTGGTACTTAGTTGATATGGCTGAAAAGAATAAAGATACAGGGACGAAACCACCAGTTATCTTCCTAGAAAAAAGAAGTAAGGACTTTAGGTGTGTTCAGAGACCATTGGTTTGTGGACCACCGGTTAAAAGTAGGCCTGAAGGAAGGCTAAATAAATACCTTATTTCCTTGAAATCTCACAGCGCCCGCGCTAACCTGCATTAGAAATTATAATCGTCGAATTAGCAATTTAAATTTGTTGCGGGTATGAAGTTTGAGGTAATCCAACATAGTTTGTGAACTTTGAGGTAGTTTTGAGTTAGAAATGAGGAATTATGAGATTTGTTGCGCTGCGGGTGGAATGGGACTTTCAAATTTGGAAACGTTTCAAAATCCATTAATTTTAAGATTTTTTAATGGGTTAAAGTGCAGAGGGATAATATCGACTGCAGGAAAATTTCAAATAAATCGTAATCAAAATCTTACCTGTTTTACATCATTATCATCATATTGCTATCTATATCCGGATAACGAAAAAGCGCTTTTTCGCTCTTTAAATGGCACTATAGTTAATTATTTATGTTAAATCTATCATACCTGATTTTAATTTAGTTAAAATATCCCGCAGCCGAAAACGCCCCGCTGCAATGCAGTTTTATTACTATTACGTTTTATTTTATTGAAGCTAATATCAAACAGAATTAATCGATGTATATCAAAAAATGTTTAGCAAAAATTACGCTTTTCTCGCTGAATGCACATTTTTTCCAAAAATCTGTCAATCGTCGTTAGTTAAAAAGTTAGGGAATGTTTTCTAAAAACATTTTCGCGTAGTATCATGGGATCAGGTAGCTTCCCTCACTGACCCCTTTGGAAAATCCACCCTGTTTATTAGTAGGATATAATAATACTGATCCACCACGTAATAGAGCCGTAACGTACTTAATCAGTCATTGAAACTTATTCAATTTCTTTTCTTGCTCGGGTTAAAACGAAATTTCAAACTGGTTCCCAATGATCATACGGTTCTTATACGTGATGAGCTGATGAGGCATTACGAATGATCCATCAAAAACACAGCACGCTACACGCTTTACATCAAATATCATCATATTAAGGGTAATTACACTATTAAAAGACTAATTAGGTCAAACATGAAGCAGGAAATTATTCGTTTTTACAACACTTTTAAATGCCAGTAAAAACACCGTGAACGTAATGACAAATTCCCAAGGTCATGAAGTATGATGCTTAATTAAGTAGGCCGAGGAGGCATTAGTGCAAAGCGGAGACACCCTTACTGTAAATGTGTGCGTGCAACTTTACGTAAGTAAAGAACGTACTGCGTTCGCGATTTCCTAAAAACGCTTCATTGGAAAATAAACTCAAAATACACACTTCTAACATTGATATTCGAATGATATTTTACAACAGATATGACTATTCTAAAGTTACAAATGTATATGTGTGCGTGGAACGCGCAACAGGTTACGTTATCGAACCGAATGCATCTGTGTGCGTAAACACCCTTCAGCACAAGTAAATTCAGACGCCAATTCAACACAGGGTTGGGAGTGGTTTTGTGTGGAGCGTTGTACTTTCATATTACGTCCTCGATGTCAGATGAATATGATGGGAGTTGGTAATATGAATACTTGCGAGTACTTTCATCGGATTTTCTGAAGTTTTGCAGTTCGTTGTTCTATTGAGTGAGCGATATAGTTGAGGAAAATTGAGTAAGTGTATTTTTCTTCGGGAATTCTTATACACCGTGGGCCCATAAAACTAGACAGATTTTAACAGTGTATTCCTGATTATATTTAGATACTAAAATGTTCTATAAACTTTTCTGGAATACGCCTAGTTTCAGAGTTAATACCAATTTTAAAAAAATACTCTTTTTATTATAACTCATCAAAAAACGCCTTTCTAATGGCGTTGTTGCCACTATTGGACATAGTTTACACGTCCTTATTGATAGATATCACAGTGACAAGGAAAACTTTGCAGTAACTAAATTTTTTCAAAAAAAAATGTACCAATTTTTTTTAGGCGATAATTTTATTAATAACATTTGCTTTTCATGTGCAATAAACATTCAAAAAATGGAAATAAAAAGAAAAAATATATATTTGTTTTTGGCGAAATTGACCTAAAGTCACATAATATTTTTTCCTTATTTTGGTCTTAAAAATTCGTGGTTAAGATCTGTCGGGTTATTCCAGCCCACGGTGTATAGGGACTTAAGTTGCAGACTATTTAATAATGTTTCATAAGTTAAAGTCAGTTCAAAGAGTCTCATCTCATCTATTCTATATAAAGGCATATATAAAGTACCTACTTAAGATACCTATATACAGTAACTAAAAATGCTGGTGATCTTTTTAAAGGCATTTTTGGTATCGTATTCTAATAATGAAAAATAAAGGAAAAAAAATCTTGCGAAAAAAAATTGGTTTTGTTTGGAGGGTTGGCCAGCCGGAACGACTTGTCCCATACAAAAAAAAATCTTTCGCGTCCAAAAAATTGTTCTCCTACTTTTGTTTACTTGCAATACGATACAAATTATGCCTTTAAGCGGATCACCAGTATTCTTGTTACACCTTGTATACAGCGTGGCCAAAAAAGAACTTTAACAGAACAGATTGAGTTTATTTTTGGAATTTTGGAAGGGGCCATTACCCACTGCTGCTCAATGGCCTTACAAAAATCCAAAAATCAAATCAATCTGAGAGGTTCCTAATCCATCTAGTAAGGATTGGTTGGGTCCCAAAACCTTACAGCCAGCGGGAATAGTTATTTTTTGGCCACCCTGTATATAAAAAAAACTTCTGACTGTATCGCACACCTCTATGAAAAGGAAACATCAATGTCAAAAAATCAATGTCATCATGGATGTCAGTAATAAAAAACGACCTCAAAAACGCTAATACGGATCCAATGACGACCCAGCAAAGACCACTCTGGAGACTAAGGATTAGGAGAGCCGACCCCAAATAAAGATGGAATAAGGCCTGAAGAAGAAGAAGAATGTCAAAAAACTACTTTCCGAGATCCGAGAAAAGAAATACCGACAAGAAACTCTGCAATACTTATTTATATGTGGAAACATTATATCTTCCAATCCACCTAACATTACTTTACATTAATATGGATTTAAATTAATATTTATTTATAAGTAGCGAACTGTTAAAGGCACATCTCGTAGGTTGATTTGGTTACTGCAAATCGTACAGTGTAAGAAGTTTTTAAAGCTACATGTCGCTAAGACACGTTTGATTACTGCGTATCGGAAAGTCTTACGGGACAGAAGTGGTGTTGTGTTTGCCCTGTGAAACCCGAACTGACCCGACTTGGACTTTGTTTTTCATCCCCCCACCCTCATTTTTTTCTGGCTTCCAACTCTTGACAGATTGATAACCGACTGGCTGGGCTGAAGGGTGAATGGTAAAAAGTGCAAGTATGGTCAGTTAGGGTTGCATAGGGCATGCTCAAATACCACGATCCAAATTTGATCAAGTAATCATGTTTCTAAAACGATTGAGGCATACAATTAATTCTCCACTTTCATATATAAGATTTTCAGAACAAGCGCATAAGTTTTGGCAACACTACACAGCCAGGTAAGTTAAGCAATTTAAGGAGAAAGTACTTAAGGTACTTACATTTCGCATACGCAAGTATCAATGCTAATCGGTCAATCTAACGGGTCTTTAAAGCAGGCGTACCTGATGACTAAACGTCGGACAGTGTACCCGAACAGGTCAACACGCCTGGAACCTTAACACCTACTTGTTAGACAGGACAGTGTGACGAGTGCTTAACACAGGCGTAGGCAGGCCTGATTAACGCAGTTAACATATTACGAGGCCAGGGGTCAATTAGTGTGGCGTGGGCATATGACTCATGACTAGATAGGCGCCTAGACTATAGACATGATAACAAGATATTAGCGCTAACAAAGTCTATCTATTAGTACAGGAAAGATACGGTTGCATCAAACATTAATTTATAATAGCCTGATTTTTTTATTATTCATTCTTATGGAATATTTATATATAATATATGCAAAAATCCTACCAACTTTTCACCCGGAAGTAGTTAAATCGGTATAATAAAATATATAAAATTTTTGTATATTTTTATTTACATTTATTTTTATTTGTAAATATGACGATATTTAAGTCTTCTTTCTGTTTAAAGAGAAAAACAAGAAACCGTGTCCATGTAAAACCACATAAATAACAAAATATACGGCGCGGGCGATACATATCCATTAGGATATCTAACGATACATATCTAACGAATTATCGTTAGAAACAAATAGTAATAATTGATAGTTCCTTCTTACACATTTTAAATGACTTAGAAACGATATATTCATTAAAATTCTACAAGAAAAACGCTTGTAATATGTGTGTACATATATGTGGCGGTTAGCGAATAACGATATTTTGTAGGATTTCATTGCGTAAATAATACTTGTATCATGATATATCCGTTACACTAAAAATATTAGCTATTATTAATTATTTCCAATTCCCCATACTAGCCGCCCGTAAAATTACTGTAGTATATATGTTCCTTTTGAGGAACATATATTATAGATAGAATTCCCAACCGAAGATAACATGTAGATCACAATCCTTTGGGATTGGAGCCTTTTTCAACCGACTCCAAGATTTTGAAGGTAAAGGATATCAATTCCTCAAGATCTTTGTAGCATATAGATAGACAATCCTGTGGTATTGGAGCTTTTTTCAACCGACTTCAAGATTTTGAAGGTGAAGGTTATAAATATTCGTCAACACAACAAAGATCTCGATCTTTGTTGCTTTTTGCTATTTTTTTATGTTCACCGCTTATTCGAAGACTGCTAAAACGATTTGGAAAATTATTTATTTGAAAGGACAGTTGGTCCCATTGTCATCACCATCAGGTCAGAATCTGATGATGGGATCCTGGAGAAATCGAGTACACTCTTCAAATTGTAGGGACACCTATAGTTATCTGAGTATATTTTACAGTAGCTCGGGCATTGGCAAGGTGGAGTAAGCCTAAAGTGAAGTAAAAATTTTCATTTAATTTTACTGTTCCACAGCTGGAGCGTTCGCGAAAGGAATTTCAGGTGAATTCATGGCTGAGTGGGCCCATCAGTTATCACGCGTTTATTTCAGCTGCGTCAGGTTTTTTACCGACTTCAAGATTTCAAAAGGAAGTGGTTCTCAATTCGGTTGTATGCTTTTTTTTATATTTGTTACTCCATAACTCCGTCATGTTTAAACCGATTTTGAAAATACTTTTTTTTAATTGTACGTATATACATACAGATTGGTTCCGTTTTTGTCAAAACACAGTTCTGATGATGAGATCCATGAGGAATCGAGGGAACTCCTCAAATCTTAAAGCCATCGGTAATGATTAATGATAGTGATTATTGTGTTTTTATCAACGAATCAAGCATCTTCATAAAAAAAGGTGACATTTAATGAAGTGGAACTGCTGATGATGATCAGGACGGAACGCTTCAACGACGCATACTTCACGTTTGGTGATTTGTCCTCTTCGCTGTGTTTGTAAACAAGTTCGATTTTCAAGACAATTTTTTATCAAGCTCGAGTTCCGATGATGGGATCCATGAGGAATCGAGGGAACGCCTCAAATGTTAAAGGCATACATATAGTGTTTTAGTATTTTCATCACGGAACTCTTCAACGACGCATAGTTCACGTTTGGCGATTTGTCCTCTTCGCTGTGTTTGTTAAGCGAGTTACATTTTCAATACAATATTTTCATTTTATTGTATGGAATCTAAGAGTGCACCATATTAAATAATCTTTCACCAGCCTCCCCTATTGAAGTCGTTTTTAGGGTTCCGTAGTCAACTAGGAACCCTTATAGTTTCGCCATGTCTGTCCGTCCGTCCGTCCGTCCGCGGATAATCTCAGTGACCGTTAACACTAGAAAGCTGAAATTTGGTACTAATATGTATATCAATCACGCCGACTAAGTGGTAAAATAAAAAGTGGAAAAAATGTTTTATTAGGGTACCTCCCCTATATGTAAAGTGGGGAGTGATTTTTTTTCATTTCAACCCTAAAGTGTGATATATTGTTGGATAGGTATTTAAAAATGAATAGGGTTTAGTAAAATCATTTTTTTATCATGTAAATATTTTCGGAAATAATCGCTCCAAATGTAAAAAAAAATGTGTTCCCTCCCCCCGTCTAAGTTTTAAAAATATGAAAAAAATGTCAAAAGTAGAACTTTATAAAACCTTTCTAGGAAAATTATTTTGAACTTGATAGGTTGAATAGTTTTTGAAAAAAAAATACAAACTAATTTCTGAACTAAGTTTGTAATTTAACCGTATAAGCAGGTGTTTATTGTACCTGTAATTTCTACAAAATCACAATGAAATGACGTGCTTTCAAAAACTCTTAAGTGGGGACACTTACTGTGACGGACGGAAAACTGCGTAACCCTACACTGAGCGAGGCCCGACACGATCTTGGCCGGTTTTCTTTTAATTATCGGAAAAGAGATCAAGTTGACATTGACACAGATAAAGGGTAAACCATACCTTGGCCCATTTTTACACCCACGAAATAGAGGAAAACTCCAATCGCAGGGCTCTCGCTTAATTGGTACTTGGGAACATCTTTTGACGTTATTTTTGGAACAAAGAAACCTTTACATTTAGGCCAAGTTTAAGCAACATTACATGTTTACCTGCAGAAAAAGGAAGTAAGTAGGTGCACGACTACTACGGTTCCGTGTCCAATTAGTGAACTGATTTATTTGCATTTTTAGACATCATTTTGATTTTGTAAGGACAAACAGTAAAGTTCGCTTTTCGGGGAAGGAAAACATCGTGAGGAAACTGGATCTAATCCCAACAAGGCCTGGTTTCCCCTCTGGGTTGAAAGGTCAGATGGCAGTCGCTTTCGTAAAAACTAGTGCCTATCTATGCCAATTCCTGGGATAAGGTTGCCGAGCGGACCCCAGGCTCAAAGAATATAAAGCTGGGACAAACGCTAGGAGAAAGAAGAAACAGTAAAGTTAAAACATTCTGCCAAATTAAAATTGTGTAATTTATCGAGTAAAATCCTATCTCATCTACGCTGAATCCCAAACCCAGAATCCAGATCAGATAAGCCTAAAAGTACGCCTAAGAGTAGGTACTTAATGTTTGGAAAGCAGGAAAGAAAACATCATTTCTCTTTTCAGGCTTAGCTAAGTTCCGGTTATCTAAATTATTTGCTATAAAGCATTTTTGTTTAAGTAAGAATAAGCATAATAAGTAAATCTCTCACTGTTTTAGATATATCATACATATATAAAATTGTAACCTTATGTAATGCCTGTAATCGGGAAGGAACTGGCTCTTGAGACACAGGGTTTGTTTGAGAGCCAGGGTGCCAATCGTATCAATGTACACCCTAAAGTTGCAATAAAGATTATTTCTTGTTTATTCTTAAATCAAATACAAACATTGAAAAAAAAACAACAATGTTTCAATGATTTTTGTTGTGGTTTTTTTTCAATGTTTTCAATGTTTGTATTTGATTTAATAATAAACTATAGTTTTGCCACTTTAAAAACATGCAAAAATAAGTATGGATTGTTTATTGTTTATAAATAAAAAGATATTATATTTTTCTAGCTTGCATAGCTAAGTGTAACCTATAAATATATTGATCACGAGTGTAGAGGCACACATCTTATGAATATCGTGGAAATTGCCTCCCGCCGGAGGCCGGAATATTTTTTGTGCTATTTTCGTTGGCTTTCTGTAGAGTACTGCGTTACTATACGGTTAAGGAGAATACAGAAAGAGCTAGAAAATATACAATTCTTAATGTAATGAGAAGAGAGACGACGCGCAGGCCCAGAAGTCAACAGAATATGATATGTGTATTTAAATATCTTAGTGAGATAGTAATTTTCTCACTGCACCCACCTTGACGTATTTTTTGACTAAAAAATAAAAAAAGATAAAAGATATTTATTCTTCAATTTAGGCACATTACAATGCACTTATGAACGTCAGAGAGAAAAAGAAAAACTACCACCGGTTCTAACCCTACACCTCTGACCCGAGAAGTATTATTTATGACCGGCAAGAAACTAGTAGAGAAATGCCTAAAGGCATTTTTTTATGTGCAATCATGTTTAAATAAATAATAAATAAATTGTGCGTGCGCTGTCGGCCCTACATCTATTAGAGATCTATGGCCCTATAATGTTATTTTACAAGTGGTATAAGATATTTGCTGATTTCCATACGGACGTGTACGTTTTCAACATTTTAATGGTTTCTCTGGAACTATTCAATTTTGAAAATAACTAAGATAATCAAACCCAAGTCAATAAAGTCTGATTCACAAAGCATTTCGAGCTTTTACTGATGAAAGTTGGTAAATCCTAGGTTTAACCTATGGAATATTTAAAAGTTCTGAAATAAACGATTTTTTTTTTACCGTAGTTTGGGGGTTTACAATAACATATAAGTACCTCAAAATGTAACAAATTACTATCCGTTCTGACGGATTGTTATACAGGGTATTTGGTTGTTAGCTAGGCTAAATCTTTAAGGGGATGATAGACAAGGTGTTTTTGCGCCTAGCTACTAAACCTAATTAACAAAATGTATTTTTTTTAAACCAGACTCCACCTTAAAAAAACAACCCACCCTTAACGCCCCAAAATAGCTGCGTTTGATCGCCAGCAGGCGCACGCGCCGATACTATCGATCGATTGATTTATATATACTTCCGTCCTTCTCACACTTAAACGTCACAACTACCACACCCTTCAATCCAACCTCAACCTTAAATTGATATATATAAGGTTCAATTTCAATTGTAGCCACGGCGATATACGTTCTTATCAAGTTTATTAACATTTTTTTAGCTTCTCGATCGTCTTAAAACATAAAGTATTAATCGCCTATTAGTTATTTATGTAGTTATCACGTTTTGGTGTTGAAAAGGCTCTTTATAGCGTGATTTAAAAGTTGAGAAATCCGCCAGATGCCAGACTCCGAGACTCCTGCGCAACATGCTGTAAATAGAACCAACCTTTGGTACTTAAATTATGTGAATTTAAAGTATGTCGTGGTTGTAATGCGTTGTAACTTGCGTTGCGACCTCTGTATTGAATTGTTAATTTTAGGTTGTTAGCTTTAGTTGAATTTCATTCTCTCCTCTTGGTTGCCCTGAAAACCAGCGCCATGGCTAATCTTTAGCTATCGGCATATGCTGAGCGGCATCCTTTTTGGTGCTCTGTACTTTAGGATTAAGATGTAAATCTTTGATAATTAAGAGATGTAAATAGATTAAGTTGATATGCATAGACTAATTAACCCAAGACCCCGTATAGCCGGGCGACCCCCGCTGCCAGGCTTGAGGTAATTTCACTCTACAGTGAGACACTAATTATTGGAAGTGACAGTAAACTTAGTTCGTCTCCATGGCAACCATTAATGTCTGACTCTCTCGTACGCCCCACGGAACAATCGCGCGTTCCCTGTCTAGCATTGCGTGTTCCCCTCCCGCACCTCTTCTTTTTGGCAGCTTAGGTTTCATAGAAATACTTAACGCGCTAAGCGGAGTATAGAGTTATCTTGTATATGTTGATATGTTATTACTATTTTCTGTACCACCAAATAAACAATTTGTATTCTATTCTATTCTATTAATATACCTACTTAAGAGTAATGAAAACAGGTCATTATTTAACAAAAAAAAACGGGATTTAATCGCGACACCAACTTTTATTATTTCGCCGGAAGTTTTCATCGTGACATTTATACTATTATAGTAATAAAAATGGTTACCCATTGGGGCCCACGACAAACAAACATGAACGCGTTCCGGAGTGCAGGCAGGCCAAAAAGGAAATGGCGGGACGACTCAGACGCATTTTACACAGAATGGTGGCAAAATTCAAACGAACGGGTCTAGTGGAGAAAAAAAGAGGAAGCCTTTGCCCAGCAGTGGGACACTGAAACAGGCTAATAAAAAAATAAAAAGTAATACAAATTTAAATAATGATAATTGAAAATCGTGTGAACTTAAATGTTTAAATTTTATACGTATGTAGGTAAAGCCTGACCAGAAATATATGATCATGCGCCATGTTGCGGAATTTCATTGGAACGAATTTCTTGCACTGGCAATAATTTTAATGATAGGCTGTCACTGTCATTGAGGCGGTTTACTTAAATAAGAATAAAGTTTTGAATATTAAATAATAAACGACAGAAAATTCCCGAAATTACCCATAGTCAAGAGCGGAACATTGTAGATAGTGTATATAATAAAATGCTGTAAGTAATACGCTCAGGAAATGAAACTTTTTCGCTGTGAAACATTTTCAAATTAACATCAAATTAGCAAACAAAACAAGATGTCACCATACCATAGAGAACTGAACTGTTGCCATATAAATGAGAATAATAGCGCCCTCTTGACAATAACCATATATTTCTGGTCAGGCTTTGTATAAACTTATATATTTTATATACCTAAATACGTAGACACTGGCTCGCGATTTCGCATAAAAAAAGTCTATCGTCATCTATCTATATAGGTATAGACGGAGAGCTGTCTACGTCAGATTTGACACATTATGAGAGCAACGAAACCCCTCTGGTTAGTTTGCTATGCTATGCATATTTCTAGATTCGGACATCTGGCAGCTGTAAAGTAGTGGAGGTCAAAGAATGCAAATAACTTGAAGAAAACAAATCCTAGAGTTCTCAGTTTGATGCAATACCTATTATGGAAAATTATGTAATTAAATAGATTATATCATAGCCAGGTTTTTGTTGGAGGAAACAATTTATAGTTAGTCGCCGGATGTTATTGTTGCCGCAATAATACACAATGTTTTTTATTCTAATGTAAAAATATAGGCCCTGTCCTCTATAAATGGCACAACTTCGGCAGTTTTTACCAATTTTGGTATTGCGTTTTTACAACTGAAAAACTTTGTTGGGCTGTTACTCTGACCTCCACCCATTAAAAGCCGCCAGGTGCCCGGATCTAGCAATAAGGATGGTAAGGATGGTAGTCGTCCCCCTAAGACGTATAAAGGATATAGTAGAAAAAATCGCAGCCATCAGGTAAGTCTCAGTAGCTCAGTTGTTCAGAGCGATGGGCATGTATCCCAGAGTCGCGAGTTGAGTCTCGCCTGAGGCAGTAGACCTTTTGAACCCGGGGTATGTCCTTAAGCTACGTCCGTACTTGGGTATGTCATTAAACTACGCCAAAAAGAGAGGTATGGGCACTGCGAATGGCATCTCGCTAAGTGTGGTAGCACGTTCAGCGAATGTCATCTCGCTCAAATCTGGAGCAGAAACCGACTGGGGAAGTACCTCAACCTTACAGAAAACCACAGCCAAATAGCACTAGACCCTACTCATAGTATTGTGTTCCTGCTGGTGAGTAAGGTTGCCAAAGAGCTCAAAGAGGACCCAGTGTGTTGACGATGAGGGACCCTCTTGTTCCTTTAGCCATCAACACAGTGAATCCTCCTTTTTGTAAAGGGTCGGCAACGCGCATGTGACTCCTTTGGAGTTGCAGGCGTCCATAGGTTACGGTAGCTGCTTACCATCAGGCGGGCCGTATGCTTGTTTACCACCGTCGTGGTATAACAAAAAAAATAGTGAAAAAAAATAGTAAAAGGTAGTGACCCTGCCTACGAAGCTCTAAGTATATATTTATCTATATAAGTATGCATATCGTCGCCTAGTACCCATAGTACAAGCTTTGCTTAGTTCGGGACTAGGTTGATTTGTGTAAGATTGTCCCCAAATATTTATTTATTTATTTTCTACTTTACCTTAATTTCTAAACCTTGAAGGATGGTATAGCAATCTAACTACATAGATTAAATTGCTCACAATTACACAATTAGGAAATTGTGTCATATCTGAGGTAGCCAGCCTTTAGTCCAATACCTAAATAAAATGGCAAATATTAAATTACTCTACTCCAGAAAATTCGGGCATACGAAGGCATTTTTTCCCAAAAAAAGCTCTCTTTTCTCGCTCGGTCAAATATTTAGGTTCTAAGATGAGTTCAGAATACGCTGAAAGTATTTACGCTAGCTTGAAGTTACAACACCGGATCGACTGAGTATAGATGCGACCTAGTTTCTCTTCCAGAATAAACAAGTCATAGCTAAAAGCTGGATTTTATATTACAAGCTATTTGCTTGTTCGTAGTCGGCAGCCGCATTGCCAATTGCGGCGTTCAATGCAATCCGTCAATGCAACGTTTCAGACTTCATCATTAAATAATATTGAGAATGGAATTCGGACGTTTCGAATTTTCGATACAGGTTTCACTGGCCATTTTCAGCAGAGTAGGGTATATACCTGGGCCGCGATTCGAAAAATAAACACACACACTGGACAGACACACCATAAGTAAACTGAAGAACGCTAAAACACCCGGGGCGGACGGTCTCCCGTCAGAGGTTTACAAGTATGGCGGACCTAATATTCTGACCAGGCTCTTTGAACTAATTCTTAGGGTTTGGGAATCAGAGATTGTGCCACAGGAGTGGAAAGATGCCACCATATGCAAACTCTACAAAGGCAAAGGTGATGTAGCTGACTGCAGCTCATATAGAGGAATATCTCTTCTTTCCACTGCTGGTAAAGTACTAGCACACATAATTAATACCCGCTTGAGCACCCTAGCAGAACACATTCTTCCAGAGAGCCAATGTGGTTTTAGGCCTAACAGAGGTACGATTGATGCTATTTTCGTTGTTAAACAGGTCCAAGAGAAATGTGTAGAGCAAAACCGTTCTCTGTACATGTGTTTTGTTGACCTCGATAAGGCTTTCGACCGAGTCCCACGTACGGCCCTCTGGTTGATTTTGCACAAAAGTGGTTGTCCAGCAAAGCTAGTTAACCTAATAAAGCAGTTCCATGTCAATATGACAGCTAAGGTTCAGTATGACAACAATTTTTCGGACTCTTTCTCAGTGAATAGTGGTGTTAAGCAGGGTTGTGTTATGGCTCCAACTTTGTTTGCCTTGTATTTTTCCGCGGTAATGAAGGACGCCCTTAGTCGTGGCAGCGTACCTATTCAGCTCAACGTGCGATCAGATAAGGGTGTGTTTGATCTTTCGCGTTTCAGAGCAAAACGGAAAGTCCGTCGAGTGCCCATACTGGATGTCCTCTATGCCGATGACGTATGCCTGATGGCTAACACCTTAGACGAACTTCAAAGTTCCGTAATATCTCTGAGTGACTCGTGTGACAGATTTGGTCTGGTAATAAGCGTAACGAAAACTCAGTTCCTGAGACAACCACGCGGAGGTTGCAGTTTGGGTTCAACTCCAATTACCTTGGGTGTTTCAGCGCTGAAGGAAGTTACTAGCTTTAAGTACCTGGGCAGCCAAATCCGGAATGACAATAGCCTTGCCTCAGAGATTCCACAACGTGTAGCCAAAGCTGCAGCCACATTCGGTAAACTAAACCAGCGTGTTTGGAAGTCACATGACCTTAAAATTCAAACAAAGCTTTCTGTGTATAAGGCTATGGTGCTCCCAATTCTAACGTATGGTGCTGAGTCCTGGTACCTGTACAAGGGAGACATCAGAAAGCTCGATACCTTTCACATGCGGTGTCTACGCTGCATACTTCACATTAGGTGGCAGGATCGTGTGACTAATACGGAGGTGCTGCGTCGTTCTAATATGTCTGGCATGGAGGCATTGTTAATAAAAAGCCAGTTGAGATGGTGCGGCCATGTGAGTCGCATGGAAGATTGCAGACTCCCTAAATCCGTGCTGTATTCTGAGCTCGCGGATGGCAAGCGTAAACAGGGGGGTCAGTTTCTGCGATACAAGGATGTTTTAAAACGGCATCTCAAGGCCTGCGACATCTCACCTGACTGCTGGGAGGAGCTTGCGTCGTCTAGAACGGAATGGCGCAAAAGGGTTAGACTAGGTGTGGCCTCCTTTGAAAAAGCCTGACTTGAACACCTAGACCAGAAGCGCCATTTAAGGAAGACTCGGCCTAGACCGACCTATGTATATACTTTCAACAATCAGGGGCAGCTTTTCTGCGCACAATGCGACAGGACGTTTAAAACCAAATTTGGCTTTGCGAGTCACTTACGGGCTCATCAGAGGAAGTAAGGGTCGCCGTTATCGATTACGACATGGAGGACTATATAGTACAAGCTTTGCTTAGTTTGGGACTAGGTTGATTTGTGTAAGATTGTCCCCAAATATTTATTTATTTATTTTCTACTTTACCTTAATTTCTAAACCTTGAAGGATGGTAAAGCAATCTAACTACATAGATTAAATTGCTCACAATTACACAATTAGGAAATTGTGTCATATCTGAGGTAGCCAGCCTTTAGTCCAATACCTAAATAAAATGGCAAATATTAAATTACTCTACTCCAGAAAATTCGGGCATACGAAGGCATTTTTTCCCAAAAAAAGCTCTCTTTTCTCGCTCGGTCAAATATTTAGGTTCTAAGATGAGTTCAGAATACGTTAAAAGTATTTACGCTTGAAGTTACAACACCGGATCGACTGAGTATAGATGCGACCTAGTTTCTCTTCCAGAATAAACAAGTCATAGCTAAAAGCTGGATTTTATATTACAAGCTATTTGCTTGTTCGTAGTCGGCAGCCGCATTGCGGCGTTCAATGCAATCCGTCAATGCAGCGTTTCAGACTTCATCATTAAATAATATTGAGAATGGAATTCGGACGTTTCGAATTTTCGATACAGGTTTCACTGGCCAACATTGGTCTCACATTGGTCTCACATTGGTCTCACATTGGTCAGACATTGGTCACACGGTCAGACATGTTCACACATTGGTTTCACATTGGTCCAATGTGTGACCAATGTGAGACCAATGTTGAATGAATATCTGTTCGAATAGCAAATGTCAATGTCGTTATAGCGTTGAGTTGAGTTGGGTTGGAGCTGTGCCTGTCCAGTGTGTGTGTTTATTTTTCGAATCGCGGCCCTGGGTAAACAATATGATAGTACTTCCCATATCGCCGGTTCAAAGGCAAAACCAGCTATCTGCTAATAAAATTAAATCCAAATAATCGTTTCTGCCTTTAGGGTCAAAGGCAAAACTTCTGCTAATATAATTAAATCCAGATAGTCGGCTGCGTCTTTAATCCGGCGATATATGCCCAGTGGGTTATTTTCGACCCTGGTCTCTGAAGGTTACAAAGGTTGACTCCAAAACGTATTTTAATGAGTAGGAGCGAGTTTTTTCATAGGGTCGAAAATTACCCTTTGGGTGTATAATCCGTCAGTTTCGAGTAGAATCTATAGGTTTTATGAATATCATGCCAAATTATCGGTGACATTTTGTTTGTGTGTGTTTTTATATTATCTTATCTTATTTTTTTTATGACATAGGAGGCAAACAGCAGACGAATCGCCTGATGGTAAGCAATTACCGCCGCCCATGGACGCCCGCAACAGGGGGGTCACAAGCGCGTTGCCGGCCTTTAAGGTACGAGTACGCTCTTTTCTTGAAGGTCTTATTGGTCCGGAAATACCGCAGACGACAGTTCATTCCACAGTTATATCCAACAACGAATTGATTTGATATCTTTAAACTTGATACTGTAGAATATAATATAGTGTCCTTTACAACACAAATGTACGAAGAAAATATCCTGTACCACTATTTTTATTGTCTCTTACGGGAATTTAAAATTGAGTCAGAATTACGAACTTGGCACTCATACACTTTTGTCTCTTACAACCAACGAGCTGATTTGACGATGGAGACAGAAATCTTCAAAAACTTTGCGATATAGTAATAAAATTTCATTGCATCGTCTTCCAACTTTAAGTGTCTAAAAAGCTTCAACTTAACACTTAATATAAACCAGCTTTCTAAACCAAAATAGCCTCAAGCTTCGATGTACAAAACTGTGAACTAACTCTACTAGTTGCAATACCTTAGGGCTAAAATAACTACTAAAACCAAAAGGTCGTAAGCGTATACTCCACCCATATATACTTATTACTTTCCTTCTAAACTCTCTTCATGCTAGAAAAGGGACTCAAAAGCGAAAGGTGATAGTTTATATAAAATTGCATTACCGTTGTGACGTTCTTTTTCAGTCGCTTGGAGAGTGGAATGCCCTACTAAACTTGATCCAGTGGAGTCGTGACCTGCGCTAGGCTTATATCTACAATCAATAATCACGAAACAAGCGAAAATCAACTTTAAAAGTGAACGATTAAAGACGCTTGTTCAATGCTTGTAGATAACCTTTCCGAAAAGATTGAAGTTCATTGCATTGGATACTTTATTCCTTTGTAATTTGGGTTGAATTTTGGGTGTATAGATAAATCATATAAGTACGTGTTTTTAATGAATATTAAAGCTTTCTTTGCTTAAAATAAGATTGTTTTCTTAATAACAAAGTGTTTTCAATATTAGGGTGCATTCATTACATTTTGTTTCGAAGCCCTATGTACATAAAGCTCATTTTACTTTAACAAAAAAAGTAATGTATCATAATAAAAGGACTTTTACGGGGTTCCTTTTAGTTACGATCAAGGGAATCTCAACTATTCAAAGGGCCTTTATGCAGAAGTATAACTTTCGTAATATATACTTGAGCCCTTGGGGTATAGGTACTTCTCATTATTATAATAATTATAACGTACTGGCTCTGTCAAAAGAGTGGTAGAGAAAGTTTAAATAACGTCGTTAAATAATGTCGTAAATCCACTAAACATACCCTTGTTATTAATTTTTCTACAAATCTGTATCAAATTTAGGTGCCTAATACTTCAAAAAGTCCCAAAAAGAAGTTAGGAGATGGAGAGTGAACTAAATTATGTGTAATTGGTGTATATAGATAAAGGTTTCAGGTTCAGGTAATGGTTATCTATCTACTATCTAGTTTTGAGAACTTATAAAGTTATTTATTTTAAACGTTCAGGTCTTTTTCTTTATACCACGACGGTGGCAAACAAGCATACGGCCTGCCTGATAGTAAGCAGCTACCATAGACTATAGACGCCTACAACTCCAGAGGTGTCACATGCGCTTTGCCGACCCTTTACAAAAAGGAGGATTCACTGTATTGAATCAGAATCAGAATCAATCGTTTTATTCGTGATAAACCATAGTTGCATACAAAAGTATAAAAAATAAAAACAAAAGAAATATAGAACATAATATACACAGTTTACCACGAAATGGACCCGCCTCAGCATTATGCTGACCCGAAAGCCAGCGCTGATCTTCCGGCGGGACAATGGGGGGGATTGACAGCTAAAGGAACAAGAGGGTCGCTCATCGTCAACACACTGGGTCCTCTTTGAGCTGTTTGGCAACCTTACTTACCAGCAGGAACACAACACTATGAGTAGGGTCTAGTGCTATTTATTTAGGGTTTAGTTTATTTAGTTCTAGCTCCTCTCTACGAAAAGTAGGTAGGCATTTGTCCCTAATGCCAATACCTATTTATCAGTTCCAGCCAGTTCCTAGTTCCCATATTTCACACTGTGGCATAACCGTAAAACTACAAAATATTAACCTAATGGCACTAAACCCATAGTCTTGTGTTCCTGTCGGTAAGTTATACTACAGTACGCGAACAGTTTTGAGCTTCGATAACTCACAAGTGCGATTTTCTTTTTTAGTTAGAGAATATAATACGATTACTTATAGTAAAAAATATTTTCTAACAGTTTTTAAAATAAAACGTCGCGCTAGGTATTATATAGTTATTTGTTAATAACACCAAGAAAAGATTATACAAGATATATTTTTCTTTACCTTACTAATGCATTCAACTGTTTTTAACATCATCTGTCATTTTATAACGGTTTGGTAAATACATTATGCGAGCGTAATCGAAAATAATTTGTCAAAATATAATTCTAAGCGAATTACAAATGGCTAAGACGACATACTCGTATGCTCTTGACAAAACCGTTATAAAATGTGAAGTTATATTGCAATAATAAAAACCGGCCAAGTGCGTGTCGGACCATGCATAGGAGGGTTCCGTACCTTCAATGGAATAAGAACCAAACTAATACCAAAAGGTCGTATCTGATGCCTATGGAAGAAGTTTTTTGGAGATAACTCAAAAATGGCTGAACCGATAATTCAAAACAATTTTTGTTGAAAGTATATGATAAGGCGCATCTCTTCAAGTTTTTTTATATTTTTTGAACTTACGGTTCAAAAGTTACGGGGGGGGGGGGGGCTACACAACTTTTCTGACTTTCGGAGCGATTATTTCAGAAAATATTCACTTAATCACAAAATAGTCAAAGAAACCTCAATGTTATTTTGAAAGACCTATCGATTGATGTGTCACATGTTGATATTTGGTTAAATTTTATTTTTAATTTAGTTACCTGTATGGAGCGCCCCCCTAAAAATATATTTTTTTTTAAATTTAACTACATAACTAAGTAACTGCATACAAAATACACCTTATGTGTAAATTTTATTCAGATACGTCGTATAGTTTCTGAGTAAAATGCCTGTGACATACGGACGGACAGACAGACAGACAGACAGGCAGAGTCCGTTTTTTGCCATTTGGCTACGGAACCCTAAAAAGCGATAGCCTGGTGGAGAAAAATAAAACTTACATAATCTTTTCTGTGTGTAGCAAACAAATACATGTAGCCTAGAGCAATACTAACAATTGTTAGAAATTATTTTTCATTATTAGTAGGTACTTAACGTATTCTAACAGGTCACAAAATGAAATCGGACTTGTGAATTATGTAATTTTTATAATTTAAAAAGGCGTTCCAGTACTCCACTATTAGGTTGCCAGAGAGTTCGAAGAGGATGCCGTGTGTTGACGACGGGGGACGCTTTTTGTCCCTTTAGCTGTCAACACTGTGAACAATACTCCTTTTATATTTAAGGGTCGGCAACGCGCATGTAACACCTCTGGAGTTGCAGGAGTCCCAAGGTTGCGGTTTATTATGGAGGATAGGCAGACTTTTGACCACGATCTCACCTGATGGTAAGTGATGATGCGGTCTACGGTGGAGCTCGCTTACCTATGAGATACCTATTTAATCTCGCTTTGAAGAGACCCAAATTGTACTCAAGTGGAAACAGACTCGGGTAGGCTGTTCCACTCCTTGGCAGTTCGCATAAGGAATGTTGAAGCGAAACGCTTCGTGCGTATATGTGGAATACCTACCATGAAGCGATGCCGGAGTGCCAATCGTATGGTAGTCCGATGGTAAAATGGGGACGGAGGAATAAGGTAGAGCTGCTTACCATCAGGCGGGCCGTAAGCTTCTTTGCCACCATCATAAAAAAATAAGGGGTTAATTTTTATTGCACAACAGAAAATCGTATCGTAGAAAAAGCGACCATAATGCCAGAGGTTAAGGTAACCTTTTCTATCGGAATACTCACATGATCAGTCAGTGAAATATATGGTGCATAATTCAACTAAACTGGAATTCAACCAAAATGGTGGTCACCATTCTCTCGCAATCAAACTGTCCTAACATAAAAATATCTAATTAAACTTCTCAAGCGATCAATCGAGTCTCGTGCCGGACCGCCATTTCGCAGGCCCAGTTAGCCTGGCCGGATTACCATAGAGAATAGACCACTTTACCTTTAGATTCAACGGGATCCTAGTCGTCCAAAATGGCGTTCACTAATAAGCATAAGAATTAGAATATTTATTAACTAAATAATGATTGTACAAAACACGAGATGTCCTATAAGCCCCAAACTAGGCTGCGCCTGTAAGCAGCAGAATACTGCTGATTTTGAATATCGCCGACTAGCGGAACTTGATGTTCGACGAGATGAGCTGAAAGTCCGACCACCTGCGGCTTTCAGATATAACTACCAAAATGGTGTGCCCATTATGTGCACGAGTTTTTGGAAACAACATCCGCTACGTAAGTCACACAAGGGCGCACGAGCGCCAGCAATTCCGGAGTTGAAGCAGTCGCCGTGGCCGAAACTGGCTGGGAGTATATATATCCTAGTCGGTAGTGACCATGCCTACGAAGCAGGAGGTCCCGGGTATGAAAAATCGTAAGGCCTAGTTTCCCCTCTTGATTGGAAGGTCAGACAATCGCTTTAGTAAAAACTAGTGCCTACACTAATCGGGAAGGCCGGTGAAAACTGATTGTAGAGAGGCGCTGTTCCAGATTCTATACAATGAGAAAAATAACAGCTTTTCTGAGGCAAAAACCTTCCCTATGACCTTCATCTAGAGCATTTTAATTTTAGGGTATTTTAAAGACCGGTGGATTTCTTTTTAGGAGCAATTCGTGACATTGCATCATTTCTGCGAAAATAAAAACAATTTACCGCCATACAAAGTTAGTGTCTGAAGGACCACTTTGTTACTTTGACAGTTGCCTTCCTTATTCATGGGATAGTTGCCGAGTGGACACCAAACTCAATCCGGAGTCGTGGCAAAAAGCCGTTACAAACGCTAGGAAGGAGGAAGCCGCGAATATTTAAATTGAAAAAATTTTGTTTGAAACAGACTCCCAATTTTTTTAACGTGGAGTCTATGGGTTATAGTCTGTGGCTTATAGTAAAACAATAGCGGCCAGCGACCCCTGACCCGGCCGATGACCCCGCTGCTCTAATTCCGTCTTGTAGATAACGCTTTTTACGGCCTCTTGGTTTCCGCTCCGTTTTTTTCATGGTCTTTGTTTGGTGTGACTGATTTGACCAAATTGGAAAAAAAATACTAAAATTCAAAGCAAGTTTACAAGTAGGCCTCAAAGGCGCTTAAATGTGTCAATAAGATATTTTAATGCGTTATTGATTTGAAATGACATAACAACTTTAAGGATTACAACAATCAAAAATATAAATAGATAAACATTAGGTACATTGAGATAGGTACATTAAAATTAATAAAGGAAAAGATAAAATAATTAATTTTAAACAAAAAAAAAAACAACTTCACTTAGCTTCCACCTTTCCAACAGCAAATGCTTGAGCTGCTGTAAAAAAAATACTCAAATCACCATAGGTGCACCGTCTATAATAGTTGAAGAGTTCCCTCGATTTCTCCATAATCCCATCATCAGATCCTGGCCTATTTACAATAGGACCTACCGTGAAGTACACTCTTTCAAACAAAAAAAGAATTTTACAAATCGGTCCAGCCGTCTTCGAATAATCGGTGAACATACATAAAATAAAAATAAAATAGCAAAAAAAAAACAAAGATCCCGACGAATTGATAACCTCTTCCTTCGAAATCTTGAAGTCGGTTGAAAAAAAAACAAATTACTAAGTACTACTATAGTACAGAGATATTTTAGTTAATATTAAAATCTGACAAGGCAACATTCTATTTGGCCCTGAAAAAGAGTCGCCAAAAATCTCAAAACAAAAAAAAACTAAACTGTCAGTACCCGTCATGTCAACGCCCAATTTCAAAACACTGTTTATTAAAATGCTACGCAATCCTTCATCCCTTTTTAGATGTAAATATTTTATTGTACTCACGATAGTTTTTCTTGCATCTTTGGGAACCTTTTTCCACATTTTTGTAATAAAATCGAGTTGAAAATCTTGTCTTCGTGTTGATATTGGTGACATTCGTTGACTTTCGACGTCTGCTGTCAAAAAGTACTCCTTGCCAGTAATAAATTAGTACCACTGAAATTCCGCAACATGGCGAGGGCCAAATAGAATCTTTGGCTTTACTTATTTATTTATGTATCAAAGTTTGTATAAAACTATAAATCTAAACTTATATAACTTAAAAATAGCTGTTCCGGCGCCGGCGCAAAGGTACCAATCACAATGCATAAATTATCTTTCACATTGTAAACTTACACTAGTAAATTCGGAGTTAATAGAAAAATTAAATAATGTAAACAAACGTATACCTTCATCACGTAGTTTTAACCTTTTAACGGGCTGACGTCAAAAATTTAACTTTTAATTTTGAACTCTGTTAATATATGAAGGCGTCAATTACGTTGTCACTTTGTGTCATATACCAGACGATGACGGTTCAAGAACAACCGTTACATTGTCAGCTTGTTATTTGTATTCATTTTAAGTAAAAAAAAAAAAAAAATAAGAAAATAAAACTAAGCTTTACCTAAAAATTAAAAATAAATGCTAATTAAAGTAAAACTTAACTATAAACTAAACCTAAAAAATGTCAAAAAAATTATGTGCAAATTTTTAGTAAAAATATCCGTTAATTACTCAAAACAATATTTCATCGAAAACTAATTTCTTTAATAATATTTTGTCATGTGTCTAAAGCTTTTTTGGCCTAGAAACGCAGCCATATTTGTTTATCTTATTTTATTTTAATATAAAGTATAGGCACTTAGTTAGGTGCATAACTGAGTCAAAATTAGTACCTTAGTAAAATGTAAATAATTTGATAACAATCAAAGTTACATAAAAGTTCTAAACGTAAAATATTAATCCTTGGGTACCGCTACAAAACTGCTTCACAAATTATTTTCTTCCGACTTATACATTTTTCTCAATTTCATACCGAAAACTGTGAAATTTCACCTAATTTATTTTTCCCATTATTTCATTTTTTCTTAGGCATTCCCAATTCAGTAACTCATTTAAAGTAAGGAATTCCACGACCATTATTTTAGTTATCAAACATTTAAATCAGGCTTATTTTTGTAATTAGTTACTGGCAATGTATTGTAAGGTGCAAAACTGAGTCAAGGCAAATGGCCGAACAACTTTCTCGTTAGTTAATTTTTGTAGCGGACTTCATTCTGAGATAACCATAAAAATACGTGAGTGATATAAAAGTCATACACCTCATTTTAAAGAGCATATAATGTACTATTTCAACTAATTGTCTTACCTGGTTGTGTAAAAGAAAAATATCAATATCGGGTTAAATAAAAAAAATGTAGTTTAACGGTTTTTGGTTCAAAATCATGGACGAATAAAAAAATCAAGATTGTGAATGCAATGAATCGAAATTGGCTTTCATATGGATACATAGCTGACACCGAGACGAACAAATATAACCTGAAAGTTTTTATTTTTTTCATAATTGATAAGACTTATCTTCATTTAACGATGTCGGTGCAAAACTGAGTCAGTACCCAATATTATCTAATAGAGAAAATGTTTATTTTTATCTACAATAACATAATAGGTCAGTAAGTTTATTAGCGTTGTTACCAATTAATAATAAAATAGTAACTTAATAACTAGCCTCTTCTGAAATAATGAAAGAAACATGTCAAAGTGATGCACATTGGTTCAGTTATGCACCTAACTGTATAAGCTTACGTTATACTCGTAGGTATCTTTGTACCCACTCCGAATTGCTCTAGGCGCAAATAAGCCCATCACGCTTCAAGCATTGCTATACCTATATAAATAGATCTACAGAACAAACCATCAACTCATGGCATTGTGAGTGGCTCCCTTTGACGTCATTGGTGTCCGTGTCTGACCTATTTTACTGTTTAACGCATTATTGCGAGACAGTACGAGGGTTGGCTTTTTAATTTATTTGGTACAGTCGAATAACGCAGGATTGTAATAGTTTAATGATAGTTCTAATCCTGTTATCTCAACACAATCCAATTGCACATGGAAACGTATGAGTTGGAAGTTTGTGGCAATGCTGGACCATCAACGCTGGACATAAAACACCCAAAAAATCTTTATAGGTAATTGTAGAATTGGCCGTTGGCAAAACTTTTGCAGTGCCTCCCAAGTTATACAGAATGCTTTATCGATAACTAGCCATATTGTGAGAGGTGATTAGGTCGTCATACTGAACCACTTTGTCTATGGGACCAACCCCGAAATGCGTATAACAAATCAACAAGCGGGTTTTGAAAAATATACGCGGGTTTATAAAAATATGTCCGCTAGCCGAATCTGTCTTTCCGGTGAGTGACATACCCTTCGCTTTAGTAATGATGATATATCTAATTATCTATGGTAAGTAGTTAGGTATGTACAGTAGGTATACAAACCATCAACTCGTAGCATTATTGTGAGGGCTACTGTTAACTTTATTCGTGTCAGTGTGACCTATGTATGTCCTATGTTATTGTTCCTTTGTCTGTCCCCTCCCTCCGCCTCATGGGCACCTCATCCCCATGGGTCAAGGGCACCTCTGCCTTGCAGGCCTAGTGATCGGCGTCATGGCCATAGGGCCCCTTTGTCTTATGAGTCTTGGGCCTCTACGCATGTGCTTTTTTATGTAAGGGACATAATATCATGATAATTTTCCGATGCTAACTAGAATGAATTAACACTAAAAAGCTAAATAAAAAAATAAATTCAATATTGATTTATAACTTATAATTTTTAAACAAATTAAACACAGGCGAAATTAAACTTTACGTGGCCGTCACAAAGTTTTTATTCCAATACAAATAAAGTTATAATCAAGTCCAAAAGGAACTGCTAGATAACTCCGTCCTAAAACTTGGCAACAATAATATCACTGCGATTGAAATTCAAATTAATTTCCAGAATTTACCTCAAATCCGCTTATGAAGTTGCCTAGATTATCCGACCGCTCGGTTATTTTCACTGCTTCGTATAATCTACAGGGTGTTTGGTAACCGGATGCAAAGCCGAAAGTAAGAGATAGCCTAGGTCATGTAGAACATTTTTAGCCATACTTGTCTTAGACAAATGTTATTAGTTTTTTTTTAATTTAAATTTAAAAATTTGTCGGAGAAAACTGCAAAACTTCAGACTAAATCGATAATTAGTACTTTTTTTACTGCAGGTAGATTTTTTTTTGTTTTATTTCGTATTGTGCAATGTCTATCAAACACTAGAAAAGTGATTTCAAACATCTGTGTCTAAAGAAAACAAGTTGACAGCACTTAAAATTTTAGTTACATGAAAATGTAAACGATTTAAGTGATTTCAAAGTACGAAAAAAAAAAACTAAAATAGCCACGAATTTTCAAACCATTTTAAAAACATGCTTGGCTTTTACCCTTTTATTTAAGCTATCAAACACGACTGTAGCTACTGTATCCTTGAAAATAAGCTACCTAAACCAACTGGGTAGCTAAAATGTTTCACTCTACTTGTGATACTTGTGGTAGTTGTGGTGACGAATCTCATTATGATTTTACAATAAAACATTGGTTCTGAATACTAAGTTGGCGTTGACTTGACATTTGACTTGTTTTAAAAGGGTTAAGTGTACTGGACAAAACTACCACATGCAATTTTAACAAACAAAGGCTTGCGGCGGTGAGAGACAAAAGGGACTGATAGCGGCAGGCGGCGGGCGATAAGACAATCATGTCTCAAGCCATTTTATCTTTGAAAATAGGCTACCTGTACTAATAAGAGGGAATGTTTAGGGTAAATTAAAACAAAAGCATAAAAGATAAGTTATTTATTTTTACGATCAACACATTAAAATTATACATCATCGCTCGTTTTCAAAATGTGACCCGCCGTTTCGAATACAAGCACGAGCCCGTCTTCTTACTTCTGTGGTGGTTGTTCCGAATATCATTTCTTCCCTCATCCTTTCGAACGCCGCTTCTATCCTCTCCCTCAGCTCTTCTACGGTATTAATGACCTCTTGTGTGTAGACTAGCTCCTTAGCTCGGCCCCAAACGAAAAAATCCAATGGTGTCAAATCAGGTGACCGAGCGGGCCAAGGGATTCGTCCGCCTCTGCCGATCCAACCGTCCGGGAAACAGTTATCCAGATGCTCCCTTACAGCCAGAGAGTAATGGGCGGGACAACCGTCGTGTTGAAATGTCACTGCACCGGGCAGCTGGTCTTCGTCAATAAGCCTGGGCAAATCGTTTTGTAAAAATTCCAAATAATTTGCCCCATTTAAATTATTTGGCAAAAAATGTGGCCCAATAAGGACTCTGCCGATGATTCCAGCCCACACATTGACGGAAAACCTTCTTTGGAAGGACACTTGCTTTTTCCAATGTGGATTGTTGTTTTTGTCAGCCCATTGGTGTAGGTTATGGAAATTTGTGATCCCCTCCCGGGAAAATTTCGATTCATCGGTCCAAAGAATGCTTCGCAAAAAACGTCGGTCTTCGATATCCGCATTGAGTAAAAATCGGCAGAAGTCCACTCGGCGTGCAGGATCTCCTTCGTCCAAACCTTGAACTCCGATGCCGCGAAAAGGATATTTTCCCTCACGATTCATTGTGGCCCATACTTTCCATGTGGACAAGTTCAGATTACGAGCTACCACTCTGATGCTCGTATTCGGATCCTCTGCAAATGCCTGTAGAACGTCTTCCTCCACTTCAGGGCGATTACGTCCTGGATTCCCTCCATGTTGCACAGCAATACCATTCTCACGTAGCCTTCGGAATGAATTGTAAAACACTCTCACATTAGGCAATCTCCGGTTTGGAAAACGCTCTTGGTACATCCGTCGGGCCATCGCTCCATTACTGTCAGCTTTGCAGTACATGTAGATAATGTCGGCGTATTCTTCGTTCGTAAACTCCATGTTTACAATGAAGAAGTCGTAATTACACGTGAAGGAGCGCCTACGGCAGCTACAACTTAACACGGTAAATTGAGATGAGAGCGGGAAATTAAACCACAATGAACGTCTAATCGCAACTGAAGTTGTAACTAGACTAAATTACTAGTTTTTGCACAAATACTCATGTAGCTAATCAGTTTATCTTTGTCAATAAAGCACAAAACCGATCATCTTTGTTTAACGCCGCTCACCGCCTGCCGCTATCAGTCTCTTTTGTCTCTCACCGCCGCAAGCCTTTGTTTGTTAAAATTGCATGTGGTAGTTTTGTCCAGTACACTTAACCCTTTTAAAACAAGTCAAATGTCAAGTCAACGCCAACTTAGTATTCAGAACCAATGTTTTATTGTAAAATCATAATGAGATTCGTCACCACAACTACCACAAGTATCACAAGTAGAGTGAAACATTTTAGCTACCCAGTTGGTTTAGGTGGCTTATTTTCAAGGATACAGTAGCTACAGTCGTGTTTGATAGCTTAAATAAAAGAGTAAAAGCCAAGCATGTTTTTAAAATGGTTTGAAAATTCGTGGCTATTTTAGTTTTTTTTTATCGTACTTTGAAATCACTTAAATCGTTTACATTTTCATGTAACTAAAATTTTAAATCGCTGTCAACTTGTTTTCTTTAGACACAGATGTTTGAAATCACTTTTCTAGTGTTTGATAGACATTGCACAATAAGAAATAAAACAAAAAAAAATCTACCTGCAGTAAAAAAAGTACTAATTATCGAGTTAGTCTGAAGTTTTGCAGTTTTCTCCGACAAATCTTAAAATTTAAATTAAAAAAAAACTAATAACATTTGTGTAAGACAAGTATGGCTAAAAATGTTCTACATGACCTAGACAATCTCCTACTTTCGGCTTTGCATCCGGTTACCAAACACCCTGTATATCTGGAGGTTTACTGGAAAATGTTCACTTAATTTCTTTATACGCACACCTCTTTGTCTACTAAACATCGGTAATCTAGTGGTTATTTTATGAGTTCGTAGTTGTGTTAAAGTTAAAGTGTCCGTATAAACGTTATGGATTAATCATTTTCCTTAGCTAGCATAGATTTTTTTAATTCAATTACGCAGTTGCCAAATTGTCACGAGATTACCGATGTTTTCTACCGTAATCATATATGTAAGACCAATTTTAGAAAAGATAAAAGATATTTATTCTTCAATTTAGGCACATTACAATGCACTTATGAACGTCAGAGAGAAAAAAAAAACTACCACCGGTTCTAACCCTACACCTCTGACCCGAGAAGTATTATTTATGACCGGCAAGAAACTCGGCGGGACTTATTTTTTCAAAACAGTAATACAGTAATATTATATCTTAAAGATACACAATAATGCGTAGTTCTATAAGATGGCATATCAAAACAGCTTGAGAGACATACAATGTACGTATTGTTTAATTAAAATAAAATAATAATAATAAAATCCAAATCTGATTGCTTCACAAAACGTTTGATATGCTTTCCTATCTGAACTGTGTCCTCTAAATGTTAGATGATTTTGTAGTAGTTTCTGGTTTGGGCCATGCATCTTTGTCCGTCATGAATGAAAATGAAAATGAAAATGAATGAAAAATGGTTTATTGGTTACACAATAGGTTTAAACTAGAAACTAAACAAGAACCTCCTTTTAAGTAAAACAGATACTTGTGCCAGGAGGCTCCGCTCTTCCATTAATTACAGGGTAGGTTAACCATAGTTACTTACATTTTATAAAATCTTAAGCTTATACATAATTATGTATATAAGGTAAGATACTTTTTATTTTTATTACATTATTAAAATTATTTATTTATATTACCATGCATATTTACAATTTATTCATGCGCACGTGTGTGTGTGTGTGTGTGTGTGTGTGTGTGTGTGTGTGTGTGTGTGTGTGTGTGTGTGTTTTATTTCATTGCAAGATTGATTCAATTTCGATGTATGTTAATATTTTGAGCCATTCTGTTACAATTTTTTTACAGTCATACAGTTGTCGGGGGTGTATATCGAGTAGTTCGTTTATTGAATTATATAGCTTTGCAGATTGATAGTTAAATTGTCTCTTGGCAAATTTAGAGTTTGTTGGAGGCACTGCTGCAGCCTTGCGTTTCCTTCTAGCAGCTATACTAATGGGTTCATATTTTATAGACATATGCAACTTTGTGACACATCCTAATATATAGAGCTTTCTTATTGACAACAAACTACACTCTTTGTATAACTCGTTAGTAGGAAATCTGTAGGGTTTAGAAAAAATCACTTTAAGTAAACATCTTTGCGCTCTTTCAACCTGTAGAAACTTGGTCTTGGTGGCACCTCCCCATATGGGGACACAGTACGTTACAATTAACTGAGCAAGCGAAATATATATTTGAGTGAGTAACTGAGTAGACGCAACATGTTTAAGGATTTTAAATAGCCATATGAGCTTCCGGATTCTTCCGTTTAAATATTCAATGTGGCTGTGCCAGGAGAGCCGCTGGTCAATAATAACTCCCAAATATTTAGTCGTAGAAACCTTTTGTATAAGTTCACAGGTGCATATTTGAGTGTTACTTAGATCACAAGAATGTATTTTTATCGTCAGATCACTAGGCGGCTGCTTATTCGCGTACTTCGAAAAACACATATAGTTGGTTTTGTTGGTGTTAAGAGTAAGTAGATTCTGACTCAACCATGTAGCTATTTTGTGTAATCCATGTTCAGCTTTCTCATACACCGCATCCCATGAGCTGGCATTAAAAACTACTACTGTGTCATCAGCGTAAGAGAATACACAGCCCCCCTCAACTTTGAGATCTGTAAGATCATTGATGTAAGTGAGAAAGAGAGTTGGGCCCAAAACGCTTCCCTGGGGAACACCAAAAGTAACTATACTCTCTTCACTTAAGTGCGACCCAATTTTTGTTCGTTGAGACCTGCCATAAAGATAGCTCTTAAACAGGTCTAATGGTTTTCCCCGGATGCCAAATTGTTCAAGCTTGTTTACCAGCAAAGGAAGAGAGACGGCGTCAAATGCCTTCCGTAAGTCCAGGAATACTGCAAGACATTTGTCACCTTTATCTGTATGTCGTGTGATTTCAGTCGTAAGCGCCAATACAGCATTTTCTGTTGATTTCCCCTGTCTAAATCCAAACTGTGAGTCTGAGAGAAGTTTATACTTGTTAAGGTAATTAATTAACCTGTTGTTTATTAGTTTCTCAATAACTTTAGAAATAGAAGGTAGCACTGATATTGGTCGGTAGTTATTAACGTCATCTCTCTCCCCAGACTTGTATACAGGGGTCACTATAGCTTGTTTTAGTTGTTTTGGAAACACACCATCGGCAAAGCATAGGTTAGTTAGTCTGCTTATAAATGGGACGATAATTTGTCTAGCTAATTTTAAAAATGCTGTGGAAATTCCGTCCCATCCAGGGGCGCTATCATTCTTGAGGCTCATAAGTATATTATCTACTTCCTGGGGGTCTGTATCCAAAAGCACAAATGATGATGTGTTGGTTAAGACAGTGGAAACCTGCGTGGTATGATGAGGTTGGGTATGATTGCTTGGTATTTTATTTGCCAAGTTTTGTCCTACAGCAGCAAAGAACGTATTGACATGGTTAGCAGCAGCAAACGAGGACGGCTTTGCATTAAGTAATTCGAGATTGCTGTCCTTATCCTTGGTTTTGTAATGGGTAATCGTTTTGATAGTTTTCCATAATGCTTTTGGGTGTTTTGCTACTTTTTCCAGCTGTTCCTTATCATATTTCCTTTTTATTTTTTTGATTAGGTTGTTGCAATAATTGCGGTATCTCTTATATGTGACCTTCAGGATCTCATTGTCAGGATTAGATTTAACTCTGCGTTGTAATCATATAGTGCTCGACCCTGTAATAACCCTTTGATATTAAACTTTTTTTCAAATATTTCTTAAGAGCTGGAAATGATAAATTTAAAGCATCGACGGGTAACTTGTTATAAATGTGAATACCTTGACCAAAAAATGACTTGCTTTGCGGATACGACTACTTCTGATAGCAAGCTTGTTTTTATTTCTAGTGTTATAGCTGTGGATGTCAGAATTTTTTTTGAATGTATCTATATTCTTTACAACAAAAATAATATTGTCATAGATATATTGGGAAGCAACAGTTAAAATATTAATTTCTTTAAATAGTTCTCTAACTGATGCACCTGCCTTTAAGTTATACAGAAAGCGGATGGCTCTTTTTTGTAAAACGAATATAGTCAGTATGTCAGCTGCTTTGCCCCAAACCAGAATATCATATGACATAACACTATGAAAATAACTGTGATAAACTAAGCGAGCTGTGTCAATATTCGTTAATTGTCTAATTCTCCTAACGGCATGAGCGGCCGAGCTTAATTGAAGAGCGAGTTTTCTTATATGAGGACTCCATTGTAGATTTTTGTCCAACGTCGAACCAAGGAACACTGCTTTATCTACTATCTCTAAACATTCACCATTCAGGAGAATCTTAGTGTCCACCGGCGCAACGTTTGGCAAAACAAATCTAATACATTTGGTTTTCTTAGCATTAAGTAGCAAATTGTTAATAGTAAACCAGTTCAGAACAGCAGCTAGTGTGTTATTGATTACAGTAAAATCGGTACATCGCCGGTCAACTTTGAAAATTAAAGATGTATCATCGGCGAACAGAACGATATCACAAAGGTTTTGTACTACACAAGGTAAATCATTTATATAAACCAAAAACAGGAATGGGCCCAAAATAGAACCCTGTGGCACTCCTAATTTTACTAAAGTCCCTTTAGACTGGGTTTTATTTACAACAACTGTTTGTGTTCTGTTGCTAAGATATGAAGACATGAGATTCAAGGCATTTTCTGACAAACCATAATGTTCTAAGTTAAGAATTAGGGTTGTATGATCTACACAATCAAACGCTTTAGATAGATCACAGAATATACCAATTGCATCGTAATGTTTTTCCCAGGCAATGAAAATATGTTTGATGAGTACCGCAGCAGCGTCGGTTGTGGAACGTCCCTTTGTGAAACCAAACTGATTGCTTGTAAGCAATCCATGTCTGTTGAAGTGTCCCAGTAGATCATTTAACATTAGCTTTTCAAAGACTTTACTTAGTACAGGAAGTATTGATATGGGCCGGAAGTTATTCAGATCACTAGAATCACCCGATTTAAAAAGAGGTATGACTTTACTACATTTCATAAGATCTGGAAAAACGCCTTGTGAAACTGAATTATTATAAATTAAGGCTAAGTAAAGCGCTATGACGTCTATGATATGACTGATGACTACAACTGATGTAACCCATACATAAGTCTTCTGTTTTCTTTAAATTCAGAGATTTGAATATTTTTACAAATTTTCCCGAATCTACAAGGTCAAATTAGCTAAGGCGTTCGATGGGGTTTGGCATCGAGGTCTTCTGTCGAAGTTGCCAGCTTACGGCCTGCCCGAGGGATTGTGCAGATGGGTTACCAGCTTTTTGTCCGGCAGAAGCATACGAGCCGTAGTCGACGGAAGTTGCTCCAAAAGCATGGACATAAATGCTGGTGTCCCGCAGGGCTCCGTGCTATCCCCAACGCTGTTTTTGCTGCATATCAATGATATGTTGTCTATCGGCGACATTCATTGTTATGCAGATGACAGTACTGGGGATGCCTGTTACACGGGCCGTGCCAATATCCCTCGATCCGTTGTGGTAGAGAGTCGTCAAAAACTTGTGTCTGATATCGAGAATACTCTTTCTGGAGTCTCGGTGTGGGGTCAGGACAACTTAGTCCAATTCAACCCCACAAAGACACAAGTTTGCGCGTTTACCGCTAAGAAAACCCCACTTACTGTGGCCCCTCAGTTCCAAAGCACAACCCTTACAATGTCAGGGAGTATTGGGATCCTCGGAGTCGACATTTCCAGTGACGTCCAATTCCGTAGTCACCTTGAAGGGAAGGCCAAGCTGGCATCCAAAAAGCTCGGTGTGCTCAACAGAGCGAGGAGATACTTCACTCCGGGGCAGAGACTGCTTCTATACAAGTCGCAAGTCAGACCCCACATGGAGTACTGCTGTCACCTTTGGGCGGGAGCACCTGGATACCAGCTTGGGCCCTTTGACTCGGTACAAAGGCACGCTGTGCGGATCGTCGACGATCCCAAACTCACGAGTGATATTGAACCTTTGAGTCTAAGGAGAGACTTTGCCTCCTTATGTGTGTTCTATCGCTTGTACAATGGGTTGTGCTCCGAAGAACTGTTTGATATGATGCCCACGGCAGCTTTTTATCACCGCACCGCTCGCCGCCGGCAGGGTGTTCATCCTCACACCCTGGAGCCCAAAGGGTCGCGCACAGTACGGTTCAAGAGGAATTTCCTCCCACGAACGCTGCGGCTGTGGAATGAACTCCCTGCCGAGGTTTTCCCAGCGGGCTACAGTATGAGGTTCTTCAAAAAAGGAGTGAATAGGTACCTAAAGGGTAGGCAACGCGCATGTGAATCCTCTGGGGTTGCAGGCGTCCATAGGCTACGGTAACTGCTTACCATCAGGTGGGCCGTATGCTTGTTTGCCACCGTAGTAGTATAAAAAAAAAAAAAAAAATTCAAATATCATCTGACATTTCTTAATATTAGTGCAAAGTAAGGAATGAGCTTGAGACAAAGATGATTTTAGACATTTTGTGGTATTTAATGCTATGTTAGAAAAATAATCTTCGAATGCAGAGGCAATATCGTCATTTGACAAGACCTGTTGTTCCTCTGAGACAATGTTGACTTGACAATCGCGTGATTTACATTTACCAGCTTCCTTATTTATAATATTCCATACTGTTTTCACCTTGTTGTCCGAAATTTTGATTTTTGCACTAGTATAGATCGCCTTCGCAGTCAGACACACTTTCCTGAAAATTATGGAGATTTTAACTTTTTATTACAAATTTGAACTTTTTTTCTCCGGATAAGGTCGGATGTGGGGTAAGGTAAGACCGAAATATGTTCCACAATAAACCTTCACGTTACATGTATGATTCATAGGAATTGGAATCCGCCCTTGTTTATAGGTTTTCTCCTAAGAAAATTTAATTATCTGCAAAACACCCCCTTATTCATACTTCTTTCAGGCCTAAATTGGCTACTTTCCTAAAAAAATATATTTAGTCCGTCAGTTAGATTATCAAAAAATATTGGACTCGTATTTTTTATTTTGTCAATCAAACAAAAATTGGTGACGTCACATTTCAGTACAATTTTTAGTATAATGTGACGTCACGCGGAACTTTAACGGGCTATATCTTCACCAATTTTTGTTTGATTTACAAAATAAAAAATACGTGTCAAATATTTTTGGATCATCTAACTGACGGACTAAATAGAATTGTATTTTTTTTACCCAGGAAAGTACCCAATTAGTTAATTTATGTTTTGTCTGTTTCTAACAAAGACAACTGTCAATTTGACAGATAAGGAAAAAACATAAACTAATTGATTGAGACCTGAGAGACATTTGTGAATAAAGGGGCTAGCTAGTAAATATAAGCTAGTATAAATTTAGTGCTAGTAGCTATACCTATAGGTATTCCAACACACATTTTTTTGCCTTCCATATTACACACAGTGTGCAAATTTTGAATACTTTTATAGAAAACTTTGCGTTCTTAAACCGACTGCAAGATTTCTAAGGAACCTCTTCCTTTGCAATTAGTCGGTTTTTTTTTTCAATCTAAATATATAAAAGAAGAAACTGACTGACTGACTGACTGACTGACTGACTGATTGACTGACTGACTGACTGACTGACTGACATATCAACGCACAGCCCAGACCACTGGTTCTAGAGATTCCAAATTTGGCACGTAGGTTCCTTATAAGGTCTAGGGATGCACTAAGAAAGGATTTTTCAAAATTCACCCCCTAAGGGGGTAAAATGGGGGTCCAAAGTTTGTATGGTGAATCAAGATTTGTTAGACTATTTTATTCGAAACTTCATAGGAGTATTCCTAACATGTTTCAGGTTTTTTGAAAATTCAACCCCTAAAAGGGGCAAATGTGGTCACAAAGTCTGAAAAACATGGGTATCGTATCCTTTTTGAGTACTTATAGTACGCGGGCGAAGCCGCGGGAAAAGGCTCGTGTAAGTACATATGGTTACCGATTATTCGAAGACGGCTGAACCGATTTGGATTTTTTTTTTGTTTGAAAGGTCACAGTTTCAGTTTACAATTGGTCCCATTTTCATCAGAAATCGGGGGAATTCTTTAAATATTATAGGCATACCTATAGTGATTTAAGTATATTTTACAGTAGCTCAGCCATTTGTTATGTTTTTCTTTAGAATCATTAAAAACGTAAGGTGTGTGTATTAATTTTCGTCTGATAAAATATACCACATTATTAATTCTCCCATGACCTCGTCTTATTTATTCATATTATTTTAACTTTATTACACAATAAAAATAAGTACAAATGGCGGACTTAATGCCTCGAGGCGTTCTCTACCAATCAACCATAGGGCCAAACAGAAATTCGCTTAAGTGGGTGCTGTATGAGAAAACTTGCTGATTTATCCTAAAACTTATTTGATCGTTTTATAAAGTTTCCTTAATATACAGGGTACTTCGTGAAGTTTTCCAGAACTGAATAACGCATTTAGATCTAATAGACTGTGGTTGAGCGGAAGTCGGGACAGAAATAACTGCAGTTCGATTCATACTCAGATTCGATCAGTAACAGATATAGAGGCACTGGATGCGACTTCGCGGTTCATATCATTTATTAAGTAACTAGTAATATGTAATGTATGTATATACGAGTATATAATATATTGTTGCATTTTTTTGACAAAAATATGTGTAATCCATTAACAATATTGTTGCACATGCACACAAATATGTGTCCATACATCCTATCGATATTTAACTTTTAAGTTTATGGTATTTTTATCGAAATCCCCTGTAATAGATACACGTGACCTGTTTCAAACTCTTATGAGAAGTAATACATAAACATTTTTATAACAATTGTGTTTTTGTGAACATAAAATATTGTAACTCTCTCCTCTCCCAAATATTTACCAATTGCCATTCCTCCGAATAGGTACTTATTATAACGATTCTTCATCATCATATATTTAAGGACTAGGTTGGGCTCTTATTGGTGGAACCATTTCCATGTCTGTCATTTGCCTTATCCTTGCTTAACAGTCTGATACGACACGGCGTTTATTTATTCCTTTACTTGATCCATGTACCTAATTATTATTAGTTTTGATCTATAAAGCTCTCGTGAGACTAACATATTAAAAATATTTAAAAAGGGTAACCAAACCTTCATTTTACTGCATCAGTATTAACATTATATTTACATATTATAAAGAAATGGTATTTTATGGGTGACCGTTTCTGGACCTTATTACACTGGGATAGGGTCTATCAATGGTCAGTCGGGTGTTACTGTTTTGTTGGTGGTGGTGGAAATATAATGTAATATATGTATAGCTTACTATAGCATTTGTAGACTGGAGCCTCGTCTGCCAACAAACCACACTGCGGTTTGGCAGAAGAACTGTTGTAAAAAATTGTAAGCCGTTTCGTGAATAAAAATTTATTTATTTATGTATGCTCTGCTTGGCTTCCCTAACTTCTTCTTTACTTCCTTCTTCTATGATTGTCTTAATATTTTTTTTTGTTTTAGAAATGTATTGTTTATTATTTATTTTATTATAAAGTTCACCAACAGTTGTTACATCATGTTGCAAGCAGGTACATTCAAGAACTTAAGCTAAATGCACAACTAATTACTGGCAAACACAACATGCGAATTTATTGTCCACAGGTTTGTTATCTTTTCTTTTATTTCACGCAAAACTTCTTCACTCCTATCCTGGTCCAGCTGAGGATCTGGACCCCCTGACATCCGAAGTAAAGTAGTTGCCTGGCTTAGCAACTTCAAAGCTGTACTGATGCCTAATATTAATATGTATGCCATACGATTATACACGGTGGGGCCTGTAACTAAAGCAAAAAATAAAATGTACATTCTTCTCCTCAAACTACGCAACGTTTGTTTGACGACTTTGAAAAAAAACTTGCGGTTTGAATTTTATTACATTTTAAAGTTAAATCGAACACGCAATGTACTATGAAATTGATTATGTCTGTAGAGTGACTAGACTGACAGGCGATGTCAATTAGACGGAGTTTTAAGTACATTGAAAATACTATTTACTTTGTTTGAAAAAATAACAATCTAAAAACTTTATGATTTTAAAAAGTTGCTACACAAAAGTTGTCTAGTTTGAGGACTAGAATCTACGTTTTAATTTTTTGCTTTAGTTACAGGCCCCACCCTATATAAATAACTACGAACGCGAAGCTGGCCACCGAACGCACAGAACGTCAAGTTGCGGAGACAAGCATTTCTATCTCATCTTCTATCAAGCGTACACCGAAGCTACCGGTTTCAGTATCTATAACCCCGATGTCGATGTGCGAATTCATCATAATTCTATATTTAACCGGCGTCAGCTGCCAACGTTAATTTCGGGTTTACGGGCCGTAAACCAGAAGGGCAGCCATCTTGTGCGGGTCACAGAGTCGGAAACATTTAGTGAGTATGTGCTGATTTTATTTTATCTTTTTACATTACCTACTATAAATCAATAATTTTGATATAACTCCATGACATTTGAAGATTCTCTACGTAATGCGCTACGTCTTTCAATAGGTAATTTATAAAACTAATTATATTTTCAACTGAATGGGCCTCGCAGGATGGCCGGAGCAGAGGCAGACCGAAAAAGAGATGGCGGGCCGACCTGGATGCCTTTTGTAGCGACTGGCGGGAACATGCACCAGGCCGTGACGAGTGGCGGAAGAGAGGGGAGGCCTTTGCCCAGCAGTGGGACATAACATAGGCTATTAAAAAAAAAAAATTTTTTTCAAATAGGAAATATAGGGTTAAGGAAGGCGGCTACAGCTTTTATTTAGTTTAGTTTACTCGATTAAGCTTCAACATGAAATGAAACGTAAGGTACACTAAACGGATAAAATTACCACAACAATATCACGAGTAATCACAATTCAGTCAATAAGTACGTAAATGCTATTGATAATTCTACTTTGCAATCCAATTTCCGGCTGTGGATTGAGTTTTTCCGAGATTTTCTCGAGGGATTACAGTATTAAGTTCTTCTAAAGAGATGTGTACATATTTTAAAGGGTCGAAAACGCGCATGTAACACCCCTAGTATGGCAGGCGTTCATATGCTATGGTCTTTATTCTCGTTTTCCACCTATGCTATCAAAAAAAAGTCAAATTTAATACAAAACTGCAGTAATTCCGTTAATAGACCGACGCCATTGATAATAAAATTTAATTTAGCACTCTGACGTCAATGTTAATCCTAGCTGAATCTACTCCAGTTTTGATGGTAGACAGCAGGCATTGTTGTGCAAGTATGCCACTGGCGGGTTTTGAACCCGTGACCTCGAGGTCAAGCGTGACGACCGGCCTGCTGTTGTCTTCGTACACCGACCATTCATAGGTTAACCAGAGTAAGGATGACTTCCGATTAGTTAAAATTATGGAGATATACATATACTTTTGTGGTTACCTTGGATAGTGTTGGTGTCCGTAGCCGCAATGATTTAAAAGAAACTAAACGTAACGTAAACTTTCAAAATGGATGCATCTTCATCTGTATTTGTCGCAGATGTCCTAAACAAATTACGGTTTCTAAAGATGTTTTATTGAATAAATACGTATATAAAAAATCAACTGGAAAATAAATAAAAAAATCCCCTACCCACAAATGTGATTAGGAGTCGAGGCCCCAACTCCCTATCTTAAAAACAAAATGCTGTAATTTAAGTAAGGTACGCCTTATTGTACAAATGCGCTTAACTGTATAAGTAGCTATGCGTTGAGTTAACTCACATGTCTGATATAATAAAGATTTTCATTGTAAATTATTAAATTTAAACTTTCGTGAGACATACTAATAACTATAACATAACGGTCACACTCACGTCACTTTAGTCACTTCGCGCGACATGTTGACTCTTAGTACTTGAAGATGAAGACCTATGCTCTCCGAAACATGTCGCGCGAAGTGACTAAAATAAAGCATTTTCATTGTATGTACAGTCAGCAATGAATTACAAAAGTAACTAGACACAAATATTACATAAGTTACTGAATCGCGCAAACAAACAAGTGCTTAAGGCGATGTTCAGTAACGAATGTAATATTTACTTTGTGTCTAATTATTTTTGTAATCTTATTTCTTTCGGCAACTTTCGTTACTGACTGTACTTTACTGATGTTGGTTAGTCAGAAGCGACGACTTTGAACGTATTATGAATAACATGTCCCTCCTACCTTTCCGATCTGAAAAGTACTACGGCTTTATAAAACTCGAATAGAAATTCAAACTTCAAGCTCAGTACATTGATGCAAAGTATCGGAAAGGGGCCTTGCATCTCGGTTTTGCAACTCGCTGATTTTAGACGGGCAATGCAAAATTTATAGATTAAATTTATATTAACACATTATAACACAACAATATAACAACCCCATTTATCCTGCTGAAACTTATCTAAGAACCATCGAATCTCTAGCACCTGCTAAAATTAATACCAAAGCATATCAAACGTTTTGTGTAGTTACCTATTTTGTGTCAAGCAGTCAGATTTGGATTTTATTATTTATTAATTATATATTTTATACAATACGTGGTCTTTCTCTTGAACTGTTTTGATATGTTTTCTTGGAGAGCTACGAATTATTATGTATTTTTAAGATTTAATTCAAAATTCAAACCGGTATTAGACATTGCAATTTATAGGGCACAATGTAATGTGTACCCCGCCTCTTCTTCAGCTCCCTAAGGGCCCTAACTCTTATAACACCTCCCAACCTGACAGATTGGGCCCTACAAATTGCTATGTCTAACACCGGTTGTAGTTAGATATTCCTGTTTAAAAAAAAGTTCCATCTAGTTTCTTGCCGGTCATTATTCTTCTCGGATCAGAGCTTAGAGCCGGAGTTAGAACCGGTGATATAATTTTTTTTCGGACTCTCATCAGTACATTGTAAATCAAACAAATCCAACAAGCCATTTTAAAGAAAATTGGGAACATTGGTTTGTAAACAAACAAAGTAATAAACATCTCACCCTAAATCCACATACCATCTCCGTTCTGTGGGTGGTAAAAAGAGTTGAACCGACGACTTTCGGTGTATAAACCACACTCCATACCACTCGACTACCATTATACCAAAATTATACCCTTGGGTAAAACGTCAATGCTTCCAAATTCCCTATTATATTCAAAACGGATTCCCTAGCGGCCTAACAAAAGTGCCTTTTATGCTAAAATACGCGATAATAGCTCAGAAAACAATAAGAAATCTGTTTCTTTAAATAAACAGTGTAAGAACCATTGGAAAACTGACTTGAATTTGGAATCTGTTGCTTCGGAATAAGGTACAATATTGAATGAATTTTTCAGAGGTAGTTATGCAAAACAGGGTAGAAATAGGGTGGTCGGTGGACCAAAGCGGCATTTCGGTATTTTTGACATTTGGCCGCCATCTTGTTTTTAATGTCAAGGGGAATGAATAGATCTGACATTTTGGTAAAAAATGTTAGGGCTAAATGCTTAAGGGTAGAAAATGTTAAGTGTTCTGATTTGTATCACAAATGTCAGGTCAAATTTATAACTAACTACGTACTTGTTTAGGTATCAGTGGCGAGAGTGGGGCGTGGGGGAGGGGCGAACTTGATTCTCATCGGCTTAAACATCCTTAAAGGGCTTTTTCTAGGTTTATGAAGCACGATTGTCAGCAGATAAAATAAACACTTAAGAACATTGAAAAAAAGGTAATAAAATAATCCTTCACATGAAAACAGCCGAAAACGACCCAAACTGAAATATCTTTGTAACATAAAATAACGATTTGGCAGTCCCTCGTAGCTTATTAGCATACAGAACATATAAACATACATACATACATACACATTCATCAGCATAATAAACGGGCCGTTGAATAAATGTATAATTTTTGTTATAATGTAAAACCTTTCTTTGTTATACCGACCGCATTCATGTTCAACCCTAATCACATATTAAAACCATTGTAATAAGAACCTTATGTTAACAGTGTCAGAGTCGTGTTTTATTTGTATCGATTGAAGGAATTTGGTTTTTAGGGCTGCTACTATTGGAAAAAAGGAAATTTGTATAGGAAAATAAATCATACGGTTTTTGTTAAATGCATGCCTTTCATGACGACTGATTTTGGGAAATGTGGACATGGTATAATCTATACACAGGTGATCCGTTTAACTGCATAATGGTTGGTACCTATCGTATTCTAGAGAAGCTACGCATAAAACGCCGGTTGTCGACGACGTGCCAGGACCACATACATACTCACATACTTCGCACATCTCTTTCGACGCTCCTCGGATAGCCTGGAGAGGATCATCATGACGGGGAAGGTTGAAGGCACAAGACTAAGAGGCCCTGTCATTGCAAGATGGTGTGCCCAAATCACTGCACCCATGAAATTAAAACTGCAAGAACCCATGCGCTTAGCGAGGGATAGAAGCCTATGGAGGAACCTGGTCTTCAACAGAAGGACATGATGTCACGATCCTCAGGTCTGAGGGAACGGCTGATGATGACCGTATTTTAATTAGATTTTATATGGCATATCTTAAAAAGGGGTTATTTTGCAGAGTTAATACTTCCATGCTTTTGATTTAACGTTCACCGGTTCTACCACCCTCTACACACAAGATTGCGTTAGATATTTTTGCGTGCTTTGCTGTGGAAGATATTAATGTATTCTATCTAATAACGGCCTCCTAGCCAATTCGGTAGTTGACCCTGCTTACGAAGCAGGAGGTCCCGGGTTCGAATTTCGAATCCTTGCAAAAGCGTTTATTTGTGTGTTTATCACAAATAGTTGCTCCTGAGTTATGGATGTTTTTAATGTTTTTAAGATTTAGGTACTATCTATACAGGGTGTAACAAAAATACTGGTACCTACACATCGTCCAAGCCGGCCAACCCTCCATACAAAACCAAACTTTTTTTTCTCGAGGATTTTTTTTTTCTATAATTAAAATACGATACCAATTATGCCCTTAAAAGGGCCTCCAGCATTTTTGTTACACCCTGTATATTATACATACCGCCGTCTAGTACCTACCCACAACACAAGCCTTATTAAACTTACTGTGGGACTTCGTCGAGTAGTGTGTCCCATAACATTTTATATTTATACTAGCTGTGCCCGCGGCTCCGCCCGCGTGTAATTCGGTCTGTGTCAGTAAGCGGCTAATTCACCCCTAATTACTCCCCCGCTACCGTGGAGGCGGAACTTGAAGTAAAGTTGACAGATGGATACGCTAGAGGACAGTAGTCCTAATAAAATATTTTACAATTACCACTAAATGAAACTACACTCAAAAATGAATACTTTTTTTTTTTTTGGCATGATTTAAACGACATAGAGTAGTAGGTGTATATCGGACGATACAGGACCACTTTTGTAAACACCCATGCAAATTTAACTCAGTCGAGTGTAGCGGCTCCCCCCCCCCCCCCCCACCCCTTTTAGACGTTGAATTTTTATAGGCTACGTATAACCTGGCTGGGGATTTTCTTGAATTGAAATTAGTAATCCTTAAGGGGTGATTTCCGGGATAACAATGCAAGGCCAAGAGCATGGCGGTGCTCAGTGTAGAGTTTCGTAGATGCCGCCCTTTTATTTTTGAAATGTTTGAATTTTTAAAATTTTTGGAATTTTTGAAATTTTTGAAATTTTTGATTTTTTTGAAATTTTTGAAATTTTTGAAATTTTTGAAATTTTTGAAATTATTGAAATTTTTGAAATTTTTGAAATTTTGTGATTTCCGGGATAACAATGCAAGGCCAAGAGCATGGCGATGCTCAGTGTAGAGTTTCGTAGATGGCGCCCTTTTACGAAACATCCGTTCAAAAGGTCGTTTATTGAGGGATATTTGGCGGCGCTTACGTCATTTTACTATCTGATAATTCAAAAACGGCTGAACCGATTTTATTCAATATAGTTTTTATTGAAAGTTCTTATCAGGCCTCACCAAATTTCAGCTTTCTAGTGCGAACGGTAACTGGCTAGACCGCGGATAGACGGACGGACATGGCGAAATTATAAGGGTTCCTAGTTGACTACGGAACCCTAAAAAGAGATAAATAGTAGTTTATGTAACTGTTACGTAATTAGGCCTAATTACGTACAGAAGCATACACGGTTTTTCATACGTTTTTACCACACTGTCACAAATGTGTTACGTTATAGGTTGCAATAATGGTGGTAATTATATACGGTTTACGAACGCGGAATAGAGGATTTATAATATTGGTGTAGATCAAGATATTTATTCTTCAATGTAAGCACATTACAATGCACGAATGAACGTCAGAGAAAAAAAATACGTGATTATCGTCCACGAAAATCACGAGTGTTCCAACACTCGGTTGGAACGAAGTTATTTCATTTTTGAAATTTTGATGAAATGTTGACATTTTTGACATTTTTTACTTTTAGGTTCTCGACTTTTTCACTTTTTTCACTTTGTCACTTCTCACTACACTTCACCTTATTCTATTTTATATTTTTTTTATTTCATTCCATTTTACATGTTTCTCAATCGTATGGGTGTCGCGTTTTCGTGACGTGACGCTTTTTCGTGATGGTGACGTGACTTTTTTTCGCCCAGCCCCCATCCGCGAACCGTCCGATAACGAACTTCGTTCCAAAACTATCACCGGTTCTAACCCTACACCTCTGACCCGAGAAGTATTTAATTATGTCCGAAACTCGACGGGACTTATTTTTTTCAAAACAGTAATACTTTATTAGATCTTAAAGATACAAAATAATGCGTAGTTCTTCAAGAAGACATATCTAAACAGCATGAGAGACATATAATGTACCTATTGTTTAATTATAAAGAAAAATAAATTCTAATCTGACTGCTTCACAAAACGTTTGATATGTTTTCCTACCTAAACGGTGTCCTATAAATGTTAGGTGATTTTGTAGTAGGTGCTCTGGTTTGGGTCATGCATCTCTGTCCGTCATATATAGTCATCGAACCTGCAATAACAGAAATATTTGAAAATGACATTAATGACATTTTCAAATATTTCTTAAGAGCGGGTAAAGGTAAATTTAAAGCATCGACGGGTAACATGTTATAATATAAATATGAACGCCTTGACCAAAAAAATACTAATTATAATACGTACAGCGGTTATTGGTTGTTTCTTCCCCGTGTAAACTTCCAACCCTTTTGCATCCGCTTAAGGGAATTTCCGAGATAAAACAATTTTATTTCCTTTTCCAGAGCTCAAATTATCTTCATACCAAATTTTATCTAAATCGATTCTGCGGTTAATAATTCCCTATACAAATTTCCAACTCCCTTTTCACCCCTTCAGGGTTGATTTTCGGAGTGAAAACTATCCTTTGTCCTTTCTTGAGACCCATACTATACCAAATTTCATCTTTATCAGTTCAGCGGTAAAAAAATCCTCATACTAACTTCCAACCCCCTTTTCACCCCCCCAAGGATTTGAAAACTATCCTATGACGTTTCTCGATACTCAAATTATCTCCATACTCATTTATATCTAAATCGTTTCAGCGGTTAAAAATTCGCCATACAAACTTTCAACCCCATTTTCACCCCCGCCAGGGTTGATTTTCGGGATTAAAACTATATATTATCCTTTCCCGGGACTCAAACTATCTCTATACAAAATTTCATCAAAATCCGTTCAGCCATTTTCGCGTGATGCGCGGTCAAATAAACAGACAAACAGATAAACAGATAAACAGATAAACAGACAAACAGATAAACAGACAAAAATTCTAAAAATTGTTGGAACGTGTTCTGTTATCGATTCTAAGTATTTCCAGCCAACTTTTTTTCGATTATCTTCCATGTACAGACTTTCGACCCTCTTCAGCTTTATTATATGTATAGATTTAATGCAGACTGTAACTTTATTATATCGATCCTTATAAACTAGTATAAAATCTGTTGTAATGTTGCTATGCAGTCAACGCCATAAATATGTATACACTTTGGTACCTTACACCATTACAATAAGGTTTAAAATTGTATTATATTTATAGGCACTATATAGTCGGGATCAGGGCTTTGACCGAGCATATAAAACGGCTGTCTAAAAATCGTGAACGGCGCTCGTGGGCAATTACACGAGCGAAGTCGCGGGCAGAGGTTAGCTGTGTCAGGACAATGTATGGGTCACTTGAGCTTGTTGGTACAGTTGCAAGGAATTTTAAATAAAATACTTATAACAACTTGTTTATTATATATAAACTTTCGTGAGGTATACTAACGCTCTAAAATACTTACAGTCACTTACATACGTCACTCTAATCACTTCGCGCGACATGTTTCGGAGAGCCTAGGTCTCCATGTTCATGTCGCGCGAAACATGTCGCGCGAAGTGACGTGAGTGCAACGGTTATATTTTATAGTGTTGTTTATACCAATACCGAGATGAGTATAAAAGGTAAATCGTGCGAGTTTTAACCAAAAGGGTTCGAAGGGTTCTTGGATTTCAAACCTCAGCACGTACAGTCACCATCAGATATATCGGAGCGGCCAAGGTGGTCACAAATATCTGAACAACGCTTCTATTGTCAAGGCGATAAAGTGCATGTTCAGATACTTTTGACTACCTTTGCCGCTCCGATATATTTGATGGCGACTGTACCACTGAGTTCCTCGAAACTTCTGTATATACAAGATATCGATTTAATCTTTAGCTTTAATTCAGTTCTATAGATTTAATTTTTATATTGTCCAGAAAAAACAAAACCTATACTCATTTATCTCATATAAATATGATTGGTGGATTATGACAGCTAGACCTCTCGCCACGGTGCTGCCATCTAGTGAAAACCTCGATCGCGGAAACAATCATTGAAAAGTTAAAACTGTGCCGGAATGACAGATGCGTGAATTAAAATTTCCAGTGTTAATAACTAACGGATGATCACAATATGAGTTCTAAGTTAACGTCACAACAGTAGTGACTAACCCAACAGGTGTTTAGCAGATGCATTGTTCACTGTAGCGTCTGCAACAAATTTTTTTGGCGCGAAAATATTTTTTTTTTGTATGGGACAAGTCGTCTCGGCTGACAATCCCTCCATACAAAACCAATTTTTTTTTTCAAGAGATTTTTTTTTTTCATTATTAGAATTCGATACCAATTATGCCCCTAAAAGTATCTCCAGCATTTTTGGTACAAGTTTATAACTAACTTTCTTATTAAAAATATTTATAACAGGTTACTCACGTAATTTAATTCGATATTTGCTCGACATGTTTCGATAAATTAACGATGATCATTCTCATGTAGCCGGCGCGCTGCCGTCGCGGAAGGCCTCTTGTGAGAATGATCCTCATAAAATCGAAACATGTTGAGCAAAAATCTACTTAAATTACGTGAGTAACCCGTTATAAATATTTTGAATATGTTAGAGTCTCACGAAAGTTTTATAGTTACAAATTTTTTTTCTGTAGGTATAGCCTGCTTTTCCTAGTACCCGTACTACTAAATAGCCTTTTTTCGGCCTTTTTTGCATACGCTACCTTCAATGCATACATATGCACAATAGCGCAGATTAGATAGACAATCTGCACTCCTGATTAGAACAGCCTTGAGTGTTGTCTACTCGTACATCACAATTAACTCTTTGTTCACTCTGTATAGCTTGTGTCCGGCAGTTACGTTGTATACAGGGTGAGGACAGAATAACGGGAACACTCCTTGGACAGTATTCAATCATCCTTAATTTAAGAACCATTACAATTTTACAACACATTTATTATAACGTTATAGTTCGATGCATTGTACCGTTTTTTATACGACCCGCCTCATGTTAAGCAGCTACCATAGCCTATGGACACCTGCAACTCCAGAGGTTTCACATGCGCGTGGAGAGGAGGAGGGAGGATTCACTGTGTTGACCTTTACACGCGTATCCGCCGACTCAGGAATAATCGAACTGACCAATAATTAGAAACAACCTAAATTCAGTGTACTTTAGAGATCCATCGCGACCTGATGCATTCGATAACTAACATTGCATTAACATTTAACATTAATTTAACATTCTTTAACATAGTTTTATAACATTTATACTACTTAACATTTTATAATAAACATTTTCTCTACTTTTCTTTGGACTTTTAACATCTAAGCGAACCCGCACTATTTCGCATTCGTATTCATCTAAAGAGGCCTCCGTAGCCTAGTTGGTATCGAAACTAGAGGTATGGGGTTCGAATCTAAGTGTGAGCATTTATTTGTAAGTTTTGTTCCTGGGTTGTGGATGTTTTCTATGTATTTGGAGGTGTATATTTATTTATTTTATTTTATTTTATTTTAATTTTATTATAAAAAGGCACAGTAACAAGTTACAAACTTAAACGTTGCTTATAGGCCTTATTGCTATACAATAACATCTCGCAGTTTGAAACTCAATTATAACTAACTATGCGTATCCACAGCCTTCATAAGTGTTTGCAAAGTACATAGGTGTAGAATTAATAACTATGCTAGCATGCAACAGTTAAATTAAATTATCTAGATTTTACATAAGTGGAAGTAAGTTATCTATTCAATATATGGTCGTCTAGAGTTGGGACTGGGTCGATTAGTAGTGAAAAATTGTCCCGTAATATTTATCAACAGACTTCAAGATTTCGAAGGAGGAGGTTATCAATTCGTCGGGATTCGGGATCTTTGTTTTTGCTATTTTATATATGTACGTTCACCGATTATTCGAAGACGGCTAAACCGATTTGGAAAATTCTTTTTTTGTTTAAAAGAGTATACTTCACAGTTGGTCCCATGGTAACCAAGTCAGGATGATGATGGGATCCTGGAGAAATCGAGGGAACTCAAATCCCTCCATAGGTGTGTAATCACTAAGGCCCGGAATTTTGCGTGCGGTTTGTGAAACGTCATAGGGAGAGAACACCAATGTTTATCGATATATCGATAAATCGGGAGATTTTTTATTAGTGTCTTAAAAAAATAATACTGACGTATTATTAACTTTCAAATGATACATACTCTTTTTGACGGGCATTCACGAAAAAAGCTTAACATATAAAATAAATTATAATAAATAATTAAAATATAATAAATTATAGTTTTATAAAGCATGATGTACAGTAAACGTACGAGTGCTCGACACTGTCCCAATGGATGCCACCTTTATTCTTAAGTCACTGTCAAAAGAGGTGACATAAGGGTGTCATCTATTGGGCATTAGCGTGTCGAGCACTGGTACTTTTACTGTATGTATCATTTGAAAGTTTGAGGTATTATTTTTTAAAGACACTAATAAAAAAACTCCCGATTTATCGATATATCGATAAACATTGGTGTTCTCTCTCTATGACGTTTCACAAACCGCACGCAAAATTCCGGGCCCTAGTAATCACTATAGAGTGATTTGAGTACTTTTTACAACAGCTCGAGCATTTGCTTTGGGAAAGGTGGAGGCTAAGTGAAGTCGGTTCTTTTTTGTTTAAACATATTTTTTACCTATTTATATTCTTGATTTAACTCAATCATAATCTTTATATACCTAGGTACTTCACTACTTTGCTAGGATATAATCAGACCTTCATCATTAGATATTGTGGGCAGTGTGGGCAGTCGAGGCCGAGCGGTGACGAACCATTGCAAATGCAAAAAGGTGTGATTAACGATTGTTTAGTACAATATAAGCCATTTTGTTAAAGGTACAATAGTGACCATTAAACTAATATGGAATAAATGGTGTTAAATTATACATATATATTCGTTACTAGTGATGCAATGAATACTACTTTTACGAATAGGAATACTATTTTTATTACTTTACGGCTACCAATACGGTTACGGATACGAATAATTGGTACAAGTACAAATAGTAGTACTCGTAAAACAGGAGGTCAGAGTGACAGACTAGCAAAATTTTGGAATTGGAAAATACTAATACGTAATACCAAATTAAGTAAAAACTTCGAGGTTGTCTCAGTCATAAAGGACAGAGCCTATATTTTAACATTAAAACAAAAAATATTGCGTATTATTACGGAAACAAAAACACTAGGCGATAAACTATATACAGGGTGACTGGTAACTCGTCGTATTCCTTCATTACAGCTTCTTTGGAGTGATTTAAGTCCAGTCAAGCAGGGGTCAAAAATCATTGGTTTTCAAGTTATTCAAGATTTTAGATTTTTTTAATAAATACCCGCTTTTTGACCTAAAACTAGTATTTTTTTTAAACTACGTATTTTTCAAATAAAAAAAAAGATTTTCCGAATAGCCAATGAATCACTGATTACGTAAAATAATAAAAAAAGTACTAAACATATCAAAATTTTGCAAATAAAAGCATCTGACGTCAGAAGTTTTTGTATTTTTTTTTTCAAATCTTGTTACATTTTAAGGCATAACTAAAAAAAAGTAATAACACTTCGCGTACAAATTACAGAATCTATTTCCTCAGTTCATAAGCTTTCTAAAAAGGTACAATTTATGACATTTTATGCTCATTTTTTACAATTAATAATAATAATACCAGACGTACAGGACTTAGCGTACTTGACTTTACTTGTTTGTGTCGTTTTAAACTCGCCGAAGGCATACTTTGTCTCCAGTTTCTTATCTTATCTTATTCCTTGAGGTAGTAGGCACTGCAGATTGCCTCTGGTGAAACAAACAAACTGATTAAGGGTCATTAGCTAATGAGCTAATGAAGTTAAATTACTTTAATTAGTTTGTTTGTGTCACTTTAATTCTTACGGCGGGTTTTTCGCCTTCTGTTCCTTATCTTATCTTAATTTTATTGGCTGGCGATGCATCTCATGGGGTGGGGGTGAGACTAACCAGGTTTAAATAGGTCATGTAGTAATTAATCAGTTAGTTACTTTCAACTTTCTTTCCGATTCGGACGATATTGATAACTAAGTTTTTTCTCAAATGGCTACTTACGAATTTGAAGAATACGCAGATATCATTTATTGTTACGGACTCTGTGATGGTGACGCCGCTGCAGCTAGAAGGAAGTACCAACTTCGTTACCCTAACCGCCGTTTACCTCACGTAAGCGTGTTTGGTTCATCGTACCGTCTTATTCGGGAAACAGGATCAGTTAAACGCCGTCAAGCTGATGCTGGAAGACCTCAACAATACGATCCTGCTGAAGAAGAAGAAATCTTGCACTTTTTCCGGGCAGACGGTACTACTTCGACGAGAATTATGGCTAACCTGCTCGGTATGTCTCAGTGGAAGGTGTGGTTTACCCTGCACTCAGCTCGACAGTATCCGTATCATTACACTCCAGTACACGCTATTGAAGACGGAGACCCAGCAAGAAGGATGGATTTCTGCAGATTTTTAATTAATGCTGATATCAAAGATCCCGAATACCTAAAGAGAATTTTGTGGACGGACGAATCTAATTTCGACCGTGACGGGATAACAAATTACCACAATCTGCACTTTTGGGCTCCCAAAGGTCAAAACCCAAAGAAATCAAACGAAGAAGCTCACCAACAAAGATTTTCTTTGAACGGGAATCGTGCACGATAATTTAATCAGACCTTTTTTTCTGCCAGCTCGATTAACCGGCATCGCGTATGAAACTTTTTTGAGGGATGAGCTACCGACGCTACTGGAAGATGTGCCGCTTGCGACAAGAATTAACATGATTTATCAGCACGATGGCTGCCCTGCTCACTTTTACCGGGGTGTGCGGCAGTGGATGGATGAAAACTACCCAAGAAGATGGATTGGTCGAGGTGGCCCAACCCCTTGGCCAGCCAGGAGCCCAGATTTAACTGCGTGTGATTTCTACATCTGGGGTCACATGAAGGCGGTCTACGACAGACCGACACGTGACGTAGAAGACCTATAATCACTGAAGTACGAAGAAGGCTTCGTTCTTGCATACGCAGGCAGAGCAAACAGTTCGAGCAAAATTTATTATTTTTCCTTTTTAAGATTAAATTTTATTTAATAATGAAACTGTATTTTTCCTATTTTTCTTATTCCCCTACTTAATTACTTACCTAAGTATCACCCCGAGCAACTTGAAGTCTCAGAAGATAAGAAACTGGAGACAAAGTATGCCTTCGGCGAGTTTAAAAAAAAAAAAAAAAAAACGACACAAACAAGTAAAGTCAAGTACGCTAAGTCCTGTACGTCTGGTATTATTATTATTAATTGTAAAAATGAGCATAAAATGTCATAAATTGTACCTTTTTAAAAAGCTTATGAACTGAGGAAATAAATTCTGTAATTTGTACGCGAAGTGTTATTACTTTTTTTTTAGTTATGCCTTAAAATGTAACAAGATTTGAAAAAAAAATACAAAAACTTCTGACTTCAGATGCTTTTATTTGCAAAATTTTGATGTTTTGTGCTTTTTTATTATTTTACGTAATCAGTGATTCATTGGCTATTCGGAAAATCTTTTTTTTTATTTGAAAAATACGTAGTTTAAAAAAAAATACTAGTTTTAGGTCAAAAAGCGGGCATTTATTAAAAAAATCTAAAATCTTGAATAACTTGAAAACCAATGAGTTTTGACCCCTGCTTGACTGGACTTTAATCACTCCAAATAAGCTGTAGAATAACCCCCTTGAAGGAATACGACGAATTACCAGTCACCCTGTATGAATTACGTTATACGCCGTTTGGCACTATTTTCCACCAACAGAAACTTTTGGTAATGATGTAATCTAATTATTTATATAATTTCTCATAATATTGCATCAAACTCAGAACTCTAGGATTTGTTTTCTTGAAACAGTTTGCATTCTTTGACCTCCACCACTTTACAGCTGCCAGATGTCCATATCTAGAATCAAGCATAGTATAGCAAACTGACTAGAGGAGTTTCGTTGCTCTCATTAGTGTGTCATATCAAATCCAGGATCTCATTCAGGGGGGGCACTTTCCTTCACAAAAACTCTTGCGGTCCGCACCTTTAGCCCCGTAGTGCAAATGCCCTGTTGCCCCCCCCCCCTGAATCAGCGCCTGGACGTGGCTAGCTCTCCGTCTACTAGTTATATTCTTAGATTGTTGTAGAAGGATCGGAAGTAAACCGGCAACTACTATCGTATCGACCTTGTGAACACTCGGCTTTGAATTATTGATGCGAAACCGAGTATCATCGATTTAGTCCATTATGAAGCGGTATTGAAACATTCCGAGTGGTTTGAGGGTTATCGATAGGGGTACCTATTATATAAGTGGTATTCTGTATGATTATACTGCTGCGCCTGGTTTCTGAGTTCGTTTCGAGCGTGTATTCAGTATTGTATTTAAAACCGCAAACTGGAGCCGCTAAAGAGGTTTAGAGCTCTAATTATTGTTAATAAATTATCAACTCCATATTCTCCATATTCCATATCGAAGACATTAGATATTAGACCCTAAATAAACAAAGAAATATAAAGATTTTTTTGGGGCTGTCCGGTAACACGTACTAAAAGGGCGCGTGCAGGCATTAGTGGACTTACGATAATTACGAGTATGTATACTATGTATGTATGTATGTAGTTAACTTTGCCACTACTGCTAGAATCATAAAGTTAATAATTTACTAATAATAATTTGGAGTTATGAGCTTTTTTAAGACGTCTCTGGGGGGCGATTTTTGAGATTCGAGCGCTCGAATATGACATTTAAAACGCTGAATAAAACGAAGAAATGATGTTCTAAAAATAACAGCGATAGTAATTTAAAATCATGATTATTTATAATATTAATTTCATGCATAAATAATGGAGATTGTTGGCGATTATATTCGAGGTTAAAATCTTTGAATTCGAGCGCTCGATTGTCAAAAATCGGCCCACTGATTTGCGGCTTTAAATACAAAACTTGATACTCGAACTGGGCTTTGAAAATATAGTTTAAACCTTAAACTCTAAGCGGTTTAATTTAATTAAGTATATGGTTTGTTATTAAATAAATATAAAATATAAATATAAATATTATTATGGGACAATCTTACACAAATCGACCTAGTCCCACAGTAAGCTCAATAAGCTGTGTTGTAGGTACTAGACAACGATATACCTATATATAATAGATAGATATAGATAAATACTTAAATACATAGAAAACACCCATAACTCAGGAACAAATATCTGTGATAAACACACAAACAAATAGGATTCAAAATACAAACACAAACATTGAAAACATTGAAAAAATAATTAATCCAGCAGGACTTGAACCTGCATCGATACGCCTTGCCGGGGCTCGATCGCTTTACCAATTAAGCTATGGGTCAAGTTACTAAGTTGACGAAATTTTCAATGCCTTCAATCATCTTTTTGTATTTATTTTGATCTACTTCGGCTTTACAGCAGCCGTAAGCGAGTGGAATGCCCCACTTTAAAAACTTGCAAAAATAATTATTAATTATTTATTTCAAGCCCTCCAGCCTATAAAAAATGTTAGTTTATCTTGTTATGTGTGTTAGTTAGCATAGTAAAAGCAATAATATAATATAAATTATTTTTACAACAAAATAATTCCAAATTAATAAATAAAATATAAAATACAAAATTACATTAAAATTTCAAAAACAAATTAATAATTTAAATTAAGAACATCGCTGTTTCAAAAACAAATAAAATGAATCAAATAAAATAACTGCTTTTTCTACTTTACTATATTTATTTTATTTATTCTATTTATTCTATTTATTCTATTTATTCTATTTATTCTATTTATTCTATTTATTCTATTTATTCTATTTATTCTATTTATTCTATTTATTCTATTTATTCTATTTATTCTATTTATTCTATTTATTCTATTTATTCTATTTATTCTATTTATTCTATTTGTTCTATTTGTTCTATTTGTTCTATTTGTTCTATTTGTTCTATTTGTTCTATTTGTTCTATTTGTTCTATTTGTTCTATTTGTTCTATTTGTTCTATTTGTTCTATTTGTTCTATTTGTTCTATTTGTTCTATTTGCTCTATTTGTTCTATTTGTTCTATTTGTTCTATTTGTTCTATTTGTTCTATTTATTCTATTTTTTTTATTTTTTTTATTTTTATTTTTTATTTTTTTTATTTTTTTTATTCTATTTATTCTATTTATTCTATTTATTCTATTTATTCTATTTATTCTATTTATTCTATTTATTCTGTTTATTCTGTTTATTCTGTTTATTCTGTTTATTCTGTTTATTCTGTTTATTCTGTTTATTCTGTTTATTCTGTTTATTCTGTTTATTCTGTTTATTCTGTTTATTCTGTTTATTCTGTTTATTCTGTTTATTCTGTTTATTCTGTTTATTCTGTTTATTCTGTTTATTCTGTTTATTCTGTTTATTCTGTTTATTCTGTTTATTCTGTTTATTCTGTTTATTCTGTTTATTCTGTTTATTCTGTTTATTCTGTTTATTCTGTTTATTCTGTTTATTCTGTTTATTCTGTTTATTCTGTTTATTCTGTTTATTCTGTTTATTCTGTTTATTCTGTTTATTCTGTTTATTCTGTTTATTCTGTTTATTCTGTTTATTCTGTTTATTCTGTTTATTCTGTTTATTCTGTTTATTCTGTTTATTCTGTTTATTCTGTTTATTCTGTTTATTCTGTTTATTCTGTTTATTCTGTTTATTCTGTTTATTCTGTTTATTCTGTTTATTCTGTTTATTCTGTTTATTCTGTTTATTCTGTTTATTCTGTTTATTCTGTTTATTCTGATTATTCTGTTTATTCTGTTTATTCTGTTTATTCTGTTTATTCTGTTTATTCTGTTTATTCTGTTTATTCTGTTTATTCTGTTTATTCTGTTTATTCTGTTTATTCTGTTTATTCTGTTTATTCTGTTTATTCTGTTTATTCTGTTTATTCTGTTTATTCTGTTTATTCTGTTTATTCTGTTTATTCTGTTTATTCTGTTTATTCTGTTTATTCTGTTTATTCTGTTTATTCTGTTTATTCTGTTTATTCTGTTTATTCTGTTTATTCTGTTTATTCTGTTTATTCTGTTTATTCTGTTTATTCTGTTTATTCTGTTTATTCTGTTTATTCTGTTTATTCTGTTTATTCTGTTTATTCTGTTTATTCTGTTTATTCTGTTTATTCTGTTTATTCTGTTTATTCTGTTTATTCTGTTTATTCTGTTTATTCTGTTTATTCTGTTTATTCTGTTTATTCTGTTTATTCTGTTTATTCTGTTTATTCTGTTTATTCTGTTTATTCTGTTTATTCTGTTTATTCTGTTTATTCTGTTTATTCTGTTTATTCTGTTTATTCTGTTTATTCTGTTTATTCTGTTTATTCTGTTTATTTTGTTTATTTTGTTTATTTTATGTATTTTGTTTATTTTGTTTATTTTGTTTATTTTGTTTATTTTGTTTATTTTGTTTATTTTGTTTATTTTGTTCATTTTCTTTATTTTATTCATTTTATTCATTTTATTCATTTTATTCATTTTATTCATTTTATTCATTTTATTCATTTTATTCATTTTATTCATTTTATTCATTTTATTCATTTTATTCATTTTATTCATTTTATTCATTTTATTCATTTTATTCATTTTATTCATTTTATTCATTTTATTCATTTTATTCATTTTATTCATTTTATTCATTTTATTCATTTTATTCATTTTATTCATTTTATTCATTTTATTCATTTTATTCATTTTATTCATTTTATTCATTTTATTCATTTTATTCATTTTATTCATTTTATTCATTTTATTCATTTTATTCATTTTATTCATTTTATTCATTTTATTCATTTTATTCCTTTTATTCATTTTATTCATTTTATTCCTTTTATTCATCTTATTCATCTTATTCATCTTATTCATCTTATTCATCTTATTCATCTTATTCATCTTATTCATCTTATTCATCTTATTCATCTTATTCATCTTATTCATCTTATTCATCTTATTCATCTTATTCATCTTATTCATCTTATTCATCTTATTCATCTTATTCATCTTATTCATCTTATTCATCTTATTCATCTTATTCATCTTATTCATCTTATTCATCTTATTCATCTTATTCATCTTATTCATCTTATTCATCTTATTCATCTTATTCATCTTATTCATCTTATTCATCTTATTCATCTTATTCATCTTATTCATCTTATTCATCTTATTCATCTTATTCATCTTATTCATCTTATTCATCTTATTCATCTTATTCATCTTATTCATCTTATTCATCTTATTCATCTTATTCATCTTATTCATCTTATTCATCTTATTCATCTTATTCATCTTATTCATCTTATTCATCTTATTCATCTTATTCATCTTATTCATCTTATTCATCTTATTCATCTTATTCATCTTATTCATCTTATTCATCTTATTCATCTTATTCATCTTATTCATCTTATTCATCTTATTCATCTTATTCATCTTATTCATCTTATTCATCTTATTCATCTTATTCATCTTATTCATCTTATTCATCTTATTCATCTTATTCATCTTATTCATTTTATTCATTTTATTCATTTTATTCATTTTATTCATTTTATTCATTTTATTCATTTTATTCATTTTATTCATTTTATTCATTTTATTCATTTTATTCATTTTATTCATTTTATTCATTTTATTCATTTTATTCATTTTATTCATTTTATTCATTTTATTCATTTTATTCATTTTATTCATTTTATTCATTTTATTCATTTTATTCCTTTTATTCATCTTATTCATCTTATTCATCTTATTCATCTTATTCATCTTATTCATCTTATTCATCTTATTCATCTTATTCATCTTATTCATCTTATTCATCTTATTCATCTTATTCATCTTATTCATCTTATTCATCTTATTCATCTTATTCATCTTATTCATCTTATTCATCTTATTCATCTTATTCATCTTATTCATCTTATTCATCTTATTCATCTTATTCATCTTATTCATCTTATTCATCTTATTCATCTTATTCATCTTATTCATCTTATTCATCTTATTCATCTTATTCATCTTATTCATCTTATTCATCTTATTCATCTTATTCATCTTATTCATCTTATTCATCTTATTCATCTTATTCATCTTATTCATCTTATTCATCTTATTCATCTTATTCATCTTATTCATCTTATTCATCTTATTCATCTTATTCATCTTATTCATCTTATTCATCTTATTCATCTTATTCATCTTATTCATCTTATTCATCTTATTCATCTTATTCATCTTATTCATCTTATTCATCTTATTCATCTTATTCATCTTATTCATCTTATTCATCTTATTCATCTTATTCATCTTATTCATTTTATTCATTTTATTCATTTTATTCATTTTATTCATTTTATTCATTTTATTCATTTTATTCATTTTATTCATTTTATTCATTTTATTCATTTTATTCATTTTATTCATTTTATTCATTTTATTCATTTTATTCATTTTATTCATTTTATTCATTTTATTCATTTTATTCATTTTATTCATTTTATTCATTTTATTCATTTTATTCATTTTATTCATTTTATTCATTTTATTCATTTTATTCATTTTATTCATTTTATTCATTTTATTCATTTTATTCATTTTATTCATTTTATTCATTTTATTCATTTTATTCATTTTATTCATTTTATTCATTTTATTCATTTTATTCATTTTATTCATTTTATTCATTTTATTCATTTTATTCATTTTATTCATTTTATTCATTTTATTCATTTTATTCATTTTATTCATTTTATTCATTTTATTCATTTTATTCATTTTATTCATTTTATTCATTTTATTCATTTTATTCATTTTATTCATTTTATTCATTTTATTCATTTTATTCATTTTATTCATTTTATTCATTTTATTCATTTTATTCATTTTATTCATTTTATTCATTTTATTCATTTTATTCATTTTATTCATTTTATTCATTTTATTCATTTTATTCATTTTATTCATTTTATTCATTTTATTCATTTTATTCATTTTATTCATTTTATTCATTTTATTCATTTTATTCATTTTATTCATTTTATTCATTTTATTCATTTTATTCATTTTATTCATTTTATTCATTTTATTCATTTTATTCATTTTATTCATTTTATTCATTTTATTCATTTTATTCATTTTATTCATTTTATTCATTTTATTCATTTTATTCATTTTATTCATTTTATTCATTTTATTCATTTTATTCATTTTATTCATTTTATTCATTTTATTCATTTTATTCATTTTATTCATTTTATTCATTTTATTCATTTTATTCATTTTATTCATTTTATTCATTTTATTCATTTTATTCGTTTTATTCGTTTTATTCGTTTTATTCGTTTTATTCGTTTTATTCGTTTTATTCGTTTTATTCGTTTTATTCGTTTTATTCGTTTTATTCGTTTTATTCGTTTTATTCGTTTTATTCGTTTTATTCGTTTTATTCGTTTTATTCGTTTTATTCGTTTTATTCGTTTTATTCGTTTTATTCGTTTTATTCGTTTTATTCGTTTTATTCGTTTTATTCGTTTTATTCGTTTTATTCGTTTTATTCGTTTTATTCGTTTTATTCGTTTTATTCGTTTTATTCGTTTTATTCGTTTTATTCGTTTTATTCGTTTTATTCGTTTTATTCGTTTTATTCGTTTTATTCGTTTTATTCGTTTTATTCGTTTTATTCGTTTTATTCGTTTTATTCGTTTTATTCGTTTTATTCGTTTTATTCGTTTTATTCGTTTTATTCGTTTTATTCGTTTTATTCGTTTTATTCGTTTTATTCGTTTTTTTCGTTTTATTCGTTTTATTCGTTTTATTCGTTTTATTCGTTTTATTCGTTTTATTCGTTTTATTCGTTTTATTCGTTTTATTCGTTTTATTCGTTTTATTCGTTTTATTCGTTTTATTCGTTTTATTCGTTTTATTCGTTTTATCTATTTTATCTATTTTATCTATTTTATCTATTTTATCTATTTTATCTATTTTATCTATTTTATCTATTTTATCTATTTTATCTATTTTATCTATTTTATCTATTTTATCTATTTTATCTATTTTATCTATTTTATCTATTTTATCTATTTTATCTATTTTATCTATTTTATCTATTTTATCTATTTTATCTATTTTATCTATTTTATCTATTTTATCTATTTTATCTATTTTATCTATTTTATCTATTTTATCTATTTTATCTATTTTATCTATTTTATCTATTTTATCTATTTTATCTATTTTATCTATTTTATCTATTTTATCTATTTTATCTATTTTATCTATTTTATCTATTTTATCTATTTTATCTATTTTATCTATTTTATCTATTTTATCTATTTTATCTATTTTATCTATTTTATCTATTTTATCTATTTTATCTATTTTATCTATTTTATCTATTTTATCTATTTCATCTATTTCATCTATTTCATCTATTTCATCTATTTCATCTATTTCATCTATTTCATCTATTTCATCTATTTCATCTATTTCATCTATTTCATCTATTTCATCTATTTCATCTATTTCATCTATTTCATCTATTTCATCTATTTCATCTATTTCATCTATTTCATCTATTTCATCTATTTCATCTATTTCATCTATTTCATCTATTTCATCTAGTGCTAGTGCTAGTACGACAGCGTGCTCATGGTGTTAAGGTTAGTGCGGACCCTGAGGGTAGTCTGGTTCCATATGCAGATGCTTATCATCCACCTCTTCAAATCTCAACCCCGCTCATAAAAGCCGTAAGTGACTCCGTGAAGATCGACCCTAGCAATCTTGATACGAGGCGTGATTGGAATTTCTCAAAAGGCAATTACGAGCTTCTTTACCAACTAATTGCCGATGCATCTTGGACAAGCGTCTTTGAAGCCCAAGATGTCAACGTCGCCGTGGACCGCTTCTATAAATTGATCTATGGCTTTTTCGATTTGTGCATACCGAGGAAGAGAAGGTCAAGCAAGCCCAGTCGACAGTATCCGATTTGGTTTACAGCAGATCTTATACGAGACATAAAACGGAAGGCTTTTCTTCACCGAACGTGGAAACAAACCGGAGACAAAGAAGTAGATGCCAATTTTTCCAAACTCAGAGCCGATATAAAGTTGCGAACATCAGAAGCTTATGAGTATTATATTGGCAGTGTTCAGACTAACATCACAGGTAATCCTCGTTGTTTTTGGCAACACATTCACAACTGGACCCGGGGTATGTCCTTAAACTACGTCCGGACCTGGGTATGTCCTTAAACTACTCCAAAAAGAGAGGTATGGGCACTGCGAATGGCATCTCGCTAAGTGTGGTAGGGCACGTTCAGCGAATGTCATCGCTCAAATCTGGAGCAGAGCCCGACTGGGGAAGTACCTCCACCTTACAGAAAACCACAGCCAAATAGCACTAGACCCTACTCATAGTGTTGTGTTCCTGCTGGTGAGTAAGGTTGCCAAAGAGCTCAAAGAGGACCCAGTGTGTTGACGATGAGGGACCTTCTTGTTCCTTTAGTCGTCAACACAGTGAATCCTCCTTTTTGTAAAGGGTCGGCAACGCGCATGTGACTCCTTTGGAGTTGCAGGCGTCGATAGGTTACGGTAGCTGCTTACCATCAGGCGGGCCGTATGCTTGTTTGCCACCGTCGTGGTATAAAAAAAAAAAAAAAAAAACTTAAAATCTAAGGGTGGGTTTGAAAACCGAGTGTTACACGATGGGAAGCCCTATGAGGGAGCAGAGGCGGCTCAGGCTTTTGCGAACTTCTTCTCGAGTGTCTTCCTCCCCTGTGTACCTTTACTCGACCCCTCTAAAACTACTGAACAGGATGAGTCGAAAACTGCTAATTTTATTAATATCGACACAATATCCCTTCAGGAGGTGGACTCTGGCATAGGTCGTCTGAAGCCCCAAAGCTCATTGGGTCCCGATGCCATCCCTGCGTATATTCTAAAGGGCTGCAAAGACTGGCTAGTGCAACCTTTATGTCATATTTTCAACTTAGCTATACGCACTGGGGAGTATCCGAGTCACTGGAAGGTAACGCGGGTACGGCCGATTCCGAAGTCGGGCGAAGCAACTAAGGTTGAAAACTATCGTCCCATAGCGATTCTCTCCTCTATTGCGAAGTTGTTAGAATCTATCATAAACAAGCATATAGCCTCTCAGGTGCAGCCCTATCTTTGTGACGCTCAACATGGGTTTAGACCCAGGCGATCAGTCGAGACAAACCTATTAACCCTGGTAGACTCTATCTCGGAGCATTTGGATAGGGGGATTCAGGTAGACGTGCTGTACTTTGATTTTAAAAAAGCCTTTGATCGCGTAGATAACGACATACTACTAAGGAAGTTATGTAACATCGGTTTCTCGCCAAAACTGCTCCGGTTTTTTGCGAGTTATCTACGCGATAGGCAGCAGTACGTGCAGCACGGATGCTTCGTCTCCGATTCCTACCATACTCGTTCCGGAGTAAGCCAGGGTTCAATTCTAGGCCCTTTTCTGTTCGGCGTCATGATCAATGACTTGGCGTCGCTCCCTAAATGTGCACAATGTCTTCTTTACGCCGATGACCTAAAGCTTGTTTATGGTTTACAGCAACAATCTGACTTTGAATCGCTCCAAGAAGATATTAACAGGATATATGAATGGAGTATCTCAAACAAATTGATTTTTCACCCTGAGAAATGCTCTGTGATGTCTTTTAGCCGATCTCGGAGTCCAATAGTTGGCAATTACATGTTAGGAACGGAACCAATAAGCCGTGTTGACACCATTAAAGACCTAGGTGTCAAATTTGACCCGCACCTCAATTTTCATGCTCATATGAGAACTCTAGCTACCGACTGCTATCGGAGATTAGGGTTTGTTATCCGCAACGCTCGTGATTTTGACAACGCGTTTGTCATCAAAATTGTTTATACGGCTCTAGTTAGGAGTAAACTGGAGGCAGCGTCTATAGTGTGGAATCCCCATGAGGTCACTTACGCCTTACTTCTGGAGAAAATCCAAAAGACGTTCCTAAGATTTTTATTTAAAAAAATCTATGGGTATTATCCTTTCCTTTACCCCACAAAATATTTGCTTGGAACCCTGGGTTTTAACTCCCTGGAAGTGAGGCGTAACTATGCACTTATGACCGGGGCGTGCAGAATATTACGTGGGGATTCAGACTGCCCTCAGCTGGTCTCGCAGCTGGTTCGCCTCCTCGTCCCTTCCTTGTCTTCGGCAAAGTTTAATTTTAGGCCTCGTAATCGCGACTTACTTGCGGCTGCTAAAGCGCGCACTGCGGCATACAGGCAATCACCATTGGTTCGTGCTTTGCACTACATCAACGCACTTCTCAAGTCAGCACCTGACTGTGATATTTTTGCTAGTAATTGGAGGCTAATTTGCCAAAAATGTAAATACCTTTGTGAGGCAATGGATGACCGTCCGTCCTCAGTTAGTTATTAAGTTTTCTTTTGTATGTAGTTTTATTTTATGTGTAAAATGTGTGACAGTGTATGTCATTCTTTTAATTTGTTTGTATATGTAAAGTTTACCTAGTTGCAGATTGTACGCTTTACCTTGTTTGTATGTATACTTTCAGTCCTGAATTTCGCAGTGCATTAGTACCTACTGTAATGCTGTGTAATTTTTGAACCAATAAAATAAAAAAATAAAAAAAAAAAATTTATTTCATTTATTTCATTTATTTCGTTTATTTCGTCTATTTCGTCTATTTCGTCTATTTCGTCTATTTCGTCTATTTCGTCTATTTCGTCTATTTCGTCTATTTCGTCTATTTCGTCTATTTCGTCTATTTCGTCCATTTCGTCCATTTCGTCCATTTCGTCCATTTCGTCCATTTCGTCCATTTCGTCCATTTCGTCCATTTCGTCCATTTCGTCCATTTCGTCCATTTCGTCCATTTCGTCCATTTCGTCCATTTCGTCCATTTCGTTCATTTCGTTCATTTCGTTCATTTCGTTCATTTCGTTCATTTCGTTAATTTCGTTCATTTCGTTCATTTCGTTCATTTCGTTCATTTCGTTCATTTCGTTCATTTCGTTCATTTCGTTCATTTCGTTAATTTCGTTAATTTCGTTAATTTCGTTCATTTCGTTCATTTCGTTCATTTCGTTCATTTCGTTCATTTCGTTCATTTCGTTCATTTCGTTCATTTCGTTCATTTCGTTCATTTCGTTCATTTCGTTCATTTCGTTCATTTCGTTCATTTCGTTCATTTCGTTCATTTCGTTCATTTCGTTCATTTCGTTCATTTCGTTCATTTCGTTCATTTCGTTCATTTCGTTCATTTCGTTCATTTCGTTCATTTCGTTCATTTCGTTCATTTCGTTCATTTCGTTCATTTCGTTCATTTCGTTCATTTCGTTCATTTCGTTCATTTCGTTCATTTCGTTCATTTCGTTCATTTCGTTCATTTCGTTCATTTCGTTCATTTCGTTCATTTCGTTCATTTCGTTCATTTCGTTCATTTCGTTCATTTCGTTCATTTCGTTCATTTCGTTCATTTCGTTCATTTCGTTCATTTCGTTCATTTCGTTCATTTCGTTCATTTCGTTCATTTCGTTCATTTCGTTCATTTCGTTCATTTCGTTCATTTCGTTCATTTCGTTCATTTCGTTCATTTCGTTCATTTCGTTCATTTCGTTCATTTCGTTCATTTCGTTCATTTCATTCATTTCCTTCATTTCCTTCATTTTCTTCATTTTCTTCATTTTCTTCATTTTCTTCATTTTCTTCATTTTCTTCATTTTCTTCATTTTCTTCATTTTCTTCATTTTCTTCATTTTCTTCATTTTCTTCATTTTATTCATTTTATTCATTTTATTCATTTTATTCATTTTATTCATTTTATTCATTTTATTCATTTTATTCATTTTATTCATTTTATTCATTTTATTCATTTTATTCATTTTATTCATTTTATTCATTTTATTCATTTTATTCATTTTATTAATTTTATTAATTTTATTCATTTTATTCATTTTATTCATTTTATTCATTTTATTCATTTTATTCATTTTATTCATTTTATTCATTTTATTCATTTTATTCATTTTATTCATTTTATTCATTTTATTCATTTTATTCATTTTATTCATTTTATTCATTTTATTCATTTTATTCATTTAACGGCCTCCTAGCCCAGTCGGTAGTGACCCTGCCTACGAAGCAGGAGGTCCCGGGTTCGAATCCTGGTCAGGGCATTTATTTGTGTGTTTATCACATATATTTGTTCCTGAGTTATGGATGTTTTCTACGTATTTAAGTATTTATCCATATTTATCTAGTATATATATCGTCGTCTAGTACCCATAACACAAGCCTTATTGAGCTTACTGTGGGCCTAGGTCGATTTGTGTAAGATTGTCCTATAATATTTATTGTCCTATAATATTTATTTAATATTTATTTATTATTATTCATTTTATTCATTTTATTCATTTTATTCATTTTATTCATTTTATTCATTTTATTCATTTTATTCATTTTATTCATTTTATTCATTTTATTCATTTTATTCATTTTATTCATTTTATTCATTTTATTCATTTTATTCATTTTATTCATTTTATTCATTTTATTCATTTTATTCATTTTATTCATTTTATTCATTTTATTCATTTTATTCATTTTATTCATTTTATTCATTTTATTCATTTTATTCATTTTATTCATTTTATTCATTTTATTCATTTTATTCTTTTTATTCATTTTATTCATTTTATTCATTTTATTCATTTTATTCATTTTATTCATTTTATTCATTTTATTCATTTTATTCATTTTATTCATTTTATTCATTTTATTCATTTTATTCATTTTATTCATTTTATTCATTTTATTCATTTTATTTATTTTATTTATTTTATTTAATTTATTTCATAGGAAAACTTACAGCTAGGGTAACAAGATAGGCAGTAATGTAGAAACAGTGAGCCAGTTAAAAGTTTCCACAGGTAGAAACTGCGTAAAATAAATAGCGTGCGAAAGTACTAAGTACATCAATTAATTATGGTTGCTTATCAGCAGGAATGAAATTATATGCTGCACTTCTGCATTCGATATTCTCTTTCTCCAGCTAATTTTTTCTATCCTTCTCCTACGCCACATCTCTGCTCTAAGCTTTCGTCTTTTTATAGTTATGTAAGGTATTGTATTAACAATAATTTGTTATTTTCATCAAGATAAAATCGTACAATTGTTGAAAGAAATATCTAATTAAAAAATTTAACAAATACCCGTGCATTTGACACGCATTTTTCATATCATTTGAACATAAACTTTATTACAAAGAGCATAAAATCTCTTTCTCTGTAACGCCAAAACCCATTAAGGAAAAATACATCAACACATCTAATTAGTACAAAACGAGCCTTGTTAATTTAATAGTGACATAGTTGCTAGTCGAATATAGACTTTAACTGGTTGACTTAAGAGTTATAAATCACCCTTTATTTAAGGTAACTACCCTTGTTAAAAGATCAGAGATTATAAATAGTTGGTCGGAGATATAAAAAGAATGGACTAGTATTTTTCTATTAAATAATAAACTACACAGTAACAAATAAGTTGGCACTAATCTATCTATATATATAAAACAAAGTCGTGTCAATGCCACCATTTATAACTGATTTATAATGAATAGTCCACCCAACGAAGGAAAACTAAGAGGAAATAATTCGTGTATAGCCAAATTTTGGTGTAGTTGTAGGCAAAGGTATCTTACACAACATACTAAAAGTACCGATGGATGGGGGCGCCGCTAGCGGGGTGGGAGGGGTGTAAAGGTCCCTTATTTTGGTTTTTCGTAAAAAAGCTCAGTAACGGTGGCTCATACTAAAAAATGTTCTTTTGCTTAATTCATCCACATATAATTTTCTATAAAAAACATTCTTTACACTTTTTTGCTGGGATCAATGTGTAATGAGATATCGAGGAAATACGATAAACACTTTTTTAAACTTTCGGAGCTATTATTTACGAACGTATTAGTGTTTTCCAAAAATTGTTTCAAAATATCCTTATTTTTTTTAAAAGACCTATCCAACGATATCCCATACATAAGAGTTGAATAAAAAAAATATTCACGCCCTCTCCCCCCCACTTTATGTGTACGGGAGGGTACCCGAAAAAATAATATTTTTCAGATTTTGTCTTAAAACTTTGTCGGCGTAATTAAAACACATACTTTTGTTCCTCTTGTTCCTTTAGCCGTCAACACAGTGAATCCTCCCTGTAAAGGGTCGGCAACGCGCATGTGACACCTCTGGAGTTGCATGCGTCCATAGCCTACGGTAGCTGCTTACTATCAGTCGGTCCGTATGCTTGTTAGCCACCGTCGTGGTACTTATAAAAAAATCATTTATTGAGACTTAGTAACATTTTTTTTCTACAATTTAATTACTTATTTTACTAAGTAACCTGCACAAAACTCACCGATAATTATATTTTACCGGCATTTTTGGCATTTCGGCTACGAAAACATAAAAACGGTTGTAGTATGGCGAGATTCCACAAATAGCGGGGATAGTCGTTTAATTAGAACACAATGTATATATATATATATATATATATATATATATATATATATATATATATATTTTTTTTTTTTTTTGTTTATTATTATTAAAAACACAGTATAGTAATTAAATTTAAGGCCGTTTCTTGCAAAACTGTTTACACAGTTTGACTGCAAGTATGAGTATCTATGTAATTCCTAATTTAAATAATATATGTTTTACTAATCTACTAACTTAAGTTTTGCTAAACACTGAAATGACATTTACATTAGCGCAGATGTCACTTAAGTGTTTGTAGTAGGTACAGTTTAAGCGCTTTTTTAAATTTATTTTTATTATATTTATGCCGGATATTTTCTGGTAAACTATTTAAAAAATATGGAATTCTTTTACTTCACTTTCTGTCTCCGAAATAGTTAGTGACGCGGGGTATTGCATATTTGCGCGCGGTTACTGTCCTTGTTGTGTGCTTATGATGTATCAATATTGGGTTATGTTCTCCATTGCAATGGTTGTTGACTGCTAACAGATATTTATGTTTTTAACTAACTGGAAGTATTTTACAGATTTTAAATAATTTTGAATAATCGCCGTTGCAACTACTTTTTGTTTTCTTGTTTACGAGCAATTTTAAGAATCTAATTTGTAGAGCTTCTAATTTATCTATGTATGATTTAAAAGTAAGACCATAGCAATCGAGGGCATAACTCAATATGGATTCAACTATTGCATAGTATACAGGGTGACTGGTAATTCGTCGTATTCCTTCAAGGGGGTTATTCTACAGCTTATTTGGAGTGATTTAAGTCCAGTCAAGCAGGAGTCAAAACTCATTGGTTTTCAAGTTATTCAAGATTTTAGATTGTTTTAATAAATACCCGCTTTTTGACCTAAAACTAGTATTTTTTTTTAAACTACGTATTTTTCAAATTAAAAAAAAAGATTTTCCGAATAGCCAATGAATCACTGATTACGTAAAATAATAAAAAAAGTACAAAACATATCAAAATTTTGCAAATAAAAGCATCTGAAGTCAGAAGTTTTTGTATTTTTTTTTCAAATCTTGTTACATTTTAAGGCATAACTAAAAAAAAAGTAATAACACTTCGCGTACAAATTACAGAATTTATTTCCTCAGTTCATAAGCTTTCTAAAAAGGTACAATTTATGACATTTTATGCTCATTTTTTAGTTTGTTTGTGTCACTTTAATTCTTACGGCGGGTTTTTCGCCTTCTGTACCTTATCTTATCTTAATTTTATTGGGTGGCGATGCTTCTCATGGGGTGGGGGTGAGACTAACCAGGTTTAAATAGGTCATGTAGTAATTAATCAGTTAGTTACTTTCAACTTTCTTTCCAATTCGGACGATATTGATAACTGAGTTTTTTCTAAAATGGCTACTTACGAATTTGAAGAATACGCAGATATCATTTATTGTTACGGACTCTGTGATGGTGACGCCGCTGCAGCTAGAAGGGAGTACCAACTTCGTTACCCTAACCGCCGTTTACCTCACGTAAGCGTGTTTGGTTCATCGTACCGTCTTATTCGGGAAACAGGATCAGTTAAACGCCGTCAAGCTGATGCTGGAAGACCTCAACAATACGATCCTGCTGAAGAAGAAGAAATCTTGCACTTTTTCCGGGCAGACGGTACTACTTCGACGAGAATTATGGCTAACCGGCTCGGTATGTCTCAGTGGAAGGTGTGGTTTACCCTGCACTCAGCTCGACAGTATCCGTATCATTACACTCCAGTACACGCTATTGAAGAGGGAGACCCAGCAAGAAGAATGGATTTCTGCAGATTTTTAATGAATACTGATATCGAAGATCCCGAATACCTAAAGAGAATTTTGTGGACGGACGAATCTAATTTCGACCGTGACGGGATAACAAATTACCACAATCTGCACTTTTGGGCTCCCAAAGGTCAAAACCCAAAGAAATCAAACGAAGGAGCTCACCAACAAAGATTTTCTTTAAACGTGTGGATGGGAATCGTGCACGATAATTTAATCGGACCTTTTTTTCTGCCAGCTCGATTAACCGGCATCGCGTATGAAACTTTTTTGAGGGATGAGCTACCGACGCTACTGGAAGATGTGCCGCTTGCGACAAGAATTAACATGATTTATCAGCACGATGGCTGCCCTGCTCACTTTTACCGGGGTGTGTGGCAGTGGATGGATGAAAACTACCCAAGAAGATGGATTGGTCGAGGTGGCCCAACCCCTTGGCCAGCCAGGAGCCCAGATTTAACTCCGTGTGATTTCTACATCTGGGGTCACATGAAGGCGTTGGTCTACGACAGACCGATACGTGACGTAGAAGACCTACGGCAAAAAATCCTAGCAGCTGCACAGACGATGAAAGACGGCCTTTCGAGGCGAGTGACAATCACTGAAGTACGAAGAAGGCTTCGTTCTTGCATACGCAGGCAGGGCAAACAGTTCGAGCAAGATTTATAATTTTTCTTTTTTAAGATTAAATTTTATTTAATAATGAAACTGTATTTGTCCTATTTTTCTTATTCCCCTACTTAATTACTTACCAAAGTATCACCCCGAGCAACTTAAAGTCTCAGAAGATAAGAAACTGGAGATTAAGTATGCCTTCGGCGAGTTTAAAACGACACAAACAAGTAAAGTCAAGTACGCTAAGTCCTGTACCTGCTCTGGTATTATTATTATTAATTGTAAAAAAAGAGCGTAAAATGTCATAAATTGTACTTTTTTAGAAAGCTTATAAACTGAGGAAATAAATTCTGTAATTTGTACGCGAAGTGTTATTACTTTTTTTTTAGTTATGCCTTAAAATGTAACAAGATTTGAAAAAAAATACAAAAACTTCTGACTTCAGATTCTTTTATTTGCAAAATTTTGATATATTTTGTACTTTTTTTATTATTTTACGTAATCAGTGATTCGTTGGCTATTCGGAAAATCTTTTCTTTTATTTGAAAAATACTTAGTTTAAAAAAAAATACCATTTTTAGGTCAAAAAGCGGGTATTTATTAAAAAAATCTAAAATCTTGAATAACTTGAAAACCAATGAGTTTTGACCCCTGCTTGACTGGACTTAAATAACTCCAAATAAGCTGTAGAATAACCCCCTTGAAGGAATACGACGAATTACCAGGCACCCTGTAGACATTTTAGAACATTAGTTGGTACTTTAAAGCTTAAATCGGTGGTAAAATTTTCCTAGTAGAATCCTAAGTTTGCTACAGATGTGGTTTATGTGATGTTGCCAAGAAATTTTTTTATCAACTTTAACTCCCAGATATTTTTTTTTTATTTTTTTTTATTTATTTATTAAAAGTACAAAACATTTAAACAATTTTATGTTACTCGCCAAACTGCGATAACAGTTTGTTGGCGAGAACACATACATATATAACACAATCTACTTTTTCTATTGGTTGGCATTTACAATTTTGAAAATTATTATGGAAACATCTAAAACTGTGAGTGTACATAGGCAAAGGTGTTTCTGCAGTGCACATGCGTGCCACATAACAGACTGACGGACAGACAGACGGACATGGCGGAACTATAAGGGTTACTAGTTGATTCGGGAACTCTACATACGGTTGTAGTATGGAGATTCCACAAATAGTCGGTTAATTACAACACAATGTAGATGCGTGCCACGTAACAGACTGACGGACAGACATACGGACATGGCAGAACTATAAGGGTTCCTAGTTGATTCGGGAACCCTACATACGGTTGTAGTATGGAGATTCCACAAATAGTCGGTTAATTACAACACAATGTAGATGCGTGCCACGTAACAGACTGACGGACAGACACTCGGACATGGCAGAGCTATAAGGGTTCCTAGTTGATTCGGGAACCTACATACGGTTGTAGTATGGAGATTCCACAAATAGCGGGGATAGTCGGTTAATTAGATGAGCACAATGTAGATGCGTGCCACGTGCGACGCATCTGCTTCGTGTAAACAGCTGGCAGGGACCGGCAACCCGCACTTCCTATAGATAGATCAATAAATTTGACACTGAAAAAATCGAATGCCGTGACGAACGTTTTATTGTAAGTCCACAAAACATACCATTTTCTATTTATTATAAAGAAGAAATATTTATTTAATATGTAAGTAATTCTATTATTGTCAAATAAATAAATAAACAAATCTAACGAACTGTGAATTGAGCTTACTGTGGGACTTGGTAAATTTGTGTTAAGATTGTCCCATATTTTTATTTATTTATTCAATTAAAATATTTGTATCACTTAAAAACAAGACGTTACACGCCTGTATTGTAAGGGACAAAATAACATAAGTTATGTCCTTTACCATAACAAATAAGGTGTAACTGCGTTAAATAACTGTTAAATTCCAACGTCGTAAGCGACATTAAATTGGTATACATAGTGGTTATGGTATGGTTGAGGATCAATGTTACTCTGCGTCCGTAGGAAACACCTTCGACAACCCTACACGTGATCCCTGGGTGGTGCTAAAAGAGTAACAAACTTGGCAGCTGCACTGTCCCATCTGGACCTCGCAGAACTCTCTGGATTTTCTTCATCATCTGCTTTCGCACTACTACTACCTCAGGGTAGGAATGCCTATCTATATCCAGTGACATGTAGCCATACGATAAATAAATAAATAATGGTTAATGAAGTTTTCTTTATTATATTCATTTAATTAATCCATTACATCACATTAATAGGCTTACAGTAAGGTACCAAATCGCCTACAATGCTAGAAACTTAGTATTTATTTATCGTATGGCTACATGTCACTGGATATAGAATAGCATTTCTTCTCTGGGGTAGTAGTAGTAGTGGGAAAGCAGATGATGTATAAAATCCAGTGAGTGCTGCGAGGTCCAGATGGGACAGTGCAGCTCCCAAGTTTGTTACTCTTTTAGCACCACCCAGGGATCACGTGTAGGGTTGTCTAAGGTGTTTCCTACGGACGCAGAGTAACATTAATCCCCGAAACTTACTAACTAAACTACTATATTTATAATGTAAGGGACACAATTTTGTAAACATTTACATAATATATCTAAACACTTTATATATGTTCATAAAGTTGCTCGAAATGAGCTTCATTGTTATAATTAATAAAGTTAGAAGTAATAAAATGAAAGAAATGAACTATATGTTTCTGCTGTCTTGAAAACTAGGTTTATCCCTTACGACATTCGGAATGTTCGGTATCAGTATTTAAAGTTTTCTCGTAAAACCGTCAATAGCAAAATAAAATTAAAAAATCTAAAAATGTTAGTGTCCCCTGGCGGCGCGGTACTATAAACAAAGGCCGCTGTGCGCCGGCGCTGAACCCGGTACACTCATCAGCTCATCACTCAATCAATGCTCATACATACACCATACCCGCCTCACTTCCTGGTACAGTCGCCATCAGATATATCGGAGCGGCCAAGGTTGTCACAAATATCTGAACAACGCCTCTATTGTCAAGGTGATAAAGTGCATGTTCAGATATTTTTGAGTACCCTGGCCGCTACGATATATTTGATGGCGACTGTACTACAACAATTTCTACCGGCAACCTCATATGACTGGTTTAGAAATTTTAAAATCATTTCATTTTAAAACTATGTTCAGGCAAGGGTGAATAACTGTCAAAAAATTGAGTTTGACAACATAGTACCCGGTCATAGATATATGTACCCGGTATTTTTACATTAATGAGAAAGATAACTTGTCATGCGTTAAGAAGGAACAACAAGATACGTGACGTCGCAGTGAGTACTACTTACTACTCCGTGGTTCAGGTTCAGTAGGCAAAACTATAAAATCTAATAAAATAATGAAATACTTACTTATTTGGAAATTTCTGAAAGACTTAAAGTGTAAGCTAGAGGCTAATTACAACAGCAATTTGGACAAGTGAACGCATGCTTGGCTTTATATGTAGTTGGTTCTATAGGGATGTTTTATAAACCTTCAGAACACCAGGGGGCTTAGCCAAGATGACAATCGTTTGTAGAAAACGAATCGAGACCCTATCCGTCTCTCTATCCCACTAATAAGAGTGACAGAGAGACCGATAGCGTTTCGTTTTGTTTTTTACAAACGATTGTCACTTGTCGCTAGTGACTTATGTCACAGAATAAATAATAGTACTACCCATAATTATTTTACATGTTTTTTTAAAGTGGGGCATTCCACTCATACAATAGTATGTTATTCAATCAAATAAAACACTGAAAACATTGAAAAAATAATCAACCCAGCAGGATTTGAACCTCGCATCAATACGCCTTACCGGGGCTCGATCGCTTTACCAATTAAGCTATGGGTTCAGTTACTGAGTTGACGAAATTCTCAATGCCTTCAATCATCTTTTTGCATTTATTTTTACATCGACTTTATAGCAGCCGTAAGCGACATCTAGGTGCTAACTACTAGAGTTAGATACCCTTCCCGCCGACCCTTTTACAAAGCCATAAAGGCTTAGGCATAGGCTGCTATAAAGTCGATGTAAAAATAAATGCAAAAAGATGATTGAAGGCATTGAGAATTTCGTCAACTCAGTAACTGAACCCATAGCTTAATTGGTAAAGCGATCGAGCCCCGGTAAGGCGTATCGATGCGAGGTTCAAATCCTGCTGGGTTGATTATTTTTTCAATGTTTTCAGTGTTTGTATTTGATTGAATAACATACTATTGTATGAGTGGAATGCCCCACTTTAAAAAACATGTAAAATAATTATGAGTTGATAGCAGCGCCATCTATTATTTCCGTTGTGACACTTGTAAAAGGGTCGGTGGGAAGGGTATCTAACTCTAGTAGTTAGCACCTAGATGTCGCTTACGGCTGCTATAAAGTCGATGTAAAAATAAATGCAAAAGATGATTGAAGGCATTGAGAATTTCGTCAACTCAGTAACTGAACCCATAGCTTAATTGGTAAAGCGATCGAGCCCCGGTAAGGCGTATCGATGCGAGGTTCAAATCCTGCTGGGTTGATTATTTTTTCAATGTTTTCAGTGTTTGTATTTGATTGAATAACATACTATTGTATGAGTGGAATGCCCCACTTTAAAAAACATGTAAAATAATTATGAGTTGATAGCAGCGCCATCTATTATTTCCGTTGTGACACTTGTAAAAGGGTCGGTGGGAAGGGTATCTAACTCTAGTAGTTAGCACCTAGATGTCGCTTACGGCTGCTATAAAGTCGATGTAAAAATAAATGCAAAAGATGATTGAAGGCATTGAGAATTTCGTCAACTCAGTAACTGAACCCATAGCTTAATTGGTAAAGCGATCGAGCCCCGGTAAGGCGTATCGATGCGAGGTTCAAATCCTGCTGGGTTGATTATTTTTTCAATGTTTTCAGTGTTTGTATTTGATTGAATAACATACTATTGTATGAGTGGAATGCCCCACTTTAAAAAAACATGTAAAATAATTATGAGTTGATAGCAGCGCCATCTATTATTTCCGTTGTGACACTTGTAAAAGGGTCGGCGGGAAGGGTATCTAACTCTAGTAGTTAGCACCTAGATGTCGCTTACGGCTGCTATAAAGTCGATGTAAAAATAAATGCAAAAAGATGATTGAAGGCATTGAGAATTTCGTCAACTCAGTAATTGAACCCATAGCTTAATTGGTAAAGCGATCGAGCCCCGGTAAGGCGTATCGATGCGAGGTTCAAATCCTGCTGGGTTGATTATTTTTTCAATGTTTTCAGTGTTTGTATTTGATTGAATAACATACTATTGTATGATTGGAATGCCCCACTTTAAAAAACATGTAAAATAATTATGAGTTGATAGCAGCGCCATCTATTATTTCCGTTGTGACACTTGTAAAAGGGTCGGCGGGAAGGGTATCTAACTCTAGTAGTTAGCACCTAGATGTCGCTTACGGCTGCTATAAAGTCGATGTAAAAATAAATGCAAAAAGATGATTGAAGGCATTGAGAATTTCGTCAACTCAGTAACTGAACCCATAGCTTAATTGGTAAAGCGATCGAGCTCCGGTAAGGCGTATCGATGCGAGGTTCAAATCCTGCTGGGTTGATTATTTTTTCAATGTTTTCAGTGTTTGTATTTGATTGAATAACATACTATTGTATGAGTGGAATGCCCCACTTTAAAAAAACATGTAAAATAATTATGAGTTGATAGCAGCGCCATCTATTATTTCCGTTGTGACACTTGTAAAAGGGTCGGCGGGAAGGGTATCTAACTCTAGTAGTTAGCACCTAGATGTCGCTTACGGCTGCTATAAAGTCGATGTATAAATAAATGCAAAAAGATGATTGAAGGCATTGAGAATTTCGTCAACTCAGTAACTGAACCCATAGCTTAATTGGTAAAGCGATCGAGCCCCGGTAAGGCGTATCGATGCGAGGTTCAAATCCTGCTGGGTTGATTATTTTTGCAATGTTTTCAGTGTTTGTATTTGATTGAATAACATACTATTGTATGAGTGGAATGCCCCATTTTAAAAAAACATGTAAAATAATTATGAGTTGATAGCAGCGCCATCTATTATTTCCGTTGTGACACTTGTAAAAGGGTCGGCGGGAAGGGTATCTAACTCTAGTAGTTAGCACCTAGATGTCGCTTACGGCTGCTATAAAGTCGATGTAAAAATAAATGCAAAAAGATGATTGAAGGCATTGAGAATTTCGTCAACTCAGTAACTGAACCCATAGCTTAATTGGTAAAGCGATCGAGCCCCGGTAAGGCGTATCGATGCGAGGTTCAAATCCTGCTGGGTTGATTATTTTTTCAATGTTTTCAGTGTTTGTATTTGATTGAATAACATACTATTGTATGAGTGGAATGCCCCACTTTAAAAAAACATGTAAAATAATTATGAGTTGATAGCAGCGCCATCTATTATTTCCGTTGTGACACTTGTAAAAGGGTCGGCGGGAAGGGTATCTAACTCTAGTAGTTAGCACCTAGATGTCGCTTACGGCTGCTATAAAGTCGATGTAAAAATAAATGCAAAAAGATGATTGAAGGCATTGAGAATTTCGTCAACTCAGTAACTGAACCCATAGCTTAATTGGTAAAGCGATCGAGCCCCGGTAAGGCGTACCGATGCGAGGTTCAAATCCTGCTGGGTTGATTATTTTTTCAATGTTTTCAGTGTTTGTATTTGATTGAATAACATACTATTGTATGATTGGAATGCCCCACTTTAAAAAACATGTAAAATAATTATGAGTTGATAGCAGCGCCATCTATTATTTCCGTTGTGACACTTGTAAAAGGGTCGGCGGGAAGGGTATCTAACTCTAGTAGTTAGCACCTAGATGTCGCTTACGGCTGCTATAAAGTCGATGTAAAAATAAATGCAAAAGATGATTGAAGGCATTGAGAATTTCGTCAACTCAGTAACTGAACCCATAGCTTAATTGGTAAAGCGATCGAGCCCCGGTAAGGCGTATCGATGCGAGGTTCAAATCCTGCTGGGTTGATTATTTTTTCAATGTTTTCAGTGTTTGTATTTGATTGAATAACATACTATTGTATGAGTGGAATGCCCCACTTTAAAAAAACATGTAAAATAATTATGAGTTGATAGCAGCGCCATCTATTATTTCCGTTGTGACACTTGTAAAAGGGTCGGCGGGAAGGGTATCTAACTCTAGTAGTTAGCACCTAGATGTCGCTTACGGCTGCTATAAATTCGATGTAAAAATAAATGCAAAAAGATGATTGAAGGCATTGAGAATTTCGTCAACTCAGTAACTGAACCCATAGCTTAATTGGTAAAGCGATCGAGCCCCGGTAAGGCGTATCGATGCGAGGTTCAAATCCTGCTGGGTTGATTATTTTTGCAATGTTTTCAGTGTTTGTATTTGATTGAATAACATACTATTGTATGAGTGGAATGCCCCACTTTAAAAAAACATGTAAAATAATTATGAGTTGATAGCAGCGCCATCTATTATTTCCGTTGTGACACTTGTAAAAGGGTCGGCGGGAAGGGTATCTAACTCTAGTAGTTAGCACCTAGATGTCGCTTACGGCTGCTATAAAGTCGATGTAAAAATAAATGCAAAAAGATGATTGAAGGCATTGAGAATTTCGTCAACTCAGTAACTGAACCCATAGCTTAATTGGTAAAGCGATCGAGCCCCGGTAAGGCGTATCGATGCGAGGTTCAAATCCTGCTGGGTTGATTATTTTTGCAATGTTTTCAGTGTTTGTATTTGATTGAATAACATACTATTGTATGAGTGGAATGCCCCACTTTAAAAAAACATGTAAAATAATTATGAGTTGATAGCAGCGCCATCTATTATTTCCGTTGTGACACTTGTAAAAGGGTCGGCGGGAAGGGTATCTAACTCTAGTAGTTAGCACCTAGATGTCGCTTACGGCTGCTATAAAGTCGATGTAAAAATAAATGCAAAAGATGATTGAAGGCATTGAGAATTTCGTCAACTCAGTAACTGAACCCATAGCTTAATTGATAAAGCGATCGAGCCCCGGTAAGGCGTATCGATGCGAAGTTCAAATCCTGCTGGGTTGATTATTTTTTCAATGTTTTCAGTGTTTGTATTTGATTGAATAACATACTATTGTATGAGTGGAATGCCCCACTTTAAAAAACATGTAAAATAATTATGAGTTGATAGCAGCGCTATCTATTATTTCCGTTGTGACACTTGTAAAAGGGTCGGCGGGAAGGGTATCTAACTCTAGTAGTTAGCACCTAGATTTCGCTTACGGCTGCTATAAAGTCGATGTAAAAATAAATGCAAAAGATGATTGAAGGCATTGAGAATTTCGTCAACTCAGTAACTGAACCCATAGCTTAATTGGTAAAGCGATCGAGCCCCGGTAAGGCGTATCGATGCGAGGTTCAAATCCTGCTGGATTGATTATTTTTTCAATGTTTTCAGTGTTTGTATTTGATTGAATAACATACTATTGTATGAGTGGAATGCCCCACTTTAAAAAAACATGTAAAATAATTATGAGTTGATAGCAGCGCCATCTATTATTTTCGTTGTGACACTTGTAAAAGGGTCGGCGGGAAGGGTATCTAACTCTAGTAGTTAGCACCTAGATGTCGCTTACAGCTGCTATAAAGTCGATGTAAAAATAAATGCAAAAAGATGATTGAAGGCATTGAGAATTTCGTCAACTCAGTAACTGAACCCATAGCTTAATTGGTAAAGCGATCGAGCCCCGGTAAGGCGTATCGATGCGAAGTTCAAATCCTGCTGGGTTGATTATTTTTTCAATGTTTTCAGTGTTTGTATTTGATTGAATAACATACTATTGTATGAGTGGAATGCCCCACTTTAAAAAACATGTAAAATAAATATGAGTTGATAGCAGCGCTATCTATTATTTCCGTTGTGACACTTGTAAAAGGGTCGGCGGGAAGGGTATCTAACTCTAGTAGTTAGCACCTAGATGTCGCTTACGGCTGCTATAAAGTCGATGTAAAAATAAATGCAAAAGATGATTGAAGGCATTGAGAATTTCGTCAACTCAGTAACTGAACCCATAGCTTAATTGGTAAAGCGATCGAGCCCCGGTAAGGCGTATCGATGCGAGGTTCAAATCCTGCTGGATTGATTATTTTTTCAATGTTTTCAGTGTTTGTATTTGATTGAATAACATACTATTGTATGAGTGGAATGCCCCACTTTAAAAAAACATGTAAAATAATTATGAGTTGATAGCAGCGCCATCTATTATTTTCGTTGTGACACTTGTAAAAGGGTCGGCGGGAAGGGTATCTAACTCTAGTAGTTAGCACCTAGATGTCGCTTACAGCTGCTATAAAGTCGATGTAAAAATAAATGCAAAAAGATGATTGAAGGCATTGAGAATTTCGTCAACTCAGTAACTGAACCCATAGCTTAATTGGTAAAGCGATCGAGCCCCGGTAAGGCGTATCGATGCGAGGTTCAAATCCTGCTGGGTTGATTATTTTTTCAATGTTTTCAGTGTTTGTATTTGATTGAATAACATACTATTGTATGAGTGGAATGCCCCACTTTAAAAAACATGTAAAATAATTATAAGTTGATAGCAGCGCCATCTATTATTTCCGTTGTGACACTTGTAAAAGGGTCGGCGGGAAGGGTATCTAACTCTAGTAGTTAGCACCTAGATGTCGCTTACGTCTGCTATAAAGTCGATGTAAAAATAAATGCAAAAGATGATTGAAGGCATTGAGAATTTCGTCAACTCAGTAACTGAACCCATAGCTTAATTGGTAAAGCGATCGAGCCCCGGTAAGGCGTATCGATGCGAGGTTCAAATCCTGCTGGGTTGATTATTTTTTCAATGTTTTCAGTGTTTGTATTTGATTTAATAACATACTATTGTATGAGTGGAATGCCCCACTTTAAAAAAAACATGTAAAATAATTATGAGTTGATAGCAGCGCCATCTATTATTTCCGTTGTGACACTTGTAAAAGGGTCGGCGGGAAGGGTATCTAACTCTAGTAGTTAGCACCTAGATGTCGCTTACGGCTGCTATAAAGTCGATGTAAAAATAAATGCAAAAAGATGATTGAAGGCATTGAAAATTTCGTCAACTCAGTAACTGAACCCATAGCTTAATTGGTAAAGCGATCGAGCCCCGGTAAGGCGTATCGATGCGAGGTTCAAATCCTGCTGGGTTGATAATTTTTTCCATGTTTTCAGTGTTTGTATTTGATTGAATAACATACTATTGTATGAGTGGAATGCCCCACTTTAAAAAAACATGTAAAATAATTATGAGTTGATAGCAGCGCCATCTATTATTTCCATTGTGACACTTGTAAAAGGGTCGGCGGGAAGGGTATCTAACTCTAGTAGTTAGCACCTAGATGTCGCTTACGGCTGCTATAAAGTCGATGTAAAAATAAATGCAAAAAGATGATTGAAGGCATTGAGAATTTCGTCAACTCAGTAACTGAACCCATAGCTTAATTGGTAAAGCGATCGAGCCCCGGTAAGGCGTATCGATGCGAGGTTCAAATCCTGCTGGGTTGATTATTTTTTCAATGTTTTCAGTATTTGTATTTGATTGAATAACATACTATTGTATGAGTGGAATGCCCCACTTTAAAAAAAACATGTAAAATAATTATGAGTTGATAGCAGCGCCATCTATTATTTCCGTTGTGACACTTGTAAAAGGGTCGGCGGGAAGGGTATCTAACTCTAGTAGTTAGCACCTAGATGTCGCTTACGGCTGCTATAAAGTCGATGTAAAAATAAATGCAAAAAGATGATTGAAGGCATTGAGAATTTCGTCAACTCAGTAACTGAACCCATAGCTTAATTGGTAAAGCGATCGAGCTCCGGTAAGGCGTATCGATGCGAGGTTCAAATCCTGCTGGGTTGATTATTTTTTCAATGTTTTCAGTGTTTGTATTTGATTGAATAACATACTATTGTATGAGTGGAATGCCCCACTTTAAAAAAACATGTAAAATAATTATGAGTTGATAGCAGCGCCATCTATTATTTCCGTTGTGACACTTGTAAAAGGGTCGGCGGGAAGGGTATCTAACTTCAGTAGTTAGCACCTAGATGTCGCTTACGGCTGCTATAAAGTCGATGTATAAATAAATGCAAAAAGATGATTGAAGGCATTGAGAATTTCGTCAACTCAGTAACTGAACCCATAGCTTAATTGGTAAAGCGATCGAGCCCCGGTAAGGCGTATCGATGCGAGGTTCAAATCCTGCTGGGTTGATTATTTTTTCAATGTTTTCAGTGTTTGTATTTGATTGAATAACATACTATTGTATGAGTGGAATGCCCCACTTTAAAAAAAACATGTAAAATAATTATGAGTTGATAGCAGCGCCATCTATTATTTCCGTTGTGACACTTGTAAAAGGGTCGGCGGGAAGGGTATCTAACTCTAGTAGTTAGCACCTAGATGTCGCTTACGTCTGCTATAAAGTCGATGTAAAAATAAATGCAAAAAGATGATTGAAGGCATTGAGAATTTCATCAACTCAGTAACTGAACCCATAGCTTAATTGGTAAAGCGATCGAGCCCCGGTAAGGCGTATCGATGCGAGGTTCTAATCCTGCTGGGTTGATTATTTTTTCAATGTTTTCAGTGTTTGTATTTGATTGAATAACATACTATTGTATGAGTGGAATGCCCCACTTTAAAAAAACATGTAAAATAATTATGAGTTGATAGCAGCGCCATCTATTATTTCCGTTGTGACACTTGTAAAAGGGTCGGCGGGAAGGGTATCGAACTCTAGTAGTTAGCACCTAGATGTCGCTTACGGCTGCTATAAAGTCGATGTAAAAATAAATGCAAAAAGATGATTGAAGGCATTGAGAATTTCGTCAACTCAGTAACTGAACCCATAGCTTAATTGGTAAAGCGATCGAGCCCCGGTAAGGCGTATCGATGCGAGGTTCAAATCCTGCTGGGTTGATTATTTTTTCAATGTTTTCAGTGTTTGTATTTGATTGAATAACATACTAATAGTACTACCGTACTTATGTCACCATTTCATTGACTAAATTCGCTGTTATAGATTGAAGAAGTCATGGTTTCGTTGGGAGCACGTTGGGCCGGCAATCCAGAGGAGGCAGGTTCTAATCTTGTGGTTTTCCAAAGTCCTTCACAGCTCATTTTTAGGGTTCCGTACCTCATAACTTATAACTTATGAGGTATGGAACCCTAAAAATGAGTTGTGAAGGACTTTGGAAAACCACAAGATTCGAACCTGCCTCCTCTGGATTGATTCCGTTTTTTTCCTTATGAGTCATAAGGAAAAAACGGAACCATTATAGGATCACTTTGTTGGCCGTCTGTCTGTCTGTCGATCTGTCAAGACTCTTTTTTATTAAGAAACACGTTTTTAGGGTTCCGTAGTCAACTAGGAACCCTTATAGTTTCGCCATGTCTTCCCGTCCGTCCGTCCGTCCGTCCGCGGATAATCTCAGTGACCGTTAGCACTAGAAAGCTGAAATTTAGTATTTTTATGTACATTAATCACGCCGACAAAGTGGTAAAATAAAAAGTGGAAAAAAATGTTTTATTAGGGTACCTCCCCTATACGTAAAGTGGGGAGTGATTTTTTTTTTCATTTCAACCCTAACGTGTGATATATTCTTGGATAGGTATTTAAAAATGAATAGGGGTTTACTAAAATCATTTTTTGATAATGTAAATATTTTCGGAAATAATCGCTCCAGAAGTAAAAAAATATGTGTCCCCCCCACTCTAACTTTTGAACCATAAGTTTTAAAAATATGAAAAAAATCTCACAAGTAGAACTTTATAAAAACTTTCTAGGAAAATTATTTTGAACTTGATAAGTTGAATTGTTTTTGAAAAATAAATACAAAATAATTTCTGAAATAAGTTTATAATTTAACCGTATAAGCAGCTGTTTATTGTACCTCTAATTTCTACAAAATCACAATGAAATGACGTGCTTTCAAATAAAGTAAAAACGGTGAAAATCGGTTCACGCAATAAAGAATTATCCCATAAAAATCATCTTCCATACTTTAAGCTCGCGCGCAATAGTTTACTTAATTTGCCGATAGATGTCGCTGTCTTTACGTGGAACGCTCATATCATATCCTACATGGCGGTGTTATTTTAACTCTTAAGTGGGAACACTTACTGTGACGAACGGAAAACTACGGAACCCTACACTGAGCGTGGCCCGACACGCTCTTGGCCGGTTTTTTTATCGTATGGCTAATACATGTCACTGGGTATACCTAGTTGGTTACTAAGTTCTGTTACCAGATTTCTGACTGACAAGTTATACTTATAAAATAAAGTTTTAAATAAACTCAAACTCAAACATTTATTCAGTAAGTAGGCCACAAGGGCACTTTTACACAAAGTGAGAAAAAAAAATCAAACTACACCGGTTCTAACCCTACACCTCTGACCCGAGAAGAATTATGTCCGGCAAGAAACTCGGCGGGACTTATTTTTTCAAAACAACAGAACATCAAAACTAAACAATAAGTGCATATAAGTGCGTTGTTCTATAAGAAAACATATCAAACCAAGTTTAGATTAACCAACAATAGGTTATAGTTTAAGAAAAATACCAAAGAAAAAATATGAGTCCAAATCTGACTATTGAAAATGAATTACATACAAGTTTGATATACTTTCTTACCTGAACTGTGTCTTCTAAATAAATTTCCAAATTATAATAATCCATCATCAACAGTTAGAAACAAAATAATTTTGAATTTAAATAAAAAAAAAGTAAGTGATTCTAGTATACAATAAACATACTATTTCTAAATTAGCCTTAGAGATGTATAAGGTCTCCAAGTGTCTTGACCTATATATTCTATATAATAATAAAAAGTATGGATAATCAAGCACCGAATGTTGTGTCTAAAGCCAATTAAACTAAAATTAAATATGATTAATAAAAAGTTACTTAAATGTGTTGCCCCAGTTTGCCTAAACAGACCTGTCTCCACAAACAGCACCCGTTCACGAGTATGACGCATATCTCAGCCATCGCCTCCCTCAACCTTTCTTCGGGAAAGTGGCGACCCGATCAACGACGCCACCATAAGCAGAGCCTTTTAAGCGAGCATGACATGTTCAAGCTGGCGGGCTTTATTAATTAATAAAAACTAGCCATGTTTAGTCTGGTGAGAAACAATATTCTGTGCTCGTATTTTACATGCGTGAACTAAATTACAATATAAAAGTGACATAGAGATGTACATGTCTCTAAGCGTCAGGATCATTAAATATATATCTATACATATAAATATTTGCGAATGCAAGACTTAGAGATGTATAACGTCTCTAAGTGTCCAAATACTAAATAAAAACAAAAAAAAAAAAAAACGAAAAACAGGTAATACTGGACACTAGTAAAGCTGCTTCATAGAGTAATGTTCCTAATAATTTCTAAATTTGTATTGTACTAACCATATCAAGCTACAGGCTTAAAGGCATCGTTATCCTCAATGAATTCAATGAAAAATTTGTAATTATTTAATAGCCTAATTTATAATGAATATAATATGGTATTCAGTGATGCGTCTTAAACGTGATTATGATTAAAAATAAATAGGATTTAAAATCAACATGAACAAGGAGTATAATTTTGACGTATATTTTTCACGCCTTTTCCCGAGTGTTATACAGAATTCTGAAAAACTGCGACAATAATTTTCAATTCAATATATTGTAATCTATTCACTATTAAATAAGCTTTTAAATTATGTACATGAATAATTAAAATATTGCTACCTATTTCTATTTATTTAGTGAAAACTAGTAACAGAACTTAGTAACCGACTAGGTAGATAAGAGTATTAAGAGTGTATTGACTTTTAAAAAGTTATTAGTCACTAATAACTTTTTAAAAGTTTATTATTTTGCGTACTTAAGTATGTTTTGGGCATTTGGTTGGAAGACCTTTTTAAACGTTTTAGTGTTGACTAAGACACCTGTAACCTTTGCTTTCTGGCGACTTTTCGTCGTTTGCTTCGGACGTTTCTCATCAGATTCGGACAACGTTTACTGTGACCAGTTTCGACGCTTGAGCCAAGTTTTTTTTTATTTTTTTACGGAATCCACTTCCGTGAAGCTTTGCCGAAGTTTTCTCTTCATGATTGTCCATCACGTCCTCGATGGGACGTACCTAAGGGTAATTTGGCGGATTCATATTCTTAGCAGCATGACGCACGTCGTGGGTTTCCATCCACTCTCTGATGCGGGGGGCACAGTGGCAACTAGCCAAATCGGGCCAAAATAAAGTAGAGCCCCTGTGGCGTCTAATCAGTGACAAAATTCATTTTGTCCACACTTCTTTATGTAAAGATTGGCAGTCATCGTGGAAGTAGTGATGAACGCCGTAGATTTCATACTGCATTCGCATATTACCTACCACACATTGTCTTAGATCCAAATTTTTCGGAAAAAATTGACGTTTTGTTCTCATTCAGGTGTTCTCCTTTGCGAATAGGAGAGTACTACAGGCCCGGTAGAACAAAAAATCCAGTTTGAAGGGGTTTTCGTCGCTTAGAATTATGCACTGTTCATTTTTTAGTAAAACTGTGTCATATACATTTCGAAGACGGTGTTTAACTTTTGCAGCCTATTTTGGAGTTGGTTTGGCTTCCGTTGCTTCCGAGGGCTACCCAGTCGTTGCGATTCTTGGCCCTTTGAACCATTCCTACAGAAGTTCTCTACTTTTTTCCACATATCTTATTGAAGCACTGAGTGAGTTTTTGATTTTTTGATATATCTTTGAGTCGATATTGCGATTATTCGAGCCAGTTTTTCGACGATTTTTCGACTTGTCATTAAAAGAGAAGTCTTACCCAAACTTTTTAATGCAATTTAAATCACAGAAACACACACCCTCACGATTTTAGCGATCTTTCTCATGGACATACCGTTTTCTCGTATGTATTTGTCCAAGAGTATTTTTCGTTGCTCCTGTGTATGGCCTCTCAGTTTATGAAATCAAAAGTGATCCGAAAAAATAATTCTAGTAATTGATTTAACATCATATCATCTACAACATAATAAATAATTTATGTTTTTAAAGCAAATAAAACAAGAATGACGGCTTGTTGCAGTTGTACTTATATTTGTCAATACAGTCTTTTAATATTTATAGGCATTTTAATTGTACTCCCTGGGATAGTAGTAGTGGGAAAGCAGATGATGAAGAAAATCCAGTGAGTGCTGCGAGATCCAGATGGGACAGTGCAGCTGCCAAGTTTGTTACTCTTTTAGCACCACCCAGGGATCACGTCTAAGGTGTTTCCTATGGACGCAGAGTAACATTGATTCCCAGAAAAACGCGTTGAGCTATCAAGTTGAAATTGGCATCAAATATGTATGTTTGCGGTCCCTTGAAGCTGTAAAAAATCAAGCTTCTTAGTAAATTCAGTGTAAAGATACGGCCATTTAGACTTTATTTTCTAACACTTCGCAGGGGACCCAAAACCTATAGGGTACTTCCCATATACCATGTAATCATGCACTTTGGCAAAAAGGATGGTCTTACAGCATAAGTAAAGGAAAAATGTCGAAAATGGTTAATTTGTTGTTGAATAACAAGAAAAAAATGTTCCATCACAAAAAAAAAATGCGAAAAAAAATTGACCCTCAATCAAATATTTCTTTTCATTACATACAGGAAGGTTCGATGATTGTTAAAATAGTGTTATGTACGGAACCCGTCGCACTTAGCCGGTTTTTTCAATTGATTGGACACTGTTTCCAATTTGTGGTATACTATTACTATGATGTCTATAATAATGCCTCCCTAATTTTAATATCCCTATACATGAAAATGCCCAAAACAAAATGGCCGCCAAACTATTTCCACTTAAATCAATTATGGTTGTCTTACACGAAATGAGTTTTAGAAATGCTCATACCAAAGGGAGGGCATTCCTCAGAGGGTGGGGTGGGGTCACAGGCCACTTCCAGTAGACACCGACCGTACGGAGCATAGAGGAAAAACATGTAAGTATGCCCTCTCGTCTAAAAGTATGTAGCTACTAAGCCACGAAGTGAAGCTCTGGATTGCATTAGGTATCATATTATTTTACTTGAAGCTATGTATTTATATTTCGCTTAAAAAAACAATCACAGTTAGCATTTCTAGCTCATCATTTTTGGGGCTTCAGCGAGCTGGCAGCCACGGAATCATCGAGCTCACACTTTTCGGTATTAAATGCCTCATTTTCTAAATAGTTTGTCCCCTTAATGGAGCCTAAGGTCTGCTCGTCAACGTAATCCTAGTTTTTAAGAAACCGACTGCTATGTAAACTTCCTCTTCGTATAAGTTTTTTTTGGTTTGGTTTAGGTTTAAAGATATGTATTCTCAAAAAAGACATACAAGTTACTTACATGAGAACAGCGTTTTAGACAGAAACATATTCTTATTATTGTTAAATCGGTGTCAACACAAATCGTCCGATAGGTACACACTAACACAATTTTAATCAGGGTTGGTAGTTTAAAATGCATTGTGTAAGCCTATCCCTTTCAAAAATGTTTAATCTCCTTAACCAAATGTTGTCTGCAAGACGTCTGTCCCCGTCGCGCACAGGTAGGATACACCACACACTTTGTCTAAGGGTAAGTGGTCTGTGTGTAGAATCAATTACGGTGGGCGTATCGTATGTAGGTTACGTATGTGAGGCATTTATTTTTTTAATCTATGCTTTAAATGAGGGTCGTATTTCGTGAATTGGGTGGGGAATATAAGAAATGGGGTATCTTTTGTTTTCGGGAAAGTCGGCGTCCTTTTGTTTCAGTGGAATTGCTACATGTTTTTTTATTTCGTTAAAAACGAAAATTAAGTTTAAATACAGGGTGAAATTTGGGTCACGACCCTTACGGTCGGGTCTGGATCTGGGCTACGATCCTTAACCACTTTTCCTGATTCTGTAACTGATCATCGTTATCATATGGTAGTATTTGATGTAATGTAATGTAAAAACCAGTCAAAAACAATACAATAATAGGAAAACGTAAGTACAAAGGCGAATTTATCCATTTAAGGAATCTCTTCCAGTTAACCTTTGAGTAGATGAGAGAAGTGAAAAGAGGTAGACAAATGCGGCAACATGTACAACAAGGTACGAGAAAAGTAGATATTATAGATACATATTTACAAATTTTGTAGGAAAAGCCTATATATATTAAACCAGAAAAGAGTGAGGAGACAATCATAATAAAAACACAGAAAAATTTGATCAAATTTTTTTAAAGTAAATTTTAGTCAAATTAATCGAATCGTTAACTAAGTAAATCATGTAAGTGCCATCTTCATCTTCCAAATTTTATAATTGCTCATTTACAAAATATTTGTTCCGTTCGTTTGTGGAATCCTCTCCCTCTCAACATAATACGCGTGCAATCTATTGGTAGCTTTAAATCGCAACTTAAGGAATACTATTTATCTCTTCCTTAGGTTTTTAAGTTGACACTGTTGTTTCTTACCGTGTGTATTATACATATATGTATATATATGTACGTATATGTATCTTTATTTTGTATTTATTTAAGTATGTATATTCATATGAATGTGCTGTATTATCTATTTGGTCTCTTTTGTTTCTATGCACCACCTACTGCTTATTGTTTTTCTCTAGTCTCCACTACCCACAGGTTGTCTGGAAGAAATCGCTCATTAGCGATAAGACCGCCTGTTGTTACCTCTACCTAAATTTATGTAATTGTAAAATTTGTACTTGTAACTGTATGAAATGTGCAATAAAGAGTATTTATTATTATTATTATTATCATGGTAAAGCACCTACCGTAGCCTATGGACGCCTGTAACTCCAGAGGTGTCACATGCGCGTGGCCGACCCTTTACAAAAAGGAGGATTCACTCTCCTAAAGGACTAAAGGAACAAGAGGGTCCCTCGTCCTCAACACACTGTGTCCTCTTTGAGCTCTTTGGCAACCTTACTCACCAGCAGGAACACACCTACAGACCTTTAAAGTTTAAAGTATAAATTTTGTTTATACAGATAGGTAGAGTAAAAAGAATATTTTTTAAGAAAAAAACCGACTTCAATGGGGGAAGCCGGTGAAGGATTATTGTAGATGGTGCACTCTAGACTCCATACAATGAAATAACTTGCTTAACAAACACAGCGAATAGGGCAAATCGTCAAACGTGAACCATGCGTCGTTGAAGAGTTCCGTTCTGATCATCATCAGCAGTTCCACTTCATTAAATGTCACTCTTTTGAATGAAAATGCTTGATTTGTTGATAAAAATACAAAAATCACTATGTATGCCTTTAAGATTTGAGGATATCCCTCGTTTTCTCATTGAACTCATTTTCAGAACTTGAGCTTGACGAAAATTTGTCCTGACACTCTAACTTGCTTAACAAACACAGCGAAGAGGACAAATCGCCAAACGTGAACTATGCTTCGTTGAAGAGTTCCGTTCTGATCATCATCAGCAGTTCCACTTCATTAAATGTCACTCTTTTGACTGAAAATGCTTGATTTGTTGATAAAAATACAAAAATCATTATGTATGCCTTTAAGATTTGAGGATATCCCTCGTTTTCTCATTGAATTCATTTTCAGAACTTGAGCTTCACGAAAATTTGTCCTGACACTCTAACTTGCTTAACAAACACAGCGAAGAGGACAAATCGCCAAACGTGAACTATGCGTCGTTGAAGAGTTCCGTTCTGATCATCACCAGCAGTTCCGCTTCATCAAATGTCACTCTTTTGAATGAAAATGCTTGATTTGTTGATAAAAATACAAAAATCACTTTATGTATGCCTTTTAGATTTGAGGAGTTCCCACGATTCCTCATGGATTTCATAATCAAAACTTGAGATTGACAAAAATTTGTCCTGACACTCTAACTTGCTTAACAAACACAGCGAAGAGGACAAATCGCCAAACGTGAACTATGCGTCGTTGAAGAGTTCCGTTCTGATCATAACCAGCAGTTCCACTTCATCAAATGTCACTCTTTTGAATGAAAATGCTTGATTTGTTGATAAAAATACAAAAATCACTATGTGTATGCCTTTAAGATTTGAGGAGTTCCCTCGATTCGTCATGGATCCCATCACTAGAACTTGAGCTTGACAAAAATTTGTCCTGACAATCAAACTTGCTTAACAAACACAGCGAAGAGGACAAATCGCCAAACGTGAACTATGCGTCGTTGAAGAGTTCCATTCTGATCATCATCAGCAGTTCCACTTCATTAAATGTCACTCTTTTGAATGAAAATGCTTGATTTGTTGATAAAAATATAAAAATCGTTATATGTATGCCTTTAAGATTTGAGGAGTTCCCTCGATTCCTCATGGATCCCATCATCAGAACTGCGTTTTGACAAAAACGGGACTAATCTGTATAAAGAATTTTCAAAATCAGGTCAGACATGACGGAGTTATGGAGTAACAAACACAAAAAAAAACATACACGCCGACATACAGTCGGTTAAAAAGTATGTTTAGTTAGTGGACTTGGGCTAATGACATTAGGAATGTCCATGGTTGATCTGTAGATTACGGACGCATGTAGGTATCTAAATACTTCAGTACCAAAATCTGCCTAATATTAAGTAGGTAATAAATAAGGTAGGTGGTAAGTAGGAAGGTAGGTAGAAAAGCGCTGGTGGCCTGGTGGTAAGACGTCATCAATCCGAAGTTCTCGGGTTCAATCCTCGGCTCGTACCGCTGAGTTTATTCGGAATTTATGTACGAAATATCATTTGTATTTACCAGTCGCTTTTTGGTGAAGGAAAACATCGCGAGGAAACCAGATCTAATCTAACAAGACCTAGTTTCCCCTCTGGGTTGGATGGTCAGAAGGCAGTCGCTTTCGTAAAAACTAGTGCCTATGCCAATTCCAGGGATAGGTTGTCAAGCGGACCCCAGGCTCAATAGAGCTGTGGTAAAAAGCCGGGATAAACGCTAGGAGGATGATGATGAAGTAGGTAATATTTCAACTGCTATCTTTGCTAAGTCACATTTTCATCGATTGGAATTATACAAGCTATTGTGATGAATAATGTTTTTCGGCGTGGAACGATCGTGGCAGCACTAGCAGTCTAGTTAGTGAACAATGCTCGTCTGTTTGTTCCGCCACTGGGACAACGCTTGTTCAACTTAAAGGTTAACTAGCTGTGCTCGCGGCTTTGCCTGAATCGGGCTAAAATTAGATACGAGCGGATGTACAGAAATGAAGTTATTTATGTGTTAACCCCCGTTGACACCTCAGTTTGAGGTTCAAGACATTAGCCGAGAAAACATAATAGACAGACAAAATAAATAGCAAATTGCGGGCAGTGGTTAGTGTTATTATAATACCATGCGGATACATAGAGATGAATTTGTGTATCATCTGTTTTTCTAAAGGTATTTAAAACAGGAATAACAAAAAAAAAATTCACAGATTTCGTGCCTCACACGACTATCGAGCACATTGGAAATGAATCTACGGAAGTCGAAAAAATATTGTCGCTAAGCGACGAGAAAGTCGGGATAAGGAAAATGTTATAAAATAAAACTACGACGTTGAATGATAATTATTTTATTCTTAGATTAACATAAGTATCCTCGACATAACGCCTGTGAACCAGAGTTGGGCAAAAATTTACGTGATTGGAACTAAAGTTAAAAATGAGAATGTTATTCATAATCATATGAACACATGATTACGAATTCAATCATGAGCTTTCTAATCTGGTTGACCACCGACATGAGTAAATCATGTCGATTTTTAGTTTCACTCATGATTAGCTGAAGTGATTACATTAGTAAGACAGTATGCTTAGTTAAACTAACGATTTAGTTAATTAGATGATTAGATTTTGATTAGATTTTGCGTAGCTACTAGCTCCTTCACTTTTTTTCCCTGACGAAACAGAGGCGGTACCTAGGTGAGTATAATATACATTTATGATAAATGGCTATTTGTGACAATATTTCTAAAGGTATCATTTGGCGGTTGGCGCTTACGTCTTAAGTTGTATAGTGCAGATTCAATATTGAGCAATAAAAGCGTAAATGCCAGTGGCAATTGTTACCTTTACCAAAATATCGACAATTTTTGACGTGATAACGTCTTTAAAATCGTTTTAGTCGGGTGACATGTTCAGAAACTTGTGTCACACCAAAACCTCACGAGCGCGATCGCAGGTATAACGAGAGAGAGACGGACCGATCTCCCGTCTCATCTCGAGCGCTGCCAGTCATTCCGTGAAACTTGTCACGCGGAATCCTCACGAGCGGTTAGACGTTATCACGTAAACATCTCGATCGTAAACCTACTTTACAAACAACCATTTTTTATTAGTTTTTGGTATGAGTGTACAAATGAATGCTCCCATTTAACTTTGAAACGGCCTGTTCGGTTTTATTGCGGTTTTCGGCTACAGTTAAGGCAGCTATCACACAACTGCGGTTTCCACATGCACTTTTCATTCTCATTCTCATTCTCATTCTCATTCTCATTCTCATTTCCATTCTCATTCTCATTCTCAGTCTCAGTCTCATTCTCATTCTCATTCTCATTCTCATTCTCATTCTCATTCTCATTCTCATTCTCATTCTCCTTCTCCTTCTCATTCTCATTCTCACTCTCACTCTCATTCTCACTCTCACTCTCACTCTGACTCTCACTCTCACTCTCATTCTCATTATCATTCTAATTCTCATTCTCATTATCATTCTAATTCTCATTCTCATTATCATTCTCATTCTCATTCTCATTCTCATTCTCATTCTCATTCTCATTCTCAATCTCATTCTCAATCTCATTCTCAGTCTCAGTCTCATTCTCATTCTCAGTCTCATTCTCATTCTCATTCTCATTCTCATTCTCATTCTCATTCTCATTCTCATTCTCATTCTCATTCTCATTCTCATTCTCATTCTCATTCTCATTCTCATTTTCATTTAGGATAATGAAAATTTCTACTTATGTATCTGGTTCAATATGTGAAATTCAGAACAAACGCCTTTTTCAAGTAATAATATAAATCAGCTTAAAAACACTCTAATCATACATTCGTCAATCACATTGAACAAGTTAGTTGATTAGCGTTAATTTAGTTTCAATCAGCGCCCGTCGTTAATGATTTACTCATGGCGAAATTACTTGATTGTTTTGTGTTATGATTTAATCAGCGATTATTCAATCAGCGATGATTAGTAATCGATCACCGATTTTAATCAAGTGTGCCCAACTTTGCTATGAACAAACAAATTGAAAAATTTCCACACGCATACCGAAGTTTGAATAATTATCGCCGTGGCGCCTAAGTATACATATTTCATTTTTAGATTAATAAGCAGGATATAATAATGTTCAAAGTACAAGAAAATTATTATATTACAAATCCGTAGTCAACTCGAGAAATGTTAGCCACATAGCTAAATAATTTTTAAGGAAAAAAAAACCGACTTCTTCAATGGGGGAAGCCGGTGAAGGATTATTGTAGATGGTGCACTCTATACAAAGAAATAACTTGCTTAACAAACACAGCGAAGAGGACAAATCATCAAACGTGAAGTATGAGTCGTTGAAGAATTCCTTTCTCATTTTGCATTTCACATGTTTATGGCATCAGCCGCAGTTCCACTTCATCAATATGTCAATGTTTTCAATGAAAATGCTTGATTTGTTGATTTAAATACAAAAAACACTTTATGTATGCCTTTAAGATTTGAGAAGTTTCCTCGATTCCTCCTGGATCCCCTGGATCAGAACTTAGCTTGACGAAAATTTGTCCTGAGAATCTAACTTGCTTAACAAACATAGCGAAGAGGACAAATCGCCAAACGTGAACTATGCGTCGTTGAAGAGTTCCCTTCTGATCATCATCAGCAGTTCCGCTTAATCAAATGTCACTGTTTTGAATGAAAATGCTTGATTTGTTGATAAAAATACAAAAATCACTATGTGTTTGCCTTTAAGATTTGAGGAGTTCCGTCGATTCCTCATGGATCCCATCATCAGAACTTGAGCTTGACGAAAATTTGTCCTGACAATCTTACTTGCTTAACAAACACCGATGTGTGTTCGATAAGAGGAGGAATCGCCAAACGTGAACTATGCGTCGTTGAAGAGTTCCCTTCTGATCATCATCAGCAGTTCCGCTTAATCAAATGTCACTGTTTTGAATGAAAATAATTGATTTGTTGATAAAAATCACTACATGTATGCCATTAACATTTGAGGAGTTCCCTCGATTCCCCATGACGGAGTTATCGACTAACAAACATAAAAAAGAAAACTAAAAAAAAAACAAAATAAAAAAACATACACGCCGAATTGAGAACCTCCTCTTTTGAAATCTTGAAGTCAGTTAAAAAAAAATTATGTGAAAAATGTCGTTCTGACTTTTTTAAAAAAGGTTAGGCTACAGGGCAGACTCTTAACCCGATCGTCTTTTTTTTAGGCTTAAATTGTCCAGAGGAGTTCTTCTCAAATTTTTGATATCATTCTTCGTTTCCAAAAATCGAACGCCAAAATCAAAAATTTGGAAAAAAATGATTTTTTTTTCACTATTCCGGCCATAACTTTTTTCTTTTTTGATTTTCTAGAAATATTCTTTTTGCATCTTACAGCTCTCGTAAATATGAGTCTTTTGAGCCATTTTTGAATATCATATCTTTACAACTTTCCGAGTTATAAGGGGATCACACTTTTTCGTGAAATCGGGGCCTATACTGGAACGAACGAAAAGACATTTCCAATGTCAAAATATACATGTACTAGCTTTTGCCCGCGACTTCGGCGTATATCGATTACGATTTCAGCGTAATTTACGCGATGCTTTTCTTTTACTCTCTCGTCCTCATTGATTCATGTCAACAATTAAAGAGAATTCCACTAGAGCCCAATAAATTCTCCGCCCAGCATTCATTTGTCCTAACGACTTATTTTTTTTACAACGCTTCTTTCCGCCATCGTCCTACGCGACAGCATTACCATCATCACCACTTAGATGGTTGGCAGTTCTCAACTGTGCGTTTCTCGAGAAACTTCCTGCCTCGCACAACAAAACTGTGGAATGAACTGTCGTCTGCGGTATTTCCGGACCGATACGACCTTCATACCTTCAAGAAAAGAGCGTATTCCCATCTTAAAGGCCGGCAACGCGCTTGTGACCCCTCTGGTGTTGCGGGCGTCCATGGGCGGCGTTAATTGCTTACCATCAGGCGATTCGTCTGCTCGTTTGCCTCCTATTTCATAAAAAAAAAAAAGTAGCCGTAAAACGGAAGTGTCTGGCTGACACTATCCGCCATTCTGCTTAAATCAACACTGATCAAAATGGCAGCCGCTATAAAATGGCCGTAAAATATAAATGTTATTTTGAGTCTGTACCTCCTCTATATTGTTACTCGTTGATAGAAAATAACAATTATTCTTATACTCATGGACGGACTCGGTAGTTATCGGCGAGGGTAACCTCACAATGCTGTTACTCTAAACAGAGGACATAGCCAAGATGAGAATCGTTTGCAGAAAAGGAATCGAAACACTATCCGTCTCTCTATAGCACTAATATACGGCCTCCTAGCCCAGTCGGTAGTGACCCTGCCTATGAAGCAGGTCCCGGGTTCGAATCCTGGTCAGGGCATTTATTTGTGTATTTATCACAGATATTTGTACCTGAGTTATGGATGTTTTCTATGTATTTAAGTATTTATCAATATCTATCTATTATATATATATCGTCGTCTAGTACCCACAACACAAGCCTTGTTGAGCTTATTGTGGGACTAAGGTCGGTTTGTGTAAGATTGTCCCATAATATTTATTTATTTAATATGAAAGATTGAGCGTGAGCGTGTTGCGTTTCGTTTCGTTGTCTGCAAACGATTCTCATTTTGGCTACAGGGCCCAGGTCATAGTAGAAGGCAGAGGCAGCGTCCGCCTTCCCTCATGTTCCCCAACAAACGGCTCTTCTAGCCAAATTCTAGTCTATAGTCGGCCTAGTTTTCGGCGAGGGTGCCCCGCACTGGTCGGATGGCAGACAAAAGGCAGCGTCCGGCCGTTTGTTCGCCAACTAACTGGATCGATGTGTTAGTGGAACTTCAATCATGCACTTGCTAAGTACAATGTGCTAGATATAACTACTTTGAAACAAGGGACAAGAAAATAAAAACTGATACGGCGCCTCGTGCCTTTCTGAAAGTTGTAAGTGGTGTAAATTATTAAATTGCATGGCTGTAGCTGTACTGTACGAAAACATTTGTTAACTGACTTCCAAAAAAGGTGGTTATATGTTAGGGTGTATGTATGTATGTTTGAGCATATTACGTCGTCCAATCTAAATATATAAAAGAAGAAACTGACTGACTGACTGACTGACTGACTGACTGACTGACTGACATATCAACGCACAGCCCAAACCACTGGTTCTAGAGATTCCAAATTTGGCACGTAGGTTCCTTATAAGGTCTAGGGATGCACTAAGAAAGGATTTTTCAAAATTCACCCCCTATGGGGGTAAAATGGGGGTCCAAAGTTTGTATGGCGAAACAAGATTTGTTAGACTATTTTATTCGAAACTTCACAGGAGTATTCCTAATGATAAATGAGTAAACACGTGTTTCAGGTTTTTTGAAAATTCAACCCCTAAAAGGGGAAAATGTGGTACATACATACATACCAGTCTAACTGAGAACCTCCTTTTTGAGTTCTTATAGTACGCGGGCGAAGCCGCGGGAAAAAGCTAGTTAAATTATAATTTTTCAACCGACTTCAAGATTTCAAAGGGGGACGTTCTCAATTCGTCGGGATCTTTGTTTGTGCAATTTTTTTTTATGTATGTTCACCGATTACTGGAAGGTTTAAGATTGACGCCATCTAGTGACATAGAAAGGTGGCAACTAGGTGATAACTACTGGTCATTAGCGTGTCGAGCACTACCACGTTTACCTTCCCAGTGTCGGAAATAAACTCACAAACGGGCGTTTTCATCCGTGGCCATGTGACAGCTGGGTGTCAACTACTGGGCATTGGCGTGTCGAGCACTAGCTCGTTTACCTTCCCGGTCTGTGTCTGAAATAAGCCGGGATCAGTAACAAACGGCCATTTTTATCCGCGGCCATGTGTTACTCACATCAAAAGAACAAAAGAACGTAATCAGCGGGTAAAAATATAACGCATATACAGGTTGCGCTAGCACAGACTTTAATTATTATTATTACCTATTATTTTTTTTTAATCATAAATCCTCTATTCTGCGTTCGGAAACCGTATGTAATTAACACCATTATTGCAACCAGTGATGTAACATTAGTGTTATAACATAAACATAAATACTCTTTATTGCACACCTCAAAATAAAGAAACACATAAAATACAAGTTACAAACAGAATAATCAGAGGTAAAACAATTGGTGGTCTTATTGCTAAAAAGCGATCTCTTCCAGCCAACCTTTGGGAAGCGGAAACCATTGAAAATAATCAGAAATACCATAAAATAAAAAGTAATTAAAAATAATCTGTGCCAGTGTCGTAATAATGTTCGAAAATATAAAACCACATCGATTTTGGTAACGTGATGTAAATCCAGCCCTCCTCCCCGACCGTTCGCACAATCGAGTTGTCCATGGCAGTGCAATGGCGGTCATTCTAATGGTTTCCGAACACGTCATTTAGGATTTATAATATATGTGTAGATAAACCAGTGTATGCAACTGTACGTAATTAGGCCTTAAAACACTTGTGTGATCTTATTATCAAACTCTCCTGCCGCTCGTTTCATAAAATCATTTTAATGACCCTTATTACGTAACAGTTACATATACTACTATTTGGTAAAGACATTAAGTAACAGGAGAAGACATCCGTAAGAAACCTTTTTCCCCATGAGTTTAAGTGACCGACACTTAAAGCCCATATACATTCGCTCATGAACGACTGACATTATGCCAAGCAACTGACAGCTGTCAAATGCCAATCATGGCACACAAAATTTGTTCTAGATAGCCAAACTTTTTTTTTTTTTTTGACGGAGAATGCCTTTACGCATCGTCTCCCAGGCCCCGAGAAGGCCTATTTGGGAGGTATGTGGGACTCGCCGCTCATGACCCCTCTCCTAGCGAGAGGGGAAGAGTTGGCCCTACCCACTAAACCCCACTCCGGCGTTTCACCCTCTGTGCTGTTAATAAGGGCACCATGGGTTCGAATGACATGCTACCTTGGCGCCCTTCAGCGGCCCCGGCTTTGTGCCAGAGCTCCCGCACGATGGAGGGGGCGATCAGAAACGCTTGATCACCCTCCCCCCTGAAGAAATACTAGGGGGCCGTGCAATGCGGGTCCCGAACCCGCTGGCCCCACACCTCAATTAAGGGTCTTGTCTGTTGAAGGCAAGTCGCCTTCGACCTTGCCGTCTGCGCCGGAGAGGTAGCGCATCAGCACTGTCTTCGCGTTCCCTCTCCACCGCCTCCTTCTAGTCCCGTCTCGTTGGCAATATTTTGAGGGTTAAGTTTCGAAAATTCTAGAGTCACTTATTATTGAAGTTGGAAATACAGTGTGTACATGAGAATCTTTCAGTGCGTTTTGTGTCATATTCAATTGGTGCTTTTTTTGTAATTCAATAATTTGAGGTTAACTTTTGTAGCTTGCCATAACTTGAGTAAAAGAATATTAGAGTTAGAAAATATAACTGTTTTGTATTTAGAACAGTTTTATTGTTGTACAAAACTAGTTTGTGTCATTTACATTTCGAGTGCAATTTTATATAGTATGACAACGCTAAAAAACTACGTATAAAAAATTAGAGTTCATAAAATAAGGATGAACTATATCATCACCTCAAAATATGTCAATAAAATCAATATGTGTCAAATTAAGCAATGAAAATTTAAGTTTCTTGGTAATTTCATATTTTTAGGCTGTTATCGTTTTAATAAATTATTAAAGTCATCAGAGTTCACATTTTAATAATCAAAAAGGGATTTTAAAGTAGATATTTCAATTTGTGTCACTTTCATCAATGATATTTCGTCTAAAATTTAACAGAAACAATATTTGCGTTCAGAGGAAATCTTCTTAACTATAGCGCGTGACCTTGATGGTACGCCTGTTCGGCTTACTTCTGTAATGACCACTAGAAGTAGACCCCCGGCTCGCTTCTTAACAAGCTAATCCATGGGTCAACCAGGCGCTGGCATCTTAGCTGTTACGATGTAGGTACTTGCTCACGGAGGCGCGCGCGGGGTGATAAAGCTGACATACTCGACAAAGGAACTGAGCGGAGGAGCGAGTCGCGGGAAGCCGGCGAGTAGGGCAATGAACTCGTGCGTGTCTCGCCAATACGTACCTTTTCATATTCATATTCATATTCATTTAATCCATTGTCATCATGTGCATCAGTACAAAATTGTGGTCTTAAATTTAATTTTAGTCGGTACATGATACCCTGTTAGGGCGTACAATATTGGACATAAAATTGCTTAATACTATGCTTACATACTAACATATTAAATTAAATTAAATTACAGTTTAGCAATTATTTAACAGATATAAATATGTAGTTGCATGTCAAGAAGTAACTAATACATAGGTTATAGATATAGATAATGTCAATTATTATTATTATTATCATTATTTTTTGTTTTTACGTGTAATTATCATATTATATTTCCAATTCATGTATATTTATTTACAATGCAACATATTAACGATATTTATTTAAGATTTAAAATTATAATTTAATAAATTATCCTCAAAAAATTCGTCTACTGTATAATAACTTTTTTCAATAAGCATTTTCTTTAATATATTTTTGAATGTCTTTTCATTACTTAATTGTTTAATTGACGCTGGTATGTTATGCATTATTCGGACACATCGGTAGAGGGGCCCACTCTTAACTAATTCAAGTTTAGAAGGCGGTAACACTATTCTTACTTTCCGTCTAGTTTCAGGTCTGTAGACTACCGTTCCTTCGAACATATATGGGTGTTTTCTAACAAAAAGTGCCGCCTCCATTATGTACAGAGAGGGTAAAGTTAATATTTTAAGTTTTTTAAAATGCGGTAAACTAGTGTTTGGTAAGCATGTATTTGTTAGGGTACGGACACACTCTTTTTGCATGAGAAATAGTTGGTGTGCGTCTGTGCTGGCTCCCCATAGGACTATACCATATTTCAGCCAGGAATGCGCGAACGCGTAGTATGCCGACAAAGCGGTCTCCAGGTTAGTTGTTGTTTTTAATACACCGAGCGCGTAGTTAAGCGAAGCAAGCTTGGATATGATAAGCTGTATGTGTGTTTTCCAGTTCAAACCCGAATCTAAAGTTAGACCTAGTAATTTAAATTCGCTTACTTCGTCTATGGTGCTATTATTAACGTGTAGTTGTAAATGCATGGGTTCCTTTTGGTAGGGTTTGAACTGAATTATGTTTGAAAATAGATGTCATATACTTCAGAAAAAGTGACCAAACCCTCCGGTGTCCGAGGCCAGATTTGAATTATGTTTGTTTTTGTTAAGTTCATGTCTAAATTGTGTTCATGTAGCCAGGTGGTGATCGTTGTAATGGTTTCTCGTAGTTGCGTATTGCATTCAACGCTATTTTTACAACCCAATAATATAGATACGTCATCAGCAAACATAACGCACTTGGTATCTATAATCTTTGGGAGATCGTTTATATATGCCAAAAATAAAAGGCATCCAATCACACTTCCCTGGGGAATTAAGCATGATGTGTATCGTATTTGCGAAGTTACTAAACGCGTTTCTCCAGTGCTAGCATCATGATGTTCGATCTGTACGTACTGCCTGCGGTTGCCTAGGTACGATTCAAACCATTTATGCACAATTCCACGGATGTCCATATCGTATAATTTTTTGAGCAAAATTTTGTGTGATACGCAATCATAGGCTTTGGTCATATCGAGCATTAGTCCCACCCCGTATTTTTTTTGGTTTATATATATTAGGGTCTCATGTATGTAATTAAAAACCGCTAGAACCGTGGAGCGGTTGGTTCTAAATCCATATTGGTTGCTATCAAGTATTGAGAATTTTTCAAAAAAATTATATACACGGTTAGCCATAATCTTCTCAAATATTTTAGATATGCATGGCAAAAGGGCGATAGGCCTGTACTGGCATGGATTTGTACTATCACCTCCGGGTTTAAGGACTGGTATTATTTTTGATATTTTTAGTAGGTCCGGGAACACTCCTTCTCTTAAAGACTGATTTATCAAAAATGATAATGGTTTTGTAAGTTCAAGTATACACATTTTAATGAGTTTTGATGGAATTTCGTCTACACCGCGACTTGCTTTATTTTTTAGATTTCCTTTTTGAGCGGTAGCCGCTTTGTTTGTGTTTTGACTAGACTGTTGAGTACATTTTCGAAGATATCAAGCATCGTGAATTATGGGTAGTAAACGCAACGTAATATTTTTATTTAGTTCTGTTTTATTGGAACGAAGTTCCTTATCGGACGGTTCGCAGATGGGGGGCTAGGCGAAAAAAAGTCACGTGACCGTCACGAAAAAGCATTGAGAAACATGTGAAATGAATGAAATAAAAAAATGAAAAATAGAATAAAGTGAAGTGAAAGTGAAAGTGAGAAGTGACAAAGTGAAAAAAGTCAAGTTAAAAAATTTCTATAATATCAAAAATTTCAAAAATCTCAAAAATCTCAAAAAGCTCAAAAATCTCAAAAATCTCAAAAATCTCAAAAATCTCAAAAATCTCAAAAATTTCAAAAATCTCAAAAATCTCAAAAATCTCAAAAATCTCAAAAATATCAAAAATCTCAAAAAATTCAAAAACGACAAAAATTACGAAAAAGTCAAAAATTAAATAATATTATTTCGTTCTAACCGAGTGTTCCACGACACTAACGTTTTTTTTTTACTTCTGTTTTATTTTTGTTTTTCTTTTCGTCTGTATTTTGTTTTTATTTGTTCATTTTGTATTGATTCTGTTTTTATTCCGTTTATTTTGTTTAATTGTATTCTTATTTTACTCTTTTTTTTATACCACAACGTGGCAAACAAGCATACGGCCCGCCAGATGGTAAGCAGTAGCAGAGGTGTCACATGCGCGTTGCCGACCCTTTACAAAAAGGAGGAACAAGTTCAGAGTTCATTACCTCGGCCATTTTTAGGGTTCCGTACCTCGGAAGGAAAAAACTGAACCCTTATAGGATCACTTTGTTGTCCGTCTGTCTGTCTGTCTGTCTGTCAAGACCATTTTTCTCAGGAACGCGTGGAGGTATCAAGCTGAAATTTATATCAAATATTTAGGTCTATTGTCCCTTGGAGCAGCTGTGAAAAAATCAAACTTATAAGCTAACGCAATCAAAAGATACAGTCGTTTAAGCTGCAAATTTTATAGTTTTTCGGCACTCGCAAAACCTACGGGGTACTTCCCGTGAACTCAGAAACTTGAAATTTGGCACAAGGCAACGTCATATAGCATATACAATGGAAAAATTACAAAAAGTGGAGATTTTTAGTAAAATCATACAAAAACATATTTTTTTAAATTTTAAACTTACTACCTTTTTCCTCGTAAACGCGTAGAGGTATTAAATTGAAATTCAAGTCAAATACTCAGGGCTATAGGACCTTTCAGATGTAGCAAAACCAAACTTTTATGTCATCCCAATCAAAAGAAATAGCAATTTAAGTCGCATATTTTGAAACTGAGTACTCGCAAGAAACTCAAAACCTAAAGGGTACTTCGCGTAAACTCAGAAACTTGATACTTGGCACGAAGAAACTTCATATAGCATAGATAGAGGAAAAATTACGAAAAGTAGATATTTTTAGTAAAATCATACCAAAAATGTTTTTTTAAATTTTAAACTTACTACCTTTTTCCTCGTAAACGCGTAGAGGTATTAAATTGAAATTAGTAATAAACATACTACAACTTTTGCTTGTTATAGGTTTGTACGGAACCCTCGGTGCGCGAGTCCGACTCGCACTTGGCCGGTTTTTTTATTTTAGAGCAAAGTTTTTTAAATAAAACACGCTTATTTTAGCGTATTCTATATGGAAAAATCATAAAAAGGACATGTTATAATGACGTCCCGTCGATGGTTTTTTTTCGAAATCCATATAAAATATAAGTTCAAAGTCTATTATCACGGCCAGTTTTGTTTTGAGAGAAAAGTTTTTTAAATAAAACACGCTTTTTTTAGCGTATTCTATATGGAAAACTCATAAAAAGTACACGTTATAATGACGTCCCGTCGTAGGTTTTTTTTCGAAATCCAAATAATATATAAGTTCAAAGTCCATTATCTCGGCCATTTTTGATTTGAGAGAAAAGTTATAATGACGTCCCGTCCATGGTTTTTTTTCGAAATCCAAATAATATACGAGTTCAAAGTCCATTATCTCGGCCATTTTTGATTTTAGAGAAAAGTTTCTTAAGTAAAACACGCTTATTTTAGCGTATTCATAACGGAAAAATCATAAAAAGTACACGTTATAATGACGTCTCGATATACAAGTTCAAAATCCATTATCTCGGCCATTTATGATTATAAAGAAAAGTTTTTCAAATAAAACACACTTATTTTAGCATACTTTATACGGAATAATCATAAAAAGTACACGTTTTAATGAAGTTCCGTCGATGGTTTTTTTTCGAAGTCCAAATTATATACAAGTTCAGAGACCATTATCTCGGCCATTTTTGATTTTAGAGAAAAGTTTCGTAAGTAAAACATGCTTATTTTAGCGTATTCTATATGGGAAAATCATAAAAAGTACATGTTATGATGACGTCCCGTTGATGGATTTTTTTCGAAATCCTAATTATATACATGTTCAACGTCTATTATCTCGGCCATTTTTGATTTTAGAGAAAAGTTTCTCAAATAAAACACACTTATTTTAGCGTATTCTGTACAGAATAATCATAAAAAGTATACGTTATAATGACGTCCCGTCGATGGTTTTATTTTGAAGTCCAAAATATATACAAGTTTAAAGTCCATTTATCTCGGCCATTTTTGAGTTTAGAGAAAAGTTTGTCGAATGAAACACGCTTTTACATATATACAAGTTCAAAGTCCATTATCACGGCCATTTTTTTTTAGAGAAAAGTTTCTCAAATTAAACAAGCTTATTTTAGCGTATTCTATACGAAATAATCATAAATAGTACACGTTATAATGACGTCCCGTCGACGGTTTTTTTTCGAAGTCCAAATGATATACAAGTTCCATGTCCAATCGGCCATTTTCGATTTTAGAAAAAAATGTTTTTAAAATAAAACACGCTTATTTTAGCATATATTTGATCATATGCCGAGAATACTCGCCATGTTCTTTTCTTTATGCATAGGCCATTCTTATCTACCTAATGACCTAATGAAAACAGTGGTAGTTCCTGTCATAAAGAATAAGGGTGGCGATGCCTCGGACATTAATGATTACAGGCCCATCTCCTTGGGGACGACGATAGGAAAGGTGCTGGATAGTATGCTTGAAAAGCAATTAAATTCACATCTTAAACTTCATGATGCTCAGTTCGGCTTCAGGGCTGGCCTCTCCACAGAAACCGCTATATTGTGTCTCAAGCATACTGTCCAGTATTACACAGAGAGAGAAACGCCTGTATATGCATGCTTCCTAGATCTGTCGAAAGCCTTCGACCTTGTATCGTACGACAGGCTATGGTACAAACTGGAAAACGAGACTAGTCTTCCTAGGGAACTAATTAGTATATTTAGGTACTGGTACGAGAAGCAAAATAATTGCGTTAGGTGGGCAGGCTCTTTCTCTAGCATGTACAGGTTGGAGTGCGGGGTGAGGCAGGGCGGCCTGACTTCTCCCAGTCTCTTCAATCTGTACATGAACAGCTTGATGGAGGAGCTCAGTGGTGCCATGGTCGGATGCTCAATTGACGGTAAAATGGTCAATAATATAAGCTATGCGGACGACATGGCGCTTCTCACCCCCTCCGTCAATGCCCTTGATAAACTGTTGCGCATTTGTGAGAGGTACGCGGAAACTCATGGTCTGAAATACAATGTCACGAAGAGTGAGCTACTCCTATTTAAGGCGGGCACTAAAACGTACACTGTCCCGCGGATAACGTTGAATGGTGCACCGCTTAGGCAAGTCGCGAAATTTAAATACTTAGGCCACTGGGTTTCCGAGTCCTTAAGTGACGACTTGGACATAGAAAGGGAACGTAGGGCGTTGGCAGTCAGATGCAATATGGTGGCCCGTAGGTTTGCAAAGTGTTCAGGTAGTGTAAAAGTGACACTTTTTAAAGCATATTGCCAGTCATTCTACACTTGCAGCCTATGGGTTAATTATACGCGGAAGGCTCTCAACGCCCTCAGAGTCCAATACAACAATGGTTTTAGGATGCTGTTGGGGCTACCACGATTCTGTAGTGCGTCGGGGATGTTTGCAGATGCGCACACCGATGGTTTTGCAGCTATTATACGCAAAAGGGTTGCATCCATAGTACGGAGAATCGAGGCTAGTACCAACGGCTTCCTAAATACCATTGTTGACAGGTTCCAAGGTCGTATCCAGCAGCACTGGAATGACCTGCACTGCTCTCCGGGGTAGGTTAGTCTTCAGCATTAGGTAATTTATTAAACTTTAATTGTATTTTATTAACATTAGCACTTAAGATGTTTTAGACTTATGTATTATACTAACAAATATGGACTTGCTTCCGAAATAAATTATTTTGAATTTGAATTTGAATTAGCGTATTCTATACGGAAAAATCACAAAAAGTTCAGGTTATAATGACGTCCTGTCGATAGTTTTTTTTTTTTCAAATAAAAATTATATACAAGTTCAAAGTCCATTATCTCGGCCATTTTTTATTTTAGAGAAAAGTTTCTCAAATAAAACAAGTTTATTTTAGCGTATTCTATACGAAATATCATAAAAAGTACACGTTATAATAATGACGTCCCGTCGATGGTTTTTTTTCGAAGTCCAAATGATATACAAGTTTCATGTCCAATCGGCCATTTTTTATTTTGGAGAAAAGTTTTTCAAATAAAACATGCTTATTTTAGCGTATTGTATACGGTAAAATCATAAAAAATATGCTATATAATGATACCCCATCGCTGGTTGTTTTTTCGAAGTCAAAATTATATACAAGTTCAGAGTCCATTATCTCGGCCATTTTTGATTGTAGAGAAAAGTTTCTTGAGTAAAACACGCTTTTTTAGCGTATTCTATACGGAAAAATCATAAAAAGTACACGTTATAATGACGTCTCGATATGCAAGTTCAAAGTCCAATATCTCGGCCATTTTTGATTATGAAGAAAAGTTTTAAAATAAAACACGCTTATTTTAGCATATTCTATACGGAATAATCATAAAAAGTAAACGTTATAATGAAGTCCCGTCGATGGTTTTTTTTCGAAGTCCAAATTATATACAAGTTCAAAGTCCATTATCTTAGCCATTTTTGATTTTAGAGAAAAGTTTTTCAAATAAAACATGCTTATTTTAGCGTATTCAATACGTAAAAATCATAAAAAGTACACGTTATAATGGCGTCCCGATATACAAGTTCAAAGTCCATTATCTCGGCAATTTTTGATTTTAGAGAATAGTTTTTTAAATAAAACACGCTTATTTTAGCGTATTCTATACAGAATAATCATAAAAAGTACTTGTTATAATAACGTCCCGTCAATGGTATTTTTTTTGAAGTCCAAATTATATACAAGTTCAAAGTCCATTGTGTCGGCAATTTTTGATTTTAGAGAAAAGTTTTTCAAGTAAAGCACGCTTATTTTAGCGTATTCTAAACGGCAAAATCATAAAATGTACACGTTATAATGACGTCCCGTCGATGATTTTTTTTCGAGGTCCAAATTATGTACAAGTTCAAAGTCCATTATCTCGGCCATTTTTGATTTTAGGGAAAAGTTTTCCAAATAAAAAACGCTTATTTTAGCGTATTATATACGGAACAAATCATTAAAAGTACACGTTATAATGATACCCCGTCGCCATTTTATTTTTTAAGTCCAAATTAGTCCATGTAGTCAATCTTCAAAGTCCGGTAACTTCGATGTTTTTGGGTAAAAAAATGTTTCTTATAAAACTTGCTTATTTTAACACATTCTACAAAATAAAGTATGTGTCATAATGACACCATTCCAACCAAAATAGTCCAAATTGTACTTAACCTTCAGGGCCCCATAACTTCGAAATTATTGAGTTAAAAAAAATGTGTTAAAGAAAAGTTCCTTATTTTTATGTGTTATATGCGATAAGTTAATAAAAACAGCCTTATTATGACATCACACTGATGAAAAATTTATTAAGTCCAGCCCGGCCCTTTGCTTGTCCAATCGAGAGGCAGATAACGATATTTCGATTTTCGCGTTTCACGATAGCCACTCTGTAAACAAACCGCCTTGATGCATAAATTACATATTTATTAATTACAAATTATCTGTGACAATTTGCCAAAATACTGTTTAAATGGTAAACTAGGTTTACCGTGGCACACAGATCCGCCGTTGTAGTCCCTTATGGACTACGTTTACATTAATTATCCTTAACTTGCTTAAGTTGTATATTATTGCTTTCTTTACTATGAAAAATAAAGAAGAGCGACTGAAAAATCGCTGTTTGTCTTTGTCGCACTTATTACTACTATTACTATATGTATGCATAGAGTAATAATAGAAAACAAGCCGCTTGGCAGCCTGGTCGGCACATGAACCCCGCCCGCGCCTTACCCTTCCCCGCGCATGCCCTTTACGCAAAACAAGCTTTCATTCTGAAAAATAAAAATAATCCATTGATAATAATGACACAAATTTCAAACATTGTTTCGATACGCTTTTATAAAAATATTGATGCAAACTTTAATATTTTTAATATTTTATTGTACTGTTAACAGGGGTCATACAAGAAAAAAAATTAAAGTAAATAAATATCATTGATTAATATGGCACAAATTTATTCAAATAATAGATACCGATATATTAGAAAGCACAGTACCTAATCGATCAACTCTAATTTTATATAGGCTTGTAAAAGTCCACATATATGTGCTGATTGAACGTCAGTATTCCCATTGACGAAAGTGACACAAAACGCGTCCATGCGTCAGTAACAACTTTGCTGTTACAGTGAAAAAACAATTTTGATCTCTAATTTTCTATTTAACGAATAATGTTAAAAAAAAGAAATGTCCAAGTTTCTACCTACGCAACAACCTAGGATGACACAAATTATTATTATTAGCTAAGTTGGATGGCCTGAACTCTGTATGCGAATAATAAGCATCTTTAATATTATCGAAACTTCATAATTTATCAGTACGGGTCTATTCTGTGTCATGACCTGTTCACAGAAGGAGGCCACCGCGTCCCATTTTCTCTCGCTGCCCAGCATAGTTGCTATTATGCAGTGCAGCGAGAGGTCCGCTATCCCTGTAGCCGTTACGAGGGCCGCTCGTTCTACGGCCCAGCGATTACACACCTCTAGTGTGTGCTGGGCCGTGTCGTCCTCCGCGCCACATTCTGGGCATTGGGGCCCTGGTTCCCTCCCTATCAAATGCAGGTAGTGTCCGAAGCAGCCGTGCCCGGACACCACCTGCGTCATTCTGAACGTCAGGGTCCCCTTCCGCCTGTCTACCCACTCGTCCATTACAGGGAGGATAGCCCCTATGGTCCGCATGCTATAGCGGCTATCCTTCAGCGCGTACTCCCAGCGCATTCGTAGGCGTTCTGCAGCCCTCCGGGCCACCCTCTCAGCCTCCTCCGCGTCTAGGGGCTCCCCCCTCCTATTCGCTTCCGCCTTCAGCTGGTGTCTCTCCGCTAGCACCACCGCGTCCAATTCCCAAGGCGGGATGCCGGCAAGCAGGCACATCGCAGCGTGAGACGTAGTGCGGTACGCCCTAACTATTCTTTGGGCCACCACCCTCTGCGGCCGACGGAGCGACGCCTTCGCTCCGTCAGTCTGCCGGCCCAAATTGGTGCCCCGTAGAATGCCATACTTCTCACCACTCCCGCGTAGAGCCGCCTGCATAGGGCATTAGGCCCTCCCATATTGGGTAGTAGGCGGCCCAGTGCAGAGGCTGCACCCACGAGACGGGGAGCTAGTCTCGTGAAGTGCTCCTCAAACGTCCACTTTCTGTCCAGGACAAGGCCCAAATATTTTATGTGGGCCCTGACCTGGACAGTTTCTCCTCCGACCCTTAGAGAGGTGTCCGCCCGCAGTCTCCATCCTCTTGCTCCCCCAAGGACCATGGCCTCCGTCTTTGGTAGGGCGACCCGGAGCCCGAGGAGGCCTATACGGTGGACCGTGAGTTCAGTCGCTACCGCCGCCCTTCTAAGCACCTCCTCTAATTCCCTACCCCGCACGGCGACTAATGTGTCGTCCGCATAACACATAGTGACCATGCGCGGAAGTTGTGCCCCCCGGATTACCCAATCATACCCGAGGTTCCACAAGAGGGGGCCTAAGACTGACCCCTTTGGAACCCCGCACACCATGGCCCTCACGCTCCTGATACCTCCCTGCTCATACATCACTACCCTCCCCGTCAAATAGTGCTGTACCACCCGCCTAATGTAGTAGGGCACTCCGCGAAATCGGAGCGCCTCTCCAATTACCGTCTAGGGGAGGGAGCCAAACGCGTTGGTAATATCCAATGACACCGCTACCACTCCCTCCCCTCTACTTTCCGCCAGTGTCCCGAACTCCCGCAGGGCTCCCACCGCGTTAATTGTGGACCGCCCCCTCCGAAACCCGAACTGGTTATCGCTCAGGTTCGGGCCCGTCCGTACATAATCGTCCCTCCTTCCAACATTCCGGGAACCTCCCTATCTCCAGGCATTCATCCAGTAGGGATTTGAGTCTGTCCCTGAGATACTGGGCACACCGTCCGGCCCTGGCGCTTTGCGTGAGGTTCTCAGCCGCTCTGACGCCCACTCCATTTCGTCGTCGGTGACAGGGGGAACGACGAGTGGTTCCTGCGGGTCCACCGTTGGGGGAGCCATCACCGGTAGGTCAAAGACTGGTGCTTCTGGAAACAGGCCCTCCACAACTGTCTGGAGGAGTACTGGCTCCAAGGAGTCCATGGGGGGAGCGCACTGCAATTTCTTGCGCACCATCTTGTATGGCCGCCCCCATGGATCCCTATTGAGGGTTTCCAGATACTCCTTCCAACCTTCATTCTTCGCCTCTTCGATGGCTTGCTGGAGAGCCCTCTTCTTCTCTGCCATGGAAGTGTGGAGAAGTTCTTCCTCCTCCGCTGTATGCGTTCTCCTCCTCTTGCACCGTGTGTAGGCACGCCGAGCATCATTGCAGGTCTTGCGGAGGATGGCAATCTCCTGGTTCCACCAGAAGACCTGCCGCTTACCCCGGTATGTTCTAGCCCGGGGCATAGATGCATCGCAGACCGCCGTTAGGGACCTTCTACATAGGACCGCCCGTTGATCCACTTCTCTAGGGGCAAGCAGAGGTGCACACCAGGCCTCGACAATGGCGGTCTCCTCTGCCATCTCCCTATCAAGGCGAGCCAGCGACCATCTGCTGAACTCGTCCCCTCTAGCACCTTGGCCGTTGGGCCCGAGCGGCGCCGTCCTTGGATATAGGGAGACCCTCATACGGATATATAAGTGATCCGATAGGGTCTCTTCGTCCTCCAGTACACGCCACTCGGCAATTCGTGTTGCCAGAGGCGGGGTCGCAAGGGTCACGTCCACTATAGACCCACCATTTCTGCGCACACAGGTCTGCGCGTTGCCCCGATTTAGGACAACTAGTCCCAATACCGTGGCCCAATCCTCAACTTCAGCACCTCTAGGATTGGTATTGGGACAGCCCCAGACTCGGCTCTTGGCATTCAGGTCCCCTAAAATCAGGACAGGCACCCCGCCAGCCCTTCGAACCACCCCCTCGAGATCCCCCAAGAATCTTTCAAAGGCGTCTAAAGGTAGGAGGGGGGAGAAATACACTCCTACAACAACGATTACCCTCCATTTTGCCGCTACAAATCCTTGCCCTTTTTCAGTACCTGCGAGGATCTCCCCAACCGTTGGGACCACCAGCGCCACCTTTCCGTCGCTCGACCCCATCCAATTGGGCCGGAGAGGGACGTTATATGGCTCCGCCACCGCAGCCAGAGCAACCCCCCATTCCGCCAAATTCTGCATAAGCAGGTCCTGCGCGCGGGCAGAGCGACCGAGGTTGCACTGCAATACCTCCTGCGTACCTTGATGTTGCGGTTGTGCTGGCATTAATGGTCCATTTCATTCCCCCCCTCATTTGATTCCCTCCGGGTCGCGGCCTGGGTTCTCTGTTCACCCATCCGCACTTCCACTCCCCTAACCCTAGGGAAATTGCAGGCGATGCCACCCATTCTGTGCCCTGCTGGCAATTTGGCCTGATGGCAAACCGCGCAGAAGGCATCTGCCTGGCATTCTGCACACCTGTGCCCCGGCTTGCTGCAGCGGAAGCACAGGTCGCCCCTCTCGATCGGTGAGGGGCATGTAGCCCTCGTGTGTCCGGTTCCCAGGCACTTATAGCACCTGAGCGGCTCCATCTCGAGCACCTCTACTCGGGCAACCGACCACCCGATCGTCAGCCTCCCCACATCTGCTGTCGCGCTTGCCGCCTCAATTGGGCACTGGACCAGGGCTGAGCCGTTGCCACTAAATCCAAAGCGGATGTCCCCTACTTTAATTCCGTCAGGCGATCATTTTGCGAGGGTCGCAATAGCTCTCGCTACTGTCTCCGGCGTAGCTGCCTCATCTAGGCCTGAAATACGGAGGCGCGCCATCTTGACGGGTCTGTAGACTTTGGCCACGTCACCAATGGCCGCCTCTAATTTTTCCCGCAGGGCATCGGCAGCACGGCCATTATCCGTCCCCGCAACCTCCAAGATGCGGGCCCCGTCCGCCGTCTTCCGCACCTTGAGGTTTTCCAGGCCAATATCCTGGAGACTAATAGCTTGGGTGGCTCTCATCATAACGGAAGCATACGATACCGTAGCTTCCGGCTTGAGCGCCAGTACCACAGCCGCGGTTTTCGGCACCACCAGCTTTTTTGCCAGCGGGGCCACTGGCTTGGTCGCCTGCGTTGCCGGAGACGCAAGTGTGGAGGCCTTCTTTTTGTTGTTTCCTCCTCTTCGCTCCACAATCCTCCAGTCTGACTCGGGGGGACTCGTTTGACTAGAGGTTGGGGTAGGGGCTACCTGCCCCTGGGCTCGTTAGCAGCCATTTTTACCCTCGAGGAAGGATGAGATCTCGCAGGGGGCATCAATGTAGACCCCGTGGCTACCACAGCTTGGCTGTAGTTAACTTGTGGCCCTCTGTTCACCTTCGGTTGCGACCCCGATGCGGCAGGTACGCTTGCAGCGCGTTCCGCATTTCTTTTATCCGCCTCTAGTGGTGGGCGGAGGATCGGCTCTGGGGGGAGGCAGCTCTTGATTCCCTCCAACCTGGTGTTCACCATGCCGCCAATAGAAGTGGACAGTTTCCCCGCCAGCTCCTCTTTAAAGCTGGCAAAGAGTGCCACCATCTCTGCCCTAAGGCGATCAAAATCCGACCCGCTGGGGTCAGCCGCAGGGGTCAACTTCTCCCTTTCGGAGAAGGCCTTTCGGAGAGCCTTCGTCTCCGACCTCATTATCTCCAGCTCCTCCCGCATTCTCTTGTTGTCCGCCTTAAGGGAGCGAATCTCATCATTTTCCTGCCCCGATTGTAGCTGCTCCGTGGCAGACACAATTGCGCGGCAGGCATCGTTAATGGTGCCCCTAACACACCCATTTATGTTCCCCGACTTGGCCGTCTGCTGCAGCACCGTCTGAGCAGCCGAGCGTGCCACCTCTATAGGGTCTCGGACCTCCTCGTCTCCCTGCAGGGATGACTGGTCATTCCAGAGGTCCTCGTCCTCCATCTCCTCCTCTTCGGAGTCTGGGCCCACGCTCTTTAATAATTTGTCTCGGGCGGCCGACATTCCAACGTAGGCTCCAGCCGCTTTCTTGGCTGCTCGAGCAGGCAGCATTTTCAGCTTCAGTCGAGGAGCTGATACCACTGCGGAGGCCTTCCTTCCCCTCCGCGCCGAGTTGATTTTAGGCCCGTTGTCCGACATCGCATCACCTTTTACATAAGGGTGGACCCTCTTGCTCCCCGGTGTGGGACCACCCACGCCAGAAAACAAAGCGTTTTCCCGCTCAGACGAACCGTCCTTTTGGGACATGTTCCCTCCGGGAGGGGGGAAGTACCTCCCCCCATCGATACACCAGGCGAGATCACACCCTCACCGGGCAAAATCCCACGAAAAAGCAACCCAAAAATATTTGTATGGAAAATGGTCAAGAGTGAGTCGGGCCAAATCCGACAAAATTAAGAAAACGCCGGTTTTCGGCTCCCCACACTTTCTCCCACGGCTTAAAATTCCACACAAGGCGTCGAATAATAGAAGAAATTGTCCTCTATGCGATGACACAGCGCGCGAATTTTTATTCCCCCCCCCCCCTCCTCAAAAGAACCTGCAATTACAAACTTAATGTAAAAGCTAGATTCCCCTGATAAACAGGAATAGCAATCTACGTCCCCTCGAATAACTACGGAACTATGTGTCCTAAGATTATACGGTGAACGCCGACTGCTGGACCTCGTTAAAGCACTATTTTTCCGCTATAGAAATAAAAGATAAGATAAGAAAAGAAAAGATATGAATTTTTTTAAGAATCAAAATTTAAGTATGCAAAACTTCAAAACAAACCCTATTGTAACCAATAACTTTTGAACGCTAAGTCCAAAAATTACGGGAAAAACAGGGGTGGATAGAGGAAAGAAAAAACAATTTTTGAAATGATCAGAATTACGAAAAGCCAAAAATGAAAAAAGATATTAAGAAAAATACAGAAATCTCAAAAATCCAAGTCGTGAGCAAAATCGAAAACCGCAATAACAAGCCAAAGTCCACAGATAAGCAGAGTACGAAGTCCGGAAACGAAGCAGAAAATTATTTTACGTATTATATCCAAAATTCGCATTCGCAGTGGCGAAAACTGGCTCCTGGGCCACTTTCTGACATAAAATTAAATAAAAAAATTAAATCTAATGTCACAATCTTAACAGCGGAGATTCATATAAATACAGTAATATATTTTCAATGACTCGGTACATAAAGAGACTTAAAGAGTGTCATAATTCCTTATTGACACAAAATGACGGACGTCTGAATAGACAAACTCTCCTTAAAGTGGCCAAAACCGGGGCATCTGTCTAAACATAACACAGCTTATGAACCAATTATTCTACTCGTTAGAAATGTACGCTGTCAATGCATTCATCATTCTCACAGTAAATGAGGCATATGGATATCAGCCCCGGTTATCTATCAGCTATCAGTTATACCTACTAATAGTCTAATTAATACTGCTTAGAAAAGTCAACAGCTTTGATCATTACTGATTTATTCGTTTGGCACATAGCCAGAGAAAAGTATTGGAAATATTATTCCACATATCAAAGAATACGTGACTTGCGCAGCAAAAAATCTAAATGCACATCAAAGCGATGTTTTGAAGTGATTTTTTTGTCGTGCCTTTAAATACTACCCGAAAAATAATAGTAGTAACTGATATACTAAAAATGCCCAAATGACGCTGTCTCTCTCTATCACAATATAGTCAATATATCTATAATTAGTGCCTGGATCTAGAACTAACGGGCCCGTAATTTTGGTAATTACGGACCTACCTCAGGGCTTTACTTACAGCATTGCGACGACTTCACGCATTGCATGGCTCCTGACAGAAAATCCCCACACAAAAGAAGGTAGAAACTAAATCGTGTGAATTCAAGTCGATTGAAACGACAAGTAACTAAATATTATAGGACAATCTTACACAGATCAACCTAGTCCCACAGTAAGCTCAATAAGGCTTGTGTTGTAGGTTAAGTACGAAGATATCGTGTAATATATATTTAGATATTAATAAATACAATAGAAAACATCCACGACTCAGAAACAAATATTCGTGAGAAACACACAAATAAATAGGTACCTTTACGAGGATTCGAACCCGGGACCTCCTGCTTCGTAAGTAGTAAGTGTAGGGCAATTTGATATGAGAGCATCCTGTACGTAGTTGGACTTCAACAGAGGCACGCGCCGCTCACATGTGCGCCCGCGCAAGCTCATTCATCGGCTTTCACAGATCACTTACTAGATGCAACATCATGTAACACATATCTTAAGCGCTGTCACACAAATGTACAGTCAGCAGCAGAAGTAGTCGCTTAGCGACTACTTCTGCTGCTAGCGAGTTCAAAATGATCGTGATTCGCTCTTTTTGTCTTGACAATACTGCACAAATAAAATCAAAAGGCATTGTCTATCGGTCAACCATAGGGCTAAACTAAGAGAAGACATATTTTTTCTACCTTGTAGATGTACTAAATGGGCTATAATTTTTGCTAATTGTGTCGGTTCTGCTCTGCGTCCATTTTACACTCGTAAATGCAAGCAAGACGCATATGTAGAGTGCTATACTATCCACAAAACCAACTGGCGATCGGGGTCGTAAAACTTCTCTTTCACACTTGCACAGCTGCAGTAAGAGTGAAGGATATAGCGTTGTGCCCTCAGTCGCCAGTTAGTATTGCTTCATGGCGTCGTATTGTCTTCAAGGCCACACATAGGCAAAAAAGTGCCTGTGTCTTCGCCAACGTTTCGTAATATGGAGTCTGAGGGTGTTCATCTGCGTCTGCTTCAGAAGAAAAACGCCGCGAGCTTTACTCGCTCTCTTTATTGATTCAGTATGTTTTATTTCGCGTGATATGGTGACCAGATTTGTGTAATAATACAATTAACATAGGCAATATCTGTCAGGGTCTTTAATTGATTGAAGGGTTTACTTTAATTGGACATGTGATAGTGTAAGTATTTATAATCAATTTAGTTTGATCCACAAATTGTTGATTAATTTAAAGACCGTGAACGTATCTCGTATACATCTAGTTCGAAAATAGTATTTACATCATCATATTTTAATTGACCCTTACAACATAGGGGTATACATTTGAGATATCAGAACAAAAACAACATCTCCCAACTTCTGATGTCAAGCGATAACAATATTTAAATGATACAACGAAAAATAAAAAATACTAATATATATTTTTTAGTAGACTTACGACAAAATGACTGCTACATCTGAAAATTCTGTAAACTTCAGTCTTGTTTCAGTAACAATGCCCATGTCCACTGAACCAACTGATGACAAAAAGCTCAAGATAATGATATTAAAAAAACGGGCGTCAAAGAATGACGTAATCGAGGGCCGTCATTATAATCAGCCGTTGTCGGTGGGTTATCTATAACAAACAGACGTCCCCCTTTTAAATCGGCGCTCGGCCCGGCCGCTCTACCATACAATTACTTTTTAGGGTTCCGAAGCCAAAATGGCAAAAACGGAACCCTTATAGTTTCGTCATGTCCGTCCGTATGTCACATCCATTTTACTCGGAAACTATAAGAATATATCTTAATAAAATGTAGACATAAGGTGCGCTATTTCGTTATGTACTTAAATTGCATCAGAAAATTTGTCTCCCCCCCCCCCCCCCCCTCTGTAACTTTTGAACCGTAGGTCTAAAAAATATGAAAGAAAAATTGATTTGAATATTATCGGTTCAACCATTTTTGAGTTATCTCCAACTTCTTCCATAGGCATTAGATACGACCTTTTGGTATTAGTCTGGTTCTTATTCCATTGAAAGTAGGTACGGTAGTCTCCATTATGCGTGGTCCGAAACGCACTTGGCCGGTTTTTTTACTCAACTTGAAGCTTTTGGCGATATGATAATTGATAATGGACTAGTTACTGATTATTAAGAGTTTTTGCTTTGAAAATGTTCTTTTTGTTTTCAAAGACACAACGAAGACATTACTTTCCTAATTTGAATGGGAATCGTTTGTGTGACAGTCTGTGTTGCGTCACCCTACAAATGAATATTCAGTGATCGTTCTCCTCGGACAGCGAATGCTTCAGGGAATAATACCGACCAATTTAGGATTAAGATTCCATTGTTACATCCCTTTTTAGAGTTTGTTCACAGTTTTATGAAAATAATTTTTTTTTAAATTAGAAGGCATGTAAGATTAGATTGTTATTTTGAGGGCTTCATTTTTAAATACGGTGCCTTTTACCAATATAGTTTTACGAAACCGACCTTCCAACGCATCGGAACAGGACTTATTGGATTAAGTCCGGCTTCCTCATGATATTTTCCTTTACCGGAAAGCAACTGTTTTTAGGGTTCCGTACCTCGAAAGGAAAAAACGGAATCCTTATAGGATGACTTTGTTGTCTGTCTGTCTGTCTGTCTGTCTGTCTGTCTGTCTGTCAAGACCATTTTTATCAGGAAGGCGTGGAGGTATCAAGCTGAAATTTATATCAAATACTCAGGTCTAGTGTCCCTTGGAGCTGTGAAAACATTAGACTTCTAAGCCAACGCAATCAAAAGATACAGCCGTTTATGCCGCAAATATCCGCAAATTTTCGCTCGCAAGGGAATCAAAACCTACAGGGTACTTCCCGTGAACTCAGAATCTTGAAATTTGGTACGAAGCAACGTCTTATAGCACAGATAAAGGAAAAATTGCGAAAACCGTAATTTTTTTGTTACATCTTATAATAAAAATATTTTAAAGTTACTACCCCTATATATCTACAGGTTTGTACGGAACCCTCGGTGCGCGAGTCCGATTCGCACTTGGCCGGTTTTTTTTAAAATCTTTATTAAATAAAGGGTTTTATCATATTTGATGATGTCACCCCCATCGTTACAAGTCTCAAGCAACTGTTAGACATCAAATTATATTTCCCACATGTCGAGAATTTAGGTTTTGCAGATTACATTTGCAGTAAAGACATTCAGTGTTAAAGTGGGGCGTTTTATAATTATTTTTGCTCTATTAAGTAACTATCAGAAATTACCTTTGAAAAACTCAGCATGTACGGGCTATCAAACCCTACGGATTGAAAGAAAAGACGTCACTGGGTTCTGTATACATATTTTTCTTGATACATACTTTACTTGAGATAAATTATTGAGCTAACATAAACAATAAACATGAATCATAATCGTTTAAACTATCCTGTCTGTCTGTCAGTCAGAGTGAGTCAGACTAAATCTCGTCAAGTGATCTAACGAGTGACTTCATAAGTGTCTGAAGTAGTTTTAAGAAATCGTCTGTAAACACCTTTATTTTAAACAGTTCAATCATGATAGTAGAGATGAGCTAATGCTAAAGACTGCTAAATCCCTAAAGGGATCCAAGTTATCGAATGAGCGAGTGACGCGAAGTGAAGCTCTTACAGACAACTTCGGACACAATAGAACCGTCAATTACTGTTACCATTAGAACCGAAAGAGCTCAAAGAGGACCCAGTGTGTTGACGATGAGGGACCCTCTTTTTCCTTTAGCCGTCAACACAGTGAATCCTCCTTTTTGTAAAGGGTCGGCAACGCGCATGTGACACCTCTGGAGTTGCAGGCGTCCATAAGCTGCGGTAGCTGCTTACCATCAGGCGGGCCGTATGCTTGTTTGCCACCGTCGTGGTTTAAAAAAAAAGGTCAGTTGCATGTGAATAAATAACAATGAATTCAAATTTATAATATTTATAATAATATTTATAATAATATTTCTAATATAAATGAGAATATCTATTAGCGCCCTCTTGACAATGATCATATATTTGTGGTCATGCTTTAATATATTAGAAATAAAGGAAAAATTAAAAATTCATTGCCTCGGTCGAGACTTGAACTATCATATCAAATTCTGAACGACGAGCTATTATTGGCTGGTAATGAATTAACAAATACATACTAACTAAAATCAAATCGGAATGGCAATATGATCCATTCGTGATAATGTGCAGATAATCAGCTAATGTCCAGAGTTTGTCGAATCATTTGATAGATTTGATATTGTTTGATTACGTTCGCACTGTTTTAGTTAAAATTTAAATTATGAGGTTTCATTGTTTTCCAATTAGCCATTGAATATATATTTATACTCGTAGTTGTAGTAGGTAATTGGTTATACGCAGGCATTGAGTTAGTTAGCATATATATATATATATATATATATATATATATATAGTAAAGGCACAGTTTCAAACAAGATTACCGAAAATATAGCTCGTGAAAATTTGTAACCGGCCAGTGTTATAAGGTTGTCAGAGAAAGTGCTGTACGAGTCGTTCTTACAGCACTTTTGTGGGGCCATTTTTTTGGGCTGATTTTGTATTTCATTATTTATTACATATCGGTATACGCAGGTTTTAAATTTTAGTTTGATAGAGTAGTCTCTGTTTATTAGAAAGTACCTACATATTGCGGCCTGAAATGAAAATGAACTGGGGTTGTATTCTTATACAAAACGACCTTGTTTAATCTCGCCCGTATACGCACGCACTTGGCGTTTGATATCACAAAATACTAATTCCAATCACGCCCAAAAAAAAATCAAACTCAGTTTAAAATAGGAAATATGGGATGTCAAAAATGGATTATGACAACTGCACAACTCAAAGTTCACAATCTATCTCTCTTCTCGACTAAAACAAAAACTATTTTGGAATAGTTTTCCTAGTAGTACTCCTAGAAAATTTGAATTTAAAATTGATGCGAATATCCTCTTTTCTTAGTCGTCAGCTTCTTTCAAAATAAAAAAGGACACATGATATGGTGATCATATTTTGATATCGGCGCCACCTATCTACCCTGATTCGCGCAACTATGCCGGTGAACAAAATAATCGCGCGGATAGTCCCAAGGGACGCCGCGAGATGTAGCTGGCGTTCTTTCGGCATGCTACAATAGGTAATATACTTTTTAAAAAATGTACGCTTATTCTTCAAGCTTAAACGTATATTATTATGACACACAGATTTCCAATATTTTTGATTATTTAAACATACGTTTAAGCCAGAAGAATGAGCATACATTATTTTTTGACAATATAAACTAAGCCTGGGTGAATCATGGATTGTCGTACTCGCTGGCAGAGTGTAATTAATATACTGAAATAATAAAAATGTACGAGATGAAACAAAGCAATCTGTGCTTCCACGTGAATTATGCCATAAATAATAATCATTCAATATGTGAAACCAAACGTTTGTTTTTACCTACGCTTTGTCTAGGGAATCAGAAAATATATTTTCTTTCCTTCTTTCAAATTCAAATAAGCATAATTGAAAATAAATATCCATAACTAATTCCCCCTTCTGGCGGTTTAGCATAACATGCGTTGTCGCGCGCGACTTCATACTTCGAGTCGCGCCACAACGTAACGCTATGGGAGCAGGTCTGGTACTTGATTCATTTACGGGTTACACGAGCTAAACGGTACCCCAAGATCGGTTGCTTGAATCAGTCAAGCAGCGAACCACCAAACAACAAGTAGGTGCATGGATCGGATTAATCGCACCTGTAGCTCGATATAATCTCCGCGTCCGATTCCTGAGATATTGCTGTTTCTCAGGCATTGAAGTATATCGACTTAATCTTTGGAGTACTCACTTTTGTGACTCTTCGTACATAAGTAGGTATAGGTCCGAGTAAATAGGTAGCATACGGAAATAAATACTTAGGTAATTTAGATAAAAAACCAAAGGATATTAAAAATATTGTTATAAAGCACTGGTAAATATCAATATGTTGTAATTAAAAGTAATTTATATTAAAAGGGGTTGCAACCCCAATTTATAAGCTTAGTAATACAATCTTAAATATAAAAGATTAATACTAAGTTAAATATGAGGTTCTTCAAAAAAAGGAGTGTATAGGTTTTTAAAGGGTAGGCAACGCGCATGTGAATCCTCTGGGGTTGCAGGCGTCCATAGGCTACGGTAACTGCTTACCATCAGGCGGGCCGTATGCTTGTTTGCCACCGTCCTGGTATTTAAAAAAAGTGCAATTGTTATTTTCACTTTTTTTTAAGGATAATAAACAGTTTTTTTTTTACTTTCTTTGTGATAAAAATGGCAAATTCAGGCTTCACCTGTTTTCTTTTGAACGCAAATTGATATTTTTGACGTGAAAATAAACTGTATAGACCTGCTGTAAAGCGAGTTAAAAGCTAGTAAATCGCGAATTCTCAGCTGGAGGTCCTCCTAGTTTATACATTTGTATTAAGACAATGCTGTTGTTTTTGTTAATATGAAATCTTTGTATCTATCATTAGTAACAGGTTTACCCTCTGTGCACTTGTTAGATCCGACCTACTTTTTATTCAGGTCGCGCAACAAGTATGGCACAAAGGCTCCCGTTGTCTGAAAAGCAGTTTTTTTGTAACGAATATTCAACTTTTATTTTATACCACGACGGTGGCAAGCAAGCATACGGCCCGCCTATGGACGCCTGCAACCCCAGAGGATTCACATGCGCGTTGCCTACCCTATAACTACCTTTTAAGCAACTTTAAAATGTTTGGGGGTAACTATGACAGAGGCCTTATTCCCATGAACGTTCCTCAATTTCACGAAATCTTACTCGATAGATGGCGGTAGCGCTCAGTACGCGACCGCTGGCAATGACCGACGATCGAACGATCTTGATCGTTTTCAACTTCAATTACAAGTAAAATTCTTTTTACGCATAAGTTACACACAGGCTATTTATTTTCTTTTATATGGAAGATACTACTAATTAAAGTATGTAGTAGGGACTGTTGGAGATACTTTTCGAATTAAAAGTATAATAAATTTCGAATTTCGAAAATTAGGTTTGTTTAGTATTGTACCTAGACTGTTTTTTACACTTATGTTTCATTTTTACCCTCCTTCAATATGCCTTTATTCGGTAGGAAATAATCTATTACTTATACATACATAGGTAGTTTTTTTTTTTTTTATTCCAATATGGCTGATTTTTTTTTTTTTGTAAAAATGGTCATGGTAGCCAATTTCGACTACTTCGGGTGTGTAGATTACGAAAATGATGTCCGTTTTTAAATCAAAGATGGCGGTTATATACTTTATTCAGAAAAATCGTCATGGTAGTCCTTTTCGTCTAATTAAGGGGTGTAGATTTCGAAAATTATGTCCGTTTTAAAATCCAAAATGGCGGTTATACACTTTATTCTGAAAAATCGTCATGGTAGTCATTTTCGGCTACTTAGAGGGTGTAGATGTCGAAAATTATGTCTGTTTTAAAATCCAAGATGGCGGAAATATACTTTTTGTTAAATCGTCATGGTAGTCATTTTCGGCTAATTAGGGGATGTAGATTTCGAAAATTATGTCTGTTTTAAAATCAAAGATGGAGATTATAATTTTTTTTTCAGAAAAATTGTAATGGGAGTGATTTTCGGCTACTTACGGGATGTCGATTTTGAAAATTATGTCTGTTTTAAAATCCAAGATCAATCCCAAATCTGTGGATATTGTCGTTGGTCTCACACTTTGTAATTTTTGTATTGTTACTATTAGCCAAAATCTCGTGTGTTACTGTTTTTTGTCCCAAAGAAATTGATGGAAAAAAAAAAGATACACATTATTCTGAAAAATCGGCACGGTAGTCATTTTCTGCTAATTAGTGGGTGTAAATTTCGAAAATTATGTCTGTTTTAAAATCCAAGATGGCGGATATACTCTTTTTTCGGAGAAATCGTCATGGTAGTCGTCTTCGATTAATTCGGGGGTGTAGATTTCGAAAATAATATCCGTTTTAAAATTAAAGATGGCGGAAACGGAAAATGTTGTCAAAATCGTCATGGTAGTCATTTCCGACTAATTAGGGTGTGCAGATTTCGAAAATAGTGTCTATTTTTAAATTACAAGATGGCGGTCATACACATTTTTAGTAAAAATCGTTATGGTAGTCATTTTCCATTAATTTGGGGATGTAGATTTCGAAAATAAAGACAATTTTAAAATCCAAGATGGCGGAAATGGATAATTTTTGTCAAAATCGTCATGGTAGTCATTTTCGACTAATTAGGGTGTGCAGATTTAAAAAATGATGTCTATTTTGAAATCCAAGACCGCGATCATACACTTTTTTGGTAAAAATCATCATGTTAGTCGTTTTCGATTAATTCAGGGGTGTAGATTTCGAAAATAAGGACCGTTTTAAATTCAAAGATGGCGAAAACGGAAAATTCTGTCAAAATCGTCATGGTAGTCATTTTTGACTAATTCGGGTAAGCAGACATCGACAATATTGTCTATTTTGAAATCCAAGATGGCGGTCATACACCTTTTTGGTAAAAATCGTTATAGTAGTCATTTTCGACTAATGCAGGGATGTATATTACAAAAATAAAGACCGTTTTAAAATTCAAGATGGCAGAAATGGTAAATTTTGTCAAAATCGTCATGGTAGTCATTTTCGTCTAATTAGGGTGTGCAGATTTCTAAAATGATGTCTATTTTGAAATCCAAGACCGCGGTCATACGCTTTTTAAGTAAAAATCATCATGTAAGTCGTTTTTAATTAATTCAGGGTTGTAGATTTCGATATAAGGACTGATTTGAGATCCAAGATGGATGTTAAAGGACAATTATTTTAAAAATCGTCATGGTAGTCATTGTCATTTTTGACTAATTCGGGTAAGCAGATATCGAAAATAATGTCTATTTTGAAATCCAAGATGGAGGTCATACACCTTTTTGGTAAAAATCGTTACAGTTGTCATTTTCGACTACTGCAGGGATGTATATTTCAAAAATAAAGACCGTTTTAAAATTCAAGATGGCAGAAAAGGTAAATTTTGCCAAAATCGTCATTTTCGACCAATTAAGGTGTGCAGATTTCTAAAATGATGTCTATTTTGAAATCCAAGACCGCGGTCATACACTTTTTTGGTAAAAATCATCATGTTAGTCGTTTTCAATTAATTCAGGGGTGTAGATTTCGAAAATAAGGACCGTTTTAAAATCAAAGATGACGGAAACGGAAAAAATTGACAAAATCGTCATGGTAGTCATTTCCGACTAATTCGGGGTGCAGATTTCGAAAATAATGTTTATTTAGAAATCAAAGATGGCGGTTAAACACTTTTTTGGTAAAAATCGTTATGGTAGTCATTTTCGATTAATTCAGGGAAGTAGATTTCGAAAATAAAGACCGTTTTTGAATCCAAGATAGCTCTCGCACACTTATTTGGTGAAAATCGAATGAGTGTCGTTTTAGATTAATTTGGGGATTTAAATTTCGAAAATAGACACCGTTTTAAAATTCAAGATGGCTGAAATGGACAATTTTATTAAATTCGTTATAATAGTCTTTTTTGTCTCATTTGGGTGTGTACTGTGTAGATTTCGAAAATAATGTATATTTTAAAATCCAAGATGGCGGCCATACACTTTTTTCTAAAACAATTTTATGGTAGTCGCTTGTGATTAATTGAGGGGTGTAGATTTCGATATAAGGACTGATTTGAGATCCAAGATGGGTGTTAAAGGACAATTATTGTAAAAATCGTCATGGTAGTCATTTTTACTAATTCACGTGTGTAGATTTAGAAAATAATGTCTGTTTTAAAATCCAAAATGGCAGTCATACAATTTTAGTAAAAATCGTTATAGTAGTCGCTGTTGATTAATTCGGCAATGTAAATTCCGATAATAAACACTGTTTTTAAGTATAAGATAGCAGTGATGACCTTTTTGTGAAAATCTTCATTGTAATCTTGTTCAACTGATTCAGGTGTTTAGATTTCGAGAAAAGGGTCTGTTTTAAATTCCAAGATGGCGGCCATACACTTTTTTCTAGATAATCGTTATGGTAGTCATTTTCGATTCAATTGGGGATACAAAAAAGTATATGGCCGCCGTCTTGAATTTTAAAACAGAATTTGTTTTTGAAATCGACATATCTGAATAACAACGATTTTTATAAATGAATGACCATTTCTGCCCTCTTGGATTTTGAAACGGACTTTGTTTTTGAAATCTACACGCCTGAATTAATCGAAAATGGCTAAAATAACAAGTAAAGTGTGTGATCGCCATCTTGGATTTCAAAATAGACATTATTTTCAAAATCTACAGTTACCGAAATAGTCGAAAACGACTTCCATGACGAATTTGAATTTTTTTTATTTCCACCATCTTTGATTTTAAAACGGTCCTTATTTTCGAAACCTACACCCCTGAATTAATCGAAAATTACTACCATAACGATTTTTACCAAAAAAGTGTTTGACCGCCATCTTGGATTTCTAAATAGACATTATGTTCGAAATCTGCACACCCGGATTAGTCGGAAATGACTACCATGACGATTATGACAAAATTTTCGTTTCCGCCATCTTTGATTTTAAAACCGTCCTTTTTTCCGAAATCTAAACCCCTGAATTAATCGGATATGACTACCATAACGATTTTTACCATTAAGTGTTTGACCGCCATCTTGGATTTCTAAATAGACATGATTTTCGAAATCCGTACACCCTAATTAGTCGGAAATGACTACCATGACGATTTTGTCAAAATTTTCCGTTTCCGCCATCTTTGATTTTAAAACCGTCCTTTTTTTCGAAAGCTACACCCCTGAATTAATCGGAAATGACTACCATAACGATTTTTACAAAAAAAGTGTATGACCGCCATCTTGGATTTCAAAATAGACATTATTTTCGAAATCTACACACCCAAATTAGTCGAAAATGACTACCATGACAAATTTAACGATTTTTACAAAAAAAGTGTATGACCGCCATTTGGATTTCAAACTAGACATTTTTTTCGATATCTGCTTACCCGAATTAGTCGGAAATGACTACCATGACGATTTTGACAGAATTTTCCGTTTCCGCCATCTTTGATTTTAAAACGGACCTTATTTTCGAAATCTACACCCCTGAATTAATCGAAAATGACTACCATAACGATTTTTACAAAAAAAGTGTATGACCCGCCATCTTGGATTTCAAAATAGACATTATTTTCGATATCTGCTTACCCGAATTAGTCGGAAATGACTACTATGACGATTTTGACGGAATTTTCCGTTTCCGCCATCTTTGATTTTAAAACCGTCCTTATTTTCAAAATCTACACCCCTGAATTAATCGAAAATTACTACCATAACGATTTTTACCAAAAAAGTGTTTGACCGCCATCTTGGATTTCTAAATAGACATTATGTTCGAAATCTGCACACCCGGATTAGTCGGAAATGACTACCATGACGATTATGTCAAAATTTTCCGTTTCCGCCATCTTTGATTTTAAAACCGTCCTTTTTTCCGAAATCTACACCCCTGAATTAATCGGATATGACTACTATAACGATTTTTACCATAAAGTGTTTGACCGCCATCTTGGATTTCTAAATAGACATGATTTTCGAAATCCGTACACCCTAATTAGTCGGAAATGACTACCATGACGATTTTGTTAAAATTTTCCGTTTCCGCCATCTTTGATTTTAAAACCGTCCTTTTTTCCGAAAGCTACACCCCTGAATTAATCGGAAATGACTATCATAACGATTTTTACAAAAAGAGTGTATGACCGCCATCTTGGATTTCAAAATAGACATATTTTTCGAAATCTGCACACCCAAATTAGTCGAAAATGACTACCATGACAAATTTAACGATTTTTACAAAAAAAGTGTATGACCGCCATTTGGATTTCAAAATAGACATTATTTTCGATATCTGCTTACCCGAATTAGTCGGAAATGACTACCATGACGATTTTGACAGAATTTTCAGTTTCCGCCATCTTTGATTTTAAAACGGACCTTATTTTCGAAATCTACACCCCTGAATTAATCGAAAATGACTACCATAACGATTTTCACCAAAAAAGTGTTTGACCTCCATCTTGGATTTCTAAATAGACATTATTTTCGAAATCTGCACACCCGAATTAGTCGGAAATGACTACCATGACGATTTTGACGTTTCCGCCATCTTTGATTTTAAAACGGACCTTATTTTCGAAATCTACACCCCTGAATTAATCGAAAATGACTACCATAACGATTTTTACCAAAAAAGTGTTTGACCGCCATCTTGGATTTCTAAATAGACATTATTTTCGAAATCTGCACACCCGAATTAGTCGGAAATGACTACCATGACGATTTTGACAGAATTTTCCGTTTCCGCCATCTTTGATTATAAAAACCGTCCTTTTTTCCGAAATCTACACCCCTGAATTAATCGGAAATGACTACTATAAGGATTTTTACAAAAAAAGTGTATGACCGCCATCTTGGATTTCAAAATAGACATTATTTTCGATATCTGCTTACCCGAATTAGTCGGAAATGACTACCATGATGATTTTGACAAAATTTTCCGTTTCCGCCATCTTTGATTTTAAAACGGACCTTTTTTTCGAAATCTACACCCCTGAATTAATCGAAAATGACTACCATAACGATGTTTACCAAAAAAGTGTTTGACCGCCATCTTGGATTTCAAAATAGACATGATTTTCGAAATCTGCACACCCTAATTAGTCGGAAATGACTACCATGACGATTTTGTCAAAATTTTCCGTTTCCGCCATCTTTGATTTTAAAACCGTCCTTTTTTTCGAAATCTACACCCCTGAATTAATCGGAAATGAGTACCATAACGATTTTTACAAAAAAAGTGTATGACCGCCATCTTGGATTTCAAAATAGACATTATTTTCGATATCTGCTTACCCGAATTAGTCGGAAATGACTACCATGACGATTTTGACAGAATTTTACGTTTCCACTATCTTTGATTTTAAAACCGTCCTTTTTTCCGAAATCTACCCCTGAATTAATCGGAAATGACTACCATAACGGTTTTTACCGTAAAGTGTATGACCGCCATCTTTGTTTTTAAAATGATTACCATGACGATATTGACAAAATTGTCTAGTTTTCAAATAAAAAATCATTTTACGTCACACCTGGCCATAATGTGAGTTTTACCGCACGCTACGCTAATTGTGTACTCACCACGGGCAGTAAAAAAGAAAGCCCTCTATCGCATATTTACAACCCTCGCCTGCGGCTCGGGTTACAAATACCTGCGGCTCGGGTTACAAATACCTGCGATTTCGGGCTTTCTTTCTTTTACAGTCCTTGGTAAGTAATGTACTATTACGTCACACCTGGCCATAATGTGAGTTTTACCGCTCGCTACGCTTACGGTAAAACTCGCATTATGGCCAGGTGGGGACGGTAAATTGTGTACTCACCACGGGCAGTAAAAAAGAAAGCCCTCTATCGCATATTTACAACCCTCGCCTGCGGCTCGGGTCCCAAATACCTGCGATTTCGGGCTTTCTTTTTTTTACAGCCCTAGGTAAGTAATGTACTATAATAATATTATAGTAAAGTAAATATTTCAATCTTTTATTTCAAGGATCTTTATAATTCCATCGCACTTCTCGCAACTATAGGGCAATGGAAACAGGTCACTACGTGTTGGGGATTTCATACAAGGTTACCCGTTTTAGTGGCCTCTTAGTGTATCTAGCTGGCAAACTTACGTAATGCGCGTAGGACGATTTAGCACAGGTCCGTCGTCTGTGAGCTCTCGTTCCATACTGAGCCAGAGACGACGGCGCGATGTGTTTTGTCAAGTTTTTAACCGATTTAGAGTCATCTTCAAAAAATTACACTTTATTTAAATTTTGCGTTACAGTAATGATTTTTTTTTTTCGTGGTAGATCTATAGCTGAACTTTAATATATTTATATATTTAGGGCAGAATATTTATAGGACTTCCGTGAAAAAAATTAAATGTAAACCTGTTTTCATTAAAAAAATTGCAATATTCAGAAGGTATTTTGTCTATTATCCAAGATGAATCTTCAATTTTTCTTACCATGGCCGTCTTGAACATGATATACTGAATTGTATTCAAATGTTATAAGAAAGGTTCCCTTTATTTGAGTAATCTGAAAAAAAAACCAGACGTCTAACTGCAAACTCTGAAGAGGCCTGCCAAGAGAAGCCATGTTTTTCAGGTTTTTTTCTCAAAAATGTATTTTTTATCCCATGGCCGTCTAGATAAAGGAACGGACTTTTATATGCATTAAAAGTTAATTTAAAAACACAAAGCATTTTCGCTATAACCTCCGAAGAAAATGATGCATTTCGCAAATTACGCGCATTTTGGGAATAAGGCCTCTTAACATTAACATTTTGTTCTGGATTCCTGACGATTTTTTCCTTCACCGAAAAGTGTCTGATAAATATCAAATGATATTTCAGACTTAAGTTCTAAAAAACTCAGTAAAAACACAAACGATACATTTGTTTAAAAGTTTATACTTATAACATAACATAGCATAAATACTCTTTATTGCACACCTCAAATAATAGACACAAAGTATGCCCAAGTAAAAAACAAAAAACAGAGGCAAAACATAATAATATTAATAATCTAATATAAACATAGTAATAATCAAATAAGAGTGACAGTTCTAAATAGATACTTTTCTCATAATTTATTATCAATAAATTTCTGATTGAAAAATTGTTCGTACGGATGTCGATAGAATAGTCGATATTTAATTAAACACTAGGAAAAGTGCATATTTGTTCCCGTCATCCGGGCTTTGTTTATAAAGGTAGGTTCACATTTTATGATTGAAAAGTCTATGCAGTAGGTAGTATGTCTCTATCAGCGCTGCCTAACACTAACCATACCTACCAAAAGTTCGTATTTCAAAAGCCATATTTAAATCACACTTGACATACTCCGACCCATTTTAACCCAAACAACACAGTCTTTGTTCAATCTTAGAACAAAGAGTGTCAAGTGACTAGCCGATATATTGCGCAGTTCGGGCTTCCGAAAAAAGAACCGATTGTGTTATTGATTTCATAATTTCAGTTAGTAGTTTAGTTACTAAGTTTCTAGCATTGTAGGCGATTTGGTACCCTACTGTAAGCCTATCAATGTAATGGATTTAAAAAAAAATACTGTTTATGTAGGTACTGTTAATGGGGTGAGTAGGGACAAAACCAAAAAGTTCTAACTTGGAGCCTATTTCTCAACAGGTATTAGACCAATATTATTAGTCCACGAACTGTCAAATCGTATGGGTTTCCATGACAACGCACTAATAATATTAATACTTACCTAATACCGTTCGAGAAATAGGCCCCTGGATAAAAGTTTGTTTTTATATGGGGCATGTTGATTTTTATACATAAAAAATACGGTCGTATTATTTTTATATTTATTTATTATTTGTCGATTAATTTTATAATTTTAATGATAAACATAAAATAGTGGGAAATCCCACCTCACCTCGTAGTTGAGGTTGGTATGGATAGCAATAAGGTGAGTTGAGAAAATTGCTAGGATTTACATTTTTGGATTGTGCATTGCAATAGTTTGACTTGTTAAGAGAATATTTTATTTGCGTAGTAGCGATTTAGCAACCTTGGTCTAAAAACACCAACTCGCCCCTTTAGCATCCCTACTCTCCCCATTCATGACCCAACTACCCAGTCATCCCTTCTTACCCCGTTTTACGGTACTGTATAAAAAAATCCTTTTAATATTTCTATATAAGTTTTTTTTTCAACTGACTGCTTTTTTAAACCGACTCCAAAAAAGGAGGGGTTGTAGAGGACGTCGTCCTCCTCCACGACCGTGCTATAATATTGCATGAAAATCCATTGCAGCATCGTCGACGATGCTAAAATTTGCGACCATAAAAGCTCCATCAAAAAGTATGCGCTGTTGTTCGGTCTTCAAAGTCTCAATTCAAGCATTATTGGATTGGACTAAGAGCTGGCTACGTCAGATATGACACAATAATAAGAGCAACAAAACCCGTCTGGTTAGATTGCTGTACTATCCTTATTGCTAGATCTGGGCATCTGGCAGCTTTTAATGGGTGGAGGTCAGAGTGACAGACTAGTCAAATTCTTAAATTGAACAATAGTAATACCAAAATAGGTAAAAACTGCCGAAGTTGTCTCAGTTACAAAGGACAGGGCCTATAATTAATAATCATCGGACGGTAGTAGACCAAAGCATAGCTGTATTTTTGTTTGTATAATTTATAGTAAAAATGCTTCGTATAACCACTTATTGCCGCTCGAGTGCCCAGCACTGTTCCTATCGCAGAGAAATGGAAATGTAAGGGGTCGATCTCAATGAACGCAGCTCCATTCGCTTGGAAACTCAACGCTGGTCACATCTCCGACGCCACCGGACGCTCGCCACTAAGACCTATAACACACTAGGGCCTATAACATTAGAACAAAAACATTGCGTATTATTACGAAACAAAAACAGTAGACCAACATCCAACCCATAAGTGGTTTACATTCTTCGACCTGCACCACTTTACAGCTGACAGATGTCCAGATTATATATAGTATAGCAAACTGACTAGAGGGGTTTCGTTGCTCTCATTATTGCGTCATATCTGACGTGGCTAGCTCTCCGTCTATTATAGTTGAAGAGTATAGGTATCGCCACGAGAGTTGAGGTGAATGGTTACACACACTGCTACATAAAGTACTAATAGCAAAAAAGGTAGCGAATGAACGAATGAGTGAATGAAATTTAAATGCACGATCGAATTATATATTTTAGAAAAATAGGTAAAACAAACAGCCAGAAAATAAAAATATGCTTTAATAGTTTTACTAGTCCCTTGACATATCTTCTTCCGATTCATTTAGATTTATTTCAAGGGTATGGTTTTCGGACAAACTATCAATCTTAGGTTCCATTGACCTGTATCTTTCTTCTTGTTCTTGAGTTTTTCTGAAAATACTGTGAAATGTCTCTTGATTAAGTGCTTCAATTTCTTCTTCTAATTTTCTCATGACGCTGTTAAATGTGAACTCAGTATTACTGGCCGCTACTCTTCCTTTTATGATTCCCCAACAAAGTTCAATGGGATTGAGATCGGGATGGTACGGTGGCAGACGTAATACCGAGTGCCCATGTTCTTCCAGCATTTTATCCAGAACGTATTTCTTATGTCGTGGCTTATGAAGCTGAATAATATCATATAAAACGGGCTTCGTGTTCTTTTCAGGGTATGTTATATTCTGCTTATTGAGCCAGGCCAACATTTCTGCTTTGTTTGAGTTTTTCGTTGGACACTGTTCATACTGTACATTATGATAAAAAGCATTATCTACAACTAAAACTGAATTAGGTTCTAGATTTGGCAAAAGTTTCTCCGTGACCCATTTTCTGTAATTGGCAGAGTTCATAGACCCATAATAATCGCCAGTTTTTTTATTTGACTTGAACGTGATTAGTGCGTTCGATAAAAAACCATTTTTAGTACATGCATGCACAATAATACAACGTTGACCTTTAGATATGGGCACTTTACATCCTTTATTTGTTTTATCAGTCCAAGCCTTTGCTGTTGAATGCGAGCTATCAATGTAGGATTCATCGGTGTACACGATAGGACGCCCCTGCTTATTATATTCCTCTAACTTGTTTAGATATAGCGTCCGTTTTAATCTAATGTCATGATTTTCAATAAGACACTGTCGGTTAGATTGCGATTTATTCCAGCGAAAACCTAACTTACGTACAATTCTCCTTAATGAACGTTCCGATCCTGCGAAGTTCATGTCACGTTTTAAAACATCGTCAATTTTTTTTATTGTGGGTAATGTTTTGTGTACTAAATGGAAGTCATATATGCATCTTCTTATGACATCGTAATCGAATTTATCTAAATTGGTTTTTGGTGATAATCTTGGTCGCTTCAGTCCCGGTGTCGTGAACGTGGTTGGTTGAGGTAATGACGGAGTAGATTGTTCAGTTGATGATGGGCTGTTTGCTCTTGCAGTTTCCTTACACACTCCAGTTACGATTCGTTGAATGCTTGACTTTGATACACCAGTTACTTCTGCCGTAACATCATATAATTCTGTAATTGATAAATGTTGGCCGTTATTTTTTAAGTTATACCTAAAATGAGAGAATACTCTGAATATAATTTCCCGACTTTGACCATTTAATGTTTTCCCACGACCCATCGTTTCGCTAAAAAAGAACTTGTTTCCGTAGTTATTTAAATGACCACCCGTTTTCTTACTCGTGGAAAATGCAAATGTCAATATATATGACAACGATAAAACAAGTGCCACATAATGCAATAGATAATTGTCTGAAGAGGTTTGATAACGAAATGACGAAGTAATGAAAATGTATGTAAAAACAACATGACATAATTCGCCGGTCTCTTGCCACCATCAATGTGCCTGCTCTTCTTGAGCCGTCTGGTATGGTCAGAGATGATGGTAAGAGACCTGATGGGGTGTCTTTAGTTCCTTGGAGCATGGGACGGATGTTGGTGTGGGATGCTACCTGTGTAGACACACTGGCTCCGTCCCACCTCCAACGAACTACTGTAAAAGCGGGTGCAGCGGCGGAAAACGCCGAAAATCTAAAGCGTAATAAATATAAAGGACTCGGCAGAGAGTACCATTTTGTACCCTTTGGTGTCAAAACTCTAGGTCCATGGGGTCCCAGCGCGCACAAGTTCTTTATTGAAATCGCGAAGCGTCTGGTTGACATAACTGGTGACCGAAGAGCTGGCGGCTTCCTCGCACAACGTATCAGCATTGCGATACAGCGAGGAAATGCCGCCAGCATCCTCGGTACAATGCCTCAAGGGCCTGTTTTAGATTTAAACTAAGTAGCTTTTATTTTAATGTAAATAATGTAATATTTTCTTGGTTAATAACACTTGATTGTGTAATTAAAACAACAAAATACATAAATACTTTTAAAGTAATAAATAATTTACGATTAATATATTTATCTGTCCTTTACCTATTCATTCAGATAAATATTCATTTAAATAAAACTATTTTAATTGGACAATGTTGCGTATATTATCAGTTAGTACGTAGGTATGAAATATATAATTACTAGCTTCTGCCCGCGACTCCGTCCGCGTAGAAGTCGTTTATTCGCTGTTCCTGAGGGAATAGTGTAGCCTATGTGTTATTCTGATGTATAAGCTACATTATTGTAAAGTTTCATTAAAATCGTTCTAGCCGTTTAGACGTGAAGAGGTAACAAACATACACACTCACAAACTTTCGCCTTTATAATATTAGTAGGATTATGATCTGTTTTAATTCAATCGGATATTTTTGTCTAAAAAAATAATTGTAACTAAATAAATTGGAAAAATCTTTAGTCAATCTTGCAGTTTGCTATTTTGCTATCGGTACGAAAAAAGAACACTAATTTCACCTCGCTATCATTGCATGCAATGTTGAATGTGTGCGTGGCCTCAACTCTCGTGCCGATACCTATAGAAATTTTTTTTTTTTCATTTAAAGGATTTACTATACATCTTTGAACAGGTCTTTTCTCTCTCCTCTCTCATATTTTTCATCAATTTCATCAACTTAAGATTTTATTGTTCGTGAAGTATATTAGTATAATATTAGCCATCGACATCCTGCAACAGCTGCTTGACCTTTTAATACGACACGGCCCCTTTTTCTTTCCACTTACTAAAAGTTCTTTATTTTGAGTTATGAAATGCAACAAAGACAACGCTCCAGCGTCAACATAATTTATTTCATTTCATTAGCGTAGTGTGACGTCATTAGTGTCGTGACGTCACGACGGGATGAGTGCGGACCGAATTGGGACGTGCTAGTAGCTGTAAGGGTCGGTGGCACTGTGGATCAACTTAAAGTTAGAATCCAAAAAAAGGTGTAACAAAAATGCTAGTTAAGGGCGTAATTGGTATCCTATTCTAATTATAAAAACCTCAGAAATAAAATTATAGACGTGAAAAAAAAAAGGTTTTGTACGGAGGGTTGACGTGATGCGACGACGTGCCACATAAAAAAAATTTTTCACTTCTCATGCTCGTAAAGTTCGACTTTAAGTCGTGTTTGGACGACATAAGATCGCATTTTATGCTCTAGGGCATAAAATAAAATTTTCTTCTAAGACTAAGAATGTGGCTCAACAGCCAAACAGAGTCAAAATATATTGCACAATTTAATTGAGCAGTAAAATTTCGTAGAATACTGAAACATGTTTTTTATTATATTCTTGCTATAGTTATTTGAATTGCGTGTTTTCTATAATTAAATAAATGAAATCAAATAAAATACGAGTTGATAATGATAATAGTTTAGAAATGCCCCGAAATGTTTTTATGACTTGGCAGAAAACAAGTATCTATGTCTAAATTCACATGTTGAAAAAACAAAAACATTAAATTTATTGGTGGGAACCATATTTGTTTTCATTGTAATATTTTTGTTACAACTTGAAATTGTTTTTTGATTCATCATCAAACACTTAAGAGCCATGCTCTTGTCGGTGCAACTCAAAGTGGGCTCTCCATTTGCTTCGGTCCCAGGCCTCCTCTTTGATCTCTTGGTACGACCTGACCTTAACATTATTTTTAATTTGGTCTATATAATTAATTCTAGGTCTTCCCCTTCCTCGCCTTCCTTCCATTTTTCCTTCAACTATCTTCTGTATAAAGTTGTCATGTCGTATGAGGTGGCCCATCATCCTCCCTCTTCTCGACTCTATGCTATCCATCAACTGCCTCTTTTCCTCCACTCTTTCCAGCACTTCTTCGTTCGTCACTCTCTCAGTCCAGCTAATCCTCTCCATCCGCCTCCAACACCACATTTCAAACGCCTCAAGTATACTCTTGTCCCTCTGTGTCAGTGTCCATGTCTCGCTGCCGTAAAGTGCTATGCTCCATATATATGTTTTTACAAATTTCTTCTTTGTGTTTTTGGATATGTTTGAAGTTAGTAGGTTCCTTTTATTATGAAAAGCTTGTTTGGCCATTGCTATCCTGGCTTTTATATCGGGCGTACACCTAGAGTCGGCGGTGATGAGGCTTCCTAAATACCTAAAGGATTTAACCATTTGTACCGTTGATCCATTTAGTAAAATTTGTGACAAGGGCTGGTTTTCTTTTTTTGACGTCACTAAAATCTTGGTTTTTTGATTACCGATAAATAATTTCCTCGCAATTTAAGTGAAAATTAGAGTGTAGCCCTCGTCCATAAAACCCATTTTACACTCGACTTTATATCAATCCTCGCTCGCAAGCTCGCTCGGATGGATAAACGCCTCGCGTAAAATCGTACGTTTTATGCACTTGTTGTACAATCTACTATTTTTCGCGGTAAAAAATGTTTTGTCTTACTTTTTCTTAGTTGCAATACGATACCAATTATGCTCTTAAACTGATCACTAGTATTTTTGTTACAACCTATAATTTAGAGGGTGAATGTTTCCAAAAGAACAAATATCAATTAGCTCGGTTATGATGGTCGGGCTTATCGACATGACAGGGTGGCGTTGCGCTGTCAGGGCCTCTATTCGAATCGGAATAACTGACAGTAGGTAGCGAGACAACTATGAGATCCCACTTTTGTGACAGTTGAAATTTGGGGTGGAAACACTCAAGAGTGACATCTAAAATGGTGGCCATAGCCATAGACAAAACGCTCTAGCGAGACCTACTGACAGATTGACAGTTAGGTGTGACACGTGTGGACAGATGGATTTCACTCTATCACCTAGCGAGACAAGTGTGAGAGCTACATCTCGCAGTTTGGCATGTCAAATCGCGGCCCAGATCGATAATTTCGTCCATCTTTCACAGACAATAGCTACTTGTGACGGTAGTATTCGAAAGCATAGCTGTATTTTTGTTTGTATAATTTATAGCATAAATGCTTCGCATAGCCACTCATGGCCAGCACTGTTCCTATCGCAGAGAAATGGAAATGTAAGGGGTCAGTCTCAATGAACGCAGCTCAATTCCCTTGGAAACTCAACGCTGGTCGCATCTGCGAACGCGCCACCGGACGCTCGCCACAAAGGCCGTAGGTATACTAACTCTGAATAATTTAGCATGCTGATAGTTGAGCAGTACCTAAGGTTTTGTCAAGTCTTAAAAAACAAAGGTGCATCATTCAGCAATAAAAGTATCTATAAGAGTGAATTGTTATTCTTCCCTCGTGTCGACGGTTAATATATGATGTATGCCCAGAAAGCAGCGATGCTGACTGCCCTGGCCATCGCGTCGCGTCCTTCAGGTCAAGTTCCGAGCAGGAGTTTTATACGGGCATGCGGAGCACGGCAGCAAGTGCGCTATTGTTTGCGTTGTTAATTTTTTTAATTACTTAGATATGATTTAATCTATCGATATTTAATCGATCTACGTGTTAAGTTAATCTTTAATATACTTATGTTACTGACTAGTGAAAACTTTGTTGGTATCAATAAGTTAATAAGTAGCTCATAACTTATGCATAAAATAAACGTCGACGAAACTTTTCTCCTATCGACCTATAAAAATGGTTAGACCTCGTAATCGTCATAACAGAAAAACTTTCAACGCCCAATTAAACACCGTTTAATATAATTCCACCGGGCCTAGAGTCCCAGTTGAACGGGGGATGCCATTTGTGTGCGTAATCCCGTATACGTGCACGATTAACTATCCTTGTGTGAGTGAACATGGATGGCTTAAAATGGCGTCTAAGTGTGAGTAGATGAATTAAAGATGGATGAGTAGAAAATAGGGAATGCAACCGGTTTTTATTTGTAAGAAAAATAACCTGTTAACCGGTTACAAACTAGTTTTCTCATAGAACATAAAAACCGGTTAAGGTAAGGTTAAGGTAAGGTAAGAACTTTTTCGCAATTAGTTTTCTACTATTCCCTAGCCTTAATAAGAATGAAAGCTCAAATACAAACACTGAAAACATTGAAAAAATAATCAACCCAGCATTATTTTTTCAATGTTTTCAGTGTTTGTATTTGATTGAATAACATACTATTGTATGAGTGGAATGCCCCACTTTAAAAAACATGTAAAATAATAATGAAAGCTCAGTTTTAATTGTTTTTTTTTTTCAGTTCATTTTTAGCTTAGTACTATATGAACCCTCGTTCTCAAGGAATGCATTTCGGGACAAATAGTATCGTAAATAGTTCCCTATGTATGTGTGAAGTATCTTCGAAATTAGTTTAGGTACCCGTTTTTGCGTGAGAAAGTAAAAGTTGCCTCATTGTCGGTAAGGCGCTACTGTCGTGAAAATTTATTTAGAAATAAACCTTATCAACAACCGACAATCCTCAATCCCTATTGGCTATTCCTTCTACTGTAGCTTCCCAACTTTTCTTAAATTCCAACCAATTCATGTCTTATCTATATTTTATTACATCATATCAATACAGATGGACGGATATTCGTATTTCGACTGCTGTAGCGACCCAGAGACGGGCCAAAGGATTTAAATGCAAAATAGGTAGTGAATAAGAATAAAAACAATGCGAATATTTAACCGAATGTCTCTAAAAGTTAAGACCGCATTCTAATTTTAAAATACGTTAACTATACATTACAAACACAACTTATCCCCAACACACAAGAAATAATCAGCCAATATTGGAGTTGCATCAGCATAATTTTCAAGCAAATTCTGATCTTTCTGATTCAGTCGTTTAGGCACGTTTAAAACACGTTTAGACTAGGTACTTTAGTAGCTACGAGTGGCTACTTCAATGCATTAAATACACAATACAGCTAACGCCAAAACGTTTCAGAAATACCTCTCAGTATTTTCTTGAAAATTATACCGATACAACTTCAATAAAACTTCAATATTGGCTGATTTTTTAAATATTTTTTTTAATACCACTACGGTGGCAAACAAGCATACCCCGCCTGATGGTAAGCAGCTACCGTAGCCTATGGACGCCTGCATCTCCAGAGGCGTCACATGCGCGTTGCCAACCCTTTACAGGGAGGATTCACTGTGTTGACGGCTAAAGGAACAAGGTCCCTCATCGTCAACACACTGGGTCCTCTTTGAGCTCTTTGGCAACCTTACTCACCAGCATCAGGTTTGTTTGTTGTTGGAGTTATGTTGGAGATAGTATTTATGTTTTAATGTGTTGTTTATGTTTTTTTTTAATTAAAATACGGCGCACTGACGAAAATGAATACGGCATGCAAGCTAAACATTTAGTCATGCATTGTGTTGAACTAAAACATCTACATCTACATTTATTTGATCAGAGAAAATAACCAAGCATGACTTAAATCCACAGCGCAGGCTTCGTCAAAAAGGATACAAAACGACATCCGCAACAAACTTCGTCCAATCTACACCAGTAATAATCTGCAACAGGCTTCGTCAGGATATAACGAATTGGGTTGACTAAAAAGAGATCGCTTTTAGGGATAAGCTCACCTTTGTGCATATCGTTTATATATTTAACTGTTTAAAGTTATACTTGTTTATGTGCACTAAAGTGATACATACATACATATAACATCATGCTATGAAATCAAATCGGACAACAAGTCACATGTACATTGATATTCAAGCGAGCTTTTTATACAAAACCAGGGTAAAATGCATCGTTAAATTGCAGATCGAACACCATTATTGATAAAAGTCAACACCTGAGTCAACAGAGGGGGTGTCAATAGCCGTGATGTGCGTACATTTGTCGTTGCGTGAGATATAGGGTAGATATACTAGTTTCCCGTCCAGGTTCATTTTGCCGTCCACTTGATTAACTGCAAAACAAATATATGGTAAAAACTTTTTAAGGTCAATGTTTTTATTTATAATTTATTCAAAAGTAGATTTTTTAATTTACATCTTTTATTTAGAAAAAACTTTAATATACTTAAATATATATATGAGTGTGGATGGCAAACTGACACAAACCCCACTTTTGCAAAAAAAAAATTTTTTTTTTAAAAGCCCGCAAGTATAACTTATTTTCGCGTACTATTACCCTAAACTAGCCTATATAAGCTGTAGAATGATATATAATATAATACAGTCACATAAGGGTAGTTCAAGATATTATTTTTGCATCACAAAGGTGGCAAAATCGATAAGTGGACGAAAACTAGCATAATTACCCTATATGCGTTAAATAGGTATGCACTGACATACTATGCAGTTGACCATAACTCCCTATAGTTTGTCCAAGGAGTTTCCGACTTACATAAAGATACTATCAGTAGGTATCATCACTTGCGAGAAATGAGCATAGTTTTTTTCTGCTTTTTCTGATATTCGGTTTGTCAGACTATATTATCTGAAGATTATCAAATAGAAGGGTTGTTTTTCGAGGAAGCATGCACATACCTACAGGTACATACATATCTGCTACTTACAGTATGACTTTCTGTTTCTTTGGCACACTATAATTCAAAAATTAGGTATATTTTTTGCGAATTTTGGAACGTCTCCACTTTAGTATTGAAATATGTAAGTTGATTAATTATATTGATTTTTACCTGCACAAAAGTTTGAGTCGTGTCTTCTATGCTCCCGTCGTTTACTTATCCGATTTTGAAGAATTATTTTCATCGTTAATTTAGTTTTTCGTTAGTAATGTAGTGTATAGTTGTCTCGAGTACATATGGCAGTAGGCGCCCGACCGTGACAGAGGGCGGACGTGCGGTATGTATTGACGAGCCAACGGGAAATAAGAGGAAAAGACGAGGACATTACAGGTGGCGACGAGGATCAAAGTGACTAGCACCAAAAGAAACGTGTATTAAAAAAAAAGAAATTATAAAATCGAATAATAACGGGCCATGATACACCGATAGTGTGTCAACAAGTTTTTCGTTACGCGCCATTCAAAGGTGAAATACATAAGTATTTGGAGGCTGAAAATAATTATTGGAATAGGTACGTCATTATAACTTTAACTTAACGTAGGCAAGTCATTAAGTACGACAAATGAGAATGATTACACAAATAAATCGGGTCCGGTCAAGACAATAAGCAAAGACGAGGGTATTTCCTTATCCGCTCGAATGTAAGACCAAATCCGATGAGGTATTTGTAATAACTCCTACTTAAGTAATAATCTGCACCTATCTAGTATGCAAGTTTCTACATTATAGTACATTACTTACCTAGGGCTGTAAAAAAAAGAAAGCCCGAAATCGCAGGTATTTGGGACCCGAGCCGCAGGCGAGGGTTGTAAATATGCGATAGAGGGCTTTCTTTTTTACTGCCCGTGGTGAGTACACAATTTTACGTCCCCACCTGGCCATAATGCGAGTTTTACCGTAAGCGTAGCGAGCGGTAAAACTCACATTATGGCCAGGTGTGACGTAAAATATATTATATCTACCTACGTTATTGTTGCATAAAAGTCACAGTTAGGAATTTTTTACAATAAGTGTGACACAAAATCCGCGTTCCGGGGCAGACTAAAGGAAATAATATCTAATAGCAAGTAATTTAAGTTTCTAGTTACCTTAGTACTGACGCCTGGTTCATATTGGTTACCCCGTAGCTATAGCTATGCATGTGAAAATATTTGATCGCATTAGACTCACGATTATTCAGACGAAACAGTCATTACCACAGTTTTGATAAGGATTATTCTACAAGACTATTCTACCTACCTACTTAAATGATAGGATAATTACAACTAAATACCCTATGGGGAGAGGGTGTTTTCTATCTTGCTCCAGGTTATACTGGTATCCATATTACTTAACACATTAAGTACATACACCGACACATACCTATAAGCATGAACATGGTATTTTACCAATGTTCGAGCGCAGGGTGCTAAAGAAGTAAATAAACGTACCTACAACTACTTAGTGCTTATTTAAAGCAATTCTATCTGCATTAAACCACTTTTGTCGGTTATCTTGCCAATTTACTTGACACTTTTATGCATTTAACGCATTAAGTGCCTAGCGGGCGCTTTGCTCGTAGGTGCGTAGCCGGTTACCTACATGCGTTTACACGTAGGTAGATGAAACCTCTTATTATTGCGAAAATGGGTTGTAGGTAAAGTGAAGGTAAAGATGGCAGGAAGCGTCGGTGCACTCGGTACACAAAATTGTATTGTTAAGTACATACAGTACCTATTGACCATGTAAATGACACCTACTAAGGAACTTTATCCATTTATGGTTGGAAATGCATTAAATTGCAAATAATAGTAGATAATGCATACACATTAAATTGTAGAGGTATTATTTAGCATGACCATTTAATTGGCATCTACTAAGGAACTTTACTCCATTTATGGTTGAAAATGCATTAAATTGCAAATAATAGTAGATAATACATACACATTAAATTGTAAAACCATTTGGTATTGACCATTTAATTGGCATCTACTAAGGAACTTTACTCCATTTATGGTTGGAAATGCATTAAATTGCAAATAATAGTAGATAATGCATACATATTAAATTGTAGAGGTATTATTTAGCATGACCATTTAATTGGCATCTACTAAGGAACTTTATCCATTTATGGTTGAAAATGCATTAAATTGCAAATAATAGTAGATAATACATACACATTAAATTGTAAAACCATTTGGTATTGACCATGTAAATGGCACCTACTAAGGAACTTTATCCATTTATGGTTGGAAATGCATTAAATTGCAAATAATAGTAGATAATGCATACACATTAAATTGTAGAGGTATTATTTAGCGTGATCATTTAATTGGCATCTACTAAGGAACTTTACTCCATTTATGGTTGAAAATGCATTAAATTGCAAATAATAGTAGATAATACATACACATTAAATTGTAAAACCATTTGGTATTGACCATTTAATTGGCATCTACTAAGGAACTTTACTCCATTTATGGTTGGAAATGCATTAAATTGCAAATAATAGTAGATAATGCATACATATTAAATTGTAGAGGTATTATTTAGCATGACCATTTAATTGGCATCTACTAAGGAACTTTATCCATTTATGGTTGAAAATGCATTAAATTGCAAATAATAGTAGATAATACATACACATTAAATTGTAAAACCATTTGGTATTGACCATTTAATTGGCATCTACTAAGGAACTTTACTCCATTTATGGTTGGAAATGCATTAAATTGCAAATAATAGTAGATAATGCATACATATTAAATTGTAGAGGTATTATTTAGCATGACCATTTAATTGGCATCTACTAAGGAACTTTACTCCATTTATGGTTGGAAATGTATTAAATTGCAAATAATAGTAGATAATGCATACATATTAAATTGTAGAGGTATTATTTAGCATGACCATTTAATTGGCATCTACTAAGGAACTTTATCCATTTATGGTTGAAAATGCATTAAATTGCAAATAATAGTAGATAATACATACACATTAAATTGTAAAACCATTTGGTAATGACCATTTAATTGGCATCTACTACTGAGGCATTAAATTGCGAATTTTGAAAAGCAGTCGATAATACTGAACATTTAGACATTAAATTGTATTGTTTAGTATCTAAAATAAAAAAAATAAAAAAACTTGACCGTGCGCGATTAAATCATATGATATGATCTGGGCATTAAAAAGTGATAGATGTAATGAACGAGCGAGATGGGAGATAACTGCCCACATGGTTGCTTGAGCTGCTGATGAATAAGTTATTGCTATGCAGTTGGGGTTTCAGACTGTCTTATAATAACCTACATGTAAATGAATTTTATGATCCGGAAACTATAAAGCAAATACTTGTAGTTGCAAAGACAAAGACCATATTTACTTAAATGTCTGTATAATAATTCACACTTTTAAAAACGATGGTTAAATGTGTCTGTTATTATCATTAAACTCCTATTGAAAGAAAAATATAAGTTCATACGTAGCATATTGAATAGACTTGCAAAATAGGCACATGGTCCAAATAGGTATGAAATATAAAAGTGAAATAAATGGAGAATTTGGTACTAGTGAAATTAACAAAAAAAATTGATAAAGTTGGCTACCGTAAAAGAGGGTGGTTTAAATATAGGTGGAGACGTTTTTACACCAATTTGTCCTTTTCCTCCGTTATAAAATACTTTTTCTCGCCGCACTTTACGTAACACACAAGAATGAAAGAATAGTAGATTGTACACCAAGGGGATAAAGCACTGTTTTATGTCACGGGCGCTATATTGAATCCTGAACGTAACGAAGGACTCCAGATTTTACTCCCGAGCGCAGCGAGGGGGTTATGAGTTAATTCCCGAGCGAAGCGAGGGAATTAAGACTGAGTCCTGAGTGCAGTGAGGGGTTCAAGCGCGCCCGTGACAAAAACAGCTTTATCCCCGAGGAGTATACTCTACTTTTCTCACCTCTTGCGAGACAATAAAATAGCTAAGGCTACTAGAAACGGATTTTTATTAAAGTAAATCAAAAGTAAAAACCGGCCAAGTGCGTGTCGGACCACACATAGCAGGATTCCGTACCTTCAATGGAATAAGAACCAAACTAATACCAAAAGGTCGTATCTGATGCCTATGGAAAAAGTTTTTTGGAGATAACTCAAAAATGGCTAAACCAATAATGTTCAAAAAAAATTCCTAGAAAGTATATGGTAAGGCGCATCTCCTCAATTTTTTTCATATTTTTTGGACTTACGGTTCAAAAGTTACAGGGGGGGGGGACAATTTTTCTGACTTTCGAAGCGATTATTTCAGAAAATATTCACTTAATCACAAAATGGTCAAAAAACCTCAGTGTTATTTTTAAAGACCTAACGATTTATGTGTCACATGTTGATATTTAGTCAAAAATATAAAAAATAAAAATTTTGTTACATGTATGGAGCCCCCCCTAAAAATTTTTTTTTTCAAATTTAACTACATAACTGAGTAGCGGCATACAAAATACACCTTATGTGTAAATTTTATTCAGATACGTCGTATAGTTTCCGAGTAAAATGGCTGTGACATACGGACGGACAGACATACAGACAGACATGACGAATCCATAAGGGTTCCGTTTTTTGCCATTTGGCTACGGAACCCTAAAAATTTATTCTTGATACATTAGTCCATTTTATTCTAATTTTATCTTCTATTTTTATAGCACCTGCAGTTTTACTCCGTATACTGCAGCGTCTTATGACACTCGCAGCATTTGTTTTAGGTATTTAAAATTGAGGTGGCCAGCACGATTTTCCGAATAAATTCGATTTTCAAATCAGCTCGACGCGGCGGCGCGGGCCCCGGCTGGCGTCGCGGGGCTGTGCACCGTGCGGACTTTATGAAATTAGACTTTAAGCACATAACAATAAGAGCTATGGGAAGTGAATTCACATTATTAACCGGCGGGTTATAATGAGATTTAGTACAACATTATAACCCGGCTAAAGCCAAGGGCTATAATGATTTGCTTTCGGTGAGGTTTGCATGATATATAATTTGGCATTGTCGAGCAGGTGGTGTGAAAATATAATTGTTTAACTAAACAGATGAAGAAAGTTCAAAATGATGCAGCTTATGTGTGTTGCATTGATTTATTATGTATTCTACTAGATGTGACATCTAGAACAAATTTTGTGCCCCATGTTTGGCGGTTGACAGCTGTGCCTGAATCAAAGAGTAGTATAGACTTGTAGTGGCTATACGTCTGTTTTCGGTACGAAGTGCCACAGCGCCATCTGTCGAGACGGAGTCGAGTTATTCTGTCAGCGTTAAGCGACGAACAAAGTATTAGAAACTAGGATTTAGTGTCTGGTGTAACCGATAGATGACGCTAGTGCTTTAACCTGAAATAAAAGGAACGCGATTTTGTATGGATATTACCATCCATGTCTATATCATCCTTGGCAAATAGGAACCGATCCAAAATAGTGAAGTGATAATAAAATCAAGTAAATTAAAAGGATGCGCCTCATCGCGGCTACCCTATTCAATATATTATTAAAAATACAAATTTTAATATTTGATATATTTTCCGATTTTACAAGTAGAATTGCGTATCGCACTACTCTCAAGACGTGTTAACCTTAAATTCCGAAAATTCATTAATTGAATTATAACATGACTTTCATTGGTGTAATAATACATACATAGATCGTGTTATTTACCCATACTTGTTTAAATATGGCAAGAAATTATATCAAATGTTTAAGTGTGAGGAACATACCCTCAATTTTATACTTGAAAAATGTTTGAACTTGAGGATCGGGATATCAATACGCACATTACCGTTGAGGTTACAATTGTTACAAATATGTGGCCAAAAAAAAAAAATTCACTTTTGTTGAAAAGTGTGGATACGCTAGAGAGTTGATAAAGCTCCCTTTAAAGGTCTTGTATTTCTACTCTCAGAGACACAAGCTAAGTAACAAATCTATAACGGTAAATTGTGGTCGGTTCAAGAGGAATTTCCTCCCACGAACGCTGCGGCTGTGGAATGAACTCCCTGCCGAGGTTTTCCCAGCGGGCTACAGTATGAGGTTCTTCAAAAAAGGAGTGAATAGGTACCTAAAGGGTAGGCAACGCGCATGTGAATCCTCTGGGGTTGCAGGCGTCCATAGGCTACGGTAACTGCTTACCATCAGGTGGGCCGTATGCTTGTTTGCCACCGTCGTAGTATAAAAAATATATATATATATATATATATTGTGTTGAGAAAATAAAATAAAAAATATTATGGGACAATCTTACACAAATCAACCTAGTCCCACGGTAAGCTCAATAAGGCTTGTGTTGTGGGTACTAGACGACGATAGCCTTGTATGCTGAAATGGTTAAGAAAAGTATACTCTTGTATGCAGTTGTAAATATTATAATTACTATAACGTAAGTATTGATTTACAAGTAACCGTACTGTACGGTTTTATCCTTTAACATTTGATACGAGTTACTTACTTTCTTATTAACTTGATACATGCTTGATACGCAACTGTATACAAGAGCACAGTTCTTAAGTTTCGTTTAAAACGAGTATTTCTTATAAGTGCTATTGAAGTACAATATTTCCCTTTAGACAGTATTCTAGTAAAATTTTTATGATAAGATAGGCATGACGCCTGCGCAAGGATGACATGGTCATTTGGGAAAGCGTTCCACATTTTGACTGGCACATAAGACTTCTCAAACACTGCCTGCGCAAGGCTGACTATCCTTTTGAGCAAGGAGCACACAATCGCGGCAACATTATTTATTAACTGCCTCCTGGGCATTAATTTTGATTTATAATAAAATTGACTGTGACCACCTGCGCAAAGGTGTATAAAATTATGATAGTCATATCATTATTATTTGGAATCTGCTTTCTAGTTATTGCGACGAACTGGTATAATATTCAGCCTTCGCAAGGCACATTATTAAATTTATAATTTGGTTGGGCAATGAGGATAAACGCGCACATTGGTTATGGTTTGGAAATTTCTAATCCATACAGTCTATGTTACTGTTACCGAGTCTCTAGAGACTAGACCTCAGAAAAGCGTCAGAAATGGTTCTAATATAACAGTTGATATGGACCATTTATAATCTAAGGGTTTTTATCCTTATTAGCCTATAGCTAGAGAAATACTATTCACAAATTACTTTCGGGGTAATTGGACCTCATCAACACTGAGAAGTATGTAAAAGGCAAAATACCCTAACCTGCGTAAGGTGTATTGCTCAATCATTATTAATCTGCAGATAAGCAGTCTAAAGCGGACAAATTCATTATACGTCACAGTCGGAACTAACCGACGACCATATTTACAGCTTCAGATGAACGTTCATGCGTCCTAGTAACATTTTCTTTTGCTTATCATATAATGTGGTCATGGTGGTGAAAAGGTTAAAGCCATTGTTCCGCCTCCCGAATATAACTGATTAAATTAAAGCATATAATGAATTGATATTTCAACCTCTCCTCGATGCAGGGAAACTATCATGCTGCTGCGTAGGCAAGCATGTTGAAAACCGAAATGTACAAAAATGCCCCTACAAGGGTTTGGCAACTTACTTGCAAATATTTTGAGACTACTTATAATGTTTTGGTATTGTAAAAAAAAATTGCAAGTAGTTAACAGGTTTCTGTGATCCGTCCATGTACAAGTGTTGCCATTGCCATGACACAGACTTTATTTAATCTGTAATTACTAAAAAAGACATGTAATACCTCGTTTGAATGGTTAAGACATCATGAGTACACATACTATGTAATGCTCTTAAAACTAACTTCTAATGGTTTGGGACGGGAGTTTCAGATCCTACAGGCAAACTCCCTCAAAAATCTGAAAACTAAACGGTCTTGCCCAGAACTGAAGCCTTCTTTGCTACAGCAAAGAGTGCCAACAAAGCAGTCTCTGGTTAACAAACACCTCATTCATCGAAGTTTTTAGTGCTTTTAAATCTAAGGTTTGCATAAAACAGTATTGGGTTAGTCTGATTAAATATAGTGATCAATTGGAAACATGAGTTGCAATAAATTAAGTACCTGAGACTCTTGGTCTTTCTTAACCATTTTTTAATAGTAACAACAACCTGGGCAATTGTGAATAAACAAAATTAGGAGCAGTCAAGCTACCGAAATCCAGTGTTAATCTTAGCTGAAGGATAGTTTAACTTGTTGATATAAATACAAGTATCCTATATCACTGCTTAGCTTAATGCTATATGTTTCCATTACCATTGCCAATATTGGTTGAAAATAACTATAGTAAAAATCGCAAGTGATTTCAAAGCAGTTTGTAGGGACGTAGTCCACTTAAAAAAAAATATATATTGAGAAGAATTAGAGAAATGGAGTATTTACACCTTGATAATTGTGTTAAGGAAAAGTAATCTGGATAATCCACAAATTATGGGAATTGTATTTACGTTAATACATGTATCCAAATTAAAACAATGTTAATATATTATTTAAATGTACAAATAAAAAAATAAAACAAGAAAGGGATGTAGTGTATAGTTGTCTCGAGTACATATGGCAGTAGGCGCCCGACCGTGACAGAGGGCGGACGTGCGGTATGTATTGACGAGCCAACGGGAAATAAGAGGAAAAGACGAGGACATTACAAGTAACATCTTATGTTATTCGAAACATATTATTTAAATGTTATTGATTTTATTTTCATGAAACACGTCAAAAGTGAAGTTAGGTTTTCTTCTTGTCACGAATTAGTCATGTCAAATACAAGTTCACGTCAAAATAAAATTTTGGTGACACAACATCATCGATTTGAAATATTAAAGTAAGAATAGGTACCTACCGATGTTTTTACTTGTCCTGTTGTTAATAGGTACCTATATTTTATCAAAATAAACATATTTTGAACAATCCAACGAAAACTACCCTCTGACGTGCGACACAAAGGCGGGACAAGTGCCCGCCCGCTACCTTCCAATTAAATAGGCGCCCAAACGTAGCTTTGAGACTGTGTTTTAGTACCTACAGTAAGCATCGAATTTATATAGCGACAGCTGAAGTGGCCAATATCGAATTTAAACATTGTTTTCCACTTCCTCAGTGGAGAACAATGTTTAAATTCGATATTGACCACTTCACCTACATCATGTTACTTTCGACCAGGAGTGCGATTTTTGAATCTCACCAAGTGACTAATTCTCACCGATGTGAGTGATTTCCGAAAGTAAATCATTCACATCGGTGAGAATTAGTCACTTGGTGAGATTCAAAAATCGCACTCCTGCACTCGGGGTCGAAAGTAACAACCGAAAGTTTTTATGTTCCTGTAATTTATTAAAAAAGAAAAATACAGAAATAACTAGTGAATTTGATTTATAGAGCATAAACGAAATTTATATATTGATACATTTATTTAAGCATGACAGATAGCGTGGTATCAGCACAGATGTAAAAAGTGTTACGTTGGTCCCCAGTCACCCCTATTATAGGACAATCTTAAACCGACCTAGCCCCACAGTCAGTAAGCTCAATAAGGCTTGTGTTGTAGGAACTCGACGACGATATATAATACATACATAGATGTAGATAAACACTGAAATACATTGAAAACATCCCTAACTCAGGTACAGGTGATAAACACACACATAAATGCCCTTACCGGGATTCGAACCCGGGACCTCCTGCTTCGTAGACAGGGTCACTACCTACTAGGCTAGGAGGCTGTTGAAACTCATGGCTGAGTGGTCGTGGTTGTATGATGAGACATATCTATTGTGTAGTGGATAATGCAGCCCTTACAATCGCCTGCACTTGCGACGGTCTTCAGCGTTACGGAAACATTGGACTATGGTTGGTACTGGCAGCTTAGGTCTCCATCTTCAAGCACTAAGAGTGCTAGGTGAACCGATCCGTGACCCATCGCGCTAATACTACCCTGGAGTCGATAGCGCGTAAATATGTTTCAAAATACAAGTAAGGCCGAATTTTAAATAAATAGTGTTATGGTCTAAGAGATGGCCACGTCAGATATGACACAATGATGAGAGCAACGAAACCAGTTTAGTTAGATTGCTATACTATCCTTATTGCTAGATCCGGGTATCTGGCAGCTTTTAATGGGTGGAGGTCAGTGACAGACCGGCAAAAATTTTAAATTGGAAAATAGTAAAAACTAAATAGGTAAAAACTGCCGAAGTTGTCTCAGGTATACAGGACAGGCTCTATATTTTAACATTAGAACAAAAAACATTGCGTATTATTTTGGAAACAGAAACAGTAGGCGACAAACTATGAATTACATTATACGTCGATTTGGACTACTTTCCCCATCAGAAAGTTTTGGCAATGATATTATCTAATTATTTGTATAATTTCTCATAATACTGCATTAAAACCAGAACTCTAGGAGTTGTATTCTTTAAGTGGTTTTCATTCTTCGACCTCCACCACTTTGCAGCTGCCAGATGTCCGGATCTAGAAATAAGCATACTATATCAAACTAACGAGAGGGGTTTCGTCGCTCTCATTTTTGTATCAATGGTGTTCCGGAAATTTGGGAGGCGTGTGCGGAGCCGAAGCCAACGCGCAGAGTCGCTCTCGACAATTTAATTAAAAGTAAGGAGTACACTAAGCAGGTGCTGCCCCTGCCCGCGTCATGGGACGCACGCAAAGACAGGAATCTAAAATGTAGGTACTAGGCTATTGGGTGAAAAATATGGCCTAACTACTGGGCTATTGGATGAAAATTCGGACACCTGCCTAATAAACTTATATCACATTTTATCTCTGGCAGAAGGTGACTCGCCGTCCTCCAACTCCTCCTCAAGGGCAACACCGGTGCGGGGGCTGGGGGTAGAGAGGTGTCACTGCCTTTTAACACATTCAGTGCCGAAAACCCGACTATCGGGTATTTGATAATTTCGTTCCCAGGCCGGACGACCCGATAGTCGGGATCGTGGTACTACAGCTTTATATGACGAAATTTTAGTGGTCTGGCGCGGATGTCTTGTTTGGCTGGGTGGCAATGAATGTGTTAAACATATAGCAACTCGCCAATGTTTCCATATCTACCCTCGAGAACGCAGCTCTAGCGACCCCACTCTGAACAGCGGGCTAAGGCAAGCCAAAGGCACCTGTCCCACCCATCCGACACGGCACCCCAGGGGCGCATTATTAATATTGGCAAGTCATACTAACATTAATAGTGTAGGTATGTGTCGGCCTTAGTAACGAGCGTTCGGGGTTGCGTTCGGGCCGCGGCATTACGTCGAGTTTACAAGGGAATTGAACCGCGTTCAGTGAAGCCACTCCTATACATTTTCATTGGTTTGCTATAGACACGTTATAATATAAGAATCCGAATTTTAGAAATAGCTTTTTAACCCAAGCCTAGACGGAAAATCGTGCCCCTCAGCGCCACGCGCGCTATGCGAACCGGTTATATTTTGGACGTGATATCACGTGCTGGTGCTGAGGGCACCACTTTCCGTGTGCGTGATTTAACGTCTTTGGCGGTCAAAGGGTTAATAACATACTCTCATATCTATTTATCTTTTCACGTTTATTTTTTCTTCTCATATTCCGCACCAACAATGATTCTATGGTCGACTGGAAGAGAATGCCTCTTGACATTAAGTGCGCCTTCTGCAACTTTATATATGTTTTACTGCGCCATAAAGTTTAAATAAAATAAACATTCAGACCACTTAAAAAAATCTTACTATACTTAGGTACCTCGGATATCAAAATGAAACAATAACAATTATTTTAAACCAACTTTATTTTTAGCTAAAATATAATAATTCATACATCAAAGAGGATCCCTAATTATACTGTAATAATACCGCGAAATACAAAAAAAAGAAAAATAGCTACCTCACATAATACTCGATAAAACTGGTTGTGCGAACGTTGTCAAAGAATAAAAGTTTTCTGATCTTAAACTAGGTTAAAATAGCGAACAGGTTTGGATGGTCGTCAACAACAAACTAACAAACACAATGGGAAACTTGGAAGCTAAAACTTAATATGGCGGGCTGTGGTTGACAGAATGACAGCTGTCATTTTCGTTGTTTAAGATGGCACAATTTCACTAACCGGTTTTTTGACGGCAATATCTTGCCTTTGATTGGGTTTAGGCTAGTCTCATAACAGAAATAGTGTTTATACAAACACTTGCGATAGGTTAATGACGTTGTCTTTTTTTTTCAATATGACATTTTAGCAAAATTTTCTGGTTCGATGTTTGATATAGAGAAAGAAAGCTGGTCGCGTAAGTCGCGTTAGTGATTTTTATAACGCTTGTCAATCAATTATATTTTGTAAATGCAACCCGTACCTAACATTTACTGTCAATTTCATAGTGAATTGACAAGTAAAAAGAATAAATGCGAGTACTTTTAAAACATTATTCTTAATGCATTTGATTTTCAGTGCAACTTTGTGCAATGGATTTTGTAGCAATTGTTACGCGCTAGTTTTTTATCTTGTTATGAGATAAGCTCCATAAAACCAACTTATTACTAGCAATATCAAACCCACAACCCGCCCGTAACCGCCACGCGTGCGAGAGAAACAGCAACATACACCAACGCTAACTAGTGACAAAGACAAAATGATTATGTCAACGATTGCTTGGGGTCGTACAGTCGTACACATATAACACTAATATGGCAAACGTTCCATGATATGCAACCACTTAAACGTCAAACTGTGCGCCCCCGTGACTTTGAGAAAAAATACCTCACCAAATGTTGTGTCTGTATTTAGTTACTCTTTGATATTTTTTGTCTCTGTCACGCGGGCGAGGCACAGTTGGCGTGCGAGCGAGACGCACTAATAGACCCAAATAAAACCCTACCTACAGTTAGACCGGCGCACATCGCCTCTTACTACCTAATTGTTAGTAAAAATCCCTTAACACATTCAAAATATATATATAATTAATTAATTATATAGTAGCTGTCGATACCATTTCGTATATTACTTGTATAATATCGTACATCTATTTTTTTTTTTCAAAATATCTGTGCCTAATATACATTTAAGCCGATTCTTTGAGAAGCTCATAAAAGGTAGAAGTATTTTGGACATTTCTTTGATAACTACGAATTGTACGAAGCTTTGTACCTTCAAATTAAAATGTTAAATGCATTTCAAACCGAAAATAACCTAACGCAAAAGCCTGGGAGTCTAAAATTTAAAAAAAATCATAGCAAAATATATTTTAAGTGTAAAGTGAAGCATACAATACAACACATGTCTTAAGTATTCAATATACATAGTATTTGATCACTTACATGCTATATTACGAGCTATACTGATTCCATACGAAATTACAACGACTACTGTTATTTAGTACATACAGTTGTTTCCACTTATTTAAAAAAAGATTAGAAAAGAGTTCTAGAGTTTAGAGTACTCTGATCTACAAAGCAAGCGCGGAGCAAACTTTTGATGCCAACATGACGGAAAAAACAACATGGCCGCCCGGGCACGTTCCAAAACACGTTAAGTACACTCGCGCATATATTTATTTTTATTGGCAACAACAGTTTGCGAAAAATCATTTATTACGTATTAATTTGATATGATCAATTTTAGACTTACAATAAACTACAAATTAAAAATATAAATGACAAATTGTGCCGTGGTTTGTGCCAAGCTTCTACACCTCGAGAAATCAATTCCATTCTGTACTGTGAGTCGCTATATCGTCGTCCCTTTCGCGCACACGACCTAGTCTAGTGTGCGACAGAGACAGACGGTTTGCAAACAGTGTGCATTAGTTTTATTCGTATTATATAATTATTTATAATCTCAGATTATGTTTAACCTTTCCTAAATGACTCGTATACCGATTGGGACGTCAAATTTAACTAGTTTTAGTCAATTATTCTACATATTTTTGCCCAATCAGTTTATAAAAAGCTTCATTTGCATTTTTACAGAAAGTTTAATTACGCGTAAAAAATCAATTCCAATTTAAATATTGAAGCACAATTGAAGTTATTGGTAAAGATAACATTTTCTAGTCGTTAGTATAGTTACACTTAATAATCTCGAAATCGGAACGGATACTAAGACAAGTCTCTAATAAATTTCACGTAAAAATACAGATACGCACTTCTTCTAAGAAATGCATTTTGAACACAAGAACTCTTGCTTCAAACTCGCCATTTTTTCGTTCCAACCAATACGTTCCGTTACGAGAGAAACTAATGCAGACAGTTTGCAGAGCGAGAGAGAGGCGTGGCTTGAGTGCGAGAGAGATAGATGCATTACATGGTGCTGTTGTCCCACTCCAGCTGGCTGATGTTCCTGTATTTATGCTGTTTGCCGGACATCACTGCAAAAAAAGAATTTAATTTTTATCTAGATCGTTTCAATGCATCCTCATCGCTCCTCTAAAAGTGGTTCTATGACTACATTTAATTTGGCTCCCAATTCATTCTGAAATAAATATATTGAATTTAATTAATTCAATATTCTGCTAGCAACCTCAACACTTGTGTCATTGCCTTGTGGTGACTATTTAAGATAAGTTATTAAGAAAACTTTACCCAATACAGAACCCTGAGGTACTCCGACTGTCTGTAGTGTGGATGGATAATGACCAAATTTTTTCTAGTGTACTTTACACCTCAATAACCTGCGAACTGTTAACAGTAGAGTATAAGGATTGCATTTTGTATAGTTAACTATAATAATGTCACATGTGACACCCTGTCATTGGAGTCAGAAGCCTTCGAGATGTCAAGCTTGTTCATTTATTCTGGAGCTAATGGCTTTCGATAGCTTTTAAAGTTGACATGCGGTAGCCTTAATTGGTGGTGACCTAAATGATTTAATTATTGTGTAACAAATTAAGTCTGGCCAGCCAACGAACACAGTAGCAATGTACAGCGAACAAAAGTATGAAAACACTAAAAATCAGTGAAAAAAGCAGCAATGATCATCAAATTCTATGTTTTTAATTTTAGTTGGTATTTCCGCCTTTTCATTAGGCGACATTTACTGTTTGTAAAAAGGAAACGGATATATTTTGTCGGATCTGTCATCAACAGCAACAGATATCTGATTGAGGCAATTGACATATGCCTTAAAAACTAATTTAAATTCAATGTAGAACGTTGCAGGAGTTCTATCTCAATCGCGCTTAAGAAGAGAGAGTGAAAGGCAAGAAACAAATTCAATGTAAAAGAAATGTGAATTGAAATGTTCGTCACGAAACACGGTGTCTCATCACAAAGGGTTGCCTGAGGGAAATGATTTGCCAGAGTATAGTATTAGTAAAGGTGGCGCACCCTGGTCGTCCTCGTCCTCGTCCTCGTCGGAGGAGTCGTGCCGCTCGGAGTCGGAGTCGCCCGACTCCCCGTCCGAGCTTAGCTCCGCGCCCTCCTCCCCGCCCTCCCCGCCGCCGGCCGCGCCCGCCTCCGCTGCGGCCTGCTGGAAAGTAACACATTTCTCTCATTTTAGTCGTATCATTGTTATCATTATTAATAAAATCAAAAGTATCTTCTTCGTTATAAAATATAATTATACTATCATTTACTATACTTTTGTTTACACTATCATCAGTGTCATCACCTTCAACATTAGTATTATCGATTACAGTTATTTATTATATTTGTCTTAGGTTAGGTAACTATTATTAAATTCTAATACTAGCAAAATAATATCACTAGAGTCTAATGCCTTTATTATTAGTATCAAATATTTTGTCATTACTTTTTTTATCTCAAGCAAACCGATATATTGTATAATTAAACATGTATCATCATCCCACCGGGAGAGGCCTATATTCAGCAGTGGACGTCTTATGGCTGAGATGATGATGATGATCATCCCACCGATCAAATATAGTATTAGGAATAAAAAATCAGCCCAAAAAAATGGCCCCACAATAGTGCCACAAGCACGACTCGAGCGGTACTTTCTTTTCTCTGACAGTCTTACTACGGTATAAGACTGATTGGTTACAAATTGTCACGAGCCATATTTTCAGTAAATCTTGTTCGAATTTGTTCCTCCTTTACGTTGTTGCTCGAAGCATCATCCCTATTAACTATTATACCGCCGCCCATCATTATTAATCGTATGGCATGCACATTTAAAGGACAATCAGAGTATAGCCTTGAGGTTGTCAAGCCAGGTAATCAGGTCAGGAGTGAAGGAGACCAAATCTTCAGCTGGTCCAGAATAAGAGTGAAGGGGACAGCGCCGGAAGATATGTTCAATGGTGTGCTCTTCCTCACCGCACGACAGAGTGGAGAAACCTTCCAACCCCATTTGTAGGTTGTAACAATCATGACCAGTCCTCAACCTGTTCAGGCGACACCAAAATTGCGGGGGAGATCGAACCCCTTTAATTTTTGTGTCGGATCGGCGGTAAAGGTGTCAGCAGACCGCCGCCCATGGACACCGCCCAAGACCAGAGGGGTTACAAGTGCGTCGATGGCCTTTAAGATGGGAGTCTGCCCTTTTCTTAAAGATTTAAAGGACGGACTGGAGTTTACAGAACCTTATAGTACAAACATTTCTCTGGTCAAGGGTTTTTCTGCTCCGAGACGGGAATGGTGCCAATAAAACAGGCTGCGAACTGGGTGGATCTGGCGATTTCATGTTTAGGTGTGGCTGGCGCGATTCTCTGAAGTGCGACTGTGGGGCACCTGTACAGTCTATCCACAACATTGTCCATGAATGCCAAATAAGGAAATACCCTGGAGACTACCCTCTGGACTTACCATCATTAAGCGAAAACGCAGCCCATACTCAAACTCAACTCAAACTCAAACTCAAACATTTATTCAGTAAGTAGGCCACAAGGGCACTTTTACACGTCAAAGTAAAAGAGAGAGAAAAAAATCAAACTACACCGGTTCTAACCCTACACCTCTGACCCGAGAAGAATTATGTCCGGCAAGAAACTCGGCGGGACTTATTTTTTCAAAACAACAGTACATCAAAACTAAACAATACATATAAGTGCGTTGTTCTATAAGAAAACATATCAAACCAAGGTTAGATTAACCAACAATAGGTTATAGTTTAAGAAAAATACCAAAGAAAAAAGATGAGTCCAAATCTGACTATTGAAAATAAATTACATACAAGTTTGATATACTTTCTTACCTGAACTGTGTCTTCTACATAAATTTCCAAATTATAATAATCCATCATCAACAGTTAGAAATAAACTTTGAATTTAAATAATATAAAAAAAAGTACTTAAGTGATTCTAGTATACAATAAACATACTATTTCTAAATTATACTTAGAGATGTATAAGGTCTCCAAGTGTCTTGATCTATATATTCTATATAATAAAAAATATGGATAATCAAGCACCGAATGTTGTGTCTAAAGCCAATTAAACTAAAATTAAATATGATTAATAAAAAGTATTAATTAATAAAAACTAGCCATGTTTAGTCTGGTGAGAAACAATATTCTGTGCTCGTATTTTACATGCGTGAACTAAATTACAATATAAAAGTGACATAGAGATGTACATGTCTCTAAGCGTCAGGATCATTAAATATATATCTATACATATAAATATTTGCGAATGCAAGACTTAGAGATGTATAACGTCTCTAAGTGTCCAAATACTAAATAAAAACAAAATAAAATAAAAATGAAAAACAGGTAATACTGGACACTAGTAAAGCTGCTTCATAGAGTAATGTACCTAATAATTTCTCAATTTGTATTGTACTAACTATATCAAGCTACAGGCTTAAAGGCATCGTTATCCTCAATGAATTCCTTTAAAGTATAGTACTCTCTCCTCAACAAATAGCGCTTAACATAAGACTTGAATTTATTTAGTGGCAAATTCACTACATCAGCGGGGACTTTGTTATAAAAACGTGTACAGTTCCCAGTAAAAGACGTACGAACCTTACCGAGGCGGTGGCCAGGCTCAGCAATCTTATCTTTATTTCTAGTGTTATAGTTATGGATATCACTGTTGAGCTTGAGTTTATGGATGTTTTTCCGCACATACATAATGTTTTCAAGTACGTATTGAGATGCTACGGTAAGAATATTTGCCTCTTCAAATTTTCCTCTTACGGATGCTCGACCGCGCATTTTATAAATGCCACGTACAGCTCGTTTTTGTAGCACAAATATGGTCCCAATATCAGCTGCTTTACCCCACAACAGAATTCCATACGACATAACACTGTGAAAGTAACTGAAGTATACCAGCCTGGCAGTTTCACTGTTTGTTAGATGGCTGATTCGCCTCACGGCATAGGCTGCAGAGCTAAGTTTCCCAGCTAGGGTAGCTATATGTGGATGCCATTGTAATTTCGAGTCTAAAGTGACTCCTAAGAAAACAGTTTGATTTTCGAATTCCATTATTTCATCATTTATTATAATCTTGCTGCTGTTAATCTGCTTGACGTTGGGAAGTGTAAATTTGATGCACTTCGTTTTCTTGGCGTTCAAAAGTAGGTTATTAGCCGTAAACCAATTTACTACTTTGGAGAGTGCACTGTTAATACTATCGAAGCTGTTTTCTTTTCTGTCCACTTTAAATATCAGAGATGTGTCATCAGCAAATAACACTATATCATGTTTATCTTGCACAATTTTAGGTAGGTCATTAATGTACACCAAAAACAGGAAAGGACCAAGTATTGAGCCTTGAGGCACTCCGAGTGCCACAGGGGACCCAGAAGATTGAGTTCCATTAATAACCACTCGTTGTGTTCTATCCGATAGGTATGATGAGACGAGGTTAAGGGCACCAGCTTTGATCCCGTAATGGCTTAGTTTTCTCTTTAGATTTTCGTGATCAACGCAATCAAATGCCTTCGATAGGTCACAGAATATTCCAACAGCATCTTGTTTTTTTTCCCAAGCGGCAAAGATGTGCTCAAGAAGAACAGCACCTGCGTCAGTAGTCGAGCGACCTCTGGTAAAACCAAATTGATTTCTGGCGAACAATTCGTTTCGGTTAAAATGTGACACAAGTTGATTTAGAATTAGTTTCTCGAAAACTTTGCTCAGTGCCGGCAGTATTGAAATTGGTCTGAAATTGCTTGGTTCTGTTCTCGATCCTGATTTGAACAAGGGGATGACTTTGCTGTGCTTCATTATGTCTGGAAATATTCCTGTATCAATACATTTGTTAAATATATCAGCTAAATGTGGTGCAATCGATTCAACAATGGAATGTAGAACTTTAACAGATAGGCCCCAAAGATCTTCAGTTTTCTTTAAATTTAGGGATTTAAATGTTTTAATAACTAAGTTCGGAGTAACATATGAAAATTTAAAGAAATCTGTACACTCTGCTATGTTTGTTTTCAGTATTGCCTCAGCGACGTCAGGCGATGAATGAAGAGACTTTGTTGTTTCTACCGGTATATTAGAGAAGAACTGCTCAAAATGATCCGCAACTTCAAGGTCCGAACTCACTAAATTATTATTAATACGTAGGTTGTAGTGCGGATCTTTGATTTTACGTTTCCCAGTTTCATCGTTGATTACTTGCCAAACAGTTTTTACTTTATCCTTGGAATTTTGGATCTTTCTGGACAGATAATCAGCTTTAGCAGCGGCACACATCATCTTAAAAGATTTAGAAAAGTTCCTGACATAATCTAGGAATTCCGGACTTTTATTAATTCTTCTCAAGTCATATAAATCATAGAGCCGTCGTCTTTTCTCATGAATATCCGGCGTAGCCCAGTCGCTAAATTTCGTCTTGACCTTGCCTTGCACCTTCTTCGGAATGAAACAGGCATCAAATTCCCTTTTAATACAGTTAAACAACTCAATACTCATACGGTTAGGGTTTTCCTGGGTAAATGGAACATAACATAATTGTTTCGTGATATTCCGACTGAATAAATCTAATCGTCTTTCGGAAATTGGTCTGCACATAGTGACTTGTGGAATATCCTTAGTTTTTCCGCTAAAAGAGGCTTTTTGTCCACAGTGGTCAGAACTTAAGTTGTTTATTATAGATTTACTAGTCGCATCCTTGTTACTGAAAATGTTATCTATACATGTAGCACTGGTTGCTGTGATTCGTGTAGGCTCACAAAATAAATTTACTAAATTGTAGGATTTGAAAGTACTAAGTAACCTTACACACATGGATGAATCTTCAAGTAAGTTGATATTAAAATCACCACACACAATAACACTTTTATTACTACAAAAAACACTTGTAAGAACTTCATCTATCACTGACTCAAATGTGTTATAGTTTGCCAATGGAGGCCTGTACACGCATATAATTATAAATTCTTCTAACTCGACACAAGAAAGTTCAATATGGCGTTCCACAGACAATTCAACAATGTCTTTCCGCTCCTTACTTTTTATATCATGTTTTACCATTATTAATGACCCGCCGCGAATGCAGGATTTTCTAAAAAATTTACTTACTACACTATGATTGTGGAAATTAAACATAAATTCATGACCTTTTAGCCAGTGCTCCGTTATACAGAGGATATCAATGTTCGAGTGTTGTACAAATAAATCAATTTCCAGTTGTTTACTGGTAAACCCTTGAATATTTTGGTGAACTAAGTACAATACATCAGTTTTACTACTTATGCTAGCATCACAGTTATGTTTAGGAACGGAGCCGGCTGGTGCACTCGTTGTCGTAGCAGTCAGTTTAAATTGATATCACCAGACGGCTGCCTCTCTAAATCTGAGCCCCTGCAGTATGAATCGGGATTCGTCTTAATAAAAAGATTGGGTGAAGAACCTAGATATTAATTTGTAAATATCAGTTGTTTTGTAAAGCGACCAAGACATGCCATACGATAATAGTACATTACTTACCAAGGACTATAAAAGAAAGAAAGCCCGAAATCGCAGGTATTTGTGACCCGAGCCGTAGGCAAGGGTTGTAAATATGCGATAGAGGGCTTTCTTTTTTACTGCCCGTGGTGAGTACACAATTTTACGTCTCCACCTAGGGTACGCTAAAACTCGCATTATGGCCAGGTGTGACGTAAAATAAAATAAAAGTACTAACATGAAAACAGTAGTTACCTCATCCATGGGATTGAGCGTGATGGTGAGCGCGGAGTCGTCCCAGGCCATCTCGTCCTTGTGCGCGCGCGCGGCGCGGGGGTGGGGGCGGGGGCGGGGCGAGCGCGCGCGGGCCAGCGCCACGCCCCCCGCCAGCAGCAGCACGCCGCACGCCACCACGCCCATCAGCAGCGCCACGTGGTCTGCGCACACACACACGCATGTAGGGTCAGGGTACACCGCGCGCGATCAACGCACTCTAACCTCTAATCTAACCTAACCCAATTTTCTGGCAACAGTATGTTCCTGTGGGGTCACAGTTTTATCCTAACCCAATTTTATGGCAACAGTATATTTCTGTGGGGGGTCACAGTTCTAACCTAACCTAACCCACTTTTCTGGCTTCGCTCGTCCTTGAGCTTACTGTGGGACTACATTGATTTGTGTAAAATTGTCCCATACTATTAATTTCTCTATTTATAAGTATTTATTTTAAGACTTTCCGAGACTGATGATACTTTCTATTAATATATGTTATAATTATATTTCTTATCTCCTCCTCCAAATCACACACAGTCAGTTAAAATTGTTGAAATAATAGTAACTATCTATTAATGTGCTTTGAGAATCCCAAACAGTAGTTTTCTAGGACCAACTTTATTTTACTTGCTTTAATCGTCAATAAAATATTTATCGTACCATAATAGATCAATGAAGATGTTGTAATTCTGTCGATTTTCAAATTAAAATGTACAGCAGTAAACAACTAAACACGCGTCTCACAAATAACTAGTCTCGCCGGAAGATTAACGCTCGCTTGGTGAGCGCGCTCGGTCAGGGACCTAATTCTCGAAAGGTATTCGACACGTTGAAGCGGATCCATTTGGTGGTAAAATCTTTGAAATATTTCATGCGTGTTTATTGTATGCAATTAGTCTGTCTCATAAAGCATAGCATAACACATTTGTATATATTGGCGTCAATAGAAAAATAAAATAAGATAAGAATGCTTACAGACGTAAACACAGCAAGACTAGTTTACTTTAGTTACTTTCATAGCGTCGTGTGTTGGTGTTATCCACGTTAATCACCTGACCCCGATCACCCAGGTGATTGTATTTGACGATTTTGTCTTCTGAGATCCCCCAGGTGATCCTATTGGACGTTAGGTGGTTAGGTTAGGTTCGTTAGGTAGCTTCAGATGCCCGAAGGGCAAACCGCCCAGAAATAGGAGCCCCGCAAAGCGGGGCTCCGTCTAGTTAAGTTGCGGAGGAACTGTTTTTTGGAAAAGAAACACTTATGGATAACGTAAATGGATCACCTGGGGGATCTCAGAAGACAAAATCGTCACTACAATCACCTGGGTGATCGAGGTCAGGTGATTAACGTGGATAACGTGCATGTGTTATGGTTTATTATTGTGGGGTAGAGCTGCTGATATTGAAACAATCTTTATTTTGCAAAAGAGAGCAATTCGCGGGATTTATAACTTGAAAACTCGTGATTCCTTAAGAGCACTGTTTAAAACTATTGGAATCATGACTATGCCAAGGTAATATATTTATGAAAATATTATGTATGTAAGAAAGAACCTAGGTCAATTTTATAGAGGATGCGATATTCATAACTTAAATACTAGAAACAAATTTAAATTAATAGCAGTGACAACTAGGTTAAGTAGAGTCAGAAAGTCATTTTTGGGGCTCTGTACCCGTTTTTATAACGTACTACCTGACCATATTTTAAATTTACCTGAAAATAAATTTAAGACCAAAGTTAAGCAAATTTTAACAAATAGAGCCTATTACAGGTTGGACGAATATTTAACAGATAAAGACATATGGTCAGATACTAATGTAAATATCACAATACAATAATAAGAGAATATTATAATGTAAATAATAAAAATGTATGTATATTATAAAAGATGATGTGTAATCCTATTTTTTTGTAAAATACTTAGGTATTAATTGTGCATGTATGTTATGACACTTATGACATTCGAAAAGTGTTCGCAATGAATTTAGTTTGAATAAATAAATGAATATGAATATATGAAGATGAATATGAAGATTAACAAATATGGCTGCGTTCCTGGGCAAAAAAAGCACTGGACACATGACAAAATATTATTAAAGAAATTAGTTTTCACTGAAATACAAGTAATTAACGGATATTTTGATGAAAAGTAAAATAACAAGTTTATTAAGCTGACAATGAAACCAAAGTTGTTGAATTTAGGATCGGAACAGGATGCTGACCTTTTTAATGATAAGTGGAGACTTTTATGAACTAAACTATCCCAATATGTACAAATGTTTTTTAGACGGGACTAATGTGCCATCTGTAATTTTTTAGGAATGGTTTGGTACAAATTTTCTTTTGTGTAAGTATGTGTATTCTCAATTCTCCTGTGTTTTTTTCTGTATTATTCCTATGTCAGTTAGGTGGACATGTGTTAAATTCAAAATAAATGAACTGATATCAGGGGCCTATTATACAACAACTTGTAACTAGTAATATTAGCGGTCTCTTTCTAACAAAAGGAATTGTAAAGAGACTTTCGTTAATATGATTAGTTCCGCGTGGTTACGCTATCGGCCCCTAATTTCACTATACATGGATGACTCACTAGTGGCGCCGGCGCCGGCGGGCGCGTCGCGCATGCGCGCGGCGGGCAGCTCGGCGGAGTGCGCGTCGCGCTGCGCGTGCGCCGCGTACACGCGCGGGGACAGCGCGTGCCCATGCGCGTGGATTGGCTGCCGATACAAAAACAACTTCAATCATTTTACACAAAAAAGAACCGACTTCACTTAGCCTCCACCTTTCCAAAAGCAAATGCTCGAGCTGCTGTAAAAAATACTCAAATCACTATAGGTGTGCCTATGATAATTAAAGAGTTCCCTCGATTTCACCAGGATCCCATCATCAGATCCTGACCTGATGACAATGGGACCAACTGTGACTCGTATACTCTTTCAAACAAAAAAAGAATTTTCCAAATCGGTCAAGCCGTCTTCGAATAATCAATGAACATACATAAAAAAAACAAGCAAAAACAAAGATCCCGACGAATTGATAACCTCCTCCTTCGAAATCTTGAAGTCGGTTGAAAAAGAAACGACTTCACTCAGCTTATTCCACCTTTCCAAGAGCAAATGGCCGAGCTACTTCAAAATAAAAACTTTAATCACTGTGAATCTTGAAGCAAATCAAATTATTTTGTTCAATATTTTTTTGATTTGCAATTTTTAAGTAGTTACACTACTATATATAAACTGAAAATAGATGTCATATACTTCAGAAAAAGTGACCAAACCCTCCGGTGTCCGAGGCCAGATTTGAACTGGCGTCTTCAGCTTTCGCGGCTGACGTCCTGACCACTAGACCACCCGGTCACGGCGGAACTTGACAAATTTTCTCATGTATATGCAATCTCTGAATTTGAAACGGCTAGGCGCCGTTGACCATACTCTAAGGGCATGCGCAGTACGTGCTTGCACCTCCTATCCGAATCCCTTACGAGATTCTGGTATAGCGAGAGAGATGGTGCTGCCATCTATAAATCTTGAAGCAAATCAAATTATTTTGTTCAATATTTTTCTACTAGTCTTTATACGAACGTCGGTCCGGGTTTGAAGTTAATGTTTGGGATAGTTCTGATTTTATTTAAAAAAAGTTATTAATGTAATTTTACTCATTGGGTAACGCACTTTCGATATCAGTTGGAAGTTTTCTGATATCTGTTATATTTACGGAGTTATGGCCTGGCCACACTTAACGATTACACCCTGTATAAACCTTCTTCTTGAATCACTCGATCTATTAAAAAAACCGCATCAAAATCCTTTGCGTAGTTTTAAGGATCTAAGCATATATATATAAATATAGTCCTCCACATCGATTTCGATGACGGCGACCCCAACAATTAAGGATTTATCCTTTTATGAGCTCTTATGTGGCTGGCCAGGCCAAACTTGCTCTTAAAAACTCTTTTGCACTCGTGGCAGTAGAGTTGACCGGCAGTGTTGTGTGTATATATGTAGGAGGGTTTCGGTCTTTCTTTGCGTAATTGGCGTTTTACGTCTAAGGTCCTGAGGCGGGTCCTCAAAAGAACGGATGGATTTAAAGATGGTAGACCGCCAGGATGATCGCTTTGCAGCGAGTTCCCCCCAAGATGCAGGATCGATAGCGCAAGCGTTTAAATGTCGTTTGAGCACGTCCTTAAAACGTAGATGTTGTCCGCCATGCCTCCGCTTACCCTCTGCTAGCTCTGAGTAGAATACAGCTTTAGGCAGACGGCAATCATCCATTCGAAGGACATGCCCACACCACCTGAGCTGACGCTGCATTAGAAGCGCCTCCATGCCGCACATCCCGGAGCGATGGAGAACCTCAGAATTGGGTATATGGTCCTGCCACTTAATCCTGAGTATTGATCTTAGACATCTTAGGTGGTAGGTGTCTAGTTTTTTAATGTCAAGACTTGTACAGACACCATATTTCTGCGCCATATAGAAGGACAGGTATAATTAGAGCCTTATATACGCTAATCCTTGTCTCCAGTTTAAGATCATGGGACCTCCATACTCGGCCGGTGAGTCTCCCGAAATTGGCAGAGGCGCTAGCAATGCGCGATGGTATTTCCGAAGCCAGGGTGTTGTCATGTCTGATAGTGCTCCCAAGATATTTAAAGTGACAGACCTCATCTAGTTGTTTCCCTCCTAGATTCAGCGATGTTGAGTCAGCTTCAACTCCCCGTGGTGGTTGCTTGAGGACTTGCGTCTTGGAAGCACTATTTATTTATTTATTCGGGGAACCAACAGCTAATAATAATAGTGTAGCTATATTGGTAAGTAACAGAGAGCCAATTAAAGGTTCCCACCAGTAGCATCATTATACCAAAAAGCAATTGGTGGTTTACAGTAAATTGTACAACATGTTATCAACTATTACCTACTAAGTGAATATAAACAAAATAATCTGAGACTTATACATTAACAGGATGGCATTAAGCATTCTTTTAACCATACTCAACATGGCTTTATGCAACGGAAATCCACTGTGTCCAACCTAGTGTTGTTAAATGATTTTATTACTGAGGCAATGGATAGCGGTGATCAGGTAGACATTATTTACACGGACTACAGTAAGGCCGTCGATCGCATTGACCATAAGTTGCTTATTATGAAACTCCAACGCTTAGGGAAAAATGGTGACATGTTGAGGTGGTTCACATCATATATTGATAACCGATCTCAAGCTGTTGTTACAAGTAATTATGTTTCTAGTTGGGTTAAAGTTCCAAGCGGTGTCCCACAGGGATCTTCGCTCGGTCCTCTGCTCTTTAATATCTTCATTGATGATATCTCTATATGCTTTAAGTTTTCTAGACTGCTTTCTCTCGCTGATGATATGAACATTTTTGCAAAGATTAAATCTGACCATGATGTTGCTTTAGTTCAAGCTGATCTAGATCGTTTAGGCTTATACTGTAGAGAAAATAAGCTTGATCGTAACCCTTCTAAATGTCAGGTAGTTACTTTCACACGTCAGCGATCACCGATTACTTCTGTTTATGCTATAAATACATAATCAATATTTAGTAAGAGTATCTTTCCTAAGAGATCTTGGCGTAATACATGATTCTAAATTATATGGAATTATACTGTCCGGTACGATCGGCAGAGGGCGGGGTGCAGCTGAAAGGCCGCAAGCCACTAAGTGGATTCTGACGAGCGCCCTTAAGAGTCCGGTAACGATTTGAAGACGAAAATCGCTAATAATTAAATTACGCACATGAATCGCATTTGATAAGATAGTTTGAAGTCTTGTTATTGTAAAACAGTTATTTGGGTCTCTATATTTTAATATTTAATACCCTAAAACTGAATTCTTACAGAGCTTGTTTAGTGAGGACGTTGATTCGTGGAATCTTGTCGCTTGTTTATTAATTACTAGCTTTTGCCCGCGGCTTCGCTCGCGTTAAATTCGGGGTAACACGGTTCCCCTTTGCCCCCCGGAATACTCCATACAAACTTCCACCCCCCATTTTAGGGAAGTGGGGGGTTAGAAAGAGACAAAAAGTAGCCTATGTCACTCTCCATCCCTTCAACTATCTCCACTTAAAAATTCACGTCAATTCGTCGCCCCGTTTTGCCGTGAAAGACGGACAAACAAACAAACAAACAAACAAACACACACACTTTCCCATTTATAATATTAGTTTGGATTATTGTTTATGGTCCCTAATATGTTTTATATTACCTGAATAAAGCATGATATATAGTTTATTTCTGTTTTTATATTTTTGTGAAATGCTTTAATACCTTCCCATAAATATCACCTAAACTTCGGAAATTTTTCATAAAATTGCTCTAGCTAAACATACTCTCCCTTAAAAAATATATATGAAAATGAAAAAAACTGTTCCACTTATTCCTCAGACGACTAATTTTCCAACGTATTTATGTATTTTACGTACTAGTCTAACTTCATTTTAATCAATAAAAGCCTTACTCTTTTCACCTCTCCAAGCAAAAATCGCGAAACAGGTGTTAGATTATGGTGAATTACTTATAAATGAAACAAGAAAATCAAAAATTGTTCCACTTATACAATTTAAAAAGAAACGTTCTTTCGAACTATGTACCTATACAAATTATTTAGAAGTTTCGTTAGTTACTGCAAAACAGTATCAAAAAGTTGAGCGAAATCGAAAAAAAAGTTTACCGGACTCTTAAGGTTTTCAGCATTACCTTGCTACATCGATCGAGGAATGGGTTAGGTAGGTATCGACGCAGACTTTTGATTACTGGGAATCGTCCAATAAACTACTCCACAGGTGTTCGTGGATATAGTCCCCTTCTCTAGGTTTAGCCCACTTACGTGGTTGCCCGGGATGTGGCCGCTGTGGCTACAGCTTCTTGGAGCCACTAGAGAAGAGTTTGCGGAGGTTACTATTAGTTTGAACACTCCACTAAACACTATGCATACATAGGGACAGACAATGGAAAGCGACTTTGTTTTATACTTACTATTACGTAGTGATTAGTTACTTGTATGGAGTATCCCCTTGAAAATTTTTTTTTCAGCAATTTAACTACAAAACTAAGTAGTTACACAAAATACACCTTTTTATTAAAGTACATCAAGATGTACTTTAATAAAAAGTAACTACAAGTAAGGTAACTACAAGTAGTTACCGAGTAAAATGCCTGTGACATACAAACGACGGACGGACGAACAAACGGACAGGACGAAACTTAGGTATAAGGGTTCCATTTTTTCCATTTTGGCTACGGAACCCTAAAAAGAATTATCCAAATCGGTCCAACCGTTTTCGAATAATCGGTGAACATCCTCATCAATAGCGTTCACATCACACACATCACAAGAGCCTGGCCTATGCACTCGTGTAGGTGGTCTTGTCTTTATAACGGTATTCTTCCCTATACCTTGTATAATTTAATTGATACATCCCCTCAAAGCAAGAATTTAACTAGAGACCGCACACGCGTACTACCGTAAGGGATAGATAGATAGATAGATATATTCTTTATTTGCTTGCCACAATATACACACAGTTAGGTAGGTACATAAATTACATCCTTAAAAGAAAGAAGCTATAAAAAATAGTTAAACATATGAAACCAAAAGCAAAAAAAAAAAAACGATTTCTGTGTGCGTTGCAGCAATACAAAAGGGTTCTGACTCAGCAATACGCTTCACTCTTACGGGCGAAGCACTGGTATTCCGCCAGAACCCAGGCCACGTCACATGTATGATAGAAGTATAAAAATCTTAATTTTCACTATGATTAACTCAATGTATCTACTTGTGTAAAAAGAAAAAGAAAATGCGGTGTATGCTGATACCGATATGTAATGTAGTGTAAGTATAGGTAGTGTAAAAAGATAACAGAAAACATATATTCTCCATTCAGGCTATATTCGGTAATCTGAAACCAGGTATCCGTGTGGAATACCTGTTATTTGCTTATTTATTAGTACTTTTTTAAAATGGTATTTAAAGGTTGCCTTTGTTTTAAGGCGCCTGACAGGTGGGGGGATATTGTTCCAACACTTGGTTGCGAGATACCGAAAACAGCCTGTAAAAGCAACAGTTATGTGTGGATGTACTTCCAAAAGGCAGCGTCGAGTAGATCTAGTGCCATATCGTTTGTGAAAAGATGAAATTTGTATTTTTGAGAAAAGGTAACTGGGCTTTTTGTCATTTAAAACACCAAACAATAGGCTTGCAAGATGCAAATGTCTCCTAGAAGACATATTCAATATAGAAGCTTTATTTAAGTACGGCGTGATGTAACTTCTGGGTGGGATTGGATAACAAAGGCGGTAGCAAGCGTTTTGGACTCGCTGTATGAGACGGCGAGTTTTCGCTTGTAAACGTGGCCCATAAATTATATCCCCGTAATTTAATTTGGAGAGGATGAGTGACTCACATAAAATTGCCCTTACTTTCTCACTTAACAAGCTTCTTATTTGGTACAAAACCTTCAAGCGGTAAAAACAGGATCTCACCAACTCCCCCACGTGCTTTTCGAACCTAAGCTGACTATCCATCACTAATCCGAGGTTCCTAGCCTCCTCAACACGTTCTATCAGTGAATTTCTAATAGTTACTTGTGGGTTTATGTCTAAGATTTTAGATATTTGACATTTTGTACCTAATATCATAAACTTTGACTTGTGAGGATTTAGCAGTAAACCGTTATCATCAGCCCAGGTGGAGATACTTTCAAGGTCTTCGTTTATTTTATTAATCATCTCGGTGATGTCGCAAGGACGGGCTGAAAGGTATAATTGCACGTCATCTGCGTATAAATGGTATTTACAGTGCCTAATCTTTTTTATTATATCTGCACTGAACATTATAAATAGCAAAGGTCCCAGAATAGAACCCTGGGGGACTCCTCGTGTTAACAACCTAGCGTTAGATACCAGTTGACTGCCATGTTCCTTTGAAATTCTAACAGATTGCGTGCGGCCATTGAGGTAACTATTGAACCAGGCCAATGATTTAAAGTCTATTCCATAATAACGCAGTTTAGAGAGTAGCAGACGAATATTTATACAATCGAACGCGCGAGAAAAGTCCAATAACACTAAACAGGTACCCATTCCAGAGCTTTGGTCGTACAGAATATTATCGACCACATCAATTAAAGCAGTTATCGTCCCCATTCCCTTGCGAAAACCTGACTGCACTTCAGGCAAAATACTGTTAATTTCTACATATTCATGTAATTGGTCATTCACAGCTTTTTCAAAAATTTTAGAAAGGAAGGGCAGTATACTTATTGGTCGAAGGTCTTTTAGTTCCAATGGATTATCTACCTTCGGCAATGGAGTTACTAGCGCCATTTCCATATAGCTGGTACCTCGCCAGTCAAATTGGACCTGTTGATAATGCCCGTAATTACTGGCAATGTGCGCGGAAGAGTCAGCACAACCATATCTCTACTGATAGAATCAATACCTATTGCATTTGTATTAATAGATAATATATATTTAGCCACTTGGTGTTCCTCTACTGCTTTAAGGCTGAAAATAGAATCACCGAATTGGTCGCATTCAAAATCTAACACTGTAGGTAACGAAACACTATCAATACCAGGCACATTCAAAAAATTATCGTTGATTCTATTAGGATTATTAAAGCGATCAGGAAGCCGGTCTCGATTATTCGAGTCAGATAGAACAGTTTTCTTGAGATTCTTCCATAATGTTTTAGAATCTTTGTGCTGTGAATTTATGTGGTGATTATAGTAAGCTTGTTTTTCGTTAAATATACTCTGTTTTACAAGTTTTTTCAAATCATTATAATATTTTTTGGTACCTTCTGATTTTGACTCTCTATATCTTAAATAAGCCTCATTGCGCTTCTCAATCATAATCCTAATAGTATCAGTAATCCAAGGTAAGCTATGATTGTGACGAATAGTGACGGACTTGACTGGTGCGTGCTTATCAAATAGAGAAAGCATTAAAATATTGAATTTTTCCACCATTCTCTCCACAGAAGGAGAACTTAATATGGATTCCCAATTAATAGACTGAAGGTCATTGTCAAAGTCGGTAATATTAATATTTTTTATTGGCCTATAAGTAATAGTTTTTGGTTGTGTTTTGGGTCGTTTAATTGGAATAGTCGCTATTACCATGCAATGACCGAGAGAACCCGTGATATTTGAGACGCACACATCATTGATAGGAGCATTAGTGCATATAACATCGATAAGTGTTTCATTGTTGACGGAGTAATGGGTAGGTTCTGATACAACTTGTACCAGATCTAAATAGTTAAGAAAGCAGGTGAGTTTGGTGGTATTACTATTAGTTGTGTCCAAAATATTTATATTCAAATCCCCCAGTAAAACTACATAATCATACTTAGAAAAGAATGTTACAGATTCTGTTAAAGAATCAAAAAATAAGTCCGCATTGATCCAATTTGGACGGTACGCTGTACCTATAATAAAACTACATCGATTAATTGTCACAGATATCCATAGTTGTTCAATATTTGCAACAGGGTGGGTAGTTCGGCGTGCGCGCACGCTATCTCTGATATAGAAGCCTACCCCGCCACCGCGGCCTCCGCGCATGACACTGGGACGCGGAGCGTTCATTCATTTATATCCAGGGACGAGCGAGATAGACTTAGATGACGATAAAATCACTTCTACAGCACAAAACAAAACAATTTACCATTGCTTTCCTTAGCCGACACAGCTTTCTAAGAAAAATATCAGGTTTTCTCGTAGTAAACACAGAAATTATTGAAGAAATCGCGAATTATATCTGTTTGTGACCCTCCACTGCTATAAGTAATGGCGTGGAGGGTAACAAAAATAGGTGATCCCATGACAAGGACCATCGATAATAGCACCTCTCTCGTACCTATTGAAAGTGTAATAAAAGATCATCCCGTTCTATCTCGTTCGGTATTGGCATTACCATGACAGGTCTATGGTTAGTACGTATATGTTCATTCCATTCGCCTCCCAAGTTTCCCAGCCTACTTGTATACCTGTTTGTCCCTGGCGACGGCGTCCATCTTGTCGGCCACGCCGCTGGGGTGGAGCTCGCGCGCGAGTCCGTCGCCGCTCATGTGTGGATGCACCACCGTCAGCTAAAACAAATATTAATATTATTGCAAGCTCTCGCCAATCAATAACGGAACATTTCTAAACTAATACTAAACAAGTAAAGCCTCCAAAAATATAAATGTAAAAAACTTTAAACACGGTTCTCACTTGGCATATTAACATAAGCCATCGCGCTAGTTTTCATTGAGATGATAAGTGATAACCTAAACTTTGTTACAGTGGGGACTGAAAACACAAAAAGTCTATATTGCGTTTCCGTATACACTCAGCTTCCGTGTCAAAGCTTACATTTAAATCGGCAACGTTTTTGTTGCTACCTCTATAATCTCTTTACCACCGGGAACCACCTCAGAGGGACACTAGTCATCCTAATTTTTTGAGTACTTGTAATTTTGAAAGATATTGCGCGTTAGCCGGCTCATTCTACTTTTTCATTACTAGACTCCGTTATCTTGTCGCATAGATTTTGTTTTTCAGTAGAGCGTGAATGATTTTTTTATCGACCTTCTTGATATCGATGTTTATATAATGCAATTGAATTTTCGCCTTTTAAGTCTATACTCAATTTCAATTAAAAAAAATTGTTTACAAATAAGTACATAACCTTATTGGTCTTACGTGAAAGTTTATTGTAATTATTGTGGAAAAAATATGATTAATCCTAACTAACGAACACCCTAGACTTTTATTTCTTCGTTTATTATTATATATATCTTTATACAAAAGTAATAAGTAGTACCTAGTGACACCTCTTTGAAATTATCAGTGACATACAGTATCGACATTTAGATAGTCGATAAAAAAATCATTCAAGCTCTACTGAAAAACTAAATCTATGCGACAAGATAACGGGGTCTATTCATGACCATTAATCTATTGCCAGAATAAAAATATGATAGACATTGAAATCGTGTATAAAATTGTATTCCCAAATTTTACCTGAACCAAATAATAGGAATTTGTTAACCAAAATTCATATATACCTATAGACTAATGTAAAAAGATGGTAACACAGTGGTAAATGCCTTATTTTCATACAAATCGGGAGACAATCAAGGACCACTGAGTTACTATGATTAAGAATATTTACAGTTGTTATTATTAATTTAAGCTATCGGGATTGATAGCCTAATTAAGCCTCATTCTGCGTCACAAAACAACAAATGAAAGTAATGGCCAAATATTCTAAAATATGAATTTTACGAAAAAGTCCCAGCCCCTTGACGAACGAGTATTTTGTTTATCATTTTCAAGTCGTTGTTACTTGGTAAGCCTCTGTCTCGGCTGTGATCATGTATATATACATAATGATGATACTAACCGTCTGTACGTATTCGTTGCTGGTGAACCGTCCATCAAGTTCGGAACAGGTCAGTTTGAACACGCGATTCAGGTAGTAGGCGGGCTTCTTGTTGCTATACTCGATCTCACGGAGGACCTGCAAAGAAATAGTATAAAATAAAAACAAAATGGTATGAACCGACAGACCATTGAACTCATTGATTCAACTGGTGACCGAAGAGCCGGCAGCTTCCTCGCTCAACGTATAAGTATTGCGATGCAGCGGGGAAATGCTGCCAGCGTCCTCGGCACAATACCGCGGGGGCCCGAATTTCAGGGTTCCGTAGCCAAATGGCAAAAAACGGCATTCGTCATGTCTGTCTGTCTGTCCGTCCGTATGTCACAGCCATTTTACTCGGAAACTATACGACGTATCTGAATAAAATTGACACATAAGGTGTGTTCTGTATGCCGCTACTTATTTATGTAATTAAATTTGAAAAAAAAAATATTTTAAGGGGGGGCGCTCCATACATGTAACCAAATTTCAAAAAAAATGTTTTTATCAAATATCAACATGTGACACATCAATCGATAGGCCATTTTTGAGTTATCTCCAAAAAACTTCTTCGCTATGCCTATGTATCAGATACAACCTTTATCTACACTCGCATTGTAAGTCCTCTAAAACGTGTTCAAAAACGGTAGGCATTGGCTAGCATTACTACAACCGATTTTACTATGATAAGCTTTTTATCTGTGACAGTAACGTAATTTTAACTTTACATGCTCAAACATTGATGTGTTATGAGTTTTGATAACATAATGTACACCTGCACGCGCCCGCGCGGCCGCCGACACGCCCCCCCCCCCCCCCCCCCCGACCGCCGGCACTCTCCCTCCCGACCGCCGGCACAATCGAGTTGGCCATGGCGGTGCAATAATGGCGGCCATTCTATGGTTAATATGAGTGTAGATAAAGCAGTGTATGCAACTGTACGTAATTAGGCCTTATTACGTAACAGTTACATAAACTACTATTTGGTATTAGTTTGGTTCTTATTCCCTTGAAGGTACGGAACCCTCCTATGCGTGGTCCGACACGCACTTGGCCGGTTTTGTTTAGATATATTTTAGACTTATCAACCGAGTTCAAGATTTCGAAGGAGGAGGTTATCAATTCGTCGGGATCTTTCTTTTTGCTATTTTTTTTTATTATTATAGGCACACCTATAGTGATTTGAGTATTTTTTACAGCATCTCGAGCATTTGCTTTTGGAAAGGTGGATGCTAAGTGAAGTTCGTTCCTTTTTTGTTTAAAATTATTTAGTAATAGTTTGTTAATTTCTAATTTCGTTTTATTTATAGGCATTTAGTTTTATAATTAATTGGTTTCTAATAAAGTTTAAATAAATAAAATTTCACTTTGAAAACCTTATTCAAACTTTTCTACTAACAAATCTGTCTTAGATTCTCTTCTATGTAAGCGAATTATATTTCTACGTTCATGTCTTGTCACACATATATCAGTAACAACTAAATAATCCTTTAAAGTCACCAATCCGTTGTACTAGTTTACTTAACCAACACCTGTGGCCCATTTAATGTGACAATTTACAACCCCATGTGTTAGAAAGAGACTACCGCTTGTAAATTGCCACTTGTCTCTCTTCTTAGTCGTGCACTCTTGGCAGAGTGGTCGTGGTCATGTCAGGGTCGAGTCTTTCGCCGCCACTTCCCTGGTGATGCGACGCCATGTAGCTCTATGTTTGGAGGAGTGACAATTCTCGTTTATGCTGCAGTGTGTGACAGACTTGATGAGGTCTGTCCATCGCGTTGGAGAGCGCTCACGAGATCTTTTGCCCTCGACTTTCCCACTTTTCCCACTTTGCCACTTGTACCTTTATTAAATAGACCACTGGATATCGCAGTCACTTGTGTAAAATCCTAAAGTTTATGATATGACTAATATCCGGCATTTATTAGGGAATCAAGCTCGGGGTTGAGTTGCGATCCTTATTCATCTTGGCGAATGCTGCGGCGCCTTCATCCATGTTCCGGTCTCCCAGACCCGGAACCAGATAATACTTCTACGTCTACATCTTATACATTCACATCCAAATGCCTCATGCCCCGGTCCGAGTGTCCCGACTAGCGATTAAACTACAGGGAAGTGAATTTCTCTAAGGACTTATTTATTTGTTTCATTTTATTTCTACCTAGTGTGTGCTCAGTGGCGGACCTAAGGCTTAGCCGGATAACTGTTAGCTTTGGAATTTTTGTGTTATGTAAATATACCTAATTGTCAAAATGTTATAATGTTTTTTTCTCTTAATCTCTTCCTAACCTAATCTGCCTAACCTACCCTACCCTATATATGCTGACGTCCAAAACGTCACTCATATACCGAAAATATACAAAATATAGATTAGTCTTTTGAAAATGGCACCTGCAATAAATACCGACCGTGATGTATACAATTGAACATCCTCTTCCGTAAAACGACCGGCGACCGTGTGAAAATGACTTCTCGTCTACAAAATATTCTAAAGCTACAGCGTGTATTGTATTACACAAAATTTCATTAGATTTGCTAAATGACCATTTTGAACAAAGATATTTTAGCAAAATGTCTTCTTTCTGGGATATTTTTGGATAGGGACTTGTAAATAGTCGCTTTGCAAAAAATGTGACATTTAACCAGAGAAAAGCGGTGACTCTTCAAAGGGGCGTTTAATATGATTCGATTAGCAAACCGACATTTAGCGATCTGTGTGTTTTCTTCTATTTAGTGTAAAAAGCCAATTTACCTGCTCATGCTGGTGTCCGTAGGAAACACCTTAGACAACCCTACACGTGATCCCTGGGTGGTGCTAGAGTAACAAACTTGGCAGCTGCACTGTCCCATCTTGACCTCGCAGCACTCGCTGGTTTTTCTTCATCGTCTGCTTTCCCACCCCAGTTGTACCCCAGAGAAGAAATGCCTATACATCCAGTGACATGTAGCCGTACGATAAATACCTGCTGGTAGTTCCGCACGGAGTCGGAGCCGGTGAGGATGACGCCGTCCCTGGTGACGGCGGCGCGGATGTCGTACCGCAGCGGCAGCTCGGGGGCGGACTACTAGTAATAATACCTGCTGGTAGTTCCGCACGGAGTCGGAGCCGGTGAGGATGACGCCGTCCCTGGTGACGGCGGCGCGGATGTCGTACCGCAGCGGCAGCTCGGGGGCGGACTACTAGTAATAATACCTGCTGGTAGTTCCGCACGGAGTCGGAGCCGGTGAGGATGACGCCGTCCCTGGTGACGGCGGCGCGGATGTCGTACCGCAGCGGCAGCTCGGGGGCGGACTACTAGTAATAATACCTGCTGGTAGTTCCGCACGGAGTCGGAGCCGGTGAGGATGACGCCGTCCCTGGTGACGGCGGCGCGGATGTCGTACCGCAGCGGCAGCTCGGGGGCGGACTACTAGTAATAATACCTGCTGGTAGTTCCGCACGGAGTCGGAGCCGGTGAGGATGACGCCGTCCCTGGTGACGGCGGCGCGGATGTCGTACCGCAGCGGCAGCTCGGGGGCGGACTACTAGTAATAATACCTGCTGGTAGTTCCGCACGGAGTCGGAGCCGGTGAGGATGACGCCGTCCCTGGTGACGGCGGCGCGGATGTCGTACCGCAGCGGCAGCTCGGGGGCGGACTACTAGTAATAATACCTGCTGGTAGTTCCGCACGGAGTCGGAGCCGGTGAGGATGACGCCGTCCCTGGTGACGGCGGCGCGGATGTCGTACCGCAGCGGCAGCTCGGGGGCGGACTACTAGTAATAATACCTGCTGGTAGTTCCGCACGGAGTCGGAGCCGGTGAGGATGACGCCGTCCCTGGTGACGGCGGCGCGGATGTCGTACCGCAGCGGCAGCTCGGGGGCGGACTACTAGTAATAATACCTGCTGGTAGTTCCGCACGGAGTCGGAGCCGGTGAGGATGACGCCGTCCCTGGTGACGGCGGCGCGGATGTCGTACCGCAGCGGCAGCTCGGGGGCGGACTACTAGTAATAATACCTGCTGGTAGTTCCGCACGGAGTCGGAGCCGGTGAGGATGACGCCGTCCCTGGTGACGGCGGCGCGGATGTCGTACCGCAGCGGCAGCTCGGGGGCGGACTACTAGTAATAATACCTGCTGGTAGTTCCGCACGGAGTCGGAGCCGGTGAGGATGACGCCGTCCCTGGTGACGGCGGCGCGGATGTCGTACCGCAGCGGCAGCTCGGGGGCGGACTACTAGTAATAATACCTGCTGGTAGTTCCGCACGGAGTCGGAGCCGGTGAGGATGACGCCGTCCCTGGTGACGGCGGCGCGGATGTCGTACCGCAGCGGCAGCTCGGGGGCGGACTACTAGTAATAATACCTGCTGGTAGTTCCGCACGGAGTCGGAGCCGGTGAGGATGACGCCGTCCCTGGTGACGGCGGCGCGGATGTCGTACCGCAGCGGCAGCTCGGGGGCGGACTACTAGTAATAATACCTGCTGGTAGTTCCGCACGGAGTCGGAGCCGGTGAGGATGACGCCGTCCCTGGTGACGGCGGCGCGGATGTCGTACCGCAGCGGCAGCTCGGGGGCGGACTACTAGTAATAATACCTGCTGGTAGTTCCGCACGGAGTCGGAGCCGGTGAGGATGACGCCGTCCCTGGTGACGGCGGCGCGGATGTCGTACCGCAGCGGCAGCTCGGGGGCGGACTACTAGTAATAATATCTGCTGGTAGTTCCGCACGGAGTCGGAGCCGGTGAGGATGACGCCGTCCCTGGTGACGGCGGCGCGGATGTCGTACCGCAGCGGCAGCTCGGGGGCGGACTACTAGTAATAATACCTGCTGGTAGTTCCGCACGGAGTCGGAGCCGGTGAGGATGACGCCGTCCCTGGTGACGGCGGCGCGGATGTCGTACCGCAGCGGCAGCTCGGGGGCGGACTACTAGTAATAATACCTGCTGGTAGTTCCGCACGGAGTCGGAGCCGGTGAGGATGACGCCGTCCCTGGTGACGGCGGCGCGGATGTCGTACCGCAGCGGCAGCTCGGGGGCGGACTACTAGTAATAATACCTGCTGGTAGTTCCGCACGGAGTCGGAGCCGGTGAGGATGACGCCGTCCCTGGTGACGGCGGCGCGGATGTCGTACCGCAGCGGCAGCTCGGGGGCGGACTACTAGTAATAATACCTGCTGGTAGTTCCGCACGGAGTCGGAGCCGGTGAGGATGACGCCGTCCCTGGTGACGGCGGCGCGGATGTCGTACCGCAGCGGCAGCTCGGGGGCGGACTACTAGTAATAATACCTGCTGGTAGTTCCGCACGGAGTCGGAGCCGGTGAGGATGACGCCGTCCCTGGTGACGGCGGCGCGGATGTCGTACCGCAGCGGCAGCTCGGGGGCGGACTACTAGTAATAATACCTGCTGGTAGTTCCGCACGGAGTCGGAGCCGGTGAGGATGACGCCGTCCCTGGTGACGGCGGCGCGGATGTCGTACCGCAGCGGCAGCTCGGGGGCGGACTACTAGTAATAATACCTGCTGGTAGTTCCGCACGGAGTCGGAGCCGGTGAGGATGACGCCGTCCCTGGTGACGGCGGCGCGGATGTCGTACCGCAGCGGCAGCTCGGGGGCGGACTACTAGTAATAATACCTGCTGGTAGTTCCGCACGGAGTCGGAGCCGGTGAGGATGACGCCGTCCCTGGTGACGGCGGCGCGGATGTCGTACCGCAGCGGCAGCTCGGGGGCGGACTACTAGTAATAATACCTGCTGGTAGTTCCGCACGGAGTCGGAGCCGGTGAGGATGACGCCGTCCCTGGTGACGGCGGCGCGGATGTCGTACCGCAGCGGCAGCTCGGGGGCGGACTACTAGTAATAATACCTGCTGGTAGTTCCGCACGGAGTCGGAGCCGGTGAGGATGACGCCGTCCCTGGTGACGGCGGCGCGGATGTCGTACCGCAGCGGCAGCTCGGGGGCGGACTACTAGTAATAATACCTGCTGGTAGTTCCGCACGGAGTCGGAGCCGGTGAGGATGACGCCGTCCCTGGTGACGGCGGCGCGGATGTCGTACCGCAGCGGCAGCTCGGGGGCGGACTACTAGTAATAATACCTGCTGGTAGTTCCGCACGGAGTCGGAGCCGGTGAGGATGACGCCGTCCCTGGTGACGGCGGCGCGGATGTCGTACCGCAGCGGCAGCTCGGGGGCGGACTACTAGTAATAATACCTGCTGGTAGTTCCGCACGGAGTCGGAGCCGGTGAGGATGACGCCGTCCCTGGTGACGGCGGCGCGGATGTCGTACCGCAGCGGCAGCTCGGGGGCGGACTACTAGTAATAATACCTGCTGGTAGTTCCGCACGGAGTCGGAGCCGGTGAGGATGACGCCGTCCCTGGTGACGGCGGCGCGGATGTCGTACCGCAGCGGCAGCTCGGGGGCGGACTACTAGTAATAATACCTGCTGGTAGTTCCGCACGGAGTCGGAGCCGGTGAGGATGACGCCGTCCCTGGTGACGGCGGCGCGGATGTCGTACCGCAGCGGCAGCTCGGGGGCGGACTACTAGTAATAATACCTGCTGGTAGTTCCGCACGGAGTCGGAGCCGGTGAGGATGACGCCGTCCCTGGTGACGGCGGCGCGGATGTCGTACCGCAGCGGCAGCTCGGGGGCGGACTACTAGTAATAATACCTGCTGGTAGTTCCGCACGGAGTCGGAGCCGGTGAGGATGACGCCGTCCCTGGTGACGGCGGCGCGGATGTCGTACCGCAGCGGCAGCTCGGGGGCGGACTACTAGTAATAATACCTGCTGGTAGTTCCGCACGGAGTCGGAGCCGGTGAGGATGACGCCGTCCCTGGTGACGGCGGCGCGGATGTCGTACCGCAGCGGCAGCTCGGGGGCGGACTACTAGTAATAATACCTGCTGGTAGTTCCGCACGGAGTCGGAGCCGGTGAGGATGACGCCGTCCCTGGTGACGGCGGCGCGGATGTCGTACCGCAGCGGCAGCTCGGGGGCGGACTACTAGTAATAATACCTGCTGGTAGTTCCGCACGGAGTCGGAGCCGGTGAGGATGACGCCGTCCCTGGTGACGGCGGCGCGGATGTCGTACCGCAGCGGCAGCTCGGGGGCGGACTACTAGTAATAATACCTGCTGGTAGTTCCGCACGGAGTCGGAGCCGGTGAGGATGACGCCGTCCCTGGTGACGGCGGCGCGGATGTCGTACCGCAGCGGCAGCTCGGGGGCGGACTACTAGTAATAATACCTGCTGGTAGTTCCGCACGGAGTCGGAGCCGGTGAGGATGACGCCGTCCCTGGTGACGGCGGCGCGGATGTCGTACCGCAGCGGCAGCTCGGGGGCGGACTACTAGTAATAATACCTGCTGGTAGTTCCGCACGGAGTCGGAGCCGGTGAGGATGACGCCGTCCCTGGTGACGGCGGCGCGGATGTCGTACCGCAGCGGCAGCTCGGGGGCGGACTACTAGTAATAATACCTGCTGGTAGTTCCGCACGGAGTCGGAGCCGGTGAGGATGACGCCGTCCCTGGTGACGGCGGCGCGGATGTCGTACCGCAGCGGCAGCTCGGGGGCGGACTACTAGTAATAATACCTGCTGGTAGTTCCGCACGGAGTCGGAGCCGGTGAGGATGACGCCGTCCCTGGTGACGGCGGCGCGGATGTCGTACCGCAGCGGCAGCTCGGGGGCGGACTACTAGTAATAATACCTGCTGGTAGTTCCGCACGGAGTCGGAGCCGGTGAGGATGACGCCGTCCCTGGTGACGGCGGCGCGGATGTCGTACCGCAGCGGCAGCTCGGGGGCGGACTACTAGTAATAATACCTGCTGGTAGTTCCGCACGGAGTCGGAGCCGGTGAGGATGACGCCGTCCCTGGTGACGGCGGCGCGGATGTCGTACCGCAGCGGCAGCTCCGCGGCCGAGCGCAGCGCCAGCGCCTCGTGGTCCGGGTTCAGCGCCGGGTACACCGACACCACGCACGAGTCCAGCTTCTGGGCCTCTGCGTCTGGAAAATAACGATTATTTATACACTGGAATGGATTTTTGTAATTCGCGGCAGACATTAGGTTCGACTCCTGCCCAGATACTTACGGCCTCCTAGCCTAGTCGGTAGTGAGCCCGCCTATGAAGCAGGAGGTCCCGGGTTCGAATCCTGGTCAGGGCATTTATTTGTGTGTTCATCACGGATATTTGTTCCTGAGTTATGAATGTTTTCTATGTATTTAAGTATATAATAGATATTTAATATATAATAGATATATTATATATATCGTCGCCTAATACCCACAACACAAGCTTTATTGAGCTTACTGTGGGACTAGGTTGATTTGTTTAAGATTGTCCCATAATATTTATTTATGTAGATACTAGAAGCCTCGGTTACTTTTGCTGACTTGACATCTCTCTCTCTCTCTTAAATCGTTCCCTCATGTCTGAGGATCGAGGTCAGCATCAGGGTTGCATCTGGAGCGGATGATCTGCCTGCACCGGTTTCTGTACAGCGCGTCTCTTACGACCGTCATCACGATTTGACATCTAGATTAGTTTATAATCGAAAGAACGGAGCGTAAGCGAAGCGAACTTCTTACAGACAACTTCGGACACAACGGAACTGTCCGCTGGCTACAGTGACGTCTCGGCATTTCGATAGATTTTTGATTTTGAGAGTTTGTTCCGCGATAACTTTAGTAACGTTTTTCTGATCTTCATGAAATTTGGGGTTACTTTGATGAGGATGCTCGACGTTTGGTTTGCCAGAATATAGATTAGGTTCTAGTATGACATGATACCATGGGTTTGAAGTCTTACCTCTCACAGCTCCATTCTGAGCAGCCATCACCCTGACACTAAGTTCAGGGAACACCCTGAGTCCCTGACGGAAGTGCGCGTAGTCTCGGGCTGCGTCATCAGTGCCGTTGATCAGGATGCTGGGGGTTTGTGGCTGTAGCACCATGATGTAGGACTCGGCGGGTTTGGCTTTGATGATGCGGCCGTTGTCGCAACTGCAAAACAGTTAATTACAAGTTTTAGTTATGATTATGACACAGTCACATCACAGCAGAAGATGTTGAAAAGAGTGTGAGTACCTACCTAGTTGAAATATTCTGCAGCGCATAATAACTGTAGAGTGTATCTCCTGCTCTATACTGTACAAGTCCATTTATAAATTATCAAGTGTTTTTTTTTTGCCTAGGAATTCTTTCAGTAATTTTTCGATTACATCATCAGATCAGCTCAAATTTAGTATATTTGTAAATTTTTCATTAATTTGTTGTAGGTATTGTTTTGTTTTTATCTTATTTATCTGATATAAAACTCTCGGTGAGACTCCCTAACATTAATAATATTTATAACGGGTAAATTCACTTCACGTAACCGACCCGCAGTCGACGGGACTGACTGCTGTCGCGGAAGGGCGCTCGTTATAATGATCATCGTAAACTGACCGAAATATGTCGAACAAAAGTGGACCCAAATTAAGACGATTGTCGCCGGAGTGTCCTTGAGCGTTTGGGCGCTCTCTACCCGCGCCACCCGCGTACCCTTCTCATTGCGATCGTGCATAAATCCGCCGCGATGCACCGCAATAATGTTCAAAGAATATGACTACTCAGAGGCCGGCGGGCAGATTTATAATAATTATACCTAATCCTTTTGTGGATGTTTTGTGATTTGAATACTGTGATTAAGTACTACGGTGACATTTTTAGGAATGCTACTAAATAAGATAAGTAATAACGATCTCGATTAGTAGATTTTTATGTAAAAAAATAAAAACCTAGATTTTGAATTTGAAGTACAGTGAGCGGCAAAATATTTATGTATTTACGAAATATGGTTTAAAATATTCCGCATATCAGAAAAAAATTTAAAAATACTGACTAGTACAGCAAAAAAAACTGAATGCACATCAAAGCGGTGTTTTCATGTGAATTCGGATTTTTTTTGCTGTGCAAGTGAGCTTAATAGATGGTTATTTTTTTTGTTGCGATTTTAAATACTACCCGTAAAAATTCACTTAATTACGATAAATTAACAAAACCAAGCCTGTTGCGAGTTGCGATTAGTAAAAATGCACATGTAAGGAGCGGTATTTCTGCACGAAATCGTCATACAATTGTCATGAGAACTGTAAGCCCATTAAATTTAGATCTTTAAAATATAACACAGCGCAAACACTTCTTAGGGTTCCATAGCCAAAATGGTAAAAACGGAACCCTTAAAAGTTTGTCCGTCCGTATGTCACAGCCATTTTTATTATAAAACACATATATATATATATATATAGAGGATTTTTAAAACTTTATTAAGTCAATATTTTCAGAAATAATTTATTCGAAAGTCTAAATATAATAGCCCCCATCTAACTTTTAATCCGTAAGTCTAAAAAATATGAAAAAATACCAAGAAGGCTAAGTACTTTTCTACGAAAATTATTTCACATATTATTGGTTCATCCGTTTTTGAGTTATCTCCAAGAAACTACTTTCTACGGAACCCTACATTATGCATGGTCCGATACAAACTTGGCCGGTCTTTTAAAGATATTTGATAGGTAGTATTACTTGTGTTGATAATTAATATAAAATTCGTATTTATTTGCATTTCACCGACATAGTAAAGTTTTTTTTAGGGTAAGTAGTCAACGCGCATGTGAATCTTCTGGGGTTGCAGGCGTCCATAGGCTTTATAACTGCTTTCAATCAGGCGGGTCGTATGCTTGTTTGCCAGCGTCGTGGTAGAAAAAAAAAGCTTTTTTTCCTTTATTCTTACATACATTGAACTCTTAAATATCAGCAATTTTTTATTAGAATCTCAGTCAGGCTTTGCTCAGTGATAGTTAGTACACTGAAAGGAGATCGTCAATTCTGGGCCACCTGATATAAACCGTATACAGTTTGTACGCCAATGTAAAATAAATACTCATTTTATTCCTAAAGTAGACAAAATATTGCAAAAAAATGAAACGGGAATTAGAAATACTAAATAAATAAACATTATGTTGATTTTTCCGCGATTAAAATACAGCAAGACAAGTTGTTAACGTTCTTATGGCATTGACATAAAGTTTAACTTCACCCTGGCCTGAAGCGGGATTGTTTTTTGGTTTGAAACTGTCAATGTATACCGTTACATAATCTGCGTTTTGATACTGTTCGGTAAGTTAGAACATTGTAATATTAAAATAGTATCTAAGCATACGACTACGGAAGTTTAAATTAGAAATTGACTGTATTAAAACGCCTAAAGATTGAAAATGCGTATTTTTGCATTTTTGATCGGAATTTGAATATAAAAAGTGGGTTTCATAATGCCATAATATCATGCTCCTTCGATAACGAAACGCATCTTTTTTTCAATTTTGTAATGTCAGATACTAGTGCTATCGCACTTAACGGTGGTAAACCTTATCCCTTCGCAATAGGTGTTATAAATGTTCAGTTAATAGTATCAACGATGGTTTGACAGCAGTCTTTGTTTACCGAAATACAGGAACTATAAATACGATCCAAATATGACTTTTTATTATTTCATCATGATTCCCGTTTTGTTTTCAAGTCCGCTTTTGTACATTATCTTAAAAAATCGGTACTTTTTTTACATTGATATATAAATCATAGGCAAGCACGCTTTCAAACATTGTCCTTGTCAGATTCAAGTTTTAAATGCATGATTTTTCAATTTTCCCATTAAATTTCGCAATATTTTTACCACCATCCTGATCTAGAAATTATGACGATTCTTTAAAAGAGGGAACCATTCCTAAACGGTCCTAAATAATCTGGGCCAGATCACCTAACAAAAATTGACGATCTCCTTTGGTATGAGTAATTATGTATTTTAATTACGCCTACAAAGTGGTACAACAATAAGTATCTGAAACACATTGTTGGATAGGTCTTTCAAGAAGAATAAGCCTTAAACAACTTTTGGATAAAACGAATACTTTCGTAAATAATAGCTTCGAAAGTTAAAATGCTCTTTGATTTTTGAACCGTGGGTCCAAAAAAATTGGGAAAATTCCTGGTATTATAAAGTATAGTAAGTATTTCAATGGCCTCACTTCCATTGAAATACTTATCACGTATTTTCAATAAAAACTATATGCAATAAAATCGGTTGAGCCGTTTTTGAGTTATGCCTATAGTAAAATAACGTAAGTGCCACAAAATATCTCTTTATGACTACCTTTTGAATGGATGTACTGTAACAGGCCGGCAACTACGGATCCCTACACTGAGCATAGCCCGATATTCTCTTGGCTGGTTTATCTGCAATCCTTTGCAGTTTACTTCGTAATTTCTAGATTTGATAAATTAGTATAAAGTATAACATTAAATATTGTGTTTAATCTTAAAATAAAACGCATATTACATTCGTTTAGAACACGGTATTCTTAAATAAATATGTTTAAATAAATTCGGTTCTTTGGAGTTGTTATTACATTAATTATTAGTCTATTGTATTGCAGTACTAGCAGATTTCCGCAACTCGACGACTAATGCCTATTTTGCGTGATGCATTAGTCTACTAAAACATAATAATTTTAGTTTACTTACATGACCAAATTTGTTTTCAGAGCAATGTGAGATTCATGATTTTTGTTTTTTCTCCATTTTTATTTCATTTGTTTTTTACTTGTATTATAATCTAAATAAAATACACTTTTTATACGAACGTACATAAACATGCGTACGAGCACATTATCACATTATTATCTTAAAAAATAAAACGTCTATACATTATTGATTCCGGGAAGAACGTTATATCCGCACCGCATGAACCCTCTGCAGTTATTTAATCTTTAGGCACAGTAAGTCCGATAATATTGCTCACGGGCCAAGCACAAGTATATGTAGTACAAGGGAAGGACGGAGCGACGAGCGACACAGCCTCCTCGTTTAAAAGCTAGCTCACGACTGCCAGCAACGCCGTTTTAGAGCTACCAACGCACGAAATGTGGAATTATGATCAAGTTGTTTAAGAAAATTTAATCAATTTAAATATCCTACGTTGTGTTTGTAGTGTTCTGTAGTACACATTTTTTAGTTCAACAATATTTTAAATCGAATGAGCCGTTCAGTAGATATAAGCAAAATTAACCGTAAAACGACATTTCGTTACATTTACATAACGGAGAAACTATACGTGACACGAGTTATTCAAACGTTGACAATGTTGTACATGAAATGGTAAATAACATATATTTTTTTCAAAATTTTTGAATGACCCGTTATTGAGATATATCCCTTAGAAAGTAACAGTTTTCGGCCACAATCAGCGCCTAGCGCCTTAAGTGAGTAACCCGTTATAAATATTTCCAATTCCCATTTGATTTAAATGTACAAATATACCACAAAATTTAAACTGGGAAAGCAACCGAGACTATCCACCATTTGCTTCCAAAGAGTGCTGCAATACTTCGGTCACATAGCTCGCAGAGACCCTGATGGTGAGAGAGAGGATTGAGATTCTTGGAGAGACTTGTGGTGATGGGAAAGTTGGACCAAATGGACATAACGCCACGCCACGCTCTCCACAAAGCAACCAATAGGGAGAAGTGGAGAGCTCCCATTAAGAAAATTAGTCAGCGGAGTCACGATCCTCAGCAGTGAGGGACCGACTCAGAAGAAGAAGATACCGTGTACAAACAGTGTAACTTACGTGATGGTGGTGGCTACGTGTACGTTCCGACGGCCGGGAGTGGGGAAGGCACGAGCGTCTCCGTAAGCGACGCGACGCAGCAGGGTCTCAACATCCGCGACACCGTCGCCCTCGACAGACACCGATTTTAGGTCTGAAACAGATGTAAAATCAATGTAACCTAATGCATATGCATTTTATTGACATGATGATGTTTTGAGAAACCTGTTCAATGGGATGCTCTTAACGGTGAGTTGGCACAGCGCCCTAGAAAAAGGGTTTTCCAATGTCAAGTCACAAACTTTTCAAAAAGTTCTCAGCTGGAAGAAAGTTATCAGTTTCTAAATTGTAAAATTAGTTTTTTCAGTTTTCAAATTGTACAGATATTTCCATGTCAGGTGACATATTTCTCAAATTGGAATTTATAAGACCATTTTGTCAGAAAATAGTAGTGAAATATCGAGCATTCTTCTGTGTCATCTTTCCACCGCACCATTGGGGTGCGGGTTTTTTTTAATACCACGGCGGTGGCAAACAAGCATACGGCCCACCTGATAGTAAGCAGTTACTGTAGCTTATGAACGCCTGCAACCCCAGAGGATTCACATGCGCGTTGCTCACCCTTTAGGAACCTTAGGGTTTTACTCACATAGGTCCGGCGCGAGGCTGAGCCCCTCGCGGCAGTGCGCGACGCACTTGAGCGCGGAGGGAGGCTGCACGGCATGCAGCAGCACGCCCAGCCCGGCCAGCCAGCCGTGCAGGTGGTGCTTCATGTCGCCCTCCGTTCCTGAAAAATATACTTTGGTTTAGTATTCACGTAGTCGCGGCAAAATATTTGGACACAACGAAGACCTGAACTTGTGACAGACTAAGACGACCCAATATTTCATCCCAATACTTTTCATACCGTTACCATTTTATCATCGACTTTTTATGACAGTAACGAAATGGAAGTTGTAACCGGTTTCCTTTTTCTGATAGGTATAAAACCTCTTTTGTCACACGCTCGCGCTGTGAGGCTAGTGCTGGCCAACTAATGACAGAAGGTTATGATATTTTTCTGGACGTGATAAAAACAATTGACGATTGGATTTCTGCAAATGGAATTGATAACATTTTCCTTGATATTACTAAATTATTGAAATATTCTACAATTAGACACTACCTTTATCTTAATTTATGTATCTACGGTTCCCCGCATTGGGGAATCAAGTCTGGGGTTGAATCAAAACCCGTATACAACTTGGCGCATGCTGCGGCGCCTACATCGGTGTTCCGGTCTCCCAGACCCGGAACCCGATTACACTGCTACGACTACCAATTGGAGACATACACATCTATGTGACGTGCTGCATCTACGGCGACCCGTTTCAGACTAAAGGCCACGGGAGTGATTTTCAAAAGGACTTGTTTCCTAGTTTTGTTTGTTTCATTTATTTATATATAGGGTGCTCAGTGGCGGACCTACGGCCAAGCCGGATACTAATTTTTGTGTTCTGTAAATATACTTGTCAAAATTTAATAATCTACCGTCTTTCTATCCAACCTACCTAAACCTACCTCACATGTCGTCATTTAAAGATGTGACATTGGCGCCCAACTAGATTTTCTGAACTGAGCATACCTAAAACAAGTCCTTAGCATTTTTTTTTGTTTTCACTGATGTAGGTAGATATATGTTGTTATCATCTGTTAATCTGTATTATGTTCCATTTAGTTTTAAGTTAGTCTAGTGTTATAAAACTTAGTTTTAGTTTAATTTAAGCAGTTGTTTGGTATGTGGTTATCTTATCTTTTCAAACTAACTCTATCCTTGTGCAACTACTTCTCATATAAACTTATTTTCGCTTTTGTCAATTTCTAATACAACGTGCTTAGCAACTAAATTGTATCTTTTTTTGTGTAAATACTACACTCACCTACTCTAATCGGGGATCAATGTTACTCTGCGTCCGTAGGAAACACCTTAGACAACCCTACACGTGATCCCTGGGTGGTGCTAAAAGAGTAATAAACTTGGCAGCTGCACTGTCCCATCTGGACCTCGCAGCACTCACTGGATTTTCTTCATCATCTGCTTTCCCACTACTACTACCCCAGATAAGAAATACCTATTTATATCCAGTGACATGTAGCCATACGATAAATAAAGAAAAACCTACTCTAAATGAACTCACTCTAACAATGACGCACCCAATTAAATATTTGTCTCTACAAAAGGCTGAACTTGAATACGAGGTAGTTCTCAGTGGTGGATCAACTGGCACGGTACCAGATCTTCGGAGCCAAATAGTAAAATTGACTATACCTCCTGAGGATATCTTAGAATCTCACTTAGAGCGCGCAGTTGATCTCGAAGCGCGGTCTAGCTATGCTGACTTCCCTAAAAACTAAATTTGACAAAACCATATTTTTGCGTACAGAAAACCTGCTACACCATATTTCTCACAGGTTAAGACGCGTCACAAGTGTTGATGCATCATTGGTTGACAAGCACATAGTCGTACCGCGTTGTCCGCGTTTAGTACTCAATATAAAGAAATCTTAGGACTGAAACCTGCCTCTACTTCAGCTTCAAATGCAAGCGCGGAGTATAATTTGGAACCTGAAACTACTGTTCATTGCGATCGTAGTTTAACGTCTGATTTAGCAAAACTGAAATATTCTGGTAAAACCTGTGTCTTCTCGTTCATACAAAGGGTTGACGAATTTGTAAATAGACGTAGCATTTCGAAGGACCGTGTACTGAAATTTGCGTATACGATTTTTACCGATGATGCCTTACATTGGTTTCGGTGTATTAGAGAAAGTGTTCAAACTTGGGATGACGTTGTCGTTCTTCTAAAAAAGGATTTTTCTCAAAAGGACTGTCGAAAGATTATCATCTTACTAATGAGATAAAATCTCGTACACAAGGTGAACTCGAGAATATTTCGTTTTACTTGTCAATAATGCATGGGATGTTCTCTAGATTATCTAAGCCATTATCTGAAGATGAAAAATTGGAAATCATCTTACACAACATAAGACCTTGTTACGCAAGCACTTTGGCCGCTTCTCCCGAAATCAAGGATCTTATGTCTTTGAAAAACATTAGTTCTAACTTTGAAAACATTCAGTCACGTTTATCCTTGTTTCACGAACCGCCGAAAGTGACTTCTGAAACACTGGCTCCTGAATTTGCCTATACTAAACCCAAAATAAATCACAACTACTACTCCATTAAAAATTATCAAAATACTAACACTAATGAAAAACCAAAGAACTTCTATAATCAAAACAAATATACAAACTACTCAACTTCTTACAACCAAAACTACAATAAACAAAAACCAAATCAAGAGAAACCTTCTCCTGGTAATGCTATACTAGGTAAACCTAGCTATTACAACAAAGTGAACACTGTTTAAAAGTACTTTCCAAGGTGTCACACCGCTACTCAATCTCTAAAAGAATGTAGGCAACCACATTTCCCCATTTGTTTCAAATGTGGTAAGAAAGATACCCGTTATCCTGATTGCACAACTTGTAATAACAAATCTAGTGGATTGCAGTGCACATGAACATGACAGTAAACCTAGACAAAACTTTGTTGATGAAGAATGGAAATTGGCTTAATTTTATTTCCGAATATTTTTCTTGCTATTCTGTCACTTCTAATCCACGATTCTAAATCGAAAACTAAAAGTATTCACAGCCGACCTAATGTTTCTGTACAAATTAACGGTTTGTATATTAATGGTTTGTTGGATACTGGTTGCGGTTATACAATTCTAGGTAATAACTGTCACAAAGTCTTATTGGATGCTGGTTTTGCGCTTGACCATTCAGAAAATTGAAATTTTTATAATGCTGGTAAACATCCGTTAAATAATCAAGGTGTGATCAATATTCCCATAACATTTTTAGGTCAAACGCATATTTTGAAAGCTCATATAGTTCCTCAAGTTTATAATTCTTTAGTACTCGGTATGGATTTTTGGAGACTTTTTAATTTGTTTCCAAAAAGTCTGGATACTGTAATACTTACTGAGAATATTGGTACAATAAGTACCATTTCAACAGATGGCCTACACACTTATGTGATTACGATCATCTATCTACCGAACAAAAAGTTACTGCTGATCATATAACTTCACAGTTTCGTGAGATTTCTTATGAAGAGCGTGGTCTAGGACGCACTTCTCTAATCATAATCACTCATAGTATATTGACACTGGAAATGCCACCCCTATTCGGCAACGTTATTATAGAATGTCTCCAGAAAACCATAAAATACTTGTTGCTCAGCTTGATGAAATGTTAAAAGAAAATGTAGTAGAACCTTGTGGAAGTCCTTGGACGTCTCCTGAATTGAGATTTTGTTTAGTTAGTCGTAAATTGAACTCAGTTACCATCAAAGATGCCTATTATAGCATACCCTATTTTTCAGAGATCCTTGACAACTTGCGATACAAAATATCTCTAGCTTAGAACTGCCAAAGAGCTTTTGGCAAATCGCTATCAAGGAGGAAGACCGCTGTAAAACTTACTTCTATATACCTTCCCGCGGTACCTTCCAGTTTATATCTATGCCTTTTGGTCTTTGCAATGCGCCGGGAACGCAACAACGACTAAGGTAGAATTTATAATTGTACGGAGTGACTTGACAAGTCAACAAACACAAATGTTGCCGCAATTCGGCCAGTGCTGTTCTTATCGATATTTTTATTTATTAAGAGTTCTACAAACGCCGCGACTTATTGGTTGCGATATTGTCGCTGCAACTTGATTAAGGCTTAAAGGCTGTAGAATGCTGCAACATGATGTGGAAAATACGTTACTTTTACGGAATGACTATTACTTGTTGATAAAACTATGCGGTACGCGACAAATTGAACTAAATTTATAACTTCTGTACATCCTATTATTGGAGACAATAATAATTTCTAAAGGCGGCTACTCATACACCTGCCGTAGGGTTAATACCGGGCGCATGGCTTAGAGAATTCAACCAACCGGAGCGGCCATGTCTGTCATTTTCTATACAAAAAAAGTCTGCTTATTTTTGCGGGGGAGGCGAACGACAAATGTATGGCTATTCGTACGTAACGTACAAATAGCCAAGTCAGATAAACGTCAGTCCGTACAATAAATATGACCACTGGATATATTTATTGACCATTGTTTTCGGCAGAGGGGAAAGCCTGTCAATGGCCGCTCTGGTTAGTTAAATTCTCCAAGCGCACGGCGGTCGGGCCAATATTGGGATTTCTCTACACACATGCCTGCCGTTCAGTTTGTGAGTGAATATCTTGCTGAATGCACGTCTCTAAAATGGCGGTAGCTTAGAGTGAGGAATAGGACATAGGATACTTAACTACTTTTTATCCCGAAAAAAACCTTTTTAGAGGGCCACACGATAACCGAATTCTATGCGGGCGAATAATTATCCAAGTATCTTTTCTTCTATTTTAGAAGTAGTTAAGTAGGTATTTTTGAGAAATATCGTCTTCTGACTGTTCGTAAATATTGCTACGTTTTGTTGTTATTACTCGTAGAAGTGTTGAATTCAATTATTAAGTGATGTTGCCTCGGATTACGGATTCCTTTGGACGTGCAAGAATTAGAACCAGAACAATGTTCATCCAAAATGTCGCCTGCATAATAAAGAGCTCAAATTTACAAAAACTCTTTGTAGTCCGCCTCGAACTGAGAACTCGCGATTTCCTTGTAAATGCATTGACCAATATACCAAGACTCTTATGATTATTGTTTTGCGCCTTCTAGCTCCATAACCCATGGATCGATCCTGCTCATATACGAACTCTCAAATTATATTGATTTCTGCTATAACCCCAACAAATTTCATAAAGATTTTAAAAAACATTACTACAGTTACCGCAGAACAACTATTCAAAAAGCCATCGAAATGCAGCGATGTCCAGGTAGCCAGCTGACAGTTCCGTTTCCGTTTCATCCGAAGCTGTCTATAACTTCACTTCGCTTAGGCTCCGCTCGTTCGACGAGATAGAAAAATATATGATATGTTGTATAAGGGGGCGTCCATTAATCGCGTCATATTGTATAGGGGGGGGGGGTCAAGAAAAAATCACCAATGATCACCACATGGGGGAGGGGGGTCTGGCCACATATCACGTGTAATTTTTTTGTTCCTTGTGCTATACTGTATTATGGTCAATAAAATAAAAGTTATCAACTTTTAAATTAATCAATCTGTCAAAAGCAGAGTAAAATTGCACTAGTAACCTAGCACTATGATTGTAAATATTTTTTAATGTCATTTGACATATTATTTTGTGAAGTAGGTTTTTAGGGTTCCGTAGCCAAAGTGGCAAAAATGTAACCCTTATAGTTTCGTTTTGTCCGTCTGTCCGTCCGTCCGTCCGTATGTCACAGCCATTTGACTCGGAAACTATAAAACGTATCTTAATAAATATTTAAATATAAGGTGTGTTTTTGTATGCCGCTACTTAGTTTTGTAGTAAAATTGCTGAAAAAGATATTTTAAGGAGGGGCACTAGTCCATACATGTAATTATTTGTAAAAAAAATTTTAAATATAGTCATGTCTCGATAGGTCTTTCAAAATAACATTAAGGTCTGTTTGAATTTTTTTTTATTTAGTGAATATTGTAAGACAAAATCACCCCGTAAGTCTAAAAAACTTGTGTCCCCCCTGTCACTTTTGAACCGGAGATCCAAAAAAATATGAAAAAAATTGAGAAGATTATCGGTTTAGGAATTATTGAGTTATATCCTAAAAACTCATTTCATACGCAGATACGACCTTTTGATATTACTTTTTCGATAGTATGTACGAAACCGCGAGGTCCGACACGCACTTGGCCGGTTTTTTTCTATTAAAGATAATTTTATTTTATATGTATAAGTACATGTAGTTTCATTTTTTTACCCTTTACGTGTACGTACGTTACGTAAGTAGGTTCACGTGTTGGAAAACTGTACTTACTTTAGTTAGCAAAAAATTACACGTCATATTGGACAGGAGGGGGAGGGGTCCTGAAAATATCACCAAAGATCACCATGGGGGAGGGGGGGGTCTAAAACAAGCCAAAAACGTATGACGCGATTAATGGACGCCCCCTAACATAACTATACGATTTATTAGCGACAACGTATTTCAAAACTTTTGTCTGATTTGAATATTGTAGCATTTCAGGCTGTTACATGATAATTTAATTTCCTAACGTTCATGGATCCTTTAAATGGAATCGTATTGGTAGTGTTTAGTACAACATTACACTTTTCGATACTTTTTATCGACATATACCCATGACTATTTTATTTTTGCTATCCCAGGCAACATTTTAACTGTCAGTCATGTGTCAAGTCACTTTTTATAATTAGAAATTCAACCGTAGTTGATATGTTATTTTTTCTACTCCGGTACTTTTATCTGTCAATTATATGGTCCCGCAAACGAATATAAAAGCATGTCTTATGCAATTTCAAAAAAGTCTATCTAGTCTATTCTTCATAAAGACCCTAGGGTTATTATGTGATATAATGCAACTGCTAACAAAGGTGCCCTGTGAACCCAACAATTTTTTTTTTCTACTCCCGGTTATATATCATTTATACATTCGTCATCATCTAGGTATATACTCGAAGAAACACATAGATAATATACTCGAAGAAAAGTCTATCTAGTCTATTCCCCAAAAAAACAACTGTTAAATAAAAGCGCCAAAATAGAATCGCGTGCAGTCAGGACTTTAGAAGAAAATACATTACTGCCAACCTAGGAAACCTAAATAAACGTAGCGTTTTTTTTTTTTAAAACTTTAAAAAAGAAAAAATGAAAAAAACCACAGACATACTTTGTAGTTTTTACGTTTGCCATTCGTTTGTGATGGCAAACTGCGAACTTTGAAAATAATATTTTTTTACTAATCGCTGTCACTCTTTGATAATTCATTTAATAACGACGGTGCGTGTTTGTGTTAGTATTCTTGAAATACAGTGTTTTAAAAGGTGAAACTTAAATTATTGTTGATTATGTTGACAAAATAACTGCAATATCCATAAAGTGTTCAATTTCGCATTTATTGTAAAACTATGTGTAGTCGTAGAAAAAGTATTGTATGCAACGTCGCATAAGTAGGTCAAAAAATGTTCGTGGCGGTTTTCTTAACAATTTTCGCCTCCGGCTGCGCCTACGGCTCAAATTGTTACCCACACCACTCACCTTTTTTGACCCCTCTTATACAACTGTTGCATAAAATACTATTATGGTCTAGCAGGCCTATGATGGCAGATTTTATCAGCGGATAAGTTGATATAAATCTGATAAAATGACAAACAATGGCGGCAAATGTCATTTTATCAGGTTTATATCAACTTATCCGCTGATAAAATCTGCCATCATAGGCCTACAGAGTTCGAGCATAAAGTATTTGTCTATATTGACGATATTATCATCGTTTCTTCAACCTTCGAGCAACACATCTCTCTACTAGTTGGTGTTCTTGAAAAGCTTAAAATGGCAACTGACTATTAACTACAAAAAACCGGCCAAGAGCGTGTCGGGCCACGCTCAGTGTAGGGTTCCGTAGTTTTCCGTCCGTCACAGTAAGTGTTCCCACTTAAGAGTTAACACCGCCATGTAGGATATTATATGAGCGTTCCACGTACAGCGACATCTATCGGCAAATTAAGTAAACTATTGCGCGCGAGCTTAAAGTATGGAAGATGATTTTTATGGGATAATTCTTTATTTCGTGAACCGATTTTCACCGTTTTTACTTTATTTGAAAGCAGGTCATTTCATTGTGATTTTGTAGAAATTACAGGTACAATAAACAGCTGCTTATACGGTTAAATTACAAACTTAGTTCAGAAATTATTTTGTAATTTTTTTTCAAAAACTATTCAACCTATCAAGTTCAAAATAATTTTCCTAGAAAGTTTTTATAAAGTTCTACTTTTGAGATTTTTTTCATATTTTTAAAACTTATGGTTCAAAAGTTAGAGGGGGGGACACATTTTTTTTTACTTCTGGAGCGATTATTTCCGAAAATATTTACATTATCAAAAAATGATTTTAGTAAACCCCTATTCATTTTGAAATACCTATCCAACAATATATCACACGTTAGGGTTGAAATGAAAAAAAAAACCACTCCCCACTTTACGTATAGGGGAGGTACCCTAATAAAATATTTTTTTCCACTTTTTATTTTACCACTTTGTCGGCGTGATTGATATACATATTAGTACCAAATTTCAGCTTCCTAGTGCTAACGGTCACTGAGATTATCCGCGGACGGACTGACGGACGGACGGACGGGCAGACATGGCGAAACTATAGGGGTTCCTAGTTGACTACGGAACCCTAAAAATGGCAATTTTAGGGTTCTGTAGCCAAAATGGCAAAAACGGAACCCTTATAGTTTCGTCATGCCCGTCTGTCCGTACGTCCATCTGTCCGTATGTCACAGCCATTTTACTCGGAAACTATGAGACGTATCTTTATCAAATTTTAACATAAGGTGTATTTTGTGTGCCGCTACTTAGTTCAATACTGAAATTGCTGAAAAAAAAAATTTTAGGGGGCACTCCATACATGTAATTATCAAAAAAAAATTTTTCTACCAAATATCAAGATGATGCATATCAATCGATAAGTCTTGAAAAATAACATTGAGGTTCCTTTGATCATTTTTTGATTAAGTAGATATTTTCAGAAATAATCACTCCGAAAGTCAAAAAAGTTGTGTCCGGCCCTGTAACTTTTGAACCGTAAGTCCAAAAATTATGAAGAAATTCAAGAAGATACATCTTTGAGTATTATATTTTAATAATTAATATTTGAATTTTATAATTATTTTGAACATTATCGGTTTAGACGTTTTTGAGATATCTCCAAAAACTACGTACATAGGCAGATATGACGTTGCGATATAAATTTTTTCGATAGCCGGTACGGAACTCTCCATTAAGCGTGGTCCGACACGCACTTGGCCGGTTTTTTCAGGTATAAATTAAAATATTTAGGTTACGTGGTTGATAATAATGGATTTTTCAGGATCTGGAATGCCGCCAGATCCTGAAAAAATTGAGGCTACTATTGACTACCCTACGCCTACCAACCGAAAATAGGTTCGTCGATTCATTGGTATTGCATCGTGATATCGTCGATTCATACCAAATTTCAGCTCTTTAGCTTCACCACTCAATAGATTAACATCTCAAGCTAAAACCTCACCTCCTTTTAAATGGTCTACTGAAAAAGGTTTTCGTACCCTTCAAGAAGCTTTAGTATCTTCACCTGTATTGTCGTGTCCAGATTATTCACAAGCTTTCCAAGTTCACACTGATGCAAGCGATTATGGTGTTGGTGCTGTACTGACTCAAATCATTGTAAACGAAGAGAAGGTGATAGCTTACATGAGTAAGTCTCTCTCTAGCAAGGAGCGGAACTACAGTGCGACTGAAATAGAGGCTCTCGCAGTTACTACAGCTATTGAACACTGGAGGTGTTACTTAGAAAACGGTAAACAGTTTTTTGTGTATACCGATCACTCATCTCTTAAGTGGTTTTTAAATCTAAACAATCCAAGCTAAACGACCAGCTCGTTGGGAGTTCGCAAGTCTTCGTTCGACTTTGAAATCGGGCATCGTCGTGGCTCAGAAAACGTAGTCCCTGACAGTCTTTCTCGTTCTGTCCCTATTGCTGTTATTGATCAGTCCTCAACTAATCATGACATGTGTTACGCTACAAATGATCCGTGGTACCTAAATATTTACACTGGGTGTCAAAACAGCCCAACTGCGTTTCTAAACTATAAAGTGTCTAACGGTAAACTGTTCAGGTACAAATCAAGTCTGAATCCTTTAACCCGTGAGTTCGAGTGGAAGGAAGTCAATCCTTTTGAGTTCAGATCAGATATTATTAATAGAAATCATTCAGAACCTACCGCTGGTCATTTTGGCATTCATAAAACTCACAAAGACCTTTTAACAACAAACAAACCATAAGACGTTCTACCAGTTAATCTAACTACGGCTTTTTAAAATTCGAACCAAATAGGTAGTATTTAAAAATGCCTAAATAGCACGGGTAATGTTGTTGTCTTGAGCAGGATGCCCATGCTACAATGTTATGCTAGCCGTTCGGACACACCCGCAAGTGTACATTAGACACCATAGGTTCGCTCTGTAACACCTAAGGTCACATTCAGCCGGGTAGGGTTCTAGCAGTACCTTGCCAACAAGCTCCAACCACAAGGGTAGTGTTGACCCCATGGGCGGGGTGCAGCGGCCAGTCATCGATGACCTCTGGTCCCTTGCCGTCGGCAGCGTGGTAGGGTTCTCCGTCGACGAACAGTTCTACATTAGGGAAGCGAACGTTCACGGCGTAGTGATGCCATTCGTTGTCGCACACCTGAAAAGCAAGCAAAAGATTTTTATTACACGTTTGCTGAAGGAGACGGTTAGACGGATTTCAACGTGTAAGATCATTCGATTTATCTCGGTTGTGGGAGTGCCTTGATATTCATCATCATCATCATCATCAGCCTATTTTAGTCCACTGCTGGACATAGGCCTCCCCCAATGAGCGCCATAGCGCCCTGTCTTCAGCTTGCCGCATCCAGCATCTGCCTGCAGTCTTTCGCAGATCGTCATCCCACCTTGCCAGAGGGCGTCCTACACTACGTTTGCCGAGTCGCGGTCTCCACTCAAGAACACGTTTACCCCAGCGGTTGTCGGTTCTTCGCGAGATATGGCCGGCCCACTGCCACTTCAGCTTGCTAATTCTTTGAGCTATGTCGATAACTTTGGTTCTCTGTCGGATGTATTCGTTACGAATCTTATCCTTCAGAGAAACTCCGAGCATAGCTCTTTCCATAGCTCGCTGAGCGACTTTGAACTGGTGGACCAGCCCTACCGTGAGTGTCCACGTCTCAGCTCCGTAGGTCATTACGGGTAGGACGCACTGATTAAAAACTTTCGTTTTCAAGCATTGCGGTATGGATGACGAGAAGACTCGGCGTAGTTTCCCAAATGCTGCCCAGCCTAGCTGGATCCTCCTTTTGGCCTCCTTCTCGAAATTGTTTTTACCTAACTGCAGGATCTGCCCAAGGTAGGTGTACTCAGAAACAATTTCAAGAAGGTGGCCATGTACGACGACCGGTCCTGGATCAATGTGGCCATTGATCATGACTTTGGTTTTATCCAAATTCATGCCAAGACCGATGCGTCGCGAGGCTGAAGCTAGGCCGTCCAGCATCCGGGTCAGCTCCTCTAGCGACTCCGCCATTACGACTATGTCATCAGCGAATCGCAGGTGTGAGATGTAATCGCCGTTTATGTTTATGCCCTTACCTTTCCAGTCCAGCGTCTTAAACATGTCTTCCAATGCGCTTGTGAACAGTTTCGGGGATATGACATCCCCCTGTCTCACCCCTCTGCGCAATTGGATGGGTTTAGACTGCTGGCCCTGTACTTGGACACTCATAGTGGCGGCTTCGGAGAGACATCTCAGCACCTTGATATAACGATAGTCTACTTGGCATCGCTGTAAGGATTCCAGAACAGCCCAAGTTTCCACGGAGTCAAAGGCCTTCTCATAGTCCACAAAAGCGAGACACAGGGGCTGATTATACTCTTCGGACTTCTGTATAATCTGCCTCACTGTGTGAATGTGGTCTATGGTGCCATATCCTCCGCGGAATCCAGCCTGTTCCGGTGGCTGGAACTCGTCGAGTCTTCTGGCGAGACGATTCGTGACCACTCGTGAGAAAAGCTTATAGACGTGGCTCAGAAGTGTGATGGGTCTGTAGTTTTTAAGGAGGGTTTTATCACCCTTCTTAAAAAAGAGCACCACCAAACTCCCGCTCCACGCCTTAGGAGTTCTCCCACTGTGAAGGACGGTATTGAAGAGGTTCTGCAGCTCCTGTATAACAGGAGCTCCTCCTGCCTTCAGAAGCTCTGAAGTAATACCATCCTCACCGGGGGCTTTTCCATTTTTAAGCTGCCTCAGAGCTAACACGATCTCGTCTTGACTGATGTCTGGCAGTTCGTCGGTATAGTGGCGTGTCAGGGTGGCTCTTGAATCATGGTCGTCTCGTCGGGAGTGGGGGGCATGTGCAGAGTACAGCCGGCCATAAAAATCCTCTATCTCGGCGGAGATCTCCGGCTTCGACAACACGGTCCTCCCGTCGTGCGTTTTTAGCTTCGTCAGGTGGCTCCTGCTAAGCTGCTGAGTGAATACTTTGGACCCTCGGTTTCGCTCTATCGCCTCTTCAATAAGGCGTGTGTTGGAGCTCCGAAGGTCGCGCCGTACCATCTTCGCAATTCGCTTATTCAGGTCTGACCTCTCTGACGAAGTCGCTTGGGTAGTCTCCCGTCTTCTTGTCATCAGCCCCAGAGTCTCATCCGAGAGTTTGGACTTCTTGCCAGTACGCTGTTTTCTGCAGAACTTGATACCCTCGTCCCTCAGCGTTTCGACCAGATTGTGTAGGGTCTCGTCGGCGTCATCAGTGGGTTCCAAGGCAACAAATCTATTCCCGAGAAGCTGCTGAAACTCCTCGGTGCCCGCGACGATTTGGATTTGGTTAGGCCGGAGCGTGGACTTCATCAGACGGTTTCTTTCAAGCTTCAAGTTGATATTCAGAGAGCCTCGGAGCAGTCGGTGATCAGATCCGGTATTGAACCTGTTGATCACTGAGACATCTCTGAATATGTGCTTGCTATCCGTCAAGATGAAGTCGATCTCATTTTTTGTCACAGTGTCGGGGCTCTGCCATGTCCACTTCCTTTGAGGCTGTTTCTTAAAGAAGGAGTTCATTAAGAATAGCTCCTCTTTCTCTAGGAAGTTGACAAGCATTTGCCCCCTGTGATTCCTGACTCCATAACCATGCGGGCCTATTCGGGATTCGTTGCCAGTCCGGATTCCCACCTTGCCGTTAAAGTCCCCCATAACAACGTTGAAGTGAGCCTTTGTGGTGTTGTGCAAGGCTTTGGATATGTCTTCATACATATCCTCCACTTCATCATCCGAGTGTGCCGAGGTCGGTGCGTAAACCTGAACTACCTTCACGCTATACCGCTTGGAAAGCCGAAGGATCAGGTACGCTACCCTGTTCGACACATTGGAGATTTCTTGAACGTTGCTAGAGAGGGCCTTATTGACGAGAAAACCTACGCCACCCTGGGATGTTTTATCACCCTCGCGAAAGTAGAGAAGATGGCCTGAGTCTAGGGTTACGGTGTCCTCTCCCTCTCTACGGACTTCACATAACCCAAGAACATGCCATTTAATGTTCTCTAACTCCACTTCCAACTGCGCTAGATGATGGTCAAGCCTCAGAGTGCGTCCGTTGAACGTAGCCAGGGTCAATTTAGGAAGTGTGTGGTAGCCTGTTGTAGCCCGGGGATTCCTAGCACCCCCTGCCCCGCCGTTACCGTGGCCGCTACCATGGCCAGGAATAGCGAGGCGGCCGGGAACTGGGGGCCATTTCTTGGCTGAACTTATCATAAAGGGGTAATGCCCATAATCCCCACGCTGGGCATGCGGGTTGGGGATCGCAGTTTGGTGGTGGGATTTTTCTGCAGGGGCGCTGCTGCCCGCCCCCCGGTATGTCCCTTAGTCGCCTCTTACGACACCCACGGGAAGAGTTGGGGTGGAGCAATTCTAAGCCGGCACCACACGGCAGGCCTTGATATTAAATTAAAATAAAAACCAAATATTGGATTTTTGCGCCATAAAGGAAATTGCTTGTAAAGTGTTTTCAGAGTAGGGTTTTGTTTTTTATTCAACTTGTTGGTATAAGCTTTGATCGCCGATAACTTTTCTTTATCTAATCACTCATGGGCTTTCCCAAAAGGCCCAAACTCAATGAGGTTGCGCTGTTCTCTGGCAGACTTTCTATGGTATCCATCCATCAATTAACTTAATTGAATAATAAATTGAAAACACAATCATAATAGTAGTTTATGTAACTGTTACGTAATAAGGGTCCTTAAAACATGAGTGTGGTTTTATGAAATGAGCCACAGGCGAATTTCATAATAAGATCACACGAGTGTTTTAAGGCCTAATTACGTACAGTTGCATACATAGTGCAGTCATTGAAGCGAAAAATACGGTCTTACCTCCGAATTTTTTTACTGTGAACCGATTTGCATGAAATTTTGGAATTAGGCTCATCTTACCCTTAACTTCAAAAGTGAAAATGATCTGAACTCCGCCTATTATTTTTAAGGGGTGTAAAGAACCCCTTAATGGAAAAATTTACATTGAGCCATTTTATCGCAAGAAAACATGTCTAATAGTAAGTGATGAAATTGTAAAGTATTTTCTAACATAATTACCTCATATTAAAATCATTTTCAACCCCTTGAAAATCTTACAACCCTTGCAAACAACCCCTAAATTGAAAAAATCACAAAAAAATACTTTGGTATGACATAAAAAGATGTAAGTATAGAGTAAGTAATATTTTATATTCTCTATAATAATTATCAAATTTTTAACCCCCTTTTAACCCTTGAAAACTACCCCTTGATAAAAAAAATTTTTTTTTTTTTTTATAAAATGAAAAGGATTTAAATATTATTCCACACTCTCGAAAATGATTATCATATTCTTAAGCTTTTCTACCCTTAAAACTACCCCTAAATTAAAACAGTAAATATATATGATTACATATTTAAAAATAATTTAAAAATATTATAGTCTATGGTTCGTTCTAGATTGATGAAATATGAAAGTCTTCTACGATTCCGAATCGATCCATGACACTGAATAAAGTGTTATCCTTCTTCGCTTAGCCCAAAACTGTAACCTGCCGGTAGCGCAGGCGGTGATGCGGACGCTGGGCCGCATGCGGTAGCGTCCCTAAAGGCCTAACACCTCCGGAGGTTGACATCGGAACAACGAGCGGCATACGCGGGTTTCGTATTCCCTCTTAGGAGGTGTTTAGTTATGGTCTTTATAGACCACGTCGCGTCAAACTGATGGAAGCTGCACGACGGTGGCTCGCTGTTCCTGCGAGCAGGCTGTCGGCGACGCTGGCGCTCGACGTGCCGGTTGTCCAGCACGAGAGTTCAACGGGTACGCCGTGGGCCTGCGACAGCTGTAGGCCTGCCGTAGTGTAACCAGGTACCGAACCGTTAGCTAGCGCGGGATTCCGCAGCCGAGAATATACTGACCAATTGTAAGCACAAACCCTGTTTGTTATTCATTAGGGAGTTAAGATATAAAAGAAGTGTAGTGGAGGGGTATTTACTGCAAATGCTGAATATAAGTGTGGGATGTTTAATAAATCTTGTCGCACAACCTGGGATTTTCATTTTACAAAACCAAGAATCATTTCAATATATACACATTACAATAGTTGTGGGTCTCTATTATACTGCGTACTTTCACATTGCTCCAAATATTCACACTCCGAAATGTTCAGTTACTAAGTAGAAAAAAATATGATAAGTTTTTACCAGGAGTGCGATTTTTGAATCTCACCAAGTGACTAATTCTCACCGATGTGAGTGATTTCCGATAGTAAATCACTCACATCGGTGAGATTTAGTCACTTGGTGAGATTCAAAAATCGCACTCCAGGTTTGTTTAGGACCATAACTCCTTCAATTTTCATGCTATCACAATTTATAAAAAAACCATTGTAAAGGTAATTAAGAGAGCTACAACATCCTTCATTGCAATATATAGTAAAAAACCTTTTTCTAAAACGGTGAAGGGTTAAAGGGCTTACGAGAGGCTGTGATTGCGCTGCCACGCGCTCTTTAAACAATCATATCTCCGTCAATTTTTGTTTGACAGAAAAAACAAAAAAACCAAATTGTTTGTCAGAAAAATACCTAAATTTTTAATCCATACACTTTTATACGTATCTGTCGTCATTTTTGAGATATTATGAAAAAAAAGTGGGTTTTTAAAAAATTTGAAATTTTGTTTTTTTTTAAATCGTGACTTTTTTGAAAAATATATGTCCTGAAGCAGCCAAACTGATATTATCTATCAAACTCTTCATAATAAAGTTAATTCTAGGCGGAATACGATTAATTTTAATTTTGGTGGAAATGGCACTTATGAAACCCATTGATTTAAAAGAAAAAACATTAGATGCTCCCCTTATTTGCAATACAGCTCACTTATTTTACGTGCAAAAGACTTTTAATAGTGCTCATTTTAAAGCTTATTTCAAGCACTACAAAACCCTATTGTATTAGAATGCATAAAATGCATCTGCTCGCCGCTAGATGGCATTGACCACATCGATTAAATTTCAGACAAAATAAAAAACGGCTTTGATCTTTAATATCTAGCTTAATATTGCACTTAGAATACTTTATAAAAAACCAAATTGTTCATTGTTTTACCTGCTACAATTTTGTTTTTTATAAAATTTTCGATAAAACGTATATTTTTGGAGATATTTGCAAGAAACCGATGAAAAACGTGAAAAAATTGCGAATTTTCAATTGCCAATAACTTGAAAAGTATTGGATTTTTTGAAAAACTTTATAGATGATTTTTTGAAAATAGATGTCATATACTTCAGAAAAAGTGACCAAACCCTCCGGTGTCCGAGGCCAGATTTGAACTGGCGTCTTCAGCTTTCGCGGCTGACGTCCTGACCACTAGACCACCCGGTCACGGCGGAACTTGACAAATTTTCTCATGTATATGCAATCTCTGAATTTGAAACGGCTAGGCGCCGTTGACCATACTCTAAGGGCATGCGCAGTACGTGCTTGCACCTCCTATCCGAATCTCTTACGTGATTCTGGTATAGCGAGAGAGATGGTGCTGCCATCTATGAATCTTGAAGCAAATCAAATTATTTTGTTCAATATTTTTTGATTTGCAATTTTTAAGTAGTTACACTACTATATATAAACTGAAAATAGATGTCATATACTTCAGAAAAAGTGACCAAACCCTCCGGTGTCCGAGGCCAGATTTGAACTGGCGTCTTCAGCTTTCGCGGCTGACGTCCTGACCACTAGACCACCCGGTCACGGCGGAACTTGACAAATTTTCTCATGTATATGCAATCTCTGAATTTGAAACGGCTAGGCGCCGTTGACCATACTCTAAGGGCATGCGCAGTACGTGCTTGCACCTCCTATCCGAATCTCTTACGTGATTCTGGTATAGCGAGAGAGATGGTGCTGCCATCTATGAATCTTGAAGCAAATCAAATTATTTTGTTCAATATTTTTTGATTTGCAATTTTTAAGTAGTTACACTACTATATATAAACTGAAAATAGATGTCATATACTTCAGAAAAAGTGACCAAACCCTCCGGTGTCCGAGGCCAGATTTGAACTGGCGTCTTCAGCTTTCGCGGCTGACGTCCTGACCACTAGACCACCCGGTCACGGCGGAACTTGACAAATTTTCTCATGTATATGCAATCTCTGAATTTGAAACGGCTAGGCGCCGTTGACCATACTCTAAGGGCATGCGCAGTACGTGCTTGCAGTGCGTGTTTTTCTGAAGTATATGACATCTATTTTCAGTTTATATATAGTAGTGTAACTACTTAAAAATTGCAAATCAAAAAATATTGAACAAAATAATTTGATTTGCTTCAAGATTCAGATGATTTTTTGCTTAAAATTAGGCCTTCTATCGATATCCGAGGTTATTTTGAAAAAAAAGAAATTCACCCCCGAGAAGGGGTGGCAACCACCCGGGGTGGTTGCGGAGTTCAAATCATTTTCACTTTTGAAGTTAAGGGTAAGATGAACCTAATTCCAAAATTGTATGCAATTCGGTTCACAGTAAAAAAATTCGGAGCAATAATGCTTCAATGACTGCACTAACACTGCTTTATCTACACTCATATTATTTATTCTAAATGCCTCGCACCTCGCACCGCCACCATGGCCAACTCTCGTGTGCCGGCGGTCGCGGGCGCGTGTCGGGCTGTCGGCGGCCGCGCGGGAGGGTGCAGGTGTACATTATGTATCAAAACTCATAGCACATCAATCATTGAGCATGAAAAGTTAAAATTACGTGGTAATGCTAGCCATTGCCTACCGTTTTCGAACACGTTTTAGAGAACTTACAATATGAGTGTAGATAAAGGTTTGGCCTTTGCGAAGCCTGATAAAATAATTGAGGCCAATAATTTGAAAATATGTAACCGATCGCAGATGAAAATGCGTTGAAGGCAAAATATTTAAAGTAGTTTGGAAAAAATTGCTCTTCTATTAAAAATCGTAATGGTTTTTGTACCTCAGGGATCTTCCAGCGCCACTCTGCAGGCCGGAAGATGTTGAGGTCTCCGTCTCCGAAGTCTCTCCTCAGCAGCAGGATCAGACGGCAGTTGCGGACGAACAGCGCGTAGTGGTGGCGGTTCATTTCTGGAACACAACATTATTGAAAATTAAAACGTACAATATCAAGGTCAAAGTGCTCTTAGAAATCTTGTCTACCACTTTAATTGCCGTCGAAGGTCAAAAACCCTAGATAGTACTATCTAGGTTTGTTTTAGAAATATAAATAGTTTATTTGCTTAAACATGGTAAAATACATCAGTATACATGTCATGATTGATGTCATTTTGTATCATATGTTTAGCCAACATATGGCATGCAAATTAAAACCTAAATTATTTGTTACACTTAATTTACAATGAGTTGATTGATGAGATGATTTGTTTATAATGAGATTACTTTGTTTAAGTTTTTTGTTGCCTTTTTTAGGTGCTGCCACTCGCGGATTGCGCCCAAAGTTTTAGGTGAATAAATTGAAAATACGGTTGTACTTAGCCGGTAACACTTACTATGGTCGTCGGCCAGGCATAGCACATGTTCCTTCCTATGTTTGTCATGGTCCGGTGGAGGTGCGTGACGCATCCAGGTGGAGATGGAGAAGGTCCCGGCCAGTGAGGATGAGAGCACGCTGGATGGAACCGCAGCAGCTGTCGTAGACCCGTCGAACTCGAACATCTGCTCGCCGTCGCGACCTTGGACGATAGTATGCAAACTGTTAAACTCTGTCATACCTTCATAAATAGGTAACCATTAATTTGAATTTTTGATGTTCATTTTGATACTGTTTTATAATACTCGGTGTAGCCGTTCGTTCGACCCGTTCTTTTAAGGAGAAAATGTCTATAACCTACAATACCTATCAAAAGTTAAACAGAACTAATCCGTTTGTGAAAATTCAGTGGAGCATCAAAACGGTCATTCAGCATTTTCCTTGAATTTAAAGTCCAACAATTCAATATACAAGAAAATATGGTAATATTAAGACTTTTTCATACCGGAATCAGGTTTGAGAGCCTTGGCCCATTCATTGCCGGCCTCCGGGCTGGGCAGGAGGTCCACCGTCTTTGGGTCAAAACCTGGAAAAAGAAAATATTAACATTATATAATTGATGTCGGTAAATGTGGTTCTTAGTAGGTAATGCAGAATTTGTTCTTTCGCGTTTACACGTTTTATGAAAACGGAATGGTTATGTGGGAATTATAGCCGGTCCTCCGGGTAGAAAGTTCTCAATTGCTGGTTAGCTTCACTCAGCATAGCATTATTTCTAACAACATCACAAAAATGCTAAAGGACGATTTACATTAAGACGAAAATATCTGAAAGCAGAGCCCAGGTTTCGAAGCAGTTTATTCTACAAGACCATGTGGACTGCACGGTTCAGGCTGCCGCCAGCCGACCTTTTCGCGGCGTTCGGCCATCTCATCGCTGCCCCACCGCGAGCACGTTTGCCATTCACTTTATTAAAACAATCTCCATGCGGTCGCGATCCTCAGCAGTGAGAGAACTACAAAGAAGAGAGATTCTACGGGAACTGGAACCAGTCCTAAAATTAGAGAAAATAACAAAGCACTTACCACAAATGGTTCTTTGCGAATGGATGGCATAAGTGTCTCTGTCACAACCCGAGCCGGCCCTCGACGCTTGCAGGGCCACCTCGGCCTGGATGCGCGTGACGCCCGGGCAGCGCTCGTCGGACGAGCACGCCTGCAGGCGCGCGGCCGGGAACAGCGCCAGCGCGCCCGTGCCCGGGGCGTAGTCCACGCGCTCTGCTACTCCTGGTGATGGAAACTTACTTTTTGGAGTGTTTGAGATATACCTCTGGGTTAATATTTAAACATGTTCAACGTCCAGTCCTAATTCCATTTACTTTTGGCGGGACGGCATGCTGATTTATTAACGTCCTCCTTTAACGAGATTAACGTCCTCCTAGCCCAGTCGGTAGTGACACTGCTTACGAAGCAGGAGGTCCCGGGTTCGAATCCTGGTCAGGGCATTTATTTGTGTGGTTATCACAGATATTTGTACCTGAGTTATGGATGTTTCCTATGTATTTAAGTATTATCTATATCTGCTGTAGCATTACGCTACGTATCGTACGACATCTGTCGACTTTCTTTAGAACTTCTGAACTTCTGTGTCTAAGGCTAGGTCACGGTTGATATATAAAAAAGCGTACATTGTGATTCACGGCATTACAGGTAGATGGCGCTTATATCAGTCCGTATTTTGTAATACGTCTGGCAGTTATAAAATTGAGATAAGACTCGCGCTAATTTTGAATGTGAATTTTGAGGTATTCCAGATTGTCAAAAGAAAAAAGTTGATTTTTGATGGAGTCTGTCAGAGCGCCGTGAGATTTTGAAAGAAAAAGAGATAATCTGGATTTGTTCTGGTCTTTTTTGCCATAATTTGCTTAGCTGCATCGTGATAAAGTGCGATTTATTTCAAACATTGTATGGCAAGTGCTATTGTTGCATTGTTGGAGCAGAAATAAAACCGAAACCCTTGCCGGGCGAAGAGGCCCAATATAAATTATTTAGCAAGTGCTATACCCTGAAACCGCCTGATTCCGGAAGGCCCTTGTGGATGCCGGGCCGGCGGGACAGTCTGCAGCTGCCGCGATTTCCGCGGGTTTCTTCGCCACATCATCGGAGAGTTAGAGTCCGCATCCAGCGGGCTCTCGCAAGTGAGAAAAGGAGTTCAGCGAGCTATTGGGTCCGCCGTATCAAAGCGGACACTGGCCCACGAACTCTTTTTTAATTTAAGCAACAGCTTTTGCATCCTGCTTTCGAGAACATCAAATTATTTATATTTTTGTTAAAAAAACGTTACAAATCGGATTCCTTTTTTGTATCCAGTATTTTTGTGCCATAATAGTTTTTTTTGTTGTTTTGCTAAATTTCCCCAAATTCCAATTGCCTCGTTTGACGGGCGTATAAAGACCTGGCTCTTTAATTTAGGCTACGTTCAGCCAGCGCATCATCTGTCACCATCCATATCACCCGCCTCATTAACCCATTATTTTCCTGCAGCCAAATTATTATTAGCCGAGTCTTTATTTTTACTTACCGGTTTTGCTAACTATTGAATTTGTAATGTCCTTGTTTAGGTACAGTCGTCTTCATTTTTAAGTGAAGTGCTAATATTAAATATTTTTAATTATTGTAATTTAATTACATTCTGGTCACTAGGGAGGTTGTTGAATGTGAAAGTGAAATAGGTACAGTTCTCTTCATTTTTAAGTGAAGTGCTAAATTTAAATATTTTAGTTATTATAATTTAATTGTATTCTGACCACTAGGGAACTTATTGAATGTGAAATACCCTTATTTAGATGCCATTATTGTGATTTTTACGTGAAATGCTAAATTTTAAATAATTGATAATTTTTGCTAATATTAAATATTTTTACTTTGTCGTCAAAATTAAACGTATTAATGCAAGTAAGAAGTGTTTCACTGCACTATCTATTATATATATCGTCGTCTAGTACCCACAACACAAGCCTTATTGAGTTTACTGTGGGACTAGGTCGGTTTGTGTAAGATTGTCCTATAGTATGTATTTATCTCTCTGTTGCCTGTCATTTCATCGAGTCATACCTTTTTCATATGGTGAGTTTAAACATTAAATCAATAACTTTTTACACACAAGGTCAGTCATAGTAAAATAAGTAAGTGATATCATATTTACGAAAGACACATTAGAATATGTACCCGAATTAGACGTGTGCGCCGCGGGACCCACGCCGCCGCCGCCGCCGCGGATTTCAAAATCCACGCCGTAGGCCAAAATTTCAGAATTCGGCAAAAATTAGCCAATGACAATTAACGATGAAGGAAAGTCAGTTGAAAATTTTACAACGTATATTGACGAATTAAACCATGAACACATCTACACATTTAAATATTTAGGGTTTGGTCAATTCCCTCTCTTTCGGGAGATTAATAAATGAGTATGATTAACCACTCACCTAACAAATATGAACTCGATGGCCTAATTAATAAGATTAGTAACGAAAATAATAAATCTGCCATCAAAATTGTACCACCAACTCAATTATCCTGAGAAAAGAAGTGTTTTCGGTGGCAGGATTGATCCTTAAAACTGAACGGTATGTTTGGACCTACTGCGAGTCAAAAAAGGATCTTCATCATCACTAGTCGTTCCCTCAGAGCTGAGGATCATGTCCTTCTGTTGAAGACCAGGTTCCTCCATAGGTCCTTCTATCCCTCGCTAAGCGCATGGCTTCTTGCAGTTTTATTTGCATGGGTCAATGGGTGCAGTGATTTGGGCACACGATCTTGCAGGGGGAGGGCCTCTTAGTCTTGTGCCTTCAACTTTTCCCGTTATGATGATTCTCTCCAAGCTATCCAAGGAGCGTCGAGAGAGGTGTCCGAAGTATGTGAGTATGTGATCCTGGCACGTCGTAGACAACCGGCGTTTTATGCGTAGCTCCTCTAGTATGGACTGATTAGTGCGCTTCGCAGTCCAAGGTATCCGTAAAAGCCGTCGCCAACACCACATCTCAAACGCGTCTGCCTTGATAGTCCAAGTGTCAGAACCGTATAGGAAAATTGGAAACACCAGGAAACGCACAAGTCTAACCTTAGCCTGTCTCTGTATGCCGCGATCTCTCCAGATCCTATCTAACCAAGTCATAGCACCCTTCGCTATTTTAAGTCTCTTTCGTCTTTCAGTTCTAGGCTTCGTGAAGGAGACTGTTTCCGGTGTACGAACATTAACTTGGTTTTCGCATGGTTGGCGTGAAGTCCTAATTCGATGCTCTCCGCTTCTATTCGCTGGAACAAAAGACACATCTCCTCCTTATTGGAAGCCAAGAGCGTTGTGTCGTCAGCATAGCGTAGGTTGCAGATCGTTTTGCCGCCAATTGATATGCCACCGTCCCAGTTCTCGGTGACCTTACGTAAGATGTCGTAGATATTAAAGATCTTCGGAGACAATATACAGCTCTGTCTTACTCCTCTTTCCGGCTTTAACTGGTCCGACAAGGTGTTCTCGATGCGCACTCCGGCAGTACTTTCGGCGTACAAGTTCTCAATGAGGTGAGCAGGGACACCCATCTCCAGGAGCACGTACCGCATGTTTTTCCATCTAACACAGTCGAATGCTTGGCGTAATCTATGAAGCATAGGACTAATGGCTTGTTCCATTCACGGCATCTCTCGATGATCTAGCGCACGATGAAAATCTGCTCCCGTGTATATACAAAGCGCCCAGATACAAAGCCAGCCTGCTCTGCAAGTATTTGCCGCTCCAGGAACTTTGTCAATCGCGAATTCATGATGTAAAGAAATACTTTACTGGTATGCGATATAATAGACAAAGTTCTATCGTTGTCACATTTTAGCGTCGAGCCTTTTTTTTATGGAGAGGTATAACCATGGATTCAGTCCAGTCTCTCGGCCACTGGCTAATTAAGATCCTTTTAAAGCCAACTCCATCGAGTTGGCTTTAAAAGGATCTTAATTTATCACAATTATGAAAAACATCAACTTAAAGCGTTTTCCGAAAAATAGGCAGGACTGAAGCAAACGGCATTATACAGGGTGCCATCTGAGACGTGATCAGTTATATGTTTTTCTAACTCCATAAACAACTAGCAGTTGAATGTTTACATGTTTTTGTAATTTATTTTTCATTTGACGGAGTTTTCGGGATATTTAAACTACTTATTAGAATATTTAAATAAGTAAATTGAATTATCTCTTTGAAATGGAACTGTCGTTAATAACAATTTTGTCATTTATTCCGGATAAAATGTAATTTAATATTTTTTTTACCTTAAATATCTTATAAAACTGTTTTACACTAAACTTATCACTTTTGAAAGAAAAATAAATTACAAAAACATGTAAAAAAAAAGAAAAAAAAAATGTCTGATTTTAGTAAAAGTTGGGGCATTCAACTGCTAGTTGTTTATGGAGTTAGAAAAACATATAACTGATCACGTCTCAGATGGCACCCTGTTTATCGTTTTAGTAATATGTCCCTTATTCCTAAAAAGTTTTTGATATTTAACATATTTTTAATGCGAAACGTGGGCCTTGCGAGCGTAGGCAAAAGTGACCTTGACGCCGGCGTGGCGCAGCCACGCCGCAAAAAGTTCCCGGCGCGCCGCCGCCGCGGATTTTTATGGCGGCGCACACGTCTAAAATTACAAAGACATGTATTATTTCCACTCGTATCTAGTAAGTCATCCATTTGTATATTTAACTAGTTTCTCCTAAAAAAACTTACCCTTCCACCCAGCGCGGCAGGGCTTGTTGACCTTGATGGTGACCATCACAGGGGCTGACTGCATCATCCCGCAGTCATAAGCCACGACCGACAGGATGTGGTTGTGCGATTTCTCGTAGTCCAGCGGCTCCGTGTTGCGGATCACTCCTGAAAGAAGCAAACGGAAATTTTGAACGTCTTTTTTTAATGAATTATTTTCTCCAAAGAATCCTCAGATAAAGTTAGGGCCAGACGGCAGATAGCTGCAGATTCTGCCACGTGACCTTGGTTGAAGCGAGTTGTTGAAGCGAGCGTCTAAATGGCTGACAACCAACCAACTGTTTCTGCCAATGGTTGGCAGAGCACGCCTAGCCACCAAGGGCGTTTAAAGGTCATGTAGAATTTGGCATCAACCACGGGCTACATGGTTTAGAATCTCTGTTTTCCGCCAAGGTCTCGTGGCAGAGGGCTGTGGTTATATGCCGTCTGGCCCTAACTTTAAGATCAGTGTTACAATGGTTGAAATGTTTTCTGGGATCTACAGTACAGAATCACCCCCTTTATAACCTGACTATTTTCTTAACTTAGTTATAGGGTGATGGCTTAGGAAACTTGCACTCCCGCTACACGCCAATCAAAGGGATATGCGAAGAATAAGGTCCGCAGCAAAAATAAAATTTGGTGTCCTCTTCCTCCCCAAATAGTGTTTTTAAAATTGCTAACTTCGCTGCTTGAGAACTAGCTTTCAGGGCATGAGGCCTATTCTATAACGTATGTTTATTTGGAGAAGACCAACAACAACAACTAGCCGTGAGTATCGATGGCGAAGAGCTGGCTACGACCCGTCATTATCTCGTACTTGCACACATCCCCATCTTATCCCTTGTGCACAATCTCAGTCAGTCGCTTCCTCATGACATATCTCGTCATAAATGTTTCCCTCTTCAAATAAAGAAGAACAACACACATTACTAACCGTAAGTATCAATGGCGAAGGGCTGGCTCCTATCCGTCAGAATCTCATACTTGCAGACATCTCCGTATCTCGGTGTACAATCTCGGTCGGTCGCTTCTACACGGACGATCTCGTCATATATACGGCCCTCGTCAACCGACTTGACGTAAGCCGACTGGGGGAAGACCGGCGCGAACTCGTTCACGTCTGTCACCGTTATGTGGACTGGGACCCTGGAATTTTGAAAATTTGTGTAAATATCATGGTAATGTCAGGAGCTTCAAGAGCTTGAAATCAAACCTCTTTACTATCTCTTGCCATTTTTTTTATAAAATTAATATATTATTGTTTTCTCATAAAATATATGTCAATGATAAAATATACAATAAGATTATTTATATCCACAACGCAGGCTTCGTCCAGATTCCGAATACAAAAACATCTGCAACATGCTTCAAATTAACATTACAGGTCCTCATCCGGTTTCTCTTGCCTTGGGACAATTCTAAAACAAAATAGTCAAAAAGTACTTTAATACAGAACGCAAGACGAAATGTTATCCTTTTGTAGAATTTCAGGTATTTTTCGACATGAGATTAGTTGAAATGTATGAGTGATTTGTTTGATACGTCATGTCTCTAGAGCGTGACAATGATCAAATGTATTAGTTAGTAATAATACTAATATGAAGATTTTTTCTAATATGTTGGTGTCAAACAAGCATACATCCCGCCCAATAGACATAACTAGTAGCCCAGAGTAAGCTAAGGTAATGGGAATGACGTTTCCGTTGCCTGTGGACGTCAGCGACACCAGTAACCACAATGCTGACATATTATCGTGCGTGTGTATCAACATATATGTTGCATACGCCGGCGGAGTGAAGCTCTAAATATGTCGCTGTATAGGAAGGTGTGGCGCGAGCTTATGAAGGTCTTTTCAACCGACTTGGAAATTTCGAAGGAGGTGGTTCTCAATTCGTCAGGGTCTTTGTTTTATGTATGTTCACCGATTATTCGATATCGGCGGGACCGATATGGAAAATTCTTTTTTTGTTTGAAAGAGTTGGTCCCATTGTTATCAGCTCAGGATCTGATGATGGGATCCTTGATAAATCTAGAGAACTCTTCAAATATTATAGGCACATCTATAGTGATTTAAGTATATTTTACAGTAGCTCGGGAATTTTCTTTTGGAAAGGTGGAGTGGGCTAAGTGAAGTCGGTTCTTTTTTATTTAAGATTATACGTTTGTAGGTTGCTTTAGTGTAAGGCCTGAGTGGACGCTCGTTCGGCGGGGCATGCAGCGCGGCGGGCGAGCCTGCATTCGCTTTGTGCAGCATCGACTTAGGACACCAGTATGAGTTTAATTTGTTTAACATGCACTCCGCCCCGCCCCGCTCCGCTGCACGCCCAACTCGCGCGACCACTCAGTCCTTACACTTAGGATAACAACAACCACTTACGTGTTGGAGTAGGAGCCGTCGCAGCCCACGGCGGCGATGTCGAACTTGTAGTTGCGCCGCTTCTCGCAGTTGAGCGGGAACCGCACGCGCAGCCGCGCCTCGTTCTCATCGATCACCATTATCTGTAACCATGAAATCACTGGGTTACCTGATGATTCGACGAAATGTTATTTTTAGATTTTAGACTCTCGGACTCCGATTCGTCAGGGAATCAATAGGTCACCGTTATCACTGATTTACATTTTTCCGGTTTTTACACAAACTATCACAAAATGATTGAAACTTGTATATTTTGGGTTTACAAACGAACAATCACTTCTTGTTATTTTCTGTTTTGTTCTAAGAGAGTCAATTAATATAGGTGCAGCAGTTTGTTTCTATTAAACAGAATAAATAGGCAACGGGAGTTGAAATATCACCCACTACATACATTTTACAAATTTTATAAACGTTACGTTTCGTTAGTAGATGACGTTGCTTAGCACAATTAAAACAAACACTTTTTTTTCCAAGTTAGTAGACCTATTTTACGTCGAAGTGGAAAACGCATTATGCATCCTGGGATGCCATTTGAAGGATATGTGGAACTCCCTGTCACACCTCTCCAAATGGGGGGAAGAGCATACCCATTACAACCCTCCCGAAGACGACATACCGAGGGAGCTAGTAGAAACTAAATTAACCTTCTAACTAGTATTGATATTAATACCCAATATACGAACCTACATAGGTATAATGCCTGAAACTCACACTAACTCAATTTCAAATACGCGTCTAGACTTGCTTTCAATATAGTTAGCCAAACCCCTGTACTGAATTCATTTCACACAAACACCTACTTACCAATGCAATGTACAACGCGAACGTACATAAATTCAAAATTCACGGCGCAAAATGTTCTTCTAAATCCAATATATCGCCTACTATTGAACTATCGTAATATGCTCCAGTTCACAAGATTCTACTACTCGAATATAGAACCTATCAGGACTAAATAAGGTCTCAAATAGAACGACCCAATCGAAATCCAAAGTTAAACATTAGCGCTGCACCGAAAAATGAATTTTAAACTAGAGGGGTAAAGTTCAAAGCCGTTTGAAATTTTGAATGGGGATAAGTGGGGAAGTTGGTATGCAAATGGGGGTAGTTGGGATGGTGATTTGTGTAAGTTTGAGTGCATGTTTGCTTGGGCCGTAATTTCGATGCATACGGAATAGGATCTTCAAGAAAGTAGATTATCTTTGTTATATTAGTTGATCTTTAAAAAGTTTTACTGAGATCGAATGTTTGAAATAAAGGATAATTCAATGCCTCGGGAGAGAGTTTGGAATAGGTACCTTAGTCGTTTGTAATAAGGTCAAATATGTATCGATCGTTTTGGCGTTGACAACATAAACATATTATCCTTAATTTGCTCGGTTGTGACTTACATCAAACATTATTGTTCTTCTGAAAGCAGACTTTTTCACTGCTTCAAACAAACGTGTTTTAGGCTGCGTTTCCATCAGAGATGACCGAGGATGCGTTGCCGCAGTTGCGAAAACGCTGCCTTAACAGAACTAATTTTAGACAAAACAAATTCATCCCATTTTCTATTTCAAAAAAAACACAACCCCATGTATTTTTTTCTATTAAATGCCACATATGTCAGATTCCTACACCCAGTTGTCTTTGCTTACCCCTCGCAAGAGTCTCTAACATAAAATACCTTGGTGTTACTCTTGACCAAAGATTAGATTGGCATACTCATATAGATACGCTAGCATCTCGAGTCAGGAAACTAATTTATGTTATTAAACAACTTCGCAACTCTGCTGATCGCAAAACGTTGATGATGATTTACTCGTCCCTATGCCAATCGCTAGTCACCTATTGTATCCCGGTATGGGGCGCTGCTGGTAAAGTGGCTATGCTAAAGCTTGAGCGAGCACAGAGAGCAGTACTAAAGGTTGCAATATCTAAACCTTATAGATATCCGACAGCCCAACTATACGCCGAATGTAACGTCCTAACCGTTAGACAGCTATACGTCCTCCGAGCAATACTGCGCAGACATCGTTACTTACCCTTATGTGCGAAAGTAAACAGTAAGCGCAATAAACAGACTGTCTGTCCAGTAGGAGATCGGCGGACGGGATTTGCCAGCCGACAGTGTGCGGCAATGAGTGCTCGTATCTATAATAAGACGAATAAACAACTAAATATATACCCATTAAACCGTTTCGACTGTAAAATAAAATTAATTTTCTCAAACATGCTCGGAAATGTTCCTGTTACGTTAGTAATTAGAGACCAGTAGGGACTCTATTCCAAGGCAGGTTCAGCGCGACGTACGTAAAGGATTTTCATACAACATTAAATCACTCAGCCAGTAACTGAAGCATTAAACAAGTAATTTTATATAAATAAGTTTGAAAATTAGTCGTTTAAGGAATAAATGTAATTTTTTTTTTCATTTTCATACATATTTTTTAAACATGAGTACGTTTAGGTACCTAGAGCAATTATAAGAAAAATTGCTTAAGTTTAGGTGGTATTTTTGGGTATGTATTAAAATATTTCCTTACATGTTTGAGAAAAGCACTATACATGCTTCGACCGTAATCAGCTTACCTGGCTTCGTATTGTAGCCGTCCTCGTCTTCGACTCGGACGGCAACTAAATACTCAGCCAGGAAAGCTTACTTACTGGTCTCTGCCGAAATGTACTATTCCTGGCTTCAATCACAAACTTATTCGGCGACTGAAGACCTCCTAATTTGCCTGAAATAAATGCGTCTCATGGCTTACCGCTACCAATTCTCAATCCACTCAATTAACAATCACCCTACCTATCCTATTACTTCAATTACGATATATCACGTCCCAATTAATAACTTGTCATGTTCACTAGCACGCTTTCACACACGTTCACTCTCTCTCTCTTATACACACACACACACACATTTACACACGCGCACACATACTCGTACATACATACACACAAGTACACAACCACGTCAGGTAAAAAGTGTTATTATTGTATAATAATAATTTCATAAGTTAAGTTTCCTTTTAATTTATTTTGTATATAAGGCACAACTGCATACAACTCGGCTCAACCCATATTCTCGGTGGAATCACTGACTTCCGAGTCACAGGCATCCGCCTAGTTCGGAAGACAGAGGCTCAGTTCCGGTGAAACTGTTTCAAACCTAATGCATAAGTCTATCTTAAGCTATTAGCGTACTGTGCAAATATTAGTTATACTTGTATTAGGTTTAAGTCAATAAAGATTATTATTATTATTATTTATTATTATTAATTATTTTATGTTTTAAATCATACCTTCTCATCGAAACATTTTCCTTGAAAACATCTTTTAGAAAGCCCGATTATTCCGAGAAACTAATTGGTACAAGTCAAAACTCGAACCTGCCATCTACGATGACAACTGTCAAGTCCGAACTACTCGATTACCTTCGCTTTTTAGGATTCCGTAGACAAAACGGCAAAAACGGAACCCTTATGGTTTCGTCATGTCCATCTGTCCGTCCGCTATTTAGTTATGTAGTTAAATTCCAGAAAAAAATATTATTGGGTGGCAACTATTTTTTTTTTATTACCAAATATCAACATGTTGCACATCAATCGATAGGTCTTTAAAAATAACATCGAGGTTTCTGTGAAAATTTTGTGACAAAGTCAATATTTTCAAAAATAACCGCTTCGAAAGTATTCCATATGCATCAGATACGACGGACGTTTTGGTAATAGTTTGGTTCTTATTCCATTGAAGGTACGGAACTCTTTATGCGTGGTCCGACACGCACTTGACCGGTCTTTTAATTCTGATCGTCATGAAATTTGTTGGGATTGTAGCAGAGATCAATATAATTTGAAAGTTCTTATATGAGCAGGATCGATCAAGGGGTTATGGAGCTAGAAGGCTCAACTCGTTAGCAGTGAAATGCGCGAGTTCTCAGTTCGAGATGGACTAAGTGAATATATCTAGAATCCATGTTTTTTTTTGTGTGCATCTACTTCACATGGACTACTGAGCACCTACAACTGTAAAGTTAAAATCTACAAAGTTAAAGTGAATCCGATACAAACTCCTACCTACGTACGAGTGCAGTACGAGTCTCGTAGACGCAGTATTGTAAAAGTTGGTATCGTTCAGTTTATCTCTTCCTACGATGTTGAGAGCCCTTGGTTGCAATACAGCTGCTTTGTTTGCTACTTCTTGAAACATTTTACTAGAATTTTATTAGATTTTACAAGTCTATTATTAACGCGCTGTGTATCTTTAAAAAATCGCCGTTTTCAATGGACTTCAAGATTTCGAAGAAGATTTTTAATTTTTCGGGGTCTATGTTGTTGACAGTTGTATAAACTTTGTTATAAGGTTTTTTTTATATAAAGATATTACCATTTTAATTTTTATAGCAGTCATTGATTTATTATGTATTCTACTAGATGTGACATCTATTACAAATTTTGTGCGCCATGTTTGGCGGTTGACAGTTATGACTGAATCAAAATGTAGTATAGACTTGTAGTGATTTTCATTACAACTTTTGGGACAAAGAATTTCTTAGGGATGTCATCTCCTATTACTCAATGATAGCAGCTTAGCCTTTTGAATTAAACATTATAATTCCATCATAGATCATACTTTATAATTATATTAAAACAAGAGCTGCAACAACAAGAATCCCGTTCTACAATAAAAGCACTCGAGTCCACTCATTTCCCAAAGGAAACGCGATGAACTCTCGAAAGCTATTCACGACTCCTAGTATAAATAAATACCTGTAATAGTACCAGTATAAATGTAAATTAGCTCCGTTTTCCCTATGAATATTCTTGAAGCGCTAGCGCTGGCAGTACTAGACTTATAAATAGATACAGGCCTGCAATACCATCTTACGAGTACACAACAAAGGCCGCAAATGGGACACACTTATGGCTCTACAAATAAGATTAGTTATTTTTATACCACGACGGTGGGCCAACAAGCATACGGCCCGCCTGATGGTGAGCAGCTACTGTAGCCTATGGACGTCTGCAACTCCAGATGTGTCACATGCGCATTGCCGACCCTTTACCAAAAAGAGGATTCACTGTGTTGACGGCTAAAGGAACAAGAGGGTCCCGCATCGTTAAGACACTGGGTCCTCTTTTGTGTCAGATATTATTGCGCCCTTCGGTGTACAAGATACTTACTATTGCAGACGACTGTAGATTTGTATGTTAAATAAGTAATGTGAGAGTTGCTGCCTAATCCTAGGTAGGAACTAGGTTATTACATAATATAATGTGAAAGTTTGCAATTTGGATGTTTAAAAGGTTCTTTCACCTTCAAAGAAAAAAGGTTAAATTGATTTTCAACACACAGGTAGACTAAAAGGGACATAGAATACTTTTGGTCCCAGAATTTATTTACTAAGTATTGTTTAACACTAAATAAATACATAGGGAGTCGTTTAGAATCGAGGGGTCATGTTAAAGTGGTCTTTCCACGACACTGTAATGTAAATTGGGTAGTGCAGCGATTGTTGCACCGGATTCAATTAAATTAACTCCTAGTAGTCGATGAACTACCCCAATAACAGAAGAGGGAGTTGGGGAGCGTAGGGGATTACTGACTAATTGAGTAGGATAGGGCTAAGTGGTTTAGAAGCTAGACTCTAACAAACGAATTTGATGAAATTGTGATGCTAGGGGATTTTAACCCCTGAGGCAAAAGTTGCGAGTGTTATCGGACATACAATGTAGAATGTAATTTATGGATAACTGTTATTGGCCATCTGTTATGTAACCATTTATAATATATGTAATACTCTTATTTAAGGCTGTTGTTGTGCTGAACATCAATAAATAAATCAGTTTCACGGCTATGTGTGTCTTTCTATGGCACGGTAGCTCTTAAACGGGTAAACCGATTTGAATGTGTTTTGTTTTGTTTAAAAAGCGGGTTTTCTAGCGATGGTTCTTAGACGTGTTTTATCAAAAGTTCGGTTTCTGCGTTGTTTTTTTTTATCAAACAGCACCAACATAAGTAGGTACTAACTAACAGCATTTCCGAATACCTAAATTGATTTTTGTACTTAACAGAGCTGTCTAGTGACAAATTTTCAAATGAAGTCGCTTCGCCTCCCTCAAGTGTATAATATAATCCCATCAAAAACATAAATGTGAAAGGCTGCCAAGTTCGATACTATGGCAATGCTTCGCCTATAAAAGAAGTGAGATCTGAATAAGTACCAAGTTCCATAAAAATACCTCAAATTATAAATAGTTATAGGAATGCACACTTGATTTCCAGCAGTTTTTAAGGTACATTTTGAGTAAGTATCACGTTACATAGAAATACCTAAAATTATAATAGTCAGAGAAACGCACACCGGTTTTTTTAGCAGTTTCCTGATAACATTTATTATTTTCAGTACTTTTTAATGATGTTACTTGGCAAGTTTTCACACACCACACACATTTTCAATGCAATAAATCGACACCTTTGGACTGCAATGTGTCAAGTATATAATTTTCTATTAAAACTTGCCAAGTTACATCATTAAAAAGTACTGAAAATAATAAATGTTATCAGGAAACTGCTAAAAAAACCGGTGTGCGTTTCTCTGACTATTATAATTTTAGGTATTTCTATGTAACGTGATACTTATTCAAAATGTACCTTAAAAACTGCTGGAAATCAAGTGTGCATTCCTATAACTATTTATGATTTGAGGTATTTTTATGGAACTTTGTACTTATTCAGATCTCACTTCTATTATAGGCGAAGCATTCCCATAGTATCGAACTTGGCAGCCTTTCACATTTATGTTTTTGATGGGATTTCATTTATTTTTGTTAGGTGTAGGTAGGTTCTTTATTATTTTTTTATCACTTTTGCTTTAGGAAATGTCTCATTCCACTTAGGTATGTACTTTATACTATAATAACCCTTTATACTAAGCGTCTAATTCTATTTTACTATTTATTTATAGGTGATTTTTACAAATAAACTGGCTCGCTACACCTATAAAATGTACCTACTTACATATAATTACATACATCAATAACGTACTTTATTCTGTTTGTAAGTACGCTACCTACATAGATAATTAATAACTTGGTAATACCTACCTACCAGTAGGTATTATAATTGGTGGCCTATTATGTAGCCCTAGAAGTGCACCATCCCATCTCATCCCGTGGCATTTCGGAGGGTGAGATGGGCAGTAGTATATATAATTCCATCTTAGAGTATATATGATTTCCATGTTCTTGAATCTGCGATTTTATTAGTTGTAAAATTAGAAATTATTTAGACTATGCTAGAAAAAATAGTCTTTTCATTTTTGTTTGACTGATTTAGCGCACCTAGTGTACCTAGTGACCTGCTTTGTACTTCGTAAATCGTCGGTTCGGTTCCCGCAACAGACACACACAGAGTGGTGAACAATTTTATTGTTCTTGTCTTTAAGACAAACATGTATTGTCTTAAATTGGTATGTACCTAAATTTAAATAAGTCTTATCTCATTTCCACTCCATACCTACTTATAGTAGAACAAAATTACACATTCGTTGTTTTCGAAACTGACTCACACTTGGCCGTTTTCAGATTTTTACTTTATTTCGACCTAAAGACAAACCTTCGAGCCAAATTTCAGGTCGGTACGACCATTGGAAGGTAGACCCATTTAGTTCATTATGACTTCATAGTAGAACAAAGTTACACCTTCGCTATTTTTAAAACTGACTCACATTTGGCCGTTTTCAGATTTTTCCCTTTACTTTGACCTTAAGACCTATCTCCATGCCAAATTTCAAGTCAGTACGACCATTGGAAGTGGTCTAGGTTTTTGATGAGTCAGTGAGTCAGTGAGTGAGTGTATAGTAAAAATAGCGATTTTCTGACGTCAATATCTCAAGAACTGCTATAGGTAGAATAATGAAATTTTGTATTCTAGACAATTAAGGGGATGTCAACAGACACTCGAAATTTCATATGCGTAGATAAAATATGTTTTGAATTATAGGGTGGTCGAAATTGGCCCGAAATGGTTCGTGTAACGCTTTTTTTTGCTCGAACTTGGCGGACACACTGCCGTGTGTCTAGATACAGAGGGGCAAGAGACCTGGAACCTCACAAAAACCTTATTAATAAGCTCCAAGTGGCACAACGGAATGGAGCGTATAATGCTGTGAATCAAACTACAGGACAGAGTCAGAAACACGGAGATCCGTAGGCGCACCAAACTTTCTGATATAGCCCAGGTTATTGCCAAGAGAAAGTGGAGGTGGGCTAAAAGATATTTATTCTTCAATTTAGGCACATTACAATGCACTTATGAACGTCAGAGAGAGAAAAATAAAACTACCTCCGGTTCTAATGCTACACCTCTGACCCGAGAAGTATTATTTATGAAATTATGACCGGCTGGGCATGTGAGCCCTACAACAGATGCCAGATGGAGCCGACTAATATCCGAGTGGAGACCTTGGCTAGGAACTCGTAATTCCGGAGGACATTACAGTACAAAAGTGAAAAAATTGTGCGTATTGAGAAAAAGTTGTGAATTTTTGACCATGGATAAAGTGGGCACTCTATCACGTTCTAAAAAATCCTCTCCGCAGAGCTTTTTTTTTAGGTTCGATTTTTACTTTTTTATTATCAAAAATTAATTCTGCATGTCTGTTTTATACGGAAATGATACCACACAACCCCTAGCAGACTTAACCAGATAGTAATAACATATTGCACGGAACCCCTGATTTTGACGTGAAGGTCCAAAAATTTTACAGACCTCCAATACTAAAAAATATTCATCGTGGGGCACTCTATCCATGGTTAAAAATTCACAACTTTTTCTTGATGCCCACAATTTTTTCAATTTCAAGCCCTGCTAAAAAGTCTACATCCTATTTTCAAAAACATAATGAGTACTTACTATTATTATCACAGTTAGCTATAAAAATACATTAGGTACATAAATATACCTACCAACTAAAATACAATATTATGTAGTCATAATTATATAAGAGGAAAAAAGGACCTATCCAAAAGCAACACTGAAAACTAGCAAACCGACGCAACACAACCACACAAAACTAACAACGCTCCTTGTGGAGGTGAAAGGCATCAAATGAAGCTGTATCGAACGCCCAGAAGGTTCTTTGAAAGGCCTTTCGATAGATGTAGGTATTTTGTGAGGGAGAGGCTTCGTTTTTAGAGTTCCGTACCCAAATAATGCAATAAGGTCTATTGAGCACATTTTTAGAAATACTTATAGCTAAGACCCGCGCGTCTACTTTTATTCTAAAATACAAATATGTTGAAATCAAAAAGGTAATTTTGTTTTCTTACACGAAATCGTTTATGCTTGAATGTAAGTATCAAAAGATTTGAGCCAAAACGAATAGGTAAACGTGATAGAAAATAAACATTAGTTATTCTGTTTTCCAAATAAATGCTATATCAATTTATATATTTTACTTGTATGGAAATTGAACGGACTTAACGTCACCCATTTAAAAGACAACGTAAGACAACTCCTTTTTTATTGTCGTGTAAAAAGGGAAGCCAATAACTGTCACTGTCAAAGTTTAGGCAAGTGGTACCCTCATCTACAACACGAGCAGGTTTGAGGATGTAGGGACTCCAATGAAGTGTTCGACCGTCGCAACCCTTTTAAGCCACCATTAAACCGGAGGTCAATAGGTAAAATAAATAAATGTAAACAAACAAGCTGACTGATAAGATAAGTGATAACGACTTGTAGGCAAACAAAGCACCATTTGACACATGACAAAATATTATTACAGATGTTTGTTTTCAGTGAAATATAAGTAATTAATGGAATGGAATGAATGCAACTAACATGTTTAAGTGCATAAATTGACGATGGTACCATTGTTGTTCTTTAAAAGTGTGTGATTGCGCAGACATGAAGGTAAAATGGTTTGTTTACATTTATTTCATTTTCTACTGATATCTGGTTTAGGCTGCGTTTCCACCAGAGATGAGCGAGGATGCGTTGCGAGGAATGTGTTTGTTAAGAACCAACCCTAGAGCTGCGCTGTGCGAGGATAAATAAGTGATTCTATTGGTTCTTAAAAACACATTCCTCGCAACACATCCTCGGTGGAAACGCAGCCTAAAGGTAAGGTAGAGGTGCGCGCCGTCATAAAAATCCGCGGCGGCGCGGCGCGTGGAAAGCCATATCCGGGGCATAACCGGTAATTTTCGTAGGTACAACCCCATCTCAAACAGCGCCTCCCTATGATGCTTATTGTTCAGGATCAGGAACGAGCATAGAGGCCCTCGAGCACGGATGGCAGGAGTGACCTCCACCAGGGTCTCGTTCTCTCTGATGAGGCCGTGGTAGCCCTCGTCTGCTCCTCCACCTCCAATTATGAGACGACCGACCTGGAGATCCTTGGCCCCTGTGTCCATATGATGAACTTACCTCAAACGGCGCCTCCTCATGATACTTATTGTTCAGGATCAGGAACGAACAGAGAGGCCCTCGAGCACGGATGGCAGGAGTGACCTCCACCAGGGTCTCGTTCTCTCTGATGAGGCCGTGGTAGCCCTCGTCTGCTCCTCAACCTCCAAGTATGGTACGACCGACCTGGAGATCCTTGGCCCCTGTGTCCATATGATGAACTTACCTCAAACGGCGCCTCCCCATGATGCTTATTGTTCAGGATCAGGAACGAGCAGAGAGGCCCTCGAGCACGGATGGCAGGAGTGACCTCCACCAGGGTCTCGTTCTCTCTGATGAGGCCGTGGTAGCCCTCGTCGGGCTCCGCCAGCTCCAAGTATGGTACGTCTGGAAAGGAAAAAAACAACATTAATCATCGCAGTCATCACCAGCTTCCTAGCGTTTGTTCCGAGTTTTTGCTCAATGGAGTCTGGAGTCCGCTCGGCAACCTAATCCCATGAATTAGCGTGGGCACTAATTTCCACGAAACCGATCGCTGACCGTTCAACCTAGAGGGAAACTGGACCGTATTGGGATTCGGTCCGGTTTCCTTGCATTCTTAAATTCCAAAAAACTCAGTGGTTCGAGCCGGGGTTTGAACCCGAGACCTCCGAATTGAATGCATATACCGTCTCCGTTCCGTAGGGAGAAAAATCAACACGTGGCAAAATCCCCATTTATGAAGCACTCTAAACCAACTTATACATACAAGATAGACGAATCAGTGATTTATCAGTCGACTCACGACGACCATTTTCATCTAATATGACTCCAAAATACTCTTTTTGAGAATATTTCGCGGCCGGACCTGCCGTAATGGGCCCATAACCGTTACACGCATTAGTGTTGGGGTAACTAGGGTAATATCTTCACAGGGTTGTTCGACACATTTTGTTTCGTAGCTGAATTGATATTAGCCTTTTTAGGGTTCCGTAGTCATCTAGGAACCCTTATAGTTCCGCCATGTCCTTCTGGCCGTTCGCCTGTCTGTCCGCGGCCTTACTCAGTGATGGTTAGTACTAGAAAATTGAAATTTGGTATGAGTATGTGTTTCAATCACGCGCGCAAAGTGGTAAAATAAAATCTAAAAAAATATTATTTTTAGGGTACTCCCGCTCACATGAAGTGGGGGATGAACTTCTTTTTCGCTCCAACCCTACAGCTACAGTGTGGGGTGTCGTTGAATAGGTCTTTAAAAAAGACTAAGGTTTTTTTTAAAACAATTTTTGGAAAAATCGTAATTATTTACGCTATTATTAGCGACGAAAGTTTAAAAAAATTGTAAAAAAATCATGAAAGTGAGACCTAATAAGTACTTTCAATGAAAACTATATTGAAAGAAATTCGGTTAAGCCGTTTTTGAGTTATAACTCAAAACCGCATAGTAAAAGGACGTAAGTGTCCCATAGTAAAATTATGTAAGTGCCGCAAAATATCCCTTAATAAATGACCTTTTGAATGGATGTATTATAACAGGCCGGCAACTACGGAACCCTACACTGAGCATGGCCCAACATGCTCTTGGCCGTTTTTTTGTTCTCGAGAGCGAGACAGACACACAGCACAGTACCTAAATAGCTATGTCCCACTCGAACACCGGAAACGCATCCGGATTCCGGAGGTACCTTTTTTTAGGAGTTTTCGTCGTCAAACGTCCTTGCTCGAGTTACCAAACAGCGTTATTATATATTTATATATATATGTATATATGTAGTCCACAGGGAGGCCGCAGAGAGGTTAATACATAAACATCTCTAGATTGTCTTCGTTTTGTACGAGTAACATGACAAAATTTAAAGAGGACCCTATATTATTTTCAACCGTAGACGTTAAAAGATTTCAGAAATCTACTGAATGAAATGTAGAATCGTATGACGTATATTTTATGTATTATAAATAAGCTTTTAGTAAACATATTTTATTTAATAATTAATTTATCTACAAATTTTAAAATCCGCGTGGCTAAGCTACGTCAGGTGGATACAAAAACAGTTTAACCACAGGCTTCGTCACATAACTAATAGTATAATATATGAATGAATAACATTTAGGTATATTTATCGCAATATTTTTGTATTATATGCCTAAGATATAAATTATTTCATCTTAGACGATATTTGTAGGTATTATGCAGCCGCGATGAGAATGGGATTACACTTGACAGATTTGCCATACACTTATGTCAAAATTAATATGGATTGACAGCTATCTCTATCCCATTCTAATCGTGGTTTAGTAATAAGTACCTACGGTATTTTCTGACAGTACAATAAATAATGTATTACACCAAAAACAAAACAACGCGTCTTTACGTAACCGCACCCACGATTTCCCAACCTCCGCATTGGCCGACTTCACAAAGGTTAGATAAGACCGGGTAAATACGCAGAGATCTCACAAAAAACCTTCGGAGGAAATAAAACTACTTTAACGTTGAAATAGAGGCAAAAGGACCTTTCCTTGGGCGATTGGAAAATCGTAGAGGACTTGAGTTTGTTCTGATTGCGTCGCCCATCCGAGCGAGTTGAGTGCTCAGGTTTAAATTTTAAAAAGAACTCGTTTTCTGACACGGTTTTGTCCATCTTAAAACTGAGACCTCGAGAGACTAATATTCTCAGAAAATGCCCAGTTTAAGGCAATAATTATAAATAAGTGAATATGTTGAGGACGATCTGACAATCTTACAAAGACCGACTAAATAAAGCAATAAATATTTACCTAGAGATAAATCTTAGAAATACATAGAACCCACCCATAACTCAGCAACAAGATTGTCGTGATATACACGAAACGCCCTTATCGGGCACCTTAATGCATGTTTTTTAGGGTTCCGTACCTCGAAAGTAAAAAACGGAACCCTTATAGGATCACTTTGTTGTCCATCTGTCTGTCTGTCTGTCAAGACCATTTTTCTCAAGCTGAACTTTATATAAAATACTTAAGTCTATTGTCCGTTGGAGCTGTAAAAAAATCAAACTTAAAAGCCAACGCAATCAAAAGATACAGTCGTTTATGCTGCAAATTTTAGAGTTTTTCGGCACTTGCAAAACCTACGGGGTACTTCCCGTGAACTCAGAAACTTGAAATTTGGCACGAAGCTACGTCATATAGCATAAACAATGGAAAAATGACAAAAAGTAGACATTTTTAGTAAAATCATACAAACATTTTTTTTTAAATTTTAAACTTATTACCTTTTTCAGGGCTATAGGACCTTTCAGATGTAGCAAAACCAAACTTTTATGTCAACGCAATCAAAAGATATAGCAATTCGCATATTTTGAAACTGAGTACTCGCAAGAAACTCAAAACCTAAAGGGTACTTCCCGTAAACTCAGAAACTTGAAACTTGGCACGAAGAAACTTCATATAGCACAGACAAAGGAAAAATTACGAAAAGTAGACATTTTTAGTAAAATCATAGAAAAAATATTTTTTATAATTTTAAACTTACTACCTTTTTCCTCGTAAACGCGTAGAGGTATTAAATTGAAATTAGTAATAAACATACTACAACTTTTGCTTGTTATAGGTTTGTACGGAACCCTCGGTGCGCGAGTCCGACTCGCACTTGGCCGGTTTTTTTTAATACGACGACGGTGGCAAACAAGCATATGGCCCACCTGATGCCGTAGCCTATGGACACCTTTAACTCCAGAGGTGTCACATGCGCGTTGCCGACCCTTCCCGGAGGATTCACTGTGTTGACGGCCAAAGGAACAAGAGAACACTGGGTCCTCTTTGAGCTCTTTGGCAACCTTGCTCACCAGCAGGAACACAACACTATGAGCAGGGTCTAGTGCAATTTGCTGTAGGAGTCCCGCGAAGCGGGGATCCGTCTAGTTGAATAATTGGTAATGAGAAAAGATAAAACGTTCTTCTTTTGTAACCTCGAAGTTTGTAACTGGTTACGAGAAAAGAGAAAATTTTCTTATTATGTACCTGGTTACAAAACTCGGTTACATACGCGGCCGAAAGGGTTCTGTAAGGTGGAGGTACTTCCCCAGTCGGGCTCTGCTCCAGATTTGAGCGATATGACATTCGCTGTGCTGTGCCCTAGCACACATAGCGAGATGACATTCGCAGTACCCATACCTCGTTTTTGGACGTAGTTTAAGAACATACCCGTGTCCCGTGTCCGGACGTAGTTTAAGGACATACCCGTGTCCCGTGTCTGGACGTAGTTTAAGGATATACCCCGGGTACCCCGGGTCCCAAAATGTGCTACTAACTAAATAACTCGGAGTCGAGAAAATCAAAGCTCAGGCAACTCCGCCCGCGCTCGGCAAACGTTAGAAACTACACAGCTACGGTAGACTAAAGGTTTTCAAACGTCTTTCTTTAAAGAACAGTTTTTCAACAGCTCGCTTTGATTACACATCGGTGGAACTTTCTTAACTAGAATTGAGAGACTGCTACATTTTACAGTTGAAGTTTCTGAACGCTTTTTATTTGATTTTATTTGACTTGCAATGTTTGTGTGTGACTACAAGCGTCCGTCCGCTAGTTGGTACTGGCGGAAGACGGTTCATTGTCGGTAACAAAGAATTTGGTCCCGTTGTCATTAGTTCAGGATCTGACTTAATCTGGGGTCCTGGAGAAATCGAGGGAACTCTTCAAATACCTACACCATAAACTCATAGCCACGTATATAGACATAGATTCTCATAGTGAATTCACAAGAGTAGCATTACGCATTATTTGTTATAAAAGTTACAGTAGGACAGTAGGTTTATAATGTTACTTATCGAACGAGCGGAGCGTAAGCGAAGCAAGTTCTTACAAACAACTTCTGGCTAGTGGGACGTCTCGGCATTTCGATGGCTATTTGATTTTGAGAGTTTGTTCCGCGATAACTTTAGTAACGCTTTTCTGATCTTCATGAAATTTGTTGGGGTTGTAGCACATATACATATAATTTGAGAGTCGTATATGAGCAGGAGGAAAAGAGGCAGTTGATGGATAGCATAGAGTCGAGAAGAGGGAGGATGATGGGCCACCTCATACGACATGACAACTTTATACAGAAGATAGTTGAAGGAAAAATGGAAGGAAGGCGAGGAAGGGGAAGACCTAGAATTAATTATATAGACCAAATTAAAAATAATGTTAAGGTCAGGTCGTACCAAGAGATCAAAGAGGAGGCCTGGGACCGAAGCAAATGGAGAGCCCACTTTGAGTTGCACCGACAAGAGCATGGCTCTTAAGTGTTTGATGATGATATGAGCAGGATCGACCAAGGGGTCATGGAGATAGAAGGCGCGAAAACATCAACATACGGGTCTTGTTATATTGGTCGTCTCGTTTGCAAGGAAATCGCGAGTTCTCAGTTCGAGGCGGTTTACTAGTAATTAATAGATAAAAGTTACTCCTTTGCTATTTATATTATGTTATTCAATCAAATACAAACATCGAAAACATTGAAAAAATAATCAACCCAGCAGGATCCTGCTGGGTTGATTATTATTTTTTCAATGTTTTCGATGTTTGTATTTGATTGAATAACATACTATTGTATGAGTGGAATGCCCCACTTTAAAAAAAAACATGTAAAATAATTATATTTATATTATCTTATCGCATTGGGTTTTACATGTAATGATAATTGTATGCGTGTTAATTAATAAATGAAATTATATCGCTAAAGTAAAAAAAATATATATGCACACCTATAGCGATTTGAGTATTATGATTTGATTACTTATATTAACACCTAATTGCGTTAATGGTATCTCTAATTACATGTTAAATAATATGGTATACGTAAAATAATTATAACGAAGTACCATTAGTGTAATAAGTAAATAGCCGAGGTATTTCGTGAGCGGTTCAATTAAATTAATTGTAAAGCACTTCAAAATATTGATCATTCAATATTCAATGGATAAGATTACAAACTAACCCCCTTATTCATAAACGCCCACTAAAGTTAAGAGATCGCTGATAATCGTTTGTCCCTTTCCCTCATATAGGTTGGACGGAAAGGGACAAATGATTATCAGAGGCCTCTTAACTTTAGTAGACGTTTATGAATAAGGGGGTAAGTGATTAGGTTAAGTTATACAAAGGTACAATATACACCTGTGATATATCTGAAAGGTCAAACTAAGTATACCTAAACTATAGCTACCTATCACTATCAACAATATTTCAGCAGGTAGGTAACGTATGCGGAATGAAACCTGGACAAAGTTTTGAAGACGTAAAAAGTAAGTAAAGAAATAAACTCAAATTGTATATAAATGCCAATTGAAAGCTTATACCGAGTGTTGCCTGTAACACGAGCAATAAATTAAAACGTAGATTCTACTCTTCAAAGTATACAATTTTTGTTCAGCGACTTTTAAAAATAACTTGTAGTTTGATTTTTAGGACACTTTAAAGTTTATTCGAACACGCATTGTATTGCGAAATTGATTATGTCTGTAGGGTGACAAGACTGACAAGCACTGTCAATTGGTTGAATTTTAACGTACATTGAAAATACTATTTAGTTTGTATGAAAAAGAGACAATCATATTTTTTAAAGTTGTTGAACAAAAGTTTTCTTGTTTGAGGAGTAGAATCTACGTTATAATTTATTGCTCGTGTTACAGGCAACACCCGGTATATCTGTTAATTAATCCCGTACTTTTAATGGGCATTTGATTCTTTATCTTAAAATTATGGTTAATCGAGGAGAACAACGTCGCGAAACAGTATGTATTTCTACAGTATTCATTCCCTATGGCTGAAAGCGAAGACTGTGGAAAATTTTGTGGATATGGGATAGAGCTAAATAGTTATTTATAATATTTTCGTGTCCTTTTTCTTTACAAAAATGCCACAAGAAAGCCTGGTTCAAGGAAACATTCCAGCATTAGCCAGTTTGCCGAGAGAGATCGATTAAAGAAAATGACAGTCCGCTGAGTCACAAAATCTTATTGAGAACTCAGGAAGGCATTTAAATGTGGCAGTAAAACTGTTTTAAAATATCTTGAAGACATTGGTATCAGTTAACAATTAAGAAAAGTTACGCCCATCGTCTCCAAAAATAAAATAAAAATAACTGAAAATACGGCCACGTCGTTTGGTCAAAAAATTTAAAAACAGGTGTTTTTTTCATTGTTGGCTTTTTAGAATGACTAATATTATGTTGTTTAAAATGGAAATTCGTGGCAAGGTAACTATTATTTTGAGAACACCAATAATCTTACGGTCAAGAATGTGAAAAATGTCAAGTATACGAAGTTTCCTTAAAAAGTTATCCGATGGAAGATAAATTTAGATCTTAAAAAATCTGTACATTGTTGTTGTCGACAGCGATGGACATTAAGTACCACAACTTTCGTTGGAAATCTCGCATTGGAGTAACCTTACTCTGGCGTTTAATGTGATTAAATACATTATTAAAAACCATGAAAGATTATAAAAATAACTATGTTATATTTATTTTATAAAGAAATTGAATGTTGTCCAGATTTCATTCCGCATTCGTTATGTGTCCATTGGATTTCCTTTGTAGCCATTTTATTTATTTTTATACCTAGACTATGAACGCCTGCAACTCCAGATGCGTCACATGCGCGTTGTCGACCCTTTAATATAAAGGAGGATTCACTGTGTTACGTTACGGTTAAAGGAACCAGAGGGTCCCCCGTCGTCAACACACTGAATGGACATTCTTTTCAGTAAAACTGTATCTTCACTTGTGCATAACAAAGTGATTATACTACTATTTAAAAAAATCTACTGTTTAGATTGGGGAATTTATTTTTCAGAAGAACGAGGTCTTTTAATCCTACTTAGAATAAGACAAAGTGTCCTACTTTTTTGCAATTCTGTTTTAGTTTTCATATTTTTTATGGGACAATGAAAGGACAAAAAACGTATGTAAACGGGAATCATGTTCTTCTATCAGAATTACAATATTTCGATCATCTTACATAAAAAATTAATAGATAAGCAATATCCTTTTTTAAGAGGCCCTGTAAAAAAATAAAAGATATTAATTCTGCAATTTAGGCACATTACAATGCACTTATGAACGTCAGAGAGAAAAAAACTACCACCAGTTCTAACCCTACACTACACCTCTGACCCGAGAAGTATTATGACCGGCAAGAAACTCGGCGGGACTTATTTTTTCAAAACAGTCATACATTCGATCTTAAAGGTACACATTAATGCGTAGTCCGTACCACTCGGCGATAATTTTCCACAAATATAACTGATTTGCCCGATCCAACTCAAACATCCTACGACATCCGGATTTCTAACGGAGCTGTAGACAGTATATAAACGGCGTGGCGAACAAACCCGGGGCAAATCCTGACCACAAAGCCCCGACCACAAATGACGTCTATCTCGGCAATCGGATATTTACGACTCGCTCCGGGAACCGACCCCGCACCTGGTTACATAAAGCGAACACATACTGATCTGGGAGCTTCTAAATGATGACATTTTTGCTAGATTTAGAATTTATAGAAGTATTAGCAAGTTTGCAAAAATTTAAGTTGGAATACTATGGGACATGAGCTGCAGAGAAAAAGCCCCCCCTTCATACAAACTGTGTATGCAGGGGGGGCTTTATCTCTGCAGCTGATAGTACCTATAACCAAGCCGAGATGATAATTGTTTTTCGACAATCCCAATCAGAAAGTTAAGAATGTATCACAATGACAGATGCGAACGGAAAGTGATAATTTCCATGTATTATTAATGTTTCGATTAGAGAGTTCGATAAACGATTGCGACTTGGGTAGACCCACAGATAATTTATTTAGACGTACGCTACTGTTATTTTAAAATACTTTAAACACTTAATTCCTAAGCTTGGCTAGCATTAACTTGTAGGTACACAGTGTGCAAAGTTAATTTAAGTGGATCTTCTACCAACATAATTCTGCGAACCTAGTATTTACAGTTTCTAAATCCTCTTCGTCCTCAATATAAACTTTAACGTTAAACAAGCTAAAGATAGAGCTCTTTTAGAGCACTAAATAGGTTAAGCAAGTTATTTTTACTAAGAAACTTAAGCTTTTTATCACAAGGATCCCGGGGATGTCAGCGTCTTGCAGCTTCCAAGCTGCATTCAGGCTTTAAAAATATTAACTTGATTTTACGTTATTCGTCACGTAGCACGCGCGCCGAAAGATATTGAGCATCAGCTGAACCCCGGGAAGTATACGAGCAGGTATGTATGTATATACAACGTGTTACTTGAGCCACTAAAAACCTCAGACACCCCAAACGATTTTTATTACTGCTAATTAATCTAGAGTATTTATTTTTCAATCAGTTAATTATTCCGAAAGATATTCGTATGTTTAGTTTTCCTTTCAATTCTATTCAATTGTTAACTCTACACTCGTTATTATACATGTGTCATGTCATGTCAACCTATCAACCTTCTTTGTCAATTTGTATGACATGACATAATATGACATACTTTGACAATGACAACCTACATGACACTATTTACAGTGAAAAAACTAATTTGTCAAAGCTGCCAGCCATTATTAAATACCCAACCTCTATCTTCTAACCTCTCCATAGAATGGTGGAAATGGTATTCGAAACTTTTAGACTCGACACGTAAAAAATTTGAAAATGAAAGAAAAAGTATACCCATGTTAAGATATTCTGCAATCGATTCCACTGTCGATTCTGAACAAACACTTTTCAAGTTTTGTCTTCAGTCTTGGGTGTAACACGTTGTATATCAGGTGATCCAAAAACGTAAAGTTGTAATAATTTATATCTAAGTAACTATATAATATTTATTATACTTTTTTTTCTCCATACATTCATGAACCACCCTAAAATTGTATACTTATGCATAAAAGCGCTTTTAGTTTAATATATTATTAGCCGCCCATTTTTTCAAAATGCACATGGCATGCCAAACGCCGCTCATAATTAAAAGAAATACTGATTGAACTCCCTAGAAGACTCACGACCACGTTCGTATTACACTTCAAATATTTGAATCAGATTCCGTTTATTACCTAAATATTGGACCCGAGTATGTCCTTAAACTACGTCCAAAAGAGAGGCATGGGTACTGCGAATGTCATCTTGTGTGGTAGGGCACAGCGAATGTCATCTCTTTCAAATCTGGAGCAGAGCCCGACTGGGGAAGTACCTCCACCTTACAGAAAACCATAGCCAAATAGTTCGAGACCCTACTCATAGTGTTGTGTTCCTGCTGGTAAGTAAGGTTGCCTAAGAGCTCAAAGAGGACCCAGTGTGTTGACGACGAAGGACCCTCTTGTTCCTTTAGCCGTCAACACAGTGAATCCACCTTTTTGTAAAGGGTCGGCAACGCGCATGTGACACCTCTGATAGGCTACGGTAGCTGCTTACCATCAGGCGGGCCGTAGGCTTGTTTGCCACCGTCGTGGTATTAAAAAATTATATCATCATCATCATCATCAGCAGCCCTTTATCGCCACCTGCTGAGCATAGGCCTCTCTTCGTGTACGCCACTTGTCCCGGTCTTGTGCCAGTTTCATCCAGAAGTGACCCGCGACCTTCCGAATGTCGTCTACCCATATAATGCGTCTACCCAACGAGCCAAAAAAATATATTATTTCCGAAGTTTGAATGCGGTCCAAGAGCGAGCCGGGCCGAGAGTGCATCGCGGTTGATAAAAATGTCACCTCAACGATTTATATAGCCCGCAGAACGCTGATGCATTTCGTGGGACATATAGTATCTTATGGGGCAAATGTTGCAGGATTTACTTGTCCAAAACTTATTGTTCGGCTAGCTAGACAGTATGGAAGACGAAATAATACCTTAAAGCGAACCAAGGATTTATGATATTGGTGTAGATAAAGTAATTTACAATACATATAACAAACTAACGTGATTTTATTGTAATAATAATAATAAACCATTGTTTTGTGAACCTCAATACTGTGTAATATCCTTGTCTCAATACGCAAAGAGGTAAAACGTTACATTACAACATATTCAAGTAAATATTTTCTTTGATTATTACTTTATTACGAGTAACTTGCCTCGAATACCAAATAACCAATTTAGAAAAATGAGGTGCTTTTCTATTATTAAGTAGCTTAGTCTGGATAAAATAAAATAATTCAACAGTTTTGAATTTCATTACATTTTCAAAAACGCTTATATGTATTAAATCATTTGAGTAAACCGCTTAACCCAACGCAACTACAAATAAAACCTGTAATCTTAAACCTCAACAATTCACTTTTTTTGTTCTAAAAAATGTTTTATTTTCTTCTAAATCTTCTCTTTATCTTTTGTCTATGTAACAAGCAAACACTAAATTGGGATCGAACTGAATCTATTCAAACGAAAATAAGATACAAACTCAATGTAAGTTTCGATTCAAGATTTACTTAAGAATTAGGGATTATTTATTGTAGTAAATTAAATGAAAGACTTGGGAATCCTAATATCGCAACGCAAGTATGACCTATGAGTTTTGTTTAACTTTATTTGGGACTAGCTTTTGCCCGCGGCTTCGCTCGCGTTAAATTCGGGGTAACACGGTTCCCCTTTCCTGATTTAAAACACAGAAGAGAACTCGGAACAGAATGTTATTAAAATTTCACCCCCTCTTTTAAGGGGTTGGGTGCAGATTTCCAAAAAAAAATGATGCACGATTTTTTTGTTAGTCACAAATAGTCGCATACCAATTTTTAGCTTTCTACCTTGAAAATTGTGGAATGCTCCATACAAACTTCCACCCCCCATTTTAGGGAAGTGGGGGGTTAGAAAGGAACAAAAAGTAGCCTATATCACTCTCCATCCCTTCAACTATCTCCACTTAAAAAATCACGTCAATTTGTCGCCCCGTTTTGCCGTGAAAAACGGACAAACAAACAAACAAACACACACATACACTTTCCCATTTATAATATTAAGTATGGATTTAGTTTCGGTTATTATATTTTCATTGAATTAAATTAAAGTAATATCGATTTACATATTAACTAACTATAGGTAGAAAATAAATAAACTATAGTCGAAGTTAATGTAAATACTTTCAGATCTGTTAATTTGTGAGTGCTTCGTCCATTTCATTACTTTTGTAATAAGTTTGAATATAGGTATATTAAAAACCAATCTAAAATGTTAAGTAAAATTTTGAAAGCGATTGCACGCTTCTTTTACCGTAATTTTAATAAAAAGTTTATCAAACAAAAATATTGTCTCGTACAAAACTTTTCTTCATTTGAGTAAAAAAGTGTAAAACGAATAAAACATGTGCCCGAGCTATTTGCCAAAAGCCTAGTAGTCTTATCAAAATATCACATACCTATATCGTATGGTAAATATGTACATAAATTCCGAAAAACGCTTTGGGGCAAGCCAAAATTAACAACCAAGGCTATCAGTTAAATTTATTGTTCTCAAAAATTAAATTATTAATACAAGCTCTAATTTGTAATATTATTTGTCATTCAACGTTACGTACATATAAGGCTTACCAAACATGTCAATCCGGCCACTGAAAGTAGATCAAATATTTGCAAGGATTTGACCCAAATAGGGACGAGTCTTTGAAAAAATCACACCTCTCAATTCTGCCATCGCCGCACTTCAAAAGATCCTGGCTTCATTCTGTATTCAGTACAACATTGCGCTGTGTGTGAAAGGTCCTTATGGCCTTGTGTTGTGTGCGGAAATTTATGTATATGAATTTATATTTCAGACCCTTGCGTTGGAGTGGCTTTAAACGTGCTGCTACAGGAGTTACTTTTACTTGATTTCTATTAGGTTCATCGAGATTAGCTGGACGTTTTTAGGGTTCCGTAGTCAACTAGGAACCCTTATAGTTTCGCCATGTCTGTCCGTCCGTCCGTCCGTCCGCGGATAATCTCAGTGACCGTTAGCTCTAGAAAGCTGAAATTTGGTACTAATATGTATATCAATCACGTCGACAAAATGGTAAAATAAAAAGTGGAAAAAAATGTTTTATTAGGGTACCTCCCCTATACGTAAAGTGGAGAGTGATTTTTTTTTCATTTGAACCCTAACGTGTGATATATTGTTGGATAGGTATTTAAAAATGAATAGGGGTTTAGTAAAATCATTTTTTGATAATGTAAATATTTTCGGAAATAATCGCTCCAGAAGTAAAAAAAATGTGCCCTCTAACGTTTGAACCATAAGTTTTAAAAATATGAAAAAAATCTCAAAAGTAGAACTTTATAAAAAAAATCTAGGAAAATTATTTTGAATGTGATAGGTTGAATAGTTACAAAAAAAATATAAGTTTGTAATTTAACCGTATAAGCAGGTGTTTATGTACCCTGTAATTTCTACAAAATCACAATGAAATGACGTGCTTTCAAATAACCCAACCATGGGCCCATTTTTTTAACTCTTAAGTGGGGACACTTACTGTGACGGACGGAAAACTACGGAACCCTACACTGAGCGTGGCCCGACACGCTCTTGGCCGGTTTTTTTAAATTCAACATACATGTACGTTTTGGGATTGTAAGCTACAGTACTATAATTATAACTTTTAAATTAAATAATTTCTTCTCGAGCATATTTTGTTCCTAACGGCCAATATAATTATTTTATTATTCATCACTCCTCGTCCGTTTTATCCATTCGGATATTTTTTCCTCTACCTTTTTAATCAAAACAAAACATACAAATTAGAGATATTAGACAGCACTTTATATGACTTTTTCTACTCCTGTACTTTTATCTGTCATTTATACATTCGTCAACACCTTTATAAGAACATAGATAATACACTCGATGAAAAGTCTATCTAGTCCATTCCCCAAAATAACACTTGTTCTATAAAAGCGCCAAAATAGTATCGCGGAATCGCGTGCAAACACGACTGTTAATATAAAATAAATTACTGCCAACCTAAGAAACCTAAATAAACGCAGAGTTTTTAGAAAAAAAAACTTTAAAAAAGAAAACATTAAAGGAACCACAGACCTACTTCGTAGTTTTTTTACGTTTCCCGTTCGTTTGTTGGGGCGAATTGCAAACTTTGAAAGTAATTTAAGTATTTTTTACTAATCTCTGTAGCTCTTTAATAATTGATCAAATAACGACGGTGTGTAATTGTGTTCGTAATGTTAGTATTATTGAAAAATAGTGTTTTAAAAGGTAAAACTTAAATGATTGTTGATTATGTTGACAAAATAACTGCGATATCCGTGAAGTTTTCAATTTCGCATTTCATGTAAAAGTAAGTGTATTCGTAGAAAAAGTATTGTATGCAACGTCGTATAAGTAGGTAAAAAAATGTTCGTGGCGTTTTTCTTAACAATTTTCGCCTACGGCTCAAATTGTTACCCACGCCACTCACCTTTTTTGACCCCTCTTATACAACTGTTGCATAAACTACTATTATAAACCACTTTTTATGGCAGGAGCCGTCAGATCACTTCACTCAATTAAAAATACTAGGTACTTAGTGAAACTAGTGATCTCAGAAAATTATTTTACGAAGTAAAAATAACACTCATCAAAATTTCACCTCCGACATTGACAGAGGTAATAGTTTGAGTGGTTCCAATAAGCCGGAGTTAACCTCATTCTGTTCGTAAATAATCTAATATCATCCCATCCAAACTAACGTGCGCTACGAATTGGCCTAATCATTATTCGTAGTAGTGAGGAGTATTAGAGTCCAATCACGCAAACTCTACTTGTAGCGCAAAACGTGGAACTAGGAGCACAAGGCGGACACGTCATACTACAAAACTCGATTGAGCGCCTTTGTGTGCACGGCACATTTGTACACGCTTGAATGTGTGCGTGCGTCATAGGGCGCTGTTTCCGCTGCCGTAATGACGTTTTAGTACAGTACGCGAACAGTTTTGAGCTTCGATAACTCACAAGTGCGATTTTCTTTTTTAGTTAGAGAATATGATATGATTACTTATAGTAAAAAATATTTTCTAACAGTTTTTGACGTCGCGCTAGGTATTATATAGATATTTGTTAATAACAACAAGAAAAGATTATACAAGATATATTTTCTTTTACCATACTATTGCATTCAACTATTTCAACATCATCTGTCAGTTTATAACAGTTTGGTCAATAGATTATGTGAGCATAATCGAAAACAATTTGTCAAAATTTAAGTGACCTTGAATTATAAACGAATTATAAATGGCTAAGACGACATATGCTCTTGACGAAACCGTTATAAAATGTGAAGTTATGTTGCAATAGTAAAAAGCGATAGCCTGGTGGAGAAAAAGAAAACTTACATAATCTTGTCTATGTGTAGCAAACAAATAAATGTATTATACCTAGCGCAATGCTAACAATTGTTAGATTTTTTTTTTATTATTAGTACTTATTGTATTCTAACAGGTCACAAAATAAAATTGGACTTGTGATTTATGTCATTTTTATAGGTTAAAAAGGTGTTCCCGTACTCCACTATTTGACAATACACCGACATTTTGCTTATTATCGATGCGCTGCCAACCTGACGGATTAGCCTACTAGTTTTCTACCAATCGGCCGCCGCGGGGTAAGGTAACGTATGCGGAATGAAATCTAGACAACATTCAATTACCTTATAAAATTAATATAACGTTATTTTTATAATCTTTCATGGTTTTTAATAATGTATGTAATTACATTAAACGCCAGAGTAAGTTTACTCCAATGCGAGGTTTCAAACGAAAGTTGTGGTACTTTATGTCCATCGCTGTCGACAACAACAATGTACAGATTTTTTAAGATCTAAATTTATCTTCCATCGAATGACTTTTTAAGGAAGCTTTGTATACTTGACATTTTTCACATTCTTGACGGTAAGATTATTGGTGTTCTCAAAATAATAGTTACCTTGCCAGGAATTTCCATTTTAAACAACATAATATTAGTCATTCAAAAAATCCAAAACTGAAAAAAAACACCTGTTTTTACATTTTTTTACCAAACGACGTGGCCGTATTTTCGGTTATTTTTATTTTATTTTTGGAGACGTTAGGCGCAACTTTTCTTACTTGTTACCTATGTCTTCCTTCAACATATTTTAAAACAGTTTTACTGCCACATTTCAGTGCCTTCCTGAGTTCTCTATAAGATTTCGTGACTCAGCGGGCTGTCATTTTCTTTAATCGATCTCTCTTAGCAAACTGGCTAATGCTGGAATGTTTCCCTGAATCAGGCTTTCTTGTGGCAATTTTTGCAAAGAAAAAGGACGCAAAAATATTATAAACAGCTCTTTAGCTCTATCCCATTTCTACAAAATTTTCCACGGTCTTCGCTTTCAGCCATAGGGAATTAATACTGTAGAAATTACATACTGTTTCGCGACGTTATTTTCCTCGATTAACCATAATTTTAAGATGAAGAATCCAATGCCCATTAAAAGTACGGGATTAATTAACAGATGTATAAGCTTTCAATTGGCATTGATATAAAATTTGAGTTTATTTCTTTACTTACTTTTTACGTCTTCAAAACTTTGTCCAGATTTCATTCCGCATACGTTAATTCTGTTCGGGGCGGGGCGTAGCGTGGCCATTCTGTATGAAATACTATTATTTATTCTGTGCTAGGAGGATAATCTGCCGGCATGCGTCGGCGTAGAAATATAAATTTATACTAATATCGTATTTTTAATTCAAGACAGTAAACTGACAGCTCCTGCCCTACATTGTAAATCACTTTGTATGGAGAGAACTGTCAAATTACTGTATTTCTCATCGGATGGTCTCATCGGAAGATCAGCGCTAGCAATCGCTAGCTCCATGCTGAGATGACGCCATTTTGTGGCACTTTCTCTTTTTTCTACTTCTTTCCCAATATATTATGTCTGCGTGTGTGTCTACGAATAAATTTTATTCTGATTTAAACTTTCACGGTTTTTACACATATCTATTGGTAAAATAGAATAGAATATAGTTTATCTATTTGTAATAACGGGACTTAACCGCGTATATATTTTTTAAATTACCTTCAACGTTTCGAGGACGACATTGTCCCCGTGATCCCGAAGAAAGACCATAAGGCCAGGGGTCTCACTTCGGGACCACGGGGACAATAACGTCCTTAAAAATACGATATTAGTAGTCAGCATCAATGGCGTTCGAGTCTTTTACAGACTATACAAGCAGTGTCAAGAAGGATGACAATGTTTTCCATGGCTGTGTTGGTCAATACGGGGGCGGCAAACGAGGCTAATATTATAAATATTGTAAATTTGCACTTGTAATTGAGTGATACAACACAATACAATAATGTTTATTTCAGAATAGAGATTCCATTTGGTTAGTAACACACAAAAACAAAAACAAATAAAAATCTTATATTAAATGCTATTTGTAATTTTAACACATCGCTGTAATAACGAATGCCGATTGTAGTTTTATTAATCCTGGTTTATAAATATAAATGTACCTACTCGCGATGTTATAAAATATTTTATATAACAGAATACAAATACACCAATTTATAACAAAGCATTACAATATTCGATACTTTATTATTTATTTAAAAATACGCGAGTAACTTAATACGGTAAAGGCCTTCTGAAAAACATTAGTTTCTATACAGATTTCATCCTAACTTGTCCATGTAAAAAAAGCCATCGAAATGCAGGGACGTCTAGGTAGCCAGCTGACAGTTCCGTTGTGTCCGAAGTTGTCTGTAAGAACTTCATTTCGCTTGCGCTCCGCTCGTTCGATAACCACTGAAAAATATCATTTTTAATCAAATTTTCTTCAATAATTGAAGTAACGAACTAATAACCGCGCAAATAAATTACTACATAAATAATTAATTATTTAACTAACAGGAACTTGACGTCTCACAAGCCTCACTTAACTAATAACAGTTGTGTTTGTTAGAAACAGACGAAACATGAATTTACTAATTGAGGTCTGTGAGACCTTTTTTTATTACTAAACGGGTAAATTAATTGAAAATAACTACGCAAAAGACACAATTTCAATAACAACCTCACATAAACAAGAAACAACGAAATGTTAACCAAAATACTGAATAGAATTTAGCGAAACAGCAATAGGATTAATTATCACGCAACCTAAATCCCAAATTACTAGAAAGCCCTTGGAGCTGACATGAAGCCTTCAAGTAGGCTTCCATTTCAGCTAAAAGACAGCCTTGAACTGAAAACGTTCCGAATAACGGCTCCCTAGAGTAGACTTTCATTACACCATTGAACTTATAAAATACCGAGAAACACAATGAGCAAGCAAAATTAGCAAAAAGTAGCTCAGTTTATTTAAGGCGGCCTACGCGTATCTTTTTGCCGTAGACAGCCAATCGTCCGGAGAATATTGCTAAGCCTTGATTTAATCATCTTATAAAACGATACTGCTTCGTCGATTAATCTTAATTAAATAGTATAATAATAATATGTTAACCTATATTAAAACAACCACCAAGTGGGTCCCACAACACAGAACCCGGCGTCAGGGCAGACCAAGGAAACGTTGGAGAGCCGAACTTGATGCCTTTCGTGCTGACTGGTGGGAGACTGCACAAGACCAGGATACGTGGAAAAAGGAGAGGGAGGCCTTTGCCCAGCAGTGGGACACTCTTGGCTCTTAATAATAACCTATATTTGTCCCACTGCTGGGCACAGGCCTCCTCTCATGCACGAGAGGAATCAGGCTATGGTCCCCACGCTGGCCCAAAGCGCGTTGGGGATTCTTAATTATGATATTAACTTTGTTTTAGCTAATACTTATTCGAATGAATTTACATCTCTTGTTTTTCGTTCATTGTTATTCATTGCACTTCCATCAATTGCAACTTACAAAGGAACGATCGAGCGCTTCGTTAAAAGTAGACCGGCGTAAGTAAGACTACCGAATAAGCGTAAATATTGGAGGGCAAGTCATAGGTAGATACTATTTTATTCACCCACTCGCGGTAGAAATCATGGGTTTTGTGAATATGATCGGAATTTTATCTTCATGACTAATTTTCGGTGAATTATGTTTGAAGCTGTTCACTGTTGGTCTATTATCTTTTTAGGATTCCGTAGTCAACTAGGAACCCTTATAGTTACGTTATGTCTGCCCGTCCGTTCGTGCGTCCGTCCGCGGATAATCTCAGTGACCATTAGCACTAGAAAGCTGAAATTTGGTACTAATATGTATATCAATCACGCCGACAAAGTGGTAAAATAAAAAGTGGAAAAAAATGTTTTATTAGGGTACCTCCCCTATACGTAAAGTGGGGAGTGATTTTTTTTTTCATTTCAACCCTAACGTGTGATATATTGTTGGATAGGTATTTAGAAATGAATAGGGGTTTACTAAAATCATTTTTTGATAATGTAAATATTTTCGGAAATAATCGCTCCAGAAGTAAAAAAAAATGTGTCCCCCCACCTCTAACTTTTGAACCATAAGTTTTAAAAATATGAAAAAAAAACTGAAAAGTAAACCTTTATAAAAACTTTCTAGGAAAATTATTTTGAACTTGATAGGTTGATTAGTTTTTGAAAAAAAAATACAAAATTATTTCTGAACTAAGTTTGTAATTTAACCGTTTAAGCAGGTGTGTATTGTACCTGTAATTTCTACAAAATTACAATGAAAATACTTGCTTTCAAATAAAGTAAAAACGGTGAAAATCGGTTCACGCAATAAAGAATTATCCCATAAAAATCATCTTCCATACTTTAAGCTCGCGCGCAATAGTTTACTTAATTTGCCGATAGATGTCGCTGTACGTAGAACGCTCATATCATATCCTACATGGCGGTGTTATTTTAACTCTTAAGTGGGGACACTTACTGTGACGGACGAAAAACTACGGAACCCTACACTGAGCGTGGCCCGACACGCTCTTGGCCGGTTTTTGTCTAAGGTTTACACATTAACTAATATGCATGATCGGTAATAAGAAATCATTTTTAAAAATTCAGCTATCGATGGTGATCAGTTGATCACATTTATATGTATAGCAGTTGGGCCATTTTATTAAAACTTTAATACTTTATTTATTTATTTGGAAAAATTTCGGTGATTACGACTAAGAGCTCTTTCGATCCTTGTTTTTGAATAAGGCTGCCGTATTCAGAGCTCCCACGCAAATCTGTGGCCTATTTTCTTTTTAATGCCACGTCGGGGGCAAACAAGCATACAGTCCGTCTAATGGTAAGCGGCCACTTTGGCCTATGGACGCCTGCGACTACAAATTCTTAATAAAAGTACTTCAAAAACTAGCATCGGCCTGCGCCTAAACACAAATATGTCATAGAACCAAAAACGTATAGAAGAGAGGGGGTAGGTATATAGGCTACATTTTGGAGGTACGCGATTTTGTATGAACAATGCAACCCAGATGTTATATGGTCCATTCTTATTCCATAACTCATCCTTTAAGTGGGTAAAAATAATGTTAACCGCTTCAAAATAGCCGGAGCCGTGGGCGTGAGTGACATAGGCTACTTTTTGTCTCTTTCTAACCCCCCACTTCCCTAAAATGGGGGGGTGGAAGTTTGTTAACCTGAATTTAACGCGAGCGAAGCCGCGGGCAAAAGCTATTCAAATAAATGTCAACACAAATGTTTGCTCCCGTCGTATGTCCATCGATATTGGAATCGCCGATTTATTTCCGCGATCTTTCAATTTGAAATATGGATTGTAAATCGTACAAATCGAACGACAAATCGCTGCGGAGTCGTCCTGAATACGAATAGCATTACATATGATGATATGAATTTAGAAAATCTAGTTCCATGAAGTCAAAGGAAATGGGAGCTTTTGAAATAAGTTTGCGGAGTAGTTTGTACTCTTTTTTCTATGTCCATCAATACGAAGAAGACCGTAATTTTAGCGCAAGGTTATACTTTCCAGCCCTCTATCCTGCTGGAAGGTGTGCCCTTGGAGGTAGTCGATAAGTTCTGTTACTTAGGGTCGACCGTGTCGTGCAACCTCTCTCTTGATGGGGAGGTCGATGTTCGCATCGGCAAGGCGGCCACGATGTTCGGTAGGCTACATGCAAGAGTATGGGATAACAAACACCTTACGACTAAGACCAAGATGTCTGTCTACCAGACTTGTGTCTTGAGCATACTCTTGTACGGGGCCGAAACCTGGACATCGTATGCTAACCAGGAACGTAGACTTAACACCTTCCACATGCGCTGTCTTCGGAGTATACTAAACATAACATGGAAAGACAGGGTTACTAACGAGAGAGTGCTGGAGATTGCTCAGCTTCCTAGCATTACCGCGCAACTTAAACAGAGACGCTTACGGTGGCTAGGGCACGTGCAACGTATGGACAGTGCTCGTTTGCCCAGACAGACCATGCTCAGCCAGATCGCTTCAGGCAAGCGCAACGTGGGACGCCCATTACTCCGCTTTAAGGACTGCGTAAAGCGTGACATGGTTGCATTCAACATCAACTGCAACTCATGGGAGGACCTAGCAGCAAACCGCATTGAGTGGAGAAACAGCCTGTTAAAAGGTCGCGAAACCCATGACATTTCTTGGTTTCAAGACTTGGCCCGAAAACGTGCATTAAGGCATGTGCGCGGCGAGGGTCGGCTTGGTGCAGACCCTCAATTTACTTGTAGGGAATGTGGACGGTTATGCCGTTCAAGAATTGGGCTTTTTAGCCACGAGCGGCGCTGTCGCTTGTTCACAGATGCTGCTTAAATCATCTGAAAATATGGACAAGGCCTGATGATGATGATGCGGAGTAAGCAGTAGAAGATAAACGTGGACGAAGTCGTGGGTAAATATTTGAGTGGAATAACATAATTTTATAGATAAAATAACCGACTTCACTTAGCCTACTCCACCTTTACCAAATGCCCGAGCTACTGTTAAAATACACAAGTCACTATAGGTGTGGCGATAAGATTTGAAGAGTTCCCACGATTTCTCCAGGATCCCGTCATCAGATTCTGACCTCATGACAATGGGACCAACTGTCACGTATACTCTTTCAAACAAAAAGGATTTTCCAAATCGGTCCAGCCTTCTTCAAATAATCGTACATAAAAAAAAAAACAAAGATCCCGTTGTAGTTGAGAACCTCCTCCTTCGAAATTTTGAAGTCGGTTGAAAATAGATAATAACTTACTTTGAACATCATGAATAGGTAGATCTTGACACGCTCTTATCTTCTTTACTCTAGAAATAGTGAAGCCTTGCCAAAATCACTTTGTAGAGCTCACCCACTTAGCGAGACCACAATTAGTTGTGTCACATTTTTGGAAAAGGTATCATTTGACGATATACGCTTACGCTTATGCTTCAAAAGTGTAAGCGCCGGCCGCAAAAATCGTACCATTTGATCTAGATTGTCACTTTTTCTATTAGATAGTATTTCTGTAGTTATAGTTCAAGTCTATCAATCTAGTTTTGTTTGGAATTATATAGAACTCTTGATATTTGATTGAAATGTTATAACATCACAATAATTTCTTTGAATAGCTATTTACCTAACTTAAACGTGATTTATTTTCTTGGAAATTACAAGAATATCGAGAATTCGAGAACGAGTTTCGATGACTAAATATAATTGAAGAGGCAAAAGTCTATTGTGTAACGAAAATTGATTCGGCACTGTCACCTGTGTAACGAAGACAAATGAACTTGAGTTTTTGTACTTTTGATGCCACAGAAATACTTTAAAGGCAATGTATGTAGGTATTTATTATTTTGTTTTATTCAGTAACTAGTTAAAGACTCGAATGAAATGAAATGAATTTCTGAATCAATTTATATATGATAAGAATATGAAACAGAACATTAATAAGTTTACTGTTTAGGACGCTAAACCTTAAAGGCACAGTGACCTTGCTTATTATTTAAACTAGCCTCGTCAAAAGGTTTAAAACTTTTAACCCCTTTTCACCCCCCCCCCTAGAGGTTCAATTTCAAAAACTCCTTTTTAGCGAAGTTTCACGATGTTAACTATAAAAATATGTAATTTTTTTTGTAGTTGTTGCAGTCTCATCCGAGGCAGTGGATTTTCCATTATTCTTTTCAGCCGACTTCAAGATTTCGAAGGAGGTTCTTTATTCGTCGAGATCTTAGTTGCAATTTTTTATGTATGTATGTTTTAAAGGCATGTTTATGTTATGTTAAAGGTATGTTTTTATGTATGTTGTGTACTTAACAGTTGGTCCCATTGTCATCAAGTCGGGAACTCTTCAAATGTTGGGTAGCTCTAGCTACCAGCCGTCACCCTTATTACCTAGACAATAGAGTCCACTGAAAATTTTAAAGCAAACGAGTGGATAGGTGTGTACTAGGTGTCTAGAGTACCATGATTATTTTTTACAAGCAGCTGGGGCACTTGCTTTTGAAAGATGTACCCTAAGTCTAAATTCTTTTCTCTTTAAAATTATATCTTAATGAATAGTTTCAAGGTTCCACTGGCGGCACTTGCAACGGTTTTAGCTGTGCGTTGTATATCAGTGTGTTGGTAACACGACCGTTAAATGACAGTTTGATCGATTTAAAAACGTCAAATGATGCAGCATTTGTGACAACGCACGTACGCTTGACTCTACGCTTAAAAGTTAACGCACCCTTTTTAACGACGCATATGCATGGAGGGTGTGTCAAGTACTAAGGGTAGAGGGTTGTGCTTTTACATGTCAAGTGCCTGTTGATTAGGGTGACAGAACGAGGGTTTCAAGGGTTTTTATGGATTCAAAACGGCGAAGAGCGACCACCAAAAAGGTGGTGCTTTTTAACTTGACTGTTTTTGTATGGATTGTTCAAGTTTGTTGGTATTTTAATAATAATAACATAATCAAATAAGTAATCATTAACACTTTATTACACAAAACAAGGAAGATATATAAAGCCTGACCAGAAATATATGATCATTCAAGTCAAGAGGGCGCTATTATTCTCATTTACACTCGCGTGCAAATAATTCGGGTCAGTACGAAAAACTATAATATCTCCTAAAATAATAAAGCTAAGAGCCTGAATTAAATTGTATATTATAGATAAATGCATAGGTAATAAAACAACGTCAAGAGTTAGAGATGATATTCACTTGTTTATTTAATTAACATAGTAAACACGATATCAATTAATTATAGGTAAAAAGCAACCGTGGTACCTCACACACAAAACTAAAAACTAAAAAAAAGTAAAACATATCAATACTTCGTATTGCCTCCTCGGGCTCTTCTTACAGCTTCTAAACGATTGGGCATACTGTTTATTAAGTTTCTTATGCGTTCTTGCGGGATATTAGCCCATTCTTCCACTAACGCCTGTTTCAGGTCTCTAAGTGTAGCTGGGGCGGGGTTTCGATTTCTTACACGCCTTCCGAGCTCGTCCCATACGTGCTCAATCGGATTTAGGTCCGGGCTTCTCGAGGGCCAGTTCATAGTGTTGATGCCAACCTCCTCAAAATAATCTTCCACAATCTGTGCGGTGTGTGGCCTGGCGTTGTCATGCATGAACATTGAGTTTTCACCCATATTAATTAAATATGGGCCTACATGCTCATTAAGAATCTCTTCCACATACCTGGCATTAGTTAACGTTCCATTTCCTATCAAAACTAATTGCATGCGACTCTCTGAAGAGATTCCAGCCCAAACCATAACAGACCCACCGCCGAAAGCAACTTTTTCTTCAAAACAGGCTGGAATAAAACGTTCACCTGGCCGTCTGTAAACTCTTCGCCGCCCGTCATGTGCATAGAGCATAAATCTGGATTCGTCAGAAAACATGATTCTTGCCCATTCTTCGGCACCCCATCGCCTGTATTCGCGTGCGTAAAGTTTCCTTGCAGTTCGATGCCCTCTGTCAAGTTTTGGGCCATTTGCCGGTCTATGTGGGGTCAAATTAGCTTCACGAAGCCGCCGCCTTACAGTCCACTCGCTGATGTCATCTCTTCGGGTCTCCCGAAGTTGGTTTTTGACTTAACTGCAGTGAGATGCCGATTTCGGAGCGTTGTAGTTACAATAAATCGATCTTCTCTAGCCGTAGTACATCTCGGCCTGCCGGTTCCTGGTCTTCGAAGGTTCCTGCCAGTTTGTAGGAAACGTTGGAGGACCCTCTGCACCGTAGATAGTGACACGCCTGTTCTTCTTGCTGTATATCTCTGACTTCTGCCTTCTTGTAACTAAGTGACGATACGTGTACATTCATCTTGTGTTAGCGACATGATAGTAATTCAATAATGACCATCAAAGTCAACAAAAACTGCCTTTTATCATTTTGCTTTGACAGATTGAAAACAAAAGTGAGAAAACAATCAAAAGTGAAATAAGCTCAATTTGAATTTGGTACCAAATTTGACTTTTTTTAAAATAAAACTTTTTCCAGATTTCTTGTAGAACATTGAAGGTTCAATTTAATTCGATATTAAATTCTCTTTCATACACAGTTAGTTTCCTGCACATACCGCTATTAATTTGCAAAATATAGGGTTTTTGTCACTGACCCGTATTATTTGCTCGCGAGTGTATATGGCAACAGTTTAGTATAGTCAAAAAGTATATTATTCTGTATGGTATGGTGCCATCTTGATTTATTTACCTGTCAGCTTTGATGTTAATTTGTAAATGTTTCGTAGCAAAATAGTTTAATTTCCCGATCGGTTTATTTCCAGCGGTTTATTACATACATTATTAACAATGTTTTGCACTTGACTATGAATAGTTTTGGGCATGTCTTGTGATTTATTATTTACTTTTATTCAAGTAAACCGCCGCTATGATACTGACAACAGTGACAACCTATCATTAAAATTATTGCCAGTGTAAGAAATTAGTTTCAATGAAATTCTCAACATGGCGCATGATAATATATTTCTGGTCAGGCTTTACATAGTAAAGGATATGTTAATTACACAAGTATATCCTACTAATATTAGTGCGCATTTCTTTATTTGTAATTTTTCTGATTTTGCTATGTGCTCTCGTTAGGTACACAGTATTTCTCTTTCAATTTTAACTATAAAACTAGGTACTACTTTACTTTCCTTTTTTATGTTTCTCTTTCATGGCAGTTCAAAAAGGGAGGGACAGTATTGAGCTGTTGTCTGCCTCTTAACGCCATCGGTAGTGATTTTGCCACCGGCAACCCGGTGGGTGGTATATGTAATTAATTAATTTAACAGACCCGGCGATAATTAATGTGACTTAAGAGCAAATTATGATAAAACGTACAAATGATCATGCATATACATGACAACCGACCTAGGGGGCGATTTTTTAGATTCGAGCGCTCGAATTTAAATTTAAAACTCTGAATAAAACACAGTTTTTTTTTATAACAGCGATAGTAATTTAAAATCATGATTATTTATACTATTAATTTCATGCGTAAATAATGGCGACAAACTTTTGTGTGCTACAACCGCACAGAGGTTAAATTCTTTGAATTCGAGCGCTCGGTTGTCAAAAATCGGCCCCCTGATACATAACTTAGTTGATTAAAACCACAAATTGGTTACATGTCCATTGCAATGAAATAATGAACTATGCACGACTAGCGACTTTGTGGTATGTCCCACATTTCCCACAATATAAAAAAGTAAAAAACATCAATACATTTAATTCAAAGTACATTGAGTTATGTAAATACTTTTGATTCAAGTTAAATTCTAAAATAAACTATGCGTTTATAAACCCCATACTATTTTATAATAGTGCCATCTAGTTTGAAATCTGAGCAACGATTTTACAGAGAAGACCTTCTTATCTGCACTCGAATCAATTTATCAGAAACACGTTACTAAAGTTATCGCGGACCAAACATTCATAATCAAAAAGCCACAGAAATACACGGACGGACGTCCCAGTAGTGAGCAGACAGTCCTGTTATGTCCGAAGTTGCCTGTAAGAACTTCGCTTCGCTGCGATCGCTCTGGTTCACTTATGGTTAATATAAATACATATGGCATAATAAAGTACATACCAAATATCAGGCAAATGTTAAATCAAATGACATATTCTAATTTACTATTCATTTCTCTACCTATATATTTATTTATTATAGCCTTTATTTAACAACTTTTTTTAAATATAAATAGTATGTGTTACTAGACTTTAAGTTTAGGCGTTGTCTTGCCATCCGGCATAGGCCTCCTCTAAAGATTTCCATTCTTTCTTATCCATAGCTTTCCTTTTCCAGAGTATACCTCCTATATGTCTTATATCATCTTCCTAGCGATAGCGGCGTAGTTGCCCACCTTGTTTCCTTTTTCCATCCCTGAGATTCCATTCTGAGATTAATTTTACCCATTTTTCTTTATTATTTCTACCTATATGTAATTCCTACTGAATAAATCTTTTGTATTCATTTGTGTGTTTTAATATGCGACAGGCATTTCCATTAAAAATTCAATATTAAATAAAATATTAAATGCGAGTGTATTCGACAGAACAGAATAATCAAATAGAGATTTCAATATTTGTAACACATGGATGGAACGACTAAATTGAATTTCGCTCGGATTAATGTTACATGTAGAAAATAAACAAAATAAACGCACTCTTTATTTAGCAAGTTATCTAAATATTTAAAAACAACAGTTTGTTTTTTCATGGAAAACCTATTGGAAAAAGTTTAGTCTGGAAATCAAATAAACTAGAAATGATACAATTTATTTCTCAAATAACAACAACACATAAAAAAAGGATTATAGTAAATTGGTAAAAATACTTTGGAATTTTGTAAAATAATAAATACTACTCGTATTCTGATTTACCAAAAAACAATCGACTAAGATTTGGATCTTAGTTAAAAATGAGCAGAATGAAAGTATCATGATTAAATAGACACGCACACAAAAACATGGCGTTCATAGATAACAAAAGGACCATTTAAAATGTAATATTATATTATAACCACTTTTTACTTGTCTGTGTAATTCCATTTATTTATGGCTGTGTTGTATTGGTCTATGGGTTTGGTTATTTTTTTGTTGTGTTGTTTTTTTCTTGTGTTTTAAAGGCAGAAAAAAATAACCAAAACAAGCAAAAGTACACAGTAAAAAAAAATCATATAAAAACATCGCTTCGAGGTGCATTCAGATTTATTTGCGGTACGTCAGTATTCTTGATATTTTTAATTTTTATTTTATTTATATGCGGAATATTATATCCCTTTATTTAACAACATCATTTTATTGTTCTTTCCATATTCCTCCTCTCTTTAAATTGCAATATAAACAAAGTATACACCAAGACAACTATGCTCAATCAACTGCAATAATTTCTCTATCATCTCAACTCCTTACGTTACGATTCCACTGTGTGACGGAGCAACATGGCCGCCGCAACATGAATAATGTAACGACACGGCGGGGCTCCGGATAGGAATCAATTTGGAGATTCATTGTTAAGCCTGTATTTACACATGTGGGATTTGTGGGGATCTAGTGAGGGGCGATAGACAAATCATTATCGTGGATAAACATTTTGGTTGCTAAAAGTTACATAAGTATGTTAATCTCACGAACGATTAGTACATACAGGTACATAAATTGTATAACTGTCATATCATATCGAAAAATATCGATGATTTGTTTTGGTAGCAGTATTAACAATGTTGAATGAAGGAGCGCTAGAAATCAAAACTTTACAAAATTTCAAAAGAATCAATTTAGAACTTATTCATTTAATTAAATTCGTTAACTAAAACGTGGATGACGTCATTTTTAATACAATTGTATTGTATTAAAAATGCTCCCCGTAATGGAACGAAACTTGTAGGGCAATATTCGAATTAAAAACGTGCAATAACCCTTTCAAAATATTCAATATGTCTCAGTCTCACGGAAGTTATGTATCTACACTCTTATTTCTAATTCGAGGCCAAAAATAACCCAAGTATTCTCACTAGATCATACACCCGCTTCGTGTATTCACATGGCTTTTTTTCTAAATAAACGACGCTAAGATAATTGATTTCATTTGATTGAGTATTCTTAATCCTATGATTTAAAAAAGCTTTTTAATGTACCTTTATTTAGATAAATATACAAGCCAAAATGTAGCGATTACAGGTTAGGTTTTTGGCCTTGAATTGGAAATAAGATAGTTCAAAGTAAGTTTCCGTATTGTCGACAAGTGCGCGTCACTAGTTGGGCGACGGAGAAATTAGGGATTAGGATTGAGATACTTATTCAGGAATTAGAGACAGAACTGAGGAATTACATGCAACTGGAGGTACAGTCATCATTATATATAAATATCTGAACAACGCCTCTATTGTCAATAAGATAAAGTGCATGTTGAGATATTTTTGAGTACCTTGGCCGCTCCGATATATTTGATGGTGACAAGTCATGTGCAATATTATCTTGCACAACGAAGGCCGCAAAATATGTAACACGCTCTTACAGATATTATTAGGGGTTTTTCTCGCTTGTTGCTTAAGGTCAAGGATGATTAAGACATGGATTGAAAATGCCTATACAAAATCGCGTTCTTCGAACCTTCAGGCTATACGTCTGTTTTCGGTACTAAGTGCCACAGCGCCATCTGTTGAGTCTGGAGTAGAGTTATTCTGTCAGCGTTAATCACCGAACAAAATATTAGAAACTAGTATATATTTATTTAATCTTAATGGCACAAAATAAGATGGTACAAATGGCGGACTTAATGTCATAAGGCATTCTCTACCAGTCAACCAATGGGCTTAGTATATAATAGGCAGAAAGGTTAAGTAGGAATTTAGTGTTTGTGGTGACCGATAATGACGCTAGTGCTTTAGCCTGAAATAAGGGCACGCGATTTGTATAGGCATTGTCAATCCATGTCTTAATCATCCTTGCTTAAGGCTAAAGTAGTTCTTACTAATTGCTACCTAGAGACGTTCATTCTACTAAGTACCGTCGTGTTGCGTATCTTCGCCTGTGCTACCTATGTTCGCCTATTTTTACATAAATTGACTTTAACAAAATGTTTTTAGTGCAAGCCTTACACAAAACTACTAAATACAAAGTATTTCTTACGGGTGTCAACATTCTTCGAACGATCCGTGGCTAACTTCATATAGTTGACATTCAGTGAGGTTTTTGCGCGACACCGACCACACGTTTTTTTTAAGCCAGTGTTTTAACTTCAGTTTTAAACAGTGATACAGGCCAGGTAATGTTAAACTTTTTACATGATTATATCCTGTAACTATTTCTTTTTAATATGTAACTATTATTTAATGGCTAGCTTACGTTTAGAAGTCACAATTGGATAAAACATTGGTGAGGGTATTTGGCGGCCATCTTATAACCGAACTTCGCCTACCCCTAGGGTTGTCAAATTTGTTTCCAAATGTATATATTTTCTTATGTTTGGTTTTTCGGAAATGGGATTAGCGATTTGGAGGAAAGTTAGTAAGATAAAGATATATGTAGATGTACCCAGTAGTACTAGTAGATACTTGGTATGAACAAGGGATCCTTAGAAGGCAATCATTGTACGGTTGTACGGTCTTACTTTGAAAAGGTAATTATGTGTAGAAGCCAAAGGTTGATTTGATCTCAATTAAGAAAATACTGATAAGCGAAAAGAGATACGTTTTTTGTTTATATAATAATCATTTTTTTTTACTTATAAACCTTTACTCTCCTTTATTTGACATGTTGGTTAATTTTTGGCAGCCCTAGCATCATTTTAGAAAATGTATGTAAACAACTTCAGACTGTTGCCAATCTTCGCCTACTACACCTTTTTTTTTTAAATGTGCCTAGTCTGGTGTAGTTAAGGTTCATATTATATTAACACATTCCAGGGAGATAAGACTTGATAGGTGTAAGTCCCAGAAAAGTTTATAATTAGCGGTAAGGCATGTCATAGGCGAAGATTGGAGAAAACACCCAAACTTCGCCTATTGCCTTCGGGGCCATTTATTGCTAAGTTACCCAATGAAATTCAAAGCTTTAATAACTAAAATACGTTTTTTGGCCATAAAGGACTAAAATGCTTTCAAATTTGAAAGATTTTTTGGGAAATGTGTCAAAATCCAGGCGAAGATACGGAACTCGACGGTAATATTTTGGGTGTTTGTATGTTTATTCCTTTATTAAAGTAGTAAATTTGGATGAAATTTAACATACAGATATTTTTTTAACCCGTAAAGGAAAAAGGAACATTCGGTATATTAAATCCCAGATTTTATTACATAAGGAAGTGAAATGAGAAAAGTTTGATGGCCAAAGTCCGCAATAATACGTAATGTTATTTTTGTTCTAATATGTACCAATAATTGTCATAATATGTATAAGATAATATTTATAACTGGAGATTCGAAAGTGAACAAACACTTTCGAATCTCCAGTTATAAATATTATCTTGCCCTACTTAAATAAACGAAATTTTGAAATTCAAATTTAATTTTACCCTCTCTCCTTGACCTCTAGAAATAATACAACATTGGTACTTATTTCGTACTTTTCTCCGTACTGAAAAATTTGCTGGCCTGTCAATCTGACGTCCATCAATGAACAACTGCGAGACGCCCGGGTCTAATACGTTTAGTAAACTAATTACAAGCTTTCGTGTACAATCTGTATTTTAGGAAACTGAGGAAACCCCTAGCGCACCGGACCGTTTTAGCCGAACTTTATCAAGTAAATAAGTATTAAAGATCAATTGACTTTCAATTGAGTTACTTCTATAAATAGCATTTAATGAAGTACTTTTACTTTACTTATCTTAATCACACTAGTTTATTTATAATCCATCAAAGATGGCGTAGGTGTAGTTAGAGCTATTTCACAAAACATTTTTGAACTCCTGTACAGCTATGTGCAGTAATATCTTCACTAAAAAAAATATGTTTGTTCCAACGAACATCTTATTTAATGTAACACGCATCTTGACTGCATATGAGCCTAATAAGATCTTGTCTGTTGAAGCTAAGAGCACTTAGTAAAAGTTATCATATAGTTATCATATATATCATATAGTTATCATATAGTAAATAAATATATTTTTATTCCAAACATTTTATTACCAAGATAAAATGCATCTTAGTTGGACTTAATTTTTTTCAGTGTTGCCGCAGAAATATGTGATATTTCTTTATGGTTTTACAAGTAATTTTGTATCTGATATTTTTGCGCGCTTCGTTTAAAATATAATTGCAGGTGAGTGTACTTTTATATGTTCTTTTTCAGTCACGGACATAATACGAATATGAACATGTCTTAAAAGTTTTTATTTTGTGCCCCAAAACAGCACGGCATCATCGGAGAGCTCAAAAATGTCTCTTAAGTTTATATATCACAAATAGCACTTTATAAATCATAAATACTGAATTCTAGCTACAAAACAGTTAACACACTAAGCAGAGAATTAAAAAAGAAAACCGTGAAGACTGAGAAGTCTGAGAAGCAATTAAAGTTCTCGACGCGATGAAGTAGTGTCGGGCATTTTTCAAAAGCCGTCTGCGCCATTTGCAAAATGAGACCGCGAAAGTGTACTTCCCTTCTTGTTTACACTCGTGGGCAAATAAAGGGGACCATTTCTAAGTCTATTAGAATACGTATTTTTGTAAGATTACAGTAACGAATTTTGTATAAAATATTTTATGATTTATGTTATGTAACTTTCGAAAAGCGAAAAAATCACGTAAGTCGGAGCGAAACCATACACAAGCAGGCTTTAGATTGCTGTCATGTCTATATATCGTTATCTTTTTTCGTTATATGATTACAAGGTTTATCGTTGCCATAGAATTAAATAGTTGATATAGATATTGCCATACTTTACCGCATTTCAAGTGAATCTACTGAGAGTAGATGAGAATCGACATTTAGCTGTAGGGTCTTGCCTTGTAGGACTTAAGGCAGTAATAATTTTACCTGAAAATAAAGAAAAAGTACCCATTAGTTAATCAGTTAAAATTATTGATATCGTCAACGTCAATGTATTGTATGGGCACAGAAGTGTGTTTTTGTACAGTAACGTGCACGGGGCATTTTCACTTAACTGTGTACCATTAACGGCCGGTTAGCAATCGTCACAAAACTGACGGTCAATGTCAAATCCCATACATTTTGTCAGGAATGTGACGGTTAGACGTTACCGAAACACGACTTAAGTCGTGCTTTAAAGTACTAGTTTAAATAAAAATGCCCTCGAAATGTCTTCGAGCTGCAATTTCATTCTACTTTTCCATGGCCATTATTCTATTGCCAGAAAAATTTAATAATAGATAATGAATTTCGTGTATAAAATTGTATTCCCATATTGTATCTGAACCAAATAATAGGAATTTGTTGACCAAAATTCATATATTAATATTGACTAATTTAAAAAGATGGTAACGCAGTGGTAAATGCCTTATTTTTATACAAATCGAGAAACAATCAAGGACCACTGCGTTACTGTGATTAAGAATACTTATAGTTGTTATTACAACTAAGCTATCGGGATTAATAGCCTAATTAAGCCTCTTCCTCCGTCATAAAACACCAATGGCCAAGTATTCAAAAATATGCATGTTACGAAAAAGTGTCAAAAACGAAAAGAAGAATGACCCGTACCTACATGTACTCCGGTAGCCGCATAACATCAATCAGCTATTTACTATCTAATAAAAGAAACAAAAAAAATGTTTTATTACTAAATTTAAATAGCCGCCTCCACTCTCCCTTACCAGACAAACTCGATGGTATAATTTATTGTCAACTATGTTACGTAACATACAAATTTCATCTCAATTGGACATCGGGAACTTAATTAAATCTTGCTTCTAAGATTTGACCTAATCACAAAATAGTAAATACAACCCGTTATTTTGCTCTCAAGTGTACATAACCCTTATACTGCTGTTATAGTGCTGGCAGTGGCCGGGACAGCCGCTGTCCCACTTTGATTTGTGGACTCGGAACAATCGCTTTCAGCGTGTATTTGTTTCTAACTGGAACTGGAGCGTGGGTAGACCGAGGCGAATCGGTTCGCAGGGCGAAACGGGTCAACTTAAGTTTGTGTAATTCATAAGATCGCGTCAACGCGGGACGTCTGATTGGTAGCCACCTGCGATCTTATGAATTTGACAAAAATGCTTCTTGAACCGTTTCGCCCTGTGACCCGATTCGCCCTGTTCTACCCTATACGCTTGTACTTATGCTATTTCGTTGAGTGGCACAAATTGTCAAGCTGAATGAAACCATGAGACAAAATTACAGTTCTATTGCCTAATTTAATTATATATTTGCATATTTTTTTTGTACTAAAATAACTGTCGGATTGGGCAGATTAGGTGATAAAAAAGACACCTAGGGGTATTTTTTTTGCATTTGGTATTAATATGACAGTTGAATTGGACAGATTGTGTGGGATTATCGTGATTTAAATTTCGTGTCTGAAGATAATAAAACAGCCATATGTACAGTCGCCATCAAATATATCGGAGCGGCCAAGGTGGTCAGAAATATCTGAACAACGTCGTTATTGCCAAGAGGATAAAGTGCATGTTCAGATATTTTTGAATTCCCTGGCCGCTCGGATATATTTGATGTCGACTGTAAGTATGAACAGTTCAGTACAAATTCACCAGAATAGCATTTGACAATTTAACATTGTGTTAATCTGTAAAATTGAGTGACATTAAACAAAAATGAAGCCCGTTTCGCGAGCCAAAGTCCACTCATTAAAAACTACAACACACTAAAGTTAGAAGGACATTGTCGCCGAAACACAGGCTGCAGCCAAATTGCAAGTTTAATTAGTCCTTTGAACGCCCATAACGCTTTATCATTGTAGCGCTTTAGAGGCTGTAAAAGACCTTTAGTTATAGGTATACAGGGTGGGCCGAATACTCTGACAACCTTTAAACATGTACAGTCGCCATCAAATATATCAGAGCGGCCAAGGTGGTCACAAATATCTGAACAACGTCTCTATTGTCCAGGGGATAAAGTGTATGTTCAGATAATTTTTAGTATACTGGCCGGTCCGATATATTTGATGGCGACTGTGCTACTGAAGGCATTAGAAAAACATTATCTTTTATTTAAATTTAAAAAAAGAAAGGTACAATTTTTCTATTTCAATAAGACATTAAGTAATATTTTAACGAAATTAATAAACTTTGATAAGTAGTTTTTTTTGCAAACAGAGCCCTAAGTGCCGTATTCTAACTTTAAAATACGTAACTAATATATTAAAAAGACCATCTATCTCAAACATAACTCCAACACACAAAATAAATAAATTATCAACCAATGTTGAAGTTGTAATGGAGTTGAATCGTAATAATTTTCAAGCAAAATCTGATATTTCTGATTCAGACGGTTAGGCGTTAGCTGTATTACGTAGTTAACGCATTGGAGTTGTATTGGAGTTGGATCGTAACTAAACGAGTTTCTTTTTTTAAGTTAGGATAAGGCGCCAGATGCCATTACGGTAGTCACAATTGACAACGTACCTATGATATTCTATCGATTTAAAATAGTTTGACCACGAATTCTTAGGCTTAAATATTTATTTCGGAAAACAATGAATAAATCGTATAAATAAATAAATATTATAGGACAATCTTACACAAATCGACCTAGGCCCACAGTAAGCTCAATAAGGCTTGTGTTTTGGGTACTAGACGACGATATATATAATAGATAAATATGAATAAATACTTAAATACATAGAAAACACCCATAACTCAGGAACAAATATCTGTGATAAACACACAAATAAATGCCCTGACCAGTATTCGAACCCGGGACCTCCTGCTTCGTAGGCAGGGTCACTATCGCATAAATGTTACATATTTTTTAATATTCTAAATTGAGCACCTGGATCTACGGTAACATTTATCAGGTTGTTCGGGTTGCACGCTGTATAAATTTATATACAACTGCAGAACCATTATAATTCCGATCTCCGATTGCATATACGTCACGAATATTGAGGTCTCTTCACAATGGGTGAAGAACACGGCTCTCGCAAAAGCAATACACAGACTTGTTACGGCCGTTTCAACTGATTGCGTCGTAAAAGCTGTATAGTTGGAATTGGCTACTTTGTTAGATGCTGATTTGGCAATTTGCGTTATTACTTATATTAAAACCATTATTTAACGACCATACCGAAGTCTGTTTGGCCACATCTTATTACTTCAAGCTGTCTTGGTTCTGGGATGAACAGCTAAATTCCGTCCCTACCTTATAAAGCGCGACTGAAACAAAAACACTATGTAACGATTAGTATGGGAGCTCACTGCGAAGTCAGAAAAATGATGATTAAAAAAAAACTACGCCTTAATTGTAAAATACAAAATAATGAGGTTTTTAGTAGTAGTGTGTTGTATTTTTTTTTCTTAATAACGGACGTATAATAATATTAATAATAAGTCAAGAAACTAAACAAATACCTGTTTAAATCTAATTTTAAGACTTGAAATCGGCTCGGTAGAAGAGAATTCATCTCTTCTACCGAGCCGATTTCATCCAATCGTGTATCGGACTTAACAAAGTTCTTGAATATATAATGAAAATTAATATACATATTTTTTACTGTCCCAAAAAAATTGTTACTGCTAAAAAACTGTTTCAGTAAAGTCCATTTCAAGGTCATCGGCTGTTGTCGGCCTGTTAAAACGAGTACAACAGAGTTTGCGTTCAGTTCATTTTGAACATCTCGCGCGCTTTGCTACTTTTGCTACTGACTCTATTCGACGAGATAATAGTGTTATGATTGTATTATGGTAAATCTGATAGTCACTACCAGCGACCTGTTTTAGAACTTTTAGAGAGCCTCAGGTCTACATCTTACTGACAGGAAATACACAGTCCCTTTAAGATAGAAGCATGAAATTTTAAACACGTACATATATTACTATTTTTCAGTGGTCGTAGAGCACTACTAAGAATTTTTTTTTAAATTGCGTTTTCCGTTAAAACAACCTCTACTCGGACAATATCGTGGGCGAGAACTAGTCATAGTTAATTTTAAATTTTAATTGGACTGTGTTAGGTTTACACTTGGTGTACCTACTTAAATTGTAATCGTTTTTTTAATTACTTTGGACATGTGATATTTTGTGATATTGTGAATACTTAATTTAAATGACTTGATAAATGATGTTCTGTTAACATGACAGTGAGGTCTAATAAGTGCGTTTAGTAAAAACTATATTGAATGAAATCGTTTAAGTAGTTTTTGAGTCGTAGTTAGGAACAAATGGCGGTGTTTATAAACTGAGTCTTTTCACTCTATTTACTCAGAGATAAGACTAGAATACTCGTAGAAGCAAACAGCGGTTGTTTTAAACTATAGTATTTTGACGTGAAAACAAAGTCCCGCGGGAGTTGCTTACGCCGGATGGGAAAAGGGCTCAAAACGGGGACAGGTGAGAAACTTACTAAGCTAAGATATTCGCTACACTTAGGAACTTGCATCTTTTACTACTACTGAAGCAAAGAATGTAAAAACGCAAGACTCTTGTGTGATTATTCCTCTTTACATATTTTATTTGTTTTTAAGTATTCATTGACATATTCATTTATTTTGTATTAAACACACATTGTCAAATTACATGAGATCGATGTCAATATTTACATGGATAAAAATTAAAGAATTATACTTACATTCAGCAAGTTATAGGTATAGTGATTTTACAATAAACAAAATTAACGCTCTTCAATAAGAAATTCAGTTACAGAACAAACAATACGATGCAAATAATAACCTTATGAGTATTTAATTCCTAAAACTACAACAAACAAATATTTTATTATTTAATGGCCTTCGTTGCCTAGTTTGGTAGCCTGCCTACTAATCAGGAGCTCCTGCTGGGTTCGATTCCCGGTACCGTCATTTATTTTAGTACCACAAGTATTCGTTCCCGAGCTGTATGTTTTCTGTGTATGTATTTATCTATACAAGTTTGTAAGCATATCGTACAATATTGTACAAGCTTTGCTTAATTCGGGGTTAGATCGATATGTGTAAGATTGTTCCCAAATATTTATATTTATTTATTTATTCAAATTAATTATTGTCGACCTATTTAAATACTTTACGTCACACCTGGCCATAATGTGAGTTTTACCGCTCGCTACGCTTACGGTAAAACTCGCATTATGGCCAGGTGGGGACGTAAAATTGTGTACTCACCACGGGCAGTAAAAAAGAAAGCCCTCTATCGCATATTTACAACCCTCGCCTGCGGCTCGGGTCCCAAATACCTGCGATTTCGGGCTTTCTTTTTTTTACAGCCCTAGGTAAGTAATGTACTATTACGCTTTCGTAATGTCGGAGATAATTTTCTAGTTTATTTACATACATTATTTTTGTACGATTGTAACAAAATATTACTTGCCCGATCACTTTGAACACGATATTCTGTCGCCATGTGAGAAGCTGCCCTAAAAACAAGTCGAATCAGCCCCCTTATCAGGCCGGCTTTCACGGATCAAATTCCGGCCGTTCCTATAAAGGGAACCTCTCAAGTTTCGAACCGAAAAACTCTTTGCTATTTACCGCTTTTTTTTAATAAAAGGGGTTTTCCTCGGGCTCCTTTATGGGCTTTTTCCATCGGAGATTTTTGCTTTTTGCGGGGTATTTCGAGGTTTTACGGATGCGTTCAGCTAATGAGAAGATAGGAACATAGGCGGTTTTCAACTACCTTATTGACTTCTCATTTATCGACTTCGTACCCTTGAAATAGTATAAATTATACATATTAGATTTAGGCAATTATTAGTTAAGACACATGGCGATTTATAAGTATTAGAATATATTATCACAATATATGAGTAAGGTGTGTTCCTATGCAGGGCTACCAAGGTACTAACTTACAAAGATTGTGAAGTATAGGTCCTTAAGATTATAAGGAATGAGCTGTTGTTTCTGTTCAGTTAAGCCGACCAGAGAAGACCGTAAGCCAGGAACAAATTTCGTTAGTCATCGCGTCCCAGGCGACAACTTGTGAAGTGGTTAAGGGCGATGTGTAATGAAGCCTCGTGAAGGTCAGCTGCCTCTCCGTTGGTGGGTTGAGGAACGGCAGACATTTAATCGATTTAAAAAAAAATGGTCATGGCGTCCCGATTGAAACTTTGTGAGATGATAGTTTATATCCTATTATAAATATAAAAAATCGTCATTCAGATGTATCGCAGTGAAAAGACCGTCAGCTGGTTACGTGAACATACGAACTTCAGGGCATCAGCTGACGGTCTTTCCACCTAGATACAGCCGGCTGACGATTTTTCATGTTTGTAAGAGCATATAAACTATCATCTGACAAATTTTCAATATTGACGCGATGACAGTTTATTTTTAAAGTGATAAATAGCTGCCGTTTCTCAACCCACCAACGGAGCGGCAGCTGACCTTCACTAGGCTTAATCATAAATCGCCCTCAACCACTTCAGAAGTTATCGCCTGGGACGCAATTGGTCATGAAATTTGTTCCTGGCTTACGGTCCAATATGAGTGAAAGAGAAAGTATTACAGTATACTAGTTTAAGTGAGATAGATTTAGTTTTGTTAATTCCAACAATACATCCCGTCCCGTAGTCGGGTTAGTGTTGTGTTCCTGCTGGCGAGTAAGGTTGCCAAAGAGCTCAAAGAGGACCCAGTGTGTTGACGATGAGGGACCTTCTTGTTCCTTTTGCCATCAACACAGTGAAACCTCCTTTTTGTAAAGGGTCGGCAACGCGCATGTGACTACTTTGGAGTTGCAGGCGTCCATAGGTTACGGTAGCTGCTTACCATCAGGCGGGCCGTATGCCTGTTTGCCACCGTCGTGGTATAATAAAAAATCCCTACGAATTGAGAACCTCCTTCAAAATCATGAAATCGGTTGAAACCGATATTATTATTCTTATAACCAGTCTTTGTGCGGGTTGTCATAGCGCATTATTCCATTGAGGTTTTTACAAAAGAATTTCTAAGTCACAGTTACTTCTGGAGTCTGTTTGTACTCGTGTTTGTAATACAACTAGGTCTTTGAATATTTAAATTCTACATGTATACAGTATTTATGTCACTTATACGTTTTTTTGTGAATGTTCCCCAAAACCGTATTTATGTTTTCAGTGTATACATATTTCAGGCATAGGATTTTCACAAATTCTATAAGATTAGCAGCATTATTTTACGGAGGCAATATAAAAAAAATATTAAGAACAGCTAAGCGTGTTTTATCAATACTTTACTTCGCCAGACACCTATAATGTTTTATTCAATACTTAAAGAAATAAGTGACTTTTATATAAATTAATACGACACTGAAAATCTCTTCTAAGAGGATTACATACATAGATACTTATACAAGGAAAATACTAAAACATTGTCTGGTCTAGACTTCATAAGACGCCTAATCGAATCGCCATTTGATTTCGAACAAATGTGACTTTTTCAAATCAAAGGTACTATCGGGTTCAGAATTGCATGGTCAATTTATGAATGAATTCATTGATAAATTGACCATGCAATTATGAACCCGATGGTACATCGTCGGTTGTCAATAAGGCGATAGAGGCATTATAAATTTTTAGAAATAATCTCTATTAACAACCGAAATGATTTACCTTTGACTTAAAAACGTCACAAATATATGAAACAATTACTACAGAACAATGGGATGGGAACGGCTTATGGGTTAATTTACTATATATAAGTTCTTTATTTCCCGCTACCCAGGTTGTTTGGATGAGATTGCTTTTGGACGATAAGACAGCCAGTTTTTAAAGTTTCTTGTAGAAACTCTGTTATTCTTTACTAGCGTCCCGCCCCGGCTTCGCTCGGGATAAAAAATGGTTATTGTGGGTTATCCCTAAGAGATAGACATATAACATCGCGGAGTTTTTTGTAGACTTTTTTAAGATGTACAATACTGTAGTACATTATTTTGATCTATCTCAGGCAGCGTTTGGAGTTTAAGGCGCTAGGCGCTGATTGTGGCCGAAAACTGTTACTTTCTAAGGGATATATCTCAATAACGGGTCATTCAAAAATTTTGAAAAAAATATATGTTATTTACCATTTCATGAACAACATTGTCAACGTTTGAATAAATCGTGTAACGTATAGTTTCTCCGTTATGTAAATGTAACGAAATGTCGTTTTACGGTTAATTTTGCTTATATCTACTGAACGGCTCATTCGATTTAAAATATTGTTGAACTAAAAAATATGTACTACAGAACACTACAAACTCAACGTAGGATATTTAAATTGATTAAATTTTCTTAAACAACTTGATCATAATTCCACATTTCGTGCGCTATTAGCTCGAAAACGGCGTTGCTGGCAGTCGTGAGCTAGCTTTGAGACGAGGAGGCTGTGTCGCTCGTCGCTCCGTGCTTCCCTTGTACTACATATACTTGTGCTTGGCTCGTGAGCAATAATATCGGACTTACTGTGCCTAAAGACTAAATAACTGCAGAGGGTTCATGCGGTGCGGATATAACGTGTCTTCCCGGAATCAATAATGTATAGACGTTTTATCTTTTAAGATAATGTATTCGTATGCATGTTTATGTACGTTCGTATAAAAAGTGTATTTTATTTAGATTATAATACAAGTTAAAAACAAATGAAATAAAAATGGAGAAAAAACAAAAATCATGAATCTCACATTGCTCTGAAAACAAATTTGGTCATGTAAGTAAACTAAAATTATTATGTTTTAGTAGACGCATGCATCATGCAAAATAGGCATTAGTCGTCGAGTTGCGGAAATCTGCTAGTACTGCAATACAATAGACTAATAATTAATTTAATAAAAGTTTTTTATAATCCAAAGAACCGAATTTATTTAAACATATTTATTTAAGAATACCGTGTTCTAAACGAATGTAATATGCGTTTTATTTTAAGATTAAACACAATCTTTAATGTTATACTTTATACTAATTCCTCAAATCTAGAAATTGCGAAGTAAACTGCAAAGGATTGCAGATAAACCGGCCAAGAGAATATCGGGCTATGCTCAGTGTAGGGATCCGTAGTTGCCGGCCTGTTACAATTCATTCATTCAAAAGGTAGTCTATAAAGAAATATTTTGTGGCACTTACGTTATTTTACTATAGGCATAACTCAAAAACGGATTTTATTCCATATAGTTTTTATTGAAAAAACGTGATAAGTATTTCAATGGCCTCACTTCCAGGAATTTTCCCAATTTTTTTGGACCCACGGTTCAAAAATCAAAGAGCATTTTAACTTTCGAAGCTAATATTTACGAAAGTATTCGTTTTATCCAAAAGTTGTTTAAGGCATATTCTTCTTGAACGACCTATCCAACTATGGGTTTCAGATACTTATTGTTTTACCACTTTGTAGGCGTAATTAAAACACATAATTACTCATACCAAATTTCAGTCTACTAACTATCTCTGAGCAAAGCCTGATTGAGAATCTAATAAAAAATTGCTGATATTTAAGAGTTCAATGTATGTAAGAATAAAGGAAATAAAGCTTTTTTTTATACCACGACGCTGGCAAACAAGCATACGACCCGCCTGATTGAAAGCAGTTATAAAGCCTATGGACGCCTGCAACCCCAGAAGATTCATATGCGCGTTGACTACCCTAAAAAAAACTTTACTATATCGGTGAAATGCAAATAAATACAAATTTTATATGAATTATCAACACAAGTGAATAAATAAATTACTACTAAGGGTTAAGAGTCCGGTAATGCTTTGAAATCGAGCGAAGATACGAGTTTTACACAGTAACCGAACGCTTCTAGGTACCACCGGCGCGTGCACGTGCGCGGCCGCAATGAACAATATTGATACTTTAGGCGCTCTTGCGTAATATCAGAAATTTTGTTAGGTAAAATAAAACTAAAGGTAAATCTAGTAACCATTTAATACACCATGTTATTTATTATAACGTATTATGCACTAAAGCTATATCTATACATACGTTGCTGTTTTTATTTGGTTTTCTTACGCTATGGATTTTTTTTCTTTTTACTGCGCCCAACGCACGCTTTTTGTTACGGTATTAGTACGGTATCTCAAAGGTGAAAGATAGTTTTGAAACTACACGTTATCAATTAAAGGTTTATTCAAACAAACATTGAGCTAATATTACCTAATATTCAAAATCATTACCCACCTTACACAAAGACGCCTCGTTCCGAAGTGCCAGCTGTCAATCGTGACTGCCCGATAGTGACGTATCCATTCATTCACTATGACATTAGTACAGTGTTGCAACATCAATATTGATAGTCACGTTACAGTCGGCCATCCTTTAGGAACGAGTCTCTTCGTTCTAAGCCTTAGTCTATTTATCCAAGTCCGTTACAATCATAATACTAGCTAATTTCGAATTATACACTTATCTATCAAATACACAACTACCTATATAATAAAATAATTGTGATTATTGACATGAAGTATGAGAGTTATTCTCTCCAACTGCCATACTGTCATATGTCTGCAATGTTTAAAGCCACTCCTGGGCAGTGAGTTTGTACACCAATCATGCCCGGTTCCAACACTCTCCCTTATCATCTACCTATTCACTTTTCAATCAAAAGGTCGTCAAATGACGAGATTTGAGCCACTCCTGGGCGACGAGTTCATACGCCAATCCTGCCCGACTCGATGTCTGTAATGTTTGAAGCCACTCCTGGGCGGTGAGTTCATACACCAATCATGCCCGACTCAATGTCTGCAATGTCCTGGGCGGTGAGTTCGTACACCAATCATGCCCGACTCAATGTCTGCAATATCCTGGGCGGTGAGTTCGTACACCAATCATGCCCGACTCAATGTCTGCAATGTCCTGGGCGGTGAGTTCGTACACCAATCATGCCCGTCCCAAGTATCTATGGCTACTATCCTTCTATTTAGAATAATCATATTTTTATTACATTTCGCAGATAATAATACTATCATATCAATATCATTCTAATATTTATTTGACAACATTTATGTAATTTACTCACTTCACTTCTCTACTATCTTACAAAATAGACCTTCGACATCTGTTCAATAGAAATGTTCACATTATCAATCACACCTAGGTAAGTCAGTATTTTTTTCAATAGTGATGATGACTGGGGCTAACTACAATTCTACCTACCTTATGTTAGAATCTCTTATTATCATCAAATTTATTTAATATGTTATGTACATCTTGTGACTACAAATCTATTCTTCATTGCTCCCATCATCTTCACTATTATCACTTGAAGAGCAAGCAGCGGAATTAAAACTAAGCCAAGGAAATATTTTGTCGATAGCAACGACTGTTTCATACCTAGCTCCCTTTTTAGTTAACGGGGTATCCTCCACAAGAAATCGATCGTTAGGTAAAACCTTCTTTATTTTATAAGGACCTTTACATTTTGCCTCTAGCTTTTTAGACTGTCCTGGTTCCGTCACTACTGCCCTCGCAATTCTCACTAAGTTGCCCTCTTTGTATATAGTGCTTTGTTTTTTGTTTTTATCATATCGCTCTTTTGTTTTATTTTGACTTTCTTTTATTCTATCCGAAGCTTCAGACCGAATGTCCGTTAGTGTTTTGTTTTCTACATCCTGATTTTCAATATCATCCATAATTTCATTCAATATGCCTTGTGACGGGTTTGTGATAGTCCTACCAAATAATAGTTCGGTTGGGGTTTTCTTTGTAACGTCATGGACTGTTGTGTTCAATCCTAACTGTACATCTGGGAGTAAATCTTCCCAAGTATTTTTGTTTTTACCATGCACCATAGAACCAAGGGCAGATAAGATCGTCCTGTTGTAACGTTCGACCTGCCCATTGGCTCTTGGTGTAGCGACGGCATTTAGAACGTGTTTAGTACCCATCGACTGTAAAAAGGTTTTAAAGTTCTTACTTGTGAAACTTGTGCCCCTGTCTGTTATTAACCGTGTCGGGGACCCAAAATAACTGAAAAGCGTTTTAAGAGCTCTAATGCTTTCCTTAGTTTTGGTGCTTCGAACGGGTAAAAGGCTTACGTACTTCGTAAAAGCGTCTACCGTTACTAATATATACGTAAAACCTCTTCTACTTTTCGGGAAAGGGCCAAGATGGTCGGCATGGAGTGTGTGAAAGGGAACCTCAACCTTTGGGATTGGGTGCAGTAGTCCTTCTCGCGAGCCTGCTGGCAACTTATGATGGGCACACTCGAGACAAGCAGACACATATTTTTTTATAAATTTACGCATTTTTGCAAACCAAAATAAGGAGCGTATACGCTCTAGCGTTTTCTCAAAGCCGAAATGGCCCACACTATCATGATTAGCTTTTAAAAGTTGCCAACGCACTCCTTTCGGGACTACCCACCTCGTTCCCCCATCCTTGAGTACGCGAAAGACACGTCCATTTTTAAGCGTGTAGTCTTTATGTATACTAACAATCTTGGGTGTCTCTGAGTCTTCCAGGATATCCTTAATACGCTTAACGTCGTCGTCAGAGGACTGCACAGTGGTTATCCAATCCTCGGTTCCAATTGACAAGACATCTAATGTGTGAATTGGCTCAGGATCCACTGATACAGGTCCCCTGCTGAGGGCATCAACGTGTGACATCCTTTCACCAGGACGGTATTCAATAGTGCAATCAAATTCTAGGAACTGTATCCACCAGCGGGATATGCGTGGAACAAGGTCTCTCTTAGTGAAAGTTGACCGTAAGGCGTTACAATCACTAACTATAGTGAACTTTATACCGATAAGATATGTACGGAATTTACTAAGTGAGCTAACGACCGCGAGTGTCTCAAGTTCAAATGAATGTAACTTCATTTCGTCGGGTTGAGTCTGACGGCTATAGTAAGCGACAGGCCGCCAGGCATCAGATTGTTTTCTTTGCATTAGTATGCCTGCAACGCCGTACTTGCTTGCATCTGTGTGTAACTGTGTCTCTGCGGTGTGATCATATAACGCTAGAACAGGTCTGTCTGCTAGTTTGTTTTTTATGTTTTGCAAGGCTTGGGTTTCCACGTCACTCCACTTCCAAGGCGTATCCTTCTTTAGAAGGTTCGTCAAGGGCCTCGCTATTACAGCAAATTCTCTAACGAACCTTCTGAAGAAGCTTGCGAGTCCGAGAAACCTCCTAACTTCATGTTGATTAGTCGGGGTTGGGAACTTGGCTACAGCTTCAGTTTTTGAAAGTCCCGGCCTTATACCATTCTTATCTATCTCAAAACCAAGAAAATCGATTTTCTCTTGGAAGAAATTACATTTTTCCATTTTCAAAGTGAATCCTGCTCCTTTCAACAAGCCCAGTACTTCCTTAAGACGTTCAAGCCCTTCCTCAAAGGACTTGGATGGTATCAAAATGTCGTCCATATAAATGACGATATAACTAACTTTAGATTTACTAAGGACCTTATGGATAGCCCTCTGAAAAACTGCAGGCGCATTCGCCAACCCGAATGGCATCCGGTTGTACTCGTATAAACCGTCAGGTGTGATAAAGGCTATTTTCTCACGTGAGTTCTCTGCTATTGGTATTTGATGATAGCCTGAGGCTAAATCTAATGACGTGAATAACGACTGGCCAGAAAGTTGATCTAATAAATCCTCTATGTGTGGTAAGGGATAATGGTCTCGTTTGGTGCGGCCATTGAGAGCGCGATAGTCCACACACAGACGTTTTTCTCCCGACTTCTTTTTGACCAATACGATCGGGCTAGCATAAGGAGATTGGGATTCACGCACTATTCCATGATCCAACATGTCACCGACCATATCCTGTACTAACTTACGCTCCGAATGAGCCAAACGATACGGTCTATAGACTACTGGGGTATTGTCTTTAAGCTGAATCTCCATCTCAGTCACGGTAGTAAATCCTAAGTTATGCATTCCGGTTGAAAAACAGTCCTTGAACTGACTAAGTAACTCTTCGCATTGCCGTTTTTGATTATCAGTCAATTGTTCACCGCACTTGGGGATCACAGATTCCGGAGGAAGTATGTCGCTTGAAATATGTAAAACGCTCTTACTATTATTATCTATGAACCTAGCGCGGGTAATAAGTATATTTTCCTTAAAGTGCAAAGGTACAGAGCTAACATTCTGAATAACTAAGTTGCAGCTACCGCCTCTGACTTGGTATTCACCTGGCATCAGATAATATTCCTGGCCTGCAGGACCCCTGACCGACCCATTCACATAAATATTACCATGGCATGATAAGTTAGACTTCGCTGGGATAGATGTCATTTCCCCTACGTCTATTGAAATGTCGCAGGTTGTGTGTAATTCTATTTTCAAATCATCCGCATCATCCGATCGTTTAAACCTTAATTCTGTGGGTGATTTAATAATTGTCAACGTAGGTCTCTCCGTATAACTATGTCCGAGTAGGACGTTGCATTTTATCAGATGGTCATCTACTATAAATACTTCAACATTTCTTTCTAGAATACCCTGAACCTCTATGTCGGCTAAAGTAAAACCTAATGGTAAGTATGGCACATTACCTAGTCCCGTTAGGTAAGGGCCCGTGACGTGCTTCCAAGTTAAACCCATGTGTAAAGCAGCATTGTTAGTAATCAGAGTAGCCTCACTTCCTAAGTCCACGTGGCCTATTATGGGAGCACCGTTCACGTTTATTAAAATTTTATATTTGTTACTAGTGCTTTCAGACACTGAAACTCTAAGAACCTGCTTTTCTTTAGGTATGTTTTCTTTTGTTTTTGGACAATGTAAAGAATCATGGCCAATGAAGTTACAATTAGTACACTTTATCAGAGGTTTAGGACATTTAAAACTAGGATGACCTACGCCTTGACAATTAAAGCACTTAATAGCTCCCTTCTGGCCATTGTTTTTAGACGCGCCACCTGTGGTATCGATGGATCTCGGTAAATTATTATTTGTGTTACCTAGACGCTTATCACGGTTCGAATTATTTGTATTATCTAATTGATTTCTGTTACTGGATTTCACTGTTTTAAAGAACTCTAGTATATCCTCAGGCCTGTCAAATTTAGCTGCCTGGGCGCCTACGCGCACACCTCTATCGTCAATAGCATAAAGTAAGCAGTCCACGGCTTGCTTTCCAAATATCTTACATCTATTTAAAAGATTAATTTTTACAAAATAATACATTTCAAATGATTCTCCAGGGCGTACCCGTCTATTAAGCATGTCTGTTAGAAGTTCAGCATAATTTTCAGTAGCCGGGAATGATTCGCGTAGTATTTCTTTCCACTCAGCCCACGTATGCTTAATGGAGGGTAAGCCCTGGTACCAGGTCTTTGCAAGTCCTGTAAGCTTGGGCAGGGCATAGTGAATCGTTTGTTTATCGTTCCAATTGTAAATTTCAGAACACTCGTCCACTTTATCTAGCCAAATATTTACAGTCTGTTCTTTTAGCATGGGGTCAAACTCAGGTATGACATTACTTAAACTAGAGCCGGAAAACGATTCGCTATGCCCAGTATTAGTATTTGCTCTTAATGCCTTTAAAAATTCTTTAAATAAATCTGATGTCGATGTAGTATCTTTATTTTTATCATTATTGGAGTCAAGATCAGGGCTATGTGCCTTTGCAGGTGTTTTAAGGCAACGATCTCTAGTATGACGGCGGCATTGTGATGAATTTTTGCTATCAATTTGATCATAAGAAGCATTTCTTAGTGGTAAAGAACGCACGTCGCGCTCGTTGTCATTTATTCGTGAACGTTTGCAACGTACCTCCCTTTCGAGAGTCCTGAGTTGTTTCCTTTTCCGTCTCAGCTCTCGCTCTCGTTCACGCAGTGATTCAGTGCTGCTGACACTCTGGCTCCGATGATGACTGTGACTGCGGCTATGCCTCGCCCGCGAAGCGCGATCGTCACGACGACTGCGGCTATGCCTCGCCCGCGAAGCGCGATCGTCACGACGACTGCGGCTATGCCTCACCCGCGAAGCGCGATCATCACGACGATTGCGGCTATGCCTCGCCCGCGAAGCGCGATCGTCACGACGACTGCGACTGCGACTGGGCCGCATCCATGATCTGCGGGGTGCACGGAGACTACGGCTGCGGCTGCGGCTACGTCGCCCACGCGTTGCCCGATCGTCGTAGCGACTTCGCCCACGGCTGCGTCGCAAGCCTCCACGCTGCTTTCTCTCAGGTACTTCGTCACTCATTTTCTGAAACTCAGATAGATTTATGTGAGTTCTAGACAATTAAATGCATGAAACTCTCATAAACAAGCAGATAAATCTATTATCCATATAGTATTTATTCAAGTTTAGGAAATGCTCGAACGAACAACGTAGGTTCACAACAATACAATATTTGATATCAACAATTAACTCTTTTATTGTTATATAAATCCACGTTCATCCACTCCATGTGTTGTTATTTCCATCATTAAATTTATAGTATGTGCTTAGAAACATTTATTCTTCCAATTATTACATGTATTTTTATATTTCATCGAAACATGAAGACTTAAAAAAAAATCGGATTACCTACAGATTATTTTTAAATCCATGTTTATTTCTTCAATCATCTTTTATTTTTATGATTAAAAGCACTTAATTCATGTAATCTGTCCTATTATTTAACTTTTCACCTATATTTTGTAATTGTTTACCGTTTTACAGGAAAACTAAATATGTCGGCCGAAAATGAAATTTAAAATCCATGTAGATCGGTTCAATAAGGATATATTTTTGAAATATACGCTACCCAATATGACTAGATATCGTAGTTCTTTCTATTTTCGCTTGTATTTTGTATAACAAGTCATTTTCTTAAAAATTTGAATTCAATAAAAGTCGAGCTAATGGCGTGGTACGAAAAGTTTTTTTTTTTTCGCAACGATCCCTACTTCTGAAATGTTACGGTATCTCAAAGGTGAAAGATAGTTTTGAAACTACACGTTATCAATTAAAGGTTTATTCAAACAAACATTGAGCTAATATTACCTAATATTCAAAATCATTACCCACCTTACACAAAGACGCCTCGTTCCGAAGTGCCAGCTGTCAATCGTGACTGCCCGATAGTGACGTATCCATTCATTCACTATGACATTAGTACAGTGTTGCAACATCAATATTGATAGTCACGTTACATAACCAACCATAATGAAACCTAGAATAGTAACACTATTATTTAGTAAAAAATATGAAGCGTCTTATCAATAAAAAGCCACAAAGATTAGTTTAAGTTTTAAACATATTTTGTATGCAGCGTGATTTGAGTGCTGTTAGTAGGATTCTGCAGAAACAATGCTGCAACGGACAAAGAAATGGAAATAAGTATGGTCCTGTTGTAGTTTGGCGTAAACACACAAACAAGGATTCGAGTAGCTCAATACTATAGTTGTAGATTATTTTAAAGGCAAGTTCATGGACTATGCCTTGAAATATTAGTGTTACGCATATAGCGTTGTATTGCACGGCTGTGTACTTGCATATCAAGCAAAGTCTTCGATGATATCTGCATTCTAAAGGCTTCCAGCTAAAAACCACCTGTGACAAAAATATCATGGCAATAAGGTCGTGTAGGGTCATATGTATGTTTTAATATTGTAAGGCTGGATTGACACTAAACTTGTAAGTTTCGCTTTTGTAAGGGACGAAGCTATTTTCTACAATGAGAAAACAATATCTGTCTCTCATTCTGACCTACAACAGCGTCCCTTCGTAGGTAAACAAAACTTAGAAGTTTAAATCTGGCTTAAGAACAACATTAAAACACTCGTATACAATTAAACTAATTAAAAATTACCTAGTGAAACATCCAAATGAAACATGAGGATATGTTGTGTGTTAGACCAAGCTGTGGGGCATTTTATAGGGCTTTATAATATTAATACAGACTAGACATTCCAATGGGCTTAGGACCTTTCGTAACTTTTTGACTAACGCCGATTGACATTTACAGATTAAAGTAAATTCAATGTTTATTTTGATGTCAATCAATCAGTTTTCTACCAGTTATCAAACACAATAGTCCAGTTTAAGACACTTGAAAAGTCACAAATGAATAATTACGATTTCCATACAGTTTCGCATAGTAAATGTTTGAAGAACGCATTTTTTTATTTGTGGCTTTTCTCAATAGAAATCCCTAAAAGGGCAATCCCTAAACTGCGTTGGCAAGTAAAAGACTTTTGAAAGCATTAATTTTTAATATTTTATAACTGGTATTTTTCCTCGCGGTGTTGTAGTGAAAAATGTTGAATTATGCTCGGCAGCAAAGTTCGCTCGTGGCAAAATTTTGGTATCTTTTGCTGACTCGGATCTCAATATAAGCACGCGAGGTTAAACAACAACTTTGCTCCTTTGTGTAATAAATAACTATTTTCACATCACCTATTCGTACACCGGCTTTTTCTTCCCTGCTAGGAGGGAACCAAGTGGCGCTTTTCTGTCATAGGACATTAGTTTTTTTTTTCAGCCAGTCCGTCATTACAAAAAAATCTTATTAAATTAATCGATTAATTACAACCAGGAAGCACACTAAGGACATATAAAGTTAAAATAAATATGTTTCTACTAAAATATTTTTTATTTTCCTCTAAGGTGGTGTTGAAAGCAGTATGTGTCACATAGAAGCAAAACTATTTTCACCTTGGGCTTTAACACTTGAACCCCTCACTACACTCAGTAGTCTGCTTTAGAATCCCTTGCTACGCTCGGGATTCTATGATGGACTCAGTCGCATGTTTTGGGTTTTACTATACGCCCTCACCGTAAATATTTCATTTTCTCCCTTGTTACACAATCTACTACTTATTGATTTCTGTTCGAAACGGGTTCAATAGGCATAAAAAATATAATGCAATTTACTCGCTCACGTACATTTTTCATAAATTTGTATGTTGATCGCCCTTACGCCAATTAAAATGTAGCTTCGTGAGATCTAGTATCTGCCCTCTCTAGCCGATTTGGAAAATTCACCCTGTATTCCTATACAGGACCGTTCAACTATTCTTACACCGTTTGTGTATGTTTCTGTTTGGCTAAGTTAGGTTCTAACTCAAAAATTATATGAAAATCGCAAAATATTTAATAAAAATTAACGTACGTACGTAACGTACCTAAGATCAAGACTATTTGGAGTGGAGCGCGTTATATTTACGAGGCGAATAAGGTAAATGATATAATTTCATAACAATTACGAAATAACTTAATAAATATTTACCTACCAAGTGTTCCAAAGGTCCCCAGATGTCAACGACTGGGTGATAAAACATTTTTCCCAATTTACGGGTGCCTTTGCACTTTTCGAATTCACGCTAGCGTTCTAGCGGGGAGCGACACACGTCCTGCCTCCGTGAGCTCAGCGAGCGGACTAAATTGCCCGGCCTTGCTTCGTATAATTAATTGTAAGTTTATAGTTAATTTGAAGTGCTCTATTTACGAATATTTACTATCAAGTGGTATATATATTTTACATTATTTAGGTTCATAATAAGCTGAAGTTTATGTTTGTATTAATTTTTTTCATAAATAATCATGTATGTAGTCAGAAACCGCGGTTATTCTTTGTGTATTTTTTCCGAAAGTTGACTGATTTAAATATTTTTTTTCTGAGTAATTTTGTATGACATCGGTAGAATTTTTTATATTTATTTCATAGAAGACTATAAACTCAATATTACAAAAAAAAACTGTAGCAATACGACATCAATAAAATCCCCAGATATCTGTCCGAACCTCCCCGAGCTAAAATTGGTAAAACACTTGTTGGGAATAGGTCAATTATTCAAAATACAATAATAAAGTAGATAATTTTTTGTATTTATACAGTCCCTATTGAAATGATCTTTCAATTTATGCTTAAAAATTTGTTGATTTAGTACTCTTTAATGGCTAAATCATATCAAATAGTTGAGCGAAATTGTAAAAAGACTTTACCGGACTCTTAATACTACCTATCAAATATCTTTAAAAGACCGGCCAAGTTTGTATCGGACCATGTATAATGTAGGGTTCCGTAGAAAATAGTTTCTTGGAGATAACTCAAAAACGGATGAACCGATAATATGTGAAATAATTTTCGTAGAAAATTAAGTACTAAGCCTTCTTGGTATTTTTTCATATTTTTTAGACTTACGGATTAAAAGTTAGATGGGGGCTATTATATTTAGACTTTCGAAGCAATTATTTCTGAAAATATCGACTTAATAAAAAAGTTTAAAAAATACTCATATATATATATATATATATATATAAAGCCGTATCGTACAACATGTTCATATTTACAAAAAAAATATTTTTGACATTTAGTTTGGCATATGTATGGAGTGCCTCACCTAAAAGATTTTTTTTTTAGCAATTTAGCCAGAAAACTAAGTAGCGGCACATGAAACACACCTCTAGATAAAATTTCAGTAATATGTGTTTTATAACAAAAATGGCTGTGACATACGGACGGACAGACGGACATGTTTCAAAAAACTTTTCAGGGTTCCGTTTTTACCATTTTGGCTATGGAACCCTGAGAAGTGTTTGCGCTGTGTTATATTTTAAAGATCTAAATTTAATGGGCTTACAGCTCTCATTTGTATGACGATTTCGTGCACAAATACCGCTCCTTACATGTGCATTTTTACTATTCGCAACTCGCAACAGGCTTAGTTTTGTTAATTTATCGTAATTAAGTGAATTTTTACGGTTAATATTTAAAATCGCAACAAAAAAATAACCATCTATTAAGCTCACTTGCACAGCAAAAAAAATCCAAATTCACATGAAAACACCGCTTTGATGTGCATTCAGTTTTTTTTGCTGTACTAGGCAGTATTTTTTTTTTTTCTGATATGCGGAATATTTGTAACCATATTTCGTAAATTCATAAATATTTTGCCGCTCACTGTAGGTACTTCAAATTCAAAATCTAGGTTTTCATTTTTTTACATAAAAATCTACTAATCGAGATCGTTATTACTTATCTTATTTAGTAGCATTCCTAAAAAATGTCACCGTAGTACTTAATCACAGTATTCAAATCACAAAACATCCACAAAAGGATTTGGTATGATTATTATAAATCTGCCCGCGCGCCTCTGAGTAATAGACAGGGGCCAAAAAAAATTACCTTGCATTAAATCCTACACTTTTGGAAGCTTTTTCTAGTTATTAAGTAGGGTAGTCAGATTCCCACTACACATTTTTCCCCAGTGACGTGATTGTGCATTTCAGGAAATCGAAAACATTCTAGACAACGTCTGGAACACTACATTGACTAAATCCTACACTGGAGATCTAGCACTATTGTATTTGTTTAAATAAGTGATGACTAACTTAAAGATTTCCCGAGTTGTTTCTCTGAGCTTTCGTCTATAAGCTTCATTAAGTGACATTTTTTCTTTATATTTATAAATAAGTGACTTAGAAATTCGAACACAATTCGAAAATTTGGTAGTATGGTACTAATACAGATCTAAGTGTCACAGTAATTTTTCACCACGGTGACATGTTTACATCTATTTATTATGACATTTTTTTAGTTTTTTTGGCAAATATGATCCTTTTTATACAAACCTACACTTGTAAATATTTTTTCCTTAAATTATCTATTTATTTAACATACATAATCAAAAAAATATCGTATATATACTAAGTGCTTTACGAGCAATCGAAATAAACAACTTATAATTTAAGGTTCATATTTTAAAACTCCCGCCTCCGCGGCAAGGTTACTACGTAGCACAGATTACTTACCTACTTGTATTAGATAGAGCAAATCAGAAGACTCGCAAGTACTACAGGTTGGTAAAGAGATATTTAATTTAAAGTTATTTCTATATTTCTGATTTCCGATATTGAAATGTCATTATGTTTGCCAATCAGTCATTTCAGAACAGAGCATATTGTGGTTTTAGGTTCGATGGTTAGATAGATGCAATCGAACTGTTATTTTCGTACTTGGGAAGCACACTCCTTGCATTGGACAAACGTCGGTCAATATAAAGGACGATACACCAAGAGAATTTATTTGCTATAATCAAATAAAATATCAACAAAAATCGAGTTAATGAGTTAAATCATTCACATGGATTATTGTAAATTTTGTATAGAAATCTGAATTTTGTGGTCACGTCATGAGAAACTTCATAATTATTGAACACACGCGTATTGAACACACTTATTTATTTATTTATCATTCAAAACAGTTACACAGCATTACAGTAAATCCAAGGCACTGCGAATTTCAAATTAAACATATAAAATAACTGAAAATAGATGTCATATACTTCAGAAAAAGTGACCAAACCCTCCGGTGTCCGAGGCCAGATTTGAACTGGCGTCTTCAGCTTTCGCGGCTGACGTCCTGACCACTAGACCACCCGGTCATTTGATTTGCTTCAAGATTCATATAAAATAACTTAATGCTAGGTCGATTCAGGCTTCTGATATATATATTAGGATAATGCGTAGTCTTGTGACCAGTAATCTGTTCGCAGACTTCATGTGACTCGCTTGTAAGCTATGAATGAATAGGAGAGCTATACCTGCTATTTATAGCTTCTTTGCTACGAGTAGGATACCCATCGGATAATACCATTTGTTTTGATGTTTTCGGTTTATTGCGTTTGTTTTTTTTGGTGGTTACGGCGCTGAAAGACTAATAATAAAACCGGCCAAGTGCGTGTCGACCCACGCATAATGGAGGGTTCCGTAGCTTTAATGGAATAAGAACCAGACTAATGCCAAAAGGTCGTATCTGATGCCTATGGAAGAAGTTTTTTTGGAAATAACTCAAAAATGCCTAACCGATAATGCTCAAAACAATTTTCTTAGAAAGTATATGCTAACGCGCATCTTCTTAATTTTTTTCATATTTTTGAACTTACGGTTCAAAAGTTACAGGGGGAGGGACGCTATTTTTTCGAGTTTCGAAGCGATTATTTCTGAAACTTTTCACTTAATCATAAAATGTTCAAAGAAACCTCAATGTTATTTTTAAAGACATATCGATTGATGTGCAACATGTTGATATTTGTTTGTTTTTTTTTGTTATTTGTATGGAGCGCCGCCCCTAAAAAATTTTTTTTCTGCAAATTAACTACACAACTATATAGCGGCATACAAAATACACCTTATGTCTGAATTTTATTAAGATACGTCTTATAGTTTCCGAGTAAAACGACTGTGACATACGGACGGACGGACAGACGGACATGACGAAACTATAAGGGTTCCGTTTTTGCCATTTTGGCTACGGAATCCTAAAAATGGATTGTACAGTCGACTACAAAGAGCTAAGCTGTATCTACTTTTTCACCTTAATCCGTTGTTATAAGGTTCTAAAGTGGATACATATCTTTGTAGTCGACTGTATAATATCACAGCTATCACTTAATAAAAATGGATGTAAATAGTATACATATCAATTATATAATCTATACAGTCATCTAACTTCATAGAACCTATTTGTTTCTCGTCTTTGCCGAAGGTTCAGGGTTGTAAAAAAATTTGACAAGTTTTATTTATTCTTATTCTTTTTTGGTTTTGAAATTGACATACAATTAATAGAATAATTTTGTCCAGGGTTTGAATTCGAAAAAGTAGCGCCATCCTGAAATTATGTGATTATCATCAATACAAACGGCCGTAATGTTATTTTGTTCTGTTTATTTTTGATCACTTTGAAAATCGATATCTGAGGATCGGCACGGCTAATACGAATCTAATATCAAAATTGTCAAACGGCGACCATTTTAAATTTTGTACAATTGAATCCGATCATGTCGAAAATCGATTTCTGAAAATCCAAGAGACCTTTTAATGCATGCTTTAAATAAGCAGCATTTGCTGCATTAAATAAGCAGACAAACTACGAAGTGTCCAATCTGCAAATTACTACTTTCTAGCTTCAGTAGTTTCGGCCTCGCTTTAATAAAAAGTATTCAACGCGGTTTCAACTCCTATAGGGTTGAAAAGTTTGTAGTACTATCCACTTAAAAGAAAAAAAAACTTTAAAGGATGTTTTTTTAATAACTAGCCATATTGTGAGAGGTAATTAAGTAAGTCTTACTAAACAACTTTTGCTATAGGACCGACCCTGAAATAAAAAAAAAAATTTGGCGTCCCCATAGAAAACGTGAACGTCGGATCAGCCGAAATGTATGAAACAGCCAAAAAATATTTAGATTTCGGAGTTGACCCAATAGTAAAATTGGTTTAGTATGGCCTACCAAATCACCTCGCACAATATGGCTAGTTCTTAAAAAAATACCATTAAAAGATTTTTTTTTCTTTTAAGTCCACAAACTTCGTTTTAAGTCTTTCACAAAATATCTATTACATACTTGCAACCTCTTTTTAACCCCGTTAGTAGTTGAATTAAAAGAAACGCTAAAATCACTTTTATTATTTTAAATTAGCAGTAAACTTACGCAGTCTCGAACTTAAAATTATAAACACCACACAAACAAGTTTTCAACGCGCTTCTTATTACTTGTACAGATTATAAATGTAACCCGCTCTGCAAATTACAACTTTCTAGCTTCCGTTGTTCTAGCCTCTTTCTAATACAAACTTTTCAACCCCGTTTAAACTCGAGTGGTATTTTTAAAAACGCTTAAATGACTTTTTTGGTTTTAAGTGAGTAGCTTACAAACGAACTTTCAAGTCTGTCTTTCAAAACTTGTTATCTCTATATAAACTTTCAACATCAATGCGATTGAAAGCTTCCACCCCTTTTTAACTCCATTAGGGGTACAATTTTAAAAGTTGTTAGAATAATTTTTATTATTTTTTAATAATCAGCAAACGTACGAAGTTTAAAATCTCTAACTTAAAAAAAAAATATTCTAGCGATACAAATTTTATACCCTCTTTTTACCCATTTGAGAGTAGAATTTTTCCAAATCGCGACATATTACTTGTACAGATTATAAAGAGTAGCCTACAAACGAAGTTTCAAGTCTGTCTTTCAAAACTTGTAATCTCTATACAAACTTTCAACTTCAATGGGGTTCAACCTCTTTTTAACCCCATTTAACCTCTTTTGAACTTCAAAAACTGCTAAATTATTTTTTATTATTTTTTAATGATCAGCAAACGTACGAAGTTTTAAGATTCTAACAAAAAAAATTAAAATTCTACCCATACTAATTTTGAACCCCCTTTTTAAATTTTTTCAAAATTGCTGCCTATTACTTGTACATATTATAAATGTACCCCACCCGCAAATTACAACTTTGTAACTTCCGATGTAACGGCCTCGCTTTAATACAAACTTTTCAACCCCGTTTTAACTCCTCTGGGGTGGAATTTTGAAAAACAATAAAATACTTTTTTTTTACTTTTCAGCGATTAGCCTACAAACGAACATTTAAGTCAGTCACGAAAAAAAGCTACAGATTTTAAACCCATTATTAACACTGTTGGGGTTGAATTTCAAAAAACTGATATTTCTTTTATTATTGTTAATCATCAACGACCGTACGAATTTTTAAGTCTATATAAAAAAAATCCTACCCATACAAACTTTTAACCCAGTTTTTAACCCCTTAGCCATTGATTTATTCGAAATCACCTCTTAGTACATACAAATTATACATGTAACCTGGTCTAACATTTTCTACTTTTTAGCTGCAGTGGTTTCGGTGTTTACGTTGATGTGTTAGTCAGGACAAAAGCATTTAAAGATAGACTAGCTTTCCGCCCGCGACTTCGTCCCCTTATAATACGGCTACCTACTCATACACAGTTTCATCTTTATAAAATGTGTGGTTTGGTATGAGAATATTTTTTTTGTTTATAATAATTATCATACAACTTACTTTTAAGCCATATACATACATTCTTCATACAAATCGTCCACGTTTTTTAACCCCCTTAAGGGATGAATATCAAAACACGCTGAAATTGCTTTTCTTATTGTTTAATAAGTAGATAAAATAGGTAAAAAGTAGCCAATCTGCAAATTACAACTTTCTAGCTTCAGCAGTTTCGGCCTCGTTTTAGTACAAACTTTTCAACCTTGTTTTAATTCATCTAGGGTGGAATTTCGAAAAACACTGAAATTAGTTTTTTTTTGTTTTGAAGTGCTTACAAATGAACTTTCGAGTCTGTCACAAAAAAAGTAGGTATCTATATCAACTTTCAACCCCTTTTTAACCCCGTTTGCGGGGTTGAATGAAAAAAAAGACGCTTAAATTACTTTCATTATTTTTAATGTATTAAATGTACGAAGTTGCATGCCTCGAACTTAAAATTTTTACCCCTACCCATACAAATTTTTAACTCTTCGTTTTTACTCCCTTAGGGGTTTAATTTTTCAAATTTGTTTCGTATTACTTGTATACATTATAAATGAAAATTATAACTTTCTAGCTTCAGTAGTTTCGGCCTGGCTACAATCCAACTTTTCAACCCCGTTTCAACTCCTTTGGGGTTGGTGGCGCAGGTTCTTGAAATGATGTAGTCGACAACCGTTGTGGAGTTTTACATGGATTTATTGTATAGAATTACAAAAACTTGTATGAATTTGAAAATAGGTTTGATTTTATAACTACGAGCGCGCGAGCGAGTATAACGTGCTGTCGGCGCCGTGACGGATGGAAGAATGCCCGCGGTGCCGCGTCGGTGGTGCATGTGTGTGTGCGCTCACGCACACATGGATAGCGCGTTAACAGGGGTGGAGTTTTGAAAAACGCTGAAATTATTTTTTGTTTGGAGCTGAGTAGCCTACAAACGAACTTTCAAGTCTGTCACAATTTTTTTTAAATATTTCGTTACAAATTTTCAACCCCTTTTTAACCTCGTTAGAGGTTATATACCAGAAAACGCTGAAATGACTTTTATAATTTTTTAATTAGCAACAAACGTACGAAGTTTCAAGTTTCTAACTTAAACTTTTAAATCCTAACCGTACAAACGCTTAACCCCGTTTTTACCCCCTTAGGGCTTGAATTTCAAATTCGATCCTTATTACTTGTACAAATTAAAAATGTAACCTTATCTGCAAATTTCAACTTTCCAGCTTCAGTAGTTTCGGCTCTGCGTGGATCATTCAGTCAGTCATTCAGGACATAGGCATTTATATAAATATAAATTAAAATAATATTAAGAATTATATTTTATCAGTGTGATTTAAAAAATAGTGTAATACTAATAAATAAAATGAGCCCATTATTTATTCCACCCTGATTATTACTCCTAAGTAAGCAACTACGCACCATACGCTATGCCCTTCTGCGCTTCTTAGATACCTACACGGTCAATGACCTTAGGTGCACTAATCGTATCGGCCGCCGCACGTCTTATGTATTGTAGTTTCCGCCCCGCGCCCCGCTGCAATAATGTTTATTTTTTGATTACTAATTTTAAAATTCCTGAAAATGCTCACTATATCTACTGGTGAAATTTTGATATTATGTAACATATTATTGAAGCTAAAAGGAGCATCAAAATCATGAGTGTAGAATTAATGCGCGTGTTCGAAAATCATTTAAAATCATTTAAGAAATAGTAATAATACAGTCACCGCTGTAAAAATTTTTTTAAACGAAGCGTAATAATTGTCTCGACAATATAGTGAAACATCACCATTTGTATAATTTGTGTTTGATTATTATTGAATTTTTTAAACATTTTTATTATTTCAAATGTATTCTCAACTTGACAGGTGGTGAATATTTCAAATACTGTTTTAAATATTCAGGTACTCCCTTGGATTAAAAATCTCTAGTGTAGGATTTAATGTTTGTGGTAAATAAACATTAAAATTTTCAAAAAATTTTTTTAAAGAAAGCACAATGTATTTTTTGGGAAAAACGTAATACATCTTTTCAATAAATGTTGTTTTACCAGATCCCTAGGACAAAATAGTGTAGGATTAAATGTGATCTCCTCGAACAACTTAAAGTTTAGTAACGGGACTATAAAGTCATATTCTTTGAACATTATTGCGGTGCATCGCGGCGGATTTACGCACGATCGCAATGAGAAGGGTACGTGGGTGGCGCGGGTAGAGAGCGCCCAAACGCTCAAGGACACTCCGGCGACAATCGTCTTAAGCGCAAAAAATGGGTTTATTTACGACATCACATTAGAAACCTCTTAAATCATCAGTGTTTCTCTAAATACTATATGATGTATGTATTATACTTGTTTATGTGCAGTAAAGTGATACACACATAATCCTTCCTCTTGAATCACTCTATCTATTTAAAAACCGCACCAAAATCCGTTTCTTAGTTTTAAAGATCTAAGCATACATAGGGACAAACAGCGGAAAGCGACTTTGTTTTATACTATGTAGTGATAAATCTTGCTAAAGGACAAATGCTCCATACTTAAAGTATGGCGATAAGACCGCCTGTTGTTTACGTCTAAGTTAATTTTATTTTTCTGTACTGATTTTCTTTTTAAGGTCAATAATAGTACATTGTTGCCGACGGATGGAAAGAAAGGCATTTCCTGACGAGGTACCTAGATGCCAGGCCGAGGCTTGCCGAGGCCTGGCAATGGTCCGAGTCGGAAAATGCCTGTTTCCATTGAGGTATACATAGTGCTTTTCTCAAATAATGTGAGGAAATCAAACAAATTAAATTTCAACTATAAGTAATAAGTTTTTAATAAGGGTTAAGTGACATAGTACAATACAAAAAATAAGGCATGTTATTAGTTAATGTTAAATGTTATATTAGACATTCCGGGGCAATTTGTGAACGAAAAGGTATTTCTAGCATTTTGACTTTCCTTCCACAGCATGAACGTACCATGTTGTAAGTCCTGTTATATTTGTCCCGCGACTGAGCAGAAAGCAAGTTGTTCATTATTAAGCTTGCTTCTTCTTTCAAATGAGACGGTGTGCCGTCTATTTCCATCTCACTGTCGTCATTTGAGCTCATACTGTTTACTATTTTAATTAATTTTAAAGAAAACGATAGCTTATTTCACAACGAATTGCCGCCTTTTATTTTGCATATTTTTTTCAAATCTATTACCACAGACAAATAATCGTCCGATACGCGCATGCGCCAATGCGCGCGCATCTCGAATCGCGACAACGTGTTTGCGATTATTTTGACATTTGTCTGGTTGAACGAAGGTTTCACTTGGCTGAATGCAACATTTCCTTAGTCATTTATTTGCAATCGTAGGATTTAAAAAGTTAACGCAGCGGATAAAAATGGATTTTCATACAGTCATTTTATTCCTAGGAGTAAAATGATTCTATGGAAACTCATTTTTTTCCGCTGCGTTTTTACTTTTTCAATTTGAAAAGAATAAAATTGAGCACTTTGCATCTTCAATTTACGAACAAAATGCGACCATTTCCGAGCATGTTTGAGAAAAGAGTATTTGTTTTGTATTGTATTGTACATACGAAATGACCAGTTTTAATTGTCCTTGATGGTAGTTAAGTTTCTAAACTACCAAACACTTACAATTGCTTACCATCAGGCGATTCGTCTGCTCGTTTGCCTCCTATTTCATAGAAAAAAAAAAAAAAAAAAAAAAAAAAAATATATATATATATATATATATATATATATATATATATATTACAAGGTGTTACAAGTCACCAATCCAGTTACCGATTAACTTCCAAGTCCTGAGTTAGCCAGTCTAACTTAGCCTAACGGACATTACCTGGGTAATCTAAGTTCCAACTTTGAATTATTAGCTAGTTAACTATATTAAGGGTATTCAACTCATTACCGACTAGTTTGTTATTAAGCTATGATTAAGCTATTAATATACATAGATGTGTAACTAATCGTGTAACTAACGTCAGACTTTCAATCCGAAGGTCTCGGGTTCAAACCCCGGCTCGTACAACTGAGTTTTTCGGAACTTATGTACGAAATATCATTTGATATTTGGGCCAATCAACTTTTTGACAAACAGTTTTGAGTGTCTCTTGCGTTACTCAAAATGTCACTGGAGTTACCAAGAAATCGGGCTTCTAATATACATAGTTTCTGTTTATTAACAGTTGGGGGCTCGACTGTTTTAACATACACCCTAAACTGAAACACAGAAAAGCCATTACTTAAAGGTGAAATTTTACAACGAAATTTAAAAGTTGAGGACAGATTTGTGTCGGTCAAAATGTTGATTGGCCTATTTACCAGTCGCTTTTCGGTGAAGGAAAACATCGTGAGGAAACCGGATTTAAAGCCAATTAGGCCTAGTTTCCCCTCTGGGTTGGAAGGTCAGATGGCAGTCGCTTTCGTGAAAACTAGTGCCTGAGCCAATTCCTGGGATTAGATTACTGAGCGGACCCCAAGGTAAATAGAGCCGTGGCAAAAATCCGGGAGAAACACTAGGAGGATGTGTACCTAATAGGATTTTTTACAATAGAGAACCCAAACCCTGATCAATAGCAGGGGATGCCTTTTAACAGTAAGTTCTTTTTTATTTATTTTTTTCTTTAATAAAGACAAATTAATACATAACACGCTCAACTATTAACGTGTTTTTCAATTCAACCAATAAACATTATTTAAAAAAACCGGCCAAGTGCGTGTCGGACCACGCATAATGGAGGGTTCCGTACCTTCAATGGAATAAGAACCAAACTAATACCAAAAGGTCGTATCTGATGCCTATGGAATAAGTTTTTTCGAGATAACTCAAAAATTACTGAACCGATAATTTTCAAAATAATTTTCGTACAAAGTAAATGCGTCTTATCACAAGACGCATTTTCTAAATTTTTTCATGTTTTTTGAACTTACGGTTAAAAAGTTACAATTTTCAACAAGTTTTCTGACTTTCAAAGCGATTATATCTGAAACTATTCACTTAATCACAAAGTGTGAAATGTCAAATCTTAAAGACCTGTCAATTGATGTGCAACGTGTTGATATTTGGTGATTTTTTTTTGTTTGAAATTTAGTTACATGTATGGAGCGCCCCCTAAAAATATTTTTTCTGCGATTTAACTACATAACTAAATAGCGGCATACAAAATACACCTTATGTGTAAATTTTATTAAAATACGTCTTATACGGACGGACGAACAGACGGACATGACGAAACTATAAGGGTTCCGTTTTTGCCATTTTGGCCACGGAACCCTAAAAATCGACATTATATTTAGAATATAACAGGTTCTGTACATAGGTATTATAGGTGTATAGGTATTTTAATCGTCTGTTATAGACGAAAGGGCCAATGATGTGTATTTATTAACTTAAAAATCAAGTTTGTGCCAACCCTATCTTTAACCGAAATTATGCTCACGAGGCAACTATAAATTGGAAATTATTAACCGTAATTGTACAAAGAAATACAACTTGTAATAGTTTCCATCCGACGAGCGAGAACTTGGCAACTAGAAACTTTGCAGGCACTAAGCTAGGGTTGCTGCTGTGGTACGATTTCAATTTCAAAGGTCATTGGGTGTTTTTGACCCGCTTTATGAACTTTCCCGTACAGAGACCAAACTAGTTTTAAAATAGAGAATTTAATCTCACTTTTCTAAATATATCTTTTTTTTAATGTATCAACTGGCAGAAAAAAGTTATTCAACAGTATGTGTACGAGATAGTGTTATTAATGTTTTTACTTTCAGCATTGTGCAAAAGCGTGGTTCATGCAGCATGATAAACGTTTTATAGCACAATGGCAAATGAAATGTTGTCGATTGTGGGTAGGTACCAAAATGCGCATACGGCAAATGAAATGTTGTCAATTGTGGGTAGGTACCAAAATGCGCATACGACGCCATCGCTTGGACCGCCTTGCAGTCGTACGTCATCTGTCGTTTCGATCTGTGCGTTTACACTTACGTTTATGATTCTTTTATTTGTAGACTACCTACTTGTGCGTGTTTTATGGACTCCTGGCTTTGCTTCACGATTGGCTTTACGTTAACATGGAAAGACAAAATAATTGTGTGTCATGTAATCGATCTGTGTTACGTCGACGAAAACACGTGCTGACAGAGCTCTTTTTGGAAAGACACCGGGATCACGCAGTATTAGTATTGCAAGAAATAAACAAGCGCCCACGCGAGGAAAGTACTCTACCATTACTCTAGCCTATGAGATAGCGATGGAAAGATATACTATTAAGCATGCTTTTAACATTGTCGGTTCGCTAATTCAGCGTCGCAGTTATTATCATAAAGCCGCTGTTCTCCGATGTGTTTCTTTGTATGGGATGTGACGAATTATTAGAATTTGATTAACTACAATTTTTTTTTTTTTTTTTTTTTTATACCACGACGGTGGCAAACAAGCATACGGCCCGCCTGATGGTAAGCAGCTACCGTAGCCTATGGACGCCTGCAACTCCAAAGGAGTCACATGCGCGTTGCCGACCCTTTACAAAAAGGAGGATTCACTGTATTGACGACTAAAGGAACAAGAAGGTCCCTCATCGTCAACACACTGGGTCCTCTTTGAGCTCTTTGGCAACCTTACTCACCAGCAGGAACACAACACTATGAGTAGGGTCTAGTGCTATTTGGCTGTGGTTTTCTGTAAGGTGGAGGTACTTCCCCAGTCGGGCTCTGCTCCAGATTTGAGCGATGACATTCGCTGAACGTGCCCTACCACACTTAGCGAGATGCCATTCGCAGTGCCCATACCTCTCTTAAATTAAACCATTTATGGATCCAGTTACTATGTTATTAATGTAGGCGCCACAGAGGCATTGCTACTTGAGCATGATCACAAACTGTGGAACTATGTTTGTTGTAATGGTTGTTACAGATTCGTTTTGATGGTTTGAGGGCCATATGCCATGCTTATTGGATAAATTTCGATCGTCATTTGCGAAATGAACCCGTACCAGACCAACCAGCTCAAGATCAACCAATACGAGATCGACCAGAACAAGATCAAGCACCCCCTCAAGTTGAAGGAGAGGAAAACGAGGAAAGAGAGGTTGCAGGTCCACAATTAGGTTTTGTTTCACCTAGTGGATATTAGTGAGCAAATACAGCGAGGCATTGTATTTTTGCAAACTGCAGAAATGTGGTGGCCCATAATGTTTCACAATATGCTAAGTTCCTACTTTTACACAATCACAATTTTTACATACCAGAATTAGCTCGGGTTTGCAATGCTCATCTTATGAACAATGATTGGGAAGACTTGCTTAATAAGGCATGATGAAATTATATAAATGGAGTTTCGAACGAAGAGGCCACTGCGTGATAGATCAGGATCGTCCCGCCACGGTACTCGGAATGTACTTTACAAAAATAAGAACTGGTGAACCAGATGAGCGCTTAGCAACAAGATTCAGTATGTCGAGAAAAACCTTAGAAAGGAACTTGGCGAAAGCAAGAGAATGCTTAAGGGATGATTTTGTTCCTCAGAATTTGGGCTTAAATCACATTACATTCAAAGTATTTTTGAAATAATTCCAATAGTTCTGACTTAATTCATTGCAAAAATGCTATAATGATAAGAAATGATTTTTATTATTTTCTCAATTCTCCCATGGCTTGCAAGAATGCAACTCATACCACTGAGTAGCAGATACATTTACCTACATTCCTAGCCCTATTTGGTTTGTGTACGCTGTGGGTCATATGTCCGAACAAAATGCCCAATGACCTTTAGATTTAGACCATTCAAGTTAAAGTCTATCCTGTCAGATAACGTGAAAAAACAAGTCAAAACTTGTACCAAATTACTTTCCCCACATGAGGATACAATTCGTTTTTCCCTACCGCTCTAAACAAATAAAGAGCGTGTTTCCGAGGTGGAGTGGTGAAAAATAATTGTCAGCTTTTAGCCTTACGAGGTGGGTTGAAACCAAGATCCTCCAACTTCGGCAGGATCACTAGGCTATGTTAGCCTTAAGCTGTAAGAATAGCTCAAAAGTTAACACAAAAATATTCAATTCCTGTTTAGAAAGTAACTCCTAAATCAGCGTCCAACAATGTAACTTCCTACCCGTTTACCGCACTTAACCTGTCGCGCAAGCCCGAGTGACAACCCTACATCCAACTTGGCCACTAGCCAAGACACTAACTGTTACGTACTGCAAGCTAGCGATCGTCTCTCATGAAGAAATATCGTGAGGTCAATTTTTTTATACTATTTACGTCGGTTAAAACTTTTAACCCTGTCTTCGTCCCCGTATTTACGGGTTGAATTACATAAAAGCCTTTATTAGGCTTTGTTTCCAAAGATGAGCGAGTTTGGGTTGCGAAGAATGTGTTATACATAGTATCAATTAGGAATAGAGTGAAAGGATAATAACTGTCCAGTAACAATATCAAGACAGTACTTAGGAGCAATTTTTGTACTGAAAGTGTCATCTATAATTTTCCGACGCTATTTCAAATAAAATGTTTAAAGGGCGCCGTCTATATCTTTTCCGTCACTGTTGCTTACACTGGTTTGAGACGACCAATCGCCCGCATTCCCGAACGGCGGCTGGCTCGCCTTGTCAGTTTTTCCGGAGTGCATCAGAATCTGATTTATCGCCAATGCAGAGTTATTGGGCACTGGCAACCCTAGACGTGTTCCTAACGCTTACCGAGCAACGGCGAGTCGAACTCGGTGAAACCGAGATTTGTAGCAACCAAGACGCTTATAAACACTAGAACAAAACCTCAAAATAAACACAACACACGTTATATTTAACCCAGCGAGATGTCTAGGTCTCGAATGACGTTAATTTCAAATCGAAATAAATTAGCTTTAAAAACCATTGACATTGGATGAGCCGAAATTAGCGAAACATTTTCTTTAGAAATGCCTCGAGAGAAACTGCATATTTGCCCATTTTTGTTTGCGGCATGTCTGTCTACATACTTAATGAAACGTTACAATAATATTTACTGGTTCTTTATTTATATAATAAATATTAATGTGCTTTTACAGAATCATATAAAAAGAAAAGTGTGACATTGTCGTAATATATTTTTACGTCAAAAACAAAAATACAAAAAAAGTTTTAATACCGAACATATTCTTACTATTCTTATAAGCTTCTTGGTAAGAACTAGCTGGGTCAGACAGCAAACTTGTAATAAACTTGATCTTTTATTAATCGACGCGCATATTATTTTCTTAGCAATTGGGATACACATCTGGGTAGAAGCTAGTGCGACTTTTCAGATAAACCAGTCTAAAATAAAGCTAAACATTCATATTAACTGTGGGTATTCGGAGACCGTGCGATTACTGGTCAACTGCTGGCAGGTTGATGTATGTGGGGGTATAAGCGGTTTGTCATATGGTTGGAAATATGGTAGGAAATGGAAGTGCAATAAGATCCGACTTTATTTAGTTGGCTTTTGAACTTGACAGCTCGTTTTGAAATGGAAAAATGTATTTGATAATTCTGGGTTAGAGTTACGATTCAAATAAATTTTAAATTGACGGGCGATCTTGGCAACGAAGAATTTGTTACAAGAACTTTATAAGAGTTTTAGAAAGTCTGTGAAGTTGTGTGCTTTTAGAAAAGTTTATAGAGATTTTTTAAAGTGATATTGCCAAATCCGTTTTTAATATTATGATACTGCAAAATTAAACTTTGCTGTACAGTCGCCATCAGATATATTGGAACAGCCAAGGTGGTCATAAATATCTGAACAACGCCTCTATCAAGGCAATAAAGTGCACGTTCAGATATTTTTGAGTACCTTGACCGCTCAGATATATTTGATGGGACTGTACTAGAAGGAAATATACAGAGTAACTATAAAATCGTAAACCGAAGAATTCCTCAAGTATGTCGTTCTCTTTTTTTAGCGACAATGGTTTTCCCTTCATCCCGATTCCCGATAAAGGTCCGGATGAAAATGTATTGTTTTTTATAGGAAACAACTGTCCAAAATATATTTTACCTAATTAATAAAAAAACATTCTGTAAATTCCTCTTGCTAGTATATATTTAAAATAACATGCATTTTCAAAACACCGTGTCAGTGTGGTAATACGTAACGCAGTCCTCGCTAATAAAGGACCACTCTGTCTGTCACAATGTTTCCTCAAAAAACACTGCTCATAAAAATTTACCGACGTGAAAAGAAACATTTGCAAGTCCTTTAAAAAAAATCGCGAGTGTCGTGGAACACTCGCTTCTAACGAAGTTATGCATTTTATTTTATTATAATTTTCATTACATATTTCTCAATCGTGTGGGTTTTGATATGATGGGTTTTCGTGACGTTCAAATCTTACACTTTTTTCGCCTAGCCTCCATCCGCCAACCGTCTGATAAAGAACTTCGTTCCAACTATTGTATTTTTTATTCATTCATTACCATTATTATTTTAAAGATGCTTGAAAGACCTAAAACTTTCATCAAATCGTCGCTGAAAAAGGAGAACGGCCCAAGTACCTTTTCGTACAAACAGCAACACTCTTAACTGTACATCGGTGGATCTTCTGTAGATCGGTGGATCTTATTACAAAAGGCATAAGGTCCACCGATGGGCAGTTAACAGTGTGGACGATGGTATAAGATAGAGTCGGCAGAGAAACTAGCTAAGCGAGAGACTTACACCTCACCCGGCTAGCTGCTTCTGCTGCTGACTGTACATACGAGGTGACCCGTTTTTATGCTCTTTAGTGTACAGTCTTATTTGTAGGGCCATACGAGCGTGTCACATATTTTTGCGGCCTTCGTGTAGGAAGATACTATTGCTGGTGTGTACAATTCAACCAGTATTCAATTTCGGTATCTCGATCGGCGACTGAAGATATATTATTATATTATATGGAGCCTGTCGTGTCCCACTGCTGGGCAAAGGCCTCCCCCAAATCTTTCCACCGATCCCTATCCTGCGCTGTGCCTGACCACTCCTTCAAAAAGGAGTCTAGTTCATCCCGCCATCGCCTGCGGGGTTTACCGCGTCCCCGATTTGAGTTTTCGGGCTCCCACTGTGAAGTGAGTTTGCCCCACAACTCATTCGGCATCCGGCAGACGTGGCCAGCCCAGTCCCATTTTAATTTGGCCGCTTTCCGAGCTACATCGACGATTTGGGTCTTGGAGCGCAGCGTGGTGTTACGAACTCGATCCACCAACTTTACACCTAATATGCTACGCTCCATGGCTCGTTGGCAAACCCCGAGTTTGGACATATGAGCTTTAGTCAAAGACCAAGTCTGTGCACCGTAGGTGAGAACTGGAAGTATGCACATGTCCATGAGTTTCCGTTTGAGTGACATCGGAAGATTTCCTTTCATTAAGTGTTTCATGGAGCAATAGCTCCTCCAGGCGTTTTCGATCCGTCTTTCGACCTCTTTTTCCTGACGCGCCTGGAAGGAAACTAGTTGGCCCAAATAAAGGTACTCATGGACATATGCAATATGTACTCCGTTTATCTCGATTCTACGTTGTGTGCTGTTTGTCATGAGCTTGGTCTTCGACATATTCATCTTCAGTCCAATCTCAAGGCTTGCGGTGCTTAGTTCTTCAAGCATTTGTTGTAGCTCGGAAGCAGTTGAAGAGAAAATAACAATGTCGTCGGCAAATCGGAGGTTGGTTAATCTACGATTTCCGACGATAAGCCCCCTCTCCCTCCAACTTGGCGCAAGTTTTTGGAAGCCGTGTTCCAATGTGCTGGTAAAGAGTTTGGGCGATAGCGGGTCTCCTTGCTTTACTCCCCTGCCTATTTTGAAGGACGGACCAGAAGATTGCATTTTTATGGCGGCTGTGCTATATAGTTTATGTATTTTTTTACATATGACACAACAACCTACAAATGAGATAGTCTCTGGTATTTTTCTGTACACGGTTAATAATACTGACCGCTATGGTGTAGGGTGATAAGATAAATTACGTGACGTATTGAGAAATAAATTAACGCGAAGTTTTTAATGAAGCATGCACAGTGAACTTTCACTGGATGCGGCAAAACTAGCTCTCGTTTCATTAACTAGAACTATGTCAAACTCGTCTAACTATAAAACAAGCCGTGCCTTTGACAAAGTTGGAACTGAACAACTTTTGAAAAGTCATTGACAACCAATCGCTTTACCAATCAGGGCGCAACCGCTCAACCTATTATATTCACAATTATCAGTATACTAGCTATTGCTCACGATTTCGTCTGCGTGAAGTTAGTAATTCACCCCCCTAAGAGTTGATTTTTGGGATGAAAACTATCCTGTCCTTTTTAAGAACAGGATGAGAATAGATTTCCATCCATAAAACTTTCGTGAGACTAACATATTAAAAATATTTATAGCGGGTTACTCACGTAATTTAAGTCGATTTTTGCTCGACATGTTTCGATCAATTTACGATGATCATTCTCACGAGCGGCCTTCCGCGACGGCAGCGCGCCGTCTACGACTTAAAGTACGTGAGTAACCCGTTATAAATATTTTTAATAGATTTCAACCCATTTAGTAGCATTAAAATGTTTCCTAACAAACAAAATAGGGTAAATCGCCAGTAACTGGCCACATTTTAGTTACTGGCCGCCTATACTAAAAATGAATTCTATTTAAAGGTGAAGAGAACTCATTTTAGTATGAGGAAAATGGCCAGTTACTGGAGATTTGCCTACTAGCCACTCGTTCAATAACTGGCCGCCTCTTACAAAAATGAGTTCTATTCACCTATACACAATTCATTTTAGTATAGGTGGCCAGTAACTGAATGGTGGCCAGTTACTGGCGATTTACCCTACTTATTTTTTTGTTTTATTCTTAAGGTAAAACAACACCACGGTTGCGAATGAGCCAAGTAAACAAATGTAAACAAGGGGCAGATTGACTCCTTGGAAACAATACTGAACGTAGACCTTATTACGCTGCAATAAAGCTCACAATCCAACAGTCCGTGGCGAAGATGGTACGTGCAAATGATATGTCCTTAATTCCCGACCTCCCTTCCTCCCTGTAGCCAAAGATCGCATAGTAACAGCAGATACGCCACTATTAAGTAAAGAGCGATTATAATTTTATTTTACCTACAATCGCTAGTGTTTTATTTATTTGTAAATGTTTTGTTTTAAAAAATAAAAAATATTTTCATAGGTAGTTTTGTCTTTCATTATTTAAGTTCCTATTTTAATTGTTTGTGTTAAATAAGTATAACTTTATTTTCTACATTTTGTCTTCAGTTTGTGTTATATGTCGTGGTATCACCAAGTGGCCCTACGGAAGACCAGCGCTAGCTGACATACTAGCTAGCATTTTGCTGAGCAGGGTCCATTTCGCGGTGCTACACGAATACGTCTTTGATTTGTTTGTCTTTAAATTTGTATGTAATATTGTGTACGTCATGAATAAATATCTTGAATCTTGTTTTCGGCTTGTGTAATTTCACATTAGGCATAACGTTCCTTCGTTAATTACTGAAGCAATAGCCTTTTGCAAGAACATCAAATATACTTAGCTAAAGTACTCCTAATACGTATAACGTTACTCAATCATTCAAAATGAAGTTTAGCCGACATAATGACGAACGAATGACGACGTAGTACTTTTCGGGTAGGTGAAGAAAAGCGAGTCACATCTTGTGCACTAAATTTATTGTTAAAAAAATATTTATAATTACTTTTTGGACAATTTAACTAAATAATATTGATGCTTAAATAACCTTTATAACCTACCAGCATTTCCATTACACTTTTCTCCACGATTTAACTTAGATTTGTATCAGTCACTTCACTCTCACAAAATGTCTGACACCAGTGCAGTTAAAAGTTCAATTGAGAAATTGTCCGAGACATTCAAGAAGACAATGGTTTAGTTCCAGAAGGATCTGGACAACGCGGGCTCCACTAATCCGACAGTTGCCGCTGTATCTTCAAAATTTGACTTTTTCAAGCACTTTGTTATAAAGTCTCTCGATGACTTGCAGAATCAGGTGGAGCTAGTTACTCGCCAGGTGGACCACATTGAGACGCGCTCTCGCCGCAAGATGTTGTTGGTACATGGTGTAGATGAATCTGATTCTGAGGACACAACAAATCTTGCGGTTAACAAACTGCAGGCCGTGCTAGAAGATCTTTCTACAGCAGATATTGAGCGCAGTCATCGGTTGGGTGGTCGTGGAGGACGCGGCAAAAAGCCTAGAGCCATTCTTGTCAAGTTCAAGGATATAGCCATCAGGGATGATGTATGGTTTGGCAAAGTGGCACTCAAGGGTTCAGGCGTCACACTTGGGGAGTTTCTCACAAAGCCCCGCCACAATGCCTTTATGGAGGCTCGTGAGCGATTTGGAGTGCGCAACTGCTGGACCTGGAACGGCGACGTGCTTGTGCTAGGAAAGGACGGCGTGCGCCGCCGTGCAAACAGCGTCGCCGATGTGAAAGCTCTGCCGGTTGCGCAAGCGACGCCCGCTGATGCCGTCGCGGATCTTGCTGATGCCGTCGCGGAGCCTGCTGCCGCCGCTGCATCGGAGCCAAAGACTCGGCCAGCCCCCCAGGCTACGCAAGCTAGGCAGCAGCGTGCCAAGAGGGAAATGGTGAAGTCGAAAACTCGATCGTAAAGGACTTTGTTTGTGTTCGCTGTGCAGTGCATTTCTTATTACCGTGTTACAATCTTATAATTTACTTCTCAATTTAGTCGCGCAGCACTTATCTGTGTCTACCCTTTAACTTTTTTATTAATTTGTTTATCTTAGTTTTCGTAATGACATTTGTTTTATCCCTTACATCAACTTGTCAACTGTCAACAACTTAACAAAAACACAGTTCAGTGTTGTCACTTGTAAATTAGTGCGTTCCGTTTCTCCTTGTATATTAATTATTTCTATTCTGTTTATAATTTTGTTCCATCCAGATAATGCTGGCGGGTAGATAAGGTACTTTTAGTAACTAAAGTTAGAATACAAGTATATATTACTTTTGGTTTAATATATATTTTATTTTATTAACATATTTATATATTATATAATGAATTTGTCCAGCCACAGTAGTAATTTAGAAAGTGATCATTTCGTATCCTTTTCTTCGGAAAGTGTTTCTGATGACAGCTTCAGGAGTTTACCGCCATCACTTCATGACTTACTTGCTGAATTTGATAATCTAAGTAAACATTTTAATATACTGCACATTAATGCGCAGAGTATCCCAGCTCACTATAATGATTTCGTGGTTACATTTGATTTACGCAATGTTCACGCGATTCTCGTATCAGAACCTTGGTTTAAGCCATGTTTACCTTCTTCTTCCTATTCTCTGCCTGGTTTCCATTTAATCCGTAACGATCGTATCGGAAGAGGTGGCGGTGGAGTTGCTATTTACCTTCGCTCTCACATACCCTATTCTATTGTTTGCATGTCGGGCCAGTCTCCTTTGTCTGATATCGCCGAATATCTATTTCTTAATATCTCCCTTTCTCACACTAAACGCCTGCTCGGCGTTTTTTACTCTCCTTCATTGCATGTCAATTATTTCGCATCTCTTGAAAAACTCTTGGAAGTTTATCTACCCATCTTTGATCACCACCTAATTATGGGTGATTTTAATACGTGCCTTTTAAAAGATGACTACCGCGCGCGGACTTTAAAGTCATTGGTGCATACTTCCCGACTAAATATTGTCCCTACCAATGCAACACATCACTTCCCTAATTGCATTGCCTCACTTTTAGACCTCGCTCTCACTTCTTCTATTCCGCATGTTGCTAAGTATGGCCAATTTCCCGCAGATGCTTTTTGATATCATGATCTTATTTACTTGTCTTATAAAATTAAACCCCCAAAACCGAAGCCAAAAATTCTCCTTCAGCGCAATTTCGGTCGGATGGATGTGGATAAACTTCGTGAGGATGCATCTAAAATAGATTGGGGTGTCATTTCCGGTGCTAATTCTGTAGATGAGCAAGTATCCATCTTCAATTCGCTACTTGTCCAGCTATATGACGTTCACGCCCCAGTCCGCTCTGTTAAGCTCAGGCATCTTCCTGCTCCTTGGCTAACTAAGAAAATCAAGGTATTACTCGATAAAAAGAACTCTGTCAAGGCTAGATACAAAGTTAATCCTTCGGATGCAAACAAAGCTCGCTACCACACGCTACGTTATCGTTGCAGCACCATACATATGTCGTGACGCTCAAAGGCGCCACATTCATGAGTCTGTAGAGAATGGGAATCCTGCTAAAGTATGGAAGTTTTTAAAGTCATTAGGAGTTGGTGGCAAGTCTCAGCAAAACTCGTGCCCTAAGGACGTAGATTTCAATAAATTGAATCTACATTTCTCCACTTCTGCTACTTTTGGTGGCCATGCTAAGGTTGAGACCCTTAAGTATCTTTCCTCACTTTCAACTCCAGAATGTCTCCTTTTGCTCTTGTTTCTTTTACTGATTGTGACGTTAGAAGGAGCGTACTATCCATAACATCCAATGCCGTTGGTAATGATTGCGTTAGCCGTAATATGATCCTCCCTCTCCTCGACTTGCTCATCCCTATCATTTCCTCTATCCTTAATTATTCTGTTTCATCCTGTACCTATCCTTCAATTTGGAAAGACGCCCATATTATCCCACTTCCAAAAAAGTCTAAACCTTCCTCGTTTTCTGATTATCGACCTATCTCTATCCTTCCTTTCCTGTCCAAAGTACTCGAACGGCTTGTACACCAGCAGTTGACTTCATATCTAAACAAAAATGATCTTTTTAACCCGTTCCAATCCGGCTTCCGTTCGGGTCATAGTACGGCTACCGCACTCACTAAGATTACTGATGACATCCGGGCTGGAATGAATGATCGAAAGTTAACAGTGTTGACATTGCTAGACTTTAGCAATGCTTTCAACACTGTTGATTTTCACATTCTACTTAGCACACTGCGCTCTCTTAACGTATCTCCAACGGTAATTGAATGGTTTCGTAGTTATCTTAGTGGTCGTCGGCAGCGTATAAAGGTGGATGATTCCTATTCTGATAGGTGTTACACGCTGGCCGGTGTTCCACAGGGTGGCGTGTTATCTCATTTGTTGTTTTCAATATTTATTAACTCTATTACTCATAAACTTACTTCTCGCTATCATCTTTATGCCGACGACCTTCAGATATATTCACAGGGCGAAATTGCCAATCTTCCATCTGTAATTAATACGGTAAACAATGACCTGGTGGGCATACTACACTGGAGCCGAAGTTTTGGACTTATTGTTAATCCGGCAAAAACCCAGGCAATTATTATTGGCAGTTCAATACTTATCTCAAGGATTGACTTTGAAAATCTGGCCCCTATCTACTTTGATGGTGTCCATATTCCATATTCTCATCAAGTAAGGAACCTGGGCATTATTTTGGACCGGACATTATCTTGGGTTCCTCAAGTGGGCGAAGTCAGTAGGAGGATGTTTGCTGCTGTTGGTTCTTTACGAAGACTCCGGAATTTTCTTCCCATACCCACCAAGATTGCGCTCGCTCAGACTTTACTTCTCCCTATTTTGGACTACGCCGATATTTCGTACATCGATCTCACTGAAGATCAGCTGAATAAACTTGAACGCATTCAAAATCTATGCATCCGTTTCATATTTGGGTTACGCAAGTATGATCGCGTTTCCATTTTCCGCTCTCAGCTCAACTGGCTTCCTATACGTCTTCGTCGTGACTCCCACACTCTATCTCTTTTATACACCATTCTTTTTCACCCCGCAACTCCCTGTTACCTCAAAGAACATTTTAGTTACTTGCTTTCGGCCAGATCTGCTCAAAAATTGCTACTTAATGTACCGTCTTCTTCTTCTAAATTTTATAACAGTTCTTTTACTTTTCATGCTGTAAGGCTCTGGAACAATTTACCGTTAGACTTAAGGCGTGCTAAATCTCTTGCTGTGTTTAAGAAACAACTTAAAGAACATTATCTGTCTCTCCCATGATCCGTATAGATACCCTGCAACTCCATTAACCGTTTTAACAACCTGTGGCATGTAGTGTGTGTGGTCCTAGTTAATGTTTTCTTATTTTATTATATTTATTAAATATATATGTATGTATGTATGAGCTATGTAAGTTTATTTATTTTTTATTTATATATATTTTCTTTCTTTTATATGTGTAAGTTTATTAATGTTTGGTTTATTTGCTTTGCAACACCTACTTTTTTGTTAATTTACAAAGGTTTCCGCTTCCCAAAGGTTGTCTGGAAGAGATCGCTCTTTAGCGATAAGACCACCAATTGTTTTGCCTCTGCTTTTTTGTTTGTGTCTTGTGTATACTTTGTGTCTATTATTTGAGGTGTGCAATAAAGAGTATTTATGTTATGTTATAATGTTATATATAACTTTCTGTCTGAGACGTCATCCGACTACATTTTTGTGTTCAAACATTTGTGTTTAAATATTATTCATTCATTCATTTGAACATTCGGATCACTACTTAAAGGCGAGGGCTGGGATTGAACCACCGTCTTCTGTATTTGCGACAGACCTCTGGGCTACCCGGGTGAAGTCGGCACCCATCGTTTCATTTTAAAATGTTAAGGCTCCCTCTACGGGTTCATCCACAAATATCATTTTTTCACCCCTCTGCTCTTGTCATATTTAAAATTTTGATATAGTGTTACATTTTTGTATCCATTCTGGTGTGACACATATTCAGCAATTTTATTTTTTATTAAAAACATCAGTTGCTAAGCTAGTTTTTCATTGATTATAATTATTTATTATTTAATTAACAATACACAATTACAATCAACTTATACACTAAAATTTATACAAAAAAAATATATTTTATAATTTATTAAAAATGAATATAATACTTTAATAATGATAAATCTATATATATAAACGTAAAAGTCCTGACTGACTCACTTAAATCAACGCCCAGCCCGAACCGTTGGACCTAGAGAGCTGAATTTTTCACAATAGATTGTTTTTAAAACGTTAGTATCCACTAAGAAGGGGTTTTTCTAAATTCATCCCCTAAGGCGGTAAAAAGGGGGTTGAAAGTTTGTATGGATGGGGATTAAATTTTTGAGTTAGAGATTTGAAACTTCGTACGTTTACTAATAATTAAAAAACAATAAAAGTTATTTCAGCGTTTTTTAAAATTCAACCTATAACAGGGTAAAAAAGGGGTTGAAAGTTTGTATAGCTATAAGTATAAATAGGAAGAAGATGGTTCTGGGATTAACAAAAGTTAGTTACAAAGATAAAATTGTATATGAAACTCTGTATAAGGAACCGTATTATACGCGGACGTCGCGGGCGGAAAGCTAGTATTCACATATAATTTACTTCTGATGAAATCAACATTAGAAAATGATTTCCCTTCCTTGAATGCCTCCTATCCGGATGGCATATCTACCCCCATTGTACCAACGTATATAATCTGTGGTAACGAGCAGATTTCCCATCCCAGCTTGGATTACTTTTATATCACACGGCTCCTATTCGCCATCTTCTTCACAACACATTGTGTTTAATATCGTTCCAACTACAACTTAACCCAGTGATACGAACATAGGGAAAACTTCTTAGTGCTTAACACGCTATGGTCCTATAGTTGACACCCTCTCACCTTTATTGCGAATGGCATAATTAAGAAGATAAGTACCTACCTACGTTACTTATGGGCTATGTGTGAACGCGGTGGGTGGTAAAAAACGCCAATTCCTAGTATTAGGTTACCGAACGGAACCCAGGCTCAATGGAGGACAGGCAAAATGGACAAAACGCCAGGATGATGAAAAGTGACTCTATTTAAATGATTTGTTACAGGAGAAGCTTTCAGCAATACGTCACGTTTTAAATAAATATATATTCAATTTCGCGTTGCACCCACTGCAGTTTTTCACCTGCGCCATCGAGATTGGAGACTATCACAAAAATATACACGGGAGTAGAGACGAATTAATAGTAAGGACTGTCAATCTATACAGTCACCTGCAACAGTATCTTCCTCAACAAAGGCCGAAATATTATATTCCTCAATGAAGCCTCATTTGTAGGTTGTTCTGTCATATCATATGTAAAAAGTTACATAAACTATCGAGGCAATAGGATGTTCCTACACAATTGCCTCAAAAATATTTAACATGCTCTAATGGCCCAATAAATGAGAGCCTGTCACATATTTTTGCCGCCTTCATGTAGGAAGATACTAATGCCGGTGACTGTACGAAAATAATACCGGTAAACCTTCTGCACCCAGTACTATCATTTTCAACTACATACCATAGATTATTAGGACCATTGTTTGCATGTTTCTAGGTTATATTCTAATACCATCGATGTTCTCATTGAGATATGTCTAAGGGAACATCTTAATCTAGTAACGAATTTTCTACTTATAATCTTCTTCATTTGTATGCTTCCGTTGTATCTCCTTATAATAATAAATAAATACCTGTCTTTGCAACTGTAATGTCTCTTACATTTGTAGATAATAGTATTCAGTAGTAAAAAACCCTGCAAGTCTCTATTCGTTTTATTTTACCACAGTTTAGTCGTGTTTTTTGCACCGTCTCGCTCGACGCCAGTTTTACGGCCGAGCGGCGGCGCGGAACGGGGCGCCGTTTTGGAAAGCTTGTTTCAGTTAATTTCGGGCAGTTTTTAATAGTTATCTGTAGCGAAATAGGTAAAAAGGAAATCTGTCAAAGCGTTAGTATTAGAAAGTTCTTATTTAAAATGACGAAAGCAAGCCATCCAATTTATTTAGCAATTTTCATTCGGTCTTGACAACTTGATTATATTATAACCAAAAACTTATACTTAGATTGAAAAATTCGAGACGGCGAGATCATTTTACGGGTGGCTAGCATGGGGAATTGGAAATAAATAATAAGTAATAGCTAATATTTTTAGTGTAACGGATATATCATCATGATTTCATGATACTAGTATTATTTATGCAATAAAATCCTACAAACTATCGTTATTCGCTAACCGCCACAAATGAGGAGTGTCTTTTCAAAAGGGCTTATTTCCATTTTGAACTTTTTTTTTAACTGTGAATGTAGTTTTGCTTAAAATAGAGAATTAAATATATTCTTTGAGTTTGAAGTTCTAATAAGTCTCTTCTTGTCCTCTAAAAAAAGATTCAAATTTCAAAGTCCGGATCAAAAGGGCCTATTTCTTTCTTATAGTATGAGAAAGAAATAGACAGATATGACAACTCGGCCTCTTTCGGTAAATAAAAAAAAGGATTTAGAAAATTTCTTAAAAAAACAGATTGGAGACGATTGGATAAGGTTACCGTAGCTGGCTTGGTGTAGAACCATATTAGTACCTAATCATTATATAGTATCAGTATATGAAAATCGAGACGAAGTCTGCGATTGTTGCGTTGCGAAGATGATGCAGACGAAGTTCACGTTTAGTAACTAAATTTATTCTGCCTTAACTTATTTTTAGTAGTTAAGTTTAATTTCACAATAAAAAGTTATCCTTTTCAAAAGAGTTTATCTCTATAATGTCCAAATCAAAAAGGTTTATTTCTCACAAGGCCGCAACAAAACGGCTTAATTCCAAAAGTTCGCATCAAAAGGGCTTAATTGGGTACTTTCCTGGGTAAAAAAAATATATTTCTATTTAGTCCGTCAGTTAGGTTATCAAAAAATATTGGACACGTATTTTTTATTTTGTCAATCAAACAAGAATTGGTAAAGATATAGCCCGTTAAAGTTCCGCGTGACGTCACATTATACTAAAAATTGTACTGAAATGTGACGTCACGCGGAACTTTAACGGGCTATATCTTCACCAATTTTTGTTTGACCAAATAAAAAATACGTGTCCAATATTTTTTTATAATCTACCTGACGGACTAAATATATTTTTTTAGGAAAGTAGCCAATTCTGAAAATGTATGGTAAATTAACATAATAATTTAGTTAGATAAAACAAAATATGTGGTGCCATAACATTTATATCAACTTACTTAAATACAATATCGAAAATAAAGTAATAATATCGAAATGGAAACCGTGGATTTCTGATTTCCTCAATTTCCCAAAAAAAGTTCAAAGAGGAAATAAGCCCTTTTGAAAAGACACTCCTCAAATATGTACCTACACCATAGGATTTTAATGAATATGTCGTTTCTAAGTCTTTTAAAATGTGTAAAAACAAACTACCACTTATTACTATTTGTTTTTGAACGAATTAGGATATAACTATATCGCCCGCGCTTTACATTTTGTAAATTATGTGGTTGTACATGGACACGGTTTCTTGTTTTTCGCTTCAACAGAAAGAAGACATAAATATCGTCATGTTTACAAATAAAAATCATTGATATTATTGTAAATAATATTTTTTTTATATATATTTTTTACCTACTTATTTAACTACTTTCGGGAAAAAGTTTGTAGGATTTTTACATGTATTAAATAAAATAAATAAATCAATATTATAGGACAATCTTACACAAACCGACCTAGTCCCACAGTAAGCTCAATAAGGCTTGTGTTGTGGGTACTAGACGACGATATATATAATAGATAAGTATGAATAAATACTTAAATACATAGAAAACATCCATAACTCAGGAGTAAATATCTGTGATAAACACACGAAAAATGCCCTACCAGGATTCGAACCCGGGATCTCCTGCTTCGTAGGAAGTGTCAGTACCGACTGGGCTAGGATGCCGTTAAATATTATCTATAAATATCCCATAAGACTGAAAAACAAAAAAAATCTGGCTATTAAAAATTAATGTTTGACGCAACCGTATCTCTACTGTAACTACTAATTTGCGTTTTATTTAGTTTGTATACATACATATGAGTTTTAGTATTTCTCTTTACGACAAGTTATTTTGATGAAATTCAGGTAAAATATTTTTTTAAATGTTTGTTTAAAAGTTGAATATCCACCAGGTCTTCTTCGGATTAGCGTCCCGCTTTCCTGCTTAGCCTTCTCCACTTTGTCCGGTCTTCTCCCGGCCCCGTTTGCAGAAAACGAAACGAATCGCTTCATGCTCTCGCTCACTCTTCATTACTGCGATAGAGAGACGGATAGCGTTTCGATTCGTTTTCTGCAAACGATTGTCATCTTGGCTAAGCCCCCTGGTGTGAGATTGTGCTCTGCCATATATTCACGACATCCAGCCAGTGCTTCTCCCTGCCGCGTGATATAGACTCTAGAGCCTTGGACAGTGACATTGGCATACGTTACGTTTTATAAGTTTAACCCATGTATGCCCAGCGGGTCGTTTTCGACCCAGGTCTATTAAGGTTACAGGCCCACTCTAAATGGCATTTCAATCAGTAGGAGCCAGTTTTTTTTCATAGGGTCAAAAATGACCCTCTGGGCATATACATTTTTTTTATTGACTTCTTTAGTTACATAGTAGTAGGAAACTACTCGTATATCAACACTGCAATAAGTAGGACATCTTCAAACGTAAGCATGAGACAATGTGTCCGCAGCAGTGGTACGCCTCGTTTCGTGTCTCGTTCTCGACCTACTTGCATTCTGAGACTTCCTGCCTCATGAATTGCACGCTAGAGGTACTTACAACTTAGATTGTCCCGGCATGTCAGTTTTAAGATATTAAGGGGTTGGGTTCGTCTTGATTAAGTTTGCAATGAAATATATTTGCCACAGCACCGTAAACGTGAAAATTTGATAAAGTATATTTTCCGATCAACCAAAACTGTTTTTTTTTCATCAAAAATGCCATAACTATTTAATCGCCACCATCAAAAATGCCAAATAATTGGATTTGGAAAAAAAATTACAGTTTAAAATTTGAGTAAGCAATGTACTGCAAAATCATCAGTATTTGAAATGTCACAGACGATGTTAATCGCTTCATTGGATGACGTACATTCAAAATAGTATTTAGTTTGTAAGAGAAAAATATAATCATTAAATAACCGTATTAAAATAGTTGTAGACTAAAAGTAGCTCAGTTTTATAAGTATAATCGGTCCTTACATTTAAAGCTCCATGATAAGAGGCACGCTGTATATCACAAAAAATGCTAAATACTTCCTGAACCGTACTCCGTACTCGTAGAGTAGTGCTTCTGTCGAAATATGTAGATCGGTTGGTTTGGCCAAGCTTTATCTTTCAAAAGTACCTGTAACAAAGACAATTTTAGCTAGAAAACATGTTATTAATATCTACATTTATAAGTATTAATATAACTAAGAACATCAAATATTTATAGGTCTTGAAAATCTTCAACAATTCACTTTATTTCAATCTTTGTTACATATGTTAAAAACACGAACAACAAACCTGCGTATATTGACAAATTATACAATTTGTCAATACAATGGACAGATCGAACACTCTTTACAGAAGTCCTATATAGTCCCTCTCTTATCAACGATTAGTGAGCGGTACTGCCAAAGATCGATGAGAATAATGCTAAAAGGAACCATCAATGTAGGGCTATCAGGTCTACTTGAGGTAGGAAATGGAGTGGCAAAAGCCTTGCGTACAGCGAAGGACGTAATGAATGCTCTAAATGATGACCTCACAATCGATGGAAGTAATGCTAAATTAAAGGAACCATCAATGACCTCCAACCGGTGCGCCGAAGGATGCCGAACCCGAGAGCCGCCGAAGATGCACGGGAGCGCTCGAGAACGACCGTATTACACCTACTGAGCCTAAGGTGGTAGCTGCGAGTACTATTGCTATCTCGCCTTCGCGCGTGGCACATGAGAGAGAGCGCGAATTGAGTCACAAGAGCGACGTACAAAGCAAGTCGACATATAATAAGAACAATAGCCCGGTGCGTTCGTTTCAAGCGGCTACTTGCAATGACATCGTTAATGAGCGTAATGAATGTAAACAACCTTTCTCAGAAATTTTAAAAAAGCCTGGTGAATGGAAGACTTATAAACCTGATGACCGGTGGGTGAATGCTCAAAGGGATCGTTTAAGGAACAGGTTTATAGGGCAGACGGGAACAGCGGCTACGGCCCCGGCTGGAAAGTTTAAAGCCGTAATTGTTAAGGTGCCGTTGTTTATCAATTTTGTTGATAAGAATGCTTCTATCGCAGATATCTGTGAGTACATTTATAATAAGACGCATGCACGGGTTGAACTTGAGCTTATTGCTAGGAAATATGCGAGAAACTATAATTCGTATAAAGTTTTGGTACCCAGGCACAAGCTTGCGATTTTTATGGATGACAGCTTTTGGCCTGACGGGATTTCGTTTAGGCGTTTTGTTGATTTTAATCGAGACAAATAATTAAATAAATAAGAAATAAGAATTTAAAGTATGGCTGATAAGTCTGGCCAATTTTCATCGACTTTATCGATGGCTACTTTCAATTGTAAGTCGGTGACGAGATCTGTGGAGGGCGTCAAAGAGTTGTGCAGTCAAGTGGACGTAATAGCTCTTCAGGAGACATGGCTGATGGACCATAATGTTCATTATATTGGTGATATCGACACAAAATTTGATTTTACGAGCAAGTCAGCGGTGGATTCTTCGCTCGGCATGCTAAGAGGGCGGCCCTACGGGGGGGTTGCCTTAATGTGGAGAAAGGGTGTCTTCACGTCAGTTAAAGTGATTCAGTGCAGTAGTGTGCGGTTGGCTGCTATTTCTGTGAACGCGGGGGGGCGCTCGGTACTAATTTTTTCTGTGTACATGCCAACTGACGACATCACCAATCTTCCTGAGTTCACTGAATGTCTTAGTGAAGTGTGTGCAATCATCGAAACTCACTGTGCTGATTGTGTATTTGTACTAGGTGATTTTAACGCCCACCCCGGGGAGCTTTTCTTTGCTGAAATGTGTGATTTTTGTGTGGAACAGAGCTGGCGATGTGCTGACATTGAGTGGCTGGGCAGTGAGTCGGGAACATATACTTTCATAAGCGAAGCTCACGGGTGCACTAGGTGGCTGGACCACTGCTTGGTCACCGAGTCAGCATGGTTAACTCTAACGGATGTAATAGTTAAATATGATACCTTTTGGTCGGATCATTTTCCAGTTATTTATAAATGTAATATCAGTTGTAAGGAAACGATCACGTCAAATAATTTCCATGGGGTAAATAATAATAATATTACCTGGGGAGAAAGAAATACTGACCAAATAAAATTATTTTGTGACATTTGTTGTGATAAATTTAAAAACTTAGATTTTCCCGTAGTTTTAAGGTCTTGCTGTGATCGCTTTTGTAATGACTTGTCCCATCGTAGAGTATTAAATAGTTTGTATGATGACATTGTTACTACTTTGCAAACAGCCTCTAGAATGAGTAAATCTGTTGGAAAGGTCAAGCGCAAGCAGGTGGTAGGCTGGAATAAACACGTGAAAGAGGCGCATGCGCGTGCTAGACACATGTTTAAGCAGTGGGTTTCATATGGTAAACCATCTTCAGGGCCTCTTTTTCAGGACATGTGTGCTTCTCGGAAGGTGTTCAAGGACAGGCTAAAATGGTGTCAGGATAATCAAGCTCAAATTAAAATGGATATCTTAGCCACACACCACAAAGCCAAAAACTTCAGCAAATTCTGGAAGTGCACTAATAAAATCGGCCCTAAGTCTAGTCTTCCTGCAAGTGTGGATGGAGCGTGCGAGCCGGCACATATTGCTAATTTGTTTATGGAGCGTTTTAGGGTTAATAGCCCTCTGGGAGACGGATCGCGGGTGGTCGATGCTGAGGTCCATTCGAGCGAGGTCCCTGTCCGGTTTACTTTCACGGAGGTAAAGAGTGTCATTCGATCAATGACTCGAGGGAAGTCACCGGGACATGATGGCCTCAGCATTGAGCACCTGCAGAATGCTGGTGATCACCTGCCTCGGGTACTGAAAATGTTTTTTAATCTGTGCATGAGCCACTGTTATCTTCCGGATGATCTTATGAGGACTATCGTGGTTCCTATTGCCAAAAATAAAACGGGTGATGCCTCTGACGGGTCCAACTACAGACCGATATCCCTAGCGACGGTGTCTGCTAAGGTGCTGGACGGACTGCTTGATAATCTTTTGTCTAAGCATGTCAAATCGCAGGATGCACAGTTTGGTTTTAAACCGATGGTGTCAACTGAGAGTGCGATTCTGTGCTTTAAGCAGACCGTCCAGTACTATAAGGAAGGAAAAACACCTGTCTTTGCCTGTTTTTTGGACCTGTCAAGGGCGTTTGACATGGTCTCGTATGACATCTTGTGGGACAAGCTCGAAAATGAAACAAGTACTCCGAGGGGGGTGGTTAACCTGTTTCGTTTTTGGTATGGCCACCAGACCAATCAGGTCAGATGGGCGGGCGCGCATTCAGACATGTACAGGTTAAAGTGTGGCGTGAGACAAGGGGGTCTCAGTTCACCGAGGTTGTTTAACCTGTACATGGATGACTTGATCGCTAGGCTCAGCAGCACAGGTATTGGATGCTCAATTGCTGGTACCACTGTAAACAATATCAGCTATGCAGATGATATAATGCTGCTGTGCCCGGCGATCAGCGCTCTAGTCAAACTGCTGAAGATATGTGAGGAGTACGCGGTGACCCATGGCCTAATATACAACACCAAGAAGAGTGAGCTGTTGGTCTTCAATGCCGGCAAAAAAGAGTATGCGTCATTGCCTGCTGTGTGTCTGAGCGGAGTTCCTCGAAATAGAGTGTCGCGTTTTAAATATCTTGGGCACTGGGTCACCGAGGACCTCCAGGATGATGCCGATATGGAACGGGAGCGCAGGGCATTGTCGGTCAGATGTAATATGCTGTCACGTAGGTTTGCGCGTTGTAACGGGGATGTCAAAAAGACACTTTTCAAGGCTTTTTGTCAATCCTTTTACACGTGCAGCCTGTGGACGAACTACACTAAGAAGACCATCAATACCCTGCGCGTCCAATATAACAACGGCTTCCGTATATTGATGGGACTGCCACGTTACTGCAGCGCGTCGGGGATGTTTGCGGAGGCTAGAGTAGACGGTTTTAGTGCGATAATCCGTAATCGCACCGCCTCCCTCATGCGCCGAGTACGTGACAGTTCCAACAGCTTGCTACGTCTCATCTGGGAAAATCCTGCTTGTGCTCTATGGAGGCACTGCAATGACCTACATATGGGTTCTAGGGGCATAGTTTATGACTTAATGTAATTGAAATTTGATAATTTTGGACATTTGGAATTTAATTTATATTTATTGTGATTTATTGTGATGGAATTCAATTTTTAATATTTATTTCTTTTTATTGTACTGTGTGACATAATTTAATTTAGTTTTTATTGTATTTGTGTTAATTTAATGTAATTTGTATGTGGTTTTAATTTAATTTATTATTTTGTATGTAATTTTATGGACTTGTGGTCTGAAATAAACGATTTGAATTTGAATTTGAATGATGGGCTCATCAAGCCTATTGAGGTAGGAAATGGAGTGGCAAAAGCCTTGCGTAGAGTGGAGGACGAAACGAATGCTCTAAACTAAATTATGACCTCACAAAAATAGGCCATCGAAGGTGGGGCATACGATGCGACAAACATACCGCGCATAATGTTTGACGTCTAACATTATATTTAAGCCAATCAAGACTTTGATTTGCCAATTACAAACATTTAAAATAACGGAGTTTTATCAAATCTCATTCATCAATAGAGATATTTTCAGCGAATACCCAAGTAACACAGGAAGCATTATAACATATGAATAGTTAACTTATTTCGAACTTAAGGACCGTATAAACTCTTATATACGTTCACCGAGCAACTTGTCGCATTATATGATGCTTTGAGCTGTATAACGGTTGTATAATGGCATATCTAAATGCTTTTGTAAAGCCTTTAGCTTTAGTGCAGCAAACCACAACGCAACTGTACAGCTTTCGACTGTTTAAAAGCACTTAAGTGCTTTAGGTTCTACAATAGCATTATATAATGCTTTAAGCTGTATAACGGTTGTATAATGGCATGTATAAATGCTTTTTTAAAGCCTTTAGTTTAAGTACAGCGAACCAAAATGCAACTGTACAGCTGAATGCTGTACAGTTGCGTTTTGGTTTGCTACACTAATGCTTCGGTGTGGTTTAGTGCCTTAGGTTCTACAATAGCATAAATAAATGCTTAATGCTGTTTATGAGCATGAATATTAGCCATTATAATGCCACGTAAATCCGGTATACAGCTTTCAGCTATTTTTAATGCCTTAGGGTGTACAATAGCATTTATAAGTAGGCAATACGTTCCTAATGCAGTATAATAGCAATAATATAAACCATTATAAAGCCAAGTAATTCACTATAAGGGGCTGTTCATAAACTACGTCATTTCAAATGGGGGGGGGGGTCTGGACATCGGATGATGGTAGCATGACGTAGGAAGGGGGGGGGCGGTCATTCCGAAGATCACATCATCAATGTGTAAAAAAAGGAATGAAAGTCGTGTTTCTATAAACTTTTAATGCTATAAAATATTATCTACTAAATAGTTTTTTATTTTACAATTAAGCTTAAAACGCATTTTTTTTACTGACGTCACTTTATTTGGCAGCTTTACTATCAAAAAATTGATGACGTAATTTATGAACAGCCCCTATACAGCTTTTAGCGGTTTTAGTGCCTTAGGTTCTACAATAGCATAAATAAATGCTTAATGTTGTTTAATAGCATAATTATTCACGTGTAATGCTGTAGGCATAAATAAGGCATTTTTTAAGGGTCACTGAGCTGCTATTGGACTAAGAGCTAGCCACGTCAGATATGACAAAATAATGAGAGCAACAAAACCCGTCTGGTTAGATTGCTATACTATTCTTATTGCTAGATCCTGGCATCTGGCAGCTTTTAATGGGTGGAGGTCACAGTGACAGACTAGCAAAATGTTTTAATTGGAAAATAGTAATACCAAACTAGGTAAAAATTGCCGAAGTTGTCTCAGTTATAAAGGACAGGGCCTATATTTTAAGGGGCTCCCTGGCGCCAACGACCTTGGATCTGATTCCCTTAGTTTTCTAATTATTTATATAGCTTATCATTTTATCAGTAACGGCTTTAAACAATATAGTATCCTATATTTACTTCAATATTCATTGTCCACGAGATATTTGACATCAAAGTCGAACCGGTTTAGGCTAAAAAAGTGGTTTTATGGTCATAAATTTTGTTTTAATTAGTTAAAAATTAAAATCTCTCTACAGTTTGTAGAGACATCAAAGAGGAACCCTAATATGTAGATTACGTATATGTAAGATTCTTTACACCATTCGAATATCGATAAAAGTGTTTTTTAGACCATATTTTAAAAATATCATAAAAAAATAACGGCTCATTTATTTCAAGATCCGGCTCTACATAATGGAGATAAAATATTCAAAAACCGATAGTCGTTTGCCTTATAATTCTATCTATAGTTAATATGTTGGAATATCGACTCAAAACTGGTCAAAAATCGATTAAAAAAAACGTTAGACCAAAAAATTTTGTGTATTATTACCATACATCGGGGTTTTCGGTGCGGGAATGTTTGACATTAGCCAAAGAGTAGGCATTAACTTAAAAAACAGAATGTACTCTAGCACGTTTCTACCTAAAGAATAATTGATCGAAAAAATCATAGGTATATACAATTTATATATAATAGCTGACTATTATGTATATATATTGTAGGTTCATATACCTATGACTTTTTCAAGTATTTTTTTATTAATTCATGTAATGACTGATCATTGTCAACCTCTTCAGTTAATCAAATAGTTCATAAATATCGGACGTCAAGATTAATATTTGACACTTACTATACCGTGTCTTTGTCTTAGGTAGATCTAGTTAATAAATTTCGGATATGCAATTGCATTTTTAAAATACTAAGTATATCAGTAGTAGTATAGTCAATACAAACATGCCTCTAAGAAAAAAAGCTCGTATCATAGTGTGTAAGCTATTCACAGAGAGGTAGTTATTCAGTAAGCATAATATGATATTTTCTCAGACTAACTCTCAACCTATCTGTTTATCTCTACTCTTTCTCAAATCGTTCCCGCACTGAAAACCCCGATGTATGATTATTACGGAAACAAAAACAGTAGGCGAAAACTATGAACTATATTTTATTATACATCGTTTGGCACTACTTTCTCGCAACATAAACTTTTGTATAATTTCTCTTAATATTGTATAGTATTTGTATAGTTTCTCATAATATTGCATCAAACCCAGATCTCTAGGATTTATTTTCTTGAAATGGTTTGCATTCTTTGACCTCCACTACTTTAAAGCTGCGAGATGTCCAGATCTAGAAATAAGCATAATATACCAATCTGACTAGAGGGGTTTGGTTGCTCTCATTATTGTCATATCCGACGTGGACGGGGCTAGCTCTCCGTCTATATAGACCAACGCCATTTTGTAAATAATAAATAACCTAAAAATAAAATCATGCGGACCTATTTATACAAGGAAAATACCTATATAATAAAGAAATTACTTAATTTAAGACTGCTCAACCAACACTATTATGTTAATAATGCAAAACTCGTTCTATACGAGGATTACACAATTGTTTTGCTTATTTGACGCATATCTTTTTATAATATTTTATAGCAAAACCACAATAAATCAAAGGCGCGAAAAATTTTCAATGAAACTTATATACACATTTACAGTAAACTACATTGCGCAGTAATATTTGAAGGATATAATAACGTAAAAGTGTCAAAAACTTTTATAAATTTTGTTAGGATGCAAACAAATATGACGTGTCACTCATTCAGTTTTTTGTACCGTCTTCGTCCATTTTATATTGCGAGACAAAGTAGTTAAATCACAACGTTCATTGTATTATAACATTTGTTCCGTCGGTATTAGAGACGTTTTTGCATTGACGTAAGGTTTATTTTACTACACTCTTATGCTAGTATAATGCGTTTGTATTGCGATCGGCAAGTTAATCGAAAGTACTTATGCTTCTTTACTGCGATTAGCAAGTTTTTTGGCCGTATTAAGGCTTCTTTAATGCAGTCGGCAACTTAATAGAGCGTACTAATGCTTCTTTGAGGCGATTGGCACTTTCCATGACAACGATAATGCTAATAGCGCAGACATAATGCGCCTGCAATGCTATTAAATGACCTGTATAGGATCTCAAGCTGGGTAATTTGTGCCCATTTAAGACCTATATCAGCACTATAAACGTTTATAATGCTACTATAAAACGAACTCAAAATGCTAAAAGCATACAGATATGCTGTAAGACGGCCGTTATACTGCTTTGATGTGTTACTTGGGTAACGACGTAGTTACCTGAAAAATTTTCGTAAAAGATATCAAGCACTTTAAAAAGTCACTTGCGTAATTGTTTCTTTCAATTCTTCTGATGTTTTCAGTAAATAGCATTTCTGGGACTGGAATAAGCATACCTATTCTCATATTATATTTCACATACAAGCTTAAAAATTAAAACGGCTAATAAAATATAATCCCCACATCGACCCAGTAACCTAATGAGAGTTTCGGACATCGCATAATAGTCCCCGTCCCGCGGGAGATCCCGGAATCCCGTTTCCCGGGACCTTTAATGGCACTTTTAATGAATCATAAAGGAGACCGAATCATTTCGTGTGGGACGCAATAAAATGAACCCTTGATGAGATTTATTTGTTCTGTAGTAGACGTGTGCGCCGCCATAAAAATCCGCGGCGGCTGCGCGCCGGGAATTTTTAGCGGCGTGGCTGAGCCACGCCGGCGTCAAGGTCGCTTCTGCCTACGGTACTGCCAAGGTCACTTTTGCCTCGCAAGGCCCACGTTTCGCATTAAAAATATGTTAAATATCAAAAACTTTTTAGGAATAAGGGACATATTACTAAAACGATATACAGGGTGCCATCTGAGACGTGATCAGTTATATGTTTTTCTAACTCCATAAACAACTAGCAGTTGAATGCCCCAACTTTTACTAAAATCAGACATTTTTTTTCTTTTTTTTTACATGTTTTTGTAATTTATTTTTCTTTCAAAAGTGATAATATTAGTGTAAAAAAGTTTTATAACATATTTAAGGTAAAAAAAAAATATTAAATTACATTTTATCCGGAATAAATGACAAAATTGTTATTAACGACAGTTCCATTTCAAAGAGGTAATTCAATTTACTTATTTAAATATTCTAATAAGTAGTTTAAATATCCCGAAAACCCCGTCAAATGAAAAATAAATTACAAAAACATGTAAACATTCAACTGCTAGTTGTTTATGGAGTTAGAAAAACATATAACTGATCACGTCTCAGATGGCAGCCTGTATAATGCCGTTTGCTTCAGTCCTGCCTATTTTTCGAAAAACGCTTTAAGTTGATGTTTTTCATAATTGTGATAAATTAAGATCCTTTTAAAGCCAACTCCATCTAGCCAGTGGCCGAGAGACTGGACTGAATCCATGGTTATACCTCTCCATAAAAAAAGGCTCGACGCTAAAATGTGACAACGATAGAACTTTGTCTATTATATCGCATACCAGTAAAGTATTTCTTTACATCATGAATTCGCGATTGACAAAGTTCCTGGAGCGGCAAATACTTGCAGAGCAGGCTGGCTTTGTATCTGGGCGCTTTGTATATACACGGGAGCAGATTTTCATCGTGCGCTAGATCATCGAGAGATGTCGTGAATGGAACAAGCCATTAGTCCTATGCTTCATAGATTACGCCAAGCATTCGACTGTGTTAGATGGAAAAACATGCGGTACGTGCTCCTGGAGATGGGTGTCCCTGCTCACCTCATTGAGAACTTGTACGCCGAAAGTACTGCCGGAGTGCGCATCGAAAACACCTTGTCGGACCAGTTCAAGCCGGAAAGAGGAGTAAGACAGAGCTGTATATTGTCTCCGAAGATCTTTAATATCTACGACATCTTACGTAAGGTCACCGAGAACTGGGACGGTGGCATATCAATTAGCGGCAAAACGATCTGCAACCTACGCTATGCTGACGACACAACGCTCTTGGCTTCCAATAAGGAGGAGATGTGTCTTTTGTTCCGGCGAATAGAAGCGGAGAGCATCGAATTAGGACTTCACGCCAACCATGCGAAAACCAAGTTAATGTTCGTACACCGGAAACAGTCTCCTTCACGAAGCCTAGAACTGAAAGACGAAAGAGACTTAAAATAGCGAAGGGTGCTATGACTTGGTTAGATAGGATCTGGAGAGATCGCGGCATAGGTTAGACTTGTGCGTTCCCTGGTGTTTCCAATTTTTCTATACGGTTCTGACACTTGGACTATCAAGGCAGACGCGTTTGAGATGTGGTGTTGGCGACGGCTTTTACGGATACCTTGGACTGCGAAGCGCACTAATCAGTCCATACTAGAGGAGCTACGCATAAAACGCCGGTTGTCTACGACGTGCCAGGATCACATACTCACATACTTCGGACACCTCTCTCGACGCTCCTTGGATAGCTTGGAGAGAATCATCATGACGGGAAAAGTTGAAGGCACAAGACTAAGAGGCCCTCCCCCTGCAAGATCGTGTGCCCAAATCACTGCACCCATTGACCCATGCAATTAAAACTGCAAGAAGCCATGCGCTTAGCGAGGGATAGAAGGACCTATGGAGGAACCTGGTCTTCAACAGAAGGACATGATCCTCAGCTCTCGAGGGAACGACTAGTGATGATGAAGATCCTTTTTTGACTCGCAGTAGGTCCAAACATACCGTTCAGTTTTAAGGATCAATCCTGCCACCGAAAACACTTCTTTTCTCAGGATAATTGAGTTGGTGGTACAATTTTGTGGCAGATTTATTATTTTCGTTACTAATCTTATTAATTACGCCATCGAGTTCATATTTGTTAGGTGAGTGGTTAATCATACTCATTTATTAATCTCCCGAAAGAGAGGGAATTGACCAAACCCTAAATATTTAAATGTGTAGATGTTTTCATGGTTTAATTCGTCAATATACGTTGTAAAATTTTCAACTGACTTTCCTTCATCGGTAATTGTCATTGGCTAATTTTTGCCGAATTCTGAAATTTTGGCCAACGGCGTGGATTTTGAAATCCGCGGCGGCGGCGGCGGCGTGGGTCCCACGGCGCGGCTACGCCACGCCGGCGCGGCGCACACGTCTATTCTGTAGTCATGAGGCGACCATTGTTTTTAGAACGAGACTCAAAAGCAATGTACATAAGGTTTCTATGGACGTTTCAATACAAAAATATCACTTTAATTTTGTCGCTTTGGGTAAGGAAATTAAATTACGCTTGAAAACACAATTTACTTTAATTTCCTAACTTGTATTTAGTAGAGATACTTATAGCCGGGTAATAGCGTTAATTCGTAGCATTTCGCTCAGAAAAAAATGTTCTGTACTTGGCACAGGCTTTCTGACAAAACATGAAGGTTAGCTGTAGTAGTAGGTACTTTAAATTTATTTGCACTAACACTTTCAGCTTCAATACAATCATCCTTAATGAATTTAAACTTTCGTGAGACATGTTAACACTATTATCACTTCATGCAGCTGTACTCACTTGTGTTTATTCACTACGCGCGACTTGTTTCGGAGAGCTTAGGTCTCCATCCTCAAGCACTAAGAGTCGATGGCGCGGCCCCGCAACGGCGAGTCGCGGATCGGTTTGCCCAGCACTCTTAGTGCTTGAGCATGGAGTCCTAAGCTCTCCGAAACAAGTCGCGCGTAGTGACTAAACACAAGTGAGTACAGCCGCATGAAGTGGTAATACAATAATTCTTCAACGAAAATCAACTAGAATAACTTTGTGTTTTGGAATATAAGTGTCGCTTAGTTAATTATCAACTCATTTACCATTTTATTCCACCAGAGATGAGCAAGGATACGTTACGAGGAATGAGGAATTAAGAACCAATCTTAGAGCTGCGTTGTGCGAGGATAAATAAACAAATGAAGTGATTCTATTGATGCTTAACCAGGGACCGGAACCGGTAACCATTAAAGGGGTATTAGATTGGGTATTTGATAGAGTTGTTTTTAAAAACCCTATCAATTCGGTAAGCGTATCGTTTGACTTACCCGAACGAAAGGCTAACCATGTCAATACAGTTAATTCGGGTAAGTGGTTACAACCCAGCATATGGTTTCCCTATCAGATAGGGTTTTTTAAATGCGATTAAGCTATTTTAAACTCTGTGACCAATACATTTGGCTTATTTATTATTCGAGCACCCTACGAGCTAAGCGCTGCCGGTATGGCGGCACGAGCGAGCCTACAGACAAACAAGAATCTTTTTGCGTATGTTTTCGTACTTACGCCTTTGATCTAAACGCTATTATTGCTTGTTAGTGCGCTAAAAGATCGTTGTGTGGTGCCGGTGTTTTTGTTCTTGCCATTCGAAGGTGACGGCTCGTGTCGATTGAATCTTAGACCCAGGCTTATAGGAACCAAAATCAAATGCATATTGTGAAGTGTTAAAATATATAATTTTGTGTTATTCTAGTTATAGGTAGTACTTTGTTTCAATGGCTCCAGCAAAATGTTACGCCGTTCACCGATACTTCTAGTATAATGAAACGATCAATATCAGTCATTGTTGGACACTCAAGAATAAAATGATTATCTGAGAAAAATATCGTCAGAATAAACTTATGTTGATTGTATTCCCGTTAAAATGATTCAAAATAATTTCGTCGGGACTAATTCATATGCGAGAAACTGTAATAAAAATAATTGATTCTTAACAGAATTATTTAATCATGCTTTTTATTTTAAATAATGTTCCGCGTATAGGAATGTATTCTGGATTTTTCGGTGTAAGAAAACATCGTGTAGAAACTGGACCTAATCCCAATAAGGCGTAGTTTCCCTTATGCCCAGCAAAAATTATATCTCTTTTAAAATCCACGGTAGGCAGATATACTCTTTTCACTTCTCATGCTCGTAAAGTTCGACTTTAAATTGTGCGTGGACGATATAAAATCGCATTTTAAGCTCTAGGGCATAAAGTAAAATTTTCTTCTAAGACCAAGAATGTGGCTCAACAGCCAAACAGAGTCAAAATATATTGCACAATTTAATTGAACAGTAAAATTTCGTAGAATACTGAAACTTGTTCTTTTATTATATTCTTGTACTCAGATATAATAAGCTTTCTGGCCCAGACAATTCCTATTGGATGGGATTTTTTTTTTGTATAGATCAAAGTGTCAGGAATTGATACCAATAAAATTCATAAGTGAATATTGGGCGCTAAGGTGCCAAAAAAATGGTAAAAACCAGTTTTTCGCTTCTAGAGGAAAAACTACGGCTCCGACAAAAAATAGTTAAATGTAACAAATGTCCGCAATAAAAAAACAAAGAGAATGAGCCCCAGTAGAGCAAAATCTGTTTAGAGGATCGTCCGCAATTGCAAAAAACACGTTTTTTTGCAAATATTGTAAATTCAATAACTCGCGTTCCGAAAGTTCTGGAGAGCTGAAATTTGAATATGATGTCAGTTTTGTGGTCCTCTAACCACAGTTAAATGGTCAAATGAAAATATTGTAAACTTTTTGCAAACCGTCGAATTTTGCAAAAAGTGACCTTTTTTTAAATCGACTGGGAGGGTATTTTAATTTTCGAAAAACGTTATAATTTCGATTTCTATGCATTAAGGAGGAGTTGAACTACAAATTTCCAAGTTTACAAATCATTTGACAAAGAATAAAGTTGTTTAAATAATCTATGAAGTGCCAAATAATAATAAAAATAGTCAATTTTAGTCTATGAGTGTAAAATAATTTTGTCCAGCTAGATCGGGCGTTTGGGCCATAGTGCGCCGCTGCCGCGCGCGCAAAAAGTGTCTGATCTTCATAGATTATTTAAACAAGTTTATTCCTTGTCAAATGATCTGTAGATTTGGAAATTTGTAGTTCAACTCCTCCTTAATGCATAGAAACTGAAATTATAACGTTTTTCGAAAATTAAAATACCCTCCCAATCGATTTAAAAAAAGGTCACTTTTTGCAAAAGTCGACGGTTTGCAAAAAGTTTACAACATTTTAATTTGAACAATTAACTGTAGTTAGAGGACCACAAAACTGACATCGTATTCAAATTTCAGCTCTCCAGCACTTCCGGAACGCGAGTAATTGAATTTACAATATTTGCAAAAAAAATGTGTTTTTTTGCGAATTGCGGACGATCCTCTGGACTGATTTTGCTCTACCGGGGCTCATTCTCTTTGTTTTATAATTGCTCACATTTGTTACATTTAACTATTTTTTGTCCGACCCGTAGTTTTTCCTCTAGAAGCAGAAAACTGGTTTTTATCATTTTTTTGCACCTTAGCGCCCAATATTCACTCATAAATTTTATTGATATCAATTCCTGACACTTTGATCTATACAAACAATTTTTTTCCCGTCCAATAGGAATTGACTGTACTTTTTATGATTTTTCCGCTAATTTTATCTGAGTATTGCTATAATTATTTGAATTGCGTGTTTTCTATAATTAAATAAATGAAATCAAATAAAATAGGAGTTGATAATAGTTTAGAAATGCCCCGAAATGTTTTGATGACTTGGCAGAAAATTTCTAAATTCACATGTTAAAAATTCAAAAAATATATTAAAAAATTAATTGGTTGGAACCATATTTGTTTTCATTGTAATATTTTTGTTACAACTTGAAATTGTTTTACGATTACCGATAAATAATTTCCTCGCAAATGAAGTGAAAATTAGAGTGTAACCCTCGTCCATAAAACTCATTTTACACTCGACTTTTAAACGCCTCGCGTAAAATCGTACGTTTTATGCACTTGTTGTACAATCTACTATTATAATATAATAAAAATAAAAATTAAATAAAAATGAAAATTAAATGAAAATAAAACGCAAACGAAACGAAAACGAAACGAAACGAAACGAAAACGAAACGAAAACGAAACGAAACGAAAACGAAACGAAAACGAAACGAAAACGAAACGAAAACGAAACGAAAACGAAACGAAAACGAAACGAAAACGAAAAGAAAACGAAACGAAAACGAAACGAAACGAAAACGAAACGAAAACGAAAACGAAACGAAAACGAAACGAAAACGAAACGAAAACGAAACGAAAACGAAACGAAAACGAAACGAAAACGAAACGAAAACGAAACGAAAACGAAACGAAAACGAAACGAAACGAAACGAAACGAAAACGAAACGAAAACGAAACGAAAACGAAACGAAAACGAAACGAAAACGAAACGAAAACGAAACGAAAACGAAACGAAAACGAAACGAAAACGAAAACGAAACGAAAACGAAACGAAAACGAAACGAAAACGAAACGAAAACGAAACGAAAACGAAACGAAAACGAAACGAAAATAAAATAATGAAAAAAAAAATGAAAATAAAATTTAAAAAATATTATACACTGAATTTTTTTAAATATAAAATGAAAAAAAATATATATATGTATACACGGTGAATCTGAGTATCCCGACAGATTTTAACCATAAATTCCTGATAATTGACTGATAAATAACTGACTGAGACTAAAATGTCGTATAAACTTTTCTGGAATTAGCCTAGTTTCAGAGTTCTTCTTCCTTGTCGTTACACTCTTTACAGAGTGGTCGTGGCCAAAATGTACTAATTTATTTTAATTGACAGTTTTACCAATAACATTTATGTTCAAAAGCATTTTAAAAATCCGAAAAATGAAAAAAAAAATTTTTTTGGCGAAATCTACCAAAATTCATAAAACATTTATTACTCCTTATGACCTCAGGAATTTATGGTTGAAATCTTTCGGGTTACTCAGATTCACCGTGTATAATAATAATAAAAAAAAACCAGTCCATCTTGAATTTTAAAACAGATATAATTTATACACCCCGAATAATTAACCGAAAATAACTACCATGACTATTTTTCAGTAAAAAGTATATACCATCGCCACCGCCATCTTGGATTATAAAACAGAAATAATTTTCGAAATTACATCCCCTAATTATAAATATTAATTATTTGAAACGGGGTATTTACCTCGCACCCGAGATATCGGGTGCCCAATAACGCTAATATACATGGTAAATACCCCGTTTCAAATAATATTTATAATGTGAATGACCATGTGAGCTTAAAAAATCGTATATCCCATAATTAGCTGAAAACGACTACCAATCCCTACGCCAATCCATGGGATTAGGTTGCCAAGCGGACCACAGGCTCAACTGAGCCGTGGCAAAAGCCGAAACAAACTCTAGGAGGATGAATATTGGTTTGTGTCAAATCGATTTGAATATGAATAAAAATTGTGTTTTTATTCAAAATAATTATTGCCCATCTCATCAGTACGTGCGAACTATGCAAAAATAAACTGAAGGTAAGACACATTTCTTTAACAGAAATTCTTTAATTTAAAGTTGTGTACGTGAGCAGAGGACAGGACTGTGAGTGTGACTTTTCCAGAATGAATAAACGACAGCAAATCTTATATTTACTCAATTTGTTCCGCCGCCACCTCTCCTTTTCCATATCAAATGAGAAAGATAGAACTGCCTGCCTGCGTGGAAAAGAGACAGGAAAAGGGTAGCCCTATGATAGGGTAAGCGGTAAATATTAAAGCTATCTTTACCCCATTCGACTCGGAAACCACATTGAAAAGGGTTAAGCCTATTCAAAATGATTTCCATATCGATAGGGTAACCCAATGATAGGGTAACCCTATCATTAGGGTAAGACTTTAATAGGGTTACCCTATCGAAACGATTAATCAAATGAAGGGGTTTTCCGGTCCCTGTGCTTAACAAACACATTCTTCCCAACGCATCCTCGCTCAAGTCTGGTGGAAACGCAGCCTTAGAACAAGGTTACCGCTTATATCAGAAAACGAACGTGATGTGAGAGAGAAATCGCTTTTTAGCGCTTGAATTGCCTGACAATGTCAGATATGATAACAGGCAATTCGATTGCTAAGATATACGTTAAGTTTAAAGCAGAGGTTGTTAACCAGTGATCCGCCGACCACTGGTGCTCCTTGAAAGCACCTAAAGTAATTTAAAACATTTAAGAAGTTTCAAATGTAAGTAAATGATATCATGAATGCAATAACGACTCTCAATCAAGTATATTGGTCTGTTATCAAAACAGTGCGCACAATCCTTTGATCCCTCTTAATTGAATGGTAGTCGCTACCTGGGGTTGATCATCACCAAATGGCTGTGTGGCCACGGCACAGGAGGAAGCGGGTCACCAAACGAACAAATAAATGTTAGTTTTGTGAGCTCTGTCCGGCTTCTGTGATGTTCGAAAAGAGAACAAATTTTCATCATCCTTTGATCCCACGTAATTTAATAGCTGACCAGAGACCAGACACTGTCATAATGACATTATTTCTCTACTCATCCTTCTCATCCATATCCATACAATATTATAAATGGGAAAGTGTATGTGTGTGTTTGTTTGTTCGTCTTTCACGGCAAAATGGGGCGACGAATTGACGTGATTTTTTAAGTGGAGATAGTTGAAGGGATGGAGAGTGACATAGGCTACTTTTTGTCTCTTTATAACCCCCCACCTTCCTTAAAATGAGGGGTGGGAGTTTGTATGGAGAATTTAACGCGAGCAAAGCCGCGGCCAAAAGCTAGTTCTTCATATACATAGAAAAGGACGGGTACAGAAATAACAACATTATTACTGACAGTGTCTGGACCTCTAATGATTATTTCGGAGATGATAATCGCTTTGTGGACTGGCATATGTCCACACACAGGAGCGAGCGGATTACAGGTTATACTAGAGAAATCACTCCATACAAAGCCGTATAGTTGTACAGTCACCTGCAATAGTATCTTTCTCAACGAAGGCCGCAAAAATACCTGATACAATCTTATTTGTAGGGCCGTAAGAGCGTGTCACACGTGACTGTACAACCACTCTTGCCTTAGGCTGCGTTTCCACCAGAGATGAGCCAGGATGCGTCGCGAGGAATGTGTTTGTTCACAACTTTTAGCTTCGCCGTAGTCGGGTAAAAATAATTTGTATAAAGGCAGTCTAAAATTTGCGGCACTGTGACGAGAGGTCTTTTTGATCTGTTAAAATCTACCAATAAAAGAAAATGCTAGAGCACTCGCTACGGACCTGCCACCTGGTGAAAAAATCTATACCGGAAACCCTTATTATGCTGTGAAACAAAAATGTTTTCGTTATTTCTAAGTAAATCTTGTACCAAACGACGTAATGTGATTGTATCAAAGCCTCAGCCCCTACAACCTTAATTAAACCAAATTTAACGGCCCAAGAGGTCCCGCAATCTTGGAGAGGGCTCGTGGGTCATTAGTTTGTTACGTCATTCATATAAATTAGGTGATATGGTCCTCAGGTGTTTTTGCGTAAGATGCTTTTGTATAGAGTCATAACCAATGTGACGATAGGGCAGTAAGAAAGCGAGAACGCTGCGATGTGAATCACTGCAGGCAGTGAGATCGAGCGAGATGTCAAGTTTAATAAGTTTCGACTCAATTGGCACGTTGGTTTCGGCTCCATTACAGTCTTTAAATATAAATATAATAAATATAAATATTATGGGACCATCTTACACAAACCGACCTAGTCCCACAGTAAACTCAATAAGGCTTGTATTGTGGGTACTAGACGACGATTTGTATAATAGATAGAGGAAACATCCATAACTCAGGTACAAAAATCTGTGATCAACACACAAATAAATTCCCTTATCAGGATTCGGACCCGGGTCCTCCTGCTTCGTAGGCAGGGTCACTGCATGCCGACTGGGCTATGAGGCCGTTAAACAACGCCAATGTGTCATAATGAGTTTTGCTCACAGCGCCAAGGACACCTATAAGCGTTATGGCGTATCAGGCGTATGCTGTCAAAGTAACCTGCATACTTTTCACTCTTTCCAATAAGATTTCTATTGGCTTGCTTGCATCCGGGATCTTGGCGTGTGAGTGGCTTTTTTGTACATGACGTATGGCGTTCAAAGTGTTAAAGCGTGCTGCCAGAGCTGAACGAACGTCGTTAACCGATTTCTGGCACGTCTAGTGCTTGAAGATGGAGGCCTAGGCTCTCTGAAACTTCTCGCTCGTCGTCACTAAATACACGTTCCACTGAATAATAATCATCACCAGCTACTATTTTATCCCCTGTTAGACTGGGACCTGTCACAAGAGATTTTAGGCTATTAGTCCTCGTTCTTATAATTTGGATAATAAAACCCTATTGTCCCTAATAATACCAAAACTAAATTGCTAAATTTAATTTAGTACCTCCGGTTTTAAACCTTTGCTAAAGTGAACTTTAGCAAACATCCCACAAACTATTACAGAACTGCGAGCCAGCCCAAACAGTCAAACTTACTCGATACGTCAGAAACCAAACAGTTTGAGACGCCAGTTACGAACTACGACGATCGGTAGTGCACAAACACATTACTAGCACAAGTTGAGGTAATACTAAAGTCTCGCCCACGCTTTAAAACCTTAGCATTAAGGCACATAATCACGTATCAAGGAGTCGGAGTTAAGTCACTCTGGCTTTCAAAGTGATGGTTTGGTAGTAAAGTCGTAACCGACTAAACCATTATACTGAAATAAGTCTTTCTTGTGTTAAGCTGGTATATTTCTTGTGTTGACGTTGCGGAACTGAGAATTTATCTATATAGTTGTTAGTTTACATTGACATTGTTTACACGAAGTCTACGATCTATAATTCTGTATACTTTCAAGTCGAGTAAAATGAAGACAAGTAAGTAACTTCGTATGAAAAACCTACTTCCAGTTCTACAGTGAACTGTGTGAATTTATTGTACCTGAGTACGTTTTGCACAGTTGATAAGTCTTAAACACTTACATTTTATGTCCTGTTTACAATCTTATTTTGGTAAATATATATAGCCTCCTAGCTCAGTCGGTAGTGACCCTTACGAAGCAAGAGGTCCCAGGTTCGAATCCTGGTAATTATTTGTGTGTTTACTCATATCACAGTTTGTTCCTGAGTTATGGATGTTTCTGTGTAGTTAAGTATTTATCTATATCTATATGTTACATATATCGTCGTCTAGTAACCATAACACAAGCTTTATTGAGTGTCCTATTATATTTATTTATTTATTATTTATCAATATATTTTCCCCGGTACCGCAAAAAGTCCGGGGGTCAAACTTTCAACAAAAGCTCGATGTTTCCTACATATACAGTTAGGTGCATAACTGAACCAATGTGCATCACTTTGACATGTTTCTTTCATTATTTCAGAAGAGGCTAGTTATTAAGTTACTATTTTATTATTAATTGGTAACAACGCTAATAAACTTACTGACCTATTATGTTATTGTAGATAAAAATAAACATTTTCTCTATTAGATAATATTTGGTACTGACTCAGTTTTGCACCGACATCGTTAAATGAAGATAAGTCTTATCAATTATGAAAAAAATAAAAACTTTCAGGTTATATTTGTTCGTCTCGGTGTCAGCTATGTATCCATATGAAAGCCAATTTCGATTCATTGCATTCACAATCTTGATTTTTTTATTCGTCCATGATTTTGAACCAAAAACCGTTAAACTACATTTTTTTTATTTAACCCGATATTGATATTTTTCTTTTACACAACCAGGTAAGACAATTAGTTGAAATAGTACATTATATGCTCTTTAAAATGAGGTGTATGACTTTTATATCACTCACGTATTTTTATGGTTATCTCAGAATGAAGTCCGCTACAAAAATTAACTAACGAGAAAGTTGTTCGGCCATTTGCCTTGACTCAGTTTTGCACCTGACAATACATTGCCAGTAACTAATTACAAAAATAAGCCTGATTTAAATGTTTGATAACTAAAATAATGGTCGTGGAATTCCTTACTTTAAATGAGTTACTGAATTGGGAATGCCTAAGAAAAAATGAAATAATGGGAAAAATAAATTAGGTGAAATTTCACAGTTTTCGGTATGAAATTGAGAAAAATGTATAAGTCGGAAGAAAATAATTTGTGAAGCAGTTTTGTAGCGGTACCCAAGGATTAATATTTTACGTTTAGAACTTTTATGTAACTTTGATTGTTATCAAATTATTTACATTTTACTAAGGTACTAATTTTGACTCAGTTATGCACCTAACTGTATAACAGGGCAACACACTCCGGTTAATGCCTTTCCTCGAATTCTATACCAACATGCCCAGACCACAAATAAAACACAAAAACCGGTATTGATACACATTTTAAACCTCTACTCCTTTTGAAATACGGTCTGAAGTTCTGAAAAACGATAATGTGGTTTGCATATGTAAAATTCAAAAGGTTTCTTATTTCAGAAACTTTAAATTGAGATACGTGTAGGAAAAAGAGAAAAAAGGGAATATGTCAAAAGTTTGTAGCATTTTTGTTGTGTTGAAATAAAATCTAGGATCGAATGTTGTTACATATATATATATTCTACATACATGGAAAACCAACAGCATAATACATTAATATAAACTATAGTAGAATTACAAAGCTAATTACATTACAGGGTCTCACTTATAATTTTTTTACATAATATTTACAGAAAATGTTGGTATGCAATACAATAGACATTACTTAAATTGTGTTTTGTGAGAAAATCAGATCCAGAAAATCCACGCAATAATGCCTAATGACATCAACATACTAGTAACATTATACGCATTACTACAATGACTATGACACATTTACTAAAACATTTGTGCCCTAATAACATAAAAAACATGTACATACAAAGACCTTATCCCAATAACATAAAGTGCAAAATCGTATACAACTTTATGACTGCAACTCTGGCGAATAAGCCTTTATATTCCTAGAAAATCTGCTTTTCACGTAAAGGTGTGTGCTTTATGAGCCTTGACCCGGTTGTACACTAATATTCAAAATGTCGTAACCGCCGTTCATATCTGTACGCGAATGTCCTTGTAATACTGAAAGCTCGATTGCCAATTCTAAAATGTCTGAAGTCGAAGCAATGATTGGTTTTATATGACTTTTTGGATCTGCATCGACCGCACCTAGTCGTGTTATTACCATCACATACCGAGTACGGACTTCGACTATTCAAATGAACTTTTAGCGTGTTTGTAATTTTTTTTTTAATTTATCAAGACCTACCCTAACATTAAGTAATCGCATCAAAATCGCAGCAATTTTAAATTTTCCATTTCTTAGAAATAAAGGAAAAGTAGAAAAATCCCCTGCCTCAGGCGAGACTCGAACTCGCGACTTTGGAATACATACCCATCGCTCTGACCAACTGAGCTACTGAGACTCACCTGATGGAGTTCGAGTCTCGCCTGAGGCAGTGGATTTTTCTACTTTTCCTTTATTACTAAGCATTGTGGTATCGTTAGCAGACGTTCTGCTTAATACAAAAATATTTTTCCATTTAACGCATATATGCTCAGAGGGTAATTTTTGACGCTATGGAAAAAAACCGGCCAAGAGCGTGTCGGGCCACGCTCAGTGTAGGGTTCCGTAGTTTTCCGTCCGTCACAGTAAGTGACTTTATTTGAAAGCACGTCATTTCATTGTGATTTTGTAGAAATGACAGGTACAATAAACACCTGCTTATACGGTTAAATTACAAAGTTATTTTGTAACTTTTGACGTGACAACGTCTTATAATTCGATGGAGCCGGCTGCACGCACGAAAAAACATGACTCATGCGGCGTTACCTCGCTCTGAGGCGTTCCATTTAAGGCTTGAAGTGCAAGCGAGAGCGCGGAACGAGCGACAAAGAGGCACAATCGGCCTTCGCGTTCGGCAGCGTTCGACATCTGTCTCTCTCCTACTTGAGTGAGCGATGCGTCCGCGTGGACAGCTGCTATACAATAATGCATTTACATGTTTTCGTCAAGTATGAAATGAAGTGAAATAAAAATTTTATTTTGAAAAATGCAACCATTCCATCAGTATTTTCTTATGACGTTGTCACGTTCAACTATCGTCAGTAAACCGACTTTACAGACAACCGATTTTTTTTAAACTATTCAACCTATCAAGTTCAAAATAATTTTCCTATAAAGTTCTACTTTTGAGATTTTCTTCATATTTTTAAAACTTATGGTTCAAAAGTTAGAGGGTGGGGGACACATTTTTTTTTACTTCTGGAGCGATTATTTCCGAAAATATTTACATTATCAAAAAATGATTTTACTAAACCCGTATTCATTTTTAAATACCTATCCAACAATATATCACACGTTAGGGTTGAAATGAAAAAAAAAAATCACTCCCCACTTTACGTATAGGGGAGGTACCCTAATGAAACATTTTTTTCCACTTTTTATTTTACCACTTTGTCGGCGTGATTGATGTACATATTAGTACCAAAATTCAGCTTTCTAGTGCTAACGGTCACTGAGATTATCCGCGGACGGACGGACGGACGAGCAGACATGGCGAAACTATAAGGGTTCCTAGTTGACTACGGAACCCTAAAAATCGCTCCTGGTGATTGAAATGCGATTTAGAGTGGGCCTGTAACCTTAACGGACCTGGGTCGAAAACGACCCACCAGGCATATAAGGGTTAAGCCACAAGATGGCAGACCCACCAAAGAGCATGGTCCCTATCGACCTCCAGTTCTCTCGGAACTAGAGCTCACAGTATTTTGGTGTCCGAGCTTCCAGCTCTGTAAGCAAAGCGAACCAACTTCAACGCCCGCTAATAGTAACTTTTACCCTTTACACTTTAATTACAAAGTTTCAAACTAAATTGAATCTGGTATTTGAAAATCCAGTTACAGTCTGCAATTTGTGAATCGTGCAATCGAATAAGTCGAAATTATTTATTTATGAATTGCAAAAAAAGTACAGTCAGACTGCTGAAATACGACATGTTATGTATTTATTACGCAGAAACGTTTGTTAACGATACAACGACGGTTAGAAATAAAGAGTGTTTTTTCAATTTCAATGTGATGTTTTTCACTTCTCCTTTATTTCTAAGCATTGATTTTTGGTGTACTTATGAATAACCAGAGAAAATGCAGTAGTATGATGATATCGAGCAGATCTGATGATGGACGCCGAAGGTGGCCAAAGGAACAGGTGGTCAAACAAAGCAATCTCATTGAGTGTGTGCATTTAAGAATCGCCTTTATCTGTTTGCAGAAAAGTATGGTCGGCGTTAAAAAGTGGTAGGTATCAAAAATGATTTCGTTATCCTCCTCCTTGCATCGGTTTCCTCATCACTGAGGGTCGTGGTCATTAAACAGCTTCTCTCTGATGATCTGACGCCATCTTCCTCTATCTATCGCCGAGAGCATCGTGGACTGTAGTGTTGAGAGCTGAGCGAATTTCGTCAGACCAGTGTATCATTTCCTTAAATTGGCCTTAAACTGGGCTCCTGTATCTTGGCCGTTCACCTTAGATTTTGCCAGTGATGACCAGTTTCTGGAAGTTATCACTGTCTTTTCTAGCAACGTGCATTTCGTTATACAAAAAGGTTATTAACACAAATCTGAAATATCAAAGCTTTAATTGAAACTGATCCCAAGCAGCATACAAGTAGGTAAATACAATACACACACCAAGATTATTTTGATGTGCGCTTCGATTTTGAACTCTAATTCAACGCAGCAAAGTCTCCATTAGCAAGCACAGTCGCCGTCAACGATACACAACACTTTAGCACCCTATTCCAAAGGAGTAAAGTGCATATTGTAAACATATATTTAACGTTACAGGGTATGAGAACAGACAATGTGACAGGGTAACGTTACAAAGGCAATCAAATGCGTGTTATGATAACAAGGGAGGTATTGTGTGCTTTAGAATGAAAATTAATGCCTATTACGGATCTTGATGCTTGTTCAACGACAACACTTGTAACATATATCCTCTGTTTAGTAATGAATTATAATCACGAATAGTGCATTAAATTATTAATTTAAGAGTTAGGCTTGTCTTGAATTTGTATCTGTAGGAGAACTGTGAATATATTTTGCAAGGATAAATTATTCAAAAATCTAGCTAGTCTTACTAGCACGGTTATACCATATAGGCCAGTCAAATTGTAATCAATTTTTTTCTAAAAAAACAAAGCGCGATGTAAAGCTGCATTTTTGGTATGTTATTTGGGTCCCTTAGGAAAATATGAAACTGTATTTTGCAAGCAAAAAAAAGTTGTGCTCCTTGCGTAGTACGCAAAAAAGTGCGAAATTTTCACACTTTTTTTAGTTTTTCCAGCTTCATTAAAAAACTGCAAGTTTTTTGGAGCTAGATGCTTAGCAATGATTAAAGTTTATAAAATTATGAATAAATTGAGCCCATTCACACTACCCTACGTATAATAATTGATGAAATATGAAGCTTCAAAAAATGATATTTTTAAAAGAAATCTCGATTTTCTGAGTTTTTTTTTATGTTTACAGCTAAATATCACCACAAACGTTCATGCCTAGAGTCAAATTATAAAAATAAGTGATATCACATTTAATAACCTTTCATTTAAGCACTAAACGGGTTCAGTAAACCATATAGTTTCCTTGTAATTGTAAGAAAAATACGGAATCCTAAAAATATGAAAAATGTAACTTTTAAAAATATGGTTGATGTGTAATACACTTACCACTTATTTTTTTAATTTATATTCCACGACGGTGGCAAACAAGCATACGGCCCGCCTTGTGACAAGCAGCTACAACCGCAGACTACGAACGCATGCAACTCCAGAGGTGCCACATGCTCGCATCCTCCTCCTCCTTTTTTACTTACTTAAACCTAACTTAGCCTTTTATTCAATCAAATACAAACACTGAAAACATTGAAAAAATAATCAACCCAGCCGGACTTGAACCTGGCATCGATACGCCTTACCGGGGCTCAATCGCTTTACCAATTAAGCTATGGGTTCAGTTACTGAGTTGACGAAATTCTCAATGCCTTCAATCATCTTTTTGCATTTATTTTACATCGACTTTATAGCAGCCGTAAGCGACATCTAGGTGCTAACTACTAGAGTTAGATACCTTTCCCGCCGACCCTTTTACAAGTGTCACAACGGAAATAATAGATGGCGCTGCTATCAACTCATAATTATTTTACATGAATTTTAAAGTGGGGCATTCCACTCATACAATAGTATGTTATTCAATCAAATACAAACACTGAAAACATTGAAAAAATAATCAACCCAGCCGGACTTGAACCTGGCATCGATACGCCTTACCGGGGCTCAATCGCTTTACCAATTAAGCTATGGGTTCAGTTACTGAGTTGACGAAATTCTCAATGCCTTCAATCATCTTTTTGCATTTATTTTACATCGACTTTATAGCAGCCGTAAGCGACATCTAGGTGCTAACTACTAGAGTTAGATACCTTTCCCGCCGACCCTTTTACAAGTGTCACAACGGAAATAATAGATGGCGCTGCTATCAACTCATAATTATTTTACATGAATTTTAAAGTGGGGCATTCCACTCATACAATAGTATGTTATTCAATCAAATACAAACACTGAAAACATTGAAAAAATAATCAACCCAGCCGGACTTGAACCTGGCATCGATACGCCTTACCGGGGCTCAATCGCTTTACCAATTAAGCTATGGGTTCAGTTACTGAGTTGACGAAATTCTCAATGCCTTCAATCATCTTTTTGCATTTATTTTACATCGACTTTATAGCAGCCGTAAGCGACATCTAGGTGCTAACTACTAGAGTTAGATACCTTTCCCGCCGACCCTTTTACAAGTGTCACAACGGAAATAATAGATGGCGCTGCTATCAACTCATAATTATTTTACATGAATTTTAAAGTGGGGCATTCCACTCATACAATAGTATGTTATTCAATCAAATACAAACACTGAAAACATTGAAAAAATAATCAACCCAGCCGGACTTGAACCTGGCATCGATACGCCTTACCGGGGCTCAATCGCTTTACCAATTAAGCTATGGGTTCAGTTACTGAGTTGACGAAATTCTCAATGCCTTCAATCATCTTTTTGCATTTATTTTACATCGACTTTATAGCAGCCGTAAGCGACATCTAGGTGCTAACTACTAGAGTTAGATACCTTTCCCGCCGACCCTTTTACAAGTGTCACAACGGAAATAATAGATGGCGCTGCTATCAACTCATAATTATTTTACATGAATTTTAAAGTGGGGCATTCCACTCATACAATAGTATGTTATTCAATCAAATACAAACACTGAAAACATTGAAAAAATAATCAACCCAGCCGGACTTGAACCTGGCATCGATACGCCTTACCGGGGCTCAATCGCTTTACCAATTAAGCTATGGGTTCAGTTACTGAGTTGACGAAATTCTCAATGCCTTCAATCATCTTTTTGCATTTATTTTACATCGACTTTATAGCAGCCGTAAGCGACATCTAGGTGCTAACTACTAGAGTTAGATACCTTTCCCGCCGACCCTTTTACAAGTGTCACAACGGAAATAATAGATGGCGCTGCTATCAACTCATAATTATTTTACATGAATTTTAAAGTGGGGCATTCCACTCATACAATAGTATGTTATTCAATCAAATACAAACACTGAAAACATTGAAAAAATAATCAACCCAGCCGGACTTGAACCTGGCATCGATACGCCTTACCGGGGCTCAATCGCTTTACCAATTAAGCTATGGGTTCAGTTACTGAGTTGACGAAATTCTCAATGCCTTCAATCATCTTTTTGCATTTATTTTACATCGACTTTATAGCAGCCGTAAGCGACATCTAGGTGCTAACTACTAGAGTTAGATACCTTTCCCGCCGACCCTTTTACAAGTGTCACAACGGAAATAATAGATGGCGCTGCTATCAACTCATAATTATTTTACATGAATTTTAAAGTGGGGCATTCCACTCATACAATAGTATGTTATTCAATCAAATACAAACACTGAAAACATTGAAAAAATAATCAACCCAGCCGGACTTGAACCTGGCATCGATACGCCTTACCGGGGCTCAATCGCTTTACCAATTAAGCTACGGGTTCAGTTACTGAGTTGACGAAATTCTCAATGCCTTCAATCATCTTTTTGCATTTATTTTACATCGACTTTATAGCAGCCGTAAGCGACATCTAGGTGCTAACTACTAGAGTTAGATACCTTTCCCGCCGACCCTTTTACAAGTGTCACAACGGAAATAATAGATGGCGCTGCTATCAACTCATAATTATTTTACATGAATTTTAAAGTGGGGCATTCCACTCATACAATAGTATGTTATTCAATCAAATACAAACACTGAAAACATTGAAAAAATAATCAACCCAGCCGGACTTGAACCTGGCATCGATACGCCTTACCGGGGCTCAATCGCTTTACCAATTAAGCTATGGGTTCAGTTACTGAGTTGACGAAATTCTCAATGCCTTCAATCATCTTTTTGCATTTATTTTACATCGACTTTATAGCAGCCGTAAGCGACATCTAGGTGCTAACTACTAGAGTTAGATACCTTTCCCGCCGACCCTTTTACAAGTGTCACAACGGAAATAATAGATGGCGCTGCTATCAACTCATAATTATTTTACATGAATTTTAAAGTGGGGCATTCCACTCATACAATAGTATGTTATTCAATCAAATACAAACACTGAAAACATTGAAAAAATAATCAACCCAGCCGGACTTGAACCTGGCATCGATACGCCTTACCGGGGCTCAATCGCTTTACCAATTAAGCTATGGGTTCAGTTACTGAGTTGACGAAATTCTCAATGCCTTCAATCATCTTTTTGCATTTATTTTACATCGACTTTATAGCAGCCGTAAGCGACATCTAGGTGCTAACTACTAGAGTTAGATACCTTTCCCGCCGACCCTTTTACAAGTGTCACAACGGAAATAATAGATGGCGCTGCTATCAACTCATAATTATTTTACATGAATTTTAAAGTGGGGCATTCCACTCATACAATAGTATGTTATTCAATCAAATACAAACACTGAAAACATTGAAAAAATAATCAACCCAGCCGGACTTGAACCTGGCATCGATACGCCTTACCGGGGCTCAATCGCTTTACCAATTAAGCTATGGGTTCAGTTACTGAGTTGACGAAATTCTCAATGCCTTCAATCATCTTTTTGCATTTATTTTACATCGACTTTATAGCAGCCGTAAGCGACATCTAGGTGCTAACTACTAGAGTTAGATACCTTTCCCGCCGACCCTTTTACAAGTGTCACAACGGAAATAATAGATGGCGCTGCTATCAACTCATAATTATTTTACATGAATTTTAAAGTGGGGCATTCCACTCATACAATAGTATGTTATTCAATCCATCTATTATTTCCGTTGTGACACTTGTAAAAGGGTCGGCGGGAAAGGTATCTAACTCTAGTAGTTAGCACCTAGATGTCGCTTACGGCTGCTATAAAGTCAATGTAAAATAAATGCAAAAAGATGATTGAAGGCATTGAGAATTTCGTCAACTCAGTAACTGAACCCATAGCTTAATTGGTAAAGCGATTGAGCCCCGGTAAGGCGTATCGATGCCAGGTTCAAGTCCGGCTGGGTTGATTATTTTTTCAATGTTTTCAGTGTTTGTATTTGATTGAATAACATACTATTGTATGAGTGGAATGCCCCACTTTAAAATTCATGTAAAATAATTATGAGTTGATAGCAGCGCCATCTATTATTTCCGTTGTGACACTTGTAAAAGGGTCGGCGGGAAAGGTATCTAACTCTAGTAGTTAGCACCTAGATGTCGCTTACGGCTGCTATAAAGTCGATGTAAAATAAATGCAAAAAGATGATTGAAGGCATTGAGAATTTCGTCAACTCAGTAACTGAACCCATAGCTTAATTGGTAAAGCGATTGAGCCCCGGTAAGGCGTATCGATGCCAGGTTCAAGTCCGGCTGGGTTGATTATTTTTTCAATGTTTTCAGTGTTTGTATTTGATTGAATAACATACTATTGTATGAGTGGAATGCCCCACTTTAAAATTCATGTAAAATAATTATGAGTTGATAGCAGCGCCATCTATTATTTCCGTTGTGACACTTGTAAAAGGGTCGGCGGGAAAGGTATCTAACTCTAGTAGTTAGCACCTAGATGTCGCTTACGGCTGCTATAAAGTCGATGTAAAATAAATGCAAAAAGATGATTGAAGGCATTGAGAATTTCGTCAACTCAGTAACTGAACCCATAGCTTAATTGGTAAAGCGATTGAGCCCCGGTAAGGCGTATCGATGCCAGGTTCAAGTCCGGCTGGGTTGATTATTTTTTCAATGTTTTCAGTGTTTGTATTTGATTGAATAACATACTATTGTATGAGTGGAATGCCCCACTTTAAAATTCATGTAAAATAATTATTAGCCTTTTATATTATAATATTTAATTTTTTTTCACCGTACATACCAGTGCTTTATTAAAAAGTATAATCTTATTGCAAAAATAATAACTAAAATTTTTCAAACGTTAACATGACAACCCAATTTTGCCATTAAAGCGCTTATTATTTACATTTAGTGTTAATCCGAAAAGGGAAGTGTCGTGGTTTATATGGGAGCTCATACATTCTACGACACTTCTCATTCCGGACAGACTCATCCTTTTCATCGGACACTTTCTGATGGGAGGGAAAGAGAAATAACACATATATTTCTCTGTCGTTCTCACTAGAAAGTGTCTGACAAAGAAGAAAAACGTATTAAGCGCTTCAAACATCTTAATGGAAGAATGAGACGGATTTATGTAGCCCGTCCGGCTTTATCTATCATGTAAACATAAGACCGGTATTAGACATTGCACTATGTAGGGCCCAATCTGTTGTGTACCCTGCCTCTTCCTCCCCTCCTTCAGCTCCCTAAGGGCCCTGTCTCTTATTACACCTCCCAACCTGACTGATTGGGCCCTACAACTTGCTAAGTCTAATACCCGTTTAACCCTACCTCGCTTTTTTTTTAATATTCTACGTTTCGTTAATAACGTGTATTGTATAGCTCTTTGTAAAAAAAAACAAAAGCTTTATGTTTCGGAACGTAGTCAGTTTCCTGTATCAGTGTTGCCAAACTTTATGCATTTCGTTCAAAACTTTTACAAATATTTAAAAAAACATTAAATTTCTGAACGAAATATTGCATGAGTGCTGTCTTCTCTGTCTAATCGTAATAACTAATTTTAGAGGCAGTTTTGTATCTTTGAAAAAACTTATGTGAAAATGTTGTAATTCTAATTCATTTATCTATAATGTATTTATATATTGTGCGCCGAATTAGCAATGTCAATTCTGCCGGGCGCTTGTTTTATTTGTTGAAATACACTTAAAGAAGGTGATGTGATAGTGGTGAAAAAACTAGGTATCCTTACGTTAATAGACGTTAGTGTGAGGCGTGGTCTCAATGAAAATAAACATTATTTACAAGCATTAGATGAAGTCAGTGTGCACGATGCATGCAGGAAAAGATATACATCTCAACGGAATATTGAGGTGGCTGCTATTTTCCTACAGCCTAATGCCACTCATGAAGAAATAGCCGCTGCTGGAAATAAACTTCTTGTGGCTCTGTATGGAGGAGGAGCACTCACCAGCACTTTGCACACTCGCCGTTATGAAATCTTCGTACGATCAGCTGCTAACGCGAAGGTGCATCTAGCTCGTCTGCCCCCAACTGAAGAGGCTGCAGCACAACATGCATATAGAACATACCACCAGGTTCAGGAGTGGTTGGGAATAGAAAAAGTAACTACTGACTGGGGCAGGATTGCTACCAATCACTATTACAAAAAACCCAGCTCCCCAAACTCTCCTAAAATTTATATCATGTAAGTGCCGAAAAGGGTGCAATGGACGAGGTTGCACGTGTCAGAAAGCAGGTCTAAAATGTTCTATTCTCTGCCATTTCTGTCGAGGAAAGACATGCCTAAATACTCCTGCTATAGTTATCTACGACGACGAATCTGACAACGAAAACGAGAAAAACATCGATACATCTATATCAGTTGAAGAGTATATGATGTCTAAACGATTTGGAATACTTGAGACAATTCAACAAGATGCCCAACCGGCACCCTCAAAAAAAAGTAAAATTTAATTGATAGTAGCTATGCCATCGTATATTAGTTCGTTCTCGAGATCAGTACTTGGGAGATATAGGTTGCATTTTATTTCCCTGAAATTTATTAGAACAGTTAAAATATTTCTAGGAAGTCGATAAAGGAGAATGGACAAAAATGTATGGGAGCTGGGACCACCCTCCAATAGCGTTAAGATGTATGTCGTTCGATAGGTCTTGTCAATAGGAATAACTTTTGCTTTGACAGCTTTGTTGTCACAGTTGTCCGTTCAGAGATATATGACATTTAAGATCCGATCAGGGGTTATGATTAAGGGCCGTCAGACGGACACAACTGCCACCCATATTCACCCGGTCCATCCATAGTCAGCCGGTCCACCCATATTGGTGCACCATACAGAGTCATGCTCCTAAGCACACCCGCAAACAGTTTCCTGCAGGAGCTGTTGGGTCCACCTATGTTGGGCAGCAAGCGCCCCAGAGCCAATGCAGCTCCCACTAGCCGAGGGGCAAGCCTCGCGAAGTGCTAACGAAATTGCCAACCTCTGTCCAGGATAAGGCCCAGACATTTAATGTGGGGCTTAACCCGGACAGCTTCCCCTCCGACGGCAATGGTTGTGTCAGGGCCCAACCGCCATTTGCCGAAGACGATCGCCTCCGTTTTTGGGAGGGACACCTTCAACCCGAGGAGCTTTATGCAACCGACAGTCATTGCCGTCGCTACAGCCGCTCTCCGAAGAGTTTCTTCGGGCCGCTTTCCCTTCACGGCCACCATCGTGTCATCGGCGTAACAGATGGTGACCATGCGTGGCAGTTGTGTCCCTCTGACGGCCCTTAATTATAACCCCTGATCGGATCTTAAATGTATCTCTGAACGGACAACTGTGACAACAAAGCTGTCAAAGCAAAAGTTATTCCTATTGACAATACCTATCGAACGACATACATCTTAACGCTATTGGAGGGTGGTCCCAATCTGCCCATTCTCCAAAAAAAGACTATAACTTATTTGCTTTTCATTCATATTGCCCACAATTTCATGTTACGTTAGGCCCATACTTCAAAACATCAGTTAGGTATGCAATACGTTTTTTTATGTTCTCAAGCGGACTATAAGGTTTACTGACCCCGTTTTGGGCTTAAAGGAAAGGTTATTAAATGTACTATTACTTATTTTTTATAATTTTGCTTCAAGCGCGAACATCTGTGGCGATATTTAACTGTAACCATAAACAAAACTCAGAAAATCAAGATTTTTTAAAAATATATCATTTTTGAAGCCTCATATTTCATGAACTATTACACATAGGGTACTGTAAATGAGCTCATTTTATTCATAATTTTATTAAATTTAATTATTTATAAGCACCTAGTTCCAAAAAACTTGTAGTTTTTTAATGAAACTGGAAAAACTAAAAAAAGTGCCAAAATTTCGCAGTTTTTTGCGAATTACGCAGGGAGCACAATTTTTTTTTGCTTGCAAAATACAGTTTCATACTCCTCTAAGGGAGCCAAATAGCATACCAAAAATGCAGCTTTACATCGCGCTTTGTTTTTTTAATATACTATTTGACTGCTGTAATAGCCTACGGCCATATTCATAAAAAAACCTTAATCGGCGTCTGATCGTCGAACCCGGTGATACGCCGATTAGCCTTAATTGAGGTTTTTAAAAATGCTTGATTTATAAACACATATTATCCTGCTCATATCTGATCCACCGCTTATTGAAAGATTAGACGCGTTATGTTGGCACTTTTGGCAAAATCATAGACAAAAACCCGGTTTCATCGCAATTAAAAAAAAAGTTTGGCAGAACATGACACATGACAGCGGTAGTAGCGGGAAATGCGTTAAATTTTATTACGTATTTTGCATGTTACTACGGTTTGGATAAATACTTTTGTAACTAATTTTATATTAATGACTGTGTCGAGAAACATGAATAAAATTAATGTACCTACCTATAGTGAAGAAGAGAGACAGTAAACAATTGAAATGTAATAGTAGGAATGTGTTGTTACCTACGATGAATCACTGGACTAGTAATCAAAATAAGGTAAGAAAATCAATTAATTAATTGACTTATAACTAGGTTCGGACCATTTACAAAAGTATCTGCCCATGTCAGACCTATTTCTCAGTATAAAACTTATAAACAAATGTTAATTGAGAACTTGAAGAACTGAATATTACTTAGCGTGCTTACCCATTTCTTACTGCTTACAGTGTCGATGTCATGCATACCGGCGTTCAGAGAATGGTTGTATAGCTCAAGAAACAGAAACGAGAAGAAATAAGAGTGGTCACTGATCAATTGAAACCTGACAGCTGCTGCCACAAGTTGTAGTCTAGTAAAGGTAGGTAGTATTTGAAATTGATGCCTATTACAACATATCTGTACATTGGTTACCTATACATTATGTAAATATTTTAATAGTGCCAAAACCATAGTTTTATAAGTGCAAAATATACATTATTATTGTATGAAAGGCCTACAACTGCCTGTCAGAATAACCATAGTTGGGTCTTTAGCTCTGTCTTCCAGCATTTAGATACAACCAGATTTAAATGTGGTTTTCAGATCTGCTCTTTTTCAATTTGTACAGCCTTATGAATTATGAATATTGGTGTCGGTTAATACTCTCTATTTGCAAAGGTAGGTAAAAAGACAATGAACAAAATTATAATAACTTATATGGTCACCGCAGTAGGTACACTAAAATTAAATTACATAAAATATTTGAAAATATCTTTAATCAAAATTGTTATTTTATTTCCAGATTCTGAAAGGCCAAGTTACTCATGGACCACCACCTTCCTTCAAGGAACTGTCACTATGGGCCAGCATGTCCCAGCAGCCAGCCTGACCACCTCAGCAATCACACTGAAACAAAAGGAAATGAGACAGAGAAACCCTTTGTGCTTTGTGTTTTCTTATTAAACGGGACATTTGATTTTACTGAATAAATTATCTTATTTTATCTCAATAAAAATTTTGTATTGATGTTTTATTCTCCTTTTCCTGGAAACTTCAACAGCTGTTTGTGATCATTGACATAAATTGTATATCAGAAATCAGAACATGTTATGACTACTCAGAGATCATGATCATGACTGTAACGTTGGTGTTAAAGATGTGTACAGTCAGCAGAATAATTAACTAAGCCGGTAAGGTGTTAGGTTTGAATTTAACCGATTACAATGAAATAGCAGTGAAAGTGTTGACATATCTTATATGTACCATCGGGTTCATAATTGGATACCGAATTTATCAATGAATTCATTCATTATTTGGGTATGCAATTATGAACCCGATAGTACCTATACCTTTTTGTAAGACATGAAAAATGTATACAAATGCTGCGACAAAGTTCAATATCATATATTGTTACTATTACATTTTTCACCATAGCTGCATTAGGTGCAAGCCAGGCAATCTTTGTTTGACACTTTGAGTCAGGTATGCTGTAGGTTTGAGTTGATCAGTTAGTGGAAATAGTTACCTTCCTTGTGAGTGGCGTTGGATAAAACCTTGAAGATGTGCATTGTTTACTGCCATGTTGACTAATGCTGCAACCACTTCTTCATCCGTCACCACTTCTTCATCCGTGACTACTGCATAATCTTTTCAGCATCTGGATATAATAGTATAGTGTTGTACTGGGTTTTTTGCTATCAAGGGGTCTTGACCCAGATAGGTAACATTATTATTTTAGAATAAAGAAACGTATGTTTAGTTTTAAGGATTGAAAATTAGTAAGTACACATACATAGATACTGCAGGTGTAGAGATCTACCCCTGCGGCCCTAAGACGGTGTGTAAAAAGTAATTAAGTATGATCGTAATCTTATATTCAGACTGGTTCAATATGAGCTAATTCCCAAAAAATCACCATGCTACAATTATTTTATTTGATTCTTATTGCAATCTAAACATATGACTTGTCAAATATTACTACAGTCATTTACTTGGAATCAAGTACCTAAAGTTGTTTAATTGATTGCAATATTATGCAAAACTTTCATTTCGATAATAGTAGGTCACCTACAGGGTGTTTGGTAACCGGATGCAAAGCCGAAAGTAGGAGATAGTCTAGGTCATGTAGAACATTTTTAGCCATACTTGTCTTAGACAAATGTTATTAGTTTTTTTTTATTTAAATTTTAAGATTTGTCGGAGAAAACTGCAAAACTTCAGACTAAATCGATAATTAGTACTTTTTTTACTGCAGGTAGATTTTTTTTTGTTTTATTTCTTATTGTGCAATGTCTATCAAACACTAGAAAAGTGATTTCAAACATCTGTGTCTAAAGAAAACAAGTTGACAGCGATTTAAAATTTTAGTTACATGAAAATGTAAACGATTTAAGTGATTTCAAAGTACGATAAAAAAAAAACTAAAATAGCCACGAATTTTCAAACCATTTTAAAAACATGCTTGGCTTTTACCCTTTTATTTAAGCTATCAAACACGACTGTAGCTACTGTATCCTTGAAAATAAGCCACCTAAACCAACTGGGTAGCTAAAATGTTTCACTCTACTTGTGATACTTGTGGTAGTTGTGGTGACGAATCTCATTATGATTTTACAATAAAACATTGGTTCTGAATACTAAGTTGGCGTTGACTTGACATTTGACTTGTTTTAAAAGGGTTAAGTGTACTGGACAAAACTACCACATGCAATTTTAACAAACAAAGGCTTGCGGCGGTGAGAGACAAAAGAGACTGATAGCGGCAGGCGGTGAGCGGCGTTAAACAAAGATGATCGGTTTTGTGCTTTATTGACAAAGATAAACTGATTAGCTACATGAGTATTTGTGCAAAAACTAGTAATTTAGTCTAGTTACAACTTCAGTTGCGATTAGACGTTCATTGTGGTTTAATTTCCCGCTCTCATCTCAATTTACCGTGTCAAGTTGTAGCTGCCGTAGGCGCTCCTTCACGTGTAATTACGACTTCTTCATTGTAAACATGGAGTTTACGAACGAAGAATACGCCGACATTATCTACATGTACTGCAAAGCTGACAGTAATGGAGCGATGGCCCGACGCCTATGCCCCGATGCCTAATGTGAGAGTGTTTTACAATTCATTCCGAAGGCTACGTGAGAATGGTATTGCTGTGCAACATGGAGGGAATCCAGGACGTAATCGCCCTGAAGTGGAGGAAGACGTTCTACAGGCATTTGCAGAGGATCCGAATACGAGCATCAGAGTGGTAGCTCGTAATCTGAACTTGTCCACATGGAAAGTATGGGCCACAATGAATCGTTTTTTACTCAATGCGGATATCGAAGACCGACGTTTTTTGCGAAGCATTCTTTGGACCGATGAATCGAAATTTTCCCGGGAGGGGATCACAAATTTCCATAACCTACACCAATGGGCTGACAAAAACAACAATCCACATTGGAAAAAGCAAGTGTCCTTCCAAAGAAGGTTTTCCGTCAATGTGTGGGCTGGAATCATCGGCAGAGTCCTTATTGGGCCACATTTTTTGCCAAATAATTTAAATGGGGCAAATTATTTGGAATTTTTACAAAACGATTTGCCCAGGCTTATTGACGAAGACCAGCTGCCCGGTGCAGTGACATTTCAACACGACGGTTGTCCCGCCCATTACTCTCTGGCTGTAAGGGAGCATCTGGATAACTGTTTCCCGGACGGTTGGATCGGCAGAGGCGGACGAATCCCTTGGCCCGCTCGGTCACCTGATTTGACACCATTGGATTTTTTCGTTTGGGGCCGAGCTAAGGAGCTAGTCTACACACAAGAGGTCATTAATACCGTAGAAGAGCTGAGGGAGAGGATAGAAGCGGCGTTCGAAAGGATGAGGGAAGAAATGATATTCGGAACAACCACCACAGAAGTAAGAAGACGGGCTCGTGCTTGTATTCGAAACGGCGGGTCACATTTTGAAAACGAGCGATGATGTGTAATTTTAATGTGTTGATCGTAAAAATAAATAACTTATCTTTTATGCTTTTGTTTTAATTTACCCTAAACATTCCCTCTTATTAGTACAGGTAGCCTATTTTCAAAGATAAAATGGCTTGAGACATGATTGTCTTATCGCCCGCCGCCTGCCGCTATCAGTCCCTTTTGTCTCTCACCGCCGCAAGCCTTTGTTTGTTAAAATTGCATGTGGTAGTTTTGTCCAGTACACTTAACCCTTTTAAAACAAGTCAAATGTCAAGTCAACGCCAACTTAGTATTCAGAACCAATGTTTTATTGTAAAATCATAATGAGATTCGTCACCACAACTACCACAAGTATCACAAGTAGAGTGAAACATTTTAGCTACCCAGTTGGTTTAGGTGGCTTATTTTCAAGGATACAGTAGCTACAGTCGTGTTTGATAGCTTAAATAAAAGGGTAAAAGCCAAGCATGTTTTTAAAATGGTTTGAAAATTCGTGGCTATTTTAGTTTTTTTTTTTCGTACTTTGAAATCACTTAAATCGTTTACATTTTCATGTAACTAAAATTTTAAATCGCTGTCAACTTGTTTTCTTTAGACACAGATGTTTGAAATCACTTTTCTAGTGTTTGATAGACATTGCACAATACGAAATAAAACAAAAAAAAATCTACCTGCAGTAAAAAAAGTACTAATTATCGATTTAGTCTGAAGTTTTGCAGTTTTCTCCGACAAATTTTTAAATTTAAATTAAAAAAAAACTAATAACATTTGTCTAAGACAAGTATGGCTAAAAATGTTCTACATGACCTAGGCTATCTCCTACTTTCGGCTTTGCATCCGGTTACCAAACACCCTGTATATCTATTTCCCTCGTCTGGCCAAATATACTATTTAATATAATTTTAAACACGAAACTTTCGTGAGACTCAGATAAGTATATTAAATAATGGGTAACACAGGTTTTTTAAGTCGAATATTGCTCGACATGTTTTGCTCCATAACGAGAAGCTTATTCATGAGCCATTACACCAACTACATTTGACAATGATGCTGAAAATTAGTGTATTTCTCGCCTCCTCGGCCGCCGCGCCGAGCGCTCGGCCGCGGAGGGCCACGCGAATGGCTCATGACACATGAATACGCTCTCGTTATGGAGCGAAACATGTCGAGCAATATTCGACTATTTAATGTGTGTGTGTATATGGTTATTAACACAAGTAGGTAAAAAAAATACGTAGGTAACCTAAGATAGGGTACCGCCTCGAACGATAAGTAGCTAACTAATATGCTTATAGGTAGGTACTTACTACTTTTATTGCAGCGCTTCTTCTAGTTGATTTCTGTAAGTGACGAGGTCCTCATAGGATAGGGCAGATTATTTTAAGACACACGCACTGAAACTTCAGACGCCGGCGATTCACTTGTTTGATAACCTGAATTACTGACATTACTTGCATTTAATTACGATGGTTACTCGTCGAAAATCTAGATATTTGTTTCCTACCCATTTCCGATGTCGCTGGACTATTTATTGATATTACAATTATTTACATAACAATTAAATCGAAACACAGAAACTTATAAACAGAAGTCTCCATCTGTTAGAAATCTCTTCGATTTCTGTACTGTGTAGCTCCTATCAAAATTCAAAATCAGCTGTTCAATGTTGTGTCGGCCATCTTGTGACTTAATTTGCGGATAAAGGAGGGTCCACGGGCTCGTAAAGTTTGGCTTTTATAGGAGGTCGATCGGAGACAGATTAACGTTAATACGCGTTTATGCATCAAGAATTTTGGTAACTACCTCTGATCGACCGATCAGTGAGCTCCTAAATTTTTATGAATATGGCTGTTAGTCTTTAGAAATATATTTCCAACTACCTCATTTAAATTTTGAGAAAATATATCCGTTAAAATAAAATGAACCGCTTTTGTTTGCAATCAAAATCAAAAACGCACAGGAAATAGAGACTGCAAAGGAAATGCAAATGTACATTTCCCAAATACCCAACGGAGTTTAGCTGAGACAAATATGTCGGACGGGAACCGCAAGAGCCGCAGAGTCACGGACCGAGACGGAGCGGAGCGGGGCGCGGCGGGCCGGACCGAGCAGCGGTTACATTACACCAATGAAACGTGGTGGTCAGATATGACACAATAATGAGAGCAGTGAAACCTGTCTAGTTAGATTCCTTTTTTTAAAATAAGAAAAAAAAACAAATCTGTTGTGATAAAATACCACATGATCGTAAGGTTGATCAATTACAAAGTCAGAAATAGCGGTTCTGGATATCGACCCTGAAATTATCCTGTATATCCTGATAAACAAATGCTCAAATATTTTTTTGTGCTTTCAATCGCCAAAAAGTCACAAAAAGGATCTATTCATCAAAATATCACGAAGTCACAGTTTAAGACTCTCATAGGAACTTCACAATAACAATTCGTTTAGACGTTAAATTCTATTGTGCTCTCCTCTTGGTTGCCCTGAAAACCAGCGACATGGCTAAGAATCTTAGCTATCGGCATATGCTGAGCGGCATCCTTTTTGGTGATATGCGCTGTAGGATTAAGATGTAGGTAAATAGATTAACTTTACATATATTTTTTGTGTAACACCAAATAAACAATTTCTATTCTATTCAGCAGATGTTTTAACGAGTAGTTGATTTGATTCGTTAAGGAAATAGCCAATTGTATGCCAACATATATATAATACATTGAGTACAACGCATTTATTGAGATCTTTCTCCGCTACACTCGCGTGTCTATCTAGAATACCTAACTAGGTCACTCCAGGGAGACTTCTGTGAACATCGAATGTCTATTTGCCTCTTTATCGCTCTTGCAAATTTGAGCGACGCAAACTGAAATAGACCGCTACGTTCGATTTTCGATACCGTCTCTTAGTTCATGCATCTTTAATTACTTAATGTACAAGTGAATCTAGATATTTTATTATTAACGCGACGTAGTACTACGTCGAACAGCAGCAGTACGTAAGCTATCGAAGTGTTCATTAATCAACGGAGCCACGCAGTCACCTCGCCTAAATTGAACTAGTTTTATGTATTTCTGTGGTTTTTTTTTTGTAGTTCATAGCAGTGCCTTGGTTTTATAACTGCTGTTTAACTTATTGAAACAATAAAATAAAAAAATAAATAATAATCCCGGCACGATCTTAGTTATAAGAAGCTTTGTGTCATACGTCTTACGTCGTTCGTCTCATTTAGATAAGACGTCGTCTTGTCATTGTCAAACTCAAACTCAAACTCAAACATTTATTCAGTAAGTAGGCCACAAGGGCACTTTTACACGTCAAAGTAAAAGAGAGAGAAAAAAAATCAAACTACACCGGTTCTAACCCTACACCTCTGACCCGAGAAGAATTATGTCCGGCAAGAAACTCGGCGGGACTTATTTTTTCAAAACAACAGTACATCAAAACTAAACAATACATATAGTGCGTTGTTCTATAAGAAAACATATCAAACCAAGGTTAGATTAACCAACAATAGGTTATAGTTTAAGAAAAATACCAAAGAAAAAAGATGAGTCCAAATCTGACTATTGAAAATAAATTACATACAAGTTTGATATACTTTCTTACCTGAACTGTGTCTTCTACATAAATTTCCAAATTATAATAATCCATCATCAACAGTTAGAAACAAACTTTGAATTTAAATAATATAAAAAAAAGTACTTAAGTGATTCTAGTATACAATAAACATACTATTTCTAAATTATACTTAGAGATGTATAAGGTCTCCAAGTGTCTTGAATAAAAAAATATGGATAATCAAGCACCGAATGTTGTGTCTAAAGCCAATTAAACTAAAATTAAATATGATTAATAAAAAGTTACGTAAATGTGTTGCCCCAGTTAGCCTAAACAGACCGGTCTCCACAAACAGCACCCGTTCACGAGTATGACGCATATCTCAGCCATCGCCTCCCTCAACCTTTCTTCGGGAAAGTGGCGACCCGATCAACGACGCCACCATAAGCAGAGCCTTTTAAGCGAGCATGACATGTTCAAGCTGGCGGGCTTTATTAATTAATAAAAACTAGCCATGTTTAGTCTGGTGAGAAACAATATTCTGTGCTCGTATTTTACATGCGTGAACTAAATTACAATATAAAAGTGACATAGAGATGTACATGTCTCTAAGCGTCAGGATCATTAAATATATATCTATACATATAAATATTTGCGAATGCAAGACTTAGAGATGTATAACGTCTCTAAGTGTCCAAATACTAAATAAAAACAAAATAAAATAAAAATGAAAAACAGGTAATACTGGACACTAGTAAAGCTGCTTCATAGAGTAATGTACCTAATAATTTCTCAATTTGTATTGTACTAACTATATCAAGCTACAGGCTTAAAGGCATCGTTATCCTCAATGAATTCCTTTAAAGTATAGTACTCTCTCCTCAACAAATAGCGCTTAACATAAGACTTGAATTTATTTAGTGGCAAATTCACTACATCAGCGGGGACTTTGTTATAAAAACGTGTACAGTTCCCAGCAAAAGACGTACGAACCTTACCGAGGCGGTGGCCAGGCTCAGCAATCTTATCTTTATTTCTAGTGTTATAGTTATGGATATCACTGTTGAGCTTGAATTTATGGATGTTTTTCCGCACATACATAATGTTTTCAAGTACGTATTGAGATGCTACGGTAAGAATATTTGCCTCTTCAAATTTTCCTCTTACGGATGCTCGACCGCGCATTTTATAAATGCCACGTACAGCTCGTTTTTGTAGCACAAATATGGTCCCAATATCAGCTGCTTTACCCCACAACAGAATTCCATACGACATAACACTGTGAAAGTAACTGAAGTATACCAGCCTGGCAGTTTCACTGTTTGTTAGATGGCTGATTCGCCTCACGGCATAGGCTGCAGAGCTAAGTTTCCCAGCTAGGGTAGCTATATGTGGATGCCATTGTAATTTCGAGTCTAAAGTGACTCCTAAGAAAACAGTTTGATTTTCGAATTCCATTATTTCATCATTTATTATAATCTTGCTGCTGTTAATCTGCTTGACGTTGGGAAGTGTAAATTTGATGCACTTCGTTTTCTTGGCGTTCAAAAGTAGGTTATTAGCCGTAAACCAATTTACTACTTTGGAGAGTGTACTGTTAATACTATCGAAGCTGTTTTCTTTTCTGTCCACTTTAAATATCAGAGATGTGTCATCAGCAAATAACACTATATCATGTTTATCTTGCACAATTTTAGGTAGGTCATTAATGTACACCAAAAACAGGAAAGGACCAAGTATTGAGCCTTGAGGCACTCCGAGTGCCACAGGGGACCCAGAAGATTGAGTTCCATTAATAACCACTCGTTGTGTTCTATCCGATAGGTATGATGAGACGAGGTTAAGGGCACCAGCTTTGATCCCGTAATGGCTTAGTTTTCTCTTTAGATTTTCGTGATCAACGCAATCAAATGCCTTCGATAGGTCACAGAATATTCCAACAGCATCTTGTTTTTTTTCCCAAGCGGCAAAGATGTGCTTAAGAAGAACAGCACCTGCGTCAGTAGTCGAGCGACCTCTGGTAAAACCAAATTGATTTCTGGCGAACAATTCGTTTCGGTTAAAATGTGACACAAGTTGATTTAGAATTAGTTTCTCGAAAACTTTGCTCAGTGCCGGCAGTATTGAAATTGGTCTGAAATTGCTTGGTTCTGTTCTCGATCCTGATTTGAACAAGGGGATGACTTTGCTGTGCTTCATTATGTCTGGAAATATTCCTGTATCAATACATTTGTTAAATATATCAGCTAAATGTGGTGCAATCGATTCAACAATGGAATGTAGAACTTTAACAGATAGGCCCCAAAGATCTTCAGTTTTCTTTAAATTTAGGGATTTAAATGTTTTAATAACTAAGTTCGGAGTAACATATGAAAATTTAAAGAAATCTGTACACTCTGCTATATTTGTTTTCAGTATTGCCTCAGCGACGTCAGGCGATGAATGAAGAGACTTTGTTGTTTCTACCGGTATATTAGAGAAGAACTGCTCAAAATGATCCGCAACTTCAAGGTCCGAACTCACTAAATTATTATTAATACGTAGGTTGTAGTGCGGATCTTTGATTTTACGTTTCCCAGTTTCATCGTTGATTACTTGCCAAACAGTTTTTACTTTATCCTTGGAATTTTGGATCTTTCTGGACAGATAATCAGCTTTAGCAGCGGCACACATCATCTTAAAAGATTTAGAAAAGTTCCTGACATAATCTAGGAATTCCGGACTTTTATTAATTCTTCTCAAGTCATATAAATCATAGAGCCGTCGTCTTTTCTCATGAATATCCGGCGTAGCCCAGTCGCTAAATTTCGTCTTGACCTTGCCTTGCACCTTCTTCGGAATGAAACAGGCATCAAATTCCCTTTTAATACAGTTAAACAACTCAATACTCATACGGTTAGGGTTTTCCTGGGTAAATGGAACATAACATAATTGTTTCGTGATATTCCGACTGAATAAATCTAATCGTCTTTCGGAAATTGGTCTGCACATAGTGACTTGTGGAATATCCTTAGTTTTTCCGCTAAAAGAGGCTTTTTGTCCACAGTGGTCAGAACTTAAGTTGTTTATTATAGATTTACTAGTCGCATCCTTGTTACTGAAAATGTTATCTATACATGTAGCACTGGTTGCTGTGATTCGTGTAGGCTCACAAAATAAATTTACTAAATTGTAGGATTTGAAAGTACTAAGTAACCTTACACACATGGATGAATCTTCAAGTAAGTTGATATTAAAATCACCACACACAATAACACTTTTATTACTACAAAAAACACTTGTAAGAACTTCATCTATCACTGACTCAAATGTGTTATAGTTTGCCAATGGAGGCCTGTACACGCATATAATTATAAATTCTTCTAACTCGACACAAGAAAGTTCAATATGGCGTTCCACAGACAATTCAACAATGTCTTTCCGCTCCTTACTTTTTATATCATGTTTTACCATTATTAATGACCCGCCGCGAATGCAGGATTTTCTAAAAAATTTACTTACTACACTATGATTGTGGAAATTAAACATAAATTCATGACCTTTAAGCCAGTGCTCCGTTATACAGAGGATATCAATGTTCGAGTGTTGTACAAATAAATCAATTTCCAGTTGTTTACTGGTAAACCCTTGAATATTTTGGTGAACTAAGTACAATACATCAGTTTTACTACTTATGCTAGCATCACAGTTATGTTTAGGAACGGAGCCGGCTGGTGCACTCGTTGTCGTAGCAGTCAGTTTAAATTGATATCACCAGACGGCTGCCTCTCTAAATCTGAGCCCCTGCAGTATGAATCGGGATTCGTCTTAATAAAACTATCATCCGCCGTGCTAGTCACGACGGGGTCTACAATATTGTATGCTAACAGGTTAGCACAATCTATAAGACATCTTCTCGGAAGGTAAGTCCTATCATGGGGCATAATAAAATCCTCAATAAATTTATTTGTATCAAAATACGAAATCGTACTACTGTACAAAGAAAGATTATACAATACGGAGTTGTAAGAATATACCCTCTTATTTATATGACTCGACATTCTGTATGGTAAGGCACAGATAATTATTTTTACAGAATCTCGCTGGCCAATATCTGACAGGGTCTCGGATAATCTCAAGATATCTCGTTTAGTGCAATCTATACTATTTCCTAAAAACACTACAAGCGTGGAATCGCGGTCATACTCGCCGACCGATATACATTTGATCAGACGATCGAAGGAGGCGCCCGGGTGACAGTTGTTAAGGACGCCTCGCGACAAGCGCTCCGCCAGCAGCGCGCCGAGCCCGGCGCCCACCTCGTCTGTATATAGAACGGTGCGGCCGGGCGCAGGCGCGGGCGCGGGCGCGGGTGCGGGCGCGGGCGCAGGTGCGGGCGCGGGTGCGGGCGCGGGCGCAGGTACGGGCGCGGGTGCGGGCGTGGGCGCGGGCGCGGGCGCGGGCACGAGCGCGGGGACCAGCGGGGCGGGGCGCGCGCGCGAGAGTGGCGCCTCCACCGGGCACGGCGGCGGCGGAACCAGCTCGACAGGGCACGATAGCGATGGAGTGTGTTGGACTGAGCGCGACGGCGATAGATCCAGTGCCACTGGGCACGACGGCGATGGGCCCCGCTCGATAGTGCATGGCGGCGATGGGCCCGGCTCGACAGTGCATGGCTGCGATGGGCCCGGCTCGTCAGTGCATGGCGGCGATGGGCCCGGCTCGACAGTGCACAGCGGCTGTGGAACCAGCTCGACAGTGCATGGCGGCGGTGGACCCGCCTCGCCTGGGCACGATAACGGTGGAGTTGGTTCCACTGGGCAGGGTAGGGATAAATCCAGTGCGACATCCAATCCAGGGCATGACTGTGAAGGACCCAGCGACGACTCCCGGACGTCCAGGCTAAGGTCAGGCTCGGGCTGGCGACGCGGAGTGGTCGCGCCGGAGACGCGCGGCGCGGGCGCGGGCGAGCCCGGCGCAGCCAGGCGACTCGGCGGCCGTGGCGATTCCAAGCGCGGAGGGTAGCCGCTGCCCGGTGCCAGAACATTATTCATAAAGGCTATGTATTCCTGTAGCGTTTTACTAGATAATTCATGCTTATCATTAAGAGCTTTTAGCTTTGACTCTAATTTGCTTAATTCAGCAGAGCGATGATTCAGCTCCTCTACTGTCTGGTCTAATTGATATTGGCACTTTAGGAGTTCATCTCTCAAGGCTACATGTTTACATTTGGAATTTAATGATTTAAATAAGAATTTGTGGCATTTCAGCAAAAGTTTAGATTTTTTTATGAATCTATTTAATTTTAAATATTTTTTTATCTTTTTTCTTCCGTTCAATGAAATTTTCCCATCACTGTTCCCTATGCACACAGAACTTGAAAACTCTATATTTTCCATAAAAGGAGAGTCCACTATGCTGTCATTTACTAAATCTACTTCAAAACTATTTAGCTCAGCAAAAATACTTAAATTGTTGTCTGGCGGCCCGGAGTGCTCGGAGCAGTACTTGCAAGTATAATTTTTTTTAAGGTCCATCTCCCCCAGCTGCTGCTCCAGGTCCTTGATGCGTTGCAATGCCTGTTCGTGTATTTCCTGGCATTGTTCAAATCGGTCTACAGTAGCTTGAAGTTCATCCCGCTGACCCTGGATATCTTCATAGTCAATGTCCTGGTTGGCAAGCTGAGTTTTGAGAACAGTGTTTGCTCGGATAACACGCTCGATTTCCTGTTCACTTTCTTCCCGCTCTTGTAGGAGTCTGTCATTTAGCTCAGTCGCCGTCTTAAGATCCCTTTGTAGTTGCTGGACTTTAGCGACCAAAACATCCCTGCGAGTAGTCATTTTAGAGGGTTGTGCTGAAAACATATTGACAATGTAAGAAATCTGAGCCTAGCAAGTATGATTCACAATGGTACTAACAGAAAAAAGTATTTAAATTCAAATTTTCTAGTATTTAAATTAAGCTTTATAGCAGGAATTTACACAAAAAAAAACTTTATACTTTGAACGTCAACTTATAATAATGTTCGTTGAATACATCTGTGCTATTTCTGAGTTGATTAGCATTCACTTTGGCTAGTTTAGTAAGATGAACCACTGTTTTTAACAAGAACTTACTTGCCCATAGGTTAGGTACTGAATATTAAAAATATTAAGTTATTTTGGACAATCAGACTAAAAGTAAGGCATATAAATGTGAAAAGCAATACTCCCCTGTAAAAGTCTTCGATGAAATGTAGGCAATTTCCATGTAAATTCGGTGTAATTTTAAATCTTGAACGTTAAGCCGTTGACAGTTGGCTCAAAATTTTTCGTCATAATAATTTGCTCCTTAAAGTAAACTAATACTAGAGATAACACTGTTACACTTTAATTTCATTGAGATCTTGTCATTTTACACAGTAACTCGTTATAAATCACTTTTAAAACATTTATTTTCACTAATTGTGTTTATGTGAAGAACATACGAACGCCTTGCCCTATTAGCAATGTTTCCCGTTGCCACTTTTCTTCTGTTTCTGACTGTATGGAATATAATACTGTGACTTTCATGACTATTAATTCTCCGTCTCATGCTCGTACTAGTGCTAGGAGAAATGGTCACAACTTTTCTGAAATCTAGGTTTTTTTGGAGGGCATACTCTGGCCAGCCAACTTGTCGAAGACCGTCTGGGCGTCCTAGGTACCGCCTACTACTACTACTAAGTAGGAAAGGCGAGGTGCTGAAGGACTTCACTGCGCTGGGTGTCTTTGCGTGCCTGGCGATCTTTGGTGTCGGAGGCCAGGATCCATTTCGGGTCGCTGCGCCACTGCAGTATGTTTTTTTCCCATCTGGTATTATTTACAGAATTAATTTTGCCTTTACTCATGTACGCTAACACCATCGCCACTATAAAAGGGAGCAGTAAACCTTTTTACTTCTGCTGTTACTGCGAACTTTGGTTTACCAGACTATATATGCCAACCCCCTGTTTCGCGGTCTACCGTAGTTCATAATAAAACATTAAATTTAATGCTAAGCTCTGCGGCCCGCAGACGGGTGACGCTTTTGTTTGCCGGCTGGCTAAACAGCCACATTATAAATATGTGGGGCTTAACAGGATTGTGGGGATAAAAAAGCAGAATGTGTGAAATAATAAGGCCACAGTAACACATAAGGACTGGTTGGCAAAAATGGCAAACGGGTTGACTGGTTTTAAACCAAATTAGAATGGTTTACGCCCGAAATGAGTTTCTTGGCACTTATGTACAAATTATCATTTCATTTCATATGCAGCAGCAAAGAGAATTAAGTAAGCATTACTTTATTTATGGCAGCAGCTGTAGGAGTCATTATTTTCGTCATCAGCCTATCAGCCTGTCTGCAACTGCGGGACACAAACTTTCTCTCTGTGCAAAAGCGGTAATAATCCTGTTCCCGTTTTGTACAAACAGCAATACTTTTAACTTTACATCGGTGGACCTTATTACAACAGGCATAAGGTTCACCGATGGGCCGTTAACAGTGTGGGCGATTGTACAGCAGGGACCGAAAATTCCTGGGAATGACTGGTTCTTTCACACAAAATCAGTACCGGGTGTAATCCCACGCTTAGGCTGCGTTTCCACCAGAGATGAGCGAGGATGCGTTGCGAGGAATGTGTTTGTTAAGAACCAATCCTAGAGCTGCGCTGTAATCGATTCTATTTGTATATAAAAACATATTCCTCGCTCAAATCTGGTCGAAACACAGCCTAAGCCATGCTCGTTGCAATCTTCACAAGTTTTTAATTTTTGACAGATGTGGCGATGCAAGTTTTCTCACAAAGTTTTCCTTCACGGACTAACTGGTCAAAGGATATCTTGTGCACGAGACACGAGTGAGCGGAAATTATATAATGGAGTTTGAGCCACGATAATTATCGATATAGCACTGTATAGCTTCATATTATAGTTAGAGGTGTAGCAAATTCAAATTGGTAACGAAACTTGTTAAACTGAATCTATCTTCACCTCCAAAGTAAGCACAAACAGAAATGCAACAAGGTAATTAGGACGGGACGTTGTCACATTGAGTGCAGAGGCGTGATCAATACAAAACAGAGCAAATTGACTCACGGCACGACCCAGTTTCGTGTAAAAGGGGCGTTCTACGTACCTAGTTACGCAGGTAAGTTCCAAATGAGAATTTTAGATAAGTATTGAAATCTCCTGTGAAAATGAGTTTTATATTGAGGCCGAGAATTATCTTCATTGTTTCCGACAGTAACTCCAAATGCCACCCTCTATCTTTGTCCTCCGATCTGGTAATCCTAGATGGCCTAGATGCAGGTACGGTCAACGATTTGATTCTCACGCCACTATAGAGCCTTTTCATAATAGCTAGCCTAGTGCATAGTTATGTTTATATGTATCCACGAGCAAACCATAGGTTCATCACGATATAGTATTCACTGCACCTTGGCAAATATCTGTTTGACCCTATGGTTGGCTGGTAGAAGTGGTAGAGAATGCCCGCCATTTGTATTTTTTTGTTATAATTGTGCAATAAAGTTTAAAAATAAATATATTATTTTCCGTCACCAAAGAGTTTAGATGTGTACCGTCTATGAGTCTTGAGAAATTTATCGGATCGGTACAAACTGAGGTTCGAACTTCTAACCACGGACGCCTTCTCGCTTACCGCTCGGCAAATAGGGCTTGATAAAAATAAAATAAAGTGTTATTTCAGGCAGTACACCAGTTGAAATTTATGCACGAATTCCTCAAGCGATATATGAATAAAAATGGAATAAAATGCGCCAACATTTTACTCAACACAAACAAAAATAGAAGTGACTGTTTGATGTTCCAACTGAAAACAACGTAAGAGAAAAATAAACCAAAACCGTGTCATCGCACCGTTCAAATTAGCCCCGCGACTGGGCGCCAATTTTCGCAAACTCTTAATAACCAAAATATCATATGTTCCGTTACTATAGGAATGTGTAAAAGACTTTTTAATGAGGATCCAGCCGAAAGCCGAAGCTTTTATTAACACCCTAGATAAGTGTAACTTCTGACAAGGTCTGCGAAGTGTTAAATAATAATAATAATAATAATAAAAATGTTAATATAAATAATAATAATGTTATTGTAGCAATAAATATATTTGTTACACCATTTCGAGCATTTTCATTGTTACTTTGTTACACTGGAATTGGATATACCAACTGTTTGGAAATTGGGTCCTTGGATTAATGTGATATTTCCAAAGTAATCGCGATTGTGAAAAATGGCACCCAACGGGGACTGGAATTATGAAAGAATTTAAATTGTATTGTGAACGTAACAATACATTAATATACTTGGCAGCAAATATATGTCACAAAGACAAATATAATATTGAACGTTTCCATTGGTTGATATAGTCGGCATACAAGGTTTAACAATACCAAAAGTTAAAGTAAACTTGGCAAGCCACCCGGTCATGAATAGTTAGTGCCTAGCAAACTGCCATGTCGCCAGTAATTTCTTTGTTACTACTAAATAGCTCCTTAATTAAAGAAGCTTTGCAGCAAAATGACGCCGTGGAATAAGTAATTTCGTCGCTTCTAAACGACAATTAAAACAAGTCTTAATTGCATTTGTTAATGGTTTGTAAAAAGGTTTTACTTGGGACAAGAAATTCTGTAGCACTGAAAGCGTGGTATTTCCTTTAAAAAACCTTATGTATTATAGCGTGTTAATATGCCAAGCAGGCGTATGATGAACGTTATAGATATGTAGATCATTTATTGATAAAATCCAGAATTTACACGTCACTTTTATGATACTTATAAGTACTTAAAATCATTATGTGTGAATAAATGCAGCCACCGTATTTGTGCACACGGTCTAGTAGTGTACGGTATACTTAGGTATTTCTCTCCCGCTTAGGTACACAGTGTACCACAGCAGTAACAGCAGAAATAGCTAAGCGGGCGTGGTATTCAAAATGAGCTACACAATTTTATTCTGAAGAGCGTGTAAAGATCATTTTTATATTGCCTACTAAAATATGTTATTCCTTCTGCTGGTTGTATAATGTATTCGATTTCTGTTTAAAGATTGTATCAGATATTTATCTCGTTTCGTTGTATAAGATAACTAGCCTTTTCCCGCGGCTTCGCCCGCGTAACATAAGTGCTCAAAAAGGATACGATACCCATGTTGAATTTCAGACTTTGTGACCAGATTTGGCCCTTTTGGGGGTTGAATTTTCAAAAACCTGAAACACGTGTTTACTCATTTATCGTTAGGAATACTCCTGTGAAGTTTCGAATAAAATAGTCTAATAAATCTTGATTCTCCATACAAATTTTGGACCCCCATTTTACCCCCTTAGGGGGTGAATTTTTAAAAATCCTTTCTTAGTGCATCCCTAGACCTTATAAGGAATCTACGAACCGTGCAGTCAGTCGGTCGGTCGGTCGGTCGGTCGGTCGGTCGGTCGGTCGGTCGGTCGGTCGGTCGGTCGGTCGGTCGGTCGGTCGGTCGGTCGGTCGGTCGGTCGGTCGGTCGGTCGGTCGGTCGGTCGGTCGGTCGGTCGGTCGGTCGGTCAGTCAGTCAGTCAGTCAGTCAGTTTCTTCTTTTATATATTTAACCTGTCCCGCCTAACTCCATTTTAGTTTGGTTACCCACGTAACACAGTAACCCACGTCTTGCACCTTGGTACAACGCCGGATCTCGGCATTCCTCACTCAGTCTTGATAGTGATGATGTGAAATTAAGTCCGATTACCCAGTTTTTATAAATCTCAAGGTCACGTCATAATGGAGTCCGAATTTCCTCGCGCGAGTCCGGCTAGCCACGAGAATACAGACGCTAAGCCGTTCATCCCAATTAGCGCGTTCTCGGATATCGGAATGATAGCTGTTCGTTTGGGATACATGCTAATCCTACATAATTAATACCATGTACTAATTAATATTCTATGATCTGCCTTCGGTATAGGTAATTCAATAGTTACATGTGTCGGGATACGTAAGTAAGATGGAGAGATGATTAATTGGTAGTTTTCACAACCCTTTTTCAGCCGTTTCTTTAAACACCTGTAATTCTTTTCGGTTATTAAGTGAATTGATTAAAAGCGTATAAAAGTTCTTAATAGACTTGGGCCGACGTCGTATGCTCAAATCAATTAATATCAACAAACTCATAAGTTTTAAATTAATACCAAATCAAATCAATTGCCGAAATTCGAAACCGCTTGACGGGGTTTATCTTAAGACTAACTATTTTATCTTTTTTTTTATCTTAAGACTAATAATTATCGTTTAGTACCTATGTTGTTTTTGTAAATCTCCGTACACCTTACCATCTTAACATAGAATCGACCCAAAATAATAAAATAAACTCCCTTATGTGCAGATTGAAAGCGCCAGTTAAAAATTTAAAACTTCCTACTTCTAAATTGAGCAATAACATTTGTCACCTCAACCGGAATCTGCTAAACACCAGATATGGGTCTCGCCACAATTGAGTGGTTAATACCCGCGTTCCTCCGTTCTCCGTCTATCAAAAAGGTTTTTTACAAATGTTGTCAGTTAGAACACTGTGAAAATTCATAATCGCCATTTCCGCCGTCAGCCGAAAGGATTTGGATTCCGGAATCTGAGCGTTTGCAGCGGGCATCCATCTTGTGTCGTCTAATCCACGTTTATACACGGATAATCCATGCCCGGGCTTTTCGCCAGTTTTGAACAGAAAAGTCGTATGTCGCGATAAAGTCGTATGGGGATACGACATGTTGGATTAGCGCGGCAGTTTTGGACGTCGGTGTAATGCCTGCATTAAGAATTTTGGATATAAATTCATTTGGCTTTCATGTTTCTTGTTACTCGTATGCCGAGATTGAAACGCCAGCAATCGGATTAAATTAAAGCAAGTAATTTAAAAAAAGGGATGTTACAAAAAAACCTTACACAACCTTTATTTGTAAGGTTGTGTAAGGTTTTTTGTATCATCCTTTACAAAACTTACCTTAAAAAATATTGTTTAAAGAATTATAGTAAAGTGTACACATTTTACTCACGTTTAAAGTCGGAATAGGTCCGACATGTTTTGGACTCTACAGAGTTCTACATTTTACTATACTTCATTCTTAATGACTAGACCCCGTTATCTTGTCGCATAGATTTTGTTTTTCAGTAGAGCGTGAATGATTTTTTTATCGACCTTCTTGATATCGATGTTTATATAATACAATTGAATTCTCGCCTTTTAAGTCTATACTCAATTTCAATTAAAACTTTTTGTTTACAAATAAATACATAACCTTATTGGTCTTACGTGAAAGTTTAATGTAATTATTGTGGAAAAAATATGATTAATCCTAACTAACGAACACCCTAGACTTTTATTTCTTCGTTTATTATTATATATATCTTTATACAAAAGTAATAAGTAGTACCTAGTGACCAGTGTTGGCCGTTAATTTCAATTAGAATTGAAAATTGATCAATAAGATTGAAGATTAATTCCGTAACTAATCAATTACACTAACATACATTTTTACTAACGTTAGTTCGCATTGATTTTGTGACGTCGTTAATTACACTAACCGTCAATAAGAATTAACCTATTAGTTACACTAACGTCTCGAAAATTTAATAAGATTAACAGTTAATTAGATTAACGTTAGTGTAACTAAATTAATCCTGTCTTACACTAATAATTAATGTTAAAACTGTATCTCGGGTTTAAAAGTTGGGACCAATATCACAAGATGGAGCTCATGCTGGACCCTAGGGCTACCTACTGGATCTCGGGTTTGGCGCATCATAGACTCATGCTGTTTGGGCTCATTCGACTTGTACTGATGGTATGGTATGCTATGGTATGGTATGGTATGGTATGGTATGGTATCGTATCGTATCGTGTCGTATATTATGGTATGGTATGGTATGGTATGGTTTGGTATGGTATGAGCTGGAGCTCATGCTGGACCCTGGGGATCCCTACTGGATCCCTGGTTTGGCGCATCATAGACACATGCTACCATACCCATACCATACCATACCATACCATACCATATCATCAGTACAAGTCGAATGAGCCCAAACAGCATGAGTCTATGATGCGCCAAACCCGAGATCCAGTAGGGATCCCCAGGGTCCAGCATGACCTCCACCTTAGGATTCCGGTCCCATTGCTTATCAATACAAGCCCCCGAGTCTGGAGTCAAAATCGAAACAAAAATCAAAACCACGTAGCTTTACCTAAATCCGCGTTTAGTTAGGTAAATTATTAATGTCAATTATCTATTCAATCTACACTAAAAATTATATTAATGCGTTTAATTTTTGAGAAAGATTAAAAATTAAATATCTTCAATTATTAGTTATTCGCAAAGGATTCAATTATTAGTTATTCGCAAAGGATTAACACATTAGTTACAATTAATTTTAATTCTAATTGAAATCAATTTGCATTAAACTATTAGTGTTCAATTTTTACTAACGTGTTTCAATCTTTAATTTTTAATTTTCAATTACACTAACGTTCGGCCAACACTGCTAGTGACACCTCTTCGAAATTATCAGTGACATACAGTATCGACATTTAGATAGTCGATAAAAAAATCATTCACGCTCTACTGAAAAACAAAATCTATGCGACAAGATAACGGGGTCTATTAATGACTCACGAATCATTAATAAGTAATAATGTATAACAAATTATTCACTATAAAAAATTAAAGTCGGTATCTACGATATTACAGTTAGGTGCATAACTGAAGCAATGTGCATCACTTTGACATGTTTCTTTCATTATTTCAGAAGAGGCTAGTTATTAAGTTACTATTTTATTATTAATTGGTAACAACGCTAATAAACTTACTGACCTATTATGTTATTGTAGATAAAAATAAACATTTTCTCTATTAGATAATATTTGGTACTGACTCAGTTTTGCACCGACATCGTTAAATGAAGATAAGTCTTATCAATTATGAAAAAAATAAAAACTTTCAGGTTATATTTGTTCGTCTCGGTGTCAGCTATGTATCCATATGAAAGCCAATTTCGATTCATTGCATTCACAATCTTGATTTTTTTATTCGTCCATGATTTTGAACCAAAAACCGTTAAACTACATTTTTTTTATTTAACCCGATATTGATATTTTTCTTTTACACAACCAGGTAAGACAATTAGTTGAAATAGTACATTATATGCTCTTTAAAATGAGGTGTATGACTTTTATATCACTCACGTATTTTTATGGTTATCTCAGAATGAAGTCCGCTACAAAAATGAACTAACGAGAAAGTTGTTCGGCCATTTGCCTTGACTCAGTTTTGCACCTGACAATACATTGCCAGTAACTAATTACAAAAATAAGCCTGATTTAAATGTTTGATAACTAAAATAATGGTCGTGGAATTACTTATTTTAAATGAGTTACTGAATTGGGAATGCCCAAGAAAAAATGAAATAATGGGAAAAATAAATTAGGTGAAATTTCACAGTTTTCGGTATGAAATTGAGAAAAATGTATAAGTCGGAAGAAAATAATTTGTGAAGCAGTTTTGTAGCGGTACCCAAGGATTAATATTTTACGTTTAGAACTTTTATGTAACTCGCCGAAGCTTTTTACAGCTCTACTGGAACACATATTTAGAAACTTAAATTTTGATAAAATAGGAATAAATATAAACGGTGAATATCTAAACAACCTGCGCTTCGCCGATGATATCGCACTAATTACAGAAAACCATGCGGAGCTCTGCTTCATGCTGGACTCATTAGACAAGGAGAGTCGCAAATGCGGGCTGCACATGAACTCTCAGAAGACGTATGCCATGACAAATGGAGTGAAACATCCAATTAGCACAGAATTCCACATAATAGACTATGTAGATACATATATATACTTGGGAAAAAGCGTGTCATTTACTGATCAAACATCTAGCGAGGTCGACCGAAGAATAAGCAAAGCTTGGAATAAATACTGGTCGTTAAAAGAAATTTTTAAATCAAAACTTCCTACTCATTTGAAACGTAAAGCAATGGACACAATAGTCATTCCGACTCTACTTTATGGATGCCAGTCATGGACTCTAACTAGAGCCATCGCACAAAAAATAAATGTATTTTTGAGAGCGGCGGAAAGAAGCATGCTAAATATCAGTCGAAAAGACAGGAAAAGAAACGTAGACATAAGAAATATCACAAAAGTAACGGATGCCGTCCAACTAGCATGCCGACTAAAGTGGAGATGGGCCGGACACGTCGCCCGAACGACTGATAACCGCTGGAGCGAGAGAGTCCTGCACTGGTACCCGCGCGACGCCACGCGCCCGCCCCGCCGCCCGCGCCGGCGCTGGGCCGACGACCTCGTGCAGCTGGCCGGCCCGCAGTGGACGCGCCACGCCCACGACAGAGAAAATTGGAAAAGGTTGGAGGAGGCCTATGCCCGAAGATGGGTTACTCACGCTAATCATCAATAATTTCATTAGATGTAAGAATTTTGTAAGATTAATGTTAAAAGTTAAAGATAATAATTATATTAGAAACTGAATTAGATAATAATATTTATTCAACAAAAATAATTTGATTTGCTAAGAAAATGTAAAACGATAAAAGAATATGCTTAAAAAGAAAAATTATGTTAATTTAGTTAGTTTATATTATATCATACATTGTAAATAATTTTATATTGTGTGAGAAATAAAGGCTTAATAATAATAATAATAATGTAACTTTGATTGTTATCAAATTATTTACATTTTACTAAGGTACTAATTTTGACTCAGTTATGCACCTAACTGTATATTACTTAGATATCGATTAATAATGTGTTTATTTACGTTGCAGTAGTTTTATTAAGGAAAGATGGTGGCCACCTGGAGAAGCTCATCGTGACCGGTAAAGTAGATGGGAAAAGACCTCGTGGACGCAGCCCTATACGTTGGTCTGACCAGGTCCGCACCGCTCTTGACTCTACTTTTCACAACGCCATTAACAGCGCTAGAGGCAGAAACAGATGAAGAAAGATCACACGAGAGAGAGTTATACAGGAGGGAGGCCACGACCCTCAGTACTGAGGAATACGATTCAAGGAGGAGGAGTTTTATTAAAATATGGGGACCTAATACAGAAACGACGTGTGTAATATTTTTGAAAGAATTATGGTCTCATAAGAACGATCATGGTGTCATGGTGTCAAGTTGTTTAATTTTTTAGTTGAGGACCAAGCCTCGGGGAGCAATCTGGCTAATAAGATTTCATACTAGCATAAGAATTTCTTAACAGAAGATAGCAATATTATTATGTAAATGGAGTTTGTAATTGTATCTTACATATGAAATAAAACAATTAAAAACGGATTTTATCGCGTGTATTGATTTTAAATTACATCCCGACGTTTCAAACACTTTACAGCGTTCGTGGTCAACGGGTCGACTGAGGAAAAATGTACAATTACCTCCGTTCAAAAACTATCTCAATATGCAAACCTACCCACATATTAAGATAGTTTTTGAACGGAGGTAATTGTACATTTTTCCTCAGTCGACCCGTTGACCACGAACGCTGTAAAGTGTTTGAAACGTCGGGATGTAATTTAAAATCAATACACGCGATAAAATCCGTTTTTAATTGTTTTATTTCATGAATAACTATCGCGGCAACCGAAGACAATATTATGTATCTTACATAATCTGCGAATTTTCTAGACTATCATGCCTGGACCACGAAAGCGCTCCCAGCATTTTCTTCTTACTCTTAGCATCAATTACGGTGCATCACTGCCACGAAATTCAGTCACATGGTTTTTTATGCACCAGTACGCGTGTTAAGTGTTTTCTTTGTGTACACGTATTTTCATACAATGTTTACGACAACCATAAAAATCGCCCCGACTCTCGTGTAGCGAAAAAAGAGTCGTGATTCAAACCTTAGTAGAATAATATTCAAGTCTCAAACAAAAAAGAGCGCAAATTTTGTAAAAAAATCTAATGTGTAAAAGTCCGTTTTATAAATACTACCTTCAGACTGTTGTCTTCTGCAGTATTTTCCAGGGCGAATAATCTTAGTACTACGGACATGGTAATGTCAACAGTATAACCATGCCAAGTTATGTATGAAGTTATGAATAAGTAAATTCATACTTTTAAGTTATTGAAAATAGAAAGTCTTTCAGTATGCCAATGCATACTTAAATATTTCCGGTTATTAATTTTAAATTTGAACAAAAGTACTGCATAAAGCAACCCTATTAAAAAAAATTACAACTCCCGATAACAGATGGCGGTAGCGACTCGGTTACCCGCCTAAAGATGTGCCGTTCTCGAGAACGGGAACGATAGAATGTTGCGAGAAAGTTCTCGAGAACGTTCTCTGTAACGAGAATTTCCGAGAAAGTACATTAAATCTGCACAAATTCAGATTTTTTTATTTTTTGTAAATCTTCCTAAAGGTGTTTGAAAGATATTCACTATCACTGTAAACCAAAGAAAAAATTTTAAGTGCAAAAATCTCTGCTATCTCGGGAAATTTCCGAGAACGTTCTCGAAAACGTTCTCACGAGAACATTCTCGAGAACTTTCTCACATATTTCTTTGTACTTTTATTGGAAGAGGACTCATTTATTTCTTAATATTTTTGTCTTTTCTTGTCTTCATAATTTTAACATATGTTACTGGTACAGCAATTTTGTCTCCAAATAAGATTATTAATATTAAAAAGCTTAATTCTCTTTGCTCTGGAGAACGTTCTCGGAAATGTTCTCGACTAAGTTTTATGTGACTATTAATTTAAAAATAAATATGTAAAGTCCCAAAAATATGTAACAAGTATGTAATTGAAACGAAAACGTTGGCATTAAAAACGAAACTTGTTTATATTTTACAATATCTTAATTATCTATTGGTATAATAGTTTTCTATTTTTTTAACTTTGAAATAATTATTAATAAAAACTAAAAATGTAATGTAATGAAATCGTGTTTATTTTATGCAAAAAAACGGCCAAGAGCATGTCGGGCCATGCTCAACATAGGGCTCCGTAGTTGCCGGCCCGTCACAATTCACCCACTCTAAAGGTCGTTTTTAGGGTTCCGTAGTTATTAATCACACCGATAAAATGGTAGAATAAAAACTGGAAAAATATTTTTTATTAGGGTACACATGAAGTAGGGGTTGAATTTTTTTTTGCTCCAACCCTATCGTGTTGGATATCATTGGATAGTTCTTTCAAAACGGATTAAGGTCTTCTAAAATATTTTTTGGATAAAACTAATAGTTTCGTAAATAATAGCGCCGAAAGTTCAAAAAAGGGCGTCTAACTTTTGAACCGTGGGTCCAAAAAATTTTGAAAAATTCATGTAAGTGAGGCCTGATAATTACTTTCAATGAAAACTATATTGAAGGAAGTCGGTTGAGCCGTTTTTGAATTATAACTCAAAAACGGATAGTAAAGGATTCACGTGTCCCATAGTAAAATGACTTAAGCGCCGCAACATATCCCTTAAGAAATGACCTTTTGCCCGACATGCTCTTGGCCGGTTTTTTCGGTTTAGAATGATTGTAAATATTTTTCAAACACCTTCAAAAAGATATACAAAATATAAAAAATCTGAATTTGCGCAGATTTTATGTACTTTCTCAGTAATTCTCGTTTAGAGAGAACGTTCTCAAGAAAGTGCGGAAATTCTCAGGAGAAGGAATTCTCGAGAGCGAGAACGTTCTCGCCGGCACAACTCTATACCCGCCAGAGCCCCAGAGTTTGTTCTCTATTTCAGTATATAAGAAGGTACTCTGTGGTATTTTCTGAAAACGATCCAATTTTTCCGTGCGAGGGATATCAAATTGATTTTCCATCCGAAACATAAGCCGTTTGTTGTGACATGTTCGCAACGTTATCATCCGCGATGAGTAGGGTTCCATACATACATACATACACGATCGTGTTTAACAGACGGTCGTATTAAACGATAGGATATAAGTTTGCTTAGGATTGTTTTAAACAGTCTGGGTTCGGTTAAGGTCGACTTTTTACAAACCTTTTTAGTTGAAATATGTATTTACAAAATGGAAGTTACGACAGATGCCAGTCTGTCTACCTAAATTACTAGATGCGGTGTGTTGCGAAAAACTTTAGAGGTAGAATAGTTTTGTCTGAGATAGCGCGTAAATTTATTCTTACAGTAAATGTTATCTTTTCAAAAGGCTTATCAGATTCCTTAAAATATATATTGCATTATACATTCCGAATAGGCGAGCTACACTTTCGAGCAAAGCAAACTGTTCAGTGTAAATGAAGATTCTATACAAAAAGCACCGAATTCCCGCACTTTTAGTTTAGTTATGAGAAGAAAGTCAGCTCCGGAGCCAAAGGAAACTTTTAGTTCGCGAAGTACGGGTATTGCGATTTTTTACAGTCCAACGCTCGCTGCGTAGTACAGCAGTCGGTGGAGCACATTAACAATCACTTAGGGTGGGTTGCACCACGCATAACTAACAATCTGATCATCGTTAAATATGGCGACGGAGACTTTTCCAACGATGACGTTGACGTTAACAGACGGTTTGGTGCAACCAGCCCTTAGTCAAGAAGAATATTACGTTTCTTTACAGTTGTATCCATTTTAATGGATTTTACATGCCTGATTGATAACAAATGAACGACAGGTAGCTGTGGATACCTAGCTTACAACACACGTGGACACCTGATCGAATTCATGAAAAATGTTCAAGTTGACAATGCGCATTGACAAAAGAAACTAATACGGCTAGGTGGGCTGACTCAGAGTAAAATTGGATAAATAAAAACTAGGAAAAATACCAATATGCAACTTAAAAAAAAGCTTTACTGATCAGGGGTACTTCAGTTGAATTTTTAAATCAATCTTTTACCACGATTTGAAGACTTTTTTCCGCTGGGTAAAAACGAATTGCTCATCGTTTTTCGTTCAGTCTTTTTGACAGCTGTCAAACTCAACACCCAAGCGGCTGATAAGAAACGTAAAAGGCTCTGTAAATTACCGTAAATCCCCGAACCATCCTAAACAATCGCGCCCGAAACTCCAACTTCCCGAATTGTTTATTCAATAAAGTTTATCATTTATCGCCGAAGCACCGGCTTTTTGAAAACGAATTATGTAGCTAGTTGAAAACATGGCTCTTACACCCTTTTATGTTCACAGTTTTGTTAATATAAAAACGTCTTATGTCCCTAGGCAAACCAGGAGTGTTATTCAAATTGAGTACCGACCAAAGTCGTGTAGAAGACTCCAATGAACCAGGATAATCGGGGTCTCCATAGTCGATACGGATGAAAGGCAAGGCACAGCCAAATGTCATCGCTCGAATCTGTAGCAACCCTGATGTGGAATTACTTCTACCATAATAGAATACCACAGCCTATATATATAGAAATAATACAATACATCCATCATAGGATTGCTAGTAGTTAGTGCATAAGGTATAGGTAGATAGATGGTAGATAGTTTCTGATGATAAGTTAGCTTCTAAGAGCTTCCAAGGATGCAGGTTTGGCAAAGTTCTGTATTTGTCCCTTAACTTGTCAACTCAGCGAAACAGTGAGTGCACTCTCACTATTCTTTGGACAGCACGCTTTTTTTCCACCGTCGTAGGTACTTCCACCCCCTTGACTTAGATAACGGGTCTTAATTGACTACAGAAATCTTAATAGGATCTTGAGTGCATGTTACATTTGACGCCCAAAGATTCGACTCATTCGCTTGCATCCGATAGTAACAATACAGTCGCATGGCAGTTACGTCTTTTTATACAACTGGGCGGATCGCGTGCTCGCCAGCGATAAGGGCGAGGATAAATTTTGGATTAAATTTCGTAATGTACACCTCTGTTGCCATTTCGGAGTAGTGACGGGAAGTGGCTCAGGGGAGGAGGTTTATTGGACGAGAATATAACATATCCAGTAAACGTTATTGTTAAAAGAGAGAAGACAATTCATATATGTCATTGAAAAACGTAGAGCTAAATGCCACATACTCAGGCACGACGGATTAAATTTAACCATCCTGGAGGGCAAAATTAAGGAAAAAGGAGGAAGAGACCCAGAATATCATACATGACACAGATGAAAGAGTAGTGTTGTAGCCTCACATACCAGGAAGTGAAGACGAAAGCCCAAGATAGGCTGGAATGGAGAATGCTGCAACGAAAGAGGGCCAGGCCCTCATAATATTGACGATGATGATGTTATTGTTAATAAGCACCGAAAACAATTACAAACATACACAAAACATAGCATGGCGTAACCAACCTCGAAAACTAAAATCCTAATTTCTGCAATTAAATCTAATAGAACCAGTTTTTCCATCCTGCCTCGGTTAAACCTGTCTTCGAAACCCCGAAAGTTACGGGTAGTTTGAGTTAATTGTATTTCGTGGTAAACAAATTTGGATGTAACTTCACTGACATTTAAACTTCTGTGACAGTTTGTGTTCAATCCAGGTCTGGCGTGGTTAGATATTTCAGGTTTTCAAACTATGATATTCATAATCTGATATCATATAATCATTTGGCGTAGTTAGGTCAGTGGTGGTGAGAAGAGAATAAGAGGGAGGTAAATTCTTTTGGGATCAATGTTACTGTGCGTCCGTAGGAAACACCTCAGACAACCCTACACGTGATCCCTGGGTGGTGCTAAAAGAGTATCTTTTGGGATCAATGTTACTGTGCGTCTGTAGGAAACACCTTAGACAACCCTACACGTTATCCCTGGGTGGTGCTAAATGAGTATCTTTTGGGATCAATGTTACTGTGCGTCCGTAGGAAACACCTTAGACAACCCTACACGTGATCCCTGGGTGGTGCTAAAAGAGTAACAAACTTGGCAGCTGCACTGTCCCATCTGGTCCTCGCAGCACTCACTGGATTTTCTTCATCATCTGCTTTCCCACTAAATGCATATCCACATATATCCACCCCAGGGAAGAAATGCATATCTACATATATCCAGTGACATGTAGCCATACGATAAATAAATACTACTTCTGCTGCTGACTGCATATCACTCTTGTGTGCGTCGCTTCCGACTATTAATAACGCAGATGGCGCTCAAATCCTTTAAAAAATCATCTCATTCATGTCATATCCGTACACCATAGACAAAAAGTCAGTACACATTCCTAAATAGAAGGCGATCGGAATAAATTACAATTTGTATGTCAACCTCATTGACCACAGTGTAGCGAGCGCATCTTCCACTGTCAACCATGGCTTTGTTACAGTGGGAATTCTGCACAATGTAGTTATTCCTTTGTTTTAATTAATTTGATCTTTTTAAAAGCTTTTATTTAGTTTCACCCACTTCACCTGTCCCGTTGTCTGTAAAAAAGTCCTGCAAGTTAAAGACCCACTTCCTGGTTTCAGATTGAGATAAAATTTTGCACGCATAAGTATATCGCGTGACAATGCAATATTATGATGCAGACCGAAGGTGGTCATAAGAACTCTGTGATAAAACAATGGAAACTTATTGTGTTTGTTAGTATCTTCTCGTTGAGTAGTATAGATAACTTTTGCAAGAAAAGTACAGTCAGCGTTAAAAAGCTTGTAATAAAAAATCCACCGTTTTATTTAACATTCCTATAATAATATACCAAAATAACGATTATTATCACATAAATAATAGTTATGTGATAAATAATCGTATGATTATATTATAATGATACTAAAACCCATATTGAAGCATTAGCACTGACAGCCCATCTCTTTAGCATGATCCGCAACATTAACCACGTGGAAATATGCCGTTTCGCGGCCTCGGCCTTTGTGCGTTGCGATTCCATCTGTAATTACTTTTCCCATTTTGCTTTTGGATTTCCTGTACACGTTGATGTTATAGTATTGTTGTTTAGCAAGGTTCTGTTGAAAAATTTGGCAATTTGGATTTTTAATTAGTCCTAAAATAAAGTGGAATAAAATATGATGCGGTGACACGGTGGTCGATTATTTTAAAGCGAAACATAAACGTTTTCATTCTGGCCCTTCATTAATTGCCAAGTCTGAATTTTAATACATACTTAATAAAATTTGTATTAGAATTTGAAATTAAGCAACTTGCAAAGAAAGCTAATAGAAGAGAATCACAGCGCGATTTAGAAAATTTGCTACATAGAACGGCGCCATCTGACATGCACTTCGGACACTAAATTAGACAAACCTACGCCTAACTTTTGCCGGTGCTATCAAAAACTTTGTCGCTGGCCAAATCGGTACAACCTTGACGGAGCGTAGAATCCGGTACTCAGAAAGAAATAAAGAAAATAAATTTATTCAGGACGCCACATATCACGATACGAGTATTTACTACCTGAAAGTGTAATTGTGTGTTTTGTTTACCTTTTCGTTGAACTAAATTCAATTAGAGTTAAAGAGTTAATGTTACCGGCGAGCAATTACTGAATTCTATTTAAGTTAAAATGGCTTGAACAATCGAATCAACCGACTGAGCATGTGCGAGGCAGCCACTTTAAATTTAATTGAGGCGTGGGTGGATTGGCATTAAAGTAAATTGGTAGTTTTGTACGCGAAAACAAGCTTTACCAAAAAAGAACGGACTTCACCAAACGAAATACTTTATAGTCTTCACTACCAGTTCCTCTTCCCCAGATTTTTAAGAGGGATTTGTACGAGTTATTAAAAAATATCCAAACATTGAAAACAATTTTAAAAGGTCCTATGATTTCCCTAGGATCACGTCAGATCCCCACCTCATGACCATGAAACCGACTGTGATTTATAAACCCTTTGAACAATACAAGAAATTCGACAAGTCGTGAAATAACAATGGGGCCAACAGTAGAATACAAGAACCCATTCAAACAACAATGTATTTTACAAACCGACACAAGTACACAACCGTGTTCGAAGAATCGGGGAATGAAAATGGGACTATGGTATTATCGCCATCAGATATATCGGAGCGGCCAAGGTGGTTACAAATATCTGAACAACGCCTCTATTGTTAAGGCGATAAAGATCAGATATTTTTCAGTACCTTGGCTCCGATATATTTTATATAAAGTAAGGGTATAACTAACCTTTTTAAATAAGAAAATAATTTTCCAAACCCACCCAGCTATCTTATAGAGTATTCGTCAATCGGGGCAGATTTGGAATTACGAAACCTCTAAGGGGTGAACTGTTGAAGGTTTTTTTGAGTTTGTCCCGGAAGAGTAGTGTGTTGTTTATGTGGGAGCTCACACATTCTACGACACTTCTCTTTCCGGACAGACTCGAACGTCTGTCCGTCACTAGTATGAAATAAAACACAATATGAATTACGCAATGACCCTCCATCCACGTCACTTGTAACTGACAACATATGGACTATTTTGTTCCATTTTGTGTCCACGTGGCATTTAGAGACCCGACAGGTAAAAGACACGTGATGTTTTGTTGAGATGACAACCGCAAGAAATTGAGAAATAACCTAATATTCTTTTTTACTTTGCTGTATGTTATTATGTCGATGTCGTGCTAATATACAATTATTTCTAAAATCAATGTATGTTTGTACAGTATCTACTTACGTTTTATCAAAGAGGAGTCTTTTCAAGTCTCCCTAGCTGTCTCTTAAAAAGTCTTGATTGTCTAGATATATCGTACCTGGAACAAATAATTGATTTTAAGTAAAACCATACACATATAAGACACAGAGTTGTAACAAGATCCAAAAGTGGATCCTTCTCTTTGTAGTCGAAGTCGACTGTACACTTCTTCAGTCTTCACACAGTCAATGTGCAATATAAATTTGAAGACATAACTATACTACTTAAGTACCTTTTCGGGAATCGATGTTACTCTGCGTCCGTAGGACACACCTTAGACAACCCTAGACGTGATCCCTGGGTGGTTGCTAAAAGAGTAACAAACTTGGCAGCTGCACTGTCCCATCTGGACCTCGCAGCACTCACTGGAATTTCTTCATCATCTGCTTTCCTACTACTACTACCCCAGATAAATGAAATGCCTATCTATATCCAGTGACATTTAGCCATACGATAAATAAATAAATAAGTACCTTTGCAGATATACATATCTTTAAAAAAATGCTTATTTGTGTACCAGTTTAGTGGAAGGTCCAACTTTGTCGGTACACATAGAGACTTCATTCTTTCACTAATAGATAGAGTATATTTTGTAGTTTTAGGAACTACTCATAACTCCATATTTTCGCTGCACTGACACATTTATTTTTATTTAGGTACTTACACATGAGTTTGCATACTTTACGGAACCCTTCTATTGTTTTTCCCCATTAGTTCAAAGCGCCACGTCACGCCACGCACCACGTTATTCCGCGGCATGGCGTGTGGCGTCACTGAAGGAAGCTCATTGTTGTCCAAAACAAATGACTTGTCAGTCGTCTAGGGTACCACGTACGTGAGCAACCTACGTAGCAATAACGCGCTCATCTGTGGGGCACTCACGTATGATAGCAAGGATCTAGATTTTGTTTTTTATTGCTTTAAGGAGAGTTTTACAATGTTCATCATCTTCACTGTGTTTATTCCGAATTCTTGGCAACCTAATCCGAAGAATTTACATAAACACAACTTTTTACTAAAGCTAATGCCATCTGACATAGCAACACAGAGGGTGTAAGGCCTTACTGAGAGCCGGGATTCGAACCCACGACCTGCGAATTGAAATCCGCAGGCCTTACAACTTGTTCTTACAAGTGACATCAATAATTATTTTGTACATAAAAAATACTCACTTGTAATAAAGATCACAGGAAAAAAACAAAAACATTTATATCTTATCCTTTACACATTTGGTTTATAACTAAACTAAACTAAATAAAATAACTCCAACAAAAAGAGGGACGGATTATGAAATTGTAAATTATCCTATAAATTCAAAACGCTATTTCCTTAATTCACATTGATTTCCACGTAACGATGTGTTTGAAAAACACCTTATCACGCTATAACACATCATTATACCCTTTGCCAATACCTTTATAGCCATTAAACAACGTTTATTAAATAAATTTGCTAACAAAGCTGTATTTTACAAGGCAACAAAGACGTATCAGTGTGCAAAACTAGTAAATACTTAATACTTTCTTCTTTTGAGTAAAATGTAAGAAGTGGCGCCCAAAGCCCGACGAGGAGCAAGCATTAAAAGTAAAGCACAGGTACAAATATTTTCACCCAGGGCAAGTGAATTTGAGCCTTATAATAAAGTCACAAGAACTTTAGTATATGAACGTTGAGTCTGTCTGTTTCGACTTTTGCAAAACAGGTGTTTTCAGTAAATGTATAAATTTGAAAACACTTATATTTGAGCCGGTGTATATCCATTTTAACCGGAAATAAAGAGCCTTTTGTTTTGTTTTTTATGGAAATACATCTGTTTGTAGGATCATTCTATAAAACTCATAAATAAAAGATAGCATACAAAAATTAATCTAATAATACAATGCCCTGGCAAACATGTTGTATGAAAGTATAATCTTGTCAGGACACGGTAATACTTAGATCTAAAAACGGGTCATTATTCAATTTCAGACTCTCTGCTTATGGTTTATTTCACCATTTGATTCTTTACCCAAGGCAACTAGAAACAGATAACATTTTACCTAAATTTGTAACCGAAACAGTTGATATATAAAAAAGATACTCTTGACAACCCTTCAACGACAATGAAGAATATTCCAGCTAAAAAGACAAACGTACAAGAACACAATAAACAAAAGACAAACAAGAAACAAAGCGGCGATAATGCTCACAAAAGTGGCACCCAAACGTGGGGCAGCAGTAAAAAGTAACCGTGTTCTGACGGAACAAAACCACGTATACGTAATTGCCGCACGTGGATTTGACCTACTTACAGACTGACTGCCGCGTTCTTATTAAATGGAGTGTTTTCTTGCAACATTTTGGTGTTATTAAGTGAGAAATGAGTAATTGAAGCATCTTGATGATGGTTGCTCTCATATTCATAGTTTTATCACAGAAAAAATAGTATTTCATACAGAATGGCCACGCTACACCCCGCCCCGAATGGAACTACCTCATCCTGTGGCGACCGATTGGTAGGGAACTAGTAGGCTAATCCGTCAGGTTGGCAGCGCGTCTATAAAAAGCAAAATGTCGGTGTATTGTCAAACGTCATTTACGACAGCGGAAACGGCGCCTCAAGCGATTGAAGCGTGCACAGAAAGGCACTCAAATGAATTTTGAAGTATTACGTGTCAGCCCTGTGGTTTTATGTTAAATGGCGTCTACTAAATCGACGTTCTCCCGTTAGTACTCCCGTTCTTTTATCTGTCATTTTACTAAATTAAGATAATATCCCTAAGGCCTTAAGAGATGATTTCTAAGACAAAAATAATCGTTTCTTTTAAACCAGGGTTAAATGTACGATAAATATCAAATAAATCAATGTTTTTTTCTTCAAATCTCCATTATAATTATAGCAATGATTTCTTTAAAAAGCATGACTACATACCGTCCTCTTTTACTTGCTTCTCTACAAATTCCTTTAAAATATCGCAGATTTATACAATCGCTCGCTTTCATCGAATTTCATACACAAAATCCAAATTCTTTATTTTATATCCAGCAACCTTTGCCATCTTTATAGCCTACAATTTCTTGAAATCTATGTCATTACAACATCCCAGTATCATGTCCTCTGTACACATAAAACGATCTCAAAACCACCGGTGCACTCATATATTTGTAGAAGACAAAGTGAACCGTGCTCTGGCCATTTATTTGCTTTTACTGCAAGCAAGCAAGGGTTATAAAGAAAACTGCGCTTGTTATTTCTAGTCGGAGTGCAACCAGCAGCAGACATAGCCAAGCGAGTTTAAGTAAAATAAATAATTGAGTCAAGTAATTTGAACGCACTTTACGTTTGCAAACCACTTTGTATACCTCGTGGCAGATTACTTCTCTCAAACAAAAATACTACTTTAAATGAGTGTTATAAATCATCTTGACGCGACTTAATGGGGTAGAGAATAAGTGCGTGTGGAGATCATTTTATGCACATCGTCCGTCTAGTCTCTTGTGCTGTTTACTGTATATTTTAAAGCCAAAGTTTATCTTAAAGTTGACCAAGTTGTTATTCTCGGAGTTTTAGTATCACATTTTTAACATCGAACTACCGTAACTCGTGCCATGCTTAAGCCTCTGGGTGTTGGAGATACAAGTTCGCGGTAGTTGTTGTTAAAATAAACGATAAATGTTCTGAAATGAGATGTTGTGTTCTAAAGTTCTACAATGTTATTAATATGTTTAAATATTAGAATAAATTCCATGGCAGCATCGCTAAATTACTTAAAAACTAATTCGCGTGCGGCCGCTACGTGTTCAGTCCATGTGCCCTAAACACTAGACTACAAGGTAAATAATGACCCTGAGCCATAAGGCGTATTTCAGACAGCTAAACCTATAACCTCCCGCATGTGACAAGTCCCTTCCCTACCAAACCAGCCCATTCAAAATGGCGAACGAAGATGGCGGCTAATCGCTATTCAAGAGAACACGTGGACGATCTGGGTTGCATTTATTTTGTTTCTAGAGAAGAGTCAAGAAAATTGGAACATACATATTATATAATTGCTCTTCGGTGAACAAAAAAAACATCCTGAGGAAACCAACACAATAATCGTTATACCTTTAATCGGTCATAAAGTTATATACATTACAAGGAGAACGCTTCGCCTCATCTTTCCAAAAAAAAAGTCAAAGCCAAAGTTTGAGGGGGGCGATACCTCGCCATATTTTGTTTATACTTCAAAACACTACATGGAGCAATAGATAGTCGACTTTACAAATGTTAACATATGGTTCATTATCGAATGCAGTCCTTCCTAATGTAATACAAAATCAGCTAAGTATCATATTTGCTTGTAATTTCAAACCTAATTCTTTTAAATATGGATAAGAGTCAAACGCCAAAAATAAAAAACGATCAGCCCGTTAGAAAATACGATTGTCTTTGAATCGATTCTGTAAAGGAAGCTTGTCTTTGAATCGATTCTGTAATGAAACATAAAGCAAAACTATAATTACATGTGAAATTATATTCCATCTTTTTGTAAACTAGACGAAGTAGAACATTTTTTACACACAAAAACAATACATAAAGGCATTTGCACAGAGCTCTCACTCACTGAACGAAATTCGTGTAATCGATTTTTGAAACAGGTTTTTATAGACTGATATTATTTTTCTGCAAATACTTTTAGCAGAGGGGAAATAGACCCAAGGCCTCACCATGAATAGATCTTCCTGGCCACGATAGTCACGGTAACGTAACCTAAAGATGCTTGCGAGGTTCAAATACTGTGTATTACAGACTTTCGTCCCAAGCAACGTTCCTAGAGGGATATAAAAAAGGGGGAAAGCTAAAGCAAGTAAGAGAGTCCTAATATGGAAGGAGCAATATAACCACGCAGACGAAGTCTCGGGCAAATACTAGTATAAGGATTAAACGTCATTCAGAGTCTTTTTTGAAATCGTGTAACCTCCAACACGTGACAAGTCCCAATTAAGCGAGGCGTGGAAAGCGCATTCAAGTTGGCGGACAAAGATGGCGGCTAATTGCTCTTCAAGCGAACACGTGGATGGTCTGAGGTTGAATTTGTTTGTGTATTGCCGCTGGTTAAACTAACTACTTTCGAAGAACTACTACTTTCCAGTAACTTATACTATTAAGAGTTACTAATAGCTTTCAGTGGCCGTAGGTAATTTGACTTCATTTATATTCGTGACCATTAGTATCTTACTGAAAATCAAGGATGATTAAGACATGGTTGGGCAATGCCTCTACAAAATCGCGTTCCTCGAACCTTCAGGCTATACGTCTGTTTTCGGTACTGAGTGCCATAGCGCCATATGTTGAGTCTGGAGTCGAGTTATTCTGTCAGCGGTAATCGCCGAACAAAATATTAGAAACTAGAATTTATTTATTTAATCTTAATTGCACAAAATAAGATGGTACAAATGGCGGACTTAATGCCATAAGGCATTCTCTACCAGTCAACCAATAGGCTTAACAGAAAGGTTAAGTAGGAATTAAGTGTTTGCGGTGACCGATAGATAACGCTAGTGCTTCAGCCTAAAATAAGGGAACGCGATTTTGTATAGGCATTGTCAATACATGTCTTAATCATGCTTGCTGAAAATTAAGTAAAGTTATCTAAAGCAGAACATAATCTATATATTTAACGGCCTCCTAGCCCAGTTGGTAGTGACCCTGCCTATGAAGCAGGGGGTCCCCTGTCACGGGGGGGGGTATGAACCCGGGTTCATATCCTAGTAAAGGGCATTTCTTGTGTTATGGATGTTTTATATGTATTTAAGCATTTATCTGTATCTGTATTATTATACATATCGTCGTCTAGTACCCACAACACAAGCCTTATTAAGCTTACTATGGGACTAGGTCGATTTGTGTAAGATTGTCCCATAATATTTATTTATTATTATTATTTATTTATTATGTAGTGTTTTAACAAAAACGCGAACGAAGACGCAGGCGGGGGTTAGTTTTTGTTATACTTTACTTTATTATACTTATTCAATCAAATATAAACATTGAAAACATTGAAAAAATAATCAACCCAGCAGGATTTGAACCTCGCATCGATACGCCTTACCGGGGCTCGATCGCTTTACCAATTAAGCTATGGGTTCAGTTACTGAGTTGACGAAATTCTCAATGCCTTCAATCATCTTTTTGCATTTATTTTTACATCGACTTTATAGCAGCCGTAAGCGACATCTAGCATCTAGTAGTTAGCACCTAGATGTCGCTTACGGCTGCTATAAAGTCGATTAAAAATAAATGCAAAAAGATGATTGAAGGCATTGAGAATTTCGTCAACTCAGTAACTGAACCCATAGCTTAATTGGTAAAGCGATCGAGCCCCGGTAAGGCGTATCGATGCGAGGTTCAAATCCTGCTGGGTTGATTATTTTTTCAATGTTTATACTTGATTGAATAACATAATATTGTATGAGTGGAATGCCCCACTTTAAAAAAAAACATGTAAAACAATTACGAGTTGATAGCAGCGCCATCTATTATTTCCGTTGTGACACTTGCAATAGGGTCGGCGGGAAGGGTATCTAACTCTAGTAGTTAGCACCTAGATGTTCAAATCCTGCTGGGTTGATTATTTTTTCAATGTTTTCAATGTTTATATTTGATTGAATAACATACTATTGTATGAGTGGAATGCCCCACTTTAAAAAAACATGTAAAATAATTATGAGTTGATAGCAGCGCCATCTATTATTTCCGTTGTGACACTTGCAATGGAGTCGGCGGGAAGGGTATCTAACTCTAGTAGTTAGCACCTAGATGTCGCTTACGGCTGCTATAAAGTCGATGTAAAAATAAATGCAAAAAGATGATTGAAGGCATTGAGAATTTCGTCAACTCAGTAACCCATAGCTTAATTGGTAAAGCGATCGAGCCCCGGTAAGGCGTATCGATGCGAGGTTCAAATCCTGGTGGGTTGATTATTTTTTCAATGTTTTCAATGTTTATATTTGATTGAATAACATGCTACTGTATGAGTGGAATGCCCCACTTTAAAAACACATGTAAAATAATTATAGCCTACGTATTTCTGATTATTTTCAATGGTTTCCGCTTCCCAAAGGTTGTCTGGAAGAGATCGCTTTTTAGCTATAAGACCGCCAATTGTTTTACCTCTGATTATTCTGTTTGTAACTTGTATTTTATGTGTCTCTTTATTTTAAGGTGTGCAATAAAGAGTATTTATGTTATGTTATGTTATGTTATATTTATTATACTCTTTCTTGTGTTATTATCACAGATATTTGTTCCTGAGTTATGGATGTTTTATATGTATTTAAGCATTTATCTGTATCTGTATTATTATATATATCGTCGTCTAGTACCCACAACACAAGCCTTATTCAGCTTACTGTGGGACTAGGTCGATTTGTGTAAGATTGTTCCATAATATGTGACTTGTACCTTTGACTTCAAAATATCACATATATAAAACAATGTCGTGTCGGTTACACCATTTATAACTCAAGAACGGCTGAAACAATTTTAATAAATTTTGATCTTTTGGATTTATCTCCGCCCCGAATAGCAGAATAGGTAACTATTAATATATTAGAGAAAGAAAATAATAATAATTGGTTGTACAAAGTGCGCAAGGTACTGACTGATGAGTACTGACTGACTCGTAGCGTATAAATCAAATTAAAAGTGACCTCTGGCGGTTTAGCATAACATGCGTTGTCGAGCGCAACTTCATACTTCGAGTCACGCCTGAAGTATGGAGAGTCGCGCGACCAGAGCCGGATCAGCCTTTAGGCAGAGTAGGCAACTGCGTAGGGGCCCCGCATCGGCCAGGGGCCCCGCGTGTGCACAGAGGAAAATGAAAATGTTTCAAACAGTGAAATATTAATTGGAAAATTAGTAATTATCGGCTAGGGGCCTCGCGTGGGCAAAGAAGATATTTAAAATGTTTCAATATCTCAGATCTTGCATGATTTTACTAAAAATGTCTACTTTTCGTAATTGTTCCTTTGTCTGTGATATATGAAGTTTTTTCGTGCCAAGTTTCAAGTTTCTGAGTTTACGGGAGTACCCTTTAGGTTTTGAGTTTCTTGCGAGTACTCAGTTTCAAAATAAGCGACTTAAATTGCAATTTCTTTTGATTGCGTTGACATAAAAGTTTGGTTTTGCTACATTTGAAAGGTCTTATAGCGCTGAGTATTTGATATGAATTTCAATTTAATACCTCTACGCGTTTACCAGGAAAAAGGTAATAAGTTTAAAATAAAAAAAAATATTTTTTTGTATGATTTTACTAAAAATGTCTACTTTTTGTAATTTTTCCATTGTCTATGCTATATGACGTTGCTTCGTGCCAAATTTCAAGTTTCTGAGTTCACGGGAAGTACCCCGTAGGTTTTGCAAATGCCGAAAAACTCTAAAATTTGCAGCATAAACGACTGTATCTTTTGATTGCGTTGGCTTTTAAGTTTGATTTTTTCACAGCTTCAAGGGACAATAGACCTGAATTAAATATACCTTACTGACTGACTTAATCTATCGACACAATTTTTTTGTCATACAACATTTGCTAAAAAGGGGCCCCAACAGTTGCATTGCCTAGGGGCCCCAAAGTGCTTAATCCGGCCCTGCGCGCGACAATGTAAGTCATGCTAGCAAGGCTGATTGACAATGTCGCGCGACGTTGGTCCAGAAGAAAGCTCCTCTGAAGTAGACAAGACAAACAACTTCTGGTCGCGCTGGCCGCACTCTGCCTTGTTTGCGAAGTTGAACGTCTTGCACGCTGGGGTTGTCACTCGGGCGAACCTCGTACCCGAATGACTTACCATAAAGCTTCGGCGATTAGTGTAAGGAGACTACTTTAAACATAGGTAGTGATGAAATACTCGAGTTTAATACGTTTGTTTATAATTAAATTATTTACAAAATAATTAGCAAACACAATAAACGCTTGGAAAACCTAGCAAGTATCGGTGGGGCACCAAAGAGACCTCCTACCGGTCGTGCAGCCCCTTTTATGGGCTCGGTATCCCTGCCGGACCGTCGTCCAGGTGCTTCGACTGGAGGGACCACCTGCCACCTGGTGCCAGGACGTAGCTGCCCTGCAGGTGGTACTGTCGTCACCATGTTGTCGTTGTTCGTGGTGCCTGCCTGCGCCGCCAGATGTTGCCCTCAGAGCTTGGCACCATTCTTGCCAACATAAGTAACTGTGCCATTTCTTGACTTGATTATTTGATTAATCACGACGAAAAGAAACCTATAAAATGTCTCTTAATTAACGCACTATCTCTTATTGTAGATAGGTAATTATAGGGCAGCCTTAGAAATGCCCCCATTGCAGCTCAAAGACAGACTAGATTAAATCAAAGTATAATAAAGTAAAGTATAATAAAAACTAACCCCCGCCCGCGTCTTCGTTCGCGTTTTTGTTAAAACACTACATAATAAATAAATAATAATAATAAATAAATATTATGGGACAATCTTACACAAATCAACCTAGTCCCACAGTAAGCTCAATAAGGCTTGTGTTGTGGGTGGAGGCGATCTATATATATAATATATAGATATAGATAAATACTTAATTACATAGAAAACACCCATAACTCAGGAACAAATATCTGTGATAGACACACAAATAAATGCCCTGACCAGGATTGGAACCCGGGACCTCCTGCTTCATAGGCAGGGTCACTACCGACTAGGCTAGGAGGCCGTTAAACTACATCAAAGCTCAAACTCATTAGAACAAAATGACGTAGGGTGCATTGGGATAATTTCGCAAAGTGTGTATTCCGAAAATCGTTAAAATTTCGCTATTATCCCATTGTAATCAGTCAGGTACGCGCACTTGTTGCGGCCGCACGTGTTCCAAGCGAAGCATATTTCGTTTCGAATCGTTTTCACTGGTTCTCAAACTATTCATCATGCAGTGTGGTATCTGTCTCGATGTCATCAGTGACGGTGCTCATTGTTCGGGATGTGGGAAGGACATTGGCTTCTGTTGTTCAAATGTTGCCGAGTCAACTTATAGAAGGTATGGGGCTGACCGCAAGTCAACATGGAAATGCCAAAAATGCCAGAAAAACAAGAGAGATGCATCCCCAGCACAGTCAAAGCCCACAGATCTGGAGACTGTCAAGAGTATGTTACAAGGCATAGAAAAACAGCTTTTGTGTCTTCCTGGTTTAGTTTCAGACGTGCGAATTCTTAAGGCTGAGGTTGCTGAGGTCAAGGACTCCTCCAGCTTCACATATGCGAAGCTAGACGAATATTCCGCACGGTTGGTTGATGCGGAGAATAAGATCGTTGAGCTGGAGGATGTAAAAGGCAAAGTCCAGGCGCTGAACAGTGAAATTACCATGCTAAAGGAAGTGAATGCCCGAAATGATCAACAGATGCGCCTTAACAATGTCGAGATAAAGGGAGTTCCGGTCAAGAAGAACGAAAACCTTTTCTCTTTACTGGAGGGCATTAGTACCGCAGTGGGCTTTGCAGTAGATAAAAGCCATATAAACTACATATCGAGAGTTCCGATTCACAATTCTAACGAGAAGTTGATTATTATTAACTTTTTAAACCGCTACATGAAAGAGGACTTCGTCGCATCTGCGCGTGTGAAGAAAAACATCACAGCTGAGGAGATCGGTTTCCAGGGAAATACGCAGAGGGTTTATATAAACGACCATTTGACACCCGAAAATAAAAAGTTGCTGACCCTAACTAAATCGACGCTTAAACAAAAGAACTACCTCTACGTGTGGGTAAAATTTTGTAAGATTCATGTGCGGAAGGACGATAACTCTAAAGTTCATATTATTAATAACGAGCGTGATTTAAACAGATTAACTTAAGTTGTTGTGTTTACTACTTACCGTCTGATTTTATAGTTGGTTTGTTGTATTTAATTAGTTCAGTTAAAAGTTTGAATACCGTTGATCGGCACATCTGGCTCACCTATTGTTTAGCGCTCGGCCTTATCGCTGCCCGGTGCAGTTGCCGGAAATGCATGACACGCTCACTTAAAAATACCTATCTCTTTCTTTTACACTGCTTAAATAATTTGCTCAATTATTGCCCATATCTCTTTTGCACGCATGGCTCTCATTCTATGGTTGTTTATAAAATAACATCACGCGTTCCATTTCTCAACGCCCCGCTATTTAATTCTATAATGTCCTTTGGTTGTATGCATTATTTAAAATACTTCTCTAATTTGTTAATCACGCAATTTTACTTATATTCATTACATAAATGGCTAATGCTATGATGGGTGAGTATCCTTCTATGTACTACCAGAACGTTCGGGGGCTTAGGTCGAAAACGTTTACATTTTATCGCAATTTAAGTTTGGCCTCTTATGACATTGTAATTCTAACCGAGACGTGGCTAGTGGATGGAGTTTTGGATTCTGAATTGTTTGATGATAGGTACGTTGTGTGGCGGCGAGATCGGGATGTCAATATAACGGGTCAAGGTCGTGGTGGGGGCGTGATCATAGCTACTCGCCGTGAACTGATGGTAACCCCGCAGCCTTCTTTCCAGTCATTTGCAGAGGATTTATGGGTTACGCTTACACTAAAGGATAACCGGGGTAGACCAATAAAAGTTCACTTGTGCGTGTTGTATTTGTGTAAACAAAATAATGGTTTTACTTTTTCGCAACAGTTAGATAATTTTTTGAGTAATGTAAATAATATAGTTTTGAACAACCCCGACGATAAATATGTGCTAATTGGAGATTTTAACATGAGTAATATCGTATGGACAGCGCAGGACTCCGTTATGGTTCCGTCAAATTACGTAAGTAGCGATGAGTGCAGTTTTGTTGACGAACTTCACGCTGTAAATTTTAATCAGTATAATGGCATCTTAAATCGTTTTGGCAAGATGTTAGATTTAGTTATATCGAATGACCTTGTATGTGTTAGTCACTGCACGAGTCCTTTAGTGCCTATTGACCCATATCATGAGCCTCTCATTGTTAAAATGGAGTATACTACGATTGACCCTCTGCAGTCAGCTCCCCTAGTTAAATATTTTTGGAATAAAGGTGACTACACATCTATCAATAGCGAATTAGCTTCTATAGCTTGGGAAGAGGAGTTTTCAAGTCGCTCACTGACCCAGTCGTTGGATTTCTTTTATACGACTTTTCACAAGCTTAGAGACAAATTTGTACCCAGTAAAAATATTAAAATAGATAAATATCCCGCGTGGTTTTCTTTTCCTTTAAAGAAAGCCATAAGAGAAAAATATAAATATTTAAAAAAATACAAAAGATACAAGAATATTTCAGACTTAACTTCATTTCATATTTTGAGGGACAGAGTTCGTAAATTAGAACAGGAATGCTTTACTACTTTTGTGCGTAGTTCTGAAAAAAGTATCACTAGTAATCCAAAAAAATTTTGGTCATTTGTCAAATCTCGCTCAACCTCCCACGGCCTTCCTAGCAGCTTGAAATATGGGAATCAGCTGGTAAATACAGGACCAGATATTTGTGAGGCTTTTTCTGATTACTTTTTTACCAATTTTTCACCATCTATTAATTCGACTACTTATCAATCGCCAGTTCCTAGCACTGAGTCAATAGTTAACTTAAATTCAATCGAGGTTGACCCAGGTCTCGTCACCACCTTACTGCTTAAGTTAGACCCCTCCAAATCTGCGGGCCCTGATCAGCTACCAGCACAGTTCTTAATTAATTGTGCGAAGACCCTGGCGCTCCCGATTGTCTTGCTTTTTCAGCGTTCCTTCTCGGAGTGCTCTATACCTTCTATATGGAAATCTGCGTATATCACCCCCATACATAAAAAAGGGCCTAAGACTGATGTTGCGAATTACAGGCCCATTTCCAAATTGTGTATTTTATCAGAAGTGCTTGAAAAAATTGTTTTTAGTCAAGTTTATAATTCATTAAGTAATCATTTTAATGCTAACCAACATGGTTTTCTGCGGCGCAGATCTACAGTATCTAATCTTATTCTGTTGAACGATTATGTTACTGATGCCATGGATAGTGGGTTCCAAGTCGATGTTATATATACTGATTATAGCAAATGTTTTGATCGTATTGACCACGGTTTATTATTATCAAAACTGAATAACATCGGGATAAATGGAGATTTACTGCGATGGTTTACATCCTATATCAAGAACAGGACTCAGGCTGTGGTCGTAAATAATTATATATCTGGGTGGGTCACTGTTCCTAGTGGGGTACCGCAAGGGTCCTTGCTAGGGCCATTGCTCTTTAACATATTTGTTAATGACATTGACAAGTGTCTCTAAGCTCCTTTGCTTCGCCGATGACATGAAAGTTTTCCTAAAAATAAAATCTAATGATGATTCAATATTACTTCAGTCTGACCTAGCACGCCTAGATGAGTACTGTCACTTAAACAGATTAGACCTGAATCCCTCTAAATGTTTTGCAATGACCTTCTCGCGCCAACGTAACTTAATCACTACTAATTATGCCTTAAAGGGTCAAACTCTTGAGAAAGTATCATCTATGAGAGATTTAGGTGTCATACACGATTCTAAACTAATTTTTGATACACACATCAATAGCATGATTAGTAACGCTCTTAAATCACTAGGTTTCATAATGCGCAATTCGATTCACTTCACTCAAGCCAAGACACTTAAAGTGCTTTATTGCTCCTTTGTTAGAAGTAAGTTAGAATATGCCTCTCAGGTATGGAACCCTTGCTACAATACATATATTGACAGAATTGGACGCGTTCAGGAAAAATTTGTGAAATTTCTTTGCTTTAAATTAAAGTATCCCTACAGCTCTTCCAACTATCTTAAAATATGCAAGCATCATCACCTTGTCCCGTTGTATAAACGTTGTGAAATAGCAGATATTACCTATCTTCTAAATATTACTAGTGGTGTAATCGACTGCCCTGAATTGATAAGTAAACTGTATTTCAAAACCCCCAATCGTTCTAAAAGGTACCATCCCCCAATAGAATACAAAGATGCATCTTCCAAATATAGAAAGAATAGTTTTTTAATGCGCGCCAGCCGTAGCCTAAATGAATCTTCTAATAATCTTGATATTGATGTATTCAACTGTAGAATCCCTAGCGTGAGACGTAATCTATTTGATTTTGAGAGTTTGTTCGGGTTATAGCGGGAGAGTGTCGCGAAATTTGTTCGGGTTATAGCAAAGATACATTTAATTTGAGAGTTCGTATATGAGCAGGATTGGTCAACCGGTTATGGAGCTAGAAGGCGCGAAAAAATCATCACATGGGTCTTGCTATATTGGTCACCTTGTTTGCAAGTAAATTGCGAGTTCTTAGTTCGAGGCGGACTACTAGTGGTTAATATAAGCCCCTTTAAGTGTGTAAACAACGTTTTGAAACTAATTATGATGTTAAATTCAGTCATAATCTGGAAATGCTTCAACTATTATCGAACGAGCGAAGTGAGTTCTTACAAACAACTTCGGCTACTGGTACGACTCGGCATTTCGATGGCTTTTTGATTTTGAGAGTTTGTTCCGCGATAACTTTAGTAAAGTTTTTCTGAACTTTATGTAATTTTTAAGGGTTATAGCAAAGATACATATAATTTATGAGTTCGTATATGAGCAGGATCGTGCAAGGGGTTGTGGAGCTAGAAGGCGAAAAAAAATCTTCAGAAGGGTCTTGTTATATTGGTCATCTCGTTTGCACGGAAATCGCGAGTTCTGAGTTCGAGGCGGACTACTAGTTTATTAAATACTAGTAGTCCGCCTCGAACTAAGAACTCGCGATTTCCTTGCAAACGAGATGACAAATATAACAAGACCCATATGATGATTTTTTCGCGTCTTCTAGCTACATGACCCCTTGGTCGATCCTGCTCATATACGAACTCTCAAATTATATGTATCTCTGCTATAACCCCAACAAATTTCTAAAACTACTAAAGTTACTAAAGTTATCGCGGAACAAACTCTCAAAATCAAAAAGCCATCGAAATGCTGAGACGTCCCACTAGCCAGAAGTTGTTTGTAAGAACTCACTTCGCTCGTTCGATTAACTTATGCCCGGAACTGTCGGCGAATAAATAATTCAATTATAGCCTTTCCATAGTAATTTTACCCTGCTATTCGCCCTTTACATAACGATTATTTTTGAGAAACAAATATTATATGTATACATTGTCAGTCTCATTTTATCCGTTTAAAACCGAAAGCTTAGAAGGCCGCCATAACACATACCTTCATATAAATGCTGTTAAAGTTTATTTTCCTTTTCACACCCTTTTAGTGTTTCTCCGTTAAGGACCTGCTAAAGGCAGATAAAGAGAAAAGGTAAGTCTCTGTAACATATCGATTTGACGAGGGTTTCTAGCATTAACGTGCGTTGTTTTGAGCAGGTGACCTCCCTTATCATATCACCCTTTTTTTATACCACGACGGTGGCGAACAAGCATACGGCCCGCCTGATGGTAAGTAGCTACAGTATCCTATGGACGCCTGCAACTCCAGAGGTGTCACATACGCGTTGCCAACCCTTTACAAAAAGGAGGATTCACTGTGTTGACGGCTAAAGGAACAAGAGGGTCCCTCGTCGTCAACACACTGGGTCCTCTTTGAGCTCTTTGGTAACCTTACTTATCAGCAGGAACACAACATTAAGAGTAGGGTCTAGTGCTATTTGGCTGTGGTTTTCTGTAAGGTGGTGGTACTTCCCCAGTCGAGCTGTGCTCCAGATTTGAGCGAGATGACATTCGCTGTGCCGTGCCCTACCACACAAAGCGAGATGACATTCGCAGTACCCATACCTCTCTTCTGGACGTAGTTTAAGGACCTATCCAGTTCCAAAACCCTTACCCTTGTACCTACACTCTACATGTAAGGTCAGCAGCAATTTAAACATATTTAAAATTATCTTTATTCGCTCAGAGGCTGCGTTTCCACCAGAGATGAGCGAGTATGCGTTGCGACGAATGTGTTTTTTAGGAACCAATCCTAGAGCTGCGTTGTGCGAGGATAAGTAAATAAAGTGATTCTATTGGTTCTTAAAAACACATTCCTTGCAACACATTCTCGCTCATTTCTGGTGGAAACATAGCCGTGGCCTGGCCAAGACTTTGCAAGTCAGCAGCAGCGGTGAGCGGCCTAACCTTTGTAACGTTGTCATCTTAATTAGGATGCATTCGTTTTTAGGGTTCCGTAGTCAACTAGGAACCCTTATAGTTTCGCCATGTCTGCCCGTCCGTCCGTCCGTCCGTCCGCGGATAATCTCAGTGACCGTTAGCACTAGAAAGCTGAAATTTGGTACTAATATGTATATCAATCACGCCGACAAAGTGGTAAAATAAAAAGTGGATTTTTTTTATTTATTAGGGTACCTCCCCTATACGTAAAGTGGGGAGTGATTTTTTTTTTCATTTCAACCCTAACGTGTGATATATTGTTGGATAGGTATTTAAAAATGAATAGGGGTTTGCTAAAATCATTTTTCGATAATGTAAATATTTTCGGAAATAATCGCTCCAGAAGTAAAAAAATATGCGTCCCCCCTTCCCTCTAACTTTTGAACCATAAGTTTTAAAAATATGAAAAAAAATCTCAAAAGTAGAACTTTATAAAAACTTTCTAGGAAAATTATTTTGAACTTGATAGGATGAATAGTTTTTGAAAAAAAATTACAAAATAATTTCTGAACTAAGTTTGTAATTTAACCGTATAAGCAGGTGTTTATTGTACCTGTAATTTCTACAAAATTACAATGAAATGACGTGCTTTCAAATAAAGTAAAAACGGTGAAAATCGGTTCACGCAATAAAGAATTATTCCATAAAAATCATCTTCCATACTTTAAGCTCGCGCGCAATAGTTTACTTAATTTGCCGATAGATGTCGCTGTACGTGGAACTCTCATATCATATCCTACATGGCGGTGTTATTAACTCTTAAGTGGGGACGCTTACTGTGACGGACGGAAAACTACGGAACCCTACACTGAGCGTGGCCCGACACGCTCTTGGCCGGTTTTTTATTATGAAAATGGATGTCCTTAACAGAACAGAAAATAGAAGTACGTCTATTGCTTAAATAGCCACAGTAAACTAAATTGCTCTTTTCGAATATATTTTACTAGCTTTTGCCCGCGGCTTCGCTCGCATCAAATTCGGGGTAACACGGTTCCCCTTTCCTGATTGCCCCCCGGAATGCTTTATACAAACTTCCACCCCCCATTTTAGGGAAGTGGGGGGTTAGAAAGAGACAAAAAGTAGCCTAAATATGTCACTCTCCATCCCTTCAACTATCTCCACTTAAAAAATCACGTCAATTCGTCGCCCCGTTTTGCCGTGAAAGACGAACAAACAAACGAACACACACATACACTTTCCCATTTATAATATCAGTATGGATATACTCTAGGACAAGGATAATTCCGTATAGAAAATTCCATTAAAAATTACCCGTTGTGAGTATAACCCCATTCAAAACTGTCTGCCGCGCTGTCTCAGTAAAAACAGTTTGGGCCGCCCGGCCGGACAAACTCAGACGAAGATAAATTGGTGGCCGAGGCCGGGAAGAGGCTCCGGCTGCGGTGAGAGGCGGACAGCTCGGCTCAGTTTACGTTTATATTTTGGCAATTAAGTATATATTATTTGGTACGTTATAGGTACAACTGTGTTGGGACTGTGCTTGTAAATAAAAGTTCACACACGAGGTTAAATAGTCTATATTAAATCTACACAACTTTAATTAACTTATCTAAACGAACACTTATAAATTAACACGTACGTCAGGAGCGATACTAACTATAATGAAACTCGACTGAAACTTAACGCGGAGTCAGTAATTATTACAAGTTACTCGGAGTATCGGTACTACACGAGCTGGACCAGTGAGTCGGTCTAGGATGACTTGTCGGTTCGACAGTTGGGTACTAACTGACTACTGTCTTGCGATCCCTCTGGCTCGTTACCTGGCGAGCTCAGGGGGCATCGAAGTACAGGGCCGATAATGGCCAGCCAGATGGTGAGATTTTCTCACGCTGCAAGAAAATATGTTTACTATCCTAAATAAAACAATATTAGTTGGGCGTTGTAAACAATAAACAAAATAGAAATACCGACAAAGAAACAAAGTGAAATTGCTAAATCCTAGGGTAATAAACCTGGTAATTATTTCAAAAGAATTTATCCATTGTTTTGTCTGAGCGTACCGACAAAACAATAACATACATTACAAAATAATAGTGTGCCGGCATGTTCAATGCAACAGATGTATCCTAAGGTGATACCTAGAAAAGACCATACAGCTTTTACGTTGATTGCTAAAATCGTGCACATGTTGCACGTGCATATTTAAAATACAAAATTGTATAGCATCTTAGTTTGGGCGAATGTAGGACACAGTCGCTACAGTACCCCCTTACTAGTGATGGAGTCACGATAAAAGAAGATAAAAAGGTGACATTAAATAATACAACTAGTAAAAACACAAAAAGGGTTAAAAATAACACACTAAGAAAGAACAGAGGTAACATACACAATAAAAAAAATAAGAAAGTCGAAAGGTTTACATTGTATAGAATTGTTAGTTACAATTTTCTTAGGCGCTAAGTTAGTAACACATATTTAAAAAAAAATACTAAAGGAGCATTAACAAATACATCAGTAAAACATGTTACTAACATAATGTGTTCAATAATGTTCAAGAAAAAAATATCATACAAAAAAAAAGGTAAATTATTCTTAACTAAACACGTTTAATTACTTATCACCTGCCTGGTAATAATCCGGAAAGCGGACTTGTCTACCGGATCTAGTTCTGTTAACATTACCATTTGCAGGCGGTGCTTCTTGCGCAGCAGGCTCAGGTGCTGCACTCGTGGTGTTGTCTGAGGGACAAGTTGTTCTTTTGACAATGAACTGTGCGAAGTCATCTTCAAACTCAGGCGGCGGTTCTATGTTATCAGCAAGTACATAAGCGGGCTTCAGTCGGTCCACAGAAATAGTTACATGATGACCACGTCTATTGATAACAAAAGTTTTATCATTTCTTGATACAACAGCGAAGGGTCCTTCATACGACGATTGCAAAGGTCGTTTTGGGGCGTCAACACGAACAAACACGTGACTTGTTGTCATCAGGTCCTTGTATATAAATACCTTTTTACGTCCATGCTGAGTCCCTGCGACTGGTTGTAGGTCGGCGAAATTAGTTTTTAATTGACTGACGAAATCCGTCGCATCGCGATCCCTGGTTGTTCTGGGAACTAGAAACTCTCCAGGTAAGCGAATATTTTCACCGTAAACCATTTCAGCAGGCGTAGCTTGCAGATCGTCCTTGAATGCTGCGCGAATACCCATCATGACTGTAGGTAAAACTCGTGTCCATTGGGCGTTCCGATGACATGTAATCGCAGCTTTTAATTGGCGGTGAAATCGCTCAATCATCCCATTAGCGGCTGGGTGATAAGCTGTAGTTCGCAGTTGAGTCGTACCAATGAGATTATTTAAGCTTCTAAACAGGTGCGATTCAAAGTTTCGGCCTTGGTCTGTTGTGACTCGTAAAGGTACGCCGAAACGTGCGATCCAATTTGAGTAAAATGCACGAGCTACAGTTTCTGCTTCCTGGTTCTCGATAGGTATAGCTTCAGGCCACCTAGAGAAACGATCTATGCAGGTCAAAATGTATCTGCAGCCTTCTGATATGGGCATTACTACAATGTCAATGTGGACGTGTTCAAAGCGAGTCGAAGGAGGTGCGAAAGTTCCAACAGGGGCTGACACGTGACGTGTAACCTTAGCACGCTGACACTCTAAACAGCTTCGAGTCCATTCTCTGCAATCTGATTTGATAGATGGCCAGATGAATTTCTGCGTAGCTAATTTTATAGTAGTCTTCGCTCCCGGATGTGAAAGTTGATGAACGGTGTTAAAAGCAATTTTCCTGAAGGGTTCAGTAACGTAGGGTCGTACAGACGGAGTAGAGATATCGCAATATATACTTTCTTCGAACCCAGGTAACTGTACAAGTTTAAGCTGTAGCGTCGAATCAGTTTTATTGAGTAGCGATTGCAAAGTGTCGTCAGACTTTTGAGAAATAGCTAGAGCCTTCCAATCAATTCCTCGTTCAATGTGATCAATATCAATGCGAGACATTGCATCGGCAGGTATATTTTGCTCTCCGCTAACGTGTCGGATATCGGTTGTAAATTGACCGATAAAGTCCAGGTAGCGGAACTGTCTCGGGGTGCATTGTTTATCCTTTTTCGTGAATGCAAACACGATCGGTTTATGATCTGTATATATTGTAAATGTTCGCGCTTCTAAATTATGACGAAATTGTTTAACTGCAGAATATATCGCAAATAATTCTCTGTCATATGTAGAATACTTCCTTTCAGCGTTTGTAAGTTTCTTAGAGAAGAAAGCTAGCGGTTGCCATGCGCCGTCCACCTTTTGTTGAAGTGCGGCGCCTATCGTGTTATCTGACGCATCAGTAAACAGCGCCAGATCAGCGTTATCTCGAGGATGGGCTAGCATCGTTGCGTCGGCTAGGCATTGTTTGCAAGCCTCGAAATCCTTTGTAGTGTCGGGTGTCCAGTGAATAGGTGCCTTACCCTTAAGGTTTCCTTAAAGCAAGTCGTTTAAATTGGCTTGATGCGCTGCAGCGTTAGGTATAAAACGTCTATAAAAGTTTAGCATACCTAAGAACTGTCGAAGTTGCTTCGCCGTTGAAGGAAGTGGAAAGGAGCGTATCGCTTCTACTTTTCCAGGTAGAGGACGCGTGCCCTCAGCAGACACTAAATAACCTAAGAACTGGACTTGGTCCTGGCCAAACATGCACTTAGAGGGATTAATCACTACACTATAGTCACTTAATCGCTTAAACACTGTCTCTAAATGTTTTAAGTGTTCATCACTGTCACTGGAGGCAATTAAAATGTCATCTATATAGCAATAACAAAAGTCTAAACCACGTAACACTTCGTCCATAAAACGTTGGAAAGTCTGAGCCGCATTTCGAAGGCCGAACGTCTTATAAGTGAATTCAAACAAACCAAATGGCGTAGTTATGGCATTTTTTGGTATATCTTCCTCCGCCACTGGAATTTGATTGAACGCACGCACTAAGTCTAACGTACTAAACACTTTTTTTCCACTAAGAGTCTGGGCGAAGTCTTCAATGTGCCGGACCGGATACTGGTCAGGCACCGTGCGGTCATTAAGCGCGCGGTAATCACCACATGGTCGCCATCCATTGTCTTTCTTTTGAACCATGTGAAGCGGTGAGGCCCAGCTGCTTTGTGATGGGCGGGCGATACCTAATTTCAACAAAGCGTCGAATTCCTTCTTCGCGGCGATAAGGCGATCGGGTGCTAATCTCCTAGGCCTTTGTGCTACAGGCGGTCCCGGTTTCGTTGTGATGTAGTGTTTTGTATTATGCTTAATTTGAGTGGCAGGCGCTCCGTCAGGCTTAGTGATATCGTTGAACTTCCTTAATAAGCGGTGATAAGGCGAGTCACCGGCTATTGTTTTTATAGATATCGCCGGTTCGGACTCAGCTACCTGTCCGGTCACGGTAAACTGCGTCATGGCGTCTATTAATCTATGCCTTCGTGCATCGACTAATAAGTCATAATGGCTTAAAAAGTCTACGCCAATTATCGGCTTATCTACGTCAGCAACGACAAATCGCCATGGGAAATCCCGGCGTAGTCCGAGGTTTAGGGCCATCGTCGAGAAACCGTAAGTTTTAATCGGGGTGTTATTTGCTGCCACTAGCTCGTACATACATAACTTTTGATTCTGTGGGGCTAGGCTGCGAGGATAAACACACAAATCCGCTCCGGTATCAATTAAAAATCTTGTCCCGGTGTTTCTGTCGACGATGAATATTCGTTGTGACGTTGGCGGTGTTGTTGGGCAACCATTCGCCACTAATGGCTCCCGCTCGCGTTTCCCGAGGTACCGGCGCTGTAAGTGCATGGTTTTAGGCACCTATGAGCTTTAGGGCCGTGTCTATGGTGGTACCAACACATACCTTTTGAGTTATCACGGGGACGGGATCGAGATCTTGATCTAGCACGCGAGTGCGAACTACTTCTTCGTCGCGCACTTGAGTCGATGGACAAAGCGTCAAATCTACGCTCCATAGCGGCTAACTGACGTGTCAGGGCGTTCAACTGCTGCATCACTGGATTTACTACCGTTGTTGCGATGGCTGCCGTCGGAGTAGTGCTGTCTGCAATAACGTCTGCGACATCGGCGACCTTGTCCAGGCTCACGTCTGATTGTGTAGCCAGGATCATCTGCATGGGTCGCGGTAACTGCTCCATCCACAGCGAACGTAGTATCGTGTCTGGCACTGCGGTGTCGGCAAGCACTCTGAGGTGCCGTAAAAATTGAGACGGTTTACGGTCACCTATGTGCTCTTTCTCAAGAAGCCGTCGCGTATTGGCCTCTTGTGATGAGCCTAGCCGTTTGATAACTTCCTTTTTTAAAACCTCATATTTTAAGGAGATCTCGCACTTCCGTTGATGGCTGTGATGGCAAGGCCGCTGCGGCGTACGAGTATTTATCCTCATCATCAGTGATCCCTAGGTTGCGAAAATCTAACTCTACCTTTATAAACCACAAGGTAGGGTCATCCAGTGTGAATGGCGGCAACCTTACGGTGGCTCGTGTGAGTCGCTGGGTTTGAATACGCTCGTTTAGAGGTGCGACCTCGTCTCGCATCTTTAAATCACAAAAGTCACTTCACTGATAAGTCCACCAAAAGCACTAAAGTTAATATCCACCACACAGGTACCAACCAATATTGCCGTTTATTACAGATCTCGTCGGGGCCTCCAATTTGGCAATTAAGTATATATTATTTGGTACGTTATAGGTACAACTGTGTTGGGACTGTGCTTGTAAATAAAAGTTCACACACGAGGTTAAATAGTCTATATTAAATCTACACAACTTTAATTAACTTATCTAAACGAACACTTATAAATTAACACGTACGTCAGGAGCGATACTAACTATAATGAAACTCGACTGAAACTTAACGCGGAGTCAGTAATTATTACAAGTTACTCGGAGTATCGGTACTACACGAGCTGGACCAGTGAGTCGGTCTAGGATGACTTGTCGGTTCGACAGTTGGGTACTAACTGACTACTGTCTTGCGATCCCTCTGGCTCGTTACCTGGCGAGCTCAGGGGGCATCGAAGTACAGGGCCGATAATGGCCAGCCAGATGGTGAGATTTTCTCACGCTGCAAGAAAATATGTTTATTATCCTAAATAAAACAATATTAGTTGGGCGTTGTAAACAATAAACAAAATAGAAATACCGACAAAGAAACAAAGTGAAATTGCTAAATCCTAGGGTAATAAACCTGGTAATTATTTCAAAAGAATTTATCCATTGTTTTGTCTGAGCGTACCGACAAAACAATAACATACATTACAAAATAATAGTGTGCCGGCATGTTCAATGCAACAGATGTATCCTAAGGTGATACCTAGAAAAGACCATACAGCTTTTACGTTGATTGCTAAAATCGTGCACATGTTGCACGTGCATATTTAAAATACAAAATTGTATAGCATCTTAGTTTGGGCGAATGTAGGACACAGTCGCTACAATATATAGCTGCTTTATCAACCGACTTCAATATTCCGAAGGAGGAGAATCTTTGTTTTTGCTATTTAAAAAAAAATGTTCTGCGATTATTCGAAGACGGTTGGATCGATTTGGAAGATCCTTTCTTTGTTTGAATACTTGACAGTTGTTCTCATTGTCATCAGATCAGGATCTAATGATGGGATCCTGGAGAACTCGCGGGAACTCTTCAAATACTATAAGCACACCTATAGATAGCGATTTAAGTATTTTTTACAGTGGCTCGGGCATTTTCTTTTGGAAATGTGGAGTCTATAAGAGAAATCGGTTCTTTTTTGTTTAAAATTATCTATACCTACACACGGTAGTGCGTCCAACCAAGTTTGAAGAAGCCGGGAGAGTGTTTATTATGTACGATTCCCACGGAACGGGCGAAGTCGGCGCGTGTTTTACTACAACCAAAGGAAATTGAACCTTTCATGTCAAAAGTTACGTTCCATGTTCTCCCCTGTTTCTCCGCCCCTATCACTTCTTTCCCAGTACAGTCCAAGGCCTAATTTTTAGGTTGAATAATCTGCCCTATGATGTTACAGCGTCCCTATAAATTTATAGGTAGCGTACCTATAAAAAATTACAAATTATTTAAATACCAAATTTCATCTAAATACGTACAGCGGTTATTGGTTGTTTCTTCCCCATGTAAACTTTCACTCCTTTTGTTCTTATCAGGCCTTACCAAATTTCAGCTTTCTAGTGCGAACAGTAACTGAGTTAGACCGTGTACAGACGGACGGACATGGCGAAACTATAAGGGTTCCTAGTTGACTACGGAACCCTAAAAAGAGATAAATAGTAGTTTATGTAACTGTTACGTAATAAGGCCCAATTACGTACAGAAGCATACACTGCTTTACCTTCACACATATTAAAAATCCACTGAAACCATGCGTGCCGGCGGTCGGGGGGGGGGGGGAGTATACAAATTATATAAATACCAAATTTCATCTAAATACGTACAGCGGTTATTGGTTGTTTCTTCCCCATGTAAACTTTCACAATTGTATCCGCTTAAAGGATAATTTCCGAGATAAAACTATTTTATTTCCTTTTTTAATTAATTATCTCCATACCAAATTTTCTCTAAATCGATTCTGCGGTAATAATTCCCTATACAAATTTCCAACTCTCTTTTCACCCCTTTAGGGTTGATTTTCGGAGTGAAAACTATCATTTGTCCTTTCTTGAGACCCATACTATACCAAATTTCATCTTTATCAGTTCAGCGGTTAAAAAATCGTCATACCAACTTCCAACCCCCTTTTCGGGCTGAAAGGGTTTATTTTCGGGATGAAAATTATTCTGTCGTTTCTCGGGACTCAAATTATCTGCATACTAAATTCTATTAAAAATCTCCATACAAACTTTCAACCCCCTTTTCACCCCCTCCAGGGTTGATTTTCGGGATGAAAACTATTCTTTGTCCTTTCCCGGGACTCAATCTCTACACAAAATTTCATCATTTCACACTAATAATTTTATAGGTAGGGATATTGTTCGTGTTTAAGTAACCCTTATAAATACCCTTAAATATGCGTTGTCTATTCGTAAATCCGTCCGCATGAACTCAGACGAAGATGGATAGATTCTGTGCTTGCGACTTGCGGTGAGCGATAAACAGCTCAGACCCTCTGCGTTTATATGTACATTATTTATTATACAGAACTGATCTTAGAAAACCTTCTCTAACTTTTTAATAAACGACAATAGGTATGATGATTTTTTTTCATGTATGGTGATGGATTCGTTTTGTTGTGAGGATCGATTGCGTTAAACCAACACAAAAGTCAGAAATGAGACTTAAGTAAAGTCTGAGATTAGCATTTGTTTCTCAAAAAGCTCTTAACAAAATGACGTACAAAAGTGACGTCACGATCAAACAATCGCCTTATGGCTTATGGCATGCCAAGTATGGAAAAATTTGGAAAAAAATATTTTTACAGTGTAATGTTGCGTTGATGTATATGGTTGCCATACAATTGATTTTACAGTAAAATGTTAAAAATCGAATGGTATCATTGTTTTTTTATATCGTATTAAAAAAAATCGTTAAATTTTAAAATTTAACGATTTTTTGACCATTGATATCACTTTGAACCATTTCAATAGATTTGTTTTTTTTTTACTTTATTAGATATATTGATCATTCTGCATCCTAACAACTTTTTATTGCATAATTCAACATATGTCATCAATGTCATCATTCATCAATCATCATCCCTATTGACATTTACGTAACGGCCTCCTAGCCCAGTCGGTAGTGACCCTGCCTATGAAGCAGGAGGTCCCGATTTCGAATCCTGGTAAGGGCATTTATTTGTGTGTTTATCACAGATATTTGTAACTGAGTTATGGATGATTTATTTATCTATTATATATGTATATCGTCGTCTAGTACCCACAAGACAAGCCTCATTGAGCTTACTGTGGGACTAGGTCGGTTTGTGTAAGATTGTCCTATAATATTGATTATTTATTATTATTATTATTAACAGATATTATATTTATTATTTTGAAAAATTATACAGTCAGCAAGAACATTACATTTTTCTAAAAATACAGCTGCCTGCTGCTGATATTTAGTAAAATTCGTTTTTTATATTCCTGTGTGTAATCACTAATCACGCCACCATCCGACACGGTACCCCAATAAACGATAATTACATTCCTTGATCGATCGCACCCGGTTTTTGCCGGACGGCGCTTGATTAACTTACTCACCGTTTTTCGTACGGAATGCCCACCCTTAAAATGCGTCATTATAAATCAGGCAATTATACACCTTATCTCATAGACATTAGGTTTATTTTTAAGTTACATGCAAATAGGCTGTATGTCGAAAACTGATTGAAAAGGGCGTATTTGTAATTTTAAAAACTAGTCGGTTTAAATTGCAGAACATTTGACTAATTAAGTTTGACAAAGGGTATCTAAATTGATAGTCATGTTTGCATATTAACTAACTTCATGGAGGCTGGAAATACTATGGTTATTAACGTCATACATATATTTTAGAGATAGGCACTTGTCGGTGGAGTAACTTCCATTTGCCTTCTCGTTTACAGCCTGACACGTTTTCTTTTTCCTTTACTTGATCCTTAGCTGGAAGACTTCCTTTCTGTTTCAACTCTACCTTCTATGATGTTGTTTCTATTCTTCGTGTCGTAGCGTAGCATGTGTCCACGACGCATCTTCCCTCTCCTGTTATCTATGGTTCTCTTTTCAACAAACTTCTCTTTTCTTTTACTATACTTATAACTTCTTCATTGTTTTTTTTTCTTTCAAACTGATATTTTGCACTTTGAAATGTTTCGTTTTCAAGAGTGTGTAGATACTAAAAGTAGTTATTTCGAGTTTTTAAATTGTCTTGTAAGTCTATTGTCTCTTTCCGATATTTAGGTATGAAGATAATATAACTTTATGGTATATTACGGTTTTGTCCAATATCAGCTAATAGCAGACTAAACACAGCGACCACCTACGGAGGACCGGAAGTGGCGCCGCTTCCGGCGTCTAATGGCGGACAGTCGCGGCTTCCGGCGAGTCGCAACTATTTCATGTATCGTTATCTGTAGCTACGCCGTTCCGGGACTATTCTTGTACATCCGTAGATGAAACTAATAACTAATATTATACGCAAATAACATACGTAAGCAACAATCGTTTTTGAAGATCCCTTTTACAACACGACCTCGAAATCCGTATTTTCTATAAGCAAGCAAAGATCCCGCCATCTAGCCAGATGGCCATTCTGACCTACTTAAGAGGGCCGGCAGCGACTGGATGCGTAAAGCAGAAAACCGGGCTCTGTGGCGTACCTTGGGAGAGGCCTATGTCCAGCAGTGGACTGCAACGAGCTGATGATGATGATGATGATGAAGCAAAGATCAAAGTTAGCGTTAGTACGGGCTTAAGTTTTAGGAATCTCACATTTTAAATTATTTCTAGAACTTGTGTATGTATATTAGTAATAGTCTTTCCAGAAGACTTAATGTTCTACAACAATGTCTGAACCTGAGAGTCAATGCCCAAAGGCTGCTCAAAGGTCAATTGGAAGAGAACCCTTAAGAGATAAGTTCGCCTTTGTACAAATATATATGTATTTTCCCTGTTGCATTTTCCTTTGTTGTAAAATAAAGTGTTTTACTACTGCTACTACTATGCCAGCCACACTGAGTTTGAGCTCATCAGCATCGCCTTGATTAGTAGCTAGTACAGTCAGCTGCAGAAGTAGCTATCGTACGAGTTGTTTGGAATATTGACACAAAGTACAGTCGGTGATAAAAACGTGTACCTACCTATATAAAATAAGCTTTAAATAAAAACCTATTATCTCTCTGTGTGTACAAAAGTCTTCTATTATTTAATATTTTACATCAAATATTTACAGACATTTCTTAATGCTTTTGCAATTTACTCCCAATGAAGGCAAATGAAGGCAAAATATGTTGTAAAACTTTCGCAAAATCTCAATTTTTATGTTAAATTGAATCTTACTGTGTTTAGAATAGCGTCTAAATATCTTTGAAAAGCTTTCAGCCGATTGATTAAGCATCTGAACAAATTAACGGACACAATTTCCGGTCGCCATCTTAAGCCGGAACCGGGAGTTAGATCAGGCTGTTTACGGGAAATTTTGTTATATCTGCAGAACGGTAATTGGAAATACCTAAATTATTGATATTCAAAATGGTCAAAACATTGCCATTGTACTTCTTTTCCGTTCACGGAACAACGGTATTGGTATAATTGAGAGGTGTATGCAGAGCCAAATCTAACGCGCTGAGACCCTTTGGACAATTTAATGAAACATAAGGGAGGCTGCCCCTGCCCGTGTGATGAGACGCACGCAGAGACAGTCCCATCATGGTGTATTATTATTGTTAATTGGGCTATTAAGATGCCGTGTCGACCAGTCATGGTCTATTGTGGGAGCCCTTTATAGTTCATTACTAATTCCCGTTGAACCCAGAAACTTCCAATTCTTTGGACTGTAAGGTACATACCCCATCAAGTTGCAGTATAACGCTGGCTCAATATTACAGGGTCCTATGTTGCATTTTCGGGGTGGTTAAATTTAGACTTAGTGTCACTATGAATGACAATGTTCCAATTTCGATTCAATAAAAGTGAAACATAGAACCCTGTAATATTGGGCAAGCGATATGTCGCTCTAGGTACTTATTTTATGCATTAGAGCTCTACAGGAGCAGAGGATATGCAAAGCTGTTTCCTCTGCTTGCTAGCAGAACCTGCATGCTGGGTCCTGTTTCTTACCCATTCGGCCTGACAATATTCTATGCACTGCACAAGCTTTGTGTCTTGAGCCCTGGTAGGTCTTTAGCGATTTTATTGTTGAACCCTTTGATGACCATGGTGTAAGGATTATTTTTATTGGAGTCTAAAACATACTAGGCTATTGGGTGAAAAGGATGGACCAATTCCTGGGTTATTAGGTAAAAAGCCTTATAAAACGGTATACTCTGAAGGGACCAACCTCGAAATCCCAAAAAAAAATTTGGCTTCCCCATAGAAAACGACGATTACCTACTGATCGGTAATGTATGAAACACCAAAAAATATTTTTTGCGATCTCGGAGTTAGTTCCATAGTAAAATTTGTTCAGCATGGCCTATTCCCAATCGCCTCGCTCAATATGACCAGCGATATTTAATGGGCATTTTTATTTTGATTTATACTTTAAAGCACGACTTAAGTCGTCTAACCGTCACACTCCTGACAAAATGTATGGGATTTGACATTGACCGTCAGTTTGGGCCAAAATGCTTTCGTATGTCCGGATGTTCTCCTCTACAGGTCGCATTTCTTAACGGATTCCCGTGAGATTTTGTGAGCGGATTCTTTAGTTACGTAATTTTTTTCAGACGTGGCGTTTATTGGAAAATTTTCATTATGGTGGAAACGGCATAAAGGCCTTACGCGCCATTAAGATTCATAACGCTTAAGGCCATTTTCAGTTCGCTAAAATAACAAAAAACTTTGTTGTGACGATTGCTAACGGCCGTTAATGGTACACAGTTAAGTGAGAAAGCCCTAATTATTCACCCTGTATATTTCCGCCTCGATCTAATTAAGCTACTTCTGTGGCTGACTGTACAAAGTCGTTTTTAATTCCACCATTTCCAAACGACACTCGACCGGTTTTCGTATCATTTTAACAAAAGGTCCTTTTATTATTCCTTTTCTTCATCCACCTTTGATCTTCGGGAATCAATATTTATTTTTGCGATGAAATTAAATGTTGTACCATAGCTTTGTTCGTTGTTGCCTTACCTGAAACAAAGAAAGATATTTGCATCAAACACAGAAATACAATGTAAATAACATTTTAAATTATATGTTAAAGTTTAACTGACGTGTAATTCAATCACGTCTAATTTGACATGTTTGTAAAGAAACGTACGCATTCGATTTTGATAGTCTTGTCCCGACACGTGTGCTAAGTGTTTTTATCATATTGGTCGTCAGTTTTATGACAATAACTCCCTATTAACACAAACTCTATAAATCAATAAGCTAAAAATTGTAATAATTTTAAATAAAAAAGAACCGGATTCACTTAGGCAACAAACACCGTACCTTTACCAGCTAGCCCGAGCTACTGTAAAAAATACTCCAAGTCACTATAGGTGTGCCTATAATATTTGAAGAGTTCCCTCGATTTCTCCAGGATCCCATCATCAGATCCTGACCTGATGACAATCGGACCAACTTTAAAGTATACCCTTTCACACACAAAAAAAAAATCCAAATCGGTCGTCCGTTTCAAAATCGTCTTCGAATAATCGGTGAACATACATTAAAAAAAAAAGAAAAAAACAACTACAACAAAGATCCCGACGAATTAAGAACCTGCTTTGAAATCTTAAAGTGGTTTAATAATTTTAACATTGGGAAATTAATTATTACTGTGTTAAACTTTACTACCTACACAAAACGAAAATGATGTAACATCATTTATTAATTTTAAGTAACTTTTATCAAAGAGAAGATTGTTAAATTAATGAAAAAGGTTACAATGTATGGGGCGATATAATTATGTTGATTTATTAAACATTGAGAGGGAAAAGCACCTAAAAATAGACAATTTCAAACAAAAACATTTTACGTAACGAGGAAGTAGTACCACTAAAAATATATACTTTTGGAAAGCTTTCTTCCAAATTTTTTAATTTGTTTCGAATAATTTTGCAAATATTTATATTGAACTGGATTGTTCCTGTTAGAAATGTTTGGCCTTTACAGATAATTATTTTATTATTATCAATTGGTTATCAAGATCATGTCAATAATAAGACTAGAATTGCTTTACGTCAATCACATACCTAAAATGTTTAAGGGACATTGGTTGTCAGAATAAGAATTTGTTTCGATATCATTTTGATAACAAAATAAGATAATTTTATTACAATTCAGCGACACATTTTAAAGTTAGAATCGCGCTTAACACATTCAGTGCCACCTAGTGCTACGCGCTACGCTCGTAGCCCGTAACCACGTATTCATCGTATGTAGCGCGTAGTAGCTACGAACAGAGAACCCGATAGTCGGGTTCTCGGCCCTGTAGGCCTAGCACATGAGTGTATCGACAGTATCTCGCGGTCGAGATAGAAATCTGTCACTTTCTGATGAATACAGTTAGACAGTGACAGATGTCTATCTCGACCGCGAGATACTGTCGATACACTCATGTGCTAGGCCTACTGAATGTGTTAAGTACAAAATTATCCTTTCCGAATACGGCCCGAGTTGTTCATGCCACGGTTCATCAGTGCTACGAGCTACGACTGCGGCGTAGCGCTACTTCCGTTCCCTCGTAGCGGTTTACTATTTTTTGTATTCGTAGCGTTTCCACGTGAGAAACTACTTTTTTATTGAAAATTAGAAACAATAAGGATATGTAATTTTAATTAGAAAATTAATTAATTCAAAAATTGTCAATAATACCTATACAATACCTATATAACCTGAAATAACCACCGACACCCTAGCTTTCCTAGGCACCCTGCCAAATGACAAGGTTGCCTACAGGTCATAATTTATGACTCAGTCGGAAACATCTACAGGAATTTATAGAAGCGTTGTCTACAGAAAATATTACGGAATTTCAAGATTCAAGATATTTATTCATGACGTACACAATATTACATACAAATTTACAGACACAAAATAAAGATGTATTGGTGTAGCTCCACGATTTTGGTAAATTAATGTGGTTATATTATTAAAATGTGCCACATTGTTATTTTGATCTTAAGACGAATTCCAATCACATCTTTATGGCAACAACCATGCTTTGAAACGCAATTTTGTAGCGATATTAAAAGATATAAAAAAGTCCAAATGCCATTCTATTCCACGCTTTTATGGTACACTCAAGACTAATAAAAACAGTTCGTTTATTTATTTAAACTTAATAGCATAAAATACAATATAAAGTATGTACAAATTTCTCATGGCATTCTGTATTAGTCAATCACAGAGCTAAACAGAGAAAGGTCAATGTTTAATTTAAAAAAACTCCGTTGTGATTCAAAAACCCAATACAATTTGTAGCCCAATTTTATTAGGATTCAGTGTACAGTCAGCTGCAAAAATACGTATCGAAAAAATCGTGTCATAAATATGGTACTACGCACTTATTACAACGGAATAACATACTATGGGACATATTTTTGAGTAAGATGAGTACACCCATATTTTTACAGCTGACTGTACCAAGACGCGAGACCCTATAATCTCACAGTTACGCAGTTGACTGGGTTCCGCTTACCCCGCGATAAGCGCAACGATATAAGTGGCTATGAAGGCTTTGAAGGAAATTATTTTCGGCCAGGATAACATCACGCGCAGTTTTTCAGCTCGTTTTACTTTACTTGTCTTGTATACATTTAACTAAATCGCGTGTAAAAATGTCCTGTTAATAATTTGTAAGACACTGATTAAGACTAGGACTTGCAATCCGGATATTTCGAATAGCAATTTGTATTTAAAGCCTGACCAGAAATATATGATTAGATTATTGTCAAGTGGGCGCTATTATTCTCATTTATATGGCAACAGTCATAGAGCGTGTTGTTCTCTATGGTATAGTGACATCTTGATTTGTTTACCTGTCAGCTCTGATGTTAATTTGAAAATGTTTCACGGCGAAATAGTTTTATTTCCCGAGCGTATTATTTACAGCAGTTTATTATTATTACTATCTACAATGTTTCGCTCTTGAATATGGATAATTTAGGGATTTTTTTGTCGTTTATTGTTTAACACATTCATTGCCACCCAGTCAAACAAGACATCCACGCCAGGCCACAAAAATTTCGTCATATAAAGCTGTAGTACCACGATCCCGACTATCGGGTCGTCCGGCCTGAGAACGAAATCATAAAAAAACCCGATAGTCGGGTTTTCGGCACTGAATGTGTTAATATTCAACACTTTATTATTATTCAAATAAACCGTCTCAGTGACACTTGACAACAGTCACAGCCTCACATGCACTTACACATGCATATCATTCTGTCATTAAAATTATTGCCAGTGTAAGAAATCAGTTCCAATGAAATTCCGCAACATGGCGCATGATCATATATTTCTGGTCAGGCTTTAACTATTCGAAATATCCGTATTATCCGGTGCCGTATTCTTATTTCAAAATACATAAACAATACATTAAAAACACAATCTATCTCAAACATAACTCCAACACACAACAAATAATCAAACAACATTGAAGTTGTATTGGAGTTGCATCGAATAATTTTCAAGCAAATTCTGATATTTCTGATTCAGACGTTTAGGCGCTAGCTGTATTGCGTAGTATATGCATTGGAGTTGTAATGAAGTTGGATCATGTCTAAATGTGTTTTAAAGTCAGAAGAAACGTCTAAATCAGAAATATCAGAATTTGCTTGAAAATTATTCCGATGCAACTTCAATGTTGGTTGATTATTTGTTGTGTTGAAGTCATGTTTGAGATAGGTAGATTGTGTTTTTAATGTATTGTTTATGTAGTTTAAAAATATAATGCGGCACACGGGCGCGTTCTACGTTTTAAATTAAATGAAATAACGTTTTTATAAGGCATATAATACATATGTATTAAAGACTATAATTATATTTTTATGGTGTGGCTGGCAGTGCCTTCACAGACTGCATACAAATATATCTACGCGAAAAATTCGAAGGTCGCCTCGCCGCTGAGTAGAGCTTGCAATTCGGATATTTAGAATAGTAATTTGTATGGATATTATTCGAAATATCCGTATTATCCGGACAATATCTGGATAATTGCAAGCCTTAGCTGAGACCCGCGGAGCCTAGAAGATAACGCGGTAAAAAGTAGGTACGGCTGATTTTCTATTGTCTGATACCGTCTGATATCCCATTGTTATTAGATTGTCTGTTACTACAGTCTTTGCGAAAAGGCGGTTGAGCCCGCAGACTATTCTTCCAGAAATAATTTTGCCAATTTTGCAACAATTATCTGATACCAACCGCCATAGATCATATTACGCAATTAAACCGCTATAAAAACGCTTGCTTACTTAAAGCCAAGCCTATAAAGTACTAAGGAAGTTTCAGACATCTTATGACGATGGCTTACAAAAGGTCAGGTCGCGTAGTAACATAGGCTACGCGAGTTTGGGCGACTGGAATTATTGTTTGGGTAGTTTTTTTATTTTTAATCGCATTGACATTGATAATTTTCTTTGGATATCCGTTTGACGTTACCATGAAACCAATTAATAACCAGAAAAGTGTTATCTAAAAAGCCAAACGTCACTTTACATAGACCCGATCTAGTTCAAAATCATGCCAATATTGTATTTCGAATTGTATTTCTGATGATGATGATTGTAATGAAAAGAATATAGGTATATTTATGGTGGGAATATAGGAAAGACGGAAGACATTCTTAGGCCTTTTGCACACGGTGTCGTACCGCTCTCGTCTTACGCGCGTATTACGAAACGCTTACGATACGACACCATATGGAAAGGGCCTTAGGCTGCGTTTCCACCAGAGTTGAGCGAGGATGCGTTGCGAAGAATGTGTTTGTTAAGCACCAATAGAATTACTTCATTTGTTTATCCTCACACAGCGCAGCTCTAGGATTGGTTCTTAACAAACACATTCCTCGCAACGCACCCTCACTCATCTCTGGTGGAAGCGCTTCCTTACTATACTGTACATAACCTAAAATCCGCTCGCCTCCAGCAAGCATATGGAATACGACTCCAGGTCACAAGGTGTAAACCTAGAAACACGGCAAGTCAGCTTTCGTGACGAACGCTAACAATTTTAGTTAGCACACGCAACTAAGGCAAATAACTAACAAAGGAATTATTCGTTTAGTTTAAACTAATGTGTACTTACTTACCGAGTGCTAATGTGTTGTAAAAAAATGTAATTAAAATAAAATAAAATTGAAAGTTATAATTAGTATACATACTAACCACATAATAAATACCAAGTAAAGTCTGTACCGAAAAGATTTTTTTACAAGAACACATTGAGATAAAAAAACTCTCAAAAGTACAAAATTATTTCATCTGCAACTATGTTAACATTCCTTGCCTACTAATAAAAAATAATAATTTTTATAAGTACATAATTACACATGTATATGAAAAATAAGAAAATACAAAAATTAAGAAAATATTTTTGCGCAGTCGATTTGCGGCTGGTATTTTGTATTTGCATGAATGAATAAGTCACAGCATATTACACAGCAATAACAAGGTTCCAGGATCCAAATAAGAGGACAAAATCATTGCTAAGACTTGAAATTGGTGGCAGAATATTATCTCAATATTACATAAAAATAGAGATAAATGCCTATTTATTTCTAAATAACCAGATCGCATGACTGAAAAATGTTCAAACCCTTATAATTTTGTTAAACTTTCACAAATTGTTTTATATTTAGCATCATCAAAAGCGGAATTAATTGACAAACTTATAAGTAAATAAACCAGAAATACCTTCTTAAAACTTCCTTTACAAGAATTCGACCTCCAATAGACGGAGAGCTAGCACCGGAAAATATGACACAATAACAAGAGCTACGAAACCCCTTAGTTTGCTTTTCAATCCTTATTACAAGATCCGGGCATCTGTCAGCTATTCATCGGTGGAGGTCAGAGTTAGAGACAAGGACCAATTTTCAGGTTGAAATAAAGTATAACAAAGTAGGTAACTACCGAAGTTTTTTTTTACATGTAGAGGGCAGTGCCTACTTACGGAACGGAAACATTGCGTATTATTGCGAAAACCTCATCTGCTTATAACTTCGTTTATTTATGGTTAGAAAAGTCGTGCGATTGTGGTAGTGCGATGTTTGAGAAAAATATTTTAAAATTCGCCATTTTGCATCTTATTGGCTAAAGTGTATCACTAATAATAGAAAAAAGTGTCTCATTAAAAAAATTCCCTAATATGGCTGAAAAAATAAAAGTGACATTGGTTAATTTGAAAAAATCGAGGTACAGATATATTAGATATAGATTCCAGTTTCGTTTAAACTTTCTTGTGAAGTAACGTATATTATTTGTTTGTTTGTTTATTTTGGTCAGCACTAACGGTTAAACTAAACATGCTAACCTGTGTTACATAAGATAAAACTTAATATCTAACATGCAACAAACAAGCTTAATTAAATTAGACTAATCTTAAATCTAGCGATAAGATTACAACAAAAGTAAGACTAAATTAAAAAGTTAATGCATTTTCAATATTATTATATTGTACGCCTCGAGTAATCAATATTCGATCACCGTGCAATTACGCCGGTATTGGCCTTAAGACCGCCTAATGACACCTCCCGGAGCGTCGAGTCTTTCATGAATACGTAAGATGACGCTTAACGACCTCCAATTTTCGTGAAAACATAAATACAGGGTGAATTTTTTTTTTGTCTGATTTTAGTAAGAGTTGGGGCATCAAATTGCTTGTTGTTTATGGAGTTAGAAAAACATATTACGATTCACGACTTAAAATTCACCCTGTATAATTTCTCTCAAATATCTCTCAGCTTATAGACCGTAAGCCAGGAACACATTTCGTTGATCATCGCGTCCCAGGCGATAACTTGTGAAGAGGTTAAGGGCGATGTATAATGAAGCCTCGTGAAGGTCATCTGCCTCTCCGTTGGTGGGTTTAGAAAGCCATTTAATCAATTTAAAAAAAAAATATTTTCGCGTCCCGATTGAAACTTTGTCTGATGATAGTTTACATCCTATTATAAATATAAAAATTCATCAGTGGGCTGTATCGCAGTGCAAAGACCGTCAGCTGGTCACGTGAAGCCCCGCATGCATACACTAGTTGTAATGCATTGAATTATATGTCAGATGTCGCATAAGTGCCCATGCGTGCTTAGGTTCAGGTTTAGGTTCCGTCGAGTCAGAAGAACGAATCGGAGAATACAAAGCAAAATATTATGCCTTATTACCTTATTAAAGAGGAATTTTAAAAGTAGTGTTAAACGTTGAATTTGCTTCGAATTTCAAGAAAATTAACCTGCAGAAAGAGGCGGTAATTCAACTATGAAATTATTTAAATAACAGCCACATTCATTTACATTACAACACAATATATTTCCAACATAACCCCAACACACAACAAATAATCAAACAATATTGAAGTTGTATTGGAGTTGCATCTGTTATTTCTGATTCAGACGTTGAGGCGCTATATGTATTACGTAGTTTATGCATTGGAGTTGTATTTAAGTTGGACCATGTCTAAATGTTTTCGAACCCTTTATAAGGCAACGGTCCCAAAAAAGACTACCTGTAACATCATCTTTTTGTATTTTTAGGGTTCCGTACCTCGAAAGGAAAAAACGGAACCCTTATAGGATCACTTTGTTGTCCGTCTGTCTGTCTGTCTGTCTGTCTGTCTGTCTGTCTGTCTGTCTGTCTGTCTGTCAAGACCATTTTTCTCAGGAACGCGTGGAGGTATCAAGCTGAAATTTATATCAAATACTCAGGTCTATTGTCTCTTGGAGCTGTGAAAAAATCAAACTTAAAAGCCAACGTAATCAAAAGATACAGTCGTGCTGCAAATTTTAGAGTTTTTCGGCACTCGCAAAACCTACGGGGTACTTCCCGTAAACTCAGAAACTTGAAACTTGGCACGAAGAAACTTCATATAGCACAGACAAAGGAAAAATTACGAAAAGTAGACATTTTTAGTAAAATCATACAAAAAATATTTTTTTTAATTTTAAACTTACTACCTTTTTCCTCGTAAACGCGTGGAGGTATTAAATTGAAATTCATGTCAAATACTCAGGTCTATAAGACCTTTCAGATGTAGCAAGATCAAACTTTTATGTCAACGCAATCAAAAGAAATAGCAATTTAAGTCGCATATTTTGAAACCGAGTACTCGCAAGAAACTCAAAACCTAAAGGGTACTTCCCGAAAACTCAGAAACTTGAAACTTGGCACGAAGAAACTTCATATAGCACAGACAAAGGAAAAATTACGAAAAGTTGACATTTTTGGTAAAATCATACAAATTTTTTTCTTTTTAATTTTAACTTACTACCTTTTTCCTCGTTAACGCGTACAGGTATTCAATTGAAATTATTAATAATCATACTACAACTTTTGCTTGTTATAGGTTTGTACGGAACCCTCGGTGCGCGAGTCCAACTCGCACTTGGCCGGTTTTTTTTTTCTTGTATAGAATGTTTAGGACTATAGATTGGCGATGAGGCTTGAGTCGAGGATTTTTTTCAGTCCTGCCCGTTAAAGGGTTAAAGTTAGAAGGAAACGTCTAAATCAGAAATATCAGAATTTGCTTGAAAATTATTCCGATGCAACTTCAATAGTGGTTGATTATTCCTTGCATCGGAATAATTTTCAAGCTTATTCCGATATTTCTGATTCAGACGTTTAAGCGTTGGCTGTAGCACAGAAGAGATAATTGTAGTACCTACTTATTGCGTAGATAATGCATTGGAGTTGTATCGAAGTAGGATCGTGTCTAAACGTGTTTTAAAGTTAGAATACGGCCCAAAGCCTTCTCAAAATTCCAAGTCCCCAGTTTGAAAATACTCCGTTGCCAACTAAGCCCGTAAGTTAACGTATACTAATTTCACTTTTACGAGCGGTGTCAGCTCCTCAGCGTTATTACGGCGCCGATTAAATATTTAACGACCTTTTTCGGCATTAAAAACGCTTTTTTTCATCTCGGGATTGCTGTGAAATTGATTGTGGAGGTTTAGGCTGCGCGGCTGCGAGGGAGAGGTGATAAGCGGATTATGCGTGCGTTGTCTTAGGTCAATTAGGCAGTCGTCCGACCGGCGGCGGGGAAGTGACTAGCGACAGCGTATAATTCTCTCACAAGAATTGTGTGTGCAGACTGTAAAGTGGTATTTTTAATTCAAGACAATAATTTGACAGCTCTCGCCATACAAAGTGATTTACACTGTATGGTAGGAGCTGTCAGTTTACCGTCTTGAATTAAATAAGAAATTTATTTGCTAGAAATGTGGTACAGAGATAAGGTGTAAATATACAATTTGGTGAGTTCAGCACATTTCGCCAATAATATAGGCATGCAAATTTTATTTTTATTTTTTCCTACATTACACTATACATCATTTACATAGTGTCATACCTACAGCATTGCATTAAAATAATAAAATAAAACATAGAAACACTACTACTACAAACTAAAATTAATAACATGTCAGAATGTCATAGAGTAAACACTTGGATATGCAGAATGTGCAGAATTTATTATTTCTTAAAAATATTACTTTAGACGTAGATTCCGTGTGAAAAGGTATTTTTTCAGATGCATCTGCATGTATTAATTATTTATGGCTGATTTTTCACCGGAGAGTTTCTTCTAGGATAGAACACTTGATAGCGAAGAAGTTATCTCTCTCGTCGTTCAACGCTCTTTCATCAGCTACGAAACGCACAGTCCGGGTATGAATATTTTACGTTAACGTCGACGGCCATACGTTTGTTTTAGTTAACGTCCAAATTGGAACCCGACCGCAGCCAGCAGCAGAGGACGGAGGAGGATTTGAACACCATGAAATTCCCAAGATTCACCGTGATTCAATATTGTTTTGTTTCATATTTCAAAGAACATAACATCCCGGCTTCCAGCCGTTTCCTTAAAACATTAATAACCGACTGAAATAATCGAAATCTGCCTGATTGATTGTTCCGGCGAGCGTTTAAAATATGGGCCCGGAGTCGCTGGACCGTTGATTCCAGTTGGCGGAGTGAGTTAAATGTGATGTTGGAACTGGCGGGTCCAGAAAATATGCGAGATTTATTTCAGATTAATGTTGGGAAGTTAAATTAAGGTCAGATGAGAGTCGCTTTACGCGAACTAGTAAAGCTACTGTCATCTTCGCAATCTATATAACAGTGCATTTGGGGGGTAAGGGGTGCGAAATATTTGTTTTTAAATGAAGCATAAATGAGTGTTACTTTGAGAATACTGACGTTAATCATTAGATTTTTTTGTCGATGATTTTTTTAAATATACCTAATTTGAAAAATTTTAAAACCTATTAAAATATTTTTACATAATGTACAATAGGGGTGTCGACACTAAACGTAAATCAATACATATTATTTTTTCCCGGTAGTGTATAATATACAATTATCGACAATCACGTTTTCATGCTTATTATATTAATATCTATTAAATATTTTTTTTAAATATATTTATCCTTGTTATCACGTGACCCCAAATAGCGCGTAACGTTCCTCTAAACAACATTTTGACATTGTCATTTGCTGTATGTCCGTATACCTAGGATGATATCGTCGGCAAATTTTAAAATGAAATTTATTTTAAAGAATTTTAAATAATATACGTGTGTGATATTTTTAAACATGTTTTTTTAGATATATTGTATCTATAAAATAAAAGGTAAATAAAAAAAATTTCTACGCCCCTATTGTGGCTGTATGCTAAATGTGCGTTCAATAAATACCTAACGTTTCTTCAATTTCTCCGTATTTCAGATTGATTTCGCTTAGAATTATGTTTTTTCTTTGCAAGTAAGATGAAAAAGTTTATGTGTAGCTCGGGGGATAAGAATATCGCAACTTCGAGTCATTAATTCCCTCCGGCCTGCGGTACCCCCCTTAATGCACAATGTACTTACTATAGATAATATTTAGCTTGTAATTACATTTGTCTGACCAACAAATAGGTTTTGTACAATGTAGATAACTCCCGCAACACTGTCCAGGTACAATTTAAGGATTTGTAAACAAAAAGTAATTAAATTTTTAACGACTCATTATGAAAAGCCAAAATGGCCGCTAAACGCGAAAGAATTTTCTCTCTTTTATTACTGGCATCATTTTTGTGAGGAATTTTAATAAGATATTGTCAGCCCGTAACAAAATATTCTGTTAACGGAATAATTATCATTCAGAAGGCTTTTAAGGAAAATGCGATCTTTCCTTAAAGGCAAGGCAGTTGTTTCATATCTCGTTCCAAAAATAAGAAACTGGGTTGTTTGTAAGTTGCTAAATATGAGAGATCGACTGGTATCGTTGTTTTTTTAAATTTCCTACTTTAAAAAAATCATAAGGTTTTGAAATTTTGAAGCTAGATTGTTTGAGCCATTTCAATAGATTTTTTAAATATTTACTTTATTAAGATGTATTGCTCATTTGGCATCCGTTTAACTAAATTTGATTACAAAATTAAACATGTGTCATCATCGCTATTTAGCATCTTTTTAAGCATAAAGTGGCAACTCTAGATAGAAGTGTAGTATTGAAAACTGACGCTAGCAGTGAAATGGAAAGATTAATATGACATTTGCGGAAGCGTGTTCAATAACATTATCTTGTCCATAGTCACAGCTAGAGTTACTTATATCATATGCAGTTCTTATGGTTATGGCATAGAATATCTATAGATGATAGATCGCATTGGCTACTTTCTAGAAACAAATAAAGTGGTGAAAAAAAGATTTTTCAGGTTTAAGCTACTTTATTATCAAAAAGAAGATCTAATAAATAATACATAAATATTATGGGACAATTTTACACAAATCGACCTAGGCCCACGGTAAGCTCAATAAGGCTTGTGTTGTGGGTACTAGACGACGATATATATAATATATTGATATTGGACCCGGGGTATGTCCTTAAACTACGTCCGGACCTGGGTATGCCCTTAAACTACGCCAAAAAGAGAGGTATGGGCACTGCGAATGGCATCTCGCTAAGTGTGGTATAGGGCACGTTCAGCGAATGTCATCGCTCAAATCTGGAGCAGAGCCCGACTGGGGAAGTACCTCAACCTTACAGAAAACCACAGCCAAATAGCACTAGACCCTACTCATAGTGTTGTGTTCCTGCTGGTGAGTAAGGTTGCCAAAGAGAGCTCAAAGAGGACCCAGTGTGTTGACGACCTTCTTGTTCCTTTAGTCGTCAACACAGTGAATCCTCCTTTTTGTAAAGGGTCGGCAACGCGCATGTGACTCCTTTGGAGTTGCAGGCGTCCATAGGCTACGGTAGCTGCTTACCATCAGGCGGGCCGTATGCTTGTTTGCCACCGTCGTGGTATATAAAAAAAAAACACTTATATACATAGAAAACATCCATAACTCAGGAACGAATATCTGTGATAAACACACAAATAAATGACCTTACCAGGATTCGAACCCGGGACCTCCTGCTTCGTAGGCAGGGTCACTACCGACGGGGCTAGATCTAGATCTACAAACTTCACTTATATGAAAATTACATTAAATTAACTTATTAATCTACAATATCTACATACATAAGAATTGAAGTTCCAAATTGCTGTTCTATTTTTGCTGTTCCTGAATATCGCTTATTCGTTTTGTCTGTACATCTACATTTAGGGTAAATCAAAATATTACCGAACCCTTCATATAGGAAGGGTTAGGTACCCTCGATGGTCGTCCGACCGAAGAAATTAATTTATATAAATTTACATCGCGCGGTAACCCGGCATTTTGATATGTTGTACCTAGTGTTGCAACTTTACAATATTTCGAATATCGCATGTTTTTAAGAAACCGAATCAAGTTTTTGTAGGAAAAATCTCACCAAATTATAAACTATCACAACACTGACAAAATCAAACACATTGTATCATCCTTAAGAAGACATACATTTGTAAATGATATTTTTTTACTCAATTTGACTTAAAGTTGACCTTGTCTGACGTTATAATAGGGATGATGACACATGTTGGATTATGCAATATAGTTGATATGATGGAAAATTATGAATATATCCTAATAAAGAGAAAGTTTAAAAAATCCTTTGAAATACTTCAAAGATATCAATCAAGCTTAAAAATTTAAAAATTGTACGATTTTTTAAAGTACGAAAATTATAAAAACAATGATACCATTCGATTTCTCACATTATACTGTAAAAAAATGTAAGGCATCAATATACAGAAACGCAACATTTCACTGTCAAAATAGCAATTTCAATTTTATTTCATACTTTAAACAGGGCGACTATGTGATCGTGACGTCACTTTTGCACGTCATTTTGTTAGGAGCGTTTTGAGAAACAAGTACAAATCTCAGACTTTAAGTTTCATTTCTAATTTTTGTGTTCATCATCATCATCATCATCATATCAGCCGAAAGACGTCCACTGCTGGACATAGGCCTCACCCAAAGAGTGCCACAATGACCGGTCCTGCGCCACCCGCATCCAGCAATTTTTGTGTTGCAATAACGCAATTGGCCCTATATAGACATTTGATCCTCACAACAAAACGAATCGATTGATACCATACATGAAAAAAAATATCATGCCTATTAAGGCTTAACAAATCAACTCGATATCACTATCACTACATACATAGTATAAAACAAAGTCACTCTCCGCTGTATGTCCCTATGTATACTTAGATCTTTAAAACTACGCAACGGATTTTGATGCGATTTTTTTTAAATAGATACTCGTGATTCAAGAGGAAGGTTTATATGTATACTACATGTATAATATAGTAGAGAAACACTGATAATTTATGAGGTTTCTAATAACGAAATAAACGCCTTTTTTGCGCTTACATTGCAAACGCTGCCTGAACCCTACGAGATATATCAAAATAATCTAACTACAGTATTGTACACCTTAAAAAGTCTACAAAAAAGTCCCGTGCGAAGCCAGGGCGGGTCGCTAGGTACAAATAAACCACACACTTATCCAGGTATCTTCGTATTATGATAACAATAGATTTATCAATTTCATCGTCTGCCCGCCACAATAGTTCTAACAAATCGTCCCTGTCCCCATAAACTCCACTGAACGCGTCCATTACGTTCGAATACCGAATTAATCGCGAAATTAATCGAAACGGCCACACCACTAGCTCCGAATTCGATATTCAAGCTTAACCAATAACATGATCATCATAACGCATTTCAGAACGATATCTAGCGCGCTTTCATCTCAATTCTATGAACTATATAATAGAGTTCACATTCACTGATCCATTATCTATAAATAAGAGGTTTTAAAAGTTAACTATCGATAATCGTTTGGCGAAGCGACGGTTAAATTTGCGAGTGAAATTGTCAAATTTAAATTTGGAGGCGGAATGGAATCCGCAGTAATTTAGGGGAATACTTTCGATCGAATTTTTTGCTTAATTATTGTTTTTGGGGAAATAGAGAAACCGCTTCAGGTAACTTTTTTTCCCTATCGTCAATCAATTGAATTTCAACCTTAATGTCTTTGTTTTAATGTTTCTTTTCACACTTTTATTGCTTAGTAGGTACAGTCACGCTCCTTGAATGTTGAGCCATTTATATTAGGGTTGTTGGAAATTCCATAGCGTAAGTATTAAAATACCAATTTAGCTAGAACCCTAAAGTAATAGTAACAGTATATCACTTTGGATTCTGCTTTAAATTCTGGCGGTAAAAACGTACAATAACTTTCTTATTTGGAAAAGTTCCAGTTCGCCTTAAGGGAGTCGGCAACAACATAGACTAAGGGACAGTTAAGACTGGCAAGTGCATAATAAAATCGCGGTAAACCGTTTTTGAGCTATTCTCAAATTTTACGTTTGCGGGCAGGAATCCATTAATTAAACTTTTCATACTATTCAGTATGGTTTGACAGAGCTTAGACGCAGGCACGAATCTGGATCATTGACCCTGTTCAATTTCATCGTCATTTTCAACCGACTTCAAGATGCCGAAGGAGGAGGAGGCTCTCAATTCGTCGGGATTTTTGTTTTTTTTTCTTCTTTTAAATGTATATTTCACCGATTATCCGAGGACTGCTGGACCGATATGGAAAATTATTTTTTTGTTTGAAAGTGTATACTTGATAGTTGATCCCATTGTCATCAGATCAGGATCTGATGATGGGATCCTGGTGAAATCGAGGGAACTCTTCAAATACTACCCACCTATAGTATTTTTAGGTTTTTTTACAGAAGCTCGGGCCTTTGCTTTTGGAAAGGTGGAGGCTAAGTGAAGTTTTTTTTACAATTGATTATAGGTGAATGTCTTCCTCTACCTTCTTAAAAAATGACATTATCAAATTCTATCTGAAAAATTTTGATGCTGTTATGCAGAGGTGAATAAGCGCCTTTGAAATTAATATGAAACTATCTCCTATTTTCATAAATTGGCACTATCTACCCTACAATAAACCAACGTAACTTCGTATGGAAATTGCCAATCTTAATTCTAACATTGTCTTTGGTTGGTTGGAATATGGCCATCGAAAAAGGGTATATTTCTGTTTAAAAATACGTTACTTACAACTTTATAACTCGGCAAGGCTACAAACATACACAAGCAAAGGGAAATACTTAAAGCACTGGTTTAAGCGAATTTAGACTCTGTACTCAAGGATACAAGATCTAGGATGTCAGCATTCTTATTATAGTACTAGCAAGGAATTAAACAACAAACAAAAACCGCTGATTCAAGCGAATCTAAACTCTTTCTCCAAAGAAAAAGAGCTATGTATTGGTATTACTGATTTGGTACTCAGAAGGAAGTATATAAATACAATCGAAAGAAGTATATAAGTATATAAATGCTTCTGATTCATGCAAATTTAGACCTTTGTACAAGGACATAAGAACAGAATTATCGGCATTGGTATTCGCGTTGTTTACCCTAAACTTCAAAGAGTCGGTATAAGGAGAGTTTCGTTAATTCTTATTTAAACTTCTAAAGTATGTAACTTATCTATTTTGCTTTGAAGTAGGTTCCTGTATACTTATTTTGGTATTCATGTACCAAAGTACAATAGTAGCTAGGCGGGTGAGGTGTTAAAATATCTTCACACGCTTTAATAAACCGACTTCAAGATTTTGAAAAGTGGGATCTTTGTTGCTAGATTTTGCTATTTTTTATGTATGTTCACTGATTATTCAAAGACGGCTGCTCCGATTTGGTTTTTTTTTGTTTGAAAGGGCATAATGACACTGACAGTTGGTCCCATTGTCATCAGTTCAGGATTTGATGATGGGATCCTGGAGAAATCGAGGGAACTCTTCAAATATTATAGACACACCTATAGTGTAGTAATAAATCCTTGGACTTATTATAGAAACGTAGACAATTTGCATTATAAAAATAATTTTAAACAAAAAAGAACCGACTTCACTTAGCATCCACCTCTCCAAAAGCAAATGCTCGAGCTGCTGTAAAAAATACTCAAATCACTATAGGTGTGCCTATAATAGTTGAAGAGTTCCCTCGATTTCTCCAGGATCCCATCATCAGATCCTGACCTGGTTACAATGGGACCAACTGTGAAGTATACTCTTTCAAACAAAAAAAGAATTTTCCAAATCGGTCCAGCCGTCTTCAAATAATCGCTGAACATACATAAAAAAATAAAAATAAAAAATAGCAAAAACAAAGATCCCGACGAATTGATAACCTCCTCCTTCGAAATCTTGAAGTCGGTTGACAAGTTTGTAGTTATTTGTATGTTTGTTATTTTATGTTATTAATAAAATCCCATTTAAAGGAAAAAAAAAACTAAAAAAAAAACTTAAACTTACAATTTTATATTATGTAAGTATAGCGATCCTTTTAAAACATTTCTAATAGTTATTTTTGTAATTTGTTGATTCTATTCTAATCATATCATCAATCCTAAAATGGGCAACCTGTAATAAATGGTCACAAAAGTAACATATGTAAGTATGGATGTAATGCATACTAGGAAAACGAAACCTGTGGTGGATGCGTATCCTGTTTTTATTTTTTTAATGGGGGAAACCTGTGTTGCGGATTTAAATAATATGTGTTTATATTTATTTTATTTTTCTCGTGTGTCAATAAATGAATAATGCATAAACTATATGTCATTCATTCATTATTTATTGATAAAAATACCTTTTACATGATATATCTGTATGTGTTTTGCTATGTAATTAATTAATATATCTAAACCTTATAACAGTACGTCTCGTTTGAAAATGTTTTGAAATTATATTTTTCTATTTACATAACGGATACACTTAAAATGTAGTCTTAAATATTAAATATCAAGGTATTTCCGTAGCAATATTCGTAGGGAACATAAAACTCAAGCGGCTATTTCGAAAGCTCCAGCCAATTTAAAGTTATAGCCGTAATAGTATGTATCCAGTACAGAAAACGGGCGCAGGTATACACAGCGTGGCCACTTTCGGAATAAAACGCTAATTTATATAAAATATATGGATAAAACGAGCTCTGTGAGATTGTCATTGAATTTAACTACTGCCGTGAAATCAACTGTTTTATCCTGGACGGTAGACGTGAATGAAATAACTGTTTAAGCAGTTATGTAGTTAAACCATGAATAAATTACACAACTGAGACTGAGACACAGTATGTCATGTATACGAGTAAGTAAAGGCATAGTTATTAGCGTCCTAGTATATAGTTTAGTGCTCACAAATAACAGCACCAACTCTATTGTCAGACAAAGTGCATGTTTAAAATTATCAGCACCTAGAATGGTACATATATATTTTACTACAATTTAACTTAGTTCACTACAATTTTATTAGAATATTATTTTGACAAAAACGGGACTTAATCACGTAAACTTACTATTATTATTTTCCTGACGTTTCGAGCGTGCCGTAACGCTCGTAGTCGCAGGCAGACTGGCGAGGTATTGTATCAGCATCTCCTAGCTGCGCGGGTTTTTTGAACTACCCGCAGTTGGTCTCGATTATGCACAAACACGCTAGGAAAATAAACATCAGGAAAATAGTAAAAGTAAGTGTACGCGATTAAGTCCCGTTTTTGTCAAAATAATGAGTGAAAATCGTGTAAGTTTAAATCAGTACTTTATTAGAATATTTCATAAAATAAGTTACCATGATTGTTACTGTGATGATTTCTCAAAATAATACGTTTTAAAAGCCTAACGCAGCCTAGCAACTAGCGGATCCCAAGAACATGTAATCTTTGCAGGTCCGTATTGCTTTCGATTTCCGTGCATTCGATTTTCGGAGTCAAACGTGTTTATTCCCAAGTGACCTTTCTTCGACATTAGTAAGCTGCGCACGCCATCTTGCGGGTCAGAAATTTGCATATAAATTGCGACACCTCGGGCGAGATTTTTCAGACAAGCACCTAAGGTAATAGGGTTGCCACACCTACTTTTATACTACGCGGCGAAGTAATCATATTCGAGTTGTTATTATTAAGAATGGTATGCATAAAATTAAACAATAGCGAGTACCGAAATAGGTTTTTTTTTTTTACTCGCTGTAACACATGAAATCAGTGTTAAGGTCAGTATTATGAAGGGAATACGGAGGGATGAATAGTGCCTTTTATCAAGCTAAGGTGAAATCTTGATAAAAATGCCTTTTAAGCTTAAAAAATACTGCATTCTTACTAGAATGCAAGATGCTTTAGGGTATATAAATAAGTAATGCGTAATTCTAAAATTGCAAAAAAGTTTTAACTACAAAAAAAGCTAAGCTAATAAAAGAATACAATTTAAACTTCTAAATGACAGCCCTATAACCAAGGTAGTGTGAAGATTGCAGGCATGACCAGCAATTCTGTTTAGCCCCGGCTTTGTAAGACTCAAACCAAATAAATTGCTACTCTCAAAGTCACCCCATTTCGAGGGGGCGCACCGCTGAGTCACATGTTGGTAAACAATATAAACGGCCTCCTAGCCTAGTCGGTAGTGACCCTGCCTATGAAGCTGGAGGTCCCGGGCTCTAATCCTGGTCAGGGCATTTGTGTGTATATCATAGATATTTGTTTCTGAGTTATGAATGTTTTCTATGTATTTATCTAAGTATTTATCTATATCTATCTATTATACAGGGTGATTCATGAGACGTGAGCAGGAACAACCCTACACACTTAGTTAACGATAATGAATCGGCCGCATCATCATTTTTAAGTGAAACAATAGCGCCTTTCAATTTTTTTTTACCTTTTTGTTTCGTAGAAATTTTGTTCTCTGTAATCATGGTCACCTTACATAAACAAATCAATAATGATAAAACCTCTGTAACAATCATGACAGCACTTTGATTATGAAAAAAAATTGGTTGTTTGTAAAGTAGGTTTACGATCGAGATGTTTACGTGATAACGTCTAACCGCTCGTGAGGATTCCGCGTGACAAGTTTCACGGAATGACTGGCAGCGCTCGAGATGAGACGGGAGATCGGTCCGTCTCTCTCTCGTTATACCTGCGATCGCGCTCGTGAGGTTTTGGTGTGACACAAGTTTCTGAACATGTCACCCGACTAAAACGATTTTAAAGACGTTATCACGTCAAAAAATAATTGTCAAGTTAAGTGAGATACGATGTTTCCAAAGTAACCAGACATCAATTTGACACATATCACAGAAAAACAAGAGAATATTCTAACATCAGTACTCGACGGAGTATTCTAATTGAAGAGTGACCATGAGTGTCGTAAATAAATTTAAACATTTTATTTTTAATAAAAAAAATTTTTTTGCGCTTATCACGCTAATACTGATATCAAACAATAGCTTATTATTAACTGAATCCGTAGTGTTAAGCCTGCTCACGTCTCATGAATCATCCTGTATATATCGTCGTCTAGTACCCACAACACAAGCCTTAATTGAGCTTACTGTGGAACTAGGTCGATTTGTGTAAGATTGTCCCATAATATTTATTTATTATTATTATTTTATAATAATATAAAGATCATAGAAAAATATAAGTACGAGTAATAAATATGTATTCCTATTGTTTACGAGTATGTACATATATACTATTAGTTTTCCAACAATTAATAATGAAAGCTCGTTAATGAGGACCGCGGTTGCTATTTTAAAATGTATTGTATTAATCTTAGTTTGTCGCATGCGTTGTCTTAACACAGTATATTTGAAATTAAAAAAAAAAACAGTTACAGTACGCGGAGCGGAACTCACATACAGTAATGGACACAGTACTGTAGAGGTTGGATAGAAACCTCTACATTTTTGGTCGTTTTATATCAAATATTCTTTATTCAAATTCAAAGTACACAGATTAATATGTACACTCGCGATCAAAAAAATCGACTCAAACTAATTTTTAATTTCATCGTTTAATATCTCAGGAACCAATCATGAGATCAAAAAAGCAACGGTACCATTTTAGAGCTAACAGTGTCAGCTTTCAATACGAGCATGATTTTCAGGCGAAAAATTTCAGTTCATGAAAAACAAGCTAGCATACCAAGGAGGTGTAAAATTTGGGTGCAAAAATGACCTTAACAACGAAAGAAAAAACATTTTCATGAACGAATAACAATTTATTTTTATCTTTAATACCTGGTGTTACCACCAAAAACCTTTTTCACACATGCCATGCGTCTCTTCATTGACCTTATCAGCTTCCTGATGGTATCCTGGGGGCATGCTTCCCACTCTTCGACCAAAGCTTCTTTCAGGGCCAAAATTGTCTCCGGAGCAGGATTGCGAGCTCGAACCTTGCGTTTCAGGTAATCCCATAAGTGCTCGATAGGATTTAAATCAGGACTCAGAGGTGGCCACTTCAGAGTCGGGATGCCAACTGCGTCAAGGTACTCCTTTGTGACGCGGGCGGTATGACAAGGGGCGTTGTCTTGCATGAAATGGAACCCCTCGTCAAAGAACCCGGCGTAGGGGACGACATGGTCTTGCAGGATGTCGGTGATGTACCTGTCTGCATTCAAACCACCGCCTCGACCCCCGCCATCAACAAAAACCAGCTCGGTCCGCCCCTCCATGGAAATCCCCGCCCACATCATGACGGAACCTCCACCGTAGGCGACTGTTTCAGCGAAGCAACACTGGGCGAACCTCTCTCCAGGTCTTCGGTACACCCGTCCTCTTCTGTCGCTGCCATGGAGACACACTCTGCACTCGTCGCTGAAGAGTACGCGGCTCCATTGGTCGTAGGTCCAATTTTCGGAGGTCGCCACGAATTCCTTCCGAGCGTCCCGATGCCTCTGAGTCAGTTTGGGCCCAGTAGCAGGTCTTCTTGGGGTAAGGTTGGCTTCCTTGAGTCTCCGCCGAACTGTTGAGGTGCTAACAGGTACAACCCGGTTCCGCATCAGGTCTTGCTGGATGGCAACAGCGGTACGGTGGCGATTACGAAGACTGGAGGTGGCGATGAAGCGGTCATCCCTCTCCGATGTGCACCGCTGACGGCCAGATCCTTGTTTCCGTTTCAAGGTTCCAAACCGACAAAACCGACGATAAACTCTGGAGACAGCAGACTGGCTTAAATTCAGCTGCTCAGCAACAGAACGCTGCGAGAATCCTCGATTCACCAAGGTGACGACTTCGGTGGCTTCAGCTTCGGTGGTATCCATTTTTCGAAGGTGATTCCGGTGTAAGATTGCGAGGAGATGTGCACTGGTCAACTTCTGATAAGCGAATGATAAGAAATAACCGGTTACACCGGTTTTTATTGGTCTCAAGAGGGCACAACTCGTGCATATCATAACCATGTAAAATGCCATTTTGTACAAAAACTGCGATAACCTAAAAACTACGCAACTGAGATCGATGTCTTTTACTGTTTTTTGTAGCTGAATAAATTCGTAATAAAATTGCATTCAAAGTTTTATTAAAATATTTCCCGCTTTCCGGAAATACGACCAAAAGTAAAAAATGTTGCTTGAGTCGATTTTTTTGATCGCGAGTGTATATCAGCTTCGCTTAACTTATAATTTAGTACTAAACTTGGTAAAATCTCAAACTCCTAGCTTACACGTAAGTTATGAACTGTTAACTACATGTATAAGTTATATCTATTAACTTGCAACATACTTACCCGGAGAGCGCGTAGCTAACTGCTCTACTAGTACTGCTAACTGATAATTAAGAAGTAAAATATTATATGATGTAATGTTTTTCGTAAGTTACCTGGGCCATTTAATTAAAAGTTTAATAAAATGTATTATTTGGAAATGATTATGTTTCTATTTTCAATATTATTTAAAACGGGGTATGTACCATGTATATTAATAATCGAACGAGCGGAGCGTAAGCGAAGCGAGTTAACAACTTCTGGCTACTGGGACGTCTCGGCATTTCGATGGCTTTTTGATTTTGAAAGTTTTTTCCGCGATAATTTGGGTAACGTTTTTCTGATCTTTATGAAATTTGTTGAGGTTGTAGCAGAGATATACACCCTGTCCAATAAGTTCGAATACACATATTTTTGCGTTGACCCTGAAGGCATACAGGCTGCAGGCCATCCATTTATTATATTAATCTAAAGAATAAGTTAACTTGAACATAATGTAATAGTAAAAAACGCCAAGGTCTTGAAATTAGTCTTCACTCTTCAATGAAGTACTTTCGATTAACAATTTAGTACAAAATTTCGTAATGGCGACTGCAAAGGTGTTTTTTCAAGGCGGTAAAACTTTTTGGAATCAAACGCAATCTCGTTTACACAACAATGAGAAGGTCTTAAAATAGCTCCTCTTTAGAAGACAGGAAAAAATCTGGTCAGCTACGCAGCTAGAACCATTAAAATACTAAATATCGTGAGAGTGCGAGTTTAGAGGACAAAAGCCGCTTTATCCAAAAATCAACTGCCGATCTGAAAATTTTGAGGAGATCCTTACGTGGTATTTTGGAGGTGGATCCTGGATATCATAGCTACAATAAACGTGAAGTTCATCGTTTTTCCGTAGCAATCGAGAAAATTAGAGTACATAATCCAACTCAATACATTCCTGGCACGCAGGAAGGAGTTGATTTTCTGACGAGAAACTCATTGAATTAAAATAGCCTTACAATGCTCAAAACGGTCGTTTGTGAGCAGCAAGTATAAAAAACAGCCTAAACCATGAGGTTAATGTTCCCAGACTCCAGAGGGAACTATTGGTGGTAGTGTGGGGTTCAGTTAAATATGTGGGGCCAAATTTCGTTATATTTACCGATAAAGTCGCACATTAATAATGAAAATTATAAATCAGAGGTTTTCGTCGAAAAACGCTCCTGAAAATTTGAAAACTGTGTTTAGGAATAAAAATTAAATTATTTTCTCACGAAATTGTGCTCAAAACAGTCCAAACGTTGTTCAAGCTTTGAGAAAAGCTAATTTCGATGATTATATTGCCGAAAGTAAACGGCCACTCCATTCTCCAGATTTGCGTTTATTACATTGATTTGGTATGTTTTTACATGCCTTGTAGGCACTTGTAGGTCACATTATTATAAAATAGCAAATATGGACAGTGAAAAAAAAGATATCGAGCATATTTGGGACGAAATAACCTTGAAAGCGGTGCGTGCCGCGTGAGATTGAGTTGAAAAATGTAGTCAGCTAGTAAAATAGGTAAGAGGTGGAGTTAGTCCAAAATATTTGCAGCATATTTTGTATATTAGTATAGCTTTAATAAAATACAGATTTCACTACAATAACTATTCGTACAAAAAAGTTATAAGATCTCCAAAGTGTATTCGAACTTTTTGGACACGGTGTAGGTCATATGATTTTGTAAATTATTTTGTTCTTTAGCCTTAAATTGTAATTTCACAGTAATTTAGTGTAATAACTGTGATGCTGTGTAATTAAATTGTATAAATAAAATAAAATAAATAAATTAATTAAATAAATAACTTGAGAGTTCGTATATGAGCAGGATCGATTAAGGGGTTATGGAGCTAGAAGGCGAAAAAAAATCTTCAGAAGGATCGCCTTGTTATATTGGTCTTCCCGTTTGCAAGTAAATCGCGAGTTCTCAGTTCAAGGCGGACTACTAGTAATAATATAATTAATGTATATTAATTATGTTACTATATTATGTTTCTAGTCTGAAATCTATCGATCCTGATAAGAACCCAAGTTATTTTTTTCATTCTGTTACCATTTTTCATACAGTTTGTATGGCGGTAAAGGAATGTAAGTATTGCATTGTAATAAGGTCCAAAAGGGGGAACATCTCTTTGTAGTCGACTGTACCTACCGAAGAATAAATTAGTATAGGGAAAATTTGTTCACTACAGCTCTGGAGCCTAGCGGTAAAGACTTTCAATCCGAAGATCTCGGGTTCAAACCCCGGCTCGTACCACTGAGTTTTGCGGAACTTATGTACGGAATATCATTTGGTATTTACCAGTCGCTTTTCGATGAAGGAAAACTTTGTAAGGAAACCGGACCTAATCCCGATAAGGCCTAGTTTCCCCTCTGGGTTGGAAGGTCAGATGGCAGTCGCTTTCGTAAAAACTAGTGCCTACGCCAATTCATGGGATTAGGTTGTCAAGCGGACCCCAAGCCGAGAGTAGCGCTAGGCGGAGGAGAGATAATTAGTTCACTGTTTTCACTTTTTACGATCGAACCTTGATCACATAAAATTTCCAAAACATATTTGAATGGAGCGATTTGACAGCACTTTAGATTAGTACATTTGCAAACAGCTTCATATGCCTGGAACGGTCAGATTAGTCTCTTCTGAATCCTACTCTTAGCTTTCCTGCGAGCTTTATTTTTTTATTCATTACATAACATTAATAGGCTTACAGTAAGGTACCAAATCGCCTACAATGCTAGAAACTTACAAACTAAACAAGTAAACATAACATGTATGTACTGCCAGGTAAAATCAATACACATGGACTTGATTTTAGTAAGCAATGAGTGCCAGCTATTAGCGAACACGTCGGCATTCAGCCTCAACACGAGTCGGTTGAGAAGGACTGGCGAACGAGCACCGAGCGCGTTGGCGGCGCGGCGCGTGCGCGGCCCCGCCGCCGGCGCAACAAATAGTGGGCGGCGGCGGCGCCCCGCCGACTCAGGGACAAAATTTGCCATATTGCACCATTTTACAAATCAATCGATTTCGTTGTACTGAAGTAAAAAATACAGTAAATCGCATGCAAGTTCTAGCTCTTTCTAAATCATCTTGTTTCACGATGTAACTATTTCCACCTTACCCGCTTAGCTTAGGCTGTTGAGTGTACGTAGACCATAGCAAACATACAATGAAACAATACAAACAAATACTTAGTTAAATATTCCAACATATATACAAATGAATACAACGCTACACTCCGTCGTTCACCACGTTGTCCCCACCGCACTAATGAAACATTCAGCGCATTTCTTACATCATTAATGTATTTCGGCTGTAACTATTATTCAGCAAACCACTTTTACGTCTACGTTCACTCTTATTCTAAACACATTAGGGCTATTATTGCATGTACTACAACACAGTTACTTTTCAAAAAACTGGGCGTAAAATGAGTGTAACACAGTAGACATATTTAAGGACTTAGGCTTTTTTGGACATAGCCATTAGATTAGAGGTCGTCTTATCTAGTCTGTTAATAAGGGACAAACCTAGTACAAATGTCTGAACACATAGGCCCTTCTTGTACGGAGGTAACATCAAAACCGGAGCACAGACTACTGTTAAACACCGCACTAAGCGGCGTCTACGAAGCGCTCGAAGTCACCTAATACACATTTTAAAATGCTATGATTTTAACAGAACAACTGAATAGCATCCTGTACCATTTTATTACAACACCCCAAAAACCCTGAAAGTATTTTATTTTTATATTTTCGAACGAGCGGAGCGTAAGCGAAGTGAAGTTCTTACGGACAACTACGAACACAACGGGATTGTCAGCTGGCCCATTGAAGTGGTTTGCATTATTTGACCTCCACCACTTTACAGCTGCCAGATGTCCTGATCCAGAAATAAGCATAGTACAGTAAACTAGTGGGATTTCGTTGCTCTAATTATTGTGTCAAATCTGACGTAGCCAGCTCTCCGTCTAGTACAGAAAGCACCTGCCATACGATAAATAAATAAAAAAAAGCACCTACGTGTGACGATCGCAACTTTACAACGTACATGCTTTGCAACGTACATGCTCTATCTACTACTGAGGTCTGCGTACTTGCAAAACCCGAGATACTAATTAGTTCCCTAGGCGCCGGTATTAATCAATGTCCGGGTTCCGTGCCACCGCAATATCGACTCCGACTTCCCGACTAACGGAATTAGCTGGAAATTTGTCAGCGAGACCCCTAAGGAGTTTTTGACATTAACACTTAACTTTTTTTTTGTCTTAAGAGTCCTGTAACGATTTGAAAACGAAAATCGCTAATAATTAAATAACGCACATGGATTGCATTTGATAAGATAGTTTGAAGTCTTGTTATTGCAAAAAAATACTTTTGGTATAGTGGTAATTTTTTAAGATGTCGGAATCTTACTAAGGAATTCTACCGACATACCGACATCTTAAAAAAATCGTACTATACACTTTTATTATCTAGACACGCGGCAGCGTGTCAAGCCAAGTTCAAGCAAAGGAACTGGCTAGCCAGCGCCAAGTGTATATTACACGAACCACTTGGTGCCACTTTTGACCCTTCTATAACTCAAAACCTCTTTAACGTAAACACATAAAACTACGTGTGTCCATAAGGACATCTAGAAGCCCAAATTTCATGAAGCCAGCTGAAACGGTTATAATTTTAGCACTGACTGACTGACTGACATATAGTACCTAAATCTAACCTACTTCCAGATGGCCTAGAAGGATGAAATTTGGAATTCAGCTCGGTAATTGTGTGTAAGCGTAGGAAAAAATCTAAAAATAAAAAAAAAGTTAAAAAATATGGGGGGTCTCCATACAATTTTTTTTTATTACAATAAAGTATAGGAACAAAATAACATTATGAACAAGTATTAAACTCTATTTCTTTGCTTTATTGGATACCTATAACAATTGCTGTTATTTAAAAATGTGAGATCTTAAAGTAGGTTAGATTTGACTTGGCCAGTTTTTATTAGAATTAAAATACAGTGTAAACTCTATAACGTCACTCGATTTAACGACAAACTCCTTAAAACGTCGAAATTGCTTAAGTTTGGTTGGTTTACCTTGTTTTGTATACAGTAATACACTCTATATAGCGTCACGGTCACTCTATTTAACGACCACAAGATGGTATTATAAAACATTAAGCAATACTTTCTAAGTTGCCGAAATTGATAAAAACTGCAGCTGTGTACGTTTTATTGTTTGCTGTTTTGTTGTTTTATTATCCTGCACGTGTTTACATTGACTGAGGTACCGGAGATTCTAAGAAATGTTGTTTTTTGTTTTTGTATGATGAACTTGCACATGTTTAGGTCGGTTACTAGGCTTTTGTCAAGTTGTATTGCAGTTTCTTACAGACTTTCGAACTGTAAACATGGCGAGTAAACGAAAATCATTGTGTATTGACGATAAAGTTTTATTAATACGCTCAATAGAGGCGGAAGAAAAGATAAGTTAAGTTGGAAGACGCTTTGGATTTAGCCGCTCTACTGTGTCTACAATATGGAATAACAAATAAAAAAATTCTGCAAACGAGGACGACGGACAATCTGCTAAGAAATTAAAGAAACCTCAGTACGAAGACCTGGATCAAGCGATGCTATCATGGTTTTATAGACAATGCCAGAATAATATGCCCATCTCGGGGCCGATCTTGAAAGCAAAGGCGGAAAAATTGCGAAACTATTAGAAAAATACTTTTTATATAATGAAATTGATCCGGCTGTGTCTCAAGATATGAGTAAAATACATAAGAAAATACAATTAAAATATTGGAGCAGCGAAAAACATCAGATGAAGATAACAAACTATATGCAATAAGTGTTGTTATTTGTATGAATATTAATGTTCATGTGCAAAATGTGATACATATACATATTAGTAAATACATATTATTATAGTTAGAATGGTAAAATATTTTTTTGTTTCCCCCCATTTAACGACCACTCTCTATAACGCCGAAAAATGCTCAGTCCCTTGAGTGTCGTTATATAGAGTTTACACTGTATATACATATATATATGTTGAATAACTTTATAAAATGACTGATGTAATGAAAACTGGCCAAGTCAAATCTAAGCTACTTTAAGATCTCACATTTTTAAATAACAGCAATTGTTACAGGTATCCAATAAAGCAAAGAAATAGAGTTTAATACTTGTTCATAATGTTATTTTGTTACTATACTTAAATACATATTTGGATTTTGCATAGAACTTGGCACTCATTTAGATCTCCATTCTTTTTGCGGCGAAGCCCACAGCCAAGCATAATTTTTGTATAGAACTTGGCTCTCCTTTTTTACATTCATGTTTTTGGTGGGATTATTTTTTAACCGAAAACTCAATCGTTGCAGAGCTTGTTTAGTGAGGACGTTGAACCGTGCCAACGTGTAGCTTGATTTTTTTATTATTATTTGCCATGCCTTCCCATATATTATCTATGTAAATAATAAGGCCAAGTTTATTTCTACATTCTATCTATCTATCTATATATCTATTTTTACATTAACATTTTAATGAAATACTTGAATACATTCCCAAAAATACCACCTAAACTTCGGCAATTTTTCTTAAAATTACACTCAGTAAACATATAGTCTTGCCTAAAAAAATATGTATGAAAATGAAAAAAAAACTGTTCCACGTATTCCTCAAACGACTTATTTTCCAACGTATTTATATATTTTACATACTAAGTAGTTTATCATCTTTTTAATCAAATAAAAATCTTACTCTGTTCACTTCTCCAAGGAAAAATCGCGAAACAGCTTTTAGATTAAGATGCATTATTTATAAATGAAACATAAAATCAAAAAAGTGTTACACTTATACAGTTTAAAAATAAATTATATTTCACTATATGTAAACAAACTAATAGTACTCTTAATAGTTACTATAACATTGTAAAATAAATAGTATCGAAGAGTTGAGCGAAATCGAAAAAAACTTTACAGTACCTCTACCACGAGTCATGTAGAAAATTCTGAATATTTGTCTATAGGCGTTAACGAATAATCGGGCTTCGAATCGTTTTCCTTCAGTTTCGACAGCAACACATACAAACGATCTATGCTGACATTTCATGTCGGATTACGTTTAGTGCGCTGCATACATCCGTCTCATAGGTAGAACAGAGAAATGGGATGACAAAGAATGCTTGTGAACGATCAAAAGCGTGGCAAAAAAATGAAATCCATGTATGTGTCTAAATTGTCTATGTGAGCGTAAAATAGTGATGCCAAATACAACAGGTTAATTATCTATCGGTATTTGACTTTCTTATCGATACGTTCTAAAGGCCTCTACAGACGTAAGCGACTAGCTAAAGTAGTCAACTGTGACGTCAGTTGACATCCCCATTACCAACTTGACGTTTCATTTCAACTTTGTTCTAAGCAAATTATATTCTTTAGTATAAAAAAAATGTAAATAAACAAAATTATTTATTATTAAATTAAAAATATTAAATAAACAAAATTAAACCTAAAATAATTACAAATATTTCATAAAACGGAAAACGGAATTTCAAGTCGCCGGTCGAATGCGCATTCGATTGATCGCACGACCATTTTGACAGCTGACCTCTCATTCCAACTATACTTCTATCTCGTTCTAATCATTTCACTAGTCGCTTGTAGGCACGGCACACACTTGAGCGGAATCCAGCCCAGCTATGATAAATAAAAATCAGCCGCAGCATAAAAGTCGGAAATTTCTTTACGCGAGCTGAATTTTTGTATGGAGCTCATGTACAATATTCAGCCCGATTTCCGTTTTCGGGTGCTTTTTGACTATGGTAGCGAGTTCCGCTAAATGTGTTGAGCGCCATATTTGAATTAAATAATACAAGTACTGCAAGGTAAAAAAATCTTTAATAATAAAAAAAACCCGTTTAAAACTGGATAAAATAAGAATCTAATTTAATCTTCTTACGTAATGACGTAATGTGAATATAAGATTCATTTATTCATTGGATTTTTTGAAGCAATAATTATAATTTTCATATTGAACAGTTATCGATATAAGTCCCTAAAACGTTTTGTCAATCCCTAGCGTCGAATAAATGTTTCGGTTTTTACAAAAAATAATCATGAATATTAACTTTTATGATAAAATATTAGCACACAGTATAAGAAACACTAATAATTAATTGTATCTAGTATATACTTACACGATTTATTTTGCTAATTTAATAAAATATTGTTTCAAAGACATCGATCGGAATATCATGTAAACCTGTGAAATGAGTAATTACTTGGGTTTTTCCTATATATATAGTCCAATCTGGAACACAACACAACACCATGTTTCTCCTTTTTCATTTCAAGTTATTTTATTCACGATTGTTTTATATTTTCCACGCTAAAATATGAGCTGTCACGACGTGGGTACGTAAGCTAACTACCCAAATTCAAAAGCTGTCACTCCTTCAAAATGATCGTGTGTCTCTTTTGCACTCGTGGAATGTTCATATACGTGTTGGTTTCTCTTTTGCGCACTTCGTTTATCTTTTAGCGGCAAGCGCCATTTTATATCTATGAGGTAGAACGAGACGGATGTATGCGGCACGTCGAATGTGATCTGTCATGTTAACGCACTGAAGGTCAGTACAGTTTGTTATCGATAGGTTTTATTAAAACGTTACCATAAGACACTAATTTGACTTACGTCACCGAAAAATACCGTATTATCGACTGTAGAAAACTCTTTCACTATCAAATTATAAGGTGAGATGTCAAAACATGGTGAAAGTGAAAACCATTCGTATTTATTGTGCTATATTTATACATTATTAGTTGACGAAATAATATCGACAAAGCCTTATATTAAGCATAATTTGTTAAGAAGACTGCATAGTATTATAACTGAAACTGGAAAACGAAACGGTAAATTTCAAGCCGATATGAGAAATAGAAATATCCACATCAACACTTCAATAAGAATAATTTTAGAAAAAAAATCTAGACCCAAGAACTGCTGAATATTTGTGAGATTTATGTATTAATAGTCAATTAATCTGATTTTAAATCGACACAAAAATACCAACTCTAACCTAAAATGAATGGTAAGTAGTTGAAATTTGATATGATAGTTATAAACACTTTCATTTTCAATCATAATAATTACAATGAAACTGAAAAATAACAAATAATATTGAAACATCTTTGACAGGTTCTTGTGCATCATTCATTTCTGATTGATTGAGCAAGGCAAACTATTTATCCCAGGAAGGTGTATTATTTTATATTCAAGAAGTAACAACTGCAATTATTGCATCCAAGTACTATAAAATAGTGCTTACTTAAAAGACATCCAGATTTATACAGGGCACTTTGAAATTATAATGTACATAATTATATTAAAGATTTATTTATTGCGAAATAGCCTTTTAAAGTAACATTGTCACAAACTAGAAACTTATAAGTGCTACTAACAATTACTCGTACGTGTAACTTATAAATAGAAATAAAACCATCAGTATGCAAGAAGCGGCAAAGCCGCAATCCTGCGTTGTGTTATGTATGAAAACCGGCGGCTTGCTGGAGCATCTTTAGCTTCCCTTGTGCGTTTGTTAGGTCGTGAGGCTCCGTGCCCCTTGCTCCACGGATCGATTGCCTCGACACCAACAATAGTTAGACGAACGACAACTATATTTAATAGTCTTGTAGTGATTTCGCATATCGGGCGCCGCTCCGGCTTGTTCGCTGGTAAATAAATTAAAGGACTTGGCCAACGTGTCGGCGTCGACGCAGGTGGGATGTGTAACAATAGCGCACTGCCTATACTTTAGAGAATCAACAACATCCTGAAAGGGTACTTATCCTTTTGTGATTATACAATAGACCTAAATAATAAGAAATAAACCTATGATCCACTATGATCACTAAAAGTCGAACTGTCATGTTGACAAAATAACCAAATAAATTAAGAATCACCTATTATTACATATGGACGTAGTTCTAGGACGTTTTGAACTAGTAGTGTTATTTGTACATTTGAAATTTCATCAACGACGAAATAAGTATATGGATGGATGGATGAAGTACTGACAGTTTTCACCCCTTTTCCTAGCTTTGAATATGTATGACGAAATACGTAATTTCCCTGTTTAAAAAAAAGTTGCAATCGGTGAACATTATGAAAAAAAAGTGAAAATAAAGATCCTGACGAATTGAGAACCTCCTCCTTCGAACTCTTGAAGTCGGTTGATAACATTTTATGCGTTCAAAGTCACGCGCGTTTAAATAAGGTAAAGGCTTACTGTCATAGCTTGTATTTCCCGACTCCGATGGCATGAACCGTAAGCCAGGAACAAATTTCATGACCAATCGCAAGGCGTCCCAGGCGATGATAATTTTTGAAGTGGTTAAGGACGAAGTATAATGATGACTCGCGTAGGTCAGCTGTCAGTATTTGATGCTCTTATTATCAGGAAAATCGTCAGCCGGCTGTATTGAGGTAGAAAGACCGTCTGCTGATACCCTCAATACCATATATTCATGTGACTAGTTTACGGTCTTTCCAGTGGTATACAGACGGCTGATGATTTTTATTTTATTTGAAATAGCATATAAACTATCACCTGTTTCAACTGGGACGCGATGGTCATTTTATTTTATATGTATTTTATGTGAGAAAATGGCTGCTGTTCCTCAACCCACTCAAGGAACGGCAGCTGACCATCACGAAGCTTGATTATTGACCGCCCTTAACGACGTAAAATTTACCGCTTGGGACACGATGACAAACGGAAATTATTCCTGGTTAACGGCCTAGCAAGCGTATTAAACACCCACAAAAAGTAGGGTAATTTTTCAGAGCTAGTGCGATTTCTATGCTTATTATTGTTCACTGCTCATATAATTTTTCTACAGTTCTAAACCTTCAGATAAAATGTACTTAGGAAGTAAAACCTTTTTGGCTTACCTACAATCAGTTTCGGTTGGTGTGAAGGATGTGACGTTTGTCACGTCACGTCACTTTGTAAAGTATTGAAATCTACACAAACGAAACAAACAATCGAGCTTTCGTAAGCGAATTGCGTAAAGGATAATTTAACTCACGGTATGGCAGTAATTTTTAGTTCTATAAGTGACCGCTAGAGGCTCTGCACAAATTCTCCATACAAATAATTTACAGATTCGTGATCCAATCCCGAATTGGGCTTATTTGTCTGACTTGTGGTAGAGGTACCGGTCTCTTAAATATACATTTCTGATTACTTAGAGGCGAGCGAAACATTTTGGGCAATGTTCGACTTCAAAAACGTGAGTTACCTGTTTCTATTATATTTAATATGTCTCAGTCTTACGGAAGTTTTGTGAATTCTTCCGGATAATTATAAATGTTTGACTTATGACATTGACTTAAAAAGCATAAGATCACGTAAAAGTTTCGAAAGTAATTAATAATAAAAGTTACTACCGAGTCTAATATTTTTTAAACTTATTTATGTATCCTGTGTCACTTGTTTGTCCAAAATTGTTTTTACTACTATAAGCATAGCACGGACATTTCATAGCAAAAATAAATATTGTATAGAACATCATGCACACTTTTTGACACTTTTTGGGTTATGGTTATGAATGTTATATTGAAATATATTATTAAAATACTGTACATAATGCAAATTTTATATATCTTGTTTTATTTCGGTGTTATATTCGTTTTGCGACGTTTTTGTTATGAAACTTGTGAAATGTCCGAGCTGTGCTTATAAGGATTTAAGCTAGCGATGTATTGTAGCTTTTTATAAGCCAGATATACCTATTAGATTTCGGTTTTTTAAATACATAACATAACTCCGTTACATTTACGTTAACTGCGTTACTGGTAAAATTATACTTAGTAGGGTGTCGCAGATCTAAATGTTCATGAACAAATTACTAAATTGATATATACATAAAAATTACAATTAATGGGCGACGTTAATGGCTTACCATCAGGAGATTCGTCTGTTCGTTTGCCTCATATGTCATTAAAAAAAGACCGAGTCCGCAATATGTACGTTCATGGATTTTGCAATAAAGGTTATTTAAATAAATAATCAGCAGTAGACGGCAGCGGTAGTCAGTAATCCGCATCACTACTGAAACTTTAATGTAATATATTAATAATACATGAGGGAGCATGGAAGGTAATTATTAATTAATAATAACGCAGAACACGAGGTGAACTCGAATCTAATTGGCGACGCGGTTTCATCAAACTACGGAACATACTCGTGTATCATAAAGGGGAACACGAATTTGGAACAAGTAAATGCTCATTATAAAGAACAGGGAAAAGTATTAGGTGTTTAGGAATAGTACGAAACCAATACTTTCTAAAGTACCTATAAAACTAAGTTTAAAGTAACTTTCGGGAATTACTACAAGATAAAAGATATGTATTCTTCAATTAATGCAAATTATAATGCACGTCAGAGAGAGAAGAAACCTACCACCGGTTCTAACCCTACACTTGTGACCAGTCTTGAAAGTTTATATGGGCAATCAATAACCGCTGAACCGATTTGAATGAAATTTGGTAAGACCATAGTTTGAGTACTGAGGGAATAAAGAATACATTTTATCCCCGAAATTAAAAAGGAGGGTGGATTTCTAATTCTACTAATATCATTTAGAGATATTGTTTCGGTGGTTTGCAAGTTTAACATTTGACAATTGTAATACATAACTTGCAGTAATCCCCGTGTAGGAATTCGTAATAATACCGGAGCTCACGGCGACGCATATCGTGCATATTGCATTCCGCCGCCTCGCTAATGGCCGAGCTAGATTTTCTCTTCTATCGTTTGTGCTAATTCTTTTATTTTTTGATTCGTGTATAATTTTATTCTACTCTAGGACCTTCCAATCAATTCCTTAGCTAGTTAGGTTTAAACTGAAAGGCGTATTTTCTGTCCTATTCTTGTCTCAAGTCCTATAGTTTGTTTTTTTTTTAACAAAAGGCAGTTTTACCTTCAATTAAACGGTAATATACGGCCTTCGCCAGAAGTATTAAGCACCCTTGCGATTTTCATACAAAACTCGAAAGTTTAGTCCAGCGTTTCTATCTCTTTTGAAGGTTTTTTTTATCATTTAATTCAAACTGAACAGGGATATTTTGTTGAAGTTAGTAGCAACTGCATAGAATATTTTCAATTTGTCGCACCGACTTAAATTCGCATTTTAGTTACCATATTTTGTTTTCATATTTTATAGGTATCTTGAAAAGTATTAAGTGAAGTTTTCTAGATATATAAATAAAATATAACATTTTACGTCACCGTACATTGTTATGATAGGAAATTAATACTTAACATCAAAATTGTACACAAAAAACAGCTATGCTCAACACTTCTGGCCAAGGCTGTAGGAGTTCAAACGCCAGTTTTAAAATAATACAGAACTGATTTTCATGCAGTTCACAATTAAAAAAAATACAATCTCAAACGTTTAAAAAGTAACACAGGAGACAACGCCACTGCACCTAACGTTCCTCAAACCTTAATTGTATATACACCGTCTCTATATACACATCTTTGGTGTGTAAATAAGACGGTGTAATAAAGCCTCGCATTCGCGAGTGCATATTGCATTCCCCCGCCAAACGCCGCTGTGATGTGATGGCGGCGGTACTTTATATCCCGCTCTAACCTTCGTTGAGTACCTACACTCGTTTAATTCTAGTAATTGTTTGTAAATAACATACAGAGTGTAACGAAACTACTGGTGATCCGTTTAAGGGCATAATGGGTATCGTATTGCGTCTAAGAAAAAATAGGAATTTTTTGGACGCAAAAAAACATTTTTTTTGTATGGGGAACGTCGTCTTAGCCAGCCAACCCTCCATCAGGAGTAGCCATAGAGCTCGAAGAGGACTCAGTGTGTTGACGATGAGGGACCCTCTTGTCCCTTTAGCCGTCGACACGGTAAAATATATACATATGTATATGGTTCCTAGTTCTTTTTCTTACAGTATAAGTTTAGGTACAGAACTTTTACCATAGTGTGTATAGATGAAAAATATCCGATGTTTAGAAAATGCCATGTTTTTTAAGGCGCTAGGCGCTGATTGTGGCCGAAAACTGTTACTTTCTAAGGGATATATCTCAATAACGGGTCATTAAAAAATTTTGAAAAAAATATATGTTATTTACCATTTCATGCACAACATTGTCAACGTTTGAATAAGTCGTGTAACGTATAGTTTCTCCGTTATGTAAATGTAACTAAATGTCGTTTTACGGTTAATTTTGCTTATATCTACTGAACGGCTCATTCGATTTATAATATTGTTGAACTAAAATATATGTACTACAGAACACTACAAACTCAACGTAGGATATTTAAATTGATTAAATTTTCTTAAACAACTTGATCATAATTCCACATTTCGTGCGTTATTAGCTCGAAAACGGCGTTGCTGGCAGTCGTGAGCTAGCTTTGAGACGAGGAGGCTGTGTCGCTCGTCGCTCCGTGCTTCCCTTGTACTACATATACTTGTGCTTGGCCCGTGAGCAATAATATCGGACTTACTGTGCCTAAAGACTAAATAACTGCAGAGGGTTCATGCGGTGCGGATATAACGTGTCTTCCCGGAATCAATAATGTATACGTTTTATCTTTTAAGATAATGTACTCGTATGCATGTTTATGTACGTTCGTATAAAAAGTGTATTTTATTTAGATTATAATACAAGTAAAAAACAAATGAAATAAAAATGGAGAAAAAACAAAAATCATGTATCTCACATTGCTCTGAAAACAAATTTGGTCATGTAAGTAAACTAAAATTATTATGTTTTAGTAGACGCATGCATCACGCAAAATAGGCATTAGTCGTCGAGTTGCGGAAATCTGTTAGTACTGCAATACAATAGACTAATAATTAATTTAATAAAAAATTCCAAAGAACCGAATTTATTTAAACATATTTATTTAAGAATACCGTGTTCTAAACGAATGTAATATGCGTTTTATTTTAAGATTAAACACAATCTTTAATGTTATACTTTATACTAATTTCTCAAATCTAGAAATTGCGAAGTAAACTGCAAAGGATTGCAGATAAACCGGCCAAGAGAATATCGGGCTATGCTCAGTGTAGGGATCCGTAGTTGCCGGCCTGTTACAATACATCCATTCATAAGGTAGTCTATAAAGAAATATTTTGTGGCACTTACGTTATTTTACTATAGGCATAACTCAAAAACGGCTCAACCGATTTTATTCCATATAGTTTTTATTGAAAATAAGTATTTTAATGGCCTCACTTCCAGGAATTTTCCCAATTTTTTTGGACCCACGGTTCAAAAATCAAAGAGCATTTTAACTTTCGAAGCTATTATTTACGAAAGTATTCGTTTTATCCAAAAGTTGTTTAAGGCATATTCTTCTTGAAAGACCTTTACCTTTGTAGGCGTAATTAAAACACATAATTACTCATACCAAATTTCAGTCTACTAACTATCACTGAGCAAAGCCTGATTGAGAATCTAATAAAAAATTGCTGATATTTAAGAGTTGTATGTAAGAATGTATGTAAGAATAAAAGAAAAAAAGCTTTTTTTTATACCACGACGCTGGCAAACAAGCATACGACCCGCCTGATTGAAAGCAGTTATAAAGCCTATGAACGCCTGCAACCCCAGAAGATTCACATGCGCGTTGACTACCCTAAAAAAACTTTACTATGTCGGTGAAATGCAAATAAATACAAATTTTATATTAATTATCAACACAAGTGAATAAATAAATTACTACTAAGGGTTAATACTACCTATCAAATATCTTAAAAAGACCGGCCAAGTTTGTATCGGACCATGTATAATGTAGGGTTCCGTAGAAAGTAGTTTCTTGGAGATAACTCAAAAACGGATGAACCGATAATATGTGAAATAGTTTTCGTAGAAAATTAAGTACTAAGCCTTCTTGGTATTTTTTTCATATTTTTTAGACTTACGGATTAAAAGTTAGATGGGGGCTATTATATTTAGACTTTCGAAGCAATTATTTCTGAAAATATTGACTTAATAAAAAAGTTTTAAAAATTTATAAAAAATTTATAAAAAAGTTTTAAAAAGTTTTAAATTGTTTTCATATATATATAATATTTTTAAAGGCGTATCGTACAACATGTTCATATTTACAAAAAAAAATATTTTTGACATTTAGTTTGGCATATGTATGTATGGAGTGCCTCACCTAAAAGATTTTTTTAGCAATTTAGCCAGAAGACTAAGTAGCGGCACATGAAACACACCTCTAGATAAAATTTCAGTAATATATGTTTTATAATAAAAATGGCTGTGACATACGGACGGACAGACGGACATGTTTCAAAAAACTTTTAAGGGTTCCGTTTTTACCATTTTGGCTATGGAACCCTAAGAAGTGTTTGCGCTGTGTTATATTTTAAAGATCTAAATTTAATGGGCTTACAGCTCTCATTTGTATGACGATTTCGTACACAAATATCGCTCCTTACATGTGCATTTTTACTATTCGCAACTCGCAACAGGCTTAGTTTTGTTAATTTATCGTAATTAAGTGAATTTTTACGGTTAATATTTAAAATCGCAAAGAAAAAATAACCATCTATTAAGCTCACTTGCACAGCAAAAAAAATCCAAATTCACATGAAAACACCGCTTTGATGTGCATTCAGTTTTTTTTGCTGTACTAGTCAGTATTTTTTTATTTTTTTCTGATATGCGGAATATTTTTAACCATATTTCGTAAATTTATAAATATTTTGCCGCTCACTGTACTTCAAATTCAAAATCTTGCTTTTCATTTTTTTACACAATAATCTACTAATCGAGATCGTTATTACTTATCTTATTTAGTAGCGTTCCTAAAAAATGTCACCGTAGTAGTTAATCACAGTATTCAAATCACAAAACATCCACAAAAGGATTAGGTATGATTATTATAAATCTGCCCGCGCGCCTCTGAGTAAAGTCATATTCTTTGAACATTATTGCGGTGCATCGCGGCGGATTTACGCACGATCGCAATGAGAAGGGTACGCGGGTGGCGCGGGTAGAGAGCGCCCAAACGCTCAAGGACACTCCGGCGACAATCGTCTTAACGACTGTAACTCCGCCTACGCGTTACTTTGCATTCATTCACAAAACTTTAGTACGTTACGGAATTATATGACAAAGTCCGAAATTCCACACTCAAAACCAAATTAAAAACATCCTTAATAAAACATTTTCAATTCCATTTATTTACAAACTATTAAAACGTCATAAATATCTGACTTAAACACGCCAATGCACTATACACGTTATTCAATTGAGATATAGTTAAAAATGCTTTACATTGAGAGCGCTTCGCGCCTTTTGGAACGCCCGCCATTTTGAATGCACAATTCGAGTTATTCCTTTGTAATGTGAAAAAGTTGAACAACGATTTTAAAGCTGCCGGCGACCAACCCAAATTCCAATTAAGTCAGTGCGAGGTAGCTGTGTGTGCGACAGTATAGCACCAGTTTGGCGGTTACAGGACATGTAATTTTTGACAGATGATTCCACTAGTAGGTACCTATGATCTCGGAAATTTCACAACGTTTTGACAGGTGTATTTACAAAGTTTTATTGTAACTATTATATTAGTTATATTGCCTTTTTAAAAAAAAAAAAAAAAGAAAAAGCATTTGACAACGTTAATCATGCTAAATTAATTACAATTTTGAAATCTACCGGAATAGATGGAAATGACATTAAATTTATAGAAAACTTATATTGGAAACAAAAAGCTAAAATCAAAATTGATAACGTTTTAACTAAAGAAGTCGAAATAGAGAAGGGCGTAAGGCAGGGCTGTATCCTGTCACCCTGCTTATTCAACCTGTACTCGGAGATGATATTTAGAAATGCTTTTGACGAACTTGATCTTGGGATCCGTGTGAATGGCAAACGGATACAGAACATTCGCTACGCTGATGATACCGTCTTGTTAGCTACTAACCCTGAGGACCTTCAAATAATGCTGCAAAGACTGAGTAACACACTTTTGGAATATGGACTTAAGATAAACACGAATAAAACAAAACACATGATTGTTAGTAAAACCCCAGTTTCAGAAACAATAAGACCACTATCCTTAGATAACAAAGTTATAGACAGAGTAAAAAGTTATAAGTACCTGGGTTGTTGGTTAAATGAAGACTGGGAGTCAGAAAAGGAAATTCGGACAAGAATTGAGATAGCCAGAAACACCTTTCAGAAAATGAGGAAACTTCTAACTAACAGAAAAATAAATCTTAAACTGAGGTGGCGAATGGTTAAGTGTTACATCCTCCCAATTCTAATGTACGGTTCTGAAAGCTGGACCCTGAAAAAGAATTTGGTCTTAAAACTAAGGGCTTTTGAAATGTGGATTTATCGAAGGATGCTCAAAATTAAATGGACGGATAAAATAACTAATATCAGAGTTTTGGAAATAATGAAAAAGGACCTAGAAGTAGTATTAACAATTAAGAAAAGAAAAACAGCATATTTTGGTCATATATACAGAAACAATAAATACAATCTATTAAAATTAATAATTGAAGGAAAAATTGAAGGGAAGCGAGGCCGCGGTAGAAGGCGCACTTCATGGACTAAAAATATAAGAGACTGGTTAGAGGTAGAGAGCATAGATAGACTAATTCGCATGACTGAAGATAGAGAGACATATAGACATATGGTCGCCGACCTCCTGGACGGAGATGGCACATGAAGAAGAAGAAGAAGAGCCTTTTTTTACCACGTCGGTGGCAAACAAGCATACGGCCCGCCTGATGGTAAGCAGCTGTCGTAGCCTATGGAGGCCTGCAACTCCAGAGGTGTCACATGTGGGGTGCCGAACCTTTCCAAAAAAGAAGGATTCACTGTGTTGACGGCTAAAGGAACAAGAGGGCCCCTCGTCGTCAACACACTGGGTCCTCTTTGAGCTATTTGGCAACCTTTGCCGTTTTGTTCCATTTAATTCAGTCCGTTAGGCGCTTGAGACCTTTCCCACCAATACAACATCTTGATACAAATAAATTAAAATTAATTTACAAAATAAAACGTCCATCTGCTAGAGTGACAGCACACCTTCCACCAGTTCTTACACTCGTTTACCACCATTGAATAAAGAACTTTTTTCTTTATGTCATAAAAGAGTAATTTCACAGCAAGAATTATGTAATGTACTCGTATCATGTTAAAAATTGGAACACAATATCCGTTTTATTGTGATCATAAAACAAAGGATCCCTTAACAATAACGCCGACACCCTTTCAACGCTGTTCCAGCGTTTTTAAATCCTTTCACGCCAAGCTAGGCAAATGAGGTGTTGAAAACGAGCTAACCACGACTTAATATCCAAGAAAATAAGGGTGTGTCAAGTGGAACACCGCACCGCGCCGACTTATCCATATCTGCTGCTGACTGTAAGTACCTACCTTAAAGTGTAACCTATAAGAATAATCTTTATTGACTTTAAACCTAATATAAGTGTAAGTTAACGTTTCAACAGTATTCTAATACCTTAAGAGAAACTAATGTATTAGGTTTGATACAGGTTCACCGGAACTGAGCCTCTGTCTGCCGAACTAGGCTATGTTAGTATAAAGTTAATATTCCTATGTAATTATTACTTGGTACCTAAATATAGTAACCAATAAATAAACTAGTAGCTCTATGGGCTGTAAACCTCGCGAGTATAGCCAAAACTGAATAGATGTATGGCTCCGCCATTTTGATAAGCATACAGTATCTTAGCGAACTCGAAATGGTCTTAAGCGCCCTAGACCGTCATGGCGCCTACGTCCTTCGTGCCAATTTCCATCATTTTGAACATTTTCCAATAAGCGTTACGATGAAAAATTCTACGTAACTATAAAACCTGTTCCTGCGACCTATAGACCATGTTTATGCCATAGGATAAATAAATAAATAGAGGAAAACAGCCGGACAGACGCCGAAAGGACATGCGAAATTATTTATGCCCAACCTGAAACGAACACTTTTTATACCTAACATGGACCCGGGTAGGGTTGCCAGTAGCCGGACATGTTTGGCTTTTTACGGGTGTGTCCGGCCAAATAATTCCTCGTCCGGCCTGTCCGGCTTTTGTTAGGCTTTTGTCTGACTTACGCTACGCGCCAATCAGACAAAAGCAGCTATATTTAGCTATTAAAAAGGCATGTCCGGCTTTTGGGATCAAATGTCCGGCTAAATTAAGCGCGGAGTCCGGCTTTTTCATTTTTGGGCCTGGTAACCCTAGACCCGGGGTGTGTCCTTAAACTACGTCCGGACTTGGGTATGTCCTTAAACTATGCCAAAAAGAGAGGTATGGGCACTGCGAATGGCATCTCGCTAAGTGTGGTAGGGAACGTTCAGCGAATGTCATCTCGCTCAAATCTGGAGCAGAGCCCGACTGGGGAAGTACCTCCACCTTACAGAAAACCACAGCCAAATAGCACTAGACCCTACTCATAGTGTTGTGTTCCTGCTGGTGAGTTAGGTTGCCAAAGAGCTCAAAGAGGACCCAGTATGTTGACGATGAGGGACCCTCTTGTTCCTTTAGCCGTTAACACAGTGATTCCTCCTTTTTGTAAAGGGGTAGCTGCTTACCATCAGGCGGGCCGTATGCTTGTTTGCCACCGTCGTGGTATTAAAAAAAAACACTTACATACTTAACCTCTATACCATTAAGAACAACTGTAAAAAAAGTAATGAAATAAACGAATTTGTATTTGTAACACCTTCGCTTCGGTCATTATTAAGAATACGGTAATGCTTAGAAAAAATGGAAAAGTAGAAAAATCCACTGCCTCAGGCGAGACTCGAACTCGCGACTCAGGGATACATGCCCATCGCTCTGACCAACTGAGCTACTGAGACACACCTGATGGCTGCGAATTTCTCCACTATATCCCATATGCGTCTTAGGGGAACGCCTAGCGACATCTGCCGAAGAAGTCTTACACTTTTCAACCGGCCATCGGAGTCCCAAGTTGTATTGAGAATTCACCGATAACAATGCGCTACCCCATACTACAATTAATTTTGTATTAAGCAGAACGTCTGCTAACGATACCACAATGCTTAGAAAAAATGGAAAAGTAGAAAAATCCACTGCCTCAGGCGAGACTCGAACTCGCGACTCAGGGATACATGCCCATCGCTCTGACCAACTGAGCTACTGAGACACACCTGATGGCTGCGAATTTCTCCACTATATCCCATATGCGTCTTAGGGGGACGCCTAGCGACATCTGCCGAAGAAGTCTTACACTTCTCAACCCCGTCATAGGCGTCCCCCTAAGACGCATATGGGATATAGTGGAGAAATTCGCAGCCATCAGGTGTGTCTCAGTAGCTCAGTTGGTCAGAGCGATGGGGCATGTATCCCAGAGTCGCGAGTTCGAGTCTCGCCTGAGGCAGTGGATTTTTCTACTTTTCCATTTTTTCTAAGCATTGTGGTATCGTTAGCAGACGTTCTGCTTAATACAAAATTAATTGAAGAATATGGTAATTTAAGAAGTAGGCGTAAGTCATTTCGAGCTTTAGACATTATGAGAATAATCTATTTTGGCATTGTGACATTCTAGGAATATGGTAATGTTATGATATTTGGCTGTAGCGAACCGGACTCATTAAGAAAAACGGAGCCCAAATTATTCAATATAATAAGTTAAAATAAATAAGTGGCGCAGTCGGCAGGATAAAAAATAGAAATAGAAATAGAAAACATTTATTCGCGTACACGACTCACACACGTACACACGGATACACGTAACGACTCACTCGACTTATTATCATCCTACCAGTCTGTGCTCAGCAGTGGAACATACATTTAACATTAATAGTCAATTAATAACCCTCCCTTATCGTAGGAATATGTATGTTTATCACAATTTGATTAGTTGGGACAGAGCGATTATCTCACGGTTTATAGGCAATAATGATATCGGGCGACGGAACTTTTGTTTCTGTCGTGTGGCCTGAATTATGGACATTAGCGTACATCATAACATAATGTTTAACTATGTATGTTAAGTGTAAGTAAGTATATTAAGACACTTCTAGAAGAAATGCAAATTGTCTTTGTTTTATTATTGTATCTCGTGTAAACAAACGATTTGGTGTTTATGTGGAATAAATAATATGAAAAGAAACTGGGTAGGGTGAGTAGGGTGACAGAAACGGTTAAATCGAGCATTCGAAAGAAAAAATACTTGGTAAGTATATTTCAAATATAAGATTTTTAAAATTGCTTAAAAGCAGTCCTTATTGTAGTGCATGTCAAAAAAAATCTGTTTTTACAAAATATCGTAGGGTTCTCAGCCTATTCATGATTAATTGAGAATCTACGAGTATCAACGCTTACAAAGTCTCAAACTATGCACCTTTATGACTGTACTTCGCTTCTAACTTGAGCCGCAACAAGGCAGTCCGGATCTTTATTGTGATCAGCCATAAAAGCAGGCCAGCAATGGAGACATTTACTTCACACACCTTCGTTCACAGACAGGGCTCACATTACACTGGTACACAGTGAACCACCATTGTGTGGAACAATGGCCAGTTCTACTTGTATGAACTAGTTTATGTGCTTCGATATTAAATGGAGACGGACAAACAGAGCTTCGGGTTGTTTTACGAAAGTTTCGTCTACTTCTAAGAACTTATTTTGTTAGTTTATTAGCAACTAGCTTCTTTCCGCGACTTTACCTGCGCAGAATTTTATTTCGTAGACATTGCATATTCAACAAGCAGCCTTACTAAACACCCTTACTACTTACTAATTACATTAAATGAAGTATTTTCATGGTCGTAAGTTTGGCAAAAAATACATACTTAAAAAAACACTTTCAGTATGTCTGGATTAGCCCAGTTTATTAATAACTATTCTAAATTTTAAATGGTTTTAAGTACTTCCCAAGATACTTAGGATGTGACAGACAGACAGAGTCGCACGTATAAGGCTGCGTTTCCACCAGAGATGAGTGAGGATGCGTTGCGAGGAATGTGTTTATTAAGAGCCAATCCTAAGGCTGCGTTTTCACCAGAGATGAGCGAGGATGCTTTACCAAGAATGTGTTTGTTAGAACCAATCCTAGAGCTGCGCTGTGCGAGAATAAACAAATGAAGTGATTTTATTGGTGCTTAACAAACACATTCCTCGCAACGCATCCTCACTCATCACTGGTGGGAACGCAGCCTTTTTAGGGTTCCGTAGTCAACTAGGAACCCTTATTATAGTTTCGCCATGTCTGCCCGTCCGTCCGTCCGTCCGCGGATAATCTCAGTGACCGTTAGCACTAGAAAGCTGAAATTTGGTACTAATATGTAGATCAATCACGCCGACAAAGTGGTAAAATAAAAAGTGGAAAAAAATGTTTTATTAGGGTACCTCCCCTATACGTAAAGTGGAGAGTGATTTTTTTTTTTCATTTCAACCCTAACGTATGATATATTATTGTTGGATAGGTATTATTGTTGGATAGGTATTTAAAAATGAATAGTGGTTTACTAAAATCATTTTTTGATAATGTAAATATTTTCGGAAATAATCGCTCCAGAAGTAAAAAAAAATGTGTCCCCCCCCCTCTAACTTTTGAACCATAAGTTTGAAAAATGTGAAAAAATCTCAAAAGTAGAATTTTATAAAAACTTTCTAGGAAAATTATTTTGAACTTGATAGGTTGAATAGTTTTTGAAAAAAAATTACAAAATAATTTCTGAACTAAGTTTGTTTTAACCGTATAAGCAGGTGTTTATTGTACCTGTAATTTCTACAAAATCACAATGAAATGACGTGCTTTCAAAAACTCTTAAGTGGGGACACTTACTGTGACGGACGGAAAACTGCGGAACCCTACACTGAGCGTGGCCCGACACGCTCTTGGCCGATTTTTTTTTTCGTTTGGCTTGTGTTACTCTACTTCAGAGATTTACAGTTTTCAGTACTGTACCGCTTCTTTCGTTAAGGTGGTAAAATCCTCCACTTGCCCATGGTATTTAGTTACAGGACAATCCAATACCGTGTGGTGTACGGTCTGCTCGGGTGCTCCACATCGTAGCCAGGAGGTCGTGTCTTAGTATTAGGCTTGATTGGCTAGAAGACATCGCCAGGGAGAAATCTTGATTCCCATTCAGATTCCCAAGAGTCCCGTAGGTTTACAGTTACACATTGGTGCTGGATCATGGAATCTCAGCGCTGGAGGATGGCGGGACTTAAGTCTGGTCTGTTTAAAATCGTGAAGGTCTTCATGGACAGGTAAGTTTGGGAATGCCCGGATCTTTTGTATTTTAAGGCCAAGGCATCTTTCTCGCCGCATATGAGGAGGCAGTATGTGGGATAGGACTGTGACAGTATGTGGGCTTGAGGCATCCAGAGATGAGACGCATCGTGTGATGTAGTTGGACGTCAACCAACAAGCCTTAGGATTGGCTCTTAAAAAACACATTCCTCGCAACGCATCCTCGCTATACGGTAATGCTAATATACGGTGGAGCTTAAGCGTGTCAGTTTTACCTCTTTGGCACCTGTTTAACCCTAATTAATCCTACCACTTTTACTGGTCCAAAGATAAAATGACTCTTTTCAATCAATCCAACGAACCGATAAATTGGAACTCCTATTGCATTTTTTTTTATGGATCCCAGGGTCACTAATATTGGTTTAATAATTTATCTATACATAACAGACCTTGAGATCGCTTAGGGAAGGATATAATACCGAAAGGATGTCGAAACGTCAATTAGAATGTAATAAATCAAATGGATTAAAGCTGTTGGATATTGATTTTGAAATATTGAGGTGTTATTTTTACCATTTACTTGAAGAGTTTAAATAAGACTGTCTATTTGAATTGTATAATCAATTAAAATCAAGTAAAATTGTGCTGAACTAGACGTAAGATTTATAAGGAATCATAGTCAAAACAAACAAAATAAAACAGGTTACTTCCATTGAAGACTATCACACAGATCGACCCGTTTTTATTGCTCTAGCTAGCTAGACTGTACATAAATATTTAATATTAGAAAAAATTTAAGTATAAACGGATTGACTCAATCTATATACATATATATAACTCAAAGGTGACTGACTGACTGACTGACTGACATAGTGATCTATCAACGCACAGTCCAAACCCCTGGTTCTAGAGATTCCAAATTTGGCACGTAGGTTCCTTATAAGGTCTAGGGGTGCGCTAAGAAAGGATTTTTCAAAATTCATCCCCTAAGGGGGTGAAATGGGGGTCCAAAGTTTGTATGGGGAAACAAGATTAGTTAGTCTATTTTATTCGAAACTTCACAGAAGTATTCCTAACAATAAATGAGTAAATACGTGTTGCAGGTTTTTTGAGAATTCAAGCCCTAAAAGGGGGAAATGTGGTCAAAAAGTCTGAAAATCAACACGGGTATTGTTTCTATGGTTTATCGGGTCGTTGATTACGAAAACAACAACGTTTTTAAAATCCGACGTGGCGGACGTGAAATACCATCTCCCCTGTTAGGGTACAATGGGGTTGAAATGTCTAAATATCCATATGGGTGTCGTTTTTGTGATTTTTTGGGACGTTAATTAAGAAAATGGCATCGATTTTGAAATTTAATATTGTGGACATGAAAATTCTTGAAAGTATATGTGCCAAATTGCAATCTTCTTCTAAATATATAAAAGAAGAAACTGACTGACATATCAACGCACAGCTCAAACCGCTGGTTCTAGAGATTCCAAATGTGGTACGTAGGCTCCTTATAAGGCATAGGGATGCACTTAGAAATAATTTTTAAAAATTTACCTCCTAAGGGGGGAAATGGGGTTCAAAGTTTGTATGGGAAACGAGATTAGTTCAACTATTTTATTCGAAACTTTACAGAAGTATTCCTAACGATAAATGAGAAAACAAGTGTTTCAGCTTTTTTGAGAATTCAACCCATAAGGGGGAAATGTGGTGACAAAATTTAAATATCAACATGGGTATTGTTTCTATGGTTTATCGGGTCGCTGATTACGAAATCAACACTTAAGGGGGTGAAATGGGAGTTGATAGTTTGTATGGGGAATTTTTAAACGTTGAACCAATTTAGATGAAACTTGGTATAGAGATAGTTTGTGTACCGTTAAACGACATGGGACAGTTTTTATCTCGAAAATAAATCTTTAAGGGGGTGAAATGGGGGTTGGAGGTTTGTATGGAGATTTTTTTACCGCGAACCCATTTAGATAATTTTGTTGTGGATATAGTTTGAGTCCCAGGAAACAATATAGAATATTTTTTAAGCCGAAAATCAATCTTAGAGGGGTAGAAAACATGTTGGTAGTTTGTATGGCGAATTATTAACCGCTGAACAGACGATTGAAATGAAACTTGGTACATATTATATAGATTGCGTCGCGGTAAACAATATAGGATAGTTTTTATCTCGAAAATCAACCCTCTAGGGGGTCGAACGGGGGTTGAAAGTTTGTATGGGAAATTAATAACCGTTGAACCTATTTAGATGATTTGGTATGGAGATATTTTGCGTTCTGGGGAAGGATATATAATAGTTGTTATCCCAGAAGTCATTCCTTAAGCGGGTAAAAAGGAGGGTGGATTACTAATTCCACGCAAATGAAGTCGCGGGGAAAAGCTTCTATTCAAGAGTAGAAATCTGTATTAATCATAATCTCTCAGTAGTAAGTCGTTGATGGCGTAACAATTAAACAATTATTGCAATAATTTCTTTAAAATAAAAAATGAGGGAACCGCCGTCTTCAAAACGTGGTATACCGAAACCTCCAAAATGTAACGAATACTTTTCCGAAAACCGCTTCTAAATCAGTTCAGCGAAACGCAGGATGATCGCGGACAAACATACATTCCTACATACAAACATAGGAGTCTAACTGAGAACCTCCTTTTTTAGTACTTTTAGTACGCGGGCGAAGCCGCGGGAAAAAGCTAGTAAAATATATACGTTATGTATGTGCTACAATGAACTAATTTATTAAAGGAAAAAACGGTTCTTATACCTCGTCGGTAGTATACAAGCATTCATCCCACCTGATATTAAGCGGCCACCGTAGTAGCGATTTCCAAAACAGGTAGTCTAGTCAAGTGTACCTAAACATATGGTTGTGGTGAAATTGTACAAAAATATATCCTTACCCTCTCATACCGATGTAATAAAGTCATAGGATATTCTGAGACCATTAAATTGTTTTGATACGTACTTATTTTTGCACTTGACTGTCTTTTTTCATCGTCCTAAAGTGTAGACTGTCTCACCGGCTGTCTGTAAGTCGTATGTCCGCGTTTCTGTGTGTATTTGTGTTACTCTGTTATCTAACGATCTCCTAGCCTAGTCGGTAGTGACTCTGCCTATTATACCAGCAGCAGCCTATTACCATATTATAGTTCGAATCCTGGTCAGGGAATTTATTTGGGTGTTTATCACGGATATTTGTTCTTGAGTTATCTATATACACGGTGCCCGTGAGCATTGCGAGAGATCTTAACCACGCATTTCTGAGGTCGAAAGAATGAAAAAACATTATATGACTTTTGTTATAAAACGCCAAAAAAAAAATTTTTTTTTTACTTTTTTTTTCACTTTTTTTGAATGCTGTTGTGTGAAAAAGTAACGGAAAAAGTAAATTGCTACATTTTTTCTCGTAAAAACTAGTCCATGCAAAGTGTTTCTTAGGTCTTTGATATCAGTCAATATGAGATGTCTAGACTATGCCCCATACCGGTGAGATCGCCATCAAAAAATCATTTTACACTGAGAAACAATTCAAAATGCAATTTTTTGTAAGTAGTATTTACTCTGAAACTATGGCGAATTTCGAAAAAGTTTAAAGGACATTTTGTTCTCTAAATATGATAATGAATACACCGTTAAAGTCTCTCGCAATGCTCACGGGCACCGTGTATATCGTCGTCTAGTACCCACAACAGAAGCCTTATTGAGCTTACTGCGGGACTAGGTCGGTTCGTGTAGGGTTGTCTCATAATATTTATTTATTATTTCGCATAAATTCACGTAAAGTTCTACCTGCAGACTGTGGCCTAGTAACGTTAAACTTATGAAAGCCAACTCCAATTAACTGCTGAAGGCTGCCACTATTTCTGATTTCATCAATTATGGAAACGGCCGAAATAATCACTTTGATATTCTGGCAAACTTCTGGCATTTCTCAAGCAATGAATTTCAGCTTTTACATTAATAAAGCGATTTCTTAACGATAAAGTCAGCTCATTTTGATCACTTCACTCGCTTAGGTACCTACTTCTACAGCTGTCTGTACACGTCCAACCATTCTTTGTAGAATTTATCGTTCATTCCCACACATTCTCATATACTCATATATCAAGCAGATACACCGCCCATACTAATATATCGTTTGCCTGCCAAAAGTCATACCTACCTGGAAAGTTCCGGGAAATATTCCAAGTTTGTTGCAGGAATAAAGTATAATAGCTATTGAGATTAAGCGTGGGAGGTAAACTAGAAATAGCTATTCCTAGGTATTACCCAGGTAATGGACACGTACCTAGGAATCCTAGGTATACGTATCAAGTTTTTGGCAAGGGATTTACAATAATGACTGGCGTTCGATATCATTATACATAGTATAAAACAAAGTCGCTTTCCGCTGTCTGTCCCTATGTATGCTTAGATCTTTAAAACTAAGCAACGGATTTTGATGCGATTGTTTTTAATAGATAGAGTGATTCAAGCGGAAGGTATATATATGTATAATACATAGTAGAGAAACACTGATGATTTTAGAGGTTTCTAATGTGATGTCGTAAATAAAACAATATTTTATCCCGTGCGAAGCCGGACCGGGTCGCTAGTACGCTATAATCTAAAGCTAGCATAGAAATGAAATGAAATGTATTATGGGCTTTGCCTGACATAAATGTTGATTTGATTTTGATTTGATTATTAATAACAAAGTAACAAGTCAGGACAATACAATATATCACAATACGTACAATTTTAAATTACAATGTACAGTTTTTACTTGTAAATTATTAATTAAAATATAGCTAGCGGACCACCTGGTACTAAAACACTTTGTGTTACTGATTATTTATTTTAACTTACGGTTAATCATAATTACGGATTACTATGACTTGTGCTCGTAGTGTTGTTTCTGCTGGTGAGTAAGGTTACCAAAGAACTCAAAGAGGACCCAGTATGTTGACGATGAGAGATCCTCTTGTTCCTTTAGCCGTCAACACAGTGAATCCCCGTTTTTGTAAAGGGTCGGCAACGCGCATGTGACACCTCTGGAGTTGCAGGCGTCCATAGCCTACGGTAGCTGCTTACCATCAGGCGGGCCGTATGCTTGTTTGCCACCGACGTCAGGTATTCACTTGTATATATAAAAAATGTGTTATTAATAAATAACTTGAATAAATCCCTGCTTGGAATCCAGGTCGCCCGGGCCTGCAACATCGCTTCCCCTCGACACAAAAGAAGATTGAGGTATTCTAGATCTCACCAGTTATGATTTCGGCAAGCACTCCGTCCACTCAGCACTCAGAATAATATTTAGTATTACCTGAAAAAGACCAGATAAGATTTAAATAAAACACTTATGATAATTATTAATTAATCATAAACTAAATCCATATATAAAATAAAACTAGCCTCCAATCGCAAAGACAATGTCCGCATAGAAGTTGACAAAGATTTCCACCCCTCGGGGGTACGATTACAAAAATCTGAGTGTAATGTGAAAATACTTTTTATACCACGACGTTGGAAAACGAGCATGCGGCCCATCTTATAGTAAGTTGCTAGCAACTGTAACCTATGCACATGCGCGTTGCCGACCCCTTAATATAGAGGAGGATTCACAGAGACATGAGGATCGGCCTCACCAACACACTGTATGCTCTGAGCTCTACAATATTTAATGAATATGTTTAAATTTTCAAGGTTTCCTCCATTCAACGGCTCAAGCTGTGTATTCTCTGTCTGTATCTGAATATAGCATCCTCCAAAGAATATTTTTTTTTATAAAGCCCTGAATTTAATCTAGATCGCAATATTTTCGCTTTATCAATATTTGCTTCCCGATCAGATCTTACAGAAAACCTCCGCGTACACAAGATGTACGGGGGAATTTGTGATTTGCCACGTAGGGACAATATCGCAATCATATCGCACAATAGTCTGTATTCCTATATTTCCATAAAGCTCTATAAATGGAGTACGAGTACGCTTCGCCTCATCTTTCCAAACAAAAAAGTCTGCCAAAATCTGAGGGGGGCGAGGTAGCACGCACGTGATGTTTTCTAGTCAAAGGTACATCATTGTCGGTTGTTAATACATCTTATTTCTAAATGATTTTTTATGGCAGCAACGCTTTATTGACAACCGACAAAGATGTACCTTTGACTTGAAAACACCAAACATATATGACATATTCTTTTTATACTTCGTAACACTAAATGGAGCAATAGATAGTCCACTGTACATACGTTAACATATGGTTCATTATTGGATGCAGTCTTTGCAAATGTCAAACAAAAAAGTCAAGGATCATTTTTGATTGTATTTTCAAACAAAATATAGAAGACAGCAATCCCTAAGCGCGTTAAATATGGAGAAATGTCAAACGTCAAATAGTTACTGCCCGTCAGAAAGAAAACGATTGTCTTTGAATCGATTCTGTGAACGAAGCTTGATTTTCGATTTAGGTTAAATCTTTTATTACGAAAGTAATAATAAATAAAGTAAAACTTTACTTACATCTGAAATGGTATTTCATCTTTATGTAAACTAGACGAAATATAACATTTTTTACATCCAAAAACAGCGCATAAGGGCATTTTCACGGAGCTTGTTATCCATCGACAGCGATGACGAAAGTGCGTGACATCGATTATTGAAATAGTTTTTATAGATGTACTAGATTTTCTGCCAATACTTCTGACAGAGGGGAAATGATACCTAAGGCCTCTCCTGGTTTAGAACTCTCTGTATATTTCTGAACGGAATAGGTTCGCCTCGGGCGGGCCAATGGGCACCGGTGACTCTGTAAATAGCAACTATCTTGAGGACTGAAAACATGACGTGCTCTGACTCCGCCCGTTTGATGCGAATCGAATGAGCGTGAGCGTCGAATGTGAGCGTCGAGCGTGTACGTTTAGAGCGTGCTTTCTGTGTCCGAAGAAGCGTTATGGTGCGTTTTCACCAACCAATCATAGATAAACAAATGAAGTGATTCTATTGGTGCTTAACAAACACATTCCTCGCAACGCATCCTCGCTCATCTCTGGTGGAAACGCATCCGTATGGTATAAGTTAAGATGACATTTGGCGTTGATAGTTAACGTAAAGCGACACGGTGACATTACTACATTTATGTAACATTAAGTCGCTGCTTGCTTTCAGAAACAGAATTAATTTTTAAGGAAGTATACATGGAGTCCGTTTTGTCGGAGACGAACTCTCGCTAGCGGTAGGCATGCTACAACAATAACGAACTCGTCCTCGAGACTCCAAATCTCGTACCTATTTAATCTCGACCACTCGATATCTCGCAATTTCGCGCTTGTTATTATTATGTTAATGTATTTCGATGTAGCGAAGGTATTTCGAGGTATTAAGAAATGGTTGTTGATTTATATGGAAGTAAATAAGGATCTTATGTACAGGTATCGTAATATGTCTGTCCTCTATTACCGAAAGTTAAAGACAGATTTTTAGCTTCACAAGATAAAGGACAATAGATTTTTTCTACTCCTGCACTTTTATCTGTCATTTATACATTCGTCAACACCTTTATAAGAACATAGATAATATACTCGAAGAAAAGTCTATCTAGTCTATTGCCCAAAATAACACTTGTTCTATAAAAGCGCCAAAATAGTATCGTGTAATCGCGTGCAAGCACATTAATATAGGACAAAATAAATAACTGCCAACCTAAGAAACCTAAATACACGCAGCGTTTTTAGAAAAAAAAACTTTAAAAAATAAAAAAATAAAAGATCCACAGATACTTTGTACTTTTTATTTTACGTTTCCCGTTCGTTTGTTGGGGCAAACTGTAAACTTTGAAAGTAATTTAGGTATTTTTACTAATCTCTGTAGCTCTTTAATCATTGATCAAATAACGACGTGTGTATTTGTGTTAGTAATGTTAGTATTCTTGAAAAATAGTGTTTTAAAAGGTAAAACTTAAATGATTGTTGATTATATTGACAAAATAACTGCGATATCCATGAAGTTTTCAATTTCGCATTTTATGTAAAAGTAAGTGTAGTCGTAGAAAAAGTATTGTATGCAACGTCGTATAAGTAGGTAAAAAAATGTTCGTGGCGTTTTTCTTAACAATTTTCGCCTACGGCTCAAATTGTTACCCACGCCACTCACCTTTTTTGACCCCTCTTATACAACTGTTGCATAATAGTACATTACTTACCTAGGGCTGTAAAAAAAAGAAAGCCCGAAATCGCAGGTATTTGGGACCCGAGCCGCAGGCGAGGGTTGTAAATATGCGATAGAGGGCTTTCTTTTTTACTGCCCGTGGTGAGTACACAATTTTACGTCCCCACCTGGCCATAATGCGAGTTTTACCGTAAGCGTAGCGAGCGGTAAAACTCACATTATGGCCAGGTGTGACGTAAACTACTATAATAGGCCTATGACAGATTTAAATTGTGATTATCAATCATAATTATCCGTGATTGAAATTATCATCTGAGCATTGTCATTATATACAAGCGTATGTAGTAGTAGTAGTATACTACTTTATTGTACAACAAAGAAAAATACAACAGAAAAAATACATAATATTTGTACAAAGGCGAACTTATCCCTTAAGGGATCTCTTCCAGTCAACCTTATTAACCTTATGTAACGCTATCTACATGATAACTATTGCCATCAAAGAGCTGACAGATCGAAAATGGAATGCGTGTTTATACGTTTTATGCATGAGTTATACTTCCATTTTAAAGAAAATATTTAGTAATATCATTTAATTAAAGTTGTTGTACCTTCTGATTGTCTCGATACGCGACTCTTGTATACATATAAAAATAAATATTATCAGACAATCTTACACAAACCGACCTAGTCCCACAGTAAGCTCGATAGGGCTTGTTTTTTGGGTACTAATATGACGATATATATTATAATATAATAGAAAGATATACTCGTAGATAAATACTTATATACATAGAAAACATAACTCAGGTACAAATATCTGCGATAAAGACACAAATAAATGCCCTTACCAGGATTCGAACCCGGGACCGCCTGCTTCGTAGGCAGTGTCACTACCGACTGGGTTAGGAGACCGTTAAATACAGGTTAAATATTAATAAAACAAGAAGCCAACACACAAATAGCAACACACCGACGTAACGCACTAATGACTTATCGATTATCGCGTCGACACGCTATCGCTGTCTATTCTTTGGATTATTTCATATTTTATGTCAAGCTATCAAGGACGGAAGAACATTTTAGAACTCTGTTATCCTTTCAATGACTGCCAACTAAGCTGGAGGTCTCTAGTTCAAATCCCGAAATGACCATTTATTTATTTGTATTTGTATGTATGTTATTTGTTCCTGATACAGGCTGTAACAAATATGCGGGTGGTCTGTTTAAGGGCATAATTGGAAGCGTATTCTAATTATGAAAAACTAAGAAAAAACTATTTACACGCCAAATAAATAAATAATCATTTCATCATTTCATTTCATTTCAACTTTAAAATTATTGAAAATATTTTTATTATATGATGTGAGTGAAAATTTACGGTTTTCGCAATTTTTCCTGTATCTGTGCTATAAGACTTTGCTTCGTACCAAATTTCAAGATTCTGAGTTCTCGGGAAGTACCCTGTAGGTTTTGATTCCCTTGCCAGTTTCAAAATTTTGCGGAAATTTGCGGCATAAACGTCTGTATCTTTTGATTGCGTTGGTTTAGATGTTTCATTTTTTCACAGCTCCAAGGGACAGTAGACCTAAGTATTTGATATAAATTTCAGCTTGGTACCTCCACGCGTTACTGAGAAAAAGAGTCTTGACAGACGGACGGACAACAAAGTGATATTATAAGGGTTCCGTTTTTTCCTTTCGAGGTACGGAACCCTAAAAATGAAAAGAACAGACTCACCGTAGTCACCGTTTCATTTAAACTTTAACCAATTCACGTTAAAATCTTAAAACCCTTTGTAACGATTCTAAATTGAATATTCCTTTAAGGAAATGCTCTGGCCATTAACTATTTGAGCTCCGTCGGGAGCTCATTATACCTCTCCGATTGGTCCTCAGATCTTTAAGATCAAGATAATTCAGAAATGAGAGAAATCGAGCGTTTCCAGGCATAATTAAGATCTGAAATTTTAAATCCCAGGCTTTATAGCTGGTGAGGTAAAATTAAAGGGATTCTTTAACTAGAGATTTAAGAGACGATCAAAGCTAATAAAACGGCGATAATTCCCGAAGTCGTTCTTATAAAGTTATTTGGGAAATTAAATGACTCTATAAAACAATGCCATCTTAATATATTTTTTGTGAAATCTCAGTGAGATTTGTGCTAGGATATAAGCTTTACCTATTTACCTCCATAATTTGTGTTTTGTACATGTTTATGTCTTGTGTTTGGAATATGTTTTTCTCCCCAAAAAAAAAGAAGTTATCAATCAATAAATTCAATAATTATATGAAACGTATACTTATTTCTAAAGCCTATTATAGTACATACAAGACTACATGGATGATAAAACAAAAATATATATTATTTTTCAAAATAATGTAAATCTGTCTACAAAGATTTGATTGTCGTTTCCTTCCCAAACATTTATATTACAAACTTAAATATATTTAAGATTAATAAGGGTTTCCTGTATCAAATTTTTCTCCAGATGGCAGCACCGTAGCGAGAGCTCTAGTGTCATAATCCACCAATCATGTTTAATCATATTTTTTTGATTGGTGGATTTTGGTACTTTTAACCGTGGTACCACAGCTTTTGTACCACAGGGTAATTATTATAGTAATTATTAGGGTAATTATTTTCCCCGTAGACCCACCCCTATTTTCCCAGTAAGGTTTAGAACGCAAAATGGCCAATTGGCCACTCATAGGTAGGTTAGGTTCGTTAGTTATCTTCTAATGGCCGAAGGCTAAACCGCACAAGAATAGGAACCCCGCGGCAGCGGGGCTCCGTGGACATCGCTAACGTAAAGATAAACCCATTTTGGTGCAGTGGGTCTACGGGGAAAAAAATTACCCGTGGTCCCCTGTGGTACAAAAGCCGTGGTACCACGGTTAAAACCCGGGATTTTGACAGATGTTGTGCTACCACCTGGTAAAAAAAAGTTCGAAGAGACCCTTATTGAGTGCCTACTAGACCGAGAGCTAGCTGAGTCAGATATGACGCAATAATGAGAGCAACGAAACCCTTTTAGTCAGTTTGCTATACTATATGTTTCTAGATCTATGTTTGATGCTATATTATGAGAAATTATATTAATAATTACATTATATCATTGACGAAAGTTTCTGTTGGGGGATGTAGTGCCAAAAGACGTATAATGTACGAGTAATTCATTGTTTGTCGCCTACTCTTTCTGTTTCCATAATAATACGCAATGGTGTATTATAACTTGTGTTATAATAAATTGTTACTTATGTAAAATATGCCAAATAAAATTTTCTTTATCTTTATCTTATCTTTATCAATGTTCTAAAGTTAAAATATAGGCCCTGTCCTTAATAACTGAGACAACATCGGCCGTTTATACCTATTATGGTATTACTATTTTCCAATTTAAAAATTATGCTGGCCCGTCACTCTGACCTCCACTCATTAAAAGCTGCCAGATGCCCGGATCTAGCAATAAGGATAGTATAGCAATCTAACCAGACGGGTTTTGATGCTCTCATTATTGTGTCATATCTGACGAAGCCCAGCTCTTAGGCCATACGAATGTGAATGGGAATATGTAAAAACATGTGGATAGTCGCAGATGCGAATTCAAATATCTCTGCCCCACCTAATAGCTGTAGCCGTTGGACAACCAGTTTGAATTTGGAATCTGTTGCGCGCGAATACGATAAACAATTGAACGACATTCCCGACGGCTTACACGCGTTGTAGGCGTTCTATCGTCGATTTTCAACCGACTTCAAGATTTCGAAGGAGGAGGTTATCAATTCGTCGGGATCTTTGTTTTTGCTATTTTTTTTTTTTTTTTTTATGTATGTTCACCGATTATTCGAAGACGGCTGGACCGATTTGGAAAATTCTTTTTTTGTTTGAAAGCGTATACTTCACAGTTGGTCCCATTGTAACCATGTCAGGATCTGATGATGGGATCCTGGAGAAATCGAGGGAACTCTTCAACTATTATAGGCACACCTATGGTGATTTGAGTATTTTTTACAGCAGATCGAACATTTGGTGTTGGAAAGGTGGATGCTTAGTGAAGTCGGTTCTTTTTTGTTTAAAATTATATTGTAAGCCATTTGCAGTATTTTTGCATCGCGCAAACTATGGAGTAAGTTCCTGCTTATCTAGTGCCAGCGTTTCGATCGGTATTGGAACGAACTATAAACGATTATCATCCTTAACGAAGCAAGAATGTAAACTACTGACCAAAATTTACATACAATTCAACATACAAAGTGTCAAGTAACTAAATGGTGTGTTTCGGTACTCGTTTTTGTACAAAACCGGTATAAGAACTAGGAATATCGTCATGCATAATTCGAACCGGGTGAATTTCTTAGTTTCTTAGCATTTAAGTACACAGCTGATAAAATGTTACAAAGCTTTCTTATTATTATTCTGTCCCATCAGTGAAGTGACAATAGTAGCATAATAATTTATTAAAACTAACATACTTTGTATGTGAACCATTATGGAAAAGGCTTAAAATTACTACACAAACTACAAAAAGAGTGACCCAGGAAAAATATCCCCTACAATAGTACAAGGTGGACTGATGACCTGATAAAGGTCGCGGGAGTCCGCTGGATGCGGGTGGCGCAGGACCGGTCATTGTAGCACTCTTTGGGGGAGGCCTATGTTCAGCAGTGGACGTCTTTCGGCAGATATGATTATGACAATAGTATACATTTTATTCAAATCAATACGGCATTTGTGAACTGTGAAATTTGCAGAAGTTTTGGCGAATCTCAGAGCCATTGATTAATACAGCCGGAGCAGCCCTCGTAACCACGGCAACGACGAACAAGACCTAGACACGTGTATTTTCTCTTCATCAAACCAATACAATCTAATCAAATAAATTTCACTCTTCAACTGAACAAGAAAAAACATAAAACACCCAGAAAACTTTAATTCCTGGTGGCACGGAACAAAAGTTCGGCCATCTTGTATAGTTATGTGTCAGTAATAAACTAGGGGCGCGAATCTACAATGTTTTCTAACCGTTAGTGACATAGCCCTACCTAAAATACCACAGCTACAGTAATACTACTCATAAACATCATATCTTTCAAAAGACGACCACCGCTGAAAATAGGTCTTCCAAACCAAGGTTCTCCACAAAAACCGGTTTTACTCTATTGTTCAATATTACCCTCGATCTTATTCATATCTGAGACCTTCTTCCGAAGACAATTCTTCCGTTGCAATAATAATTTAATTAAAAGACATTATTTTTTATACCACGACGATGGCAAACAAGCACACGGCCCGCCTGATGGTAAGCAGCTACCGTAACCTATGGACGCCTGCAACTCCAGAGGTGTCACATGTGCGTTTCCGACCTCACAAAAAGGAGGATTCACTGTGTTGACGGCTAAAGGAACAAGAGGGTCCTGGATCCATCGACATATAATATCAAGACGAGTAAAGGCAAGCAAAGTTCATGTGAAAACACGACCCATTTTCATGTTTACAAAACTAAAATGTCTTATGTCTTGTTAACCAATCAAGTACTCATTCTTTAAGCATATTTTTTCGTGTTAACCTTAATTCTGCAAAGGTTTCATGCCATTTCACCAATAAGAAAAGTTGCCGTGTTGTGAGTGGTCAAAATCAATTTGACAATGAAGTTTAATTGGACAGGAGACACTCAAATCAAATGACTGAAAATGTCAAGTTAACGTATAATAAATACGCCTTAGTTTGACGTGGATGTGTTCACGTAATAAATAATACTTAATGCAATCAATTAACAATTTATTTTTAGTGCATTTTTCATTACTTATAAATTTCATTACGTAAATTTAATCGTTCTTGGAATAAGGAATATGAAAGCCTTCTATTCATCTTTCATTTATTTAATTAAAGTGCTTAATTACAATATAGGGACTTACATACTACAAAATAAGCATAAATTGACATAATTTTTTTACAATTTTATAAATCCGTTACATAGGGAGACCCTCTTGGTCTCAAGCAACATAATGTTAAGCAATTAAGGTTTATTATGGCAAAAGAAAAACGATTATTTTTTAACTTTATTTATGACCAGACTAGAAAATAATAGCATACCTTCAATATAAATAATTAAAATTCTCTTTGTTTCCTCGTTTTTTAGAACTAAATAAATAACGTATGAGTTCGTTTATGTGTACTATTTATTTTAGCAGGCTTAGGGAAATACAAAGATAAATTTACATTTTGTATCCATTTTTTATACTACAACGGTAGCAAACAGGCATACGGCTCACCTGATGGTAAGCAGCTACCGTAGCCTATGGACGCCTGTAACTCCAGAGGTGTCTCATGTGCTTTGCCGACGCTTTCATATAAAAGAGGATTCACTGTGTTGACAGCTAAAGGGACAAGAGGATCCCCCGTCGTCAACGCACTGCATCCTCTGAGCTCTCTGGCAACCTTACTCACCGGCAGGAACACAACACTATGAGTAGGGTTTCGTGCTAATTGGCTGTGGTTTTCTGTAAGGTAGAGGTAGTTCCCCAGTCGGGCTCTGCTCTGGATTTGATAATTAAAGACTATGCTATGAAGTTATAGCATTCATTATTAATGAAAAATAAGAGTCATACCTATTAGCCAGTTGTACTAGAAATGGCACGGCCAGAATGGTATGATTTTACAAGAAATAAGTATCATCATCATCATATCAGCCGAAAGACGTCCACTGCTGAACATAGGCCTCCCCCAAAGAGTGCCACAATGACCGGTCCTGCGCCACCCGCATCCAGCGGACTCCCGCGACCTTCACCAGGTCATCAGTCTACCTTGCGGGGGGTCTACCCACGCTGCGCCTTCCGGTTCGTGGTCGCCGCTCGAGAACCTTTCCGCCCCAACGGCCATCGGTTCTACGAGCAATGTGCCCCGCCCACTGCCACTTTAGTTTAGCGATTCGGAGGGCTATATCGGTTACTTTGGTTCTGCTGCGGATGGCCTCATTTCTGATGCGATCACGCAGAGAGACTCCAACCATAGCCCTCTCCATTGCCCTTTGAGTGACTTTGAGCCTTCTTATGAGGCCCATTGTAAGCGACCACGTTTCAGTTCCATATGTCATCACTGGCAACACACACTGGTCAAAGACTTTCGTCTTGAGACACTGCGGAATATTGGACAAAAATATGTGCCGTAGCTTCCCGAACGCTGCCCAACCGAGTCGGATTCGTCGACTGACCTCTTTCTCGAAGTTGGATCTACCTAACTGGACAGTCTGTCCTAAGTATATATAATCGTCCACAACTTCGAGTGTAAAGTCTCCGATTGTAACGGGAGTTGGTGCTACATGGGTATTTAACATGATCTTCGTCTTATCCATGTTCATCTTTAGACCAACTCGCTCGGAGGCTTTATTGAGGTCATCGAGCATCGTACTCAAATCCTCCATGGTCTCAGCCAAGACTACTATATCGTCAGCAAACCGAAGGTGAGTGATGTACTCGCCGTTTATGTTGATGCCTAGCCTTATCCAGTCCAGAGTCTCGGAAACATCCTCCAGTGCAGCGGTAAACAATTTAGGAGAATAACATCTCCTTGCCTGAATCCCCGCTGCAACGGAATAGGCTTCGAGTTCTGGTCCTGGAGTCGGACTGACATAGTGGCGTTCTCGTACAAACACTTCAGCACTTCGATATAGCGATAGTCCACTTGGCACCTCTGGAGAGATTGTAGTACAGCCCAGGTTTCGATCGAGTCGAAGGCTTTCTCGTAGTCCACGAACGCTAAGCAGAGGGGCAGGTTATACTCCTCAGTCTTCTGTATAACCTGACGGAGCGTATGGATGTGGTCTACGGTACTAAAGCCTCTTCGGAAACCGGCTTGTTCGGGAGGCTGGAAGTCATCTAGCCTGCGTGCGAGACGGTTCGTAATGACTCTTTAAAACAGCTTATAGACATGGCTCAGAAGTGAAATAGGTCGGTAGCTCTTCAGTAACGCGTTATCGCCCTTTTTGAAGAACAATACCACCACACCTCTGTTCCATGCCTTAGGCGTTCTCCCTTCTAGTAAAACGGAGTCGAACAACTTCTGAAGGGCCATAAGGACCGGTTTACCACCCGCCTTCAGAAGTTCGGCTGTAATTCCGTCTTCACCAGGTGCCTCATTGTTTTTGAGCTGTTTAAGAGCCATTCTAATCTCGTACAGGCTGATGTCCGGGATGTCTTCGGTATAATGTCGGGTCAATCTAGCTCTAGGGTCTTCCGCCAGATCAACTTCAGGTCTGCTAGTTGATGTGTACAGCTGTCCATAAAAGTCCTCTATCTCCCCCAGAAGCTCGGGTCTGGATGAAACGATTCTACCATCCTCAGTTTTTAATTTGGCGAGCTGGCTCTGCCCAATAGACAGATCCCTTGCGAAAACTTTAGAGCCCTTATTCTGCTCAATGGCCTCTTCAATACGATTTGTATCGAATTGGCGCAAACCACGGGTAAGGGACTTAGAGATCCGTTTATTGAGCTGCCGGTATAATGACGCATCTCCTGAGGATTGCAGAACCATTTCTCTCCTTTCCTCGATGAGTTTCTGAGTGGAGTCAGTATATCAGAGTAAGTATAGTAGGTACTAATTCCAAGGGTTTTGTTTTGTCGATTTACGAGTATTACTACTAGGTAATACTTATAAATGAACATTCATTATACTTTTCCTCAAATGAGTTATGTTTACTTTTCCAAAACTTATATTGCATAACATCGACCAAGTCCCCTTCTTGACCTTCTTGTTCCTTTAGTCGTCAACACAGTGAATCCTCCTTTTTGTAAAGGGTCGGCAACGCGCATGTGACTCCTTTGGAGTTGCAGGCGTCCATAGGTTACGGTAGCTGCTTACCATCAGGCGGGCCGTATGCTTGTTTGCCACCGTCGTAGTATAAAAAAAAAAAAAAAAAATGCGTGATTTACTTACCGATGAAAAGAAATATCACCATCTTTGGCGCCTGTGTGGCTCCTGCACCAATTCACGGCACAAGCCGGCATTTTAATACCGATATATTATCGAAATTTCATGGACCGAAAAAACTAATATTTTGACGACATGACAATTTCAAAATGTTTGACATGACATTAGGGCACCGCTGTCACAAGCTCCGCCCACTTTGGCACCAGGAAAGTGGAGCACATTTTGAGCGTTGATTACGCTTCCTTACTTATTATTCTTCCAAGCCTGGATCATCATAATAAATAATAATAATAAATACTCTTTATTGCACACCTCATACAGTTACAAGCACAAATTTTACAATTAGATAAATTTAGGTAGAGGTAACAACAGGCGGTCTTATCGCTAATGAGCGATTTCTTCCAGACAACCTTTGGGTAGTGGAGACTAGAGAAAAACAATAAGCAGTAGGTGGTGCATAGAAACAAAAGAGACGAAATAGATAACACAGCACATTCATATGAATATACATACTTAAATAAATACAAAATAAACATACATATACGTACATATATACATATATAATACACACAGTAAGAAACAACAGTGTCAACTTAAAAACCTAAGGAAGAGATAAATAGTATTCCTTAAGTTGCGATTTAAAGCTACCAATAGATTGCGCGCGTTTTATGTTGAGAGGGAGAGAATTCCACAAACGAACGGCCTGGAACGTAAATGAGCAATTATAAAATTTGGAAGATGAAGATGGCACTTTTAGGAGCAATTTTTGAGAGGATCTAATAGAATTAAGATAAGAGAAACGCTCTTTGAGGTAGCGGGGAGTTGCAGGGTTAAAAAGTATAGAAAAGAGTAAAGAAAGTATGTGAGAGTTACGGCGGTGACGGATAGGGAGCCATTCATTTTGGGATCATACGTACATATATACGTACATCATACTGTATGATGTATATACATACATCATCATACTGGGTCCTATTTGAGCTCTTTGGCGACCTTACTTACCAGCGGGAACACAACACTTTGACATATACTACAGTCATTTTACGGGCGCCTAGTATGGGGAATTGGAAATAATTAATAATAGCTAATATTTTTAGATATATCATGATACAAGTCTTATTTACGCAATGAAATCCTACAAAATATCGTTATTCGCTAACCGCCACAAATATGGACACACATATTACAAGCGTTTTTCTTGTAGGATTTTAATGAATATATCGTTTCTAAGTCATTTAAAATGTGTAAGAACAAACTACCAATTATTACTATTTGTTTCGAACGAATTAGGATATATATCGCCCGCGTCGTACATTTTCTTATTTATGTGGTTTTACATGGACATGGTTTCTTGTTTTTCGCTTTAAACAGAAAGAAGACTTAAATATCGTCACATTTACAAATAAAAATAATTGATATTATTGTAAATAAAAATATACAAATTTTTTATATATATTTTTTTACCTATTTAACTACTTCCGGGTGAAAAGTTGGTAGGATTTTTGCATATATTATCTATAGATATTCCATAAGAATGAATAATAAAAAAATTAGGCTATTATAAATTAATGTTTGACGCAACCGTATCTTTACTGTACTAATACATACACCCGACCCGAACAGATAAAACGCTAGAAGATTCACTAAAAATTCTGCAAAATTCACAGTTCTCAAATGCCGCAATGTGTTGACATTAAAACAATTCAAAGTCAAAGTTGAATTGGATCCAAGAAAGTGCCATTCACTCCCATTTTCTCCGGCTATCGACTTTTTTCGACCAACTTCGGCAAAGTTCGGGAACTGTCGGCTACTCCAACTTTTCTAGTCCTTGAAAGTTTACCGTCTGTTTTAAACGTTCAATCTTCCTTTTGTCTGTCTTTTTAAAAGGAGTTTTGTCAAGAAAGTTATAAAGCTTTACGTTTTTTAAGAAAAACTTGACAACCTATCTATTTATTTAAGATACAATGATAACTACCAACTATGAATTTTGAAGCAAATCAAATTATTTTGTTCAATATTTTTTGATTTGCAATTTTTAAGTAGTTACACTACTATATATAAACTGAAAATAGATGTCATATACTTCAGAAAAAGTGACCAAACCCTGAAGCCGCGAAAGCTGAAGACGCCAGTTCAAATCTGGCCTCGGACACCGGAGGGTTTGGTCACTTTTTCTGAAGTATATGACATCAACTACCAATTATAAAGATAAAATAATACATACATAGATAAAATTAAATGTAATTGTGTGTAAGTAGGTACCTACTATTGTCTACTTACTTTAATACACCAGTAAAAAAGCTAAATGTAATCAATAATCACCGTAAAAACTTAGCTCAAGCAAAAACACAGGATTCATGATAAACACACAAAAATAATGCCCTTACCGGGGTTCGAACCTAGCCCAAGACCTCCAGATTCGCAGGCAATGTTACCAACTTATATTTTAGCTTTATACGTCACGTATATATATCTATTCCGTCCTTATCGTCGCCGCAGTGCCCTCCATACGGCATTCTTGAACATAAAGACACACTGAAGAGACTCCTATGAAAAGACACCGTGTAACACGAGTGTTCCTTTCCGAGGGTTTTCTCTACATGTCCTAGTTTTAAAGCCGTGGGTGTTTGGGCCCATTTCGCATATTCTTAGTATACACTATATATCAGTACAGTCAAGTTAAATAAAAACAGGTCACTTTGGATGGACATTTCTAGACGAAGTGATCGGATTTCATTACTTATAGTTGAGCACTAATATTATTTTCGTCATTTTTTTTACAAATCATGATTTAAATCTCGTCATTCTTGACATACTTTTATTTTTTTGGAAGTCGATATTAAGTCGTATCGAGTTCATTTTAAACACTCGCCCGCATAGCTCCTGATGACTGTACTGTAGGCACCTAGCTAATAAACTCTTTGAATTTAACTAAAATCATATATCTGACTGTTCGAGCCTCTAACGCCATCTCCCGGACCACTCACGAAGAGGAGGAGTTTCCCAATACGGCCGCGCGGGTGCGCGGCGATAGCCTCTTCACTTTACCTCCCGTACACGGCACGGCACACAAGCCGCTCTTGCGATCTTTGCAAATTTTATATAATCGCCTAAAAACTATATACTTACCTATTGTGAAACATTAGTTATTTTGAAGTAAAATAAAATATATTTTGTTAAAATCAAAATAAGAAGAAGTCATTGAAGAGTCCTGCCTGCTGCTCCTGAAAATACCTACCAAGTCGCATCACTCCCAAACATTTGGTCCTTCGAACCGGATGCAATCGACCAGCGCCAGGATCAGCAAGAAACGGTCAGGCCATCCTATCTTCACCTTCTTCCCGCAAATCCGTACTGTGCTAAAACCGTGTCCATTTTGTAACCTTCCAGTGTCAAGCACGTGCCGCGTGGCGCATGGCCGCCGCCATTACGTGTCAACAACGAGCTTCGGGATTAAACTGTAAGTGCTTTACACTCTCTCACACATACTATGACTACTCCTAAAAATTCAGTGTCTCCAAATGTCTTAGCCATAGATTTAAATGATATTCGTACCTTGGCACAACGACGAGGCACACTCAAGGGTAAACTCACGTTGTTCGCTAAACATGTCGCTACGCTTAAAGCTAATTTAACGAATCTTCAAAAAGTCGAGTTACAATTACGCACAAAAAATGCCGCGAGCTATTATCAAGATTTCGATGTCGTTCAGACCGCGATCGAAGAGTTAGCAGACGAAAGTGAGCTTCCTAAACATTTAGAATACCGCGAAGACTTCGAGAAGCAGTACTATCGGACAGTAGCTGTGGCTTCTGAACTAGCTGATGCTGGCAGCAGTCCCCCTGTCGCCAGCGGCAGTGCCGCCGCTGCTGTCAGCACCGAATCCGTGGGTTATAAGGTTAAATTACCAACTATTGCTCTCCCCAGCTTCGACGGTTCGTACGAAAATTGGTTAGGATTCAGGGACACGTATACTTCTTTGATACACGATTCTAAGGACCTGGGTGCCATACAAAAGTTTCATTATCTACGCGCAGCCTTAACTGACACCGCCTTGCAAGTAATTAAATCCTTAGAATTCTCAGCAGAGAACTATACGACGGCATGGGAGCTTCTCGAAAACCGTTTTAACAATCATAGGTTACTAACACATAACTACGTAAAGTCACTCTTTAACACGCAATCATTAAATAAAGAATCGGCTACACAGATTAGAAAGTTGATTGACTCCGTGCTGCGTTCACTTCGGGCCCTCAAGACCCTAGGTGAACCTACGGACTCCTGGGACACGCTAGTAATTTATTTAATAGTCACAAAACTAGACGCGTCTACAGAGCGCGAGTGGGAGGAGTACAAGGGATCAATCAATTTAAATCGGCGTGATTCGACCGCTAAAATTAAGTTAACCGATTTGATAACGTTTTTACAAAATCGCGCAGATATGTTGGAATCGATCGCAGCTAATCATTCTAAGAATATGCACTCAAACACACACGAAAGTAAAAAACCATCAAATCAATCTCAATCAAACAATTCACACGCAACGCATAGCTATGTTTCAAGTTCCACTGTTACACGCACAAACAAATCCAGCTTCAAACGCACTTCGCCTCGCGTTTGTCCTATGTGCAGCGCTAATCATCCACTTTATTCGTGCAATAGCTTTCTTAATTTAACTACTCCTGACAAAGTTAAATTGCTTGATGAAAAGAAGTTATGCAATAACTGTCTCCGCGCTAGTCACACAGTTGACAATTGCTTTTTTGGCCCGTGCAGGATCTGCCAGAAAAAACATAATAGCTTGATTCATAGCCTGAGTAGTGACAGTGACCGCGCATCGACTTCGGCTGATGTTGTAAACAATGAGCCATCGGCGAGCGCTGTCCCCGCCACCTCGACTCATCACACTCTTACACTTAATTCGCACACACACTCAACCTCGTTACGACCGGTTTTGTTATCGACAGTGATAGCTGAAGTTGCCGATAGCAACAATAAATTCCATAGGGCTAGGATTTTCCTTGACAATGGGTCAGAACACAGTTATGTCACGCAATCGTTTATAAACATATTACACGCACCTTTGGTACAGTCCACTTACAATATCTCAGGCTTAGGTAAATTAGTCACGCAAACCACGCAGTCGTGTCAACTTAACCTAAGGTCTATCACAGGTAACTACCACGCACGCATCAATTGCATGGTACTTCCTGAGTTGACGGAACCGCTGCCGTCAACACCAATAAACGCGCATTCCATTCGCATTCCAGAACATATTCAACTTGCAGACCCTAATTGTTTCGAACCGTCCGATATTGATATATTACTAGGCGGCGAATATTTTTGGGGCTTATTAAATAACACTCGAATTCCTCTCGCTGAAGGGCCCTATTTGCAAGATACTAAACTCGGTTGGATTATTGCGGGTCCTGTGAATAACAAGTATATAAAATCAAATAAGACAACTTGTTATTTTACACAAACTTTAGACTCACAACTCAAAAGGTTTTGGGAGCTCGAAGAGGTTTCTAAGATAGGAGACGGGCTAACTGACGACGAACGCGCCTGTGAACATATGTTCACGGAGACCACGCAACGCGATAAGGAAGGTCGTTTTTTGGTGCGCTTACCCTTAAAGGAATCTGCTGACGCGCTCGGCGATAGTTACGATATAGCTAAGAGTAGGTTCTTATCATTAGAACGTAAACTCGAGAGGCACCCCGAACACAAAAGGATGTACTCTGATTTTATGCGTGAGTACATTGAACTAGGACACATGTCACATATAAATACATACACTAAGCCTTACTGCTTTCTAGTACATCATAGTGTCTTAAAAGATAGCCTCACGACTCGTTTGAGAGTGGTATTCAATGCCTCACTACCTACTAGTTCAGGGAAATCCCTGAACGACTTGCAATTAGTAGGGCCAACTATACAAAACGACATTTTTTCCATACTGTTACGCTTCCGTGAACATAGATACGTCGCGTGCGCGGACGTGGCAAAAATGTACAGGCAAGTCCTTATTCAGCCTGACCAACGGAACCTTCAACTAATTCTGTGGCGAGAGAACCCTTCCGAGCCCCTAAATATATACCAACTTAATACGGTAACTTTTGGTACCTCGTCGGGGGCCTTTTTGGCCATCCGGTGTCTCAATCAGCTGGCTAAGGAATGCGCTGACGAAGAGGTCTCTCGTACCATTTTGGAGCACTGCTACGTCGATGATTTAATCACAGGAAATAGTGATAAACGCGCTTTAATTGACATCTGTGAAAGGGTCACCGACGTACTCCAGTCAGGCTGTTTCCCGCTCCGAAAATGGGTATTTAACTTTGACGTTTCACCATTTTCTTCGTCTAAAATTACGTCACGCGAATTATGTTTAGGCGATAACTGTCAAAGTAAAACACTCGGTTTAGGATGGACTAATAACACTGACGACTTTCATTACACTGCTAAAATACAGCCCGAAGTTAGTGAGCCGATAACTAAGCGCAAAATATTGTCCGTTATTTCACAAATGTACGATCCTCTCGGTCTACTTCAGCCAGCCATAATTATTGCTAAAATCCTACTCCAAAAACTATGGCTTTGCCGCTTAGATTGGGACTCGGAGGTACCTAACGACGTCGCATCAGCTTGGCGTAGATACATAAATACACATACACAACACATATATAGCCTCCGCATTCCTCGGTATGTATTGAATGCGTATGCGCGTTGCACACAACTGCACCTTTTTTCTGATGCTAGCCAAGCTGCTTACGGGGCCTGTGCATATGTGCGTGCGCTTTCGGGAGATAACAATGAAATTATTACAGTGCACTTATTGTGTTCGAAGAGCAAGGTCGCGCCATTAAAATCAGTTACTATTGCGAAACTTGAGTTGCTAGGTGCATTGTTATCGGCTCGGTTGTACTCTAAAGTGTTAAAATCGCTTAAAGTTAAGTTTGACAGTGTTTACTTTTGGTCTGATAGCACCATAATTCTCGGGTGGCTAAGAATGTCACCTCACACCCTTAAGACTTTTGTTCAGAACAGAGTGTCCGAGATAAACGAATTAACCGGGAGCGCGCAGTGGTTACATGTAAGTAGTAAGAATAACCCTGCCGATTTAGTTAGCCGCGGCCTTGAACTTGACGCGCTTATCAATAACTCGTTCTGGTTTAACGGGCCGGCCTTTCTACATGAACCAGAGGCTACCTGGATGCCTAGTACCATATCGCGCACTTCCGAAGTTATACCTATCGATCTACCTGAAATAAAAACAAACACAATTAGTATGACAAGCCAAATTGGTACCGATGTATTCCAATTCGATAGGTTTTCGTCTTTTAACCGCTTAAGGCGCGCGGGCGCCTATGTTTTACGATTTGTAAACAACACACGCATTAAAAATAAAATAAATCGTAAAACTGGCCCGCTGACTGTTGACGAATTGAATGCATCGGCGCGACATCTGGCGCGTCTTTCGCAAATGAAATCCTTTCCTGTTGAATATGATAACATGATTAAAAACTTACCTGTTAAACACACGCGCGGGATTGCTAAATTGAATGTTTTTCTAGATGAGGATAAACTGATTAGGGTTGGAGGTCGTATTAGTAATGCATCCAGTTTCTCATACGACAAAAAGCATCCAATTCTACTTTGTTCGAAACACCGTTTCACTCAACTTTTGTTTCAGAGTGAACATATACGATTGCTGCACGCTCCGCCTAATCTCCTGCTATCGACTATCCGCGAATCCTGGTGGCCGCTCGGTGGTACCAATTTATCGAAGCAGGTGGTACGCAGCTGTGTAACCTGCATACGTCTGAGGCCCAAACCGTTCACACCTATTATGGGTAGCTTACCAGCACCACGTCTGGAGCCCGGGTATGCATTTATGAGCTGCGGGGTAGACTACGCGGGGCCGGTGTATGTACTCAACCGTAGGGGTAGGGGAGCTACCGCTCAAAAGGCCTACATCTGTCTGATAGTTTGCTTCGCGACGCGCGCGGTTTATCTTGATTTAGTCACGAGTCTTAGTACCGAAGGATACCTACTCGCGCTGAAACGCTTTATTTCACGTCATGGCAAGCCTAACGATATTTATTCGGACAACGGCCGCTGCTTCGTTGGATCGATGAAAGAGTTATCGTCATTTTTGCGAAGTAACGCGGATAGTATCATTGAGTGTGCCGCAAATGATTACATCAACTTACATTTCAACCCCCCATACGCTCCCCATATGTCAGGTTTATGTGAGAGAGCCGTACAGTCTTGCAAATATCACTTGAAACGCGTTGTTGGCAACGCAAATTTAACTTTTGAGGAATTTTCGTCAGTTCTGGCTCAGGTCCAGGCTCTTTTGAACTCCCGTCCTATGCATCCCCTGTCCACAGATCCAAACGACCTTTCAGCCTTAACTCCAGCTCATTTCCTTATTGGCCGACCGTTGACAGCGCCACCCTGCAAGGACTTGACAGCAGAGACGGGCCGTCTTCCACGCTACGAAATGCTAGAGCAAATGCGGCAACATTTTTGGCAGCGGTGGTCGAAACAATACATATCTGAATTACAGGCCAGAACAAAGTGGCAGACGCACGGCCAGGATATCATTTTCAACTCTTTAGTTCTGGTCAAAGAAGATAATCTACCACCGCTCAAATGGCGTTTGGGTCGAGTGGTAGCTCTGTTCACAGGCAATGACGGAGTTTCCCGCGTCGCCGACGTGAAAACAGCGAACGGGGTCATACGCAGGGCTTTTTCAAAGCTTTGCCCACTCTTGATGCCTTCAGAGAATGACGCTGATGCAGCCAATACTCCGTCAGGGAGTGAAGCTGCACCAGCCCCTTCCACATCATCACAACCACATTGAAAGCGGGTGCTTTCAAGGGCGGGGGCATGTTCGAGCCTCTAACGCCATCTCCCGGACCACTCACGAAGAGGAGGAGTTTCCCAATACGGCCGCGCGGGTGCGCGGCGATAGCCTCTTCACTTTACCTCCCGTACACGGCACGGCACACAAGCCGCTCTTGCGATCTTTGCAAATTTTATATAATCGCCTAAAAACTATATACTTACCTATTGTGAAACATTAGTTATTTTGAAGTAAAATAAAATATATTTTGTTAAAATCAAAATAAGAAGAAGTCATTGAAGAGTCCTGCCTGCTGCTCCTGAAAATACCTACCAAGTCGCATCACTCCCAAACACTGACCATTTTTTAATCAAAAAATCCCTTTATTGATAACACCTAAACATTATATGTATGTCTCGAATTAACATAATATCAAAACAACAGTATTCCCTAGATTTTTCAGTTAAACCTATTATTGTATCGCTCCTCTTCCAGAAGGACGTAAGTGCAACGCCGTACCTATTAGAATTAGTCTTTCTACGCAAGACCTGAGCATTTGTGGAGCCTAGCACGCTACGCAACCATCCATCATACCGAAAAGGAACTGCGGCAGTTCTAGCTAATGGACGTTTCTCACGTCTGAATAGGCTAGGTTTTAGTTGGTATTTTAAGAGAAACAGAAAAAAACATTGATTTAGTATAACAAATTTTGTGCGCCATGTTTGGCGGTTGACAGCTATAAAAAAATCAAAGAGTAAAGTGTAGTATAGACTTGTAGTGATTTTTACTACAACTTTTGGGACAAAGAATTTCTTAGGGATGTGATCTCCTGTTACTCAATGAAAAAATAGTAAAATACCGTAATTTGTGTATTTCATACATTTTTTTTTTAATGTTGGCGATCAACGATTAGTAGCGATCTTCACCACTGCTACCGGCAGCGCGGCAACTTTTGAATAACCCCTAAAAACTGTCTAAAATTCGCAAGAACGTCAAGTAATGTATTCTAATTTAGTCCCATGAAAGCCAAGCGGACATAATTAAGGGTTTTTATACGCTTCGGGTTCCAACACACAGCGTAGTAATCAGTATAATGACTTTGCGAATTCCCTCTTTGGAACATTCAGGTTTAATGTCCCTGTAATATAATATAAAATTAAGAATGTACTAGTATTCAAAAATAAGTAATAAAATATGGTTGTCTGTAAATTCGGTTTACAGACGATAATTTTGCGTGATAAGTTGATAACGTCATCGTCATAAGAAAACATTGATGAAAAAATGATTTTTTATTTATGAATTGAATTGACAACGTGGCCTTAACGTACCATTGAGATCTGGCCACAACGTGACCCTTTTTGGTGCATATTTCATCAATTTATAAGATACTCGTATACGTTATCACGCCAAAAATGTTATGTTTATTAAACAATCTTTTCGGGTTTAATTTTTCATCCTTTTCTGCCCCAACCATTAATTATTTATTTGATTCTTAATTATCAAATACAAAATTAAACTCATGTGGAGTGAAACATGTACAGAATCTTTTTATAAAAACAAATCAACTAAAAATGAAATGAAATAAGTGCGCAATCGTACTCGTAGGTATTTTGCGTAAAAACATTCTTGAGTTGTCAGTGTGTCTGTCTCGCCTGAGCAAAAGACAGCTATCCGTTGAGTTACTATAAAACCTTGCCTTCCGATCTTATAGGTCTGTAAGTAGATTTTTTTTCTTTGTTACATTAGGTACTGACAATAATTATTTTGCTTTTCGAGCCGGTTATTCATTCTCATAAATAAGGGCGTTGTCAACAGCTTAAGTTGAAGATAATTAATAAACACTGTGCTTTAATTATTATTTATTTTATGGTTTATTCTTAGCTAAATAATAGCTGAAGGGGGGTTTAAATTACTTTTTTAATACATTATTTATGAATAAGTTTATTTTCTGCAGCGAACCTGAGGTCCCTGGTTCAAACCCCGATCAGGACTTAATCCCAATACGGCGTAATAGATTCCCCCAAAGGTTTTTTTATTACCGCCTGATGGTAAGCAGCTTCCGTAGCCTTTCCCAATCCTTTAATATAAAGGAGGCGGCTAAAAGGACTTTACTCACCGGCGGAAACACAAAGGTCTTTTTCCAGCCTAGAAAGTCTAGTCTAGCAGGTGAACTAGAGTATGTTTTTTTATGTCAATATTGACCGTTTACCGTTTGAAATTCATTTTTACACCTACGCCTACGTCAAATGGCTGGATTAGACTTGGCCATTAGGTGTACTTGTTATGCTAACTCCTTAACCGAGACGGATGTGAGTTATACGTTCCCAGTAATGTTACTAATCGATTAATCAAACAAACCGAACACGGACGATTCGATACGATAAGTTTACTGTTTACCCGCCTACCACCGAAAACTTCGAAAATTTCGTTATATCCGTCTCTATCGCTCTTGCATATTCGAAAGAGAGTGAATAATGCAAAGCGACGATTCGACGAACGAAGTGGTTCGTGGTTAATAGGCCTGGTGTGCTCCCATCTGTGCCCGCCGGAGACAGATTGGAATAAGCTTTTCTCAGTAATCATTTCCATTTGTCCCCGCTATAGACTAAGCATGAAACGTGGTTAATGTAGTTTAAGTTCACATAACATCCGCATCCGCATATGGTGTAATATGCAGATCTATTGTAATTTTAGTCACTACGCGGGACATGTTTTGAAGAGCCTCTCCTTCTCCTTCGCCTTCTCCTTTTAGGTAGTCATTTGCGAGTTTTCCTGTTTTTTTTAGTAGTACCTAACCGAGCATTAAGAGCCGAATAATCGGGAGCGGTCATTTTCGCCCATGAGCAATCCAAATACGTAGTTTTCTCTATCTACAAGATGACATGGCAATAATAATAATTGTCTAAAACAATCTGTCAAAATAAAACACACACGTAAACGTAGGTAACTTGTTGTTTTATTAACTTTGCCACGAAATAAAAAGGGATCTATTTCCCCTTCCATAAAACTGCGCACCATAGACAATATTTTGGCGCGATCCATAGAGGAAACGGAAGGCGGAATGAAACGAGGTGAAACTGCAAAGTAATCCCTCGGAATCGCTGGTATTGACGGTATTGGCAGCCATCTTTGACGCCATTTTGTATGTTGGTAACAAGGAACGATACTCGTGTTACGCGAATTGTCAACTCCGTGACAAACAATAGCTGCTGGGTACGAGTAGGTAGATGTATTTTCTTTTTGTTAAGTTTTCTTGACCTAATAATTTTGTATGATAATGTGTTTTAAATATCTTTTTTTTTTAAATTACAATACGACGACGATGTCATACATCAAGTGGTAACGTTATTCGGTTTATTATTTTGGTTAAAAAAAAGTCAATAAGAGGTGCCAAAAATTTAAACATGATATTACTTTTGTTCGAAGTACCGTCACCAGCAATAGTATCTTCCTACGCGCTCTTTTGGCCTTACATATAAGAGCGTGTCACAAATTTTTGCGGTCTTCGTGTAGGAAGATACTGTTGCCGGTGACTGTACTTAATACTCTATATTGACTTTCTTGGCGGTGCTATTCATAAACGTCTGTCAAATATAAAATGACGTCGTTAATCGTTTAATCTTCATTTTGAGATTGGAGTAAAGTGGAGACCTAGAGTGGAATTAGAGACTGAACGGGTAATCTTCTATTCATTAAATACGTATGAATCTATTAGTGATTTTCTTGTCAATCTTACGCCGTTAGCTGTAGGTATAATTTCAATATTAGGTATTTAGGTATTTAGCGGACCTAATTACAAGTAGAAGAGCTCAACTAAGTTGCCTGTCTAACAAGTAGTAAATAATTGCCTACCGCACAGAAATCAGCTCCATTAGCACTCTCAAAACTTAGTAAGGTGTTAGATGTGGCTTTTGGAGAAGTTTTCTCACTAATAGGGGTCCTAATGAGGATTGCAGATAGACATATAACAAGCTATATTATCCTGCAGTTAGGTAAAAACAATTTTGAGATGGAGGCCAAAAGGAGGATCCAGCTAGGCTGGGCAGTATTTGGGAAACTACGCCGAGTCTTCTCGTCATCCATACCGCAATGCTTTAAAACGAAAGTTTTTCAATTAGTGCGTCCTACCCGTAATGACCTACGGAGCTGAGACGTGGACACTCACGGTAGGGCTGGTCCACCAGTTCAAAGTCGCTCAGCGAGCTATGGAAAGAGCTATGCTCGGAGTTTCTCTGCAGGATAGGATTCGTAACGAATACATCAGACAGAGAACCAAAGTTATCGACATAGCTCAGAGAATTAGCAAGCTGAAGTGGCAGTGGGCCGTCCATATCTCGCGAAGAACCGACAACCGCTGGGGTAACGTGTAGACCGCGTCTCGGCAAACATAATGTGGAACGCCCTCTGGCCAGGTGGGATGACGATCTGCGAAAGACTGCAGGCAGATGCTGGTTGCGGCAAGCTGAAGACAGGGCGCTATGGCGCTCATTAGGGGAGGCCTATGTCCAGCAGTGGACTAATATAGGTTGGTGATGATGATGATGATAAAACAATGTACAGTGAATGTATACTTTACACACAAACATAATTGCGAACATGCGTGAAAAATATTTCATTTAGTATGTATAATAAACACATTTAGTATGTATGTACAATATCACCAAATTAATGTAATTTTGAAATCAGCAATTGCTTTTGCACACTTTGGTTTGATATTGCAGTATAAAAAAGTGCAACAAAGCTTAAATAAATAAAATTTGTTTGACCCATATAACAATTTATAGTTAAATAGCTATGTTTGAGTCCCCTGGCCGCGGATTAGCGACATAACATTAAACAGAGTCGTGTTAATTATGCATTTGCGTGCAAATTTGCAAAATGGCCGACGGACGCGGCCTGCTCATCGTATTACCTAATTTATTACTAGTTTGCATTTGGGCCGCGCTACGGCATAATCCTAATCGCTGATAGCTTGAATAAAATAGTTGTTATACCGACCAATGATAGCAGCAACAGAGCACCAAACCAGAGCTGGGTTCGAATCCTGATGGACTGAGGCTGGCCACGTCAGATAGGACACAATAATGAAAGCAACAAATCCTGTCTGGTTATATTGCTATACTATCCTTATTGCTATACGGGCATCTGGCAGGTTTTAATGGGTGGAGGTCAGAGTGAGTCTAGCAAAAATTTTGAATTGGAAAATAGTTACTTATACCAAAATAGGTAAAAACTTTTTATACCACGACGACGGTGGCAAACAAGCATACGGCCCGCCTGATGGTAACCAGCTACCGTAGCCTATGGACGCCTGCAACTACATAGGAGTCACATGTGCGTTGCCGACCCTTTACAAAAAGGAGTATTCACTGTGTTGACGACTAAAGGACCAAGAGGGTCAACACACTGGGTCCTCTTCAAGCTAATAAAGTAAGTATATTAAAGTCGCATCAAGCTAATTTTGAATACCACACCCCTAAGCTAACTGTGCCTACTAAGTTAATACTTACCCATTTATTTCCAAAAAAAAAGTCAGATTTACCTATTGTCTGCCCTTTCTATTCCAAGTGCCCTTTACCTCACAATCTTTTGAGGTATTAGGTCGTCTGAAAGTCGTAACATGACTTATTTCACCTGATTTCACCTAAATGGGCTTGATGTTATTTGTTTTTTTGTTTATTTGTAAAAATAAATCTTACAGGCTTACAGTAGACACCAAAACGCTTGTAAAATAAAATACATCAGATAGTTAATAGTTACATATACAGTTAATGTTATATAAAGTTAATGTCCACTTGATGAAATAAATAATAAATTACAATATAGTACAAAATAATTGAATTAAATGAGATTTACATTAAAATTATTAGTTTGAATAAAATTAAAATCATATGTCCCAAAAAGTAATTTAAATTACAAAAAACAAAACATAATCAAATTCCGACGAGGCGGTTCGCAAAATATACAATTTTATTTTTTAAGTGTGACATGTCTTCGGCATATACATCAGCGTCCTGGATTTGTGAAAGAAACTGGTTTATCAGCGCGATGGCTCTGGCAGTAGGCGCATTACCAGCTCGTTTGGTTCGGTTTCTACCGGTCATTGAAGCCAACAGGTTACGTCTACATCGACACTCGCGCCCTACCGCGGTTATGTAGTTGTCAGGTACAAATAAGTTGAGCTTGCACAGAATATTAGGATTGTCTACTCTATGGCGCAAGACTAAGCAGTAATGATACAGAGTCGCTACTTTTCGGCGCAGTTCGAGCGTATTCAATCCAACCATCCCAGATACAAATAGTGATGGAAAGTGAGTTGGGTACATTGTTGGGTAGTATCCATAGTGCCGCTTGTATAGATACCGCGCAAACTTGCGTTGCACTCTCTCGATCATCAGCGCATATTTCCCTTCGTACGGATCCCACGCGACTGCATTGTACTCCAGCTTACTTCTGACATATGCGTTATACATATAATAATATGGCTATGTTTGTGTCCCTGAATTGTGCAGCAGTACGAATTATGAATCCTAGTGTTTTGTTAGCTTTCTTGCAAATACTTCTGATGTGATCACGCATGTCAAGTTTAGAGTCCAACATAAGACCCAGGTCTTGGATTGTGGTAACATGTTCAAGAAGAATGCCGGAGAGAAGATAGTTGGCTGTGATTGGAGATTTAGATCTTGTGAATGTTATTTATTGCTTTACATTTTTTGACATTTAGCTCCAGTTTGCTGGCTACACTCCAATGTGCCACAGCATCGACTACCCGCTGTAACGTTTCGCAATCCGAGGTACTATTTATCGGCAACATTAATTTAAGATCATCAGCGAATAGAAGAAACTGTGCTTCCACAATATTACTGCAAAGGTCGTCCACCATAATAAGAAACTGTGTTGGTCCTAAATTACTCCCCTGACTTACTCCTGAGCGTGTGAAGTAATCAACGTGTTTCTTAGTTACAGCCCTGCTATTTAACGGAGATGGGCAGGAAGGTTACACTCGTTATTTTTCGCGAGTATTTTTCTGAACTTGAAATGAAATTACGGTTTTACATCAGAGGACTAAAAATACCAGTAAATACATTTTCTGTGCTGGTTCCTCTTAAAATAACACACATTACAATAAACCAGTGGAGGAGTGAGGTGTTTGGACTCGATTTATGTCACAGAGTATATGCGGTGATTTCATTTTGGGGTAAATCTAGTTATAGTACGTAATTCCGATCATGTTAGCTAAAAGGAAAAGCAGAAAAATCCACTACCTCATGCGAGACTCGAACTCGCGTCCCCCTAAGGCGCATAAAGGATATATAGTCGAGAAATTCGCAGCCATCAGGTAAGTCTCAGTTGGTCAGAGCGATGGGCATGTATCCCAGAGTCTCGCCTGAGGCAGTGGATTTTTCTACTTTTCTTTTATTTTTAAACATTGTGGTATCGTTACCAGACGTTCTGCTTAAATAATACAAAATTAATGTTAGCTTAAGTTTTAACTATAAAATTCCCACGAGACTGAATTGGTGAAAATTTGGCCGCGAGTGAATTGCTCTAACTAATTATCATCGTAAATTGATCGAAACATGTGGAGTTAAAATGGACTTAATTTATGTGAAGAGGATACAAATATTTTTAATACAGCTAAAGTTGAACGGGTTCATATACCCTTAAATGTACCTACAAACAATAGATTAATTCAGTTTTAAATTAAATCTAATTAAAAATTACTGAAGAACAAATCAAATTATTTTAATAAACATTTTGATGTTTCTTTATGATTACCTTAGATGATTGGCTAAAATCCTCCTTAGCATATACATATATTGCATATACACGGGAAAATTCGACCGGTGCTGCTGTGACCCGGGTGGCCAAGTGGTTCAAGGCGTCTGCCGCGAATGCAGAAGACGCTGGTTCGATCCCAGCCCTGGGCACCGGAGGTCTAGGTCACTTTTTCCTTTGTATACGTATGACATCTATATAAGTTTATAATTGAAAATGCTTCAAAACAACGCGGCCGTGATATTCGCACTACCTACGGATAAAATAAAGAATGAATAGGTTCCTTCTTTCCCTCAAGGATCAATAAACCAATAAGTTCGGCTGATAAGACTATTATCGTATATTGAATAAGCTCAAATCAAACAGTAAAATTGTTACTAGGCAGGAAAATCAGATATTGGATCAAGTGTGCTATTCTGATCGCACGAAGTACGCATGTTGAATCACAATTCATATTTATTGACAAAAAAATAACTACTAAATCTAAACAAATTGTTATTTTAACAATTGATAAAACTAAAAACCGTTTGACACTCGACTTTTTTGATGTCTATTTAATACGAATGTTTTCACAAAGGTGGTTTCAATATGCCAAAATATCAGATTCAATATCAAAATAAAATCAAACCAATAACCACACAGATTGTGTATCCCGTTCTTTAGTACATATCGGTGCCAATAACATTAAATTCTTGGAATAGGCCTCCTAGTCAGCAATACAAAGTCAATATGTAACCAAGATGGCGGCCGAGGTATTTGGCAGCAGACTTGCCGACTCAACGATTCTGTTTTATTTACCTACTGCTTTTATAGCGTGTAATAATGAATCTGAATTATAGGTATAGTTGGAATTTTATGCTTAATTTTATATCAAATATTTTGAATAGCCAATTCTGTTTCCTACTGCTGGCCGCCAGGCAAAGGCCTCCCCTGTTTAACGGCCCCCGTAACGACTTTTAATATTTATAATTTTAAACAAAAAAATACCGACTTCACTTAGCCTCCACCTTTCCAAAAGCAAATGCTCGAGCTGCTGTAACAAATACTCAAATCACTATTGGTGTGCCTATGATAGTTGAATAGTTCCCTCGATTTCTCCAGGATCCCATCATCAGATCCTGACCTGGTTACAATGGGACCAACTGTGAAGTATACTCTTTCAAACAAAAAAATAATTTTCCAAATCGGTCCAGCTGTCTTCGAATAATCGGTGAACATGCATAAAAAAAAAAACAAAAACAAAGATCCCGACGAATTGATAGCCTCCTCCTTCGAAATCTTCGAAATTAAAGTCGGTTGAAAATACCTCGCGTAAAGTGAGTAGAATTGGAAATACTCTTATAAATAGTTTACCGCCATCTATACATATAATAAAGCTGAAGAGGGTCGAAAGTCTGTACATGGAAGATAATCGAAAAAAAGTTGGCTGGGGATACTTAGAATCGATAACAGAACACGTTCCAACAATTTTTAGAATTTTTGTCTGTTTATCTGTTTGTCGGATTATCTGTTTATCTGTTTATCTGTTTCTCTGTTTATTTTACCGCGCATCACGTGAAAACGGCTGAACGGATTTCGATGAAATTTTGTATAGAGATAGTTTGAGTCCCGGAAAAGGATAATATATAGTTTTAATCCCGAAAATCAACCCTGGTGGGGGTGAAAATGGGGTTGAAAGTTTGTATGGAGAATTTTTTACCGCTGAAACGATTTAGATAGAAATGAGTATGGAGATAATTTGAGTCTCGAGAAATGTCATAGGATAGTTTTCAAACCCTTGTGGGGGTGAAAAGGGGGTTGGAAGTTGGTATGAGGATTTTTTTACCGCTGAACAGATTTAGATGAAAATTGGTATAGAGATAGTATGGGTCTCGAGAAAGGACAAAGGATAGTTTCATCTTGAAAAAAGCCCCCCCCCCCCTTACTTTAGAACCGTAGGTCCAAAAAATTTAAAAAAAATAATGGAAGCGAAGCCTGAAAGGTACTTTCAATAAAAACTATCTATCTATACATCTATCACGTGAAAACGGCTGAACGGATTTTGATGAAATTTTGTGTAGAGATAGTTTGAGTCTGGAGGGGGTGAAAAGGGGGTTAAAAGTTTTAATAGAAATTAGTATGCAGATAATTTGAGTCTCGAGAAACGACAGAATAGTTTTCATCCCGAAAATAAACCCTTTTACCCCGAAAAGGGGGTTGGAAGTTGGTATGACGATTTTTTAACCGCTGAACTGATAAAGATGAAATTTCGTATAGTATGGGTCTCAAGAAAGGACAAATGATAGTTTTCACTCCGAAAATCAACCCTAAAGGGGTGAAAAGATAGTTGGAAATTTGTATAGGGAATTATTAACCGCAGAATCGATTTAGATAAAATTTGGTATGGAGATAATCAATTAAAAAAGGAAATAAAATAGTTTTATCTCGGAAATTATCCTTTAAACGGATACAAAAGTGGTGAAAGTTTACATGGGGAAGAAACAACCAATAACCGCTGTCCGTATTTAGATGAAATTTGGTATTTAAATAATTTGTAATTTTTTGGTCAAGGTGTTCATATTTATAACATGTTACCCGTCGATGCTTTAAATTTACATTTACCCGCTCTTAAGAAATATTTGAAAATGTCATGAATGTCAAAGGGTTATTGCAGGTTCGAGTATTATATATGACGGACAAAGATGCATGGCCCAAACCAAAAAACTACTACAACATTTATAGGACACCGTTTGGGTAAGAAAACATATCAAACGTTTTGTGAAGCAGTCAGATTAGGATTTATTTTTCTTTATAATTAAACAATAGGTATATTATCTGTCTCTCAAGCTGTTTTGATATGTCTTCTTGAAGAACTACGCATTATTTTGTATCTTTAAGATCTAATAATGTATTACTGTTTTGAAAAAAATAAGTCCCGTCGAGTATCTTTTCGGTCATCATAATACTTCTTGGGCCAGAGGTGTAGAGTTAGAACCGGTGGTAGTTTTGGAACGAAGTTCCTTATTGGACGGTTCGCGGATGGGGGGCTAGGTGAAAAAAAGTCACGTGACCGTCACGAAAAAGCGTCACGTCACGAAAACGCGACACCCATACGATTGAGAAACATGTAAAATGGAATGAAATAAAAAATATATAAAATAGAATTAAGTGAAGTGAAGTGAAGTGTAGTGAAAGTGAGAAGTGACAAAGTGATAAAAGTGAAAAAAGTCGAGAACCTAAAAGTAAAAAATGTCAAAAATGTCAATAATGTCAAAAATGCTAAAATTTCTAAATTTGAAAAATTTCATAAATTTCATAAATCTCAAATTTCAAAAATTTGTAAAATTTGAAAAATTTCAAAATTTCAAAAATTTCAAGAATTTCAAGAATTACAAAAATTTCAAAAAAATACAAAAAAAAAACCCCAAAATTAACGAAAAAGTCAAAAATGTAATAAAAGTAAATAACATAATAATTATTTTACATGTTTTTTTAAAATGGGGCATTCCACTCATACAATAGTATGTTATTCAATCAAAAAGCGATCGAGCCCCGGTAAGGCGTATCGATGCGAGGTTCAAATCCTGCTGGGTTGATTATTTTTTCAATGTTTTCAGTGTTTGTATTTGATTGAATAACATACTATTGTATGAGTGGAATGCCCCACTTTAAAAAAACATGTAAAATAATTATGAGTTGATAGCAGCGCCATCTATTATTTCCGTTGTGACACTGGTAAAAGGGTCGGCGGGAAGGGTATCTAACTCTAGTAGTTAGCACCTAGATGTCGCTTACGGCTGCTATAAAGTCGATGTAAAAATAAATGCAAAAAGATGATTGAAGGCATTGAGAATTTCGTCAACTCAGTAACTGAACCCATAACTTAATTGGTAAAGCGATCGAGCCCCGGTAAGGCGTATCGATGCGAGGTTCAAATCCTGCTGGGTTGATTATTTTTTCAATGTTTTCAGTGTTTGTATTTGATTGAATAACATAAATAACATAACTTCGTTCCAACAGAGTGTGCGACGACACTCACGTATTTTATTTTTCTCTGACGTTCATTAGGCACTGGTCCCACCGCGGGCGAGTAACTATGAGAAACGAACAAAAGATAATCGTTCCCGTGTAAATAAAAGAGAGAGATGTATATTTATAGTTCATCGCAGTGTGAACAGCCAGCTATGAACTATAAATATATATCTCTCTCTTTTATTTACACGGAAGCGATTATCTTTTGTTCGTTTCTTGGGCTAGAAAATAGCCGATAGCTCATAGCTTACTCGCTCGCGGTGGGACCAGTGCCTTAGTGCATTGTAATGTGCTTACCTTGAAGTTTGTAATTACCACAATTATTGCAACCAGTAACGTAACATCAGTGTATGAAAATTCAATACCTACGGTAACGTAATCAAAATCCGCACATAATTAGGCCTTATTACGTAACAGTTACATAAACTACTATTTATCTCATTTTAGGGTTCCGTAGTCAACTAGGCACCCTTATAGTTTCGCCATGTCCGTCCGTCTGTCCACGGTCTAGCTCAGTTACTGTTCGCACTAGAAAGCTGAAATTTGGTGAGGCCTGATAAGAACTTTCAATAAAAACTATATTGAATAAAATCGGTTCAGCCGTTTTTGAATTATCAGTCAAAATCGCATAGTGAAAGGATGTGCCGGATAGTAAACTGACGTAAGCGCCGCCAAATATCCCTTAATAAACTACCGTTTGAACGGATGTTTCGTAACAGGGCGGCATTTACGAAACTACACTGAGCATCGCCCGACATGCTATTGGCAGGTTGTTTTTGCATTGTTATCCCAGAAATCACCCCTTAAGGATTACTAATTCCTCAAATAGACAAAAAAACATTTCTGCATTTGTGACACCCCCCCCCCCCCCCCCCCATTTCAACCGCGCCTGTTCTTACCTTTCATGCTTAGACTGATTTAACGGGAGGATCGATCTGGATGATATTTGCCGTGGACATGAACGTATAAATACAAAAGTGGTCCTGTATCGTCCGTTCGTCCGATATACACCTACTATTGTATGTCGTTTAAATCATGCCAATAAAAATTAATAGGATAAATCCATCTGTCAACTTTACTTCAAGTTCCGCCTCCAGGGTAGCGGGAGAGAAATTAGGGGTGAATTAGCCGCTTACTGACACAGACCGAATTCCACGCGGGCGGAGCCGCGGGCACAGCTAGTAGAAAATAATTATCTAGCTTTAAAATGAAAAGCTATTTCAATATTTTTTAAGTTTTTTAGCCCTCCATGCATGAACGACATTTTTTGGACATGAAACGAAATTCCTTAATTAGGTGAAACGAGGGTTTGAATTTAAAGTACGTACGGGAGTACCAAACGAGAGGTGGGCGCGGTTTGGCAGTTTCAAGACTCCTGCACGGGCGAAACCGCAGGCAGAAGCTTGTATATAATATGTACTTATATTGTAACCATGGCACGTGTACTAGAATTTCCCAAATAACTCGACAACCGACAAGCTAAGTAACAGTTACGATTGGATAACCACTGAAGCTTGATATTTTCATGGAAACGAACAATTTTCCTTGTTCCAATTATGTTTAATATTGTATTAAAATTTTATTTGGACAATGTAATGATTTTATTCCATAAAGATATTAATAATTCCATCACAATCCCGTCGATTTCTGCATAAATGTACCTAGAATGGCACATTATCTTTGGTGTTCAGAGTAGATTCGTCATACCCATAGACATATAAAATAAGAAGACGCGGTGCCGTGAAGACCATAATGAAGACAAAATTTTGATTCATGATAAGCCGATTGCCTCATGTTTACGCGCGAGACGCACACCTATACAACTCGTGGACGAGCGGTGATTGGTTCAAACGTCAAAACTGAGTGCGTGTGTACGAGACCGCGTCTTATTATGGAATCACAGTTCTATCTTCGTGGGACCACGTCTTCCTATTTTATATGTCTATGGTCATACCCGCCTTAGCTTACCGCCCATAATCCGAAGTAGTGTAAGTCTACTTAGCCAACGTGCAGTGGACGAACGCCCTAATGTCTTAACTTAGTTCTAACCGGACGCGAACGTATTATTTGTCGACCGTAGATGTCTTGGGGGAGTCGGGGAAAAAGGACCACTGGGTAAGAGGGATCCATCTTTAAAATATGAATTGAAAGCGAGATTGAATACTTGGAAGTAAGACTTAGTGATACTTAAAATTATATTCATCTTCAATCGACAGTTATAACTAAATTATTCCGACTTCTAAGTATGTACCTTTCATGTGGCAAGTTTTTCTTCCATTCTTGTTAAAACTTACACCCTTACCTGAAAAAATATAAATACAATTAATTAATGGAACGAAAAAAAGTAAAAAAGAATTTTCCCCTCTCCCCGCCACGTTCTCATATTAATAAATAATACACAGTCGTGGTATTTCAAAAAAGTTATCTAAAAACATGAAATTATATAATTTATAACTATTTCTCTATGGGTACAGTGCAAGAATATTTTACACAAAAATGACTGTTGATTGAACTATTTTTACGCGCTACGTTGTGTAACATATTGTTGCTTTCGAGAGTAATGGAATAAAAAAAAATCTAATAAGAAAAACGGAAAGTCTACAAAACGTTAAACCGGATAATAAAACGATATATTAATTAAGAATACATACAAAATGTTGTTTTCTTCTAAGTAAAATTTAAAGTTCCAAATAGAGCTACGTAATTCCAGTAAAAAAGTCACATAAGCATCCAAGGCCGCGACACCCGTATTTCCGCTACTGAATTATTTATCCCCTTAAAGCACTAGCCGTGTCGCCTCGTCCCCCGCGACACCTCGCCTCGCTCGGCCCTCCAGGCCCGCTCATTATACTAGACATGTCGGGCTGAATTTTAACACCAAATAAATGGTGATAGATCTGTTTGGGACAAACAAGCTCTTTTATTTTACGGGATGTGTGGAGAAAACATTCAATGTGTGGAGAAAACATTCAATACACTTGAGATACAGAAGAAGTTTAGACAACTAGAATGTTGATGGATTTAAGATAAACTATCGTAGCGACCCGATACCTCTTTGAACGAATTAAAATACTTAAACCTGACGACGTTTGACCTAGCCATATACTAAGCAACGCTTGCACTGTACCATCGCCCACACTGTTAACTGCCTATCGGTGGACCTTATGCCTATTGTAATAAGGTCCACCGATGTTCAGTTAAGAGTGTTGCTATTTGTACGGTCAGCTGCAATAGTATCTTACTCAACGAAACCCGCATAAATATGTGACACGCTTTTATGGCCCTGCAACAGAGATGTGACTTATTTGAAATACTTGTATTTAAAATGCAAATACAAAATGCAAAATACCTATTTCCTATTTTGTATTTAAATACCTTTTTAACAAAAGCATTTTGTATTTTATTTGAAATACTCTTTGGGACCCATTTTCGATTTTGAAAATACAAAATACTTTTTTTTTGTAATTTAATATAATGTTGGTAGAAAGGGTAGGTTTAACAGGTTATAGTTATACACAACAGGCTATATTGCACCTACGTGGGTGATTGGTAAGACAGGACATCTCGTCATTTTGTAACTAAAGCTTGTCCCAGTAAAAAATGTCTTTAGTTTACGCAGCGTTGGTATATCAGGTTTCAATGAAAATGGTTGTAACTGGCTGGTTATATGTTAAATGCATCTCGGTTCTTTATTATATTAGAAAAAAATCTGTCACAGTCACATTTTCAAAGATCGAGCGTCTCCACAAAAAAAACTTCATGAAAAAATATTGTACAAATATGTCCAATATTAAGGCATTTTCACGAAAATTTTGGCAATGGAGCTAAACACGTCTGTTAGAACTGTGTAAAGGGTCCTAAAACAATTCAGAGAGACTGGCGGTATTCGACGGCGTCCTGGAAGTGGTCGGAAGACCGGGTTTGTTAAGAAAAATATTGAGAAGAGTATCATAGCTGCTTTGCTGAAAAAACCTACATCATCTGTAACAGATTTAGCTAAAAAGTTTAAAACGTCTAAATCCACTGTGCAACGAGTAAAGAAAAATAATTCTATAAAGACTTTCAAACAAACTAAAGTGCCTAATAGAAATTCGAAACAAGAAACTGACGCTAAAACGAGATCAAGAAAACTGTATTCAAAATTAACGACAAAAAAATACTGTATTGTGATGGACGACGAAACATAATAGCAAGCTTGATTTTAAATCACTGCCGGGATATCATTTTTATTCGGGGACCGATAGAAAAACTATCAATGACGAGTACAATGTCATAAAAACGGATAAATTTGCGAAGAAGGTTCTTGTGTGGCAAGCGATCTGTTCTTGCGGCAAACGCAGCACTCCATACTTTGCTAAAGGAACTATGAAAGGCGATATATACCTTAAAAAGTGCATGGAAAAGCGATTATTGCCGTTTTTTAAGCGACACAAGAAGCCAGTTCTGGTTTGGCCTGATCTGGCCACGTGCCACTATTTTAAAAATGTGATTTTTTTTTTTTTTTTTTTTTTATTACCAAAAAGATATTTTAATCAATACAATACTTTATAGTGTCGCCAAACTGTGTAACAGTTTGTTGGCGAAAAAGAGCACTCATAATCATTCTCTTATACTTAACTATATATGTTATGAGTTAGTAACAAACTACTTAAGTACTTATACAAAACTAATTTAAGTTTCTTTAACATGAACACACATGATCATTTAAAGAATATAATGTAAACAAGATGTTCTGAATAGGCGAGTGAATTTAGACTTTACACTTGTAATATGAGTTAAATTCTTCTGTAAATGATAATGACTACTTTACGGTATTTAACTATCACATGTTTGAACTACCCTTATAAGTTTTTAACTTACATTGTTTTCTTTTAAAAACATATTTATTAAACACTCCTTTATTTTAACCTTGAACACGTTTAACGTCTTGCATTCCTGTTCCGAGATTATTTTATTGTAAATGCGAGGGATTATGTACCTTCTCGTCCTTTCCCCATAATAGTTAACAGCTGACGGTTCTATATAAGTTTTACGAGAGGCCAGTCTGAAATTACGATTATAAGTTTTAGGTATTTTAAACACGGGACATTTGTACTGATCTATAGCTAGTAGGTATTTAAACTTAGCATGCACGGGTAATATATTACATTTTTAGGGTTCCGTAGTCAACTAGGAACCCTTATAGTTTCGCCATGTCTGCCCGTCCGTCCGTCCGTCCGTCCGTCCGCGGATAATCTCAGTGACCGTTAGCACTAGAAAGCTGAAATTTGGTACTAATATGTATATCAATCACGCCGACAAAGTGGTAAAATAAAAAGTGGAATTTTTTTTTTTATTAGGGTACCTCCCCTATACGTAAAGTGGGGAGTGATTTTTTTTTTCATTTCAACCCTAACGTGTGATATATTGTTGGATAGGTATTTAAAAATGAATAGGGGTTTACTAGAATCATTTTTCGATAATGTAAATATTTTCGGAAATAATCGCTCCAGAAGTAAAAAAATATGCGTCCCCCCCCCTCTAACTTTTGAACCATAAGTTTTAAAAATATGAAAAAAATCTCAAAAGTAGAACTTCATAAAAACTTTCTAGGAAAATTATTTTGAACTTGATAGGATGAATAGTTTTTGAAAAAAAAATTCAAAATAATTTCTGTACTAAGTTTGTAATTTAACCGTATAAGCAGGTGTTTATTGTAACTGTAATTTGTACAAAATTACAATGAAATGACGTGCTTTCAAATAAAGTAAAAACGGTGAAAATCGGTTCACGCAATAAAGAATTATTCCATAAAAATCATCTTCCGTACTTTAAGCTCGCGCGCAATAGTTTACTTAATTTGCCGATATATGTCGCTGTACGTGGAACTCTCATATCATATCCTACATGGCGGTGTTATTAACTCTAAAGTGGGGACACTTACTGTGACGGACGGAAAACTACGGAACCCTACACTGAGCGTGGCCCGACACGCTCTTGGCCGGTTTTTTAAACAATACATGATAATTTCTGTTACATTCTTGCTTAGTTTTCTTATCTACTAATATTTTTACCAATCTTAATTGCAAATTGTAAATCCTATTTAGGTATGTTTTAAAAGTGCGGCCATATGCAATAAGTCCATACCCTAATATCGAGTCTGCTAATGAGTGGTATAAAATGTGCAAAATAGGTCTATTAATGACACGTTTTAAGTTTTTAAGCTTACTTAAAATGGCTCTGAGCTTATTGCACACTCCATTGACATGAGATTTCCAATTGAAATTACAGTCTATTGTCATTCCTAGGTACTTATAGCTACTTACGAATTCCAACAGATTGCATTTACATAGCGATGGTCCATTATGTAGGCATTCGTATGTGTGCCCGACGATTTCAACACTTTTTACTGGCGCTCTCATCCGGGGAGATTTTATAAACATACACTTAGTTTTAGACACATTAAGAATAATGCCATTGTCGTGCGCCCACTTTAGAACATTATTTAGGTCAGATTGTAGTTTACGTTGTATAACGTCCGCGTCCCTATCGGCGCACACCAGGCACGTGTCGTCCGCGTACATGTACGTGGAACAGTGGTTCACCACGTTACTAATACTGTTCACGTGCATGGTGTATCCGACAGGTCCGTACACAGAACCCGTTGGTACTCCGTAAACAATATTTTCTTCTTCACCTATCTCCCCGTTTATCATAGTACGCAATGTTCTGTTCTCCAGGTAGCTACGGAACCATTGATTCATTAGACCACGGATACTACACTCCTGCATTGCATTGAGTAGCATTTCATGGTCCAATGTATCAAAAGCTTTTTTGAAATCTAGAAAGAGTACTACCACATACATTCGACTATTCAATTTATCATTAATATCATCGGCAAACTGCATTAGAGCGGTCGATGTGCTTTTACCTCTCCTAAAACCGTGTTGTACAGGGGAAATAATGTTATGCATATCCAAGAATGACTGAATTCTTTTAATTATGACCTTTTCGACTATTTTATTAATTACAGATAATATGGCTATAGGTCTGTAGTTTGAATACTCCATGTGGTTTCCTTGTTTGTATATGGGACGTATAATCGACTTTTTTAATGTATCCGGGTATACTCCCTTTTTAACGCACATATTAACAAACTTCGCCAACAGTGGGCTAATTTCTTTTTTTACATATTTAATGTCCTGTACCCTAATTCCATCAATACCTGGCGCCTTTCGCAAATTTAACTTATCTATGGTTTTTTCTATTTCCTCGACTGAAACTTTTTGAAACCTCAAAGTGACTGGGCTCTCTGTTACATATTCTGTACGATTTAAAAATTTATGATAACAGTTATGTTTAATTAAATTGATTTCCTGTGTAAACATTTTAGCGAAGTTTGTGCATAATGTTATTTGTATTATCAGTTTTCCCTAGGTACTTCATAATTACGCTATCCAAGTTTTCCTTTGCGTTTCCTAGCCAGCCATTTATTGTTAACCATATCTTCCTATAATCACCCTTACATTCAAAGATTTCATTTTTCCTATATTTATTCCTAGCTGCATTAATTAATTTATTAGTTAGATTTCTATGCCTAGTGTACTCCAACCTTAAGCACGCACTTCTCGGACACGCTTTCCATTTTCTAAACAACTCATCCCTACGATTTATCATTGTTTTTAGCCTATTATTAATCCATGGTTGAGTTTCACGTGCCTTTTGCGTGACAGTGATTTTACACGAATTGTATATTTTGTTAAACACATTATACATTTTGTCGTACAATAAAACCGGACAGTCCGTTGTAAGTAAATCCTGCCAGTCTATTTTATCTAACTCAGTCTTTACCGCCTTATTATTTAACACACTGACTTTATTGTTTTGAATTGCCATACCGCACACAGAACTGCACCTGTTATCAGTAAGATTCAATCCCACCATGTAGTGATCCGATATCTTACAGGTGAACATGTGTGCCGCAGCGCGCTCCCGGCTGCGTACCCACACATGGTCGATGCATGACTCGGTTAACACCCCGGCAACTACCTCTTCTCTCGTACACTCGCTAATAGCGCACTGCAGGCCTTGACTACACAGGGTGTTTTTGTAACTCTCGACGATAGCACTGTTATCCAGTATGTTTATGTTCGTGTCTCCAATAACTACGATGTCTTGAGCGTCCGGTATTTGTTTCAGTAGTGTATTAAGCTCTTCTATAAACGATACCTTATTCGTATTTGGTGGTCTGTAAATAGCCACTACGTGGACTTTAAAGGCTTTATTGGTACTATGCTGACTTGGTTTTTTGACTTGACAGTATAGTATCTCCATTGCGCTTGTTTTTACGCTGACTATTTCTGGGCATAATCTGGGTTTGACATACACAAGCAATCCTCCTCCTTTTCTTTTTTCCCGTGTACATGCAAACATTTCGTATCCTTCTACCGAAAACAAAGGCAGTTCGTACTGATTTATGTTAATTTCGCTTAATATTACTATGTCTAACATGTACTCAACTTCTTTTAATAATACAAGTACCTGGCTAAAATTTTTCTTCAAAGACCTAATGTTTAAATAAATTATTTTTATTTCGTGTTTTGCATCATAAATATATTTAATCTATTTCTCCACTTGGGTAAATTTCTCATATTCTATATTATGAACGATACTGGCTGTGGGGTCATTGAATTTTATAGAATAAAGTGAATACCGCGTAGCGTGTACGCGCGCTTATCGGAATGCGCTGACGCTGTTATCCGCTAAGTCTATTGATATCGGCCTCAGAGCGAATATTTATTATTTTAGCATCATCGGCTTTTCTAACTAATATTCTCATATTCTGCACCCAGATGTACTTGTATTTTTCTTTTAATTGTGTCTTAGCGGTCCAAAACAATTGTCTCATGTGTTTGGGAAGGCACTCATTAATGTATATACGGTTGTAATTTCCATTTCTTAGAATCTCCTCGTTAGTTATTTGGGTTTTTCTTTTTGAGATCCATTCATCCCTGGCTGCTTTGCTGCGCAGCGTAACTACAACCGGTCTCTGCTTGCCTGCATCCTTCTTTTCTCTCCCTACCCTCTTCACGTTTTCAATGTGATCAGGGTTCAGATTTAGCTTATTGGCGATGTTTTTGACCACTTCAATTGGTATTTCATTTTGAATTTCGTCTGCACCAATTATCTCTATGTTCTTCTCGATTTCCTTCAGCTCCAGCTGTGCCACCCTCTCTTCTAGCGCTTCATTTACCTTCTGCAAATATACATTTTTATTTTCCAGTGCACTAATTTTCTTTTCCGCATTTTCTTTGAACGTTAGCAGCCCCTGGTATTGTTCGGCATAAAAATCCACAGTATTCTTTAGATCTTGAATCTGCTCCCTCAAGTCGTATAATATTTGGAGTTTGTTGTTTACTTCTGACAGAACTGTCTCACCACTAGTTTTACTCACGTCTTGTATGTCTATTTTCGGTGACTGTACTTTTGTGGCCTCCTGCTTTTGAAAGCACCCGTCACACAGTTCCTCTTTTTGCTTGAATTGTTTCATATTTACACATTTTTTATGCTAGACGCCTTCACAGGAGCCCTTACACCTAATCACATCTCCCTTCTCAAGTGACAAGAAGAGTTTGCATTGTTTACACTGCACCATTGTTGCCACACAGCGATCCGCGATCCGAGTAATATTTTATAACTAACAGAACATACACATGCACACGTCCGTACGCAGAGTGCGCGCGCGCCAGACTGCAAAAAAAAATGGTACAAAGCCAATAATGTCGAATTTGTGGAAAAATACCAAAATCCTCCTAACTGTCCTGAATTACGACCTATAGAAAAATATTCGGCTCGTATGAAGCAGAAGCTCTTAAAACATAAAACTAACGCCACATCATTTGAAAACTTCAAGCGAAAATGGAATGCAGCTTCAAAACTAATCACAGACACTGATGTAAAAAACCTGATGGCAGGTATCAAAAGAAAATTACGAAGTTTCTGGATGAATAAACAATAGAACAAAAACATAACAAAATTACGTTTTGTTTACTACATTTATAATAAACTGTTGTCAAAAATTTGGTAACTTTTTATTGCTTACATTATTTCATACTAACTAATAAACGACATTTTTTTCTGGGACAAGCTTTAGTCGTCTGTTTTGAAATGGAGAGTTAAGATAAGTATGGAAATCATTATCCTCTTAGCGTTTGTCCCGGCTTTGCGAACTAATCACATGAATTGGCATAGCCACTAGTTTTTACAAAAGCAACTACCATCTGACCTTCCAACCCAGAGAAGAAACTACGCCTTATTGGGATTAGTTCCGGTTTCCGCGGGATGTTTTCCTTAACCGAAAAGCGACTGATAAATATCAACCGATAATTCTTACATAAGTTCCGAAAATCTCACTGGTACAAAGACGGGAGTTGATCCCGAGACCTCCAGATTGAAAGTCGGACGTCTTATCGCCAGGATACCAGCGCTTATAAGAATGGAAATTGTATTAAATACGAGCAATCCATTTTTGTACCGAATTTACATTGCATTGAAACTAAAAAAATTATACATACTTGGAAAGTAAATTCCCTGGAACGGAAATGAATAACATTTCGATCCATAAAGATAAATATAACTCACTATCAGAACATGAAAAAAAGACATTTAATTACATGTATCGAGTGCCGACCCTAAAAAATATTTTAACCATTTACCTACAAAATTTATCCCTAAACCCTTTTTATGACGTCACTTTATTTGGCAGGGGGAGGGTGGATGATTTTAGGGGGGGTAAAAATAATCAAAAATTGATGACGTGATTTATGAACAGCCCCTTATAGTGAATTACTTGGCTTTATAATGGTTTATATTATTGCTATTATACTGCATAAATGCTTAGTGTTGTTTAAAAGCATAATTATTCACGTGTAATGCTGTAAGCATAAATAAGGCATTTTTAAGGGTCACTGAGCTGCTATTGGACTAAGAGCTAGCCACGTCAGATATGACACAATAATGAGAGCAACAAAACCCGTCTGGTTAGATTGCTATACTATTCTTATTGCTAGATCCTGGCATCTGGCAGCTTTCAATGGGTGGAGGTCACAGTGACAGACTAGCAAAATGTTTTAATTGGAAAATAGTAATACCAAACTAGGTAAAAATTGCCGAAGTTGTCTCAGTTATAAAGGACAGGGCCTATATTTTAAGGGGCTCCCTGGCGCCAACGACCTTAGATCTGATTCCCTTAGTTTTCTAATGATTTATATAGCTTATCATATTATCAGTAACGGCTTTAAACAATATAGTATCCTATATTTACTTCAATATTCATTGTCTTCGAGATATTAGACATCAAAGTCGGGTTCGACTTTGATGTCAAATATCTCGAAGACAATCGGTTGGTTTAGGCTAAAAAAGTGGTTTTATGGTCATAAATTTTGTTTTAATTAGTTAAAAATTAAAATCTCTCTACAGTTTTTAGAGACATCAAAGCGGAACCCTAATATGTAGATTACGTATATGTAAGATTCTTTACACCATTCGAATATCGATAAAAGTGTTTTTTAGACCATATTTTAAAAATATCATAAAAAATAACGGCTCATTTATTTCAAGATCCGGCTCTACAGAATGGAGATAAAAGATTCAAAAACCGATAGTCGTTTGCCTTATAATTCTATCTATAGTGAATATGTTGGAATATCGACTCAAAACTGGTCAAAAATCGATAAAAAAAACGTTAGACCAAAAAATATTGTGTATTATTACCATACATCGGGGTTTTCGGTGCGGGAATGTTTGACATTAGCCAAAGAGTAGGCATTAACTTTAAAAACAGAATGTACTCTAGCACGTTTCTACCTAATGAATAATTGATCGAAAAAATCATAGGTATATAATATACAATTTATATGTAATAGCTGACTATTATGTATATATATTGTAGGTACATATACCTATGATTTTTTCAAGTATTTTTTTTATTAATTCATGTAATGACTGATCATTGTCAACCTCTTCAGTTAATCAAATAGTTCATAAATATCGGACGTCAAGATTAATATTTGACACTTATTATACCGTGTCTTGGTCTTAGGTAGATCTAGTTAATCAATTTCGGACATGCAATTGCATTTTTAAAATACTAAGTATATAATAGTCAATACAAACATGCCTCTAAGAAAAAAAGCTCGTATCATAGTGTGTAAGCTATTCACAGAGAGGTAGTTATTCATTAGGCATAATATGATATTTTCTCAGACTAACTCTCAACCTATCTGTTTATCTCTACTCTTTCTCAAATCGTTCCCGCACCGAAAACCCCGATGATTACGGAAACAAAAACAGTAGGCGACAAACTATGAACTATATTTTATTATACATCGTTTGGCACTACATTCTCCCAACATAAACTTTTGTATAATTTCTCTTAATATTGTATAGTATTTGTAGTTTCTCATAATATTGCATCAAACCCAGATCTCTAGGGTTTATTTTCTTGAAATGGTTTGCATTCTTTGACCTCCACCACTTTAAAGCTGCCAGATGTCCAGATCTAGAAATAAGCATAGTATACCAAACTGACTAGAAGGGTTTGGTTGCTCTCATTATTGTGTCATATCCGACGTGGCTAGCTCTCCGTCTATATAGACCAACGCCATTTTGTAAATAATTTATAACCTAAAAATAAAATCATGCGGACCTATTTATACAAGGAAAATACCTATATAATAATGAAATTACTTAATTTAAGACTGCTCAACCAACACTATTATGTTAATAATGCAAAACTCGTTCTATACGAGGATTACACAATTGTTTTGTTTATTTGACGCATATCTTTTTATAATATTTTATAGCAAAACCACAATAAATCAAAGGCGCCTGAAAATTTTCAATGAAACTTATATACACATTTACAGTAAACTACATTGCGCAGTAATATTTGAAGGATATAATAACGTAAAAGAGTCAAAAACTTTTATAAATTTTGTTAGGATGCAAACAAATATGACGTGTCACTCATTCAGTTTTTTGTACCGTCTTCGTCCATTTTATATTGCGAGACAAAGTAGTTAAATCACAACGTTCATTGTATTATAACATTTGTTCCGTCGGTGTTAGAGACGTTTTTGCATTGACGTAAGGTTCATTTTACTACACTCTTATGCTAGTATAATGCTTTTGTATTGCGATTGGCAAGTTAATCGAGAGTACTTATGCTTCTTTACTGCGATTAGCAAGTTTTTTGGCCGTATTAATGCTTCTTTATTGCAGTTGGCAACTTAATAGAGCGTACTAATGGTTCTTTAATGCGATTGGCACTTTCCATGACAACGATAATGCTAATAGCGCAGACATATTGCGCCTGTAATGCTATTAAATGACCTGTATAGGATCTCAAGCTGGGTAATTTGTGCCCATTTATTTAAGACCTATATCAGCACTATAAACGTTTATAATGCTACTATAAAACGAACTGAAAATGCTAAAAGCATACAGATATGCTGTAAGACGGCCGTTAAACTGCTTTGATGTGTTACTTGGGATGGCTTGCAGGCGATATTTCAAGTAAGTAAGTAGAACAAGCAGCAATGACTACTTTACTATAAACGTTACGGAGCCCCAGATAGTATGGAGATGAGCAATTTCACGCTTGAGTCGCCTTCAAAACGTCCCGCCCACTGCCGTTACTTTCAATTTAAAAATCTCTGCTAAAACCGCTTTGTCCTGAATAGAATTTAAAGAATACTTTTAAGAATTCTTTAACTCGATGAATGGTTATTGGAAGAATTTAAATTATTTATTAAACCTAGACAGGCTAGACAGGTAGACCTAGACCCGTAAATTTTTAAATACAGGAAGTGTTAATTAGACAATTAACACTTCCTGTATTTAAAAATTTACGGGTTAACTGACATCTACGTACGTAACGCGTACAGTCACCGGCAATACACTCGCGATCAAAAAAATCGACTCAAACTAATTTTTAATTTCATCGTTTAATATCTCAGGAACCAATCATGAGATCAAAAAAGCAACGGTACCATTTTAGAGCTAACAGTGTCAGCTTTCAATACGAGCATGATTTTCAGGCGAAAAATTTCAGTTCATGAAAAACAAGCTAGCATACCAAGGAGGTGTAAAATTTGGGTGCAAAAATGACCTTAACAACGAAAGAAAAAACATTTTCATGAACGAATAACAATTTATTTTTATCTTTAATACCTGGTGTTACCACCAAAAACCTTTTTCACACATGCCATGCGTCTCTTCATTGACCTTATCAGCTTCCTGATGGTATCCTGGGGGCATGCTTCCCACTCTTCGACCAAAGCTTCTTTCAGGGCCAAAATTGTCTCCGGAGCAGGATTGCGAGCTCGAACCTTGCGTTTCAGGTAATCCCATAAGTGCTCGATAGGATTTAAATCAGGACTCAGAGGTGGCCACTTCAGAGTCGGGATGCCAACTGCGTCAAGGTACTCCTTTGTGACGCGGGCGGTATGACAAGGGGCGTTGTCTTGCATGAAATGGAACCCCTCGTCAAAGAACCCGGCGTAGGGGACGACATGGTCTTGCAGGATGTCGGTGATGTACCTGTCTGCATTCAAACCACCGCCTCGACCCCCGCCATCAACAAAAACCAGCTCGGTCCGCCCCTCCATGGAAATCCCCGCCCACATCATGACGGAACCTCCACCGTAGGCGACTGTTTCAGCGAAGCAACACTGGGCGAACCTCTCTCCTGGTCTTCGGTACACCCGTCCTCTTCTGTCGCTGCCGTGGAGACACACTCTGCACTCGTCGCTGAAGAGTACGCGGCTCCATTGGTCGTAGGTCCAATTTTCGGAGGTCGCCACGAATTCCTTCCGAGCGTCCCGATGCCTCTGAGTCAGTTTGGGCCCAGTAGCAGGTCTTCTTGGGGTAAGGTTGGCTTCCTTGAGTCTCCGCCGAACTGTTGAGGTGCTAACAGGTACAACCCGGTTCCGCATCAGGTCTTGCTGGATGGCAACAGCGGTACGGTGGCGATTACGAAGACTGGAGGTGGCGATGAAGCGGTCATCCCTCTCCGATGTGCACCGCTGACGGCCAGATCCTTGTTTCCGTTTCAAGGTTCCAAACCGACAAAACCGACGATAAACTCTGGAGACAGCAGACTGGCTTAAATTCAGCTGCTCAGCAACAGAACGCTGCGAGAATCCTCGATTCACCAAGGTGACGACTTCGGTGGCTTCAGCTTCGGTGGTATCCATTTTTCGAAGGTGATTCCGGTGTAAGATTGCGAGGAGATGTGCACTGGTCAACTTCTGATAAGCGAATGATAAGAAATAACCGGTTACACCGGTTTTTATTGGTCTCAAGAGGGCACAACTCGTGCATATCATAACCATGTAAAATGCCATTTTGTACAAAAACTGCGATAACCTAAAAACTACGCAACTGAGATCGATGTCTTTTACTGTTTTTTGTAGCTGAATAAATTCGTAATAAAATTGCATTCAAAGTTTTATTAAAATATTTCCCGCTTTCCGGAAATACGACCAAAAGTAAAAAATGTTGCTTGAGTCGATTTTTTTGATCGCGAGTGTAGTATCTTCCTACACCCGCAAAAATATGTGATACGCTCTTATTTGTAGGGCCATAAGAGCGTGTCACATATTTTTGCGGCTTTCGTTAAGGAAGATACTATTACAGGTGATTGTACAGTCGCCATCAAATATATCGGAGCGACCAATGTACTCAAAAATATCTGAGACAATAACGTTGTTCACATATTTGTGATCGCCTTGGCCGCCCCGATATATTTTATGGCGACTGTATAAGCCTTATTGAACTTACTGTGAGACCAGGGGCCTGTTTCTCAAAAGCTTGTAATACAAGCGGATGTCACTTTTCGACATCTTTTGCTAGAAAGGGACTTCCGCTTGTATTACAATGACGTTAACGTCATATAAAATACTACGATTTTATTTTATTTTTTTAGTATAGTTATCGCCACCAGAGTTAAGGTGAATGAGAACACACACAGCCACATTATATATTATACACCGTGGGCCCATATAACTAGACAGATTTTAACAGTGTATTCCTGATCATATTTAGATACTAAAATGTCCTATAAACTTTTCTGGAATACGCCTAGTTTCAGAGTTAATTCCAATTTAAAAAAATACACTTTTTATTATAACTCATCACAAAACGCCTTTCTAATGGCGTTGTTGCCACTATTGGACATAGTTTACACGTCCTTATTGACAGATATCAAAGTGACAAGGAAAACTTTGCAGAAACTAAATTTTTACAAAAAAAAAATATACCAATTTGTTTTAGGCGATAATTTTACTCGTATTAATAACATTTGCTTTTCATGAGCAATAAACATTCAAAAAATGGAAAAAATATACGAAAAAAAAAATTTTTTTTTGGCGAAATTTACCTAGTCACATAATATTTTTTCCTTCTTTTGGTCTTAGAAATTCGTGGTTAAGATCTGTCGGGTTATTCCACCCCACGGTGTATACAAAAAAAACTTGAATGAATGGAACGAATGAGTGAATATAAATGTAATATAATAAACCCACACGTAGTACATAGGTAGTTATACTTCGTTTTTTTGAGATTAGAAATTGAGTAAACATAGAAACAGTAGTTGCCAACCTGTTCTAAATGTGCAATTTTAACACACTGTAAGCACACCAACAAACGATTAGTTAACATGATTAACAGTTCACATTTGTGAATAAAAAATAACAATTTGCAGACTACATAATCCAACAGAACAATAAAAAGACAATTTCGTTTTGATTATCACGTTACAGACACAAGAAAAATTAAAAACTGACCTGACAGTGACGCACGTACGTTCTAAAACGAAAACCTAACATCTAGTTTTTTACCAAACTTATTAATAAATTTTCGTAAATAAAAGTGCTTCTATACGTTATTTAATAGTGTTATTATATAATACTAAATAATAAAACAATTGTCTTAGTTGATGATAAAAGATTTGGTGGACTACGAGGTGGCTTTTCTTGTTGTATGCCACTTGGGTCTGCCTCTGATTGCTCCATAACCCTCCAACCAACCGCACAATAATAGAGCAAGCAAATACCTTTTACTTAAATAAGAATCACAATAAGCTTTAAACATTAAAAACTATCCAGTTATGACTGAGAGATACTATTGACAGATGACGTGAGAAAATATTTAAAAATCGAACCATCCGTTTAGAACCTCTTCTTCTCTAGGTATTTTATTGTGCAACATTCACAAGAACATTAGCAATGATAATTTACAAGTTACAAGCTTTGGCCATAGGTCGATTTGTGTAGGATTGTCGAATACCTAATATTTGTTTACCTATGTAAAAACATGCTGTATTCACCTCAATAATAATGAGGAACGGGCTTTGCGCGTAGGTTAACCAAATTATTTTATTCCTGCCCAAAAAAATAGACAACAAAAATAACATCGTTGTTTTTTCGCTTAAGTCGAGAATCTCAAGAATGTTAATAAGCGATCAGGGCCCGATTGTGCCCGAGAATAATAAATATGCCGTAATGAGTTCCCGCGGGACGGCAGGCTAATAGAATAAATCTAGGAATATCTTTTTAAGAGTGTACTACTATCTCATTTAGCAAAAACCGGCCAAGAGCGTGTCGGGCCACGCTCAGTGTAGGGTTCCGTAGTTTTCCGTCCGTCACAGTAAGTGTCCCCACTTAAGAGTTAAAATAACACCGCCATGTAGGATATGATATGAGCGTTCCACGTACAGCGACATCTATCGGTAAATTAAGTAAACTATTGCACGCGAGCTTAAAGTATGGAAGATGATTTTTATGGGATAATTCTTTATTGCGTGAACCGATTTTCACCGTTTTTACTTGATTTGAAAGCACGTCATTTCATTGTGATTTTGTAGAAATTACAGGTACAATAAACACCTGCTTATACGGTTAAATTACAAACTTAGTTCAGAAATTATTTTGTAATTTTTTTTTAAAAACTATTCAACCTATCAAGTTCACAATAATTTTCCTAGAAAGTTTTTATAAAGTTCTACTTTTGAGATGTTTTTCATATTTTTAAAACATAAGGTTCAATAGTTAGAGGGGGGGACACATTTTTTTTTACTTCTGGAGTGATTATTTCCGAAAATATTTACATTATCAAAAAATGATTTTAGTAAACCCGTATTCATTTTTAAATACCTATCAACCAACACGTTAGGGTTGAATTATAAAAAAAAACACTCCCCACTTTACGTATAGGGGAGGTACCCTAATAAAACATTTTTTTCCACTTTTTATTTTACCACTTTGTTGGCGTGATTGATATACATATTAGTACCAAATTTCAGCTTTCTAGTGATAACGGTCACTGAGATTATCCGCGGACGGACGGACGGACGGACGGGCAGACATGGCGAAACTATAAGGGTTCCTAGTTGACTACGGAACCCTAAAAAAGCGCTGGGGGCCTGGTGGTAAGACGTCTGATTTTCAATCCGAAGGTCACGGGTTCAAACCTCGGCTCGTACCACTGAGTTTTTCGGAACTTATGTACGACTATATCATTGACATTTACCAGTCGGTTTTCGGTGAAGGAAAACATCGTGAGGAAACCGGATCTAATCCCAACAAGGCCTAGTTTCCCCTCTGGATTGAAAAGTCATATGGCAGTCGCTTTCGTTAAAACTAGTGCATACGCCAATTCCTGGGATTAGATTGCCGAGCGGTCCCCAGGCTCAATAGAGCGAATAGCTGGGACAAACGCTAGGAGGAAGAGACTTTCTCATTTAGCAGCCAAAAGATTTAAACTTATGGAGTCGAATCTGCATGTAAGAATTTGAAACGCGAAATGCGGTTTTCGCATATTCAAGTCGCGATTGTCATCTCCTTCAGTAGATTTTCTCGAAAAGTTGCATTACTTTCAAGCGTAAACGCGTGGTAAAAAATGCATAAATTTATCCATCGGGTATAATATCTTTAATTTGAGCTCTGTTGTTATTATTTTACCCAAAAAAGTGACTTCAATATTCAACATTTATTTGCAATACACGTCCGTCTTCGGGACTTCGGGTCACAAAATTACATACCTAAAGATAGAGACACCCGCCATTCTAAAAAAGCTTTTTAACTTAATAAACGTTCCGCGAACCTTAACGAAATTGTAATAAAACCTGCCGAGTCCCAGCGCAGCGGTCGGTAGATCATAATTTCATTGCGGCCTCCAAATTGTCCAAATTGTGTACAAACAAACAAATCTCAACTTGGCTGGACAACTCCGACAGGTAACAAAGGTGTGGGGTTGAAATGGGGCTGGAGATAAGGGGCTGGGGATAACGAAAAGCTCTTTTGTAATTTTGGCTAACAATATTTGTACCCATAAAAAAACTTTTTCATCACACTATTTTTATTTATTTATTTATTTAATCTGTATTGCACAAAAAGAAACTTATCGTACAAAAGGCGAACTTAATGCCATGAGGCATTCTCTACCAGTCAACCTTAGGGTCAAGCAGAAAGACTAGGCGGTGCTTCTAACTATACAGAAAACAAATTATATGACAAAAGCATAAAACTTGAAAAATATGCGAAACTACATCCTTAATTCTTATACATAAACTACATAATTCTAATATACATAAAATACATACAACAATACATATATTATATACATACATACCTAAGTATAACCTGAAGTACAATCCTAAGTAGCTTCTTTATCAAGAATCTTGATAAAGAAGATACTTAGGATTTCTTTGATCCACCAGCAAAGAAATCACGCAAAGATTTGCCCATAAAGTGTGCCAATCACGGATTTATATGAATTGGATCTAATTCTTACAATTTTTCTCTAACCACCGAGCAAAACAGTCGTTTATAGAAGACTATTAAAAAGTAGTGAAAACAATCCGATCTATTACACCGTCGTTCGCGATATTTAATATTTAACGTGGGGTACCACGTTGCACAGTGTACAGTCGCCGGCATAGTATCTTACTACACGAAGGCCGCAAAAATATCTGACACGCGCTTATTTGTAGGGCCATAAGAGCGTGTCACATATTTTTGCGGCCTTCGTGTAGGAAGAGGAAGATACTATGCCGGTGCCTGTAAGTACATAGTGTACATACCTACTACTTTATATTACGATAACATAATACGTTGTTTAGTTTATTTTTAGGGTTCCGTAGCCAAATGGCATAACACGGAACCCTTATGAATTCGTCATGTCTGTCTGTATGTCACAGGCATTTTACTCGGAAACTATACGACGTATCTGAATAAAATTTACACATAAGGTGTATTTTGTATGCAGCTACTTAGTTACGTAGTTAAATTTGAACAAAAAAATATTTTTAGGGGGGCGCTTCATACAGGTAACTAAATAAAAAAATAAAAAATAACCAAATATCAACATGTGACACATCAATCGATAGGTCTTTCAAAATAACATTGAGGTTTCTTTGACTATTTTGTGATTAAGTGAATATTTTCTGAAATAATCGCTTCGAAAGTCAGAAAAGTTGTGTAGCCCCCCCCCCCCCCGTAACTTTTGAACCGTAAGTTCAAAAAATATGAAAAAATTTGAAGAGATGCGCCTTATCATATACTTTCTACGAAAATTGTTTTGAACATTATCGGTTCAGCCATTTTTGAGTTATCTCCAAAAAACTTCTTCCATAGGCATCAGATACGACCTTTTGGTATTAGTTTGGTTCTTATATATTCCATTGAAGGTACGGAACTCTCCTATGCGTGGTCCGACACGCACTTGGCCGGTTTTTTTATTATTTAAATTCGGTGACCAATAAATAATATTGTATTGTGATTTAAGATACCTACCAATCCAATATTACGAGCTGTCACTAAAACCTTTTCGAAGGATACGATAATACCCAGTTTTAACGGCCTCCTAGCCCAGTCGGTAGTGACCCTGCCTACGAAGCAGGAGGTCCCGGGTTCGAATCCTGGTCAGGGCATTTGTTTGTGTGTTCCTGAGTTATGGATGTTTTCTATGTATTTAAGTATTTATCCATATTTATCTATTATATATATCGTCGTCTAGTACCCATAACACAAGCCTTATTGAGCTTACTGTGGGCCTAGGTCGATTTGTGTACGATTGTCCTATAATATTTATTTATTTATTTATTTATACCCAAAGTACCCATATACAAAGGTAAAATCTCACTAAAGTATCTCCCGATCCCAATGTTTGAAGCCGCAAACGAAAATCAGAAGGCACGACCGATGTTGTACACCGTACCCACAAGGATTTACCTATATAAAAATGAACCTTACGTGTTGGTAATAACGACGATTTGTTAGTAAACTGTGTGGATGAGTGTACCCTCAAGGGTTAATTTCATAAAAGTGGACCCTCGTCACGGTTAGATACTTCGCAATACGAAAACGGCGTAACCTTTGTTTCTAGAAAGTTATAGAATCCTGAAGACCGTAAAGTAGCAGAAAATAGTTAAGCACCTATACATAATTCATCTTTACTTGTTATCATTTAAACAAACACACTTCTCATTTCTCAAAAACATTATCACAGTTTTCGCTGGGATTATCACTTAAAATGTTGTTATATATATGCTTAGAGAAGCTCCCAAAAATTTGAATTCAATCAAGTGGCCATTGAAAATAATCATTTGCAATTAAATTTTATTGAATAATAGTAGTTTATGTAACTGTTACGTAATAAGGGTCCTTAAAATAGGAGTGTGGTTTTATGAAACAAGCCGCAGGCGAGTTTCATAATAAGATCACACGAGTGTTTTAAGGCCTAATTACGTACAGTTGCATACACTGCTTTATCTACACTCATATTATATAAAGCCTGTACCGAAAAGTTTTTTTACAGAGTATATTTATGATATCAATCAAACTACAATGAACAGCAAGGATATTTAATTTTAGTTATATGATACATAATGTCTATTTACAATAAATATATACATTTTATGGTTTGAGGTTTTTGCGGCTGAACAAGCGGATTTTTTTCTTCAAGCCTGCCATTAAGTTTTGCACAGTGGTTTCAGTGACTTTGTTGGCGTGTTTTTTCCACTTCTTTTTAAAATCTGTCTCTGATGTTGCTGGATCACAGTTTTTACGCAACTCTGCTTTGACTAATGCCCAATACCGCTCGATGGGTCGTAGCTGGGGACAATTTGGGGGGTTCATATCTTTGGACATACATTGCACGTTGTTTGAAGCCAGACACTCTTGTGTGACTCGGGCATAATGTGCAGGAGCCAAATCGGGCCAAAACAACACATTCCCTTCATGCTGCCTTATAAATGGTAAAATCAAACCGTTTATACATTTCTGGGCATTTATGGTACCTTGCGTGATAAATGACCCAGTGCGTTTTCCACAGGAACATATTGCTTGCCAGATTAAATATTTTTCGCCAAATTTTTCCATAAAAATATATTTATTCTGATCGCTTATATTCGCCTTATTTTCGGTTGTAAAGAATTGGTCACCTGGCAAAGTTGTAAAATCTTTTTTCACATACGTCTCATCGTCCATAAGAACGCATATTCCGTCCAAGTTGCAGAGAAGCTTGTACAATTTTCGCGACCTTGAAACAGAACTATTGTATTGTTTTACCGATTGTTTTGGGGCTTTTACTTTTTTATAAGTCTTTAAATTTTGACGCACTTTGGCTCTCTGGACCATAGATGAACTAGTTTTCAATTTTTTTGCCACATCCCGCACTGATAAACTACATTTTTTCTTGTAAGTAGACACTATTTTCTTTTCTAATTTTTTATTTGAAGGACCCGTCGGGCGTCCACTTCGAGCTTTGTCTTGGATTCTATATTCTTTTACGTACCGATTAACAATATTTCGCACCGTCGCACGACTTACATTCACCATCTTTCCAATCGCTGCAAAAGTTGAATTAGGATATTCAAGGTATTTTCGCAAACAGTTTCTCTCCGTTTTATTTTTTCGTCCTGCATTTTAAATTAAAACAATACTTAACGTAAAATTATTATGCCAATCGATACATCAAGATGACACAAACTGAGGAATATAGTAAAAAAAAAATCGTTTACCAGCCAGTATTTTACTGGTATGCAGACTCTGTAAAAAAACTTTTCGGCGCGGGCTTTATATTAAATTAAATGTTCGGAAACCATAGAATGACCGCCATTGCACCGCCATGGCCAACTCGATTGTGCCGGCGGTCGCGCGGGCCATAGCCTAATTGTGTCGCTTAACTTCAAACTCGGGTAAATCCATTCGACCCTCTCAGCAAATATCTACCCTATTACCTTTTTTTTATACCAAAATGGCATAATCTGACACATGGATTTACCCGAGTTTAAAGTTTAGCGACTCAATTATAAAGGTCAGTTAAATTTTTGACAGCTCGTCCGAAAAGACCACACCTACGTCACATAATGATGCCATTCGTTGACATCTTCAATTCAGTCAGGGAGTTTTATTAATACACTATTCATGTTCAAAAATGTTAGCGTGCCGTTACTAAGTTTATTTTGTGTTTTTTAATTATTTTATACCTAAAATAAGCTTCAGGTCATTTTAGGTAATTTAATATAATACTTTTAGTTAGCAATTAATTTACGACATGGAATTTTATGAGGACTTTTTTTTACATTGTGGCAATACAACGATTTGGCGAGTATTATACTGACAGACGGCCATATTGTATTATCTCTATTTCTTTTAAACTTATCACGCCGTTACATTTATGTCTGAGATTCCCAAATATTTGATAAATATATGATATACTTATATAATAATAGTTGCTTGTAATAAATATTGGTATACTGCAACTGCGAGTAAAACTTCATACCAACGCACTAAATGTGGAATTACGCTAAAATATTTTATAAGTTACGTTGTAATTGTAATGGAATTACATTGTAATCTTTATTGACATATTTATGAGTTTAATTTCTTTTTTCAATCGACTAAGCCGTTTAGTAGAAATCAATACGCAAATTTAACAGTATAACGGCATGTCGTTAACTTTGTATAACGGGGAAACTATAAGTAATAGGAATAAATCAAACGTTGGTAATATTAATTGGTAATGGTAATATTGTACTTACATAGATAAATGATAAAAATATTATTATTTTTTGATTGACCCATTACCATTAATGAGGAATATCCCATAGGCGCACCACACATTAGAGCGGAATTCAGCGCGGAATTGAGCTATTCATAGACAAAAGCGGAAATTTGTCTATGGTAGGCTGAATTTTTGTATTACGACAATATAGACAAATTACCGCTACCATAGCCCAATTTTCGCTTTTGTCTATGAATAGCTAAATTCTGCTCTAATGTGTGGTGCCCCTTCAAAACTATAGCAGTTTATGACCGGCCTTGAATTCCGTCATAGGGACACCATAAGTAGATAATATTCAATACTGTGCGGAAAATGGTCTATGGTTTATGGTTTGGACCCGGGTATGTCCTTAAACTACGTCCGGACACGGGTACGTCCTTAAACTACGTCCCAAAGAGAGGTATGGGTACTGCGAATGTCATCTCGCTATGTGTGGTAGGTAGGGCACAGCACAGCGAATGTTATCTCGCTCAAATCTGGAGCAGAGCCCGACTGGGGAAGTACCTCCACCTTACAGAAAACTACAACCAAATAGCACTAGAACCTACTCATAGTGTTGTGTTCCTGCTGGTGAGTTAGGTTGCCAAAGAGCTCAAAGAGGACCCATCTATCTGCGGTTGACGTGTGCGCCGCGCCGTGAGACCTACGCCGCCGCTGCCGCCACGGATTTCAAAATCCACGCCGTTGGCCAAAATTTCAGAATTCGGTAAAAATTAGCCAATGCCAATTGACAATATTTCAAAATTTCCAAATTTTATAAATCGAAAACCATTTCGAGAAATACACTTGTAGAACACAAAAACCATTTTTTTAGATTTTTTTAACAGTATTTTTTGGAAAAATCACCAAAATATGTAAACCGGGAAATGACGTCACACCGCTGATTCAATACTACCATTATGAAAAAACGTTATCTTCCGGGTTTCTGTTTGACAACTTTGACACACACTACTGACAGAGACGACAGTACAGCTGACAGTTCATTCATTCGATTCGAATATTTGCTTGTAATTTACGTTTCCTTGGATTATTTTAATTATCTACGCGTTGTGATTTGTCACGGACCCTGGACTGCTTTCTTCTACGACGACCACAACTCGCTTTCTAACAGACCCCGGATTGCATTCTTCTACGACGACCTCACGATGGAATTCAGGGAATCCTCGGAAAATACCCCGATTGGGGTATTGACCAATACCCCTACAACGAAGCGGACACGAGAAACTCAGAAAGATTTGTCAAAGCTGACAGCAGGAGCTCGCCGCGTGTGAGTTTTTGCAAAACTCGGATAAATATAAATTGCCTGGCACACGAGGTACCAAAGCTTCGTTATCTTCGCGGAGTTCTTATGTCCAAACTGGCAGAGGCCTTTATTAAGTGCAGCCTTATGTTCCTTTACTATTTGTAAACGAAAACAGTATAGATGTGATGCTGACGTCCCAAATCTTCAAGAGTTTCTCCAAGAAGCCAACAATCATAAAATGGATGACTGTTTAGTTATATAATATTTATGAACCAACTGTGCACAACTTGCATTTTTGACATTATGTTGAACTTCATGTCAGAATCAGATTCACTTTACATTCAAGAGTACAAAGATAACAGCTGAGGTTATAACACTTGTTGAAAACAGCACCAAAGATCAAGTCAACAGCAAGGTGTGGCACTAATTGAGCCAGTCAAGATTCACCGCATCAACGCTTTATGAGGCAACAAAATGCAAGACAGATGGAGCTCTAGTTCATACAATAATGGGGGAATAAAGTTCTCAAAACAACCGCCATCAAGAGAGGTGAAAGGCTTGAAGGGGTGGTTATTAAAGTAATTGAACATGATATGGGTGTGACAATAGAAAAAAAAAGGTGCTTCTCCAAACGTAATCTGCGACGATTTAGTTGTCAAGTTGAAATGTCCCTTTACAGATTAAACTGAGAAATTATATCAATTAAAATGTCACGAGCAAAGGTTGTGTCTGATTGTGGTAAATAAATTACAATTTATAGGAAATAAAGTACTTATTTTATTAGTATGAATATTTGTTATTTTTAAACCTGTATCCTAAGTAGATCCTTAAGTACTTGCTGATGACTCGTCGATAATAAGTTAAATATCTTTCCTGTACTTAGAATGCTACTACTGGAGATGTAAAATTCACCAGGTCTTAATCAGGGGAGAAAAAAAAGGTATATTATGATAAAATTATTTTAATTTCGTTCAGTTATTCAGTAGGCGGATACCATCATATACCTAGCACATCTGTGGTGGAAACATGACCTAATATAAAATATACATTCTCACACAAAGAGTTTGTATGCAGGGGGGGGGTCTTTTTTGCAGCTGTACGATGAGCTTCCCTCAGCTGATGGTGCCACTTGGGCCCCGGCGTCCCCGAGTGACACTTCTTAAAGTTAAATCAATAGTTTCGGTACACTGCCTCTTTTCTTTTGAAGTCCTGAGTCCTAAAATGTCCTAAAATATTTGTTTGTTGTCCTAAAATTTTTGTTTGTTTGTTTTTTTTTGTCACATCCTGCAACGCTTGTTTAAACATTGGTAGTCGAGGTTTTAGACGTGCTTTCACTTTCATTGTTTTCCAATACAAAAAGTTTTCCATATCTTCTTCCAACTGAAAGAAACGGACACACGATTAATAATATAGCTAAAAACTCTTGTAGATTCTAAGAATTCATTAAAATAGACACGCATTGTACTCACATTCAAGTGATCATCGCAAATTAAAAGTATCCTGGTTGGTAAACGATGTAAACCCGCTGCGACACACCACTCGGCTTTGTTTCCCTCGAGAATAGTAAATAACCGGGCTATAAAGATGTGTTGCTTTTGCAAGTTTTCATTAGGTAATATTTAATGCAAGGCATTTTCAACAATCCTTGAAGATATCTTTCGAAGTTAGCGGTTTGATTTTATATTTTAAGTTTTGACGTTTATCTTGTGCTTAAAATGTCAAACTGTTTAAGCGCACTCTGGTCACGCTATGGTTTTTTACGTAAATGTAATGTAATGTAACTATTTCAACGTTTTTTTAGGTGTATGAAACACAACATGTGACGTCATTTAGCTGAGCCTTTGACGACTGTTACATACGCCCTTTCTGCCGAAGTAATAATATAAACGGATTTTTCCACTAAAAGACATGGATTATCGCATAAACAAAAATATACGGGTCTCTTAAAATTGTGTGTTCTTTCGGGCCAGACAATAAAAAGTAGCACTCAAAAAAATGAAATATTGTCAATTACCGATGAAGGAAAGTCAGTTGAAAATTTAACAACGTATATTGACGAATTGACCCATAAAAACGTCTACACACTAGTCAATTCCTTCTCTAGCAGAACCCGAAGTTGAAAAAATTTTGCTCATCGAGAAAAAGTTGTGAAATTTAACATATTTTTAATGCGAAACGTGACGTGGCCAAAAGCGACCTTGACGCCAGCGTGTCAAAGAATATCTTAGACTTTTGTGATTTCTCCTGTTACTCAATCTATATATATATATAACTCAAAGGTGACTGACTGACTGACTGACTGACTGACATAGTGATCTATCAACGCACAGTCCAAACCGCTGGTTCTAGAGATTCCAAATTTGGCACGTAGGTTCCTTATAAGGTCTAGAGGTGCGCTAAGAAAGGATTTTTCAAAATTCATCCCCTAAGGGGGTGAAATGGGGGTCCAAAGTTTGTATGGGGAAACAAAATTAGTTAGTCTATTTACTCTTTTCTATACTTTTTAACCCTGCAACTCCCCGCTACCTCAAAGAGCGTTTCTCTTATCTTAATTCTATTAGATCCTCTCAAAAATTGCTCCTAAAAGTGCCATCTTCATCTTCCAAATTTTATAATTGCTCATTTACGTTCCAGGCCGTTCGTTTGTGGAATTCTCTCCCTCTCAACATAAAACGCGCGCAATCTATTGGTAGCTTTAAATCGCAACTTAAGGAATACTATTTATCTCTTCCTTAGGTTTTTAAGTTGACACTGTTGTTTCTTACTGTGTGTATTATATATGTATACATGTACGTATATGTATGTTTATTTTGTATTTATTTAAGTATGTATATTCATATGAATGTGCTGTGTTATCTATTTCGTCTCTTTTGTTTCTATGCACCACCTACTGCTTATTGTTTTTCTCTAGTCTCCACTACCCAAAGGTTGTCTGGAAGAAATCGCTCATTAGCGATAAGACCGCCTGTTGTTACCTCTACCTAAATTTAACTAATTGTAAAATTTGTGCTTGTAACTGTATGAGGTGTGCAATAAAGAATATTTATTATTATTATTATTATCAACATGGGTATTGTTTCTATGGTTTATCGGGTCGTTGATTACGAAAATAACAACGATTTTAAAATCCGACGTGGCGGACGTGAAATACAATCTCCCCTGTTAGGGTACAATGGGGTTGAAATGTCTAAATATCCATATGGGTGTCGTTTTTGTGATTTTTTGGGACGTTAAAAGTATTTGTGCCAAATTGCAATCTTCTAAATATATAAAAGAAGAAACTGACTGACATATCAACGCACAGCCCAAACCGCTGGTTCTAGAGATTCCAAATGTGGTACGTAGGCTCCTTATAAGGCATAAGGATGCACTTAGTAATATTTTTTTTTTAATTTACCTCCTAAGGGGGGAAATGGGGTTCAAAGTTTGTATGGGAAACGAGATTAGTTCAACTATTTTATTCGAAACTTTACAGGAGTATTCCTAACGATAAATGAGAAAACAAGTGTTTCAGCTTTTTTGAGAATTCAACCCATAAGGGGGAAATGTGGTGACAAAATTTAAATATCAACATGGGTATTGTTTCTATGGTTTATCGGGTCGCTGATTACGAAATCAACACTTAAGGGGGTGAAATGGGGGTTGATAGTTTGTATGGGGAATTTTTAAACGTTGAACCAATTTAGATGAAACTTGGTATAGAGATAGTTTGTGTACCGGGAAACGACATGGGACAGTTTTTATCTCGAAAATCAATCTTTAAGGGGGTGAAATGGGGGTTGGAGGTTTGTATGAAGATTTTTTTACCGCGAACCGATTTAGATAATTTTGTTGTGGATATAGTTGGAGTCCCAGGAAACAATATAGAATATTTTTTAAGCCGAAAATCAATCTTAGAGGGAAGAAAACATGTTGGTAGTTTGTATGGCGAATTATTAACCGCTGAACAGACGATTGAAATGAAACTTGGTACATATTATATAGATTGAGTCTCGGTAAACAATATAGGATAGTTTTTATCTCGAAAATCAACCCTCTAGGGGGTGAAATGGGGGTTGAAAGTTTGTATGGGAAATTAATAACCGTTGAACCTATTTAGATGATTTGGTGAGGAGATATGTTGCGTTCTGGAGAAGGATATATATATCCTTCTCCAGAACGCAACATAGTTGTTATCCCAGAAGTCATTCCTTAAGCGGGTAAAAAGGAGGGTGGATTACTAATTCCACGCAAATGAAGTCGCGGGGAAAAGCTTCTATTCAAGAGTAGAAATCTGTATTAATCATAATCTCTCGGTAGTAAGTCGTTGATGGCGTAACAATTAAACAATTATTGCAATAATTTCTTTAAAATAAAAAATGAGGGAACCGCCGTCTTCAAAACGTGGTATACCGAAACCTCCAGAATGTAACGAATACTTTTCCGAAAACCGCTTCTAAATCAGTTCAGCGAAACGCAAGATGATCGCGGACAAACATACATTCCTACATACAAACATACGAGTCTAACTGGGAACCTCCTTTTTTAGCACTTTTAGTACGCGGGCGAAGCCGCGGGAAGCTAGTGTACTATACTTTGGTTACAAGTGTCACAACTATCTTCCCTTTTGGAACCCTCGTCTTGTTTTGTCTATGGTACCGTTTATGTTTGTTTTTTGTTTACCGTGTCGTTTAGATATACCCTGCAATTATATCATGTCCAGTAATTACCGCTATAAAATAATTTCCCTGTTTTTAAAATTTGAGAACCGTTTCATTCCCTGATGACGTCAGTGTGGTCACTGACGTCACGAGGTGTCAAAAATTTAACTGACCTGTATAATTAGGCTATGGCGCGGGCGCGTGCCGTTGGTCAGGAAGGAGCACAGGATTTACATTATGTTATCAAATTCGATGTTCGGAATTTTAAACTCATAACGTATCAATATATGAGCATGTAATGTTAAAATTGCGTTACTGCCACAGATAAAAAGCTTATCATAGTAAAATCGGTTGTGGTAATGCTAGCCATTGCCTACCGTTTTTGAACACGTTTTAGAGGACTTACAGTGTGAGTGTAGATAAATAAAATAACGAACAAATAAAGAAACAACGAAGAATAAGAGTTCAAAGAGGATCCAATGTGTTGACGATGAGGGACCCTCTTGTTCCTTTAGTCAACACAGTCCGTCAACACAGTGAATCCTCCTTTTTGTAAAGAGTCGGCAACGCGCGTGTGACACCTCTGGAGTTCCAAGCTTCCATAGGCTACGGTAGTTGCTTACCATCAGGCAAGCCGTATGCTTGTTAGTCACCGTTGTGGTAAAAAAACCTAAAAAATAAACGTTACGATGACATTACGATGTCTATTTTGACACTTTTGTTTACAAGATAAAACAAATTAGTATGAATTTTGATTAAGCGTGCAAGGCTATCAATGTCAGCTTGACATTGAACGCCTTTATTGTCAAAATAATTGCATGCGTGCATTAAGGACGTATGTCTCATTATTTTAACAAATATACCATTTACGCTTTTCTTGCTCTAATACAATACTGAATCTGTACAGCGTACGATGTAAGCGCCAACCTCCAAATGATATTTTTGTCAAAATAACCTCAGAAAGATATTTTTGTCAAAATAACTTCCAATTTATCTATTTGTAATAACGGGACTTAACCGCGTATATATTTCTAAAAATTACCTTCGACGTTTCAAGGACGACATTGTCCCCGTGGTCCCGAAGAAAGACCTCTTCTGACTTTCTTCGGGACCAATAGATATGTGTAAAAACCGTGAAAGTTTAAATCAGAACTTCCAATTTATGTATATTTTTGTCAAAATAACCTCCAAATTATATATTTGTCAAAATAACCTCCAAATGGTATTTTTCTTAAAATAACCTCCAAAATATATTTTTGACAAAATAACCTCCAAATTATATTTTAGTCAAAATAACCTCCAAGTGATATTTTTGCCAAAATAACTACTTGTATATTGAATAGCAGATAAACACTTTGTTTTACAAGCGACATCAAAATTTAAATCTTTATTTATGATTTACGATATGCAGTAAAAAAATCTTTACCCAAAAAAATGTAATGAACTTTCATCGATGGTCGAACGACCAAATAAAAACCCCTTCGGCCGCGTACGCAACCAGAGCTTCGTAACCAGTTGCGATCGAAAACTATTTCTGCCTTGTACGAAACTAGTTGCGATCAAAAACTAATTTCTACTTAGTAACCAGTTACGATCGAACACTTTTCTTCTTTGTACGAAACCTCTCGACCGTTCAAAAAGTCAGCAAAGTCTATATACACCTTATTATCCAGGGGACATAGGAACTCAAACAATGTTATCACTTTTCCTTTTTTATAATAAGCTCAAAGACATTGCAGTCGTTCAAAATATGTCAAATCCATACCATAACCAACAATAACTGTAAACCTGTGTGTGTTTCCAAATAAAATTAAAACAATTTGAACCATTTAGTTAAAACCCTGGGTTTTTCAACCTCAGACAAATAATCAGTATTAATTGAATCACCGTATATTGTGAGATACGTCGTTTAGCAAATGGCGCCGATTCCAACGGGCCCACTTTAAATTGATCGAGGTGACACCAACATGAATACGCACTTATTTATGGACGAATAGTTTTGTACTTTTGCTTTTTGTCGTTGGAAGGTTCACGTTTAGATAAATGCTGTGAGTTTAGACATGAATCCTTTACTTCAGATACTTAGTTTACAGTTATCTGGTAGAGTATATATACATATAGGTCTAATAGGGAAGATGCAGCTATAATATTTACCATTATTTTGTGATCAAAATGTTGAAAAAACATAATAGAATAGCTATTGCAACGTTTTTACTTTAGTTTATACTAATTTCAAGTAATAATTACGATTTGAAGTAATGTGCTAACTATAAAGCAAACTGTCATGGCGTCACCGTCATGTAAACAAAGGCTCTGCAGTCTTTCACGTTTTAAAATAGTTAAAGTGGACTAAATCACTACAAATCAGTGTTTACACGAAGAAAACTGTGATTCAAAACTGTGGAAGTGTTATCTTAGTGCACCATGACTTCCAAGTGTTATAATATAGATAATTAATTACGACCCATTCGTGTGTAATTGTACAAACATTATTAACGAACTAGTGTTAAACAAAGTGAACAGTACCCTTATAAATACACGAATATAATAAAATAACATAAAAAACGGTAAAGTGAACATAAAAGTGAACAATACAAATACAGCAGTGACCGTTTTACATTCATATCATTTGAACTTTGACCCTGCCGTTTGCAGTTGGATCTCGCACGAGTCGCACGTCATCGTAAATCGTATCTGCGCTATTGTTGATTACAGCGACATCTGTTGACGACCTGCGCCACTGTTGATAAGAGCGACATCTGTTGTCGATTTACTGAAGCACTAACTTAAGAAAAATTTTATATAGAGATAGTTAATTTTGCACGTTAGCTTATCGTGGAGGTACTGGCAACTGACCGCCTGTGGAACGGGAGATCCCGGATCGATTCCAGTGCAACGAATATTCTTTTTGCAATTTTCCTTTTTTAACTTTGGTTTTAGAAGATTGTTACAGACAATTTTGACATTTTGGATTTATAATTTTATATAATCATAAATCTTTTTTGACATAAAATGGCACCAAAACCTTGTTGTATGAAATGCAAAAGAACCATACAGGACAAACATTACCTAAAATGCTTGAGGTGTAAAAACACTTATGACTTAGGTTGTACAAACACTGAAAAACGCTACAATCTAATGAACAAAACTGATAAGACGAATTGGACTTGCGTGAAATGTAAACAAATAATGCCACAACAAGGAAAAACGTGCACGCCGAAAGAACAAAAAATAAGTTCAGCTGCCTCAACTTCCACTCCAAATATCAATTCTAAAATTGCTGTAGAAAGTAGTACAACAAGAACAAATGTAATATCGACGTCGAATAACAATGAGAATAGAACTATCAGAAGTGTCAGAAAATTCAGAAAATTTGTTACAATTTTGCACCCAAAATATTACTACGAAGCGGAAATACAATGTGCCTGTGCAAAATTCCTTCGACTCCTTATCCGCTGACGAAAGTTTAGATAAAAATAATTCGTATGATAGTACTCTAAACAATAGCTGCCCAGATCTCTCGATAAGTCGCAAAAGAAAGACAGAGATATCAACCAATTCTCATTCTGACGGAGAATCTAATTTATCAAGAAACGTTAGCTTGCCAAACCTCGAGTCACAAGTACAAACCCTTGTTGTTGAAGATCTAAGAAACCAAGTGAAGACCCTTAAGGAACAATTACTAATAGCAGATGCCGAAGTTCATAATTTATTAAGCGAAAAATATAAATTAAAAGATGAGTTAACTGAGGCAAATAAAAAATGTAAATTGTACATGAACCTATTAAACGGATCAGCACCGGTCTCACCTATAAGTACGCCTACAACAAAAAGCAAGAAACAACAACGATCGAAGCCAGTGGCTCTAGATTGCCACCCAAAAAACCCATCATCGCATTTGCTGTCGCCGGAGGAGAATCAATTAGTCAGTGGGAACGGCCAATCACCTGAAAAACAGATAGAAAATGCTTCTGCGAAAACCGAACAGACCCGATCGCATAAAATAGGAGACAAAAATAAATTATTAATTTTAAGTAGCAACAATAAAAACACTATCACAAAAATAATAACGAACAACGATTATTTCAAAACATACTCTTTTTGTCATCATATAATACCAGATGTTGGCATAAAATACCGACTCAAGGACATACAACAAAATTTAAAAAACATGACTTTGAATGATTATTGCATAATTTTTATGGGAGAGGAAGACTTCAACTACTCGACTAATCTCAACCAGCTAGTTGAATATATAAGATCTGCTGTAAAAAATATCCTATTTACAAATATAATATTAGTGTGTCCAACATATGTATGTGGTAGACCATTGTATAATGCCAGAGTGGAAAAATTTAATTATTTAATGTTAAAGGACTTAAGTAATTGTAGTGAACTCTTCTTTGTGTATGACTCAAACTCTAATGTCACTTTTGATATGTTTTCAAACTGGTCTGGTAGATTAAATAATATAGGAATGAAGAATATAATTGAAAATTTGGACTATAATATTGGCCAGCACTTAATGAACGTGAAAAGAAAAAAAGACAGCCCGATAGGCGAAAAAACAAATATGGAAGAATTAGAAATAGAATTTTTTCGTCAATAAGTCGGCACCAACGATGCTCCACAGCACAATACAACAACCAAACTTGCTTCAACCTCATGCTAGACGACCTAGCTTTAAACCTGATATCACTAAACCTAAAACCTATGTTTTTTCTCTGTTGCATCAAAATATACAAGGTTTACTTAACAAATTGAATGACATAGAAGTGTGTATTGATGAAATGTCTGAAACAAATAAGTATATCCATGTGTTATGCTTCACGGAGACCTTTATCAAACAGGGTGGTGAAAGTAACATTAATCTTAAAGGCTTTAAACTGGCATCGCATTTCTCTAGGAAAAACATTAAAAGAGGAGGATCTTGCATATTGGTCAGGCATCATATTCAATTTAAACCTTTGCCGATAAGCAAGATGTTTGCGGAGGAGAAAACATTTGAATGTTGTGGCATTGAGATTCCTCAGTTTAAAGTGTGTAGTTTTATGTATCTACAGGATCCCCGAAGCAAAAAACTCTAGTCAATTTTTAGACAAACTAAATGTACTTTTATCAAAATTAACAACTAACAATAAGAAAAAAGTTATTATTGCAGGTGACTTTAATATAAATACAAATAAGCCGGATAAAGCGGCAAAAGAGTTAAAAAAATTAATGTTAAATTATAATTGCATTCTACACATTACCGATCCAACGCGAGGAAAATCCTGTATTGATCATATCATCAGCAACATACACACTGCAATAGGAAATATTCACAAACTGCACCTATCTGACCATGAAACTTGTCAAACACTACAATTTGATGTTGTAGATGAATCTAAGCCTCAAACTTAATACTGGTACATTAAGAGAAAATCATATAACCAGGAAAACATACGCAAATTTGTTAAAGGTATATCCTCTTTTACATGGCATGATTGTTTTAGTGAACGTAATTGTGATGTAGCATTTAGTAGATTTCATGACAAATTCTGTCGTATGTATAATCTTTGTTTCTCAGAGCAAAGAATAAAAGTGACCTCAAACACCAGTAGACCCAAATGGATTACTAAGGGCATAAAAAAGTCATGTCAAAATAAGAGACACCTGAGGTTTCTATATTACAAAAACAGAACTGAGACTCAAAAAAACATTTATAAAAAATACAGCTCACTGTTAAAGTTGTGTATTGGACAAGCACAAAGGAACTTAAACCACAAGTTCATAACACGCTCAAGGAACAAGAGTCGAGCAACATGGGCCGTTATTAAGGACAAAGCTGATGCAACTAATAATTTTGAATGCATAGAATCGTTAAACTTTAAAAACAAATACATTCACGATCCCACTGAAATAGCTAACACATTCAATGATCATTTCATTAATAATCCAAAAATGAACAGTAACTGGAGGTTAACACTCAAGGAAATAGATTTTATCCATTGTAGTATGTTTGCGTTACCTTGCACTACTAGCGAAATATTGAAATACATAAACTCTTTAAAGAATACAAAAGCAGTAGGTTTTGACGGCATTTCCACACATGTACTGAAACTGTGTTCAAAAGCCATAGCACCAATTCTAACTCATTTAATAAACGAGTCTTTCAGCCAGGGAAAGTTTCCTTCCAGGCTTAAAATATCAATCGTAAAACCGCTTTTTAAAAAAGAGGATAAAGAAGCCGTAGGTAACTACCGTCCTATTACTCTTATATCCATATTTGCAAAAGTGTTTGAAAAAGCTATGCATCATAGAATGTCACAATTTCTAGACAAACATAAAATAATAGCTAACGAACAAAATGGGTTCCAAAAGGGAAAGTCAATTTCACACGCATGTTACTCTCTCATTGAATCTATTACTCAAAGAATCGACGAAAAAACTCCCGTTACAGGAGTATTCTTTGATATGAGTAAAGCTTTCGATTATGTTAATCATGACATATTACTAGCGAAATTAGAAAGGTACGGATTTAGAGGAATATCAATCGCATGGCTTCAAAGTTACCTTCATGACAGAAAACAGTACGTAGAAATAAATAGAATAGATGACAAAAATGAAGTAATCACATATCGTTCTACAGAAAAACATAACTGCACGGGAGTACCGCAGGGCAGTGTTTTAGGTCCACTTTTATTTATTCTTTACATTAATGACTTACCAAAGATTACTAGCTATAATATGATTCTATTCGCTGATGACATTTCTGTATTGATACCAGATGATAAGCACGATAAAAATATGTATTTGACTAATATTCATACAACTATTGACTCTATATGTAATTGGTTAGAATTAAATAACTTGACAATTAACATAAGTAAAACTAAATTTATACAATTTTGTAACATTAAAACAAATACAGAAAATTTGGATATCATTTGTAGAGGCCATACATTAGAAGAAGACAACGAAACACGATTTCTTGGATTGATAATAGATCGACATTGTAAATGGAGATCTCATGTAGACAATGTATGCAGCCGACTAGACAAATTTTCACACGCGCTACGGAGACTACAACGCGTATCTGACGAAAAACTGTCATTATAGCCTATCATGGGTATGTCGCCTCACTGCTGAGGTTTGGTCTGATCATTTGGGGTAACTCACCAGACATAAAGAGAGTGTTTATTAGCCAGAAAGATTGTATCAGAGCTATTTGCGGAAAGCGCCCTTAGAACCTTGTAGGCCTCTCTTCAAAAACTAAAACTGCTTACCTTGACTAGCTTATACATCTTAGAAATATGCATGTTTGTAAAGGCAAACATAAAGCAATTCATAATTATTTTACATGGTTTTTAAAGTGGGGCATTCCACTCATACAATAGTATGTTATTCAATCAAATACAAACACTGAAAACATTGAAAAAATAATCAACCCAGCAGGATTTGAACCTCGCATCGATACGCCTTACCGGGGCTCGATCGCTTTACCAATTAAGCTATGGGTTCAGTTACTGAGTTGACGAAATTCTCAATGCCTTCAATCATCTTTTTGCATTTTATTTTTACATCGACTTTATAGCAGCCGTAAGCGACATCTAGGTGCTAACTACTAGAGTTAGATACCCTTCCCGCCGACCCTATTGCAAGTGTCACAACGGAAATAATAGATGGCGCTGCTATCAACTCATAATTATTTTACATGGTTTTTAAAGTGGGGCATTCCACTCATACAATAGTATGTTATTCAATCAAATACAAACACTGAAAACATTGAAAAAATAATCAACCCAGCAGGATTTGAACCTCGCATCGATACGCCTTACCGGGGCTCGATCGCTTTACCAATTAAGCTATGGGTTCAGTTACTGAGTTGACGAAATTCTCAATGCCTTCAATCATCTTTTTGCATTTTATTTTTACATCGACTTTATAGCAGCCGTAAGCGACATCTAGGTGCTAACTACTAGAGTTAGATACCCTTCCCGCCGACCCTATTGCAAGTGTCACAACGGAAATAATAGATGGCGCTGCTATCAACTCATAATTATTTTACATGGTTTTTAAAGTGGGGCATTCCACTCATACAATAGTATGTTATTCAATCAAATACAAACACTGAAAACATTGAAAAAATAATCAACCCAGCAGGATTTGAACCTCGCATCGATACGCCTTACCGGGGCTCGATCGCTTTACCAATTAAGCTATGGGTTCAGTTACTGAGTTGACGAAATTCTCAATGCCTTCAATCATCTTTTTGCATTTTATTTTTACATCGACTTTATAGCAGCCGTAAGCGACATCTAGGTGCTAACTACTAGAGTTAGATACCCTTCCCGCCGACCCTATTGCAAGTGTCACAACGGAAATAATAGATGGCGCTGCTATCAACTCATAATTATTTTACATGGTTTTTAAAGTGGGGCATTCCACTCATACAATAGTATGTTATTCAATCAAATACAAACACTGAAAACATTGAAAAAATAATCAACCCAGCAGGATTTGAACCTCGCATCGATACGCCTTACCGGGGCTCGATCGCTTTACCAATTAAGCTATGGGTTCAGTTACTGAGTTGACGAAATTCTCAATGCCTTCAATCATCTTTTTGCATTTTATTTTTACATCGACTTTATAGCAGCCGTAAGCGACATCTAGGTGCTAACTACTAGAGTTAGATACCCTTCCCGCCGACCCTATTGCAAGTGTCACAACGGAAATAATAGATGGCGCTGCTATCAACTCATAATTATTTTACATGGTTTTTAAAGTGGGGCATTCCACTCATACAATAGTATGTTATTCAATCAAATACAAACACTGAAAACATTGAAAAAATAATCAACCCAGCAGGATTTGAACCTCGCATCGATACGCCTTACCGGGGCTCGATCGCTTTACCAATTAAGCTATGGGTTCAGTTACTGAGTTGACGAAATTCTCAATGCCTTCAATCATCTTTTTGCATTTTATTTTTACATCGACTTTATAGCAGCCGTAAGCGACATCTAGGTGCTAACTACTAGAGTTAGATACCCTTCCCGCCGACCCTATTGCAAGTGTCACAACGGAAATAATAGATGGCGCTGCTATCAACTCATAATTATTTTACATGGTTTTTAAAGTGGGGCATTCCACTCATACAATAGTATGTTATTCAATCAAATACAAACACTGAAAACATTGAAAAAATAATCAACCCAGCAGGATTTGAACCTCGCATCGATACGCCTTACCGGGGCTCGATCGCTTTACCAATTAAGCTATGGGTTCAGTTACTGAGTTGACGAAATTCTCAATGCCTTCAATCATCTTTTTGCATTTTATTTTTACATCGACTTTATAGCAGCCGTAAGCGACATCTAGGTGCTAACTACTAGAGTTAGATACCCTTCCCGCCGACCCTATTGCAAGTGTCACAACGGAAATAATAGATGGCGCTGCTATCAACTCATAATTATTTTACATGGTTTTTAAAGTGGGGCATTCCACTCATACAATAGTATGTTATTCAATCAAATACAAACACTGAAAACATTGAAAAAATAATCAACCCAGCAGGATTTGAACCTCGCATCGATACGCCTTACCGGGGCTCGATCGCTTTACCAATTAAGCTATGGGTTCAGTTACTGAGTTGACGAAATTCTCAATGCCTTCAATCATCTTTTTGCATTTTATTTTTACATCGACTTTATAGCAGCCGTAAGCGACATCTAGGTGCTAACTACTAGAGTTAGATACCCTTCCCGCCGACCCTATTGCAAGTGTCACAACGGAAATAATAGATGGCGCTGCTATCAACTCATAATTATTTTACATGGTTTTTAAAGTGGGGCATTCCACTCATACAATAGTATGTTATTCAATCAAATACAAACACTGAAAACATTGAAAAAATAATCAACCCAGCAGGATTTGAACCTCGCATCGATACGCCTTACCGGGGCTCGATCGCTTTACCAATTAAGCTATGGGTTCAGTTACTGAGTTGACGAAATTCTCAATGCCTTCAATCATCTTTTTGCATTTTATTTTTACATCGACTTTATAGCAGCCGTAAGCGACATCTAGGTGCTAACTACTAGAGTTAGATACCCTTCCCGCCGACCCTATTGCAAGTGTCACAACGGAAATAATAGATGGCGCTGCTATCAACTCATAATTATTTTACATGGTTTTTAAAGTGGGGCATTCCACTCATACAATAGTATGTTATTCAATCAAATACAAACACTGAAAACATTGAAAAAATAATCAACCCAGCAGGATTTGAACCTCGCATCGATACGCCTTACCGGGGCTCGATCGCTTTACCAATTAAGCTATGGGTTCAGTTACTGAGTTGACGAAATTCTCAATGCCTTCAATCATCTTTTTGCATTTTATTTTTACATCGACTTTATAGCAGCCGTAAGCGACATCTAGGTGCTAACTACTAGAGTTAGATACCCTTCCCGCCGACCCTATTGCAAGTGTCACAACGGAAATAATAGATGGCGCTGCTATCAACTCATAATTATTTTACATGGTTTTTAAAGTGGGGCATTCCACTCATACAATAGTATGTTATTCAATCAAATACAAACACTGAAAACATTGAAAAAATAATCAACCCAGCAGGATTTGAACCTCGCATCGATACGCCTTACCGGGGCTCGATCGCTTTACCAATTAAGCTATGGGTTCAGTTACTGAGTTGACGAAATTGTCAATGCCTTCAATCATCTTTTTGCATTTTATTTTTACATCGACTTTATAGCAGCCGTAAGCGACATCTAGGTGCTAACTACTAGAGTTAGATACCCTTCCCGCCGACCCTATTGCAAGTGTCACAACGGAAATAATAGATGGCGCTGCTATCAACTCATAATTATTTTACATGGTTTTTAAAGTGGGGCATTCCACTCATACAATAGTATGTTATTCAATCAAATACAAACACTGAAAACATTGAAAAAATAATCAACCCAGCAGGATTTGAACTTCGCATCGATACGCCTTACCGGGGCTCGATCGCTTTACCAATTAAGCTATGGGTTCAGTTACTGAGTTGACGAAATTCTCAATGCCTTCAATCATCTTTTTGCATTTTATTTTTACATCGACTTTATAGCAGCCGTAAGCGACATCTAGGTGCTAACTACTAGAGTTAGATACCCTTCCCGCCGACCCTATTGCAAGTGTCACAACGGAAATAATAGATGGCGCTGCTATCAACTCATAATTATTTTACATGGTTTTTAAAGTGGGGCATTCCACTCATACAATAGTATGTTATTCAATCAAATACAAACACTGAAAACATTGAAAAAATAATCAACCCAGCAGGATTTGAACCTCGCATCGATACGCCTTACCGGGGCTCGATCGCTTTACCAATTAAGCTATGGGTTCAGTTACTGAGTTGACGAAATTCTCAATGCCTTCAATCATCTTTTTGCATTTTATTTTTACATCGACTTTATAGCAGCCGTAAGCGACATCTAGGTGCTAACTACTAGAGTTAGATACCCTTCCCGCCGACCCTATTGCAAGTGTCACAACGGAAATAATAGATGGCGCTGCTATCAACTCATAATTATTTTACATGGTTTTTAAAGTGGGGCATTCCACTCATACAATAGTATGTTATTCAATCAAATACAAACACTGAAAACATTGAAAAAATAATCAACCCAGCAGGATTTGAACCTCGCATCGATACGCCTTACCGGGGCTCGATCGCTTTACCAATTAAGCTATGGGTTCAGTTACTGAGTTGACGAAATTCTCAATGCCTTCAATCATCTTTTTGCATTTTATTTTTACATCGACTTTATAGCAGCCGTAAGCGACATCTAGGTGCTAACTACTAGAGTTAGATACCCTTCCCGCCGACCCTATTGCAAGTGTCACAACGGAAATAATAGATGGCGCTGCTATCAACTCATAATTATTTTACATGGTTTTTAAAGTGGGGCATTCCACTCATACAATAGTATGTTATTCAATCAAATACAAACACTGAAAACATTGAAAAAATAATCAACCCAGCAGGATTTGAACCTCGCATCGATACGCCTTACCGGGGCTCGATCGCTTTACCAATTAAGCTATGGGTTCAGTTACTGAGTTGACGAAATTCTCAATGCCTTCAATCATCTTTTTGCATTTTATTTTTACATCGACTTTATAGCAGCCGTAAGCGACATCTAGGTGCTAACTACTAGAGTTAGATACCCTTCCCGCCGACCCTATTGCAAGTGTCACAACGGAAATAATAGATGGCGCTGCTATCAACTCATAATTATTTTACATGGTTTTTAAAGTGGGGCATTCCACTCATACAATAGTATGTTATTCAATCAAATACAAACACTGAAAACATTGAAAAAATAATCAACCCAGCAGGATTTGAACCTCGCATCGATACGCCTTACCGGGGCTCGATCGCTTTACCAATTAAGCTATGGGTTCAGTTACTGAGTTGACGAAATTCTCAATGCCTTCAATCATCTTTTTGCATTTTATTTTTACATCGACTTTATAGCAGCCGTAAGCGACATCTAGGTGCTAACTACTAGAGTTAGATACCCTTCCCGCCGACCCTATTGCAAGTGTCACAACGGAAATAATAGATGGCGCTGCTATCAACTCATAATTATTTTACATGGTTTTTAAAGTGGGGCATTCCACTCATACAATAGTATGTTATTCAATCAAATACAAACACTGAAAACATTGAAAAAATAATCAACCCAGCAGGATTTGAACCTCGCATCGATACGCCTTACCGGGGCTCGATCGCTTTACCAATTAAGCTATGGGTTCAGTTACTGAGTTGACGAAATTCTCAATGCCTTCAATCATCTTTTTGCATTTTATTTTTACATCGACTTTATAGCAGCCGTAAGCGACATCTAGGTGCTAACTACTAGAGTTAGATACCCTTCCCGCCGACCCTATTGCAAGTGTCACAACGGAAATAATAGATGGCGCTGCTATCAACTCATAATTATTTTACATGGTTTTTAAAGTGGGGCATTCCACTCATACAATAGTATGTTATTCAATCAAATACAAACACTGAAAACATTGAAAAAATAATCAACCCAGCAGGATTTGAACCTCGCATCGATACGCCTTACCGGGGCTCGATCGCTTTACCAATTAAGCTATGGGTTCAGTTACTGAGTTGATAGCAGCGCCATCTATTATTTCCGTTGTGACACTTGCAATAGGGTCGGCGGGAAGGGTATCTAACTCTAGTAGTTAGCACCTAGATGTCGCTTACGGCTGCTATAAAGTCGATGTAAAAATAAAATGCAAAAAGATGATTGAAGGCATTGAGAATTTCGTCAACTCAGTAACTGAACCCATAGCTTAATTGGTAAAGCGATCGAGCCCCGGTAAGGCGTATCGATGCGAGGTTCAAATCCTGCTGGGTTGATTATTTTTTCAATGTTTTCAGTGTTTGTATTTGATTGAATAACATACTATTGTATGAGTGGAATGCCCCACTTTAAAAACCATGTAAAATAATTATGAGTTGATAGCAGCGCCATCTATTATTTCCGTTGTGACACTTGCAATAGGGTCGGCGGGAAGGGTATCTAACTCTAGTAGTTAGCACCTAGATGTCGCTTACGGCTGCTATAAAGTCGATGTAAAAATAAAATGCAAAAAGATGATTGAAGGCATTGAGAATTTCGTCAACTCAGTAACTGAACCCATAGCTTAATTGGTAAAGCGATCGAGCCCCGGTAAGGCGTATCGATGCGAGGTTCAAATCCTGCTGGGTTGATTATTTTTTCAATGTTTTCAGTGTTTGTATTTGATTGAATAACATACTATTGTATGAGTGGAATGCCCCACTTTAAAAACCATGTAAAATAATTATGAGTTGATAGCAGCGCCATCTATTATTTCCGTTGTGACACTTGCAATAGGGTCGGCGGGAAGGGTATCTAACTCTAGTAGTTAGCACCTAGATGTCGCTTACGGCTGCTATAAAGTCGATGTAAAAATAAAATGCAAAAAGATGATTGAAGGCATTGAGAATTTCGTCAACTCAGTAACTGAACCCATAGCTTAATTGGTAAAGCGATCGAGCCCCGGTAAGGCGTATCGATGCGAGGTTCAAATCCTGCTGGGTTGATTATTTTTTCAATGTTTTCAGTGTTTGTATTTGATTGAATAACATACTATTGTATGAGTGGAATGCCCCACTTTAAAAACCATGTAAAATAATTATGAGTTGATAGCAGCGCCATCTATTATTTCCGTTGTGACACTTGCAATAGGGTCGGCGGGAAGGGTATCTAACTCTAGTAGTTAGCACCTAGATGTCGCTTACGGCTGCTATAAAGTCGATGTAAAAATAAAATGCAAAAAGATGATTGAAGGCATTGAGAATTTCGTCAACTCAGTAACTGAACCCATAGCTTAATTGGTAAAGCGATCGAGCCCCGGTAAGGCGTATCGATGCGAGGTTCAAATCCTGCTGGGTTGATTATTTTTTCAATGTTTTCAGTGTTTGTATTTGATTGAATAACATAAAGCAATTCACCAAAGTTACTGTAAATCCTAACCTACGTCCTAGAGATCCCACCAGGTTGGTTGGACTAAAATGCAACAATGCATTATTTGAAAATAATTGTTATATAATGTCAATCAAAATTTATAATCATCTACCGCCAGATATTAGGGAAATTAGTGACATTAAGCAATTTAAACGGACACTGTATTTGTGGCTCTTAGACAAAATTTCTTATAACCTTAAGGCTTTTTTTGACTATAGTAATGTTTAATATTGTATTTTATTTAAAAAAAAGACATCCTGTTAGCTTTAATAATCGCCTGTACATATACATAGATTTAGATATACATAGATATAATTTAAATTAAGGCCTCATTGCATGCTAATTATAGCTAAATGTGTGATTGTTTATATTATTTTAAGATCTATTGTTAACCACATTTAATGCAAATAAAGAACTATACTATACTATACTATGTGAAACGGAACGTATTTTATCCACCAATCAGCCTCTGGTGACGTCACTCCTGTTATGACAACTAATAAGGTTGGCAACTTTCTATGGGATTTGGCTTAAAAGGCTAGCATCCAGGTCAAAAAATTAAAAAAACAACAAGATTTTGACACTGTGAACGAACAAATATGGCGAGTGACACACATGAGTGACGTCACAGAAACTGTAGATCCGTTTAGGCGCGAAAATTTAAATTGTCAGTTTGTAACAGCAATTTTTGACTATAAATTATAGTATTTTCATTTTTTTATACACTCGAGGTCTATTCTACGTGCAATTCTTTCAAATGAAAGCATAAATGAAAATAGTGCATCTTGCCTGTTATAAAACTGAGAATGATAGTAGTTTGTGTAACAAGGGAGCAAAATGAAATATTTACGGCGAGGCTTAATTTTGATGACGGCGGTATTATTTTCAGCGATACTATAATAGGCCACGATTCGATTTCGTATATTTACTGATACAATAATAGTACATTACTTACCTAAGGCTGTAAAAAAAAGAAAGCCCGAAATCGCAGGTATTTGGGACCCGAGCCGCAGGCGAGGGTTGTAAATATGCGATAGAGGGCTTTCTTTTTTACTGCCCGTGGTGAGTACACAATTTTACGTCCCCACCTGGCCATAATGCGAGTTTTACCGTAAGCGTAGCGAGCGGTAAAACTCACATTATGGCCAGGTGTGACGTAAAAGAGTATATGAGGAAATACAGGTGGATCCAATATTCAGGAAGAAAATAAAAGTAGGGTGGGCAATCGATACGATACGCAGTAGGTTATAGTGATGGGTGGCCATGTTCCTATGATTTTTATATCGAGACGGTGGTAAAGAACCATGCAGCAAAGTAAGTAAGTTGATGGTAAGTGGTTACCGTAACCAATGGACGCCTTCAACTCCATGAATGTCAGTTGCACGTTCCCAACCCTTTTTCTAAACTTTTTTACACCTACACTTTTTTTAATGAGTTCATTTCATACTGGCTTAGTGTCATTGAAAATAATTATTTTAATACAATTGCTCAAAAAGTTTAGTTTATGTAGCTGCAAATCGTGAGTAAAGTTTGATTTTATGCACTAGTGCTAAAAAGTAATCTGATCTCAAATCGTGCATAAAGTTTGATTTTACGCACGATTTGCAGATCAGAATTTTAAATAAATGAGTATCATGCGAGACCCGCTTATAAATGACCCACCTGAACTACGCGCGATTGGGCATAAAGGAGTATTATGCGAGACCCAATAGTATTACTTGAACAACGCGCGATTGAACGAAGCTGTCTTTCGTACACTGACAGAATATAAATGTAATTTTATTTCATTGTAGTTTTTTCGCAATTGTTTTAAAAAACCTTGTTCGACACACGTGCAGAAGTGTCATTTTTACTCGTCCCGAGTCTTGACCCTCGCCTCTCGGCTCGGGCCAAGTAACCTCGGTACTCTTGCAAAATGACATACTTCTCGCACTTGTATCGAAAACTACTATTTAGATATTGTTTATTTTTGAATGTAACAGTCTTCAATGTTCCCTTTATCCTCCTAGCGTTTGACCCGGCTTTGGCTACGGTTCACTAAAAGCTGGGGTCCGCTCGGCAACCTAATCCCGAGGATTAACGTAGGCATTCGTTTTTACGAAAGTGATTGCTATCTAACCTTTCAAATCGGAGAAGAAACTAAGCTTTGGAGCGAGATTAGGTCCGGCTTCCACACGATGTTTTGCTTCACCGAAAAATGAGTAGTAGGTAAATATCAAATAATATCGAACATAAGTTCCAAGAACCTCAGTGGTACAGTGGCTATGATATATATTGGAGCGGCCAAGGTGGTCACAAATATCTGAACAACGCCTCTATTGTCAAGGCGATAAAGTGCATGTTCAGATATTTTTGAGTACCTTGGCTGCTCTGATATATTTGATGGCGACTGTACAAGCCGGCGTTTGAACCGCCTAGCCGGTAGCCGCTAGGCTACCAACGCTTTCAATGTTCTTTTGCTGCGGGAATATTCCTGGAACATTCACGTCACTAGTTCCGAACAAGACAGGGACCGCATTGATTCCACGGCGTCACTACAAACATTAATCTTACAAATTGTCACCCTACACCGCCGACCCGAAACGCACCCAACCACCCAGTGTATACGGTCCAAATTGTTGCGGCGACAAACAGCACAAATACCAACTTTAGTGCAAGAAAGAGTTAAGTGGTAGAATTGGGTAAGGAAAATAAGACCTTAAGGTAAACAATTTTGAGTTTATAATTGAGCGTGTTTGGTTTTGTTGTTTTAAACCTGTGGTTATTACAATCGCTTGCTGAAGGGATTGTTATGTCCCGTATTTTCGGCAAAAAAAAATCTAGAAAGTCTAAAATTTAACCAGCCTTTTTACTGAAGATACTAACTAATATTTAAATATGTTTTACCCTTTTCAATGTTACTACAAATAAGATTTTTTTTTTAAAACCTTCACAAAATTACAACAATGCCATCTAAAATCGTTTCGGACAAGACGTCCGATTAAAAAAAACTGCACTCAAATCGGTTTATCGGTTCGGGAGCTACGATGCCACAGACAAACACTCAGATACGTTACACATGACAACACTAGCTTTTACCCGCGTATTTCGCCTTTTCACTCCCTGAAAGTATCACCATTCTTATACCAAATTTCATCTAAATCGGTTCAGCTGTTAAAAGTGTGAATAAGAGTTATTTGAGCATATATTATGCAAGTAGAGATCAACCACTTTTCTGTCGGGTGTTAAAAAGGGGCAAAATAAAGTGAAATGACTGTTATACTCAGAACATGTGATGTGATGTGATTGGACACAGTCGCCTTATCATCAGCTCACCTGCCACGGGTCACCGACCTCTTATCACAATCTAAACTACGCTGATAACACAGTCGTTACAAAACCATCAGCCAAGTATGTGTATACTTATAATATTTTCACTTCTTTCCGTTGTGTTCTTTACATCATCTTTCTGGCGTTGCCAAGGCTCAATGAACCCAGGAACTGCTCAGCAACCTAATGTCAAGATTTTATGCAGACAAGTTTTTACGAAAGCCACCGCCATTTGACCAATCACAGAGAATAATAGGTCATTTTCGTTGTGTTATTTTATCTCTCCAAAAAATGTATTAGACGATGTTGTTATATGCGGCTTGTTCTATTTATTTGGTAGGAGACACGAATAACACGGTGAAGACAAGACACTGACAAACAAACATATTTAAAAACCGAATTTCCTTTTGTATTTTGTTTCCTACAGTTCCCGAAGAATTGAAAACATCTCTTTTAAAGTTTGCTAAGTCTCCTAAAGTAATAATAATAGAATAAACTAAAATTAAATACATATTAGTCAATCGAACGAGCGGAACGTAAGCGAAGTGAAGTTCTTTCAAACAACTTCGGCTACCTAGACGTCTGTGCATTTCGACGGCTTTTTGATTTGGAATAGTTGTTCCGCGATAACTTTAGTAACGCTTTTTCTGATTCATATGAATTTTTTTCGGGTTGTAGGTACTAGAGCTCAATACAATTTGAAAGTTCGTTCATGAGCATGATCGATCAACGGGTTATGGAGCTAGAAAGCTCGAAAAAATCATCATTAGGGTCTTGTTATATTGGTAACTCGTTTGCAAGAAAATTGCGAGTTTTCAGTTCGAGGCGGACTACTAATTAAAGCATAAAACTCGCAAACATTAAGGAAATGAACTCGTAACCATATTAACCCGTTGAAAACGCAAACCTGCGGTCGGCGGCTCGCGCGCCGCGCGCTGGCCTGCGGTCGCCGCGCAACCTATTGCCGTTAAACAGGAGAGGGTTATGGTTTTAGGAAAGGAAACTTGTTTAGTAACGTGTTACAAGGACTCTATTTATAAAACCGCCTGCGTGGAAGAAGTTCATTACTATTAACCCATTTTTCATTTCTTTAGAGGTTGAATTTCCATTTTTAGGGTTCCGTACCTCGAAAGGAAAAAACGGAACCCTTATAGGATCACTTTGTTGTCCGTCTGTCTGTCTGTCTGTCAAGACCATTTTTCTCAGGAACGCGTGAAGGTATCAAGCTGAAAGGAGATCGTCAATTTTTGTTAGGCGATTTGCCCCAGCTCATTAAGGCGCGTATAATTATGAAATAGGTATCAAAACATTCGCCTTAATTTCTAGATCAGGACGGTCATAAAATAATCATGAAATCTAACGGGAAAATTCAGAAATCGGGGATGAAAAAACATGAATGTGATAAGGACGATATTTAAAAGCGTACATGTTTATAATTTACAGTATAACACAAAATAACTACCGGTTTTTTAAAGAATATCTACAAAATCTGACATGATAATGAAACGAAAATAATAATAAAATAATAAAAAGTCATATTTTGATCCTGCCGCTGATTTCTTGTATTTGGGTAAACAAAGATAATGACTGTCAAACCATCATTGCTACTATTAACTAAACAATCGTAGAACTTATTACAAAGAGATAAGGTTTAGCTCTGTTAGTGCGCTACTACTAGTATCCATGAAGTTATAATTTTAAACTGGAGTATACTCTTGGGCCACAAAGTGAGGCCGAAAGAGAGTAATACAGGGAGCTGCGTATCGTTTTGACCTAGGGAGTTATGTCGTCATTAGCCAATAATGCCAGCACGACAACAAGTCAAAATGTCAATGTGTGTCAATTTCGTAACGAGTGCGAGTGATTATCCCATAATTATCCCCTCTATCGGACCGTTTTTTTTCTAATCACCTATGAACGACTGTTTTGTACGGTAATAAGGTTCATCTGTGGCTAACCACAAAAAACCAACAAACCACCTAAGGAAAAAGTGCAACAATTATAGTCTGGCCAGCCAACGAACGCAGTAGCAATGTACAGCGAACAAAAGTATGACAACACTAAGAATCAGTGAAAAAAGCAGCAATGATCATCAAATTTTATGTTAATTATGTTTTTAATTTTAGTTGGTATTTCCGCCCCTTTCATTAGGTGACATTTACGGTGTGTAACAAGGAGACGGATATATTTCGTCTGATCTGTCATCAACTGCAACAGATAATCTGGTTGAGGCAATTGACATATGCCTTAAAAATGAATTTAAATTGAACTGGGAACGTTGCAGGAGTTCTATCTCACTCGCGCTTAAGATGAGAGAGTGAAATGCACTAAAAACAAATTCAATGTGAATTGAATTCGGCCCCACTTTGTGGCCGAAGAGTATACTCCAGTTTAAAATTATAACTTCATGCGGCAGACTTGGATGACGGTGACGTCATACATTGACAGTGTCAAACTAGAATAATAAACTAGATTAGCAAAGTAAACGTAACTCCTTTCCATAAATGTCTGTTTCGTCTCAGTCCAGGTAAAGTTAACCCAGAGTTAACCTTATGTCAATGCTGTAAAGACGTTATCAACTTATTAAGCACTGTTTGGATCGCGGAAGGATCAACGAAATTACTTTTTATTTTGTATTTCTAATTCCCGTTTCATTTTCATGAAATATTTTGTCTAGTTTCGTAATAGAATGGGTATTTGCTTAAAATTGCAGAACAAACTTTATACGAGACCATTATCGCTAGTGGGCCTGGAATTGACGGTCTCCTTTATATCAAATACTCAGGTCTACTGTCCCTTGGAGCTGTGAAAAAATCAGACTTCTAAGCCAACGCAATCAAAAGATACAGCCGTTTATGCCGCAAATTTTCGCTCGCAAGGGAATCAAAACCTATAGGGTACTTCCCGTGAACTCAGAATCTTGAAATTTGGTACGAAGCAACGTCTTATAGCACAGATAAAGGAAAAATTGCGAAAACTGTGAATTTTTAGTTACATCATATAATAAAAATATTTTAAAGTTACTACCCCTATATACCTACAGGTTTGTACGGAACCCTCGGTGCGCGAGTCCGACTCGCACTTGGCCGGTTTTTTTTATTATTGAGCTTCATGACTTTCGAAGAATATAATACAGTATAGTTTGCCTGTAGGTATATAACGACTGTCTAGTGTTTCATTACATTAAGGCGACGATATATGCAAACACGTCAAATCGAGGTGTTTTTGTGCAAGGTTTTTGAAGAAAACAAACCACGTTGGAGCATGAATGTTACATTTTCTGTAGGGGCATATAGTTGTGTTCGCTGTACCGATACGTGCTTGGTCTTGTATAACATAATTAGGTATATATATCATCGTTAAGAAACTGTTTTGGAGAAAACTTGTCGCAAGTTTTATGTCGGTCCGAAATAATTCTATGTTGCGAAATTAAACATAACTACGTCTTAGCACATTACTAATGTTCGGCAGATACTATAGTCGTATTAAGCGCTTAATAAAGGTTTAAGACGCAAAACCTTGTAAGAGCCTGTAATAATCAGAACTATGCAATTGCTAATAAAACTTATAGGCGTTTATTCTATTGCAGCCAGAGACATGTTTCATGTGTCAAATTTGAGTAATATGATTAGTAATTTTGAGCGCGGAAATTCGTTCCACATAGCTTAGGTTATAGTACGCTTGCTTACTAAGTAGATATGTCCGAGTTCAAATCTAGGCTGATGTTAACTTTTTTGTTTATTTTTTTATCTCATTTCTCATTTATATTTTCAATCCTGATCCTAAGCGATTTATAGGTATTTTTGGACAAAAAAAAGTCAAATCATACTATAGTCAAGTTACTAGTTAGTTTAATCTTTTTATTTTGACTTTTTTACCCAATATATTTAAACTACCAACTTATAAAAGAGACTAATTTATTATTAAATTTTTACAGTGGGTATGGGTACTTTTTACCATAGACGGCTTCGTCCATGTTTTTACCATAATTTGTATTACAAGAGCGCGTTTGTTCGAGCAGTTTCCATCCGAGGCGACGTTGCCAGCTTACTTTCATTTGCTCATTTCGCTTCTTGCTTTGCGCTGTTGCAAGCTAGATCTATATTATGATATGAATGACGGATTCATTGAATAGAATCAAATGCGCTTGAAGTTGAAACACATTCGTGTATTTGTCAATGATTTGTCCACATCATCGTGATAGGTTATATATCTCTCTCTTTACTATGGAATAAGAAAGAAACAATCGGCTCGGCTGTCCCGGTACTCTGCGATGTCTGGTCGCGCCATTAGGTTTATATGGCTTATTGTATGTTCGTTTTCGTACGATTTTAAAGATATAGTGAATTATTAATGTTATTATTAGGTAGGTAAGTAGATATGGAATTAATTTAATCGTATAAGTATATATACCAATATAATTTCTCACAATCCCTAAAATGAAAAAACCAATAAGTACTCGTAAGGTACGATGGGGTAAGATCGGACCATTTTTAAACTAGTTGGTCAGCTTTCAGGGCTGACTTTTATGCTTTACCTTTGTAAAAATTTCTCGAAATATTAATCCTTGTTTCAAATCAGTATGAAGTGTACCTAAGCTGTTTGTCGTGTATAAAATTTCAAAATCTACTCCTTCTACTTAAGATTGGACTATTCAATAAAATGTACTCTTAGTAAGTTTTTAGGTGCTAGTTTTCTTCCACTTATCGATTTTGCCAGCTTTGTAATGCAATAATAAATTTTGAAGTGCCCGTTCTAGAGCTTATATGATCTTGTTTAGATTAATATTATACGAAAATAAATCATACTCGGAAGGTTTTTTATACTAAAACATTTTTTGTAAAAGTGGAGTATGTGTCAGTTTTCCGTCCATACTTATTGATATATTGATATTCAAGTTTTTCAAATTAAAGCTTATAATTAATATATCAATTAAAGAATAAATAATTATTATCAATGGCCAATTTGACCTCAAAAAGTTTTTTCCATGTAGACGGAGAGCTGGCCACGTCAGATATGACACAATAGTCAGGTTTCATTGCTCTCATTATTGTGTCATATCTGACGTGGCCAGCTCTTAGTCCAATAAATTTGTAGCAGTTTAATCAGGTGGACGGCGACCCGGACGGGAAACTAGCATAACCACCCTATGCACGGTTTCAAATAATAGATATAATTATAAACCGCCTGTATTATGTTCATGTCAACCTTTCAGCATTTTCTCAAACTTTTCAAAAACGAGTGAGTTAAAAATATTGAGAGTGGAAAGACAAGATGTTTCAAACCTTTGAAGCAAGATGTTTCAAAAATTTAAAAAAATTTAAAAAACTCTTTTGGCTATAATTCTTTTTTTTTCCCCAGCCTACTTGAAGAGATATATTATATAGTGTGTCTGTCTGTTAACTCTTCACGCTTAAACCGCTCAACTAATTTAGATGAAATTTGGTATGTATAAGGGGGTGAAAACGGAATGGAAGTTTATATGGAATTGTTGCTCCCTGTTGACTTGAAATAGCATACGTACTAGTTTTATATTTGCTCTTAAATTTTACTAACTAGTAACTTTTATTTTGCGTTTTATTATGTAATTCCATATCGCTCATTTTAATTTCGCGCAGACGAAGTCGCGGGTAAAAGCTAGTATTTTAATATTGTAATGGATTTTGATATGGTAAAACTTTTGAAATAGATGGCAATTAACCAAAACTAACCCAAAAATGTACCCAAAAAACCGTGACGACCCTATACACGACACGATACAACTAATCCATAATAATATTATAAATGGGAAAGTGTACGTGTGTGTTTGTTTGTTTGTCCGTCTTTCACGGCAAAACGGGGCGACGAATTGAAGTGATTTTTTAAATGGAGATAGTTGAAGGGATGGAGAGTGACATAGGCTACTTTTTGTCTCTTTCTAACCCCCCACTTCCCTAAAATGGAGGGTGGAAGTTTGTATGGATTGTTACCCCGAATTTAACGCGAGCGAAGCCGCGGGCAAAAGCAGGTATTATATGTTATTAACTTACTCGTGCTGACTTTTCATGTTTTTAATTATTTTGTGTAATTTCAATTTATAATTCTTATGTGAGACGACAAACGCTTTTATATTTGTAATTTTTTTTTAGTAAAGAACACTTATGGTATATGTATAAATGAAAATGATTAAAACATGTTAAAAAATTAATCTTAAACTTTAGGTTGAATTAAGTTATTTGCTTTTTGGCTATGGTTTTCTGTGAGGTACTTCCCCAGTCGAGCTCTGAGCCAGGTCCAGATTTGAGCGTGATAACATTCGCTGAACTGTGCCTTACCACAGTTAGCGAGATAACATTCGGAGTGCCCATACCTCCCTTTTGGACGTAACATACCCGTGTCTAAACCTGTTCCTAGTAACCAACTAGGTACACATTTGAAAAATGTTCACAGCAACAATTAATAAGATTCAGTCTTAAATGCCACGCAAAAACAAATCAAACCATTTTTTGTGACAAACAATTGAATTTATAGAACGAAACTTTTTTGTCTATAAAGATCACATGTATACGTGACTTCGGCAGCAGATAGCATACATCCTCCATACAACCGTCTTGAACCTGATGTTTATTCAGTGTTGGGCGTAATTTATTAGATGGTACCTACTTTTGTAATGTATTAAATTGCTAATTAAATTACAAGAAAATCAATTATATTAAGTAATTGAAATTGCTTGTAATTGATATTACATGTCAGTAGTATTCCCGATTACATATAATTTGTAATTGCAATTACTTTTATCTTAACTACTTTTACTTGTAACTGCGATAATTTGAAATAATACACAAGTTCAATTTATTTTTGGGTCAGTGGGGGCAGCTACCAGATCCCTCGCTGCAACGCGAAAATGGTCTTAGAAGACCTTCCCTCAATTTCAAATTAATAACGTTACGGATTTTGGAAAAAACATACAGGATGCGAGAAAGAGGTCACATTTGGTAAACTTCTTTTTGATGCCAATCGATCCCATTCTTGTATGGGATCAAAAATAATTTGCGGCTAGAAAAGCCACAAATTGAGAAAAACTTTTCCCATACTTTATGAAAATTATTTATTTTTATTTTTCACATGCTGCTTTTTTATGCCAATCGATTCCATTCCTATCGTTTCTAATAGTTTCCTATTAGGGGTCAACTTACGGTAATGTACTAAAAAGCTACAAATTAAATATTTTCCATACATTTACTATAAATAAGAAATAAATAAATAAATATTATACGACAATCTTACACAAATCGACCTAGGCCCACAGTAAGCTCAATAAGGCTTGTGTTATGGGTACTAGACGACGATATATATAATAGATAAATATGGATAAATACTTAAATACATAGAAAATATCCATAACTGAGGAACAAATATCTGCGATCAACACACAAATAAATGCCCTGACCAGGATTCGAACTCGGGACCTCCTGCTTCGTAGGCAGGGTCACCACCGACTGGGCTAGGAGATCGTCAAATAAAGAATAAGTGATTTTTAGGGTTTCGTAGCCAAATGGCAAAAAACGGAACCCTTATGGATTCGTCATGTCTGTCTGTCTGTCTGTCCGTCCGTATGTCACAGCCATTTTACTCGGAAACTATACGACGTATCTGAATAAAATTTACACATAAGGTGTACTCTGTATGCTGCCACTTGAAATTTGAAAAAAAAAATATTTTAAGGGGGGGCGCTCGATTCATGTAACTAAATTTCAAAAAATCTTTTTACCAAATATCAACATGTGACACATCAATCGATAGGTCTTTAAAAATAATATTGAGGTTTGTTTGATCTTTTTGTGATTAAGTGAATATTTTTTGAAATAATCGCTTCGAAAGTCAGAAAAATTGTGTAGCCCCCCCTGTAACTTTTGAACCGTAAGTCCAAAAAATATGAAAAAATTTGAGGAGATGCGCCTTAGCATATACTTTCTACGAAAATTGTTTGGCCATTTTTGAGTTATTTCCAAAAAACTTCTTCCATAGGCATCAGATACGACCTTTTGGTATTAGTTTGGTTCTTATTCCATTGAAGGTACGGAACCCTCCTATGCGTGGTCCGACACGCACTTGGCCGGTTTTTTTAACCTTTCAGTTAACCAACAGTCGTTGTTATTAAGCATACCGGAAGAAACATTTAAGTAAAATGTGTAGGTACCTGAAAAAAGCGCCATCGCCATTATATCAAAATGCAACTAGGTAGAGGTACACAATAGTGTTGGAGGATGTGTGGTTTGTATTTGCAACTAAAGGCTAATTTTCCAGATAGGTAATTGAATTATCCGATGTTCTCCCGATGCGGTCTTATCCCAACGCACTTTACCGTCCTCATTGAAAGCGTTTTTGACCATCTCTAATTTCGTTATAGATACTAAAAACCTGGATTTTTCAGAGCAGAAGAGGACATAAAACAAATTAGTTACAAATAGTATTATCTTCAGTTAAGTACATTTTATTTGAACTTTTATTTTGAAAGACTTGACACGTACTTGACACATAGAAATATAACCGCCATGATGAATGCTTATTTTGGATATTTAGAATAAAACATTATAATTGTGCGATTATGATACTGTAGGTAATGGCGTGCGTTGGCCAAGTCGTTTTATATTATAGGTAACTTAAATTATTTCGTCATTGATTACCTACATACAATAGTAACTTTAATTAAGTAAGTACACATAAAATGAAATTATTATCAAAGCGCCATCTTACTGTAAAAGACCGCGATTGTTTGACTATTTAAACATGTCAACATTGAATTGTCATAGTTCATCTCAAGTATACTAGATGGCAGAAGCGGAAGCTGCGATTATAAAAACGCAAAATGCAGTCGTCAACCGTGATACCTGTCACCTTAAGTTAATTATACTTATAATTTTAAGCGAAATTTTCGAATCATGTTTTTAATAAAGCCGCGTGAGCACAGTTAGTAAAGTTCCGAATATTTTGAAACGTAAGGCACCATCGCCATTCAAATGTTTGCTTTCATTCAAAAGTTGTTCAGTCTACCTATAAATCACCTCGCACATTAAGGAATAAAGGGTTGAAAACCCACCTGTATGTCGTATATTGGTATATTGTATGTCGCCGTGGTGATCAGCCAGTTGTACGTCGCAATAAGTGAATGAGACTGGAAAGCCACTGCGGCGGCGGGAAAAGCCGCTTTGCTGGCTTTTATCTAAATTACTTGCACACATTTGTGGCCAGGTTAATCTTGGTCGGAGATTTACTAGGGATTCTTTGCGTTTTATGGCTATACGTGGAGGTATTCGCCTTTTAGAGTGTGATCTGGTAGTTATTACAACTCTATCGTACTTACAAAGTTGTAGGAGAAAAACGCAAATTTTAATAGACTTTCTTTGGTATCGCGCATCAGTTCCAAAAAACCTCATCAGCTTATGTATGAACAGTCATTAACTAAGTATCCACTGAATCATTTATTACATGATAATGCTAGCTATTATGCTTGTTAAATTTCTCATTCAATATTTACTAATGATGGTGTTGATGAATGGTTATGAGTATTGTAATGTTGATAATACAGATAAGTTAAGCTTAGAAAGCATACTAGCGTATTTGGAAAATATTATTCAATAGTGTACTGGGAAATAAATAATAATAAATCAAAAAGTTATACTATTTTCAAAAGTTCTGTATATTTATACCCAAAACGAACTGACCCAATTTAGACCACGGTGTACAAACAGCAACACTCTTAACTGTACATCGGTGGACCTTATTACAAAAGGCATAAGGTCCACCAAACGAAATTACATAATACATCCATAGTCATTGGAAGCGGGTCACCTTGTATGGAAATGTCCATGCAAGATGGCCCGGTTTTAGTGCTCTTGAATGTACCTATAACATAAAAAAGGTCAAGGCTCTCGTGGGATGAAGCAGGTAGCTGTAGATATGCAGACTTTTATTACTTAACTAGCTTTTGCCCGCGGCTTCGCTCGCGTTAAATTCGGGGTAACAAACCATACAAACTTCCACCCTCCATTTTAGGGATGTGGGGGGTTAGAAAGAGACAAAAAGTAGCCTATATCACTCTCCATCCCTTCAACTATCTCCACTTAAAAAATCACGTCAATTCGTCGCCTCGTTTTGCCATGAAAGACGGACAAACAAACAAACAAACACACACATACACTTTCCCATTTATAATATTAGTATGGATTGTTGTAATGTAGGTATAACACAAAATTGTTATTTTTATTTTAGAGCGCACTTAATTCGCCAACAAACTGTCCTCAGTTTGGCGAAAAAAAAAGATGTATAGCTGAACCACTTAAGTATTATCTTGAAATAAATGAATAAAAACTAAAAATACCAAACAATAAACAGAAATACTTAAAACTAGTTGGATTTAGGCGACGTAACTGCGTGGCTCCGTTGCGTCGTCTGATCTGGTGTAGGATTCGGCAGAGTGCCCCGCAACCGCCGAAACACGACACCCTTCCGCCAGAAGTCTGCAGTGCACTAGCGATATGCAATATGCAAGATATTATTGCAGGTGACTGACCTGACCTGATCATCTGACTGACCATTACACCAAGCTGCAAAATTGAATGGACACTTTATGAATGAATTCAATCATAAAGTGTCTGCAATTTTACAGCTCATTGTACTAAGTAATGAATTACTTCACACCCGCTTCATAGATAAACAGTGACTTTCTGAATATAAGATATAAAAGATACGTTTGAATTAATTCGGCTGTGTTTCTACCAGAGATGAGCGAGGATGCGTTGCGAGGAATGTGTAATCCTGGAGGTGCGCTGTTCGAGGGTACATATAATAAAATACTTTTAAACAAAAAACAACAGACTTTACTTAGCCTCCACCTTTCCAAAAGCAAATGCTCGAGTTGCTGTAAAAAATACTCTAATCATTATAGGTGTGCCTATAATAGATGAAGAGTTCCCTCGATTTCTCCAGGATCCCATCATCAGATGCTGATCTGATGACAAGGGACCAACTGTGAAGTATACAAACAAACAAAAAAAAAATTTCCAAATCGGTCCAGCCGTTTTCGAATAATCGGTGAACATTCATAAAAATTTAAAAATAGCAGAAACAAAGATCCCGACGAATTGAGAATCTCCTCCATCGAAATCTTGAAGTCGGTTGATAAAGTGGTTCTATTGGCCATCTCTGGTGAAAACGCAGCCTTACGGCGTACAAACGATTGACGGCCTCAGTCAACTACTAGCGGGCTCGCCCATAATGAGTAAACTTTCGTGGCAGTTCGCCGCCGGCCTTCGGCGGGTACATTCGTCTATTGATTTCTAGGCTTCGCGATTGTTTGTAGGTAAACTGAATGAGCGAGGAGTAAGCTGAGGTAAAAGCTTTTGAAACTAGATTACATTGCGCATAGGTCGTATTCGTGTACTAGCTTCGTCGTGAAATAGGGAAGGACTGTAAACGGTTTGGCCAGGTGACGCCAGCATGTCAGCAGAATTTTTCTAACGGATTTGGTTTAAAGAGCATCCAGATCCGCAAGTCCCAAAATAAAACAAGAATCCGACACTATTGCGTGTATTATTCCTACTTTTTCCTTGTTTAGCCCTGTGGTTGACTGGTAAAGAATGCCTTTAGTCATTAAGTTCGCTATTTGTACATAATTTACATTGTATTTTGTGCAATCAAGTTTAAATAAATAAATAAATAAATATTGGTAGGACAGACAGACAGGTACACCCTACGTAGGCGCCATCTGTAAATATTTTCTACCCATTGTCAAACCCGCCGTCTTTAACCCTCTTTTAACTTAATTTTACCTCCTTAAAAGATGAATTCCGAGATAAAATATATCTTATGTCCCTTTCCATGTTTATAATGAGCCAGTGTGACAAGTTTCATCCATATCCATGTAGTGTGAATATTTGTGTAAAGAAAAAAGAAACGGCCAAACAAAACAGTGCCGAAGTTGTTTAAAATGATCCTGACACGAGTTTATTACCGACAAGATTTTTTTGGGAAAACCTTTTATTGCTAACGTACAGTTCTCTTCCTTGTACAATCCTTAACTGCGTTACGAGTACTGCTGTGGGGATGAATGTTACTCTGCGTCCGTAGGAAACAACTTAGGTAACCCTAAACGTGATCGCTGGTGGTGCTAAAAGAGTAACAAACTTGGCAGCTGCACTGTCGGATCGTCCCATCTTGACCTCGCAGCACTCACTGGATTTTCTTTATCATCTGCTTTCCCACTACTACTACCCTAGGGAAGAAATGCCTATCTATATCCAGCGACATGTAGCCATACGATAAATAAATAACTGCTCACCAAGACGAACGCAACGAGCCCAAACACGATGGGATAATGTTGAGTAATTGAGGAGTTCCTATGGCCACCTTCCAGCTCCATCATCAGATCAGTTCCATGTCATCATAATATTTAATTTTAAACAATATTGAAATCACTCGTGCCTATAATAGTTCCCTCAGGTTCTCGAGGATCCCATCATCAGATCCTGATGACTTGGTTACAATGGGACCAACTGACAACTATACTCTTTCAAACAAAAAAATAATTTTGTAAATCGGTCCAGCCGTCTTTGATTAATCAGTGAACATTTTTTTTTAACACAGCAAAAACAACGATCCCGACGAATTGAAAACCTCCTTCGAAATCTTGAAGTCGGTTGAAAACAAATGCGTATTATTATTTTAGAACACTCCGCCCGGTTAGCTACTTTTGCTAATTGTACCCTTGCGATTATCAGAAGGCTGTTTCAGTCAGCGAAACCAAAACTTCATAAACTACAAGTGTATGAGTAAACCGATCGCTCAGTCCCAATCGTAGTTGAGTTAAACTGTACTAATTACCGAACTGATGAGTTGCCAACTCGCTAATGGGGCTGATGAGGAACCGACTCCAACTCGGCTTTACATTAACACGGATCAATGGCTGAGATAGTTGTATATACAGGGTGGATAAGGAAGGGTAACACCATTGGCCGAAAGGGAATTGATCAAGATTGTTTGAAAACTAAACCCAAAAGTGATCTTCCCTTCTTCTGTTCACTCTTGGTAGTGGGTGTGATTATGACATGTAACCAAAAAACGTATCGGACCACGCATAATGGAAGGTTGCGTGCCTTCAATGGAATAAGAACCAAACTAATACCAAACGGTGTTACTGATGCCTATGGAATAAGTTTTTTAGAGATAACTCAAAAATGGCTGAACCAATAACGTTGATGTTATAATGATAAGGTAAATCATCCAAGAAGGAAATATATTAAGGGTTCACGGTACGACAGTACTGAACAAGAGGGGCGGGGCAAGAGGTTTGGCAATTTCACGACGTCTATGAGGACAGAGTCGCGGGCTTTAACTATGTGAGTAATACAAATTACAAGGAACACACAATGAAGAATGTAATTTGACTGATACTGTAGACAGGTGTATAGTTGTAGGGGTTTTAATTCCTTCTACATAATTAATTACATTCCTGTAAATACTCATACCATTGAACTTATATCTCATTAATACAGTATGCCTGATTAATTCATGATAATGCAGGGTATTATATACTTATGTTTAACTTTATCATTGTAAATCTGGCAATGATGGCGTTTATTGTTGTTATTAAGTTTTGTTATGAATAATCTATCTATATATATAAAAGAAGAAACTGACTGACTGATTGACTGACATATCAACGCACAGCCCAAACCGCTGGGTCTAGAGATTTCATATTTGGCACATAGGTTCCTTATAAGGTCTAGGGGAGCACTAAGAAAGGATTTTTCTAAATTCGCCCCCTAAGGGGGTAAAATGGGGGTCCAAAGTTTGTATGGCGAAACAAGGTTTGTTAGATTATTTTATTCGAAACTTCACAGGAGTATTCCTAACGATAAATGAGTAAACACGTGTTTCAGGTTTTTTGAAATTCAATCCCCAAAAGGGGCAAATGTGGTCACAAAGTCTGAAAATCACCATGGGTATCGTATCCTTTTTGAGTATTTATAGTACGCGGGCGAAGCCGCGGGAAAAGGCTAGTCTAAATATATAAAAGAAGAAACTGACCTGACTGACTGACTGACATATCAACGCACAGCCCAAACCGCTGGTTCTAGAGATTCCAAATTTGGCATGTAGGTTCCTTATAAGGTCTAGGGGTGCACTAAGAAAGGATTTTTCAAAATTCACCCCCTAAGGGGGTAAAATGGGGGTCCAAAGTTTGTATGGCGAATCAAGATTTGTTAGACTATTTTAATTGAAACTTCACAGGAGTATTTCTAACGATAAATGAGTAAACACGTGTTTCAGGTTTTTTGAAAATTCAACCCCCCAAAAGGGGCAAATGTGGTCACAAAGTCTGGAAATCAACATGGGTGTCGTATCCTTTTTGATTACTTATAGTACGCGGGCGAAGCCGCGGGAAAAGGCTAGTTATAGCATAAGAAAGTTCGAGTTTCAGGTAAGTTAAGCTAAGAAAGAACATGCATAGCTTTTTGATAGCAAAATATAACTTTAATTCTGTCTTAAAATCAGGTTCACCAATCACCATTAAACAATTTTATCTTTGAACAGAATAGATGAAACTTTATCTCGAAACACTTAACTACTATTTAAACAATATTTTAAGCATATTTATTATGCTATGCTATGCTTTAGCGTATTAATTGACTTACTTATAATTTTGTAAGGAAAACAATTCCCACAATTCATACTAAAATCTTAATTGGTTTTTATTGCAGAATACGAGTAAGTAGGCACGCACGCAGCTTTTAATTCATATTTTTTTCTAAATTTGCGACATCGTCATCTACCATATATTGCAAATGTTCATTTTTTACTACGACAGTAGCTAACAAGCATACGGCACGCCGGATGGTAAGTAGCTACCGTAACCTATTGACACCTGCAACTCCAGAGGTGTCACATGCGCGTAGCCGACCCTTTAGAAAAGAGCCTCCCTTAACAAGTGTTTAAAAATAATTATGCCCACGTCAACAGATTCCCAATACTACGGATTCCCAATTCTATAGCTTTGCAATATTACATAATTTCAATTCTATGGCTTTTCAATACTACAGATTCCCAATACTACATATTTCCAATACTACAGATTCCCAATACTACAGATTCCCAACATGACTGACTCCCAATACTACAGATTCCCAATACGACTGATTCCCAATACTACAGATTCCCAACATGACTGACTCCCAATACTACAGATTCCCAATACGACTGATTCCCAATACTACAGATTCCCAACATGACTGACTCCCAATACTACAGATTCCCAACATGACTGACTCCCAATACTACAGATTCCCAACATGACTGACTCCCAATACTACAGATTCCCAACATGACTGACTCCCAATACTACAGATTCCCAACATGACTGACTCCCAATACTACAGATTCCCAACATGACTGACTCCCAATACTACAGATTCCCAACATGACTGACTCCCAATACTACAGATTCCCAACATGACTGACTCCCAATACTACAGATTCCCAATACGACTGATTCCCTATACTACAGATTTCAAATACTACAGAATTCCAATACTACATATTCCCAAACCTATTTAATTTGAGCAAACTAAAACTTACTCCAATTTAATACAGCCAGTAAGAGTAAGCCTTTTTCACAAGTGGACTAGGATAACCCGCGAAATTCCGTAAAATTTGCAATTATTCTCTTCACAAGGATAAAAAAAAGGTTTACTCATAAAATAAATTAAACACTTCGTATAAAACCATTTTATAACTTCCCACGTCCATTCTACGCGAAGAGCCGTAATAATTTTTATTACTAACGGATTAAGGATTAAAGTGGCTCCTAGCCCGGGCTAGTTTCATTAGGTGCACTACTTTGAAATTCGTTTAGTATCTACCTAAATACTTTAAACGGGATTCAATTTAGGTTTTATATTCTAGGATTTACTATGTGGTTAATTCCGTCATGGCCTATTCGGTCCATGAGCGTATATTTCTTTGAGTTTCAATCGACGGGGAAAACCATTTGCTTTTGATTGCTGAACCTAAAAGCAATCACTGCTTTGTTGGTGAAATTATCAATTTTGTTCGTTGTTCGAGAAAAACGCTAATGGACGGAATAGCCCCTTATATAAAAAGGCATTAGATAATAATGGATGATATAACATGTCAACATGTGTTGTCCGCCACGGAAAAGCGCCTAGTTGAATTTCGTTTCGGAAATCTCGATTTTTAATTCTTAAAATTTCTTCTTATAATGTCTGTGGAATGAACTCCCTGCCGAGGATTTCCCAGCGGGCTACAGTATGAGGTTCTTCAAAAAAAGAGGTGTATAGGTTCTTAAAAGGTAGGCAACGCGCATGTGAATCCTCTGGGGTTGCAGGCGTCCATAGACTACGGTAACTGCTTACAATCAGGCGCGCCAAAAAATATCTTAAAGGGCTGATATAAAAGCTGATGGGCTATCAGGCAAATCAAATTTGGCACAGAAATAATGACATTATTACTGATAGTGTCTGGACCGATAATGGAGTACAGTACAGACAGCGACAAAAGTATCTAAGCCGGCGAGGTGTCCAAAATTATCCTGACAATCAAATTTGGCACAGAAATAATGACATTATTACTGATAGTGTCTGGACCGATAATGGAGTACAGTACAGACAGCGACAAAAGTATCTAAGCCGGCGAGGTGTCCAAAATTATCCTGACACTCTCCTTGTCATAACAATAAGGTTTAGCTAGTAGTTCTGAACCCCTTGTCAGCTACTTACAAGCTGACTGTACCTACAATTAAACCATAATTTCTAACTACGAGATTAATTTAAAACAATGTGAGAGGTAAATAAATTGACTCATAAATCAAAATTAGTTAGATAAGTAATTACCTAGCGAAACCGCAACAGCGAACGCCAAATAGGCAAATACCACACGTTCACCGTCAAACCGGCTTTACCATGACGTGGTTTACTCGCTAATAGATTCCTGCAAAAATAGCTACAAAACACATCATGTAAACACTTTGATGTACATAAAACAAGTTAAAATACAATCATAATAATTTTAAACAAAAAAGAACCGACTTCACTTAGCATCCACCTTTCCAAAAGCAAATGCTCGGGATGCTGTAAAAAATACTCAAATCACTATAGGTGTGCCTATAATAGTTGAAGAGTTCCCTCGATTTCTCCAGGATCCCATTATCAGATCCTGACTTGGATACAATGGGACCAACTGTGAAGTATACTCTTTCAAACAAAAAAATAATTTTCCAAATCAGTCCAGCCGTCTTCGAATAATCGGTGAACATACATAAAAAAAAAAAAAAAATAGCAAAAACAGATCCCGACGAATTGATAACCTCCTCCTTCGAAATCTTGAAGTCGGTTGATAAAGAAAATACAAAGGGCATATAACGGCGAACTTATCCCTGTAAAGGATCTCTTCCTATTATCTTTTGCGGAACTCATTATGTACAGCATTTGCACTCCATATTTTAATCCATACTAATATTATAAATTGGAAAGTGTATGTGTGTGTTTGTTTGTTTGTTTGTTTGTTTGTCCGTCTTTCACGGCAAAACGGGGCGACGAATTGACGTGATTTTTTAAGTGGAGATAGTTGAAGGGATGGAGAGTGACATAGGCTACTTTTTGTCTCTTTCTAACCCCCCACTTCCCTAAAATGGGGGATGGAAGTTTGTATGGAGCAGTCCGGGGACAATCAGGAAAGGGGAACCGTGTTACCCCGAATTTAACGCGAGCGAAGCCGCGGGCAAAAGCTAGTAGATTATATAAAATGCCGGAAGATCAATGTGTATGTGTGTGTGTGTGTGTGTGTGTGTGTGTGTGTGTGTGTGTGTGTGTGTGTGTGTGTGTGTGTGTGTGTAAAAAATATATTTTGCACGTCAATACAGTTTTTATATTAAAGTATATTCTCAAACTCAAACTCAAATATTTATTCAGTAAGTAGGCCATAAGGGCACTTTTACACGTCAAAGTAAAAGAGAGAAAAAAAAATCAAAAGTACACCGGTTCTAACCCTACACCTCTGACCCGAGAAGAATTATGTCCGGCAAGAAACTCGGCGGGATTTATTTTTTCAAAACAATAGTACATCAAAACTAAACAATACATATAAGTGCGTTGTTCTATAAGGAAACATATCAAACAAAGTTAGATTAACCATCAATAGGAAAAAAATACCAAAGAAATAAGATGAGTCCAAATCTGACTATTTGAAAATGAATTACATACAAGTTTGATATACTTTCTTACCTGAACTGTGTCTTCTACATAAATTTCCAAATTATAATAATCCATCATCAACAGTTAGAAACAAATTTTGAATTTAAATAAAAAAAAAAGTAAGTGATTCTAGTATACAATAAACATACTATTTCCAATTATCCTTAGAGATGTATAAGGTCTCCAAGTGTCTTGATCTATATATTCTATATAATAAAAAAAATATGGATAAATAATCAAGCACCGAATGTTGTGTCTAAAGCCAATTAAACTAAAATTAAATATGATTAATAAAAAGTTACGTAATTGTGTGGCCCCAGTTAGCCTAAACAGACCGGTCTCCACAAACAGCACCCAACAAAACCATTACTAAATTAAGATTAAGATTACAAACAATATTTTTTGCAGTAGGAAAACTGCGTTGCTAGACTGGCATCTTTGTACATGTAATGTTTTTGATGGGTTCAGTTTATAATGCCTTAAGTTTTTATTAGCGACTTCAGAATTTATTAAACAAATTCCACTTTCATTTAACGAATTGTACTTAGTAATGGCGCCGAGTCGCAGTTAAACAATTGAAATGACACGACGAGTATTAGGTTTTTCCAGATCGCGAAATGGAACTGAAGTGGGACTGAGTAGGATATATTAATAAAACAGATTATCGATAAAGTTGAAAGATAACTAAAACAAATTCTTAATTTTAGTTATATAATTATCCACTCTCTTATTTACCTATAAAGGCAGAATAGCTCAGAAACCGTGGAAGCGTAAAAGCCCGTTCGACTTAATAAACTAACTGGAGTGCTAATTCGTTAGCAAGCTGAAATTTAAGCAAAAACAACGTTCACGAAATTAATTTTACAGCGCGAATATAAACTCAAGATTTCTCTTAAGTTCAAAAATTAATAACGAATTCCGTTTTGTTACTTGTTTGCGATCTTCAAATTGCATACGGGATTGCCTTTAATCTTGGGACTTCCAATTTAAACAGTTTGAACGCAACCGGTTTTCATTTCATTTAAATCCTTGCATTTAATGTTCCATCCCGAGGATTATAAATCAATGTTGAAACTCAAACGTATTAAAATAATTTTAAATGTTTGAGTCAAAAACAAAATATGAGTGATATAATGTTTGATTACTTAGCTACAAGTTTGATACTTAAATTACGGAAATATGTGCACGAGTTTAGTGGAAGGGATCACTTTGTCGATTCTAGTTTCCGTGTTATGGGCAGTTTAGCGTAAAATGACAAAACTTATCGAAAATCGGTTTTTAACAGAAACGGATAAATCATGCTCTAATGAATCTATGATTTTGAGCCCAACGCTGAAATGACCAATTTAATCACCTTTTTAGAGCCTCAAAGTTTAGTGCCTAGGGTACCACTTTGTCGACACCTGGAAAAAACGACGATATCATACTTTTAGCCAAGGCATTTATTTATTTAAACTTTATTGCACAATGGAAAAAGAGTACAAAAGGCGAACTTAATGCCAAAAGGCATTCTCTACCAGTTAACCGTAGGGCCAAGGTATTCTAAATATATATAACTCAAAGGTGACTGACTGACTGACATAGTGATCTATCAACGCAGTCCAAACCGCTGGTTCTAGAGATTCCAAATTTGGCACGTAGGCTCCTTATAAGGCATAGGGATGCACTTAGAAATAATTTTTAAAAATTTACCTCCTAAGGGGGGAAATGGGGTTCAAAGTTTGTATGGGAAACGAGATTAGTTCAACTATTTTATTCGAAACATTACAGGAGTATTCCTAACGATAAATGAGAAAACAAGTGTTTCAGCTTTTTTGAGAATTCAACCCATAAGGGGGAAATGTGGTGACAAAATTTAAATATCAACATGGGTATTGTTTCTATGGTTTATCGGGTCGCTGATTACGAAATCAACACTTAAGGGGGTGAAATGGGGGTTGATAGTTTGTATGGGGAATTTTTAAACGTTGAACCAATTTAGATGAAACTTGGTATAGAGATAGTTTGTGTACCGGGAAACGACATGGGACAGTTTTTATCTCGAAAATCAATCTTTAAGGGGGTCAAATGGGGGTTGGAGGTTTGTATGGAGATTTTTTTACCGCGAACCGATTTAGATTATTTTGTTGTGGATATAGTTTGAGTCCCAGGAAACAATATAGAATATTTTTTAAGCCGAAAATCAATCTTAGAGGGGTAGAAAACATGTTGGTAGTTTGTATGGCGAATTATTAACCGCTGAACAGACGATTGAAATGAAACTTGGTACATATTATACAGGGTGTTTGGTCCATCGTTGGCCAAATTAAAATGGCGGATAGGTGGGATCGTTCCCTATCTCACCACGCTTTCCAAAAAATTTTTTGACCGACGTGCACTTTTTTTAAAACTTTTTTGTTGTGTTGAAAAGAAAATCAGGACCAACTCGTTTAAAATTAAATTTTGATAAAAAATAAGTGCTAGAGACATGCAATTGTTATTTCATCGTGATGTGCAACGTTGCACTGCTTTATTAAAGTGAAAATTTCGGACACCTAACGCTTAGTTTATTTTTTATTGGCACTCGAAGGTTTTACAGCATGTAAAAATTTTGCCAAAGGACAACTTTGATTTGCAATGAAAAAATAAATAAAAAAGATTACGTTCTTAAAATTCTTTTACTAAATTGTGTGTTTTATCCTCTTTCTAATGATGTAAAATAATCCCGGAAAACCTTTCATAAACTTGATTTTTCCGCGGTTATTGTAACGGACGCGACAGGGAAATCATCATTGCCCAAACATTGACGCCTCTTTTTTGAAATGCCGTAAGTAACAAGCGGGTTTGTTTTCTCGATGACCGATGAGGTTTGCAGGTTATTAAGATTTAAAACTTATCTTACGTTAATTTGGCCTTGGAGTTGAAGGTCAACTTTCACATTTCAACGTGATAAGATAAGGAAGTGTTTTTGAAAACAACACGTGCAAAGCCGGTAAAGACTGCTATCTCCCTCTTACACAGCACAATACGTGCAGTTGTCTCTCTCTTTCATGGGTTAGACGTCAAACTGCTCTACCAAAGGCCAGCAGTAGGGCTAGATAAGACTGTGGGATCAGATTAGACTTTAGTCGTTATTTGACTGTCTCTGGTGGCTAACCCATTTCCAATCCTGATGTTGGTTTTTGTTGAGTTTTATTAGTGTTAATGTTAATCTCTGTTCTGTTTACTTTGTTTATTCGAGAATGGCAACATTTACGAATGAAGAATACGCGGATATTTTGATGGCGTATGGTAAAGCTGATGGTGTTGCACGAGCAGCGCAAAGAATCTACCAGGAACGATTCCCTAACAGACGCTTACCACACCGGAACGTCTTTCAAAACACTTACCGACGCTTACGGGAAACTGGAAATTTGAACGTGAATGAACCAAGAGGGATTGTGGTGCGACACAATGTTGAAGTTGATAACCGGATTTTGGCAATGATTGAGGAAGTCCCGACTAGAAGCATAAGAGATGTAGCTGCATTACTCGAACTTTCTATCTGGAAGGTGTGGAAAGGTCTTCGCCAAAATAACCAGCACGCATTTCACTACACTCCCGTACAAGGTATTGAACGTTTGAACTGAATTTCATACATTTTAACATGATGTTTGATAACCGTAATTAAAAACTGAAATCCGCCGCAGCGAGCACGTCTGTTTTTTCACGCTTTTTATGCAGGTAGAGGCCGTAAACCGTGAAGAAACAGGCTTGCTCATGTCATTTGTACCTAACAATCATTAAACATGTAGGAACAGGTTCTTATTCGATTTTTGTTTCTTTTCAGGTCTTGAAGATAACGACTTTGGGAATCGTGTTCAGTTTTGCCGTTTATTGCTGCACACAGATTTAGAAGACCGTGACTTTTTAAAAAGCATTCTGTGGACAGACGAGTCAAAATTTACAAGAGAAGGAATTTTCAATGTGCACAACCTCCACCACTGGTCACCTAAAAATGAAAACCCACGCCAAAAAAGACAGGGGGTTTCAGAGAAGATACTGTGTCAATGTCTGGGCAGGAGTTATTGGCGATCAAGTCATCGGGCCACATTTCCTGCCAGACAAGTTGAATGGAGACAACTATCTTAATTTTCTACAAAATGATTTACCTAATTTGCTGGAGAATGTGCCGCACTTTAACGAGGATAGGCATATCATCTTCCAACAAGACGGATGTCCGGCCCATTGGAGGATAACAGTCAGGGAGCACCTTGACAACGATTTCCCTAATTCATGGATTGGGAGAGATGGCCCTATTCCATGGCCTCCACGTTCTCCTGACCTAACTCCGTTGGACTTTTACATCTGGGGACGGGCGAAGGAACTTGTTTACAAAACGGAGGTGGAATCGCGGGAAGATTTGTCTCAACGAATATTGGCGGCCTTCGAGGTGATCAAAGCAGAAGTTCGATTGCGAATAACAACAGTGGAAATAAGAAAAAGGTGCTATGCATGCATTCGCAACGGAGGTCGCCAGTTTGAACAAAATTTGTAAAAATAACACGTGTAATAAAAATTTAAAAAGAAAATGTTTTTTTTTTTAACCTGCATGTCGATACTTTTCTGATGCTGCTGCTTGCTGAGGGAAAAATTTATTTCAGGAAAGGTTCAGGATTAATGTAGGTACCATAAGATGGTTAAATCACGTCTCAAGTCTAATCTGATGTCACTACCTAAGTAAAGTGTAGTCTTCTTATCTAGCCCTACTGCTGGCCTTTGATAGATCAGTTTGACGTCTAACCCATGAAAGAGAGAGACAACTGCACGTATTGTGCTGTGTAAGAGGGAGATAGCAGTCTTTACCGGCTTTGCACGTGTTGTTTTCAAAAACACTTCCTTATCTTATCACGCTGAAATGTGAAAGTTGACCTTCAACTCCAAGGCCAAATTAACGTAAGATAAGTTTTAAATCTTAATAACCTGCAAACCTCATCGGTCATCGAGAAAACAAACCCGCTTGTTACTTACGGGATTTCAAAAAAGAGGCGTCAATGTTTGGGCAATGATGATTTGCCTGTCGCGTCCGTTACAATAACCGCGGAAAAATCAAGTTTATGAAAGGTTTTCCGGGATTATTTTACATCATTAGAAAGAGGATAAAACACACAATTTAGTAAAAGAATTTTAAGAACGTAATCTTTTTTATTTATTTATTCATTGCAAATCAAAGTTGACCTTTGGCAAAATTTTTACATGCTGTAAAACCTTCGAGGGCCAATAAAAAATAAACTAAGCGTTAGGTGTCCGAAATTTTCACTTTAATAAAGCAGTGCAATGTTGCACATCACGATGAAATAACAATTGCATGTCTCTAGCACTTATTTTTTATCAAAATTTAATTTTAAACGAGTTGGTCCTGATTTTCTTTTCAAAACAACAAAAAAATTTAAAAAAAAATGCACGTCGGTCAAAAAAATTTTTGGAAACCGTGGTGAGATAGGGAACGACCCCACCTATCCGCCATTTTAATTTGGCCAACGATGGACCAAACACCCTGTATAGATTGAGTCGCGGTAAACAATATAGGATAGTTTTTATCTCGAAAATCAACCCTCTAGGGGGTGAAACGGGGGTTGAAAGTTTGTATGGGAAATGAATAACCGTTGAACCTATTTAGATGATTTGGTATGGAGATATTTTGCGTTCTGGGGAAGGATATATAATAGTTGTTATCCCAGAAGTCATTCCTTAAGCGGGTAAAAAGGAGGGTGGATTACTAATTCCACGCAAATGAAGTCGCGGGGAAAAGCTTCTATTCAAGAGTTGAAATCTGTATTAATCATAATCTCTCAGTAGTAAGTCGTTGATGGCGTAACAATTAAACAATTATTGCAATAATTTCTTTAAAATAAAAAATGAGGGAACCGCCGTCTTCAAAACGTGGTATACCGAAACCTCCAGAATGTAACGAATACTTTTCCGAAAACCGCTTCTAAATCAGTTCAGCGAAACGCAAGATGATCGCGGACAAACATACATTCCTACATACAAACATACGAGTCTAACTGAGAACCTCCTTTTTTAGTACTTTTAGTACGCGGGCGAAGCCGCGGGAAAAAGCTAGTTATTAATAATCATGATTTGATTCATCGTGACGTCAGTTTACTTTTCTTAATAATTTTATAGTAACAAATCGCTTTGATGTTTTATAATGAATAGCTGATTTGACTAGTATTAGTAGTCCTAGTCCACTATTCTGCGAAGTACGAGTTTCCAAAGTACGAGTACATACGGTTTTTATGGTGGGGCAAAGCGGAACGTGTACGCCACAATAGAGTAAACAGAGGGCGTGATATGAACACATGCGGAACCAGAAACCAGATCCGAAAACGAACAAACCCGTCCAAAATTACCACATGCTCTTGACCATGAAATTTTAAATGATCGTCTAATTGTTTAATTCGATTTTTTTGAGGTTTCGACATAAGTTAGTTATTAAACTATTTAAAATATTGCATTTGGAATACATCTTGTATTCAAGGATATTGCTGTTATAATACAATCCGCATTGTATTTAATTTAGTTTAATACGTACGATACTTGCATTATGAAAAAAGAAGAAGTAATGGGCTTTTGTATACTAACAGTATGTAAATCTGTTTGCCTTGTTCTAATACGAACGTCTACTTACCTAATACACGAACTCGTAATATGATACACATATAAAATAGATCACTTCGTTTAGAAATTTCTACTCAAGGTGACCCATGTGTGTAGAATTACCTTAGAATTGCCGTAAATATTATCTTTCTGCATGTGATTCTTTCGAAAGTAGATAAACAGTTACTTTAAACAATTTCAATGTTACTTCCAATAGAACTAGAGCTGAAATTGGCGAAACATGTAAATAAGCTGTTTTCAATAAGGTTTACCTTATTGAAAACAGCATGCAATCCTCTATGAGTATAATGTCCTGACACACTTCAATAATATGTCATAGGTGTACATACCAACTGTGGTCAGTGAAAATATACAGTTTTTGTATTAACATAGCAATTTTATGAAAACCGCATATGCACGAGAATGTAGGCACAGTCACAAGCCAAACCAAATGCCAATCAAATAAGTGGTCAGAACAAATATATTCACAAAAATATTCAAATATATACAAGGGTATGCTACATCATTTGGCGAGCGCAACATATTGTAAAGTTATGTCAAACCTACACGTTGTGTTTAGATTACTTTAGATTTTATTTTCTTATGAATAAAAACATATGTAACTTTTCAAATTTTAAAAGGGTTTGGAAAGACCCATGTAAACAAGTGGCCAGTCTACTTAAAACTAAGAAAAATACTATACTCAAACTCAAACTCAAACATTTATTCAGTAAGTAGGCCACAAGGGCACTTTTATACGTCAAAGTAAAAGAGAGAGAAAAAAAAATCAAACTACACCGGTTCTAACCCTACACCTCTGACCCGAGAAGAATTATGTCCGGCAAGAAACTCGGCGGGACTTATTTTTTCAAAACAACAGTACATCAAAACTAAACAATACATATAAGTGCGTTGTTCTATAAGAAAACATATCAAACCAAGGTTAGATTAACCAACAATAGGTTATAGTTTAAGAAAAATCCCAAATAAAAAAGATGAGTCCAAATCTGACTATTGAAAATGAATTACATACAAGTTTGATATACTTTCTCAGCTGAACTGTGTCTTCTACATAAATTTCCAAATTATGATAATCCATCATCAACAGTTAGAAACAAATTTTGAATTTAAATAATAATAAAAAAGTACTTGAGTGATTCTAGTATACAATAAACATACTATTTCTAAATTATACTTAGAGATGTATAAGGTCTCCAAGTGTCTTGATCTATATATTCTATATAATAAAAAAATATGGATAATCAAGCACCGAATGTTGTGTCTAAAGCCAATTAAACTAAAATTAAATATGATTAATAAAAAGTTACGTAAATGTGTTGCCACAATTAGCCTAAACAGACCGGTCTCCACAAACAGCACCCGTTCACGAGTATGACGCATATCTCAGCCATCGCCTCTCTCAACCTTTCTTCGGGAAAGTGGCGACCCGATCAACGACGCCACCATAAGCAGAGCCTTTTAAGCGAGCATGACATGTTCAAGCTGGCGGGCTTTATTAATTAATAAAAACTAGCCATGTTTAGTCTGGTGAGAAACAATATTCTGTGCTCGTATTTTACATGCGTGAACTAAATTACAATATAAAAGTGACATAGAGATGTACATGTCTCTAAGCGTCAGGATCATTAAATATATATCTATACATATAAATATTTGCGAATGCAAGACTTAGAGATGTATCTCTCTAAGTGTCCAAATACTAAATAAAAACAAAATAAAATAAAAATGAAAAACAGGTAATACTGGACACTAGTAAAGCTGCTTCATAGAGTAATGTACCTAATAATTTCTCAATTTGTATTGTACTAACTATGTCAAGCTACAGGCTTAAAGGCATCGTTATCCTCAATGAATTCCTTTAAAGTATAGTACTCTCTCCTCAACAAATAGCGCTTAATATAAGACTTGAATTTATTTAGTGGCAAATTCACTACATCAGCGGGGACTTTGTTATAAAAACGTGTACAGTTCCCAGCAAAAGACGTACGAACCTTACCGAGGCGGTGGCCAGGCTCAGCAATCTTATCTTTATTTCTAGTGTTCTAGTGTTATAAGATGACGAATCACACAGCAATTTTCTTTTTGTGGATTTTACTTAATTGGAAAACAAGAGCAAAAAGACGTTGCTAAGCTAAATGTAAATAAATAGTTTGTCGAGAATATTTAGTTTCCGAGATATTTGCAATCCTCGAAGTTTACAAGTCTGTGTACACAAATCCTAATTGGCTATCAGCAAAGAAATTGTTTACATAGTAAACAATATTATATGGATAATTGATGTTTCTTGTTCGTTCATAAAACTATTTTATGGGATTTTTGGATTAATCTTTTTATATCTCATACACAAAGTAGGTAGTGCACAATATGTGTTCAACAATAACAATTTTCTAAAAGACAATTACAATACTAAATAAAACAGGAAAGTAATCACTTCATTTCACAATCACGACACAACACTATAAGATACCAAATTAATAATCACAACTAACTCCCCTTAAAATACAAAGAACACACACATTATAATACTAAGAATTCTTTAAATGATGACGAGCAAGATTTGTCAAATTCCCATTTATGTTTTTCCGATTTAATATGTCTCAACAATGTGTAGACCCTTTGATCTATCGTTTTCTAATGATTCATGGAAACATTACTTAGTTGATACCAAAACCAATAATAGAGGCTTACTGGAATCCCCACGAAGACAAAAAAACCCAACAGCAATGTTAAGATAAGGATGCATTTAAAGCCTATTAGATAACTATAACCAAAGTCTGACAACTAATTAAGTATCAATGCAGGGAAACTTGTAATTAGCGAACAAATCTAAGAAACAATTAGAGACATTAATACTGTTAAATATGTAGAGTCATTAGTTTAAGTAGTAATGATAGTTATAAAAGAATAGGCGGATGCGTTCAAGTTATCATTTCGTTGTGTGGTAACGAAGGAGAACCATGAAGTTCGTGGTAAGTTTTTAATTTTAATATAGCAATTGCTGTATCTTCCGATAGATACATAGACCACATGTAAGGAATACCTGAATATTTAACGAAATTCTTTATATCGTTTAGTATTTGAGACATTGTCAAAAATTGTACTTACGCTTCAGTTCAGTCCGATTTCGCATTGGCGTTTGACTAATGTGTGTAATGAATTTTATTAAATAGTTCTATTATTAAAGCGAATCATGTATTATGTTATGATTCTTGCCATAAGAGCAACTATTTGTACTTTAGACAATGAAGTATAGTTTTGTAGCCCCTGGTCTATTCTTTTAAAGCGAGAATATCGCAGGGGTCTCCCCTAGGTCCAAGATTATTATTATTTTAAAATAATATGCTTGTTGCAATGATAATGAATTGTTTTCGTTTTTACCGTCGTAAGTAGTTGCTATATTTATTAGTTCATGTTGACATGGGTACTTGAAGATTTCATTAATTTATCATTGTTTATTCCAGCTGCTCACCGTCGCCTGCGCAGTGGCTGTCTCAGCCGTCCCCTACGGCGCCATCCCGCCCTACCACGGTGGCATGGGCATGGGCATGGGCATGCCTATGGGCGGCGGCATTGGTATGGGCGGCATGGGTGGAATGGGTGGAGGCCAGTTTGGCGGTGGCCAGCAGTTCGCTGGTGGCAGCTCTGGGTTCGGAGGCGGTTCTGCGATGGGAGGTGGTTCGCAAGGATTCCAGCAAGGTGCACAGCAGAGCAGCTTCCAACAGGTACAAGGATTTTCTTTTTACTTTTCTTCCCGTTGGTACTTGAACGCGACTGACGTGAATTAAAAAAACCCATGACTTATCCTAAATACCAGTGAACTTCCTATTTATGTGTGAGTGAGATATGTAATAAAAAATATTGTATTGACGCCATATCACGCGCACAGAAAGCCGTGCAAGTGTCCAAATTATGACCGATTTTTCCGTCCGATGACTGGCGGAAAAGGGTTAATAAACTACTATACTTTAGTAAGAGCTACTATAAAAATAAAACCCTTAATACTTTCAACTATTAGGCCTTCAGCAGTGCAACAAATTCTTATAACTTCGACCTTTTCTTGGTATATTTTGCCTTATGAAGAAGCTTAACATTTACTTGATTATCCAGGTAACCTCAGCCCAACAGTCATCTGGCGGTGCCTCAGGCGGTTCTTCAGGGTTCGGATCCCAGCAGGGCGGCGGTGGCTTCAACAACTTCGGACAGGGGGGCTCCGGCTTCGGGGGGAGCGGCTTCGGAAGCTCGCTCGTCGGAAAGTAGACGATGATGGTGGCAGAATTTCCAAAGAACAGTCCAAGAATTCCGTTAAAGCCACGGCAGAGTTTAAGTTAATTGAGGAAAAAATCTTTGTACATAGCATCAAACTCAGAATAACAATTTAATGAGGATAATACTTGAGCGATTTGTTCACAGAAAAATGATGAAAATTGGATGAAACATCATTTGGAAAGAATAAATGGCAATACTTGAAACGGTTATAAAGAAGGATGTAAAATCTTTAGAAGGATGAATGTGATTGAGAAATTTTTCGATTGGAAATTTGCCGTGTTTATAAAAAACGAGGATGTTATAAATGATCAATAAAGTATTATTTAAACATACATTTTTCTCTATTAATATTACTGCTATTAACCATTATTCGACGCCTAATTTTTAAATTGATTAAAGCGATAAAAGGATTTTTGGCAGCAAAATTAATTATTAATAACCCATTACGAAATTAATGCTATTGTGTCGAGTAATAACAATTTCAGATTTTAACTTGGATTCCATTCCGTGAAAAGACAATCAACCGAGTAATACAACTAATATGTACAAGTACAAAATAGTTATCTTTAAATAATTCTAGTATAAAATACCCATGCTACAATAAAAATAAATGTCTGAACTAAACTATTTTTTTAACGATAAGCTGATTTTAGTAAGTAGCAAATCTAAAGAAATCTTATTATCTGGCATTATTGGTTGGTACTCGAAAGAAAATTGCAATCTACGTAAATTAATTCCACTGCGATTATTATTTTCTTAGTTTTAAATTTAGGCATGAGAAATGAAAATGAAAAATGTTTATTTGGGTAACATAAAGTATCAGTTACACTTAAGTTTGGAATTTCCAAGTAAGACCTGTATCAGAAAACCCAGGCATGTAACGTAACTTGATATTTTTGGATGTGTGTTTTGTATCTTACATAAAAAATGTTGCAGCCGAACATAAAATAAACAATATACCTAGTCGGTTACTAAGTTCTGTTACTAGAGTTTTCACTAAATAAATAGGAATAGGTAGCAACATTTTAATTATTCACGTACATAATTTAAAAGCTTATTTAATAGTCAATAGATTACAATATATTTAATTGAAAATTATTGTCGCAGTTTTTCAGAATTCTTTATAACACTCGGAAAAAGGCGTGAAAAATATACGTCAAAATTACGCTCCTTGATCATGTTGATTTTAAATCCTATTTACTTTTAATCACCTTTAAGACGCATCAGTCTTACACAATTCGGTAGCTATATTCTTTAGCTTCAATTTGGTATATGTATAGTTCACGTGGGGCTATCCGATAAAATACTAGACTATACGTTGCAAGTCTGCTTGTTCAATAGCAGTCTAAATCTATGTCTTTTGTGAAAAACTTAAAAATAGGCAATATTTCAAATGGGAATATCCGTGGGATAAAATCGCAAGAAAATTAAATGGTGGTCACGCATTTACCTCTAATAAACAGGTTTCTTACAAACAAGCAATGGAACCTCCTAAACAAAGGTGCAATATTTATTTGATGCACTTTTGTAAAGTGTAATTTTCTTAAATTTACCGCGTGTTTGCGTCTTCAGGCAATCTTGTGCTTTACAAGGATTTTCAATAAAATTTCTCATCTGATTTGTGTATTATTATACCATATTATGTTCATTAGAAATTAGGCTATTAAATAATTACTTTAATTTTTGATTTTCAATCTTTATTTTATATTTTATCAGTCAGAAATCTGGTAACAGAACTTAGTAACCAACTAGGTAGGTAATATAGCCCAAAACACGTAATACTTTGAAGTTCGTTAAGAGTTTCTTCTGTTCCAAGGCGAACTCCTTTGGGATGAAATTAAAAAAGTCCAATTTGTTCGTGAACTCGAGCATGAGGACTCTCCAAACTTCCCCCGGATAAGTACCTGGAATAAAGAGAACTTTTATTACAATTATGTCACAAGCATGTACAATATACGGCTTATTATATGAATACGTTTTGGTACAATGTTTATAAATGAAGGAAAGATAAAGATAAACGTCAGAGATAAAAAAACTACCACCGGTTCTAACCCTACACCTCTGATCCGAGAAGTATTATGACCGGCAAGAAACTCGGCGGGACTTATTTTTTCAAAACAGTAGTACATTCGATCTTAAAGATACACAATAATGCGTAGTTCTATAAGAAGACATATCAAAACAGCTTGAGAGACAGACAATGTAGGTACCTATTGTTTAATTAAAAAGAAAAAAATAATAACTAATAAAATCCCAATCTGACTGCTTCCTCTAAATGTTAGATGATTTTGTAGTAGTTTCTTGTGTTGGCCATGCATCTTTGTCCGTCATATAGTTTTCATCAATCGTTGAAAAGCAGAAAAATCAACTCACTCAGGCGAGACTCGAACTCGCGATTTTGGGAGACATGCTCATCGCTCTGACCAACTGAGCTACATTGTGGCATCGTTAGCAGACGTTCTGTTTAATACAAAATTTATTGTCCGTTTGGATAGCTTTATGATCTGAATTCATAGACCAAAGATAATGTAGTGAAAATTCTCAGTTTTCATATTAGTTGCGGATATCACTATAGCGGTCCAGACACTATCAGTAATAATGCCAATATTTCTGTATCTGTCCTTTTCTACGTACATAAAGTATAAGAAGGATGAGAAGGGAAATATTGTCATTACTACTGACTGACAGTGTCTGGGGGCTTTATCTATAAGTATACCTAATATATCTAAGTAAATATTTATCGTGGTTTCATATGTTTTTTAACCTCATTATCGTTATATCTAACAACTTAATGGTCACAGCTTTAAGTTGGGACTGTTTGTAGCGAACAATGTAACTGAGTCATCAACCTCAACTCCCCGGTATGGGCAGAATGATGTCATTCGATGAATCGACTCTTGACCGACTATTTAGTTTCTAATATCAGACCATTTTAATGCCCTCCGGAGTCAAACAGCTTGTGGTGGTCAGGGGTACCCGAAGCATATGGGCGCTTGCAACTTGAATCGAACCTTCGCCTTTAAAAAATGATATCATTCTCTTGATCGACCAACTTTAGAAACAGTCGTGTTATTTGTTTTGCTATTCATTGACAAGGTTTTATACTAGTTTTTAATTAGCACACAAGTGTGAAATGCGTAAAACCATCTTTATTCTGTACCCGAGTGTAATAACAAACAGGACGTAAAATCAGCAACAGAAGTAACTTTTTTATACCACGACGGTGGCAAACAACGGCCCGTCTGATGGTAAGCAGTTACCGTAGCCTATGGACGCCTGCAACCCTAGGCGTGTTATCCGGCTCTTATCCGTGAGACGTACGTACATAGGTAGTAAAAGTACTCTGGCAGAAAATTAGTCAAGTCGACGGGAATTGAGTTCTACCCCGCCATTAGCACCAAAGGAGCAGAATTGCCTGTCTCATCTAATATCCAAGAGGATTAATCAGGGACTTACTCTACTAAACCCGTCAAAACAAATTCCATGAAAAATTACGACATCATAAACTAGGCGTACTCATTTAAGTTTAATGTTTCACCTTCACCCGAATAACGTTACGTTTACTAATAGGTCGGGACGCGTATTTCCGTTCGCTAGATTATGTTTCGGAGCCATTGACCCTTATTTTACTACAGCACTAGTTTTACTACTGAGAAAATTGGACCACTCGAATTTCAGTTTCTACCAGATTATCGGTTACAACAACAATTTTACTATCAATACACCTGCTATGCTCTTTCTCCCTCAAAACTCTTGAAAGCTACCGGGAAAAACGCATTTTATCCACATGTTTCTCTGTCCCTCAAAAGTATCCGACGAATTTACGAGTAATTTAAGGTACGTAATTCGGCTGTTCTTTAATTAAATACACCTATTACAACTACAAGTTAATGTTCTTCATACAAAAGACTAGATAAACCTAGGAATTCCTCAAGCCGGTTCATTATAGACCTAAACCACTCCCAGGCCTTCAGTTCCCTTTCACTTGCGTAATATACATATTCAAGTTTCACTTTATAATAACTCATGCATCATATATCATACTGTTTACCTATACGATGCAATAAGCCATACGACAGGAGCTAGCTAGTTAAATTTAGTCTCTTCATCAAACCAATAACCCGTCTGCGGTTCAAGCCTGAATACAGATTAATATTAGCACTTGCTTGCTAATGACGAGGCTAATCCCTTCGGAGCGCAACTATCTATAATAGTTACTATAGATATACTTGCCAACAGGGTTCCTTAACATAAAGACTTCAGCCATTTCGCGAGGTCAACAGAGTGATCAACATATACAGGAATCGCACCGTATGGAGAAGTCACGCACACGATATAAATGTTGACGTTTACGTAATTTATTCGCAGATATTCTTGGCACTAATGACTGATTAATTTTAATTAAACAAAATTCACATCTCACAGAGCAGCTGAAGTAGCCTAGCGTTTATCCTGGCTTTTTGCTATAGCTCACTTGAATCCGGGGTCCGCTCGGCAGTCCATTCCTATGAACCCTACGAGTAGACACTAGTTTTAAAGCGACTGCCTTCTATTCTAACCCTCCAATCAAGAGGGGAATCGAATCACACCAAAACATCTAGGCAGGCCTGGGCCTTATTGAGATTAGGTTTGGTTTCCTTCATCAAAATGGGCGACGTCCTAAATATCAAATGATATTCGTCATAATTATAAGTTTTGAAAAACCGCTGGACTGAAAGTCGGCCGTCATACCGCCAGACTACCGGCGCTTCATCGCTCAAAAACGTCTGACGCAATATTTTTGTGGATATTAAACATGCAGCCTTTGCTGTCTAAATATGATTTTAGGTAGCAATACGAAAGCTAATCGATGCTACCCCATTAATATTAGATCGCACGTAGCCCGGCAGACGTGTCAACGCCACGACGGAACTGAAATAGTCCACCCGGTTCAGTTCCGACTACCAGACCAGATTTTATGTGCTCAATAAAAGTTACCCCCAGAAGTCTAACACTGCTAATGCTCAGTAATGTTTATAAAACACAGATGTAACTATTAAATTTTTCTTGTATTCGAAATGAGACGTAGTATGTTAAACTTGGGTGAAAGGCACCCATTTCTGATTAAAACTATTGGTTACTTTCGCTTGTCTCGCTCCGTTCGAGTGCCAAAATGTCTTGCAAGAAATCAAGGGCTAGTATTCATTTTGTATTAAGCAGAACGTCTGCTAACGATACCACAATTTTTTTTTTCTAAGCATTCAAGGGCTAGTATTTAAAGTCACAGCAAAAATAACCATAACCTAACTATTATACTGACCTGCGTAGCAAAAACTCCAAATTCGCATGAAACATAACATAAACATAAATATTCTTTACTAGCCTTTTCCCGCGGCTTCGCCCGCGTACTATAAGTACTCAAAAAGGATACGATACCCATGTTGATTTTCAGACTTTGTGAGCACATTTGCCCCTTTTAGGGGTGTAATTTTCAAAAACCCTGAAACACGTGTTTACTCATTTATCTTTAGGAATACTCCTGTGAAGTTTCGAATAAATAGTCTAACAAATCGATTCGCCATACAAACTTTGGACCCCCATTTTACCCCCTTAGGGGGTGAATTTTGAAAAATCCTTTCTTAGTGCATCCCTAGACCTTATAAGGAACCTACGTGCCAAATTTGGAATCTCTAGAACCAGTGGTTTGGGCTGTGCGTTGATATGTCAGTCAGTCAGTCAGTCAGTCAGTTTCTTCATTTATATATTTAGATTGTACACCTCAAATTACAGACACAAAGTATACACAAGTCACAAACAGAAAAGCAGAGGCAAAACAATTGGCGGTCTTATCGCTAAAGAGCAATCTCTTCCGGACAACCTTTGGGAAGCGCTTCACTTTATCGCTTTTTTTTATCGCCTTGATGTGCGTTTAGATTTTTTTGCTGCGCAAGTCATTTTTTTTTGGGATATGCGTAATAATATTTCCCGAAATCAAGTAGTGCCCTTTATCCCTCGCTTGGTCAATCAATCAGTCAATCAATGAACAAAATCAATATATCTTACGTACACTTTTCCGTAAGAACAAAACGATAGGTATAAATTAAGGTATTTAACGGCCTCTGCCCATTTATATATGACAAGATAGGAACTATACTCAAGTAAAGCTCCAGAGGTACCTTAAAGAATCACGACACCCTGTCATCGTTTTTAGAAGTATGTACTTCTAAATATAAAATATATGTTACAGTGAGAATTGTTTGGATTACAAATTAGTAGAGTTAATTAAATGAGATGAATGTTAGCGGCTTTCAATGTTTACGAAGTCTGCGGTCTGGCTTCAAACACTTTGTAGCGTTAATCCTAAATCCATTCTAAAATGGAGAGAAATACATACTAGCCTAGTCCGCGAACAAACCTTTCAACCCCATTTGCAGCCTTTTAGTTAGATAATGAATTTTTAAAGATCCTTTCTTAGGTGAACTTTATGATATTTGAAGAATATAATATGTTCCTAAGGTTATTCCTTTAACGATTAAGGCTGTACATTGTCTGCTCTCTATGTATCTAGTCTCTATTAACCGACTTACATATTTATTTAGATAACACGTTCTTTGCAGATCTAATTGACAGACAGACAGCTTGTTTAACCCGTCTGGGAATATAATTCTGCATTTAAATATTGTTAACGAAGGTATAGGTATAAAAACATCTGTGCATAAATCTAAATATATAAAAGAAGAAAATGACTGACTGACTGACTGACATATCAACACACAGCCCAAACCGCTGGTTCTAGAGTTTCCAAATTTGGCACGTAGGTTCCTTATAAGGTCTAGGGGTGCACTAAGAAAGAATTTTTCAAAATTCACCCCCTAAGGGGGTAAAATGGGGGTCCAAAGTTTGTATGGCGAATCAAGATTTGTTAGATTATTTTATTCGAAACTTCACAGGAGTATTCCTAACGATAAATGAGTAAACACGTGTTTCAGGTTATTTGAAAATTCAATCCTTAAAAGGGGCAAATTTTGTCACAAAATCTGAAAATCAACATGGGTATCGTATCCTTTTTGAGTACTTATAGTACGCGGGCGAAGCCGCGGGAAAAGGCTAGTAATATATAACGGGTGATAACAAAAAAATGAAACTCATTTTCTTTAGACATAAAAATTTAACTATTTACGTAAACAAAATCGTTTGTTTATGAAGTTGTGGCGGTGTCTTAGAGGTTCTTTAATTTTGTTTATTTTATTTTTTCTAGCACTTGTATTAGTAAAAAATGGTGTCGAAACAAGAAGCCATGCGAAAATCCCTTGTACTTTTTTATATTTCAAACTTAAACATGGACAAAAACCACTGTGTATGTCATTTTAGTAAAGGAAAATGTACCCGTATCTTGCTATTTGTAGAATTCTTACATCCATGACTGTAGTTTACAGAAATGGTTGCGGGAGATTAGCAAACATAATGACCAAGGGAAGACTGGACAAACAGAATTGTATCTTTAATGATGATGATTCCACCAGCCAACGAGTTGCCAAGAAAAATTTCAAGTTTTCCAACGGTACCTACATTTGTTGATGTTTAAAAAGATAGGTCTAGAATGCCGCTAGCAGATAAGATTACTAGAATACATAGATCAGCAAAAATACATTTTATATCACAGTGTCGCTGGACGATTCGAAATCACACATGAAAATCATTAATTTTAGACGTCGAGTGAAAATCCGATACCTCAAATTTTTTTCACAACGTGGCTGGATGCTAAATATTTTTTAGTCATGTCGTAATTTAGTATTTAAACAATCGGAAAGCTGAAAATTTTACCCAGTTGACAGAAGGGATCAAGGTCATATGTGCACAAAAGGGAAAAACATGCCGTCCAACGATCTTGTTCGGACATTGTGTCTGTACTTTGACGAACAGCTGACCACGGGCCCTATTCTTATGTCCATTGATGGTTTTGTAAATAACTATTATGTGTGAATTGCCTAAGAACATCCAAAACTCAAAAAAAGGTAGAGAAGATTTTTTTTTTCGCCTCTGAAAGAATTCTCATTTTTTTGTTATCACCCGTTATGATGTGACGACTACGCAAAACTTAATATAACACTATCTTCGGTAAGTAGTAGGTATGTACGATGCCGCAGGGCAACCGCCATTTTTGAATTATTTTTTATATAATTTTATTTCTTTTAGTTATTTTGTAATTACTATTATATTAGGTATTACATTATTATAAGCTATGTATGTACATAGCTTTTTATAACTATTACGGTTTCTACTACGATACATGTAGAAAACATTCTATTCTGCATTATATTCTGGATGCATTTATGATTTCATAAGCCGCTATGTTCTTTGGTAATCGAGCTAATGTTTTTGACTTCCACGACACAGGCTTTGCCTATACTCTATGTCTTTAGGTATTTAAATAAAAGTAAACAAACAATTTTTACATTTTCGGGTAGTTATAACTTTTATTGGTTAAAGAATCAAATACAAAACTGCCTGGATCTGTCACTTAACGACCTGGAGTGCGATTTTTGAATCTCACCAAGTGACTAATTCTCACCGATGTGAGTGATTTACTATCGGAAATCACTCACATCGGTGAGAATTAGTCACTTGGTGAGATTCAAAAATCGCACTCCTGGCTTTAACCAATATTATTTGATCGTGTAATGTTTTCAACTACTCTCAACTGGTTTAAGGAGCCATTTGAGGGCAGATCTTATTTACTTTTATTTAAATACCTAAAGATACAGAGTATAGTGTGGAAGTCGCTGATAAACTGTTAACTAGATTGTTATTAAATCAAATACAAACATTGAAAACATTGAAAAAATAATAAACCCAGCAGACATGAACCTGCATCGATACGCCTTGCCGGGGCTCGATCGCTTTACCAATTAAGCTATGGGCCAAGTTACTATGTTGACGAAATTTTCAATGCCTTCAATCATCTTTTTGCATTTATTTTTGATCCACTTCGGCTTTACAGCAGCCGTAAGCGACATCTAGGTCCTAACTATTAGAGTTAGATACCCTTCCCGCCGACACTATCGCAAGTGTCACAACGGAAATATAGAGGGCGCTGCTATCAACTCATAATTATTTTTGCATGTTTTTAAAGTGGGGCATTCCACTCATACAATTGATTGTTATTAAATCAAATACAAACATATCGATGCAGGTTGAAGTCCTGCTGGGTTGATTATTTTTTCAATGTTTGTATTTGATTTAATAACAATCTATTGTATTAGTGGAATGCCCCACTTTAAAAACATGCAAAAATAATTATAAACTGTTAACTGTATATTAAAAAAAACTTTTTTACTTTTTATTATATTATTAAACAGCTGGCTTCAAGGAAAGTGCTATAATTGAATGATCCAGCTGCAGATAGATTCAACCAATTAGCATTTTAATATCACCCAGGTGGCTAATACCAGGGATATTGGCTGGACTTACAGCCGGTTACCTTATTAAAATGTTATTAAACATATTGATTTCTGACTACCCGATATTAAAAATATCTGGAATCAACATATTTTAATGAGAAAGGCCTACCACGAACTTCAATAATCGAAATTTCGTTATCTGCGTCTGTTTCGCTCGTATATGCAAGTGCGATAGAGAGGGAGATAACGAAATTTACCTATGTTTTCGATGTTCGTGACCAATTTTCAGTCAGTAAATCCATATCCATACTAATATTCTAAATTAGAAAGTGTGTCTGTCTGTCTGTACCTCTTCACGCTTAAACCGCTGAACCGATTTAGATGAAATTTGGTATGAAAATAATGAAGATAAAATTTACAATTCGATGGAGTTGCAAATGTTGCGTCTGTAGAATGAACTCCCTGCTGCGAGTTTCCCAGCGGGCTACAGTATGAGGTTCTTCAAAAAAGGAGTGTATAGGTTCTTAAAGGGTAGGCAACGCGCATGTGAATCCTCTGGGGGGTTGCAGGCATCCATAGGTTACGGTAACTGCTTACCGTAACCTATGGTAAAAACACATTTTACACAAATTCAATTAAATTACCTCAATTTGTACATATAATGGGCTCCTTACATCCACTATTATAAAATATACATTCATTAATAAACCTTTACGTAAATACGCCTTAGAGTCATCTAGCGTCTCCTGAGACCTTCATGTAACCAGTAAAAGCCTGAACTCACAATCTGTGTAAACTATGGACAATCACAGGTCTCTTAAACTGGTCGGTGCCAGCTTAGTTTCTGAAGGGTATATGAATATCGCCGTTGAATATTTCATCAAGACGCTAATATGTCGTAATGGATGTAATATGCGGCGTTTGGTTATTATTGCGTGCGCGTGCGTAGATTCGCAAGGGGGGAAGTGGGAGGGACCAACTCATCAACTACAAGAAGTAACATACAGGGTGTAACAAAACTGCTGGTGATCCGTTCAAGGGCGTAATGGGTATCGTATTCTAAGTATGAAAACCTACGAAAAACATTTTTTTGACGCGAAAAAAAAAAGGTTTTGTATGGAGGGTTGGCCAGCTGGGACGACGTACAACGACGTAAGACGTTACTTTTTTATGTACAAAAAAGTGTTAACATACATACATACGACGTAACGTACCCCATTAAAAAAAAAATTGCGTGAAATTTTTTTATTTTTGTTACATCCTGTATAGTCAGCGGAAAAAGTAACTTAGCGGATGAGGTGCGCCGTGACTTAAGAGGAATTTCCTTCCGCGAACACTCGGGCTATGGAATGAACTCCCTGCCGAGGTTTTTCCAAGGGACTTTTTCGTACAGTATTGGGGTTCTTCAAAAAAAGGCGTGTACAGTATTCCAAAGGGTCGGCAACGCGCATGACAGTCTCACCTTTAGAATTGCAGGCGTCCGTGGGTTGCGGGAGCTATAGCTACCATCAAGGAGCTTGTTTTCTTAAAACACAAAGTCAAGTAAATACACACTAAAGAACTCTTCATTACCATCAAAAGATATCATACAGATATAGGTATATTTTAAATCTTAATATACTAATATAGGCGATCCAAGTGTGCAAAATGAATATTGGTTGGGCCTAACATAACGTCTTTTACTTTGGCCCAATTCAATGCGAATAGGTACATAATTAATTAATACATCTAGAGCAATAAGTTAAGCGTGGATGCCATTCTTACTCGTAACATAACACGCTAAGGGTTTTAGCACCTTAACAGAAACATCCATTACGATTCCATCAACACGTACGTCATTACGCGAATCTGAAAACTATAGGCGTAGGCGAAAACTCACAACACAAATACCCTGAGGGCTTAAGAAAACATCGGTTATTTTGGGGAACAAAGTGTGACCATTAGGGTTAAAGGTGTAATAGCTATGTTTGAGTAGGTAACATTCCTTATTCTTAAGGTAGAACTTTTCTAAGAAGACTGTTTCTACTGTGCATTGTACTTACACATATACGCCGAAATTGCAATGTTGTCTAAAGTTTTTTGGACTTATTTGTACTTTGTTGTGATTTTTATCTTTGTGTTGCGAATGGCCGATGTATTAATCATTTAATTTTAAACAAAAAAGAACCGACTTCACTTAGTCTCCATCTTTCCAAAATCAAATGACCGAGCTACTTTAAAAAAATACCGAAATCACTAAAGGTGTGCCTATAATATTTGAAGAGTTCCCTCGATTTCTCCAGGATCTCATCAGATTCTGACCTGGTGACAGCAAAAACAAAGATCCCGACGAATTGAGAACCTCCTCGTTCGAAATCTTGAAGTCGGTTGAAAACAAAAAACGTCATGTCGGGTTGTTGAGTTTCTTGCACGTATTTGATGTGAACTAAGGAATGATATCGGCACTATTTTATTATTTTAATAAAAGTAAAAACAAAAATTAGCATGTAGTTAGCCGTAGAAACAGCTATGCGGGCGAGGTTTCCAAAATGATCTTGGCACAACTTTATTTACAAGATAATAAAAATACGTGAGTGTCGTGGAACTCGGTTGGAACGATGTTGTTATTTAATTTTTGCAATTTTCTTCATTTTTGTAATTTTGACTTTTTTGTCTTTTCGACTTTTTTGACATTTTTTTTGCCTTTTCACTTTTTCACTTCACTTCACTTTATTCTATTCTATTTTATTTTATTTCATTTAACATGTTTCTCAATCGTATGGCTTTGTGTCGCGTTTTCATGACGGTCACGTGACTTTTTTCGCCTAGCGAACCGTCCGATAAGGAACTTCGTTCCAAAAGAGTGTGAAGACAATTTTGAACACTGAGCTGTTAGCTCGCTACTTCTATTATTGGTTGTATATCTGACACAATCCAATCTGTGAATATCGTGTTATAAAGTTCAAAAGCCTTGTAGTTTGTTAAAGTCATATAAACAGTCATCCATCACCAGTCATGAGTGCCATGATGTCACCGACATTATATCATTGCTTCATTTCATTACGTTATACTCGTATCAGACTGTTTGTAGTTAAGTAGTTTGTCATGTGAATGTTAAATTTGACACACATTTGCAAAGTTATGACTGAATTTACAATTTCATAGAGAGTACAACGTGTACAATCATAAATCACCTGCAATGAATGATATACATATTATCTTACACACAGAGACGCGAGAATATTCGACATAATCTTATACCTAAACTTAAATAAATACAGGCATCTACGAAAAAAATAAGTAAAATATCTTTTTAAAATAAGCTTTTATTATTTGTTAATTAAATGAACAAAAAAGTTGAAAATAATTTTCAGCTCAATCAGAAACCGGGAAGCGGGTGAAATTTAACTTGCAAGATTTGAATGTAATCAAATCTTGCAAGTTAAATTTCACACAGCCCAGCAACAACTAAATAAAAGCTTACCATCCAGCTCTAATATTGCATTGTCACGCGATATACATATGCTTGCAAAATTTCAGCTTAATCGGAAACTGGGAAGTGGGTCAAATTTAACTTGCAAGATTTGATTACACACAAAGGGACAGGTGAAACTAACTAAAAACTTATAAATAAATAATAAAAAGTGACCAAGTAGTAATCTATTTTATAAGTTTACGCAGCTTAGCCGCGCGTGTTAAATGTGAATTTTCCCGCTAAATATGTAAAGACCAATCCGTCGGCGCAAGGCCGGAATTATAATTTTCATAGCAGTGATTCTATTTAATAACATAATTTAATTTATTCTTCACTTATTTTGACAAAATCTTATTTGAAGATCCTTTTCGTGTCACATATTTTTGCGGCCGTCGTTTGCAAGATATAATTGCAGATAATGTATACCTCCTCCTAAGTAGGCCTCGAGTTTAAAACGACTTCAAAGACGCTACACAGTACTACTTATACCGTAGTCGTCGTAATCGTCGTTTCGATGGGTCGGTAATTTATCTGTCTTCTGACACAATCTTATTTGGAGAGCCATAATAACGTGTCATATATTTTACCATCTCCTTTGTGCAAGATACTATCACAGATGAGGCGAATTCAAAACAACTTCGACTTCTATACGCAGCTTCAAAGACGGCACGATACACGTGTCCAGTTTACTTATATCGCTATATCGATGGGTCGGTAATTTCCCTGGAGACCGTATCCGGTGCACAATAATTTCACGATATATGTTGCTAAATAAGGTAATATTTAACATTAAAGGTCGCTCCGGTAATATGGTAAGAATGTTTTTATAAGAACATTATCGTCAACGCTCTACTAACTGCGTAGTACGAGTACTAGAAACGAGTTTACTTTCAATATTTTTTACGCTTAGCTACTCCTGCTACTGACTGTGACTGTACATTCACCTGCAATAGTGCAATTCTGCAATTCATCAACGAAGACCGCAAAAATATGTGACATTCTTATGGCCCAACAAATATGACTGTGTCAGATAGTTTTGCAGCCATCGTTGAGAAAGATCGACACTATTGCTGCTTACTGTACGTGTACATCACAGTATTTATTTACCTTCCCAGCAAACCTGAAAGAATCCCAATCTAATGGAAACCGCAGTCTGCATGAATCATAATCAGAGCTGCATCTATGCAGGTGCGCCGCGCGCCGCACCGGAGCGGTTTTCAACGGAATAGCCCAACTACGGTGACCCCGTGGCACGAAGTATTCTGGACGTCCCGATTGTCAACCACGGAATGTTCTGTTACAACCTGAATGTCTCAGAAATATAATAATTGTAAGAAAGTGCTTGTGGCTATGCCTACTAGAATAAAGATATTTTGACTTTTTTTTTAACTTTTAAATCCAATTCATGACAGTAAATTATCCTGAAATATTGATCATTAAGCATCAAACCCAAAAAATAAATTTGAAATGCGAAACAGTGTACATCGCGCCGTAAGGACGGTAGGTAAAGTTAATTTCAATTAGATTACATGGGTAATTTATGTTGCTTATTTGTTATTTTTATTGGATAAACGAGCTTGAGTCGGCCTCGTACTATGGTCGACTATATGAGAAACAGTGGAGCAAGCGCGTTTGGGGTAGAGAGCCCAGCTAGTCAAGAGGCAGAGCACCCGCCAGAAAGTCTGATGACATAAAGGAGACAGCAGGCCAAGAATAAAATAGAGAAACGAACAACTGTTCTGGATGGAAAAAGGAAAATTGGAGGCGTAGACAGTGTGTGAACTGAACACACTTGTTTTGTAAATAAATAAATGATATGATAATCGAACGAGCGGAGCGTACGCGAAGTGAAGTTCTTACAGACAACTTCGGAGATAACGGAACTGTCAGCTGGCTACCTAGAGGACTGTGCATTTCGATGGCCTTTTGATTTTGAATAGTTGTCGCGCTATAACTGTAGTAACGTTTTTCTGATGTATATGAAATTTGTTGGGGTTGTAGTAGAGCTCAATACAATTTGAGAGTTCGTTCATGAGCATGATCGATCAAGGGGTTATGGAGCTAGAAGGCTCGAAAAAATCATCATTAGGGTCTTGTTATATTGGGCAACTCATTTGCAAGAAAATCGCGAGTTCTCAGTTCGAGGCGGACTACTAGTATATGTTAAATTTAATTATATGAAAGCTAAGTATTATTCTTGTCCCAATTTTGTATGCAGTTGTCCCGTAAAATAGAAAATCTCTGGTAACCCTAGCTGTGATCCGGAAAATGCCGGAATATACCGGTATATGGCTCGAACCGGCGAAAAGCGGTTTCTGCCGACTCGATGTGGTTAGCGGGAAAAGACTAGATCTTACTGATAGTTTTATGGAATTGCTAGATTCTGCCAGAGCACTCGTTTGCGTAGAAGTATATTAACTCCAACCCTAGCCCGAACATTCAGTCCCCATTTTAGTGTATTTGGGAATAAATATCGTAATAAAAATTATGCTATGTGATATTTCAGGTTAATTATACGTGGGCCAAATGTCAGTCAAATTCGATCTGTTGTTTGAGCGTAATCGAGTAACAAACAAACATTCACATTAGTAAATAAAATGCAATTTCTCGGTTTAATTAAATAAAAGATCAAAATACCTCTATATTACTGATTAAACATTTAATCGCCAAACTTAAATTTTATGTCATAAATTCATGTTTTCAATCAAAGGTACACATAATTGTCGGTTGTCAATAAGACGTTAACTGCCATAGAAAAATATTTAGAAGTAAACTCTATTAACAACCGACAATGATGTACCTATGACATGAAAACGTCACATTCTGTAACGCACCCATAAGGTGATAAGCGATGTGCCAACCCTACCCTCATTAGCCCTCATATGCGGTAAGTGCATCGGGAAAAAAGGGTACAATGAAGAGAGACATAGGAAACCTCCCTGTAAACCCGTTCAATTAACAAAACAATTTATATCTATGAATAAATTTAAACTACTTTGAATTTTACATACCTCGGAAATCTATATAGGGACGGAATTCAGATTTAAAAAAATGTCTTCTTGATTTGAAATAGACATAATTATTTTAATTAAGCTCTCAATGCCAAATCTTTGGCGGTTCAAGTCACCCAAAAATGAACACTTTATTCAGTTCTATTCTGACTCGTTCTATCCTTTACTCAAAAGGTTGCAAAACCCAAGTGTGAGCGCCGTGAGAAATCAAATCAATAACAGATTATAAAACCTGAATGCCACCGGTCGTCCAATCCCGGCCAACGGCCAGCCATGGCAATTTGAATATTGCAACTAAATTATTCATAATCCGAACCAAACCTCGCTTACTGAGATATGGGGCCGTTAATCAGGATTGGCGCATTCCCCGCCCAATTTGGGTGGATTGCCCGACTGGGGAAGTACCTCCACCTTACAGAAAACCACAGCCAAATAGCACTAGACCCTACTCATAGTGTTGTGTTCCTGCTGGTGAGTAAGGGACCTTCTTGTTCCTTTAGCCATCAACACAGTGAATCTTCCTTTTTGTAAAGAGTCAGCAACGCGCATGTGACTCCTTTGGAGTTGCAGGCGTCCATAGGTTACGGTAGCTGCTTACCATCAGGCAGGCCGTATGCTTGTTTGCCACCGTTGTGGTATAAAAAAAATCATTAAATAAGGAATGCTGGATTTTGCTCCGTTTTAATATTATTAATAAAGTTGCGTACAGTTAGAAATTTAATATTTATCGCGCTTTGGAGGCTGCATCGTAATGATATATACATTATTAATCATATAATGTAGCGGGGCGGCCATAGAGCTCTATTCCCACCGGCTTCCCTATTTTTCAGGACGTTAAACACTTTCCCACAGGTCTCTACAAGGCTTGCCTATCAATATATTTGACGCGCCGTCACTGCTGCAGGTAAAACGTTTTACAGAGTGTATTGTTGACATAACCACATACGCTAAGGGTGTAGTATATACCCTAATAAACATACTTTCATGTAAATATTAAAATTTAACGCCATTTTGTTTCCATATAAAATATTTCAGCACGCAATGTATCATTACCTACATGGTTACATTGCCTTTAAGAGGTCACAATTGATATGTGTCACATTAGTGTATACGCAGTACATTCCTTCTAAAAAAAAAACAAATATTTATTACTCGGTATTCATTAACAGTTTAAACTAAATATTTATTGCGATATCCATTTAAAACTCCCCGCCTGCGTCTGGTTTCATTTTGTGGTTATATCAACAATACACGCGGTTACTCATGTTCATACCCCGGCCGGCGAGAGCAAAAATGCGTTGACAGCTTAATAGTGCGAGGACACACACTTTGGTCGATGTCGATAAAAACAACACGATGTACTGGACCACCGTTATGATATGCAGAAGTATTAATTATTGTTGTAAACAAAATTAAAACCAAGTGTTTGTATTTATTCAGGATTTTATGTAATTTTCGTAATATACAATTAGCATTTTTTCTAAATTTTCTGATTTTAAACTCCTTCGCCTTGCCGATAAAATCCATTTCATCCAACTAAAGGACCGTTCTAAATCTACTGTAGTAATCGGAGCAAAACGAAATAATTCATAGTGATTATGAATTTGTTCTGTATTAGGTAGTTCCACTTCTCTGCCAGATATCAATTTATTTAAATTGTTTAAAGTTAAAATGCCAACGTTCTTCTTCAACACATTCTGATACTTATTGTGAATAACTTTACCTTGAGGATGTAACCGTAATTTTGACAAGTGCACTTTCAACTTGTGAACTATATTTAAACTGGCTTCCAGACTTAAATTTTGATTTTGTAATTGTTTTATTGTATTAGGTATTATTGAAATATAATTATTTATCCATTTAAGGTCATTCAAAATATTTAAATCGTTCATTGCACGTTTGACTTTCAAAATATACATTGAATCCCTATTAGGGAATGTCTGTATGACTCGCTTGATTTCAGGCAAATATTTATGATAGTAGCAGGCCGCGTTAATCCATGTGCCCCATCTTATTATAGTTGGCTGCGGTGGTAAGGGAACAGTTGGTAACATCTGACGAAACGTTCTTATTCTTTTAGGCGATTTTCGGAACACCTTTTTTGTGTATGCGATCAAATTATTTACAACGGGAAAAAGTAATCGAACTTGTTCAGCCACCCTATTTACGCCATGAGCTAGACATGTAACATGAACTAAATTAGGAAAAAGAGTTTTCAAGTTCTTTCCTGCCTTTAACATGTAGGCTACGCCATCCGTAAGGAGTAACAAGACTTTGTCATAAATACTAATGGCTCAGTTTAAAAAATAATAATAATTATTATGCTTAATTAAAAGTCGACTATTCTATCGACATCCATATGTCGATAGAATAGTCGATATTTAATTAAGCACTAGGAGCAGACGCATTTTTGCTCTCGCCGGCCGGGGTATGCTCATGTTATAGTTAATAGACGCAGCGACTAAATGCTGGAATGACATCCCACCACCAATTAGGAACCTGCAAAACGTTGTTAGTTTTAGAAATAAACTTAATAATTGTATGTTCGATCACCAGCAGAAGCAGGAAACTTTGAGTGACGACACTAGTTGCATTTAGTAAATAAGTACATAAATTAATGTTTTTACTTGTGGTATATGTCCCTTATATTTTTTTATACTATCCCATATGTATTCTGTATTTTCCTGTACATGTCTAGTATTTTTCATTGGATTTGGTTAATTTTTTTGTCTTCAGTTTGTGTTATCTGTCGTGGCATCACCAAGTGGCCCTACGGAAGACCAGCGCTAGCTGACATACTAGCTAGCATTTTGCTGAGCAGGGTCCATTTCGTGGTGCTACACCTGTACGTCTTTATTTTGTTTGTTTGTAAATTTTTATGTAATATTGTGTACGTCATGAATAAATATCTTGAATCTTGAACCTACACGGCCTGTTTTTAGCAACCTAATCACGACGATTGGTACAAAACAGCAACACTCTTAACTGTACATCGGTGGACCACCGGTGGAGTTATAACAAAAGGCATAACCGATGGGCAATTAACAGTGTGGGCGATAGTACAGGATTTATGAAAGGGCTTTTTATTATTATTATTATTATGCTCTTTATTTATTTTTCTTCTTAGTTTAGGCTTTTTACAATATTTTTATAAAAGTAAAATATAAAAATACATCTAAAACATATAAAAACAATAAAAGCATTATAAAAAACCTAAACTAGGGTGCCGCCGGCAACGGAGCAGGGCCCAGGCTGCCGGTGGTTAGGGCCGCAGAGTGAGGAACCTTCGGACTATGCGCGCCGTGTCCAAGATTACCGCCTTCTGAATCTGACCCCTAATCCAACCACAACCCCGTAGCGAAAGTCTCTCAAGATGTTGGTCGAGACTCTTCGCTATGAGACCGTTCGCAGAGACAACTATCGGCACAATGATCGCCGAATCGACCTCCCACATGGCGGTTACCTCGTGAGCCAAGTCTAGGTACTTGCTGGACTTGTCCTTCTCGGCCTTCACGAGGTTCTCGTCACATGGGACGGTGATGTCGATGAGCATGGCCCGGCGTTGCGGTCGATCTATTACCACGATATCAGGCTTATTGGCTACAATAGTCCTGTCCGTGATAATAGATCGATCCCAATAGAGCGTGGCACGACCATTTTCGAGAACTGGCGCAGGTGTGTACTTGTAGTACGGCACTTCGTGGTCCACAAGACCGTATAGGAGAGCAAGCTGCTGGTGTATAATCCTGGCTACGAGGTTATGTCTGTGCAAGTAATCGCCGTTAGCAAGATGAGAACAACCGGAAATGATATGCCTGAGTGACTCTCCAGGACGGCGGCATGCCCGACAAATGTCGACCGTACCGTCCTTCAGGATATATTTCCGGTAGTTATTCGTCATGATAACTTCGTCCGCAATTGCACAGGCAAAACCTTCGGTTTCTCCGAAGAGGTCCCCGAATCGTAACCAGTTCACCGACGCGAGCAGGTCCACGTCGGGTCCCGTGAGGGCCCTGTAGAACCGCCCGTGTAGCTCCTTGCTCTTCCATACCGCCTTGCGATCCTCGGTGCTTAGCACCACAGGTTTGCGCCAGTTCTCGTTTGCCAAGGAGAGCGGCGTGAGACCCTTATCTACTGCCACCACATCACGATGCATCCCACACTCGTTGTTAAGGAAATAATTCCTGAGATTGTACACCTCACGATTGTGGAGATTTTTGGCGTTTAAAAAGCCGCGACCTCCACACTTCCGTGGGATGTACAATCTCATAACAGACGAGCGTGGGTGAAGCATACGGTGTGTGGTGAGCAATAGACGGACTCTCCGATCCAGGGCATCCAGCTCGGTCTGAGTCCACCTTAGTATGCCAAAGGAGTATGTGAGTAGGGGCATCACCCAGGCATTGAAGGCGCGCACCTTGTTGCCACCTGACAAAAGACTATTAAGTACTTTTGTCAGCCGACTAAAGAAGCGCTCCTTCAACGCCTGTTTAATACCCACACCCTCAACACCCAAAGACTGTGACATACCAAGGTATTTGTAGGTTTCTGATTCAGAGATAGATCTGAACGTCATTGTCTCAGAAAGCTGTAAATTTGCTGAATTTACTACTTTCCCCCGCTGTACATGCATAACCGCACATTTATCAACACCAAACTCCATCTTGATGGAACTACTGAAGACTTCAGTGGTCTTCAGTAGCTGCAACAAGTCTCGGTTATTTGGTGCAAATAATTTGAGATCGTCCATGTACAGAAGGTGAGATATGACTTCACCCTCTCTCCGAAGCCGGCAACCTAGCCCCGAATCCTTCAGCAGAGTGCTGAGCGGATTTAGAGCTAGGCAGAACCACAGGGGACTCAGACTGTCACCCTGAAATATTCCTCGCTCGATCCTTATAAAGTCCTGTGGGCCAGGGGGGTCATCCCCACCTCCTGGTTGACGAAGGACTGTGGTCCACTGCCTCATACACGCGCCAAGGAAGGATCTTAAAGCTGTGTCAATTTTATACAGCTCTAAGACCCTCTCCAGCCATGAATGAGGCACCGAATCATAGGCCTTCTTGTAGTCAATCCAAGCGGCCGAGAGGGCCCCCCTGTTCCGCCTGACTCGTTGGCAAATGGTCATGTCTATGAGGAGGAGCTCTTTAGTACCACGGGACCCAACCCTACATCCATTTTGAGCTGAGGCCAAAATGTTGTTTGCGACCATGTGCGCGTTTATTTTTGCTCTCAAAATGGATGTAAGGAGCTTGTAAAGTGTAGGCAAGCACGTGATGGGTCGGTAGTTCTTCGCTTCCGTGGTACTACCGGACTTATAGAGCAGGAAGGTTACACCGGTTGTTAAGAAAGGCGGGAGGGAGCCAAGTTCGAGGGCTTGTTGAAATTGCGTTGCGAGCCGCGAGTGTGAGCACCGAAACCATTTTAGCCAGAAGTTGTGCAATCCATCCGGGCCGGGACTTTTCCAGTTCTGGGCCGTACGGATTGCACAACTTACGTCATCGGGGCTGACGGTGATAGCCCCCATAGGTTCGATGGACTCGCACTCACGTCCGACAACGCTCATCCACTCGCCCTCCGTGTGTTCAACGGGCGCTGACCAGATGCTACGCCAGAAATCAGTCATGGCAGTAGCATCCGGCAGTCGCACGTTGGACAACCGGGGGTAAGTTTCCTCCCACCTTCGGTATACCTTTCTTTGGTCACTTTGGAAAAGACGATTCTGCTTGAATCGGTCCACACGCTCTCTGTAGCGGCGAATACGGCTTGCCCATGCATAAACTTTCTGCTTCAGAAAGTCGATGCGCTCTATGACATTGGCCATGTAGTCGCGGGGCTCGATATTCGTCCCCGCGAACGCCTGGTACACAAAGCGCATTACTCGGGGGCGGTTATTGCCCCCCCTGAAGCAGATCAGCTTTGCAATGAGAGTCCTAAATGAGTTGATACGACGCTCGATCCGCACTTGCCATGCGGGGACACCTACGGTGGTCCTAGGTGCACGTTCAGCGTCCGGAAACTTGACTCGAGCAACACGGCACGCCGCGATGGCTCCGCAGTACATGATCGAGTGCGTATCATCTAAGTCTTTCCGTCGAGTCCGCAGGAGTGGATCTAGCAAATCATTCGGGGATCCCATCAACGCTAGATTGCGTCTATTCATAGGCAAGCGTGGTAATCGCGGCCTAGGGTTGTTTGTGGAGCGATACTGCGTAATTGCCTCTTCCAATTGCGATCTCCTCATCGGCACTGAGATCAACCCGCGGTGCCCCCGATGCCAGGTCGGGTCCGGGCATCGGATCCGGCGACGTGGCCGGCGGATCCCGCACCGAGATGTTGGCCGCGCGAACAGAGAGAGCCTCCAGGCGAAGCCGATCAAGTGTCGCGTCATTCAACCGCTTTAGCCGCTGAATGACGCGCACCTGATCCGATAGGCGTTGCGCAGTCGTGTCAATAGCTGGTTCAAGGGCCTGAAACAGAGGAAGCATCCGGTCACGATACGCGCACAGATTAGTTCCCCCCTCTGTAGCCCCATAATAGGCGCGCATGACGTTCTCGTTCATGGAAGGAGTCCATTTCATGCGACGCACTATACCACCGGCAGCGGGAGCCCTGGGCGGGGCAGAATGTCCCGCAAGCCCCAAGCGTGCCGGCAGCGGTGGCCGTCCCCGTCGCGCTGGTGGTCGTGGCGGCGGCGGCGGCGGCCCGCACTCGTCGCTCGACTCGCTGGTCTCGGGCGCTGTAGCAAATTTGTCGCCCGATGAGGATAGCGAGGAGACGGACGAGGCGGGCGTAGATGGTGGGCCTGCGTTTGGTGGGGACGCTTGCTGCAGTCGCGATTTACTTCGTGTTATCATTATATTATTTCCGTTGACTAGTTTGACGTTTAGTGTCCGGCATGGTATTTACGTCCTATATCCATATTTACAGTTATTTTCGAACTTGCTCAGCTGTTCTCGACATCGCGAACAACTTTTTCGCAAATAATAATGCGTAAATAGATATAAAAACGCCCGTAAACACATAATTTATCAAAAATGTATAGGAAAGTAGCAAAAACACGACTGACTTTGACGGCGTCAATTTTTTTTTTTTATTATTATTATTTCCTTTATTTATCTTTTTACTTAGTTTAGGGTTTTTACAATATTTTTATAAAAGTAAAATATAAAAATACATCTAAAACATATGAAAACAATAAAAGCATTATAAAAAACCTAAACTAGGGTGCCGCCGGCAACGGAGCAGGGCCCAGGCTGCCGGTGGTTAGGGCCGCAGAGTGAGGAACCTTCGGACTATGCGCGCCGTGTCCAAGATTACCGCCTTCTGAATCTGACCCTTGATCCAACCACAACCTCGTAGCGAAAGTCTCTCAAGATGTTGGTCGAGACTCTTCGCTACGAGACCGTTCGCAGAGACAACTATCGGCACAATGATCGCCGAATCAACCTCCCACATGGCGGTTACCTCGTGAGCCAAGTCTAGGTACTTGCTGGACTTGTCCTTCTCGGCCTTCACGAGGTTGTCGTCACATGGGACGGTGATGTCGACGAGCATGGCCCGGCGTTGCGATCGATCTATTACCACGATATCAGGCTTATTGGCTACTATAGTCCTGTCCGTGATAATAGATCGATCCCAATAGAGCGTGGCACGACCATTTTCGAGAACTGGCGCAGGTGTGTACTTGTAGTACGGCACTTCGTGGTCCACAAGACCGTATAGGAGAGCAAGCTGCTGGTGTATAATCCTGGCTACGAGGTTATGTCTGTGCAAGTACTCGCCGTTAGCAAGATGAGAGCAACCGGAGATGATATGCCTGAGTGACTCTCCGGGACGGCGGCATGCCCGACAAATGTCGACCGTACCGTCCTTCAGGATATACCTCCGGTAGTTATTCGTCATGATAACTTCGTCCGCAATTGCACAGGCAAAACCTTCGGTTTCTCCGAAGAGGTCCCCGAATCGTAACCAGTTCACCGACGCGAGTAGGTCTACGTCGGGTCCCGTGAGGGCCCTGTAGAACCGCCCGTGTAGCTCCTTGCTCTTCCATACCGCCCTGCGATCCTCGGTGCTTAGCACCACAGGTTTGCGCCAGCTCTTGTTTGCCAAGGAGAGCGGCGTGAGACCTTTATCTACTGCCACCACATCACGATGCATCCCACACTCGTTGTTAAGGAAATAATTCCTGAGATCGTACACCTCACGGTTGTGGAGATTTTTGGCGTTTAAAAAGCCGCGACCTCCACACTTCCGTGGGATGTACAATCTCATAACAGACGAGCGTGGGTGAAGCATACGGTGTGTGGTGAGCAATAGACGGACTCTCCGATCCAGGGCATCCAGCTCGGTCTGTGTCCACCTTAGTATGCCAAAGGAGTATGTGAGTAGGGGCATTACCCAGGCATTGAAGGCGCGCACCTTGTTGCCACCTGACAAAAGACTATTAAGTACTTTTGTCAGCCGACTAAAGAAGCGCTCCTTCAACGCCCGTTTAATACCCACATCCTCAACACCCAAAGACTGTGACATACCAAGGTATTTGTAGGTTTCTGATTCAGAGATAGATCTGAACGTCATTGTCTCAGAAAGCTGTAGATTTGTTGAATTTACTACTTTCCCCCGCTGTACATGCATAACCGCACATTTATCAACACCAAATTCCATCTTGATGGAACTACTGAACACTTCAGTGGTGTTCAAGTAGTTCCAACAGATCTCGGTTATTTGGTGCAAACAATTTAAGATCGTCCATGTACAGAAGGTGAGATATGACTTCACCCTCTCTCCGAAGCCGGCAACCTAGCCCCGAATCCTTCAGCAGATTGCTGAGCGGATTTAGAGCTAGGCAGAACCACAGGGGACTCAGACTGTCGCCCTGAAATATTCCTCGCTCGATCCTTATAAAGTCCTGCGGACCAGGGGGGTCATCCCCGCCTCCTGGTTGACGAAGGACTGTGGTCCACCGCCTCATACACGCGCCAAGGAAGGATCTTAAAGCTGTATCAATTTTATACAGCTCTAAGATCCTCTCCAGCCATGAATGAGGCACCGAATCATAGGCCTTCTTGTAGTCAATCCAAGCGGCCGAGAGGGTCCCCCCATTCCGCCGGACTCGTTGGCAAATGGTCATGTCTATGAGGAGGAGCTCTTTAGTACCACGGGACCCCACCCTACATCCATTTTGAGCCGAGGCCAAAATGTTATTTGCGACCATGTGCGCGTTTATTTTTGCTCTCAAAATGGATGTAAGGAGCTTGTAAAGTGTAGGCAAGCACGTGATGGGTCGGTAGTTTTTCGCTTCCGTGGTACTACCGGACTTATAGAGCAGAAAGGTTACACCAGTTGTTAAGGAAGGCGGGAGGGAGCCAAGTTCGATGGCTTGTTGAAATTGCGTTGCCAGACGCGAGTGCGAGCATCGAAACCATTTTAGCCAGAAGTTGTGCAATCCATCCGGGCCGGGACTTTTCCAGTTCTGGGCCGTACGGATTGCACAACTTACGTCATCGGGGCTGATGGTGATAGCCCCCATAGGTTCGATGGACTCGCACTCACGTTCGACAACACTCATCCACTCGCCCTCCGTGTGTTCAACCGGCGCCGACCAGATGCTACGCCAGAAATCAGTCATGGCAGTAGCATCCGGCAGTCGCACGTCGGACACACGGGGGTCGGTTTCCTCCCACCTTCGGTATACCTTCCTTTGGTCACTTTGGAAAAGACGATTCTGCTTGAATCGGTCCACACGCTCTCTGTAGCGGCGAATACGGCTTGCCCATGCATAAACTTTCTGCTTCAGAAAGTCGATGCGCTCTATGACATTGGCCATGTAGTCGCGGGGCTCGATATTCGTCCCCGCGAACGCCTGGTGCACAAAGCGCATTACTCGGGGGCGGTTATTGCCCCCCCTGAAGCAGATCAGCTTTGCAATGAGAGTCCTAAATGAGTTAATACGACGCTCGATCCGTACTTGCCATGCGGGGACACCCCCGGTGGTCCTAGGTGCACGTTCAGCGTCCGGAAACTTGACTCGAGCAACACGGCACGCCGCGATGGCTCCGCAGTACATGATCGAGTGCGTATCATCTAAGTCTTTACTAGTCCGCAGGAGTGGATCTAGCAAATCATTCAGGGCTCCCATTAACGCTAGATTGCGTCTATTCATAGGCAAGCGTGGTAATCGTGGCCTAGGGGTATTTGTGGAGCGATACTGCGTAATTGCCTCTTCCAAAGTCCTCCTCAGTTGCTCATTGGCTGTAGTACTCACACTCTGATTCGCGATCTCCTCCTCATCGGCATTGAGATCAACCCGCGGCGCCCCCGATGCCAGGTCGGGTGCGGGTATCGGATCCGGCGACGTGGCGGGCGGATCCCGTGCCGAGGTGGTGGCCGCGCGAACAGAGAGAGCCTCCAGGCGAAGCCGATCAAGTGTCGCGTCATTCAACCGCTTTAGCCGCTGAATGACGCGCACCTGATCCGATAGGCGTTGCGCAGTCGTGTCAATAGTTGGTTCAAGAGCCTGAAACAGAGGAAGTATCCGGTCACGATACGCGCACAGATTAGTTCCCCCCTCTGTAGCCCCATAATAGGCGCGCATGACGTTCTCGTTCATGGAAGGAGTCCATTTCATGCGACGCACTATACCACCGGCAGCGGGGGCCCTGGGCGGGACAGGATGTCCCGCAAGCCCCAAGCGTGCCGACAGCGGTGGCCGTCCTCGTCGCGCTGGTGGTCGTCGCGGCGGCGGCGGCGGCCCGCACTCGTCGCTCGACTCGCTGGTCTCGGGCGCTGTAGCAAATTTGTCGCCCGATGAGGATGGCGAGGAGACGGACGAGGCGGGCGTAGATGGTGGGCGTGCGCTTGTAGTCTCGGCTTCTTTTTGACGTGCTTTGCTTCTTGTAATCATCCGTGTAGTGTATTTTTATATCCGCGTATCTTTTTCGTGTCACATGTTGTGACAGCCCGTATCGTATCCGTTGGGGTCATTTTTAGTGACGAAAAGGTAGAAAATATCACACTTACGAGAAAGAATACGTCTAAAATACATAATTACAAAAAAATAGAAGCAAAATTTGTATAAAACACGTCTGACGCTGACAGCCGTCAAATTATTATAATAATAATAATTATTATTATTATTATAAAAAACCGGCCAAGTGCGAGTCGGACTCGCGCACCGAGGGTTTCGTACAAACCTGTAGGTATAGGGGTAGTGACTTTAAAATTATTAAAAATATTTTTATAATATGATGTAACTAAAAATTTACGGTTTTCGCAATTATTCCTTTATCTGTGCTATAAGACGTTGCTTCGTACCAAATTTCAAGATTCTGAGTTCACGGGAAGTGCCCTGTAGGTTTTGATTCCCTTGCGAGTTTCGAAAATTTGCGACACAAACGGCTGTATCTTTTGATTGCGTTAGCTCCAAGGGACAGTAAACCTGAGTATTTGATATAAATTTCAGCTTGATACCTCCACCGCGTTCCTGATAAAAAGGGTCTTGACAGACAGAAGGACGGACAGACGGACGGACAACAAAGTGATCCTATAAGGGTTCCGTTTTTTCCTTTCGAGGTACGGAACCCTAAAAATGGCAAAGCCTAGACGCAAATGAAAGACTCCTTTTATTTTCTTCACAAGTAAACCCCAAAGTAAAGGAATCCATAACCAAAGGCACAAAGTGTGGAAATTAAGCATAGTACAGAATCAGTCAACCCTACAGGTTTCTAGGGAAAAGGTACTGTAAGCCGCATTCCGGTTCTGACCGGATTTAACCGGCTCGTGGGTTCCAGTTACACTAATACAGGGTGGACAATTGTGGACGATCATATCCAAAAGTTTCTGTTAGCGGAAGGTAGTGCCAAATGATGTATAGTATAACTCAATTTATAGTTAGTCGCCTACTGCCCTTGATTCTGCAATAATACACAATGTTTTTTTTTTTCTAATGTTAAAATATAGGCCCTGTCCTCTATAAATGACACAACTTCGGCAGTTTTTACCTATTTAGGTATTACTTTTTTCCAACTAAAAAACTTTCTTGGTCTGTCACTCTGACTTCCACCCATTAAAAGCTGCCAGAAGCCCGGATCTAGCAAAAAGGGTGGTAAAGCAATCTAACTAGACAGGTTTCATTGCTCTCATTATTGTGTCATATCTGACGTGGCTAGCTCTTAGTCCATTAGTACTTCCTCTATGAATTGTCCAATTTAAGTGAACTTTAAATGGCTCAACAATATAAGTCCGTGGCCGGTTTCACAGTTCCTTCAGGATATTCTCAAATGTACAATTGGGTTCATAATTGCATACCCAATTTATCAATGAATCATTCATAACATAAATTGGGTATGCAATTATGAAGCCGATGGTACCCCCGAAAGGAATATCACGTCATCTTCTTCATTACTTCATTAGCTATGCCTGCATCAAGCTCTATCCATAGAGCTCGATGCAACTCATGCAACGTGTTACAACGTGTTACAAAGTTGATTAACCACGTAGTTGCACTCCGTGATGCGACTAACAACGTTAACACGGGGGTTGGGGACGACGTTTTAGGGATTCTGTATACGGTGCTGATACGAACAGGTAACGCAGTTTCTAAATAAAATATTTCGGCCCACATCTGCTCATAAGGCCTCAACCTTTTGAACGCTTATCCTCTCGCGTCAAGACGGGGCCTACACGCCAATATATCGACTAGTGAATAACGAATATAAACCTTATCTGTCAGCAGGACAATTGCTTTGACAGCGTCCGCCATGACCACTTTAGTGGCCGCTGGCGTGGCAGGCACGACAGCACACGACCCATTTAGGGGCTCTTGGCGTTCAAAGGGTTAAAAAAGCCACCGCGTCAGAATACAAACATACACCCCGCTTAATGATAAGTAGACTATGGATGCTGACTTCAGGGGTGTTCTCAGCCGTGACCCGTTTCTTTATGTTTACAAATTCAAAAGCATTTCTTGACCTTTTAGCGAACAAACAAAAAATACATTAAAATAAATAGTTTTAGAAATGACTCTCTTGCATTAAAAAAAGGAAGTGGAATTAATGCGAGCGTGAAAAAAAACACATTGCAACAATTGGCACCGGCGGGTTCGCAACATTTTGCTAACATTGAAATTTTAATAAAAAAGTTACGCCGGCGGACTGCTGCGTTGTTGGCAAAGTTGATGGGTGTACCTGGAACCAAATAAAATATCATTAGGCGTTGTCAAAAATAAAATAAAAACCGGCCAAGTGCGAGTCGGACTCGCGCACGAAGGGTTCCGTACCATTATCTATAAAAACGGCAAAAAAACCATGTCTGCTGTATAGGAGCCCGCTTATATATTTATTATACACTCGCGAGCAAATAATACGGGTCAGTGACAAAAACCCTTATATTTTGCAAATTAATAGCGGTATGTGCAGGAAACTAACTGTGTATTAAAGATAATTTAATATCGAATTAAATTGAACCTTCAATGTTCTACAAGAATTCTGGGAAAAGTTTTACTTAAAAAAAATCGAATTTGGTACCAAATTCAATTTGAGCTTATTTCACTTTTGATTGTTTTCTCACTTTTGTTTTCAATCTGTCAAAGCAAAATGATAAAAGGCAGTTTTTGTTGACTTTGATGGTCATTATTGAATTACTATCATGTCGCTAACACAAGATGAATGTACACGTATCGTCACTTTGTTACAAGAAGGCAGAAGTCAGAGATATACAGCAAGAAGAACAGGCGTGTCACTATCTATGGTGCAGAGGGTCCTCCAACGTTTCCTACAAACTGGTAGGAACCTTCGAAGACCAGGAACCGGCAGGCCGAGATGTACTACGGCTAGAGAAGATCGATTCATTGTAACAACAATGCTCCGAATCGGCATCTCACTGCAGTTGAAGTCAAAAACCAACTTCGGGAGACCCGAAGAGATGACATCAGCGAGTGGACTGTAAGGCGGCGGCTTCGTGAAGCTAATTTGACCCCACATAGACCGGCAAATGGCCCAAAACTTGACAGAGGGCATCGAACTGCAAGGAAACTTTACGCACGCGAATAAAGGCGATGGGGTGCCGAAGAATGGGCAAGAATTATGTTTTCTGACGGATCCAGATTTATGCTCTATGCACATGACGGGCGGCGAAGAGTTTACAGACGGCCAGGTGAACGTTTTATTCTAGCCTGTTTTGAAGAAAAAGTTGCTTTCGGCGGTGGGTCTGTTATGGTTTGGGCTGGAAACTCTTCAGAGAGTCGCACGCAATTAGTTTTGATAGAAAATGGAACGTTAACTAGTGCCAGGTATGTGGAAGAGATTCTTAATGAGCATGTAGGCCCATATTTAATTAATATGGGTGAAAACTCAATGTTCATCCATGACAACGCCAGGCCACACACCGCACAGATAGTGGAAGATTATTTTGAGGAGGTTGGCATCAACACTATGAACTGGCCCTCGAGAAACAGGCGTTAGTGGAAGAATGGGCTAATATCCCGCAAGAACGCATAAGAAACTTAATAAACAGTATGTCCACTCGTTTATATAGAAGCTGTAAGAAGAGCCCGAGGAGGCAACACGAAGTATTGATATGTTTTACTTTTTTTTGTTTTTAGTTTTGTGTGTGAGGTACCACGGTTGCTTTTTACCTATAATTAATTGATATCGTGTTTACTATGTTAATTAAATAAACAAGTGAATATCATCTCTAACTTTATTAACTAACGTTGTTTTATTAACTATGCATTTATCTACAATATACAATTTAATTCAGGCTCCTAGCTTTATTATTTTAGGAGATATTATAGTTTTTCGTACTGACCCGAATTATTTGCACGCGAGTGTATTCTGTTTTTTAGTATGTTTTGTCTTAGCGGCAACCAGAAATACATCATCTGTGAAATTTTCAACTGTCTAACTATCACGGTTCATGAGATACAGCCTGGTGACAGACGGACAGCGGAGTCTTAGTAATAGGGCCCCGTTTTTACCCTTGGGGTACGGAACCCTAAAAACAAAAGATTGCATTAGAAAGCGACACTATTATACCTTGCTCCACGCAGGTTTAACGTGAGTTTATTTTCTAGGGAGATATGGACTTTTTCTATCTTATTTATCATTTATTTGTAGCAAATGTGATGAAAAACATGTGCAATAGCAATAGCCTTCGACTTCACTGTCTGAATCAGAATCAGAATCAATCGTTTTATTCGTGATAAACCATAGTTTAAGTATTTAAAAAAAACGGCCAAGTGCGAGTCGGACTCGCGCACCGAGGGTTTCGTACAAACCTGTAGGTAAGTAAAAGTTCACCCATTGCGTTAACATAGAAGTTTGATTTTGTTACAGCTTAAAGGTATTATAGACCTGAGTATTTGATATGAATTTCAATTTAATACCTCTACGCGTTTACGAGGAAAAAGGTTAGTACCTAGTTTAAAATTTAAAAAAATATTTTTTGTATGATTTTACTAAAAATGTCTACATTTCGTAATTTTTCCTTTGTTTGTGCTATATGAAGTTTCTTCGTGCCAAGTTTCAAGTTTCTTAGTTTACGGGAAGTACCCTGTAGGTTTTGCGAGTGCCGAAAAACTCTAAAATTTGCAGCATAAACGACTGTATATTTTGATTGCGTTGGCTTTTAAGTTTGATTTTTTTCACAGCTCCAAGGGACAATAGACCTGAGTATTTGATATAAATTTCAGCTTGATACCTCCACGCGCTCCTGAGAAAAATGGTCTTGACAGACAGACAGACGGACAACAAAGTGATCCTATAAGGGTTCCGTTTTTTCCTTTCGAGGTACGGAACCCTAATAAAAACAAAAGAAATGTAGAACATAATACACAGTCTGGCTTTCATTAGAGTCTCATTAGCGATTTTTCTCTTACCACCCACGTTGTACATACATAAAATATACTATAATTATTAAATTTTGAATGTAGGCTTCCTCTTTTTCTTTACAAGCCTAGATTTAGTTTGCATACATAGGCTGCTATTTATATATCCGGAAACCGGGATTACAATCTTCTTAAATAGCATATTTGACCTCCATGGTAAAATTTGAACTTTTTTAAGTACTGGCCGGTATATTTTTTCTTTCTTATTAACGCTCGTGTTTTGTTTTTGACGGGTTTTAAATGTCATCTCGCAGCAAGAATGGAACTCACTCGTGAAAATATTCGTGCTATGATTTATTATGATTTTCGGCGTGGTTTAACGCAACAACAGTGCATAGATCAACTAACTTCAACTTTTGGTGATGAAGCCCCATCTAAAACTACTGTGTATCACTGGTTTAGTGAGTTCAATCGTGGACGTAGTATGCTTACGGACGATGTTAAGGCAGGTCGCCCGAAATCGGTCGTTGTACAACAAAATATCGAGGCTGTGCGAAAACTTATAATGGACGACCGACATGTTACGTACCGCGAGATAGAGGCGACTCTGGGTATTTCTATGACCAGCATTAATAGCATATTACATAATTATTTGGCTGTAAAAAAAATTTGTTCGCGTTGGATACCCCACAACTTAACAAAAGAGCAAAAAGATGCTCGCGTCGAATTGTGCAATAAAATGTTAAAAAAATATAACCGTGGTGACTCAAAAGCCGTTTATAACATCTATACAGGTGACGAATCCTGGATCTATGCATACGATCCCGAAACGAAGCAACAATCAATGGTATGGGTGTTTCAAAATGAGCCGAACCCTACGAAAGTTACTCGTGCAAAAAGTACATTGAAACAAATGGTGGCCTGCTTCTTCGGTATTAATGGCCATGTAGCTACAGTGCCACTAGAAAACCGTAGAACGGTTAATTCAGAGTGGTACACGACCATTTGCTTACCGGAAGTATTTGAACAAATTCGTAAAACTAACCAGCGACGAAGAATCATTCTTCATCATGACAATGCCAGCTGTCATACGTCACGCGAAACAACTCTATTTTTGGAGGGTCAAAATGTGGAATTAACGGGTCATCCGCCGTACAGCCCTGACTTAGCACCCAACGATTTTTATTTATTTCCAAATATAAAGAATAAATAACGCGGTCAACGATTTTCGACCGCTGAAGATGCTGTCGACGCATTCAAACAACACGTTATGGAGGTACCTCAGGCGGAGTGGCAGAAGTGCTTTAAAAATTGGTTCACGCGAATGCAAAAGTGCATAGATCATCAAGGGGAATACTTTGAAAAACAATAAAACCATTTTCAGCCGTGTACGTTTGTTTGTTTTTTTGTTTCCGGATATATAAGTAGCAACCCTCGTATAGTTTAGCTTAAGTCCAAACTCTGGCCAACAACCTAATTTAAGTGGCTTAATACTGTAAGTATTTCCGCGGTATTTCGCAAAACTTCCACCGCAGATTTATTGAAGTTGTGGACACTAAACTATACAAGTTAAATATGTATAGAAGTTTTAGTTTAATGCCGGGGTCCATATTTTGTCACGTTGTTGTTTTTTTTTTAATTTATAACTTTTTATGTGAGATAAGAGATCTTTATTGCAACCAAAAATACATAATATAATGTACATGGACCCACATAGGGTGTAGCAACATAAATTGGTAACACAAATGCACATCATCATCATCATCAGCCCTTTATCGCCCACTGCTGAGCATAGGCCTCTCTTCGTGTACGCCACTTGTCCCGGTCCTGTGCCAATTTCATCCAGAAGTGACCCGCGACCTTCCGAATGTCGTCTACCCACCGGCCAACGGACGCCAGGGGCTTCTTTCATCTGAAAGAAGCCACCACTCCGTCATCGTTTTAGTCCACCTGCCATCACTCTGCCTGGCAACGTGGCCTGCCCAACTCCATTTAAGTTTGGTAATGACGTATCCCACGTCTTGCACCTTAGTGCGACGGCGGATCTCGACATTCTCCATTTAAGTTTGGTAATGACGTATCCCACGTCTTGCACCTTAGTGCGATGGCGGATCTCGACATTCCTCACTCGGTCTTGAAGCTTGATGCCGAGCATGGCGCGCTCCATGGCCCTCTGTGCCACTCGAATTTTGTGCACAGTCTCCTTACTACTCCTTAGTGAGCGTCCATGTCTCGGCACATTCATGTCTAACTAACTGTGTTACTCATTCAACTAATTGTCATTCTTTTTAGGGTTCCGTAGCCAAAATGTCAAAAACGGAACCCTTATAGTTTCGTCATGTCCGTCTGTCCGTCCGTCCGTATGTCACAGCCATTTTACTCGGAAACTATGAGACGTATCTTTATCAAATTTTAACATTAGGTGCATTTTTTATGCCGCTACTTAGTTCTGGACTGAAATTGCTGAAAAAAAAAATTTTAGGGGGCACTCCATACATGTAACTAATTGTCAAAAAAATTTTTTCTACCAAATATCAACATGATGCATATCAGATAGGTCTTTAAAAATAACATTGAGGTTCCTTTGAAAATTTTTTGATTAAGTAGATATTTTCAGAAATAATCACTCCTAAAGTCAAAAAAGTTGTCCCCCCCCCTGTAACTTTTGAACCGTAAGTCCAAAAATTATGAAAAAATTCTAAAAGATACATCTTTTAATATTCTTTCCACGAAAATTATTTTGAACATTATCGGTTTAGACGTTTTCGAGATATACCTTGCGATATTAATTTTTTCGATAGCCGGTACGGAACCCTCCATTATGTGTGGTCCGACACGCACTTGGCCAGTTTTTTTTTACTATGCTACAGCCGTACTTAAGGCACAAAACGCACTTTCCCTTCTTGTCCCTTCAGTAAGTCTAATTTTATACATACAAGCAAATTTGTCAATCACGATTATCATGTAAGTTGTCAATTACATGTAGAGTCGCCATCAGAGATATCAGAGCGGCCAAGGTGGTCACGAATATCTGAACAACGCCTCTATTGTCAAGCCGATACAGTGCATGTTCAGATATTTTTGAGTACCTTGGCCGCTCCGATATAGGGTGAATAAATGGTTTTGACGTTTCTTTTTTTTTAACAGGTAGTTGGCCCGATAAACAACCTTATTTTATTTTTGAAACATAAAGTTGTGCCAAAAAAGACCTATTAATGTTTTTAATGAATGCAATGACATAACTGGACAATTTACTTTCCAACTAATGACATTTCATCGCTACAATAACATTGCTGTAGTGGTGGTTCAGGTGCTACAGCATCTTACTTGGTGCTTACTTTCCAGCTTGGATTGACCATCTTTTGTCACATTTCCGAACAGTAGCGTGAAAAATAACATTGTATCAAACTCTTCCTACTCGGCAGCTTCACTTCAGTATGGTATTTTATTTCCAGCATAAACAAGTTAATTGGACGTCTGAGCCCACGGGCCCACGCAAATGCTCGCAATTTGTCTGATTTTATTAATTACTCCCATTAAGCCGCTCCTTTTCTATTAATTATTTTTGTCTTGCGGCATAAACACTGCAACTTCCGCGTCTAGTCAGATACGTATCTAACATACTAAAAGCTTAACTACCTATTTCAGAATTTAAAATATATAATTATGTATTTCGGGACAATTTTACACGAATTAACTTAGCGCCAAACTTTGTGACGGCGATATACTTTTTATATAGATAAAATACATACTAGGCGTACATATATACATATATATAGGCGCTAAACGCTAAATGCGCTTATGGGTGTTTTTGTATCTAACAAAACCCGGTCAAGTGCGAGTCGAACTCGCGCACCGAGGGTTCCGTTTCCGTACAAATCTATAGGTATATAGGGGTAGTAACTTTAAAATTATTAAAATTATTTTTATTATATGATGTTACTAAAAATGTATGGTTTTCGCAATTTTTCCTGTATCTGTGCTTAAGACGTTGCTTCGTACCAAATTTCAAGATTCTGAGTTCACGGGAAGTACCCCGTAGGTTTTGATTCCCATGCCAGTTTCGAAAATTTGCGGAATTTTGCGGCATAAGCGGCTGTATCTTTTGATTGCGTTGGTATAGAAGTTTGATTTTTTTTTACAGCACCAAGGGTCTACTGTCCTGCGTATTTATTTGATATGAATTTCAGCTTGATACCTCCACGCGTTCCTGAGAAAAAGGGTCTTGACAGACGGACGGACAACAAAGGGATCCTATAAGGGTTCCGTTTTTTCCATTCGAGGTACGGAACCCTAAACAACAGCCGTAAGGGCATTTAGCGCTTTATGCTAAAGGGTTTTATGAAAATCTATGTAACTATATAAGTATACCACAGGAAATCTATTAAGATTTGCGTTTCTCTCGTATTTTGTAAGTACGATCGAGATAACTACCAAATCAATGTAACATTTTAAAAGGTAAAACCTCCATGTATATAGCCATAAAACGTAAACAATCCCTAGTAAATCTCCGACCAAGATTAACCTGGCCACAAATGTGAACAAGTAATTTAGATAAAAGCCAGCAAAGCGGCCTTTCCCGCCGCCGCACTGGCTTTCCAGTCTCATTCCCTTATTGCGACGTACAACTGGCTGAACTGGCCCCTGCTTCACCACGGCGACTACAATATACGACATAGTGTTTTTTCAACCCTTTAATCCACATTGAGGGTGCGTTTCCACCAGAAATGAGCAAGGATGCGTTGCGAGGAATGTGTTTTTTAAGAACCAATCATAGAGCAGCCTGAGCGCGGTATTATAGATCAATCGAGCTTCGCAAGAGAAGTTCGCTCGATATTATATGACTCGCTTCATTGGAGTAAACTGAACTAGTTTTACTATGGAAGTTATGGAACCAACTCCGAAATCGCGAAAACATTTTGGGCTACTTCATACGCTGACGCAGACGTTCGGGTTGTTCCCATAGAAACAGCAGTACCTATATCCTACCTAATTAGTAATTACGTCGTTCAATATGACTAATAGTTGGGAAAGCACCTTAGACGTCAGCGTCGTTCCGCATCGTTGGTCGCGGGCGTCCATATATTTAGGTAGGTTCTATGATATGATATATAATAATGACAGATGGGTTGTGTAAGCTCCAAAAGTGAAGCACTTAAAATGAGTGAATTCAAACAATTGTCGCTAGTCGCGCACAGGCCAGCGTGCGATGCGGACGTGCCGATGGGCTCCCGTCACCCGCGTGAGAAAGAGACAAACTGTAATTTTCTAACAATGAGAGTGACAAAGATGTAATTATTGTCAAAATAGAGAAACATAACAGAATCGTTGCTAGGTTAGGTCTGGAAAAAATTTTTCTACTCATTTTGTCAGAGTATAACTCATCCATAGTAAATATCATTGGGTTAGGTTAGGAAAACTGTATTGAGCGGGCTTGCTTTTTCCCACCGGTTTATCTCTACGCTTTGTACAACACTATCCGTCAAATAAGTTCGCTAAAATGTAACGGCAACTTAACTAAAACAAGATTAACGTACAACCCCAGATACCCCAACTTCCGAGGGACAGCATTAAACAAATTAAGTTTCCTTAAGGGCGAGCCATGCTAATCTAGTATAAGAGCTTATAACGCCCTTAAATCCGCTAAAATAGCCTATTAAATTCAGGACAAAGTCAACACTTTGAATTTAAAACTAAAGTTGGCGGGTCGGGCATTAGCGTTGTAAGGGTTAAGTAGGGAGGGGATAGTTGTCGAGAGTTTTTGTTAGTAAGTATTGGGATGTTATAAAATAACGCGCATAGCTACGCCCAGGTGGCGCTGCAATTGTCAAAAAAAAAGTTTCTCTGAATACTTTTCTCAAATCCATAGTAGAGTCGAGTTCATGAATATTGTTTATCTAAGCCGCCAAAATCTGAGAGACGCGAAATATGGAATAAGCTCGTGTTTGTTTAATGTTTTCTGGAGGGAAGCAGTATGAAATTATTCAATAAAGCAGTGTCTCATCAAATACTATTATTTGATAAAACACTATTTTATTTAAAAGTTTAAAAAGCGTCGACAACGCGCATGTAATACCCCTAAAGTTGCAGATGCCCATAGCTATAGTGACTACCATAGTTAATAAAATGAAACTTGAAATATATTATTTAGGTTTCCGAACGGACCCCGGGCTCAATTGAGCCGTGGCAAAAAAAACTAAACAAAAACGCTAGGAGGACACAGGCATGTGTAGGTATTAGTATTATTAGTTGAGGATGTCGCATCACTATGAGACCGAGGGCCTCGGACGGGCTCCTAAAGTAGCCCAATTTGTTTACCGACCCCGTAAAACCCTGAGATAAGTAGAGTCAGATGTGCGATATCCTCCATTTTAAGTTAATTTCGTAACCATACATTATGCGTGAGAACGCAACTGGATATGCTTGAGGCCGGCAACGCACTTGCAACCTCTGGAACAGAATAAATAATAGTATTTCCTACAGAATAGCCACGCTCCGCCCCGCCCCGATCGGAATTACCTCACCGCGCGGCGACCGATTGGTAGGGAACCAGTAGGCTAATCCGTCAGGTTGGCAGCGCATCGATAAAAAGCAAAATGGCGGTGTATTTTCAAACGTCATTTACGACAGCGGAAACAGCGCCCTAAGAGGCCCGCACACATTGAAGCGTGTACAGATGTGCCGTGCACACAAAGGCGCTCAAACGAGTTCTGTAGTACGACGTGTCCGCCCTGTGCCTCTGGTGTTGCAGGAGTCCATGGGCGCCGGTAATTACTTACTGTCAGGCGATTCCTCCTTTGACATAAAATAAAATCCCAACTAGGACCGATGCTCACGTCAAAACCATTGAATGGCTGCATCACCGGTTCGGGGACGATTGGAAATTTAAGCTCTAAGAGGGAGAGAAAGGTATTGGAGGTTTTCAACGAATTACAGACGGACGGAGTTACGGGCAAAGACAAGTATTTCCCAAATACTAATCAGAATGCCAGGTGGATAACATTATTTATTTAACATAACAAGTAACGATATTTATGAAAAATTTAACTGGGTTAAAGTATGGAAACTTCTATATAAGAACCTAGTTCGATAAGACTCCTAGACTAGATGATATACAGCCTTGGCCAGAAGTGTTGAGCACCCTTGCGATTTTCATACAAAACTCGAAAGTTTAGTCCGGCGTTTCTATCTTTTTTGAAGTTATTTTATCAATTAATTCAAACTGAACAGGCATGTTTTGTTGAAGTGAGTAAGTAGTAACTGCGTAGAATATTTGCTATTTTTCGCACCGACCTAATTTCGTATTTTTGGGACCTCCACTTTTCATATTTTATAGGTACCTTGAAAGTGTTATTGAGTGAAGTTTTCTAGATACATCAATAAAATATAACATTTTACGTCATCGTACATTGTTAAGATAGGGAATTAATACTTAACATCAAAATTATAAACAAAAAAGAGCTATGCTCAACACTTCTGGCCAAGGCTGTAAGTTTAATTAGTTATTTCTTTAATAGGGGAACACGAAATGACGATGCTGCAATGCAAAACAATTTTTTTTTTATGAAATAGGAGGCAAACGAGCAGACGAATCGCCTGATGGTAAGCAATTATCGCCGCCCATGGACGGCCGCAACACCAGAGGGGTCACAAGCGCGTTGCCGGCCTTTAGGATGGGAATACGCTCTTTTCTTGAAGGTTTGAAGGTCGTATCGGTCCGGTAATACCGCAGACGACAGTTCATTCCACAGTTTTGTTGTGTGAGGCAGGAAATTTCTGGAGAAACGCACAGTTGAGGACTGCCAACCATCTAAGTGGTGATGTAGCTTTAAAATAAAAGTTTAGTGCCACGGCACTAACCCACGCCCACGGGCCCATCTACTAACTAGAAGCAACCAGAAGGCCTAGCCAACGTGCCAATCGTTTACGCTCCGTAGGGAACGAAACGCAACTGTCAATGTCGTAATATAGAAGAGTGATAGAGAGAGATGACTACGCTAGGCCACGGATCGTTAACGATTGCCACGTTGGCTAAGCCCCCAGTTTAAATTGTCCTAGGCCGCGATTCGAAAAATAAACACACACACTGGACAGACACAGCTCCAACCCAACCCAACCCAACTCAACTCAACGCTATAACGGCATTGACATTTGCTATTCGAACAGATTTACATTCAACATTGGTCTCACATTGGTCTCACATTGGTCACACATTGGTCACACATTGGTCTCACATTGGTACAATGTTTGACCAATGTGAGACCAATGTGAGACCAATGTTGAATGAAAATCTGTTCGAATAGCAGATGTCAATGTCGTTATAGCCTTGAGTTGAGTTGGGTTGAAGCTGTGTCTGTCCAGTGTGTGTGTTTATTTTTCGAATCGTTGCCCTATACTTGTTTATCCAAGCAAAGTTCTAGTCCACTACTCCATTAGCTCTGGTATGAACCCTCATAAAGTGCAGTGACCAATGTAATTTCCAGTACAAGCTGACTCTTTTACATAAAGTAGCGCTATCGCATGCATTTTGGCTCATGCATATGCAGTGTTTAAATTAAGGACGCGGACGTAGTAAAACTTGGATTAGATTAACACTTACACTGCGCATGACGGGAAAGCACGCGATGATAGTCAGCAGCAGAAGTAACTCAGCGGGTGAGGTGTGCAAAAAGATCTTGACACGACTTTATTTCAATCAAGCTCTTTGTCGAAATCTTTTATAGTGTTACTCACGAAAGTTTAAATTCAATATTTGCTATGTGCGAATTAAGTGCGTGGGGGGTGGGGGGAACGGGATCGCAGTGCACGTGACAAGAAATTAAACTGCAAGGGGCTCTTGTCAATATCAAATTTAAAAATATTTGACATCACCTATGTCACCTCAACTCGGTCAACTGTCAAAATAGTGAATCAGCCAGATACATCTAAATATATAAAAGAAGAAACTGACTGACTGGCTGGCTGGCTGACTGGCTGGCTGGCTGGCTGGCTGGCTGGCTGGCTGGCTGGCTGGCTGGCTGGCTGGCTGGCTGGCTGGCTGGCTGGCTGGCTGGCTGGCTGGCTGGCTGGCTGGCTGGCTGGCTGGCTGGCTGGCTGGCTGACTGACTGACTGACTGACTGACTGACTGACTGACTGACTGACTGACTGACTGACTGACTGACTGACTGACTGACTGACTGACTGACTGACTGACTGACTGACTGACTGACTGACTGACTGAGTGACTAACTGACTGACTGACTGACTGACTGACTCAACATTTGTTAGATTATTTTATTTGAAACTTCACAGAAGTATTCCTAACGATAAATGAGTAAACACGTGTTTCAGGTTTTTTGAAAATTCAACCCCTAAAAGGGGCAAATGTGGTCACAAAGTCTGAAAATCAACATGGGTATCGTATCCTTTTTGAGTACTTATAGTACGCGGGCGAAGCCGCGGGAAAAGGCTAGTTTCATATAAAGCTAGGAGTCCGAGCCATTCATTAAAAGAAAAAAAAGATTTAACCCCTGCCCAAAAGATGGCGCCACAATCATGCACACAGAAAATATACAACTCTTGTTCATTTAGTCGTCAACACAGTGAATCCTACTTTTTGTAAAGGGTCGGCAACGCGCATGTAACAACTGTACAGTTACAAGTAGGCGGGCCGTAAGCTTGTTTGCTGCCGTCGTAGTATAAAAAAAAACATTTAATCTTAGATTTCAAAAGCTTGTACAAGAGCCCGGCCTACTCTCTCATTTCATTTATCTACAAACAATCATACCTATCATAAGCATATTAAAAGATTTTTTTAAGGTAGAATAGTATGTGCCCGTAGTCGTGTTTACAAGCCATTCAGCGGGGAGTGTCGGGTGACGCCAGCGGAATGCGGGCACTGCGGCTCCATTCCATTCCACGATACAGCGACCACTATTTATACCTACCACGTTTACCTACTTTGGCATAATAAAATCACCTAGCCTTGAGGTAGGGCACACTGCTTGAACAGTCAGTAGAAGTAACTTGGTGTTCGTAATGTTCATGACTTGCTCTGGTGTCAAACTCATTTTGAAATTACATTTTAACATACAATATGTTCGTACAAAACGCTCGTTTATCTACACTCATACTGTAAGTACTCTAAAATGCGTTCAAAAACCGTAGACATTACAAGCATTACAACAAACGATTTAACTATGATAAGTTTCTTATCTGCGGCAGTAACGTAATTTTAACTATGCATGCTCAAATATTGTTAAGCAATGAGTTTCAAATTTGGAACATCGAATTTGATAACATAATGTTACCGCCATGGCCAACTCGATTGGTCCCGCGCGAGCGCCGGCACAATCGAGTAGGCCATGACGGTACAATGGCGGTCATTCTATGGTTTCCGAACAATTAATTTAATATATATAATATGAGTGTAGATAAAGCAGTGTATGCAACTGTACGTAATTAGGCCTTAAAACACTCGTGTGATCTTATTATGAAACTCGCCTGCGGCTCATTTCATAAAACCACACTCATGTTTTAAGGACCCTTATTACGTAACAGTTACATAAACTACTATTATCTACACTCATACTGTAAGTACTCTAAAATGCGTTCAAAAACCGTAGACATTACAAGCATTACAACAAACGATTTAACTATGATAAGTTTCTTATCTGCGGCAGTAACGTAATTTTAACTATGCATGCTCAAATATTGTTAAGCAATGAGTTTCAAATTTGGAACATCGAATTTGATAACATAATGTTACCGCCATGGCCAACTCGATTGGTCCCGCGCGAGCGCCGGCACAATCGAGTAGGCCATGACGGTACAATGGCGGTCATTCTATGGTTTCCGAACAATTAATTTAATATATATAATATGAGTGTAGATAAAGCAGTGTATGCAACTGTACGTAATTAGGCCTCGTGTGATCTTATTATGAAATTCGCCTGCGGCTCATTTCATAAAACCACACTCATGTTTTAAGGACCCTTATTAGTTATTACGAAACAGTTACATAAACTACTATTTTGTGTCTAAGTACAGGGTTTAAGAATAAACTGGTGATCCGTTTAAGGGCATAATTGGTATATTGCGACTGAGAAAAAAACCGGCCAAGTGCGAGTCGGACTCGCACACCGAGGGTTCCGTACAAACCTGTAGGTATATAGGGGTAGTAACTTTAAAATTATTAAAAATATTTTTATTATATGATGTAACTAAAAGTTTACGGTATTCGCAATTTTTCCTTTATCTGTGCTATATGAAGTTTCTTCGTGCCAAGTTTCAAGTTTCTGAGTTTACGGGAAGTACCCTTTAGGTTTTGAGTTTCTTGCGAGTACTCAGTTTCAAAATGCGACTTAAATTGCTATTTCTTTTGATTGCGTTGTCATAAAAGTTTGGTTTTGCTACATCTGAAAGGTCATATAGCCCTGAATATTTGACATGAATTTCAATTTAATACCTCCACGCGTTTACGAGGAAAAAGGTTACTACCTTTTTAAAAACCAAACCTACCAGTTTAAAAATTAAAAAAATATTTTTTTGTATGATTTCACAAAAAAATCTACTTTTTGTAATTTTTCCACTGTCTATGCTATATGAAGTTGCTTCGTGCCAAATTTCAAGTTTCTGAGTTCACGGGAAGTACCCCGTAGGTTTTGCGAGTGCCGAAAAACTGTAAAATTTGCAGCAAAAACGACTGTATCTTTTGATTGCGTTAGCTTTTAAGTTTGATTTTTTCACAGCTCCAAGGGACAATAGACCTGAGTATTTGGTATACATTTCAGCTTGATACCTCTACGCGTGCCTGAGAAAAATGGTCTTGAAAGACAGACAGACAGACAGACAGACAGACGGACAAGAAAGTGATCCTATAAGGGTTTCGTTTTTTCCTTTCGAGGTATAGGAGAATTTTTTTTGTATGGGACTCGTCAAGCCGATTAACCCTCCATACCAAACAAAATATTTTCACGTGAAATTTTTTTTTGTTTGTCGTAATTAAATACGATACCAATTACGCCCTTAATCGGGTCATCAGCATTTTTGTCACACCTTGTATACCTCCTGTGTAGTAGGTAACTATAGTAACCCTGGTCCTATGTGTAGTGTACCAGCAATAGTATCTTCCTACACGAAGGCCGCAAAAATATCTCGCACAATCTTATTCTTGCCAAGGAATGGAATGCGCTCCCGCCATCTGTATTCCCTGATAAATACGATCTCGGTATTTTTAAGGCAAGAGTGAATAGGCTATTACTGAACCGGTGAGCTCCATCTTAGGCCCTGTCTTCAATTTCCATCAGGTGAGACTAGGACCAATCGCTGGTCAGTCCCATAATAAAAAAAATTTGTAGGGCCATAAAGGCGTGTCACATATTTTTGCGGCCTTCTTGCAGGAAGATAATATTGCTGGTGCTGTACCGGTAGCAGAGTTTGCTGATAGGTCATTTTTAATACCTCACCTGCCTCTATTATCTCCTGCTTACTGTAGCTGTACTAATATTTTTCGCTGATGCAATTATCGAATAACACCGTTCTAGTTTAAAATATATTAGCAATCAACGGAACCATAACCGTCCAAACGACAATTAGTATAAACCAGAAGTGCAATAAAAACAAGCCTCGCCGCGGCAAAATCATAGACACGTCGACAGTATTTTGATTCATTTTACACACGTAAACGTTTCCATTCAAATAATCGAAATAATAAAGTTAGGGCCAGACGGCATACAGCCACAGCCCTTTGCCACGAGACCTTGGCAGAAAGCAGAGATTTTAATCCATGTAGCCCGTGGTTGATGCCAAATTCTATATGACCTTTAAACTGCTCTGCCAACCATTAGCAGAAATGTTACTTGGCTGTCAGCCATGTAGACGCTCGCTTCAACCAAGGTCACGTGGCAGAATCTGCGGCTATATGCAGTCTAGCTGGCCCTAACTTTAACCTGGTCGCTATTTATAACCTAAGATTGAGTAGAGTAATTTGACAGCCCCTTGCATACAAAGCGATTGTCCAATGTATGTAAAGTGCTGTCAAATTACTCCAATCAAATATGAATTCAACCTTGGGCATTTAACTATGCATAAATCAGGAATATTTGAAACAGAATATTTATAGTTATGCACAGATTGATGGATGTTTTCTATGTGACTAAGCATGTATTTATCTGAATATCTATGCAGATAGAGAAGTGGCATAGAATTCAATACTTCCCATATATTTAAACCACAACTCTTGCCTTTCCCACAAACTCTATAAGTATGTAAAGCCCGGCTAGTCCTTAAATATTGTACCCAAACATTTATTTATTGATTTCACAATTATAAAAGTCATATCCCGCAGTTTTATGAAGTCAATATACTGTTCACGATAACAGTACCCCGACTACAGGGTGATTTAGAACACTCCCCGCCCGTGAAAAATTAAATTTGATGTTTTATGCCACAATAAACGTCAGTTAAGGGGTCTAAAAGTTACGGGGTGATTTCGGCTCCGTACAAAACGAATTTCTAGCTTTTACCCCATTTGGAAAATGGAGGTCGTGTTGAACCCGTTATTTTGATGACGTGGAAGCTACTTAGATAAAGCACGCCATTAATAATCCAAAACCCACGCGGGTTTTGTTCCGTAAATGCTTTGGAGTGACAGCTATTAATGAATTAAAGTTATAATTTGTATTCATCAGTATATTAGATATATTATATACGAAAAAACTGCAGGAAAAAACAACGTTTCTAAACTTTTTATGTGTAGTGTAATACAGTTACTCAAAAAGTCGAATTTTGTAGTTTTATTTACATAGCATGCAGCAAGTTCGAATGAACACAATAGTCCTTTTTAAATTCCAATTACGAGTATGTGATTATTTTCTGTATAAAATGAGCATTTAAGAATTAATGTTGGGGGTGTATTCAACATCATAACAAATATAATGATGAAAATTTACAATTTACAATTTGGTGAAGTTCACATTTGATATATGGGCGGAAATGTCATTCTTTACTGGTCTTCATGGAGTAATGATACTTTCTGCCCTTGCATCAAAACGTTACTTAACCCTTGTTTAGTCAGCAAGATATTTCTGAAAGCGTTTGTACGGTCACGGATTTGAAGGGTTCACTTTAGATTGGACATTTCATACAGTAAGTATTCAACAAAAGAAAACAGCTTGAGCCGTAAGTGTCACAACAATTATTGTCCGTGTCTGTACCATCGCCCACACTGTTAACTGACCATTGTTGGACCTTATGCCTTTTGTAATAAGGTCCACCGATGTACAGTTAAGAGTGTCGCTGTTTGTACCTATTGTTAAGAATCCACAAACACATAACATAAATACTTTTTATTGCACACCTCAAAATAAAGAAACACATAAAATACAAGTTACAAACAGAATAATCAGAGGTAAAACAATTGGCGGTCTTATCGCTAAAAAGCTATCTCTTCCAGACAACCTTTGGGAAGCGGAAACCATTGAAAATAATCAGAAATACGTAGGTGTTGCAAATTCAAATCAACTAGCTAAACAATAATAAACTTACGCATATAAAATAAAAATAAACTTACATAAACCATACATATATAAATAAAAATTGATAAATACACCTAAATTGATTGACACCTTAATTTACCAGCGTAAACATGACTCGTGTCCAAATTGTCATTTAATTTGTCCCCCGCGAAGTGTCAAAAACACTTCGGTCGCCTTTTGTCCCCGAATATTAATGCTGGCAACTTCACCAGAATAAAATGATAACCGCCTCGTCTGAGGATCAGAGGTTTTATGTTATTATACTCACATCTCTTTCTATTTCTCTCTCTCTTTCTGGTTATCGGTCTGAAGGAAATCGACATCTACTTGCCTATAGGTGAAAAACTTAAGTAAGTCTCCTGTTGTATGTAGTTGTGTACAGTTTGTAAAAAACACATAAGCATAATAAATGATATAAACATTTAATGAGTAGTACATATTAATAATAATAACATACTGAAAATGTATTTATCTCAATCACTCGGCATTTCGTCATCCTCATTTTCATCAGTGGACTGTACAGAAACAATGTCACTGTCTTTAACTTCCGAGGAAACACTTTTAATGAAACTCTCCGATATTGCATCCATTTGCAATTCTTGACATTGATACTTTTGCTCCTGCTTCATTGTATGTAAGCATACATTTTTCCATTCTTCCTGAGTTATTATACTCATTTTTTCCTTTGCTAAACTTTTAATATACTCCATATTCATTGAAACTCTTTTTTTTTGGCTACAAATCCTTTGACTTTTCTCCAAATGTTTTCAATTGGGTTGAATTGGGGATGATATGGTGGTAAGCGAAGTGCCGTATGTCCGTATTGACTTAAAATTGTATCAATTATGTATTCTAAAATTTTTGCTTATTTTTGTGTGAATACAAGATCGTATAGTTGTGTCTTATACATAGTTGGGGAATAGTCAATATTTCGCTGAGTGAGCCAACCCATCATGACTTGCTTTTAGAATTTACTTCTGTGGTAAACTGTAAGTATTATCACAGATTATATAATAGTTCTTACGAAGTATTATTGTTTATTCATGAACGACGCAAAAAAATACGAAGACCATTACTCGACATTGACAACTATTTATATCTTATCATGACAATAGAATCATAAGTGGACAGGAATAATCAAACTTGAAAGATAAGCAAATAATGAGTTTGCAAACCATACGATATATTACAAATTTTAAAAATGGAATGTCTATTCACACACATTACTCACACATACAACAGGTGACTTACTTAAGTTTTTCACCTATACCTAATGTAAGATTTGGCACAGTTTAAAAAAAACTCGCTATTGGTAAACATCAAAAGATTTTTAGGTATTTCTTTTTAACATTATTGCACAAAAATAATTTACAAATTCGTACTTAATGCCCTATGACTTTCCCTACTAGTGAACCATAAGGCTAAACAGAGACATGTCAAAGATATTTCAGATTTAAGTCGCCAGAAACTCATTGGAATTGAAAATAATCTTCTGTTCAGAAATCTCAAAAAGTATATCTCCCCTGTTATCAAAGCATGTATAATATATTGTTTTCAGGTATTCTTACGCAGCAAAAGTAGCTGAGCCGTCGAGGTGTTTAAAATGATCCGGACACGAATTCTGCGTTAAGAAAACAATAGCGTGTTTAGATAATTTTGATCTTTTTGTACGTTTAATTCTGCTGTTGCCTGTAGCTCGCCAAATATATTCCACGGTATATTATCATGAAAACACAACTCTTTTCAGCAACCAGCCGCCAAGAATCTAAACCATTAAAGTTATGTCTCTCTCTCGTTAAAATTACGACTTTTCTTCGTCTTCGACCAGAAATCAAATGTTTTCACGAGAAATATACAATCCGGATCGTGTTTCCGTTCGTTTGATAAAAACATGTTAGAATTAAAAGCTAAAAACGTAATACTTAGATATCAATTTCCAATTCGTATTTTTCCCTTTTAAAGTACATCCTTGGAACACCGGATGTTTTACAGGGGCTATTAGCGCCCTAAAAGGGTGCTGTGTCCCTTGTTTCGTGATTCGAGCTTGATAATGTTTTCAGATTTTTTTATTTATAATTTATACGTTTGAGCACATAAAATGAGCTTCGGACCGGATGATTTTTTTCCGTTTGAGCTATGGAACCCTAAAAAAGTGGCACCGTCACCATGAACGTCAATTCCGACGTTTATCCTGGCTCTTCCATACTTCTCTCTCTTGCAGCCTGTGCAGTTAGTGGTCGGGCTATATGTATACAATTAATTTCAAAAGCAACAACGTCATTATGACAAATGAAAATGACAGCTGCCGTCACTTTTGTCAGTATCGCATCGCATTTAACATATAGAGATATACAATAACTTTAATACAATAATTTTAATTTGCTATTTTCTAAGAATACACATTGATATCGTCACAAGGAGGTCAGAAACAAGGCAACAAAAAGGATGTTGACTAATTTGTAGCTTTAATTAGTTTGCTTCCAATTTTGATCGTGTCAAGTGAGCGACATTACTCTGCCTAAACGTCTTCTGCCAAAATCAGCCATAAAACAATGTGCTAAAGTCCCTTTTTAAAATAATATCCTTTTTCCAATCTCTTACTACCTGATACAACAAAACAGATCCCGGATATAGAGACACAAATGCGGGTATAAATCCGGCTGTCACCCGGGACCCCGCGTCCGGGCACAGCCTGTATTCCCATCCCAAGGTTGTTTTCATGTTTGATCTCGGGTTACGTTATTTTCTTACGGATTTAGAGATCAACTTATGTTGGATGGTTCAGCGAATTATGTATTCCCCATCCCTTTTCAGGGTTGGTTGCACATTTGATCTCAGATTATGTAAGGTTGTTACGGATTAAGAGATCAATTTATGTTGGTTTGTTAACCGAATAAAAAGAAGCAGGTTATCGCGTGAAAAATGCGTCCCTAAGCATAGCATATATCTCTCTTGTTTAACTCTTCATGACCGTGATGTTCGAACCATTATAGAATGCTGCGTGAGCAATAATCTCATACAGAATGATACACATGCAACGTACCGTATTACACAAAATGATTTGCATCATCACACTTGTAAAGAAATAATAAAGTTTTTACAAAAAATCCAAACTCCCTAGGGAGTAACATAACATAAACATAACATATATACTCTTTATTGCACACCTCAAAATAAAGAAACACATAAAATACAAGTTACAAACAGAATAATCAGAGGTAAAACATTTGGCGGTCTTATCGCTAAAAAACGATCTCTTCCAGACAACCTTTGGGAAGCGGAAACCGTTATATATAATAATATATGGGAATATGCCATAATTATATTAAATGCAATAAAAATAATATGTAATAAAGTGTAATAAAAATACATACATGTTTTATAAGTACTATTTTCTTATTGGCCACAACAAGTTTTTCATACGTCGATGAAATAAAACTACAAGCGGTTAAAAAGTTTGACAATTGAGGATAATATTTTGTTGTCAAGTTTTTGATCTCTTTTCAAACAAAACGGTGTCTCTTTTCCGTTTTGCGTCGTTTTTCGAGGCACCTAAAGTAAAATATTTTGTTTTATAAACTGTAGAATTACTGACTTAGATCTAGGCATCAATGTTATTACTCTGCCTCCGTAGGAAACACCTTTGCCACCCCTACACGTGATCCCTGGGTTGTGCTAAAAGAGTAACAAACATAGCAGCTGCACTGTCCCATCTGGACCTCGCAGCACTCACTGGATTTTCTTTATCATCTGCTTTCCCACTACTACTACCCTAGGGAATAAATGCCTATCTATATCCAGTGACATGTAGCCATACGATAAATTAATAAATAAATGACTTACATACATGTGTATCGTATTCCGGTAGAAACTACCTCTCCCCTTTTGAATTTCAATTTCAAAGGTCGTTAAATAAATAAATATCGTAACATTCATAAAGGTCACATGTAGGAGCTTAGAATAATAATAATAATATTAATATTTGAATGAAAATGAAACATCGGAAGTGAAGATTCCAATTTTATAATTGAAAGAAAAATGGAAAAATTCACCGCGTCGAGCAATGAAGGAACTGATGGAAAGATTCGCCGCGGTTGAGTAAGCGTCGATGGCTCAGTTGGTCAGAGCGGTCGGACCGGTGTTCCGAAAGGTCACAAGTTCGAATCTTGCTCGACGCGGTGAATTTTTCCATTTTTCTTTCAATTATAAAATTGAAATTTCGCTTGCAGACGTTTCTGCTTAATACAAAATTAATGCAGTATGGGTTAGCGCATTGTTATCGATGTTATTCCAATATGACTTGGAACTTCGATGCCGTTAACGTGTACATACACTTACGGCAGATGTCGCTACACGTCACCCTCTGACGTAAGCAATGAAGGAACTGATGGAAAGATTCGCCGCGGTTGAGTAAGCGTCGATGGCTCAGTTGGTCAGAGCGGTCGGACCGGTGTTCCGAAAGGTCGCAAGTTCGAATCTTGCTCGACGCGGTGAATTTTTCCATTTTTCTTTCAATTATAAAATCGGAAGTGAAGGATTCATAAAGTCCGGATTTAGGGTTGTCAACAGGCATGATGATTTTTTTTCATGTATGGTATCAATCGATTCGTTTTGTTGTAAGGATCAAATGCCTGTATAGGGCCAATTGCGTTAAAGCAAAACCAAAATCAGAAATGAGATTCAAAATCTGGCACTCGCTTTTGTTTCTCAAAACGCTCCTAACAAAATGATATGCAACAGTGACGTCACGGTTGCATAGTCGCCCTATTTAAAATATGGGAAAATTATGAAATTGTTATTTTGACAATGAAATATTGTGTTCATGTATATGGTTGCCATACAATTTATTTTACAGTAAACTGTTAAAAATCGAATGGTATCAATGTTTTTTTTTAAATATTGTACATTAAAAAATTGCAAAATTTTGAAGTCTTCATATCTTCGAACCGTTTCAATATATATTTTTAAATTTCACTTTATTAGGATGTTTTTATCATTTTGCATCCATTTAACTTAATTTTATTACAAAATTCAACATGTTTCATCATGCCTATTCACGAATAAAAGCACATCAGAAAAGCCGCGTACAGTCAGCATCAGAAGTAACGAAGTGGGTTCTTCCTCCTAGCGTTTATCCCTTCTTGGGGTCCGCTTGACTATCTTATCCCATGAATCGGCGGAGGCACTAGATTTTACGAAAGCGAATGCCATCTGACCTTCCAACCCAGAGGGGAAAGTAGGACATATTGGAATTAGGTCCGTTTTCCTCAACCTGAAAACGACTAGTTTGATAAACATATATAATAAGCTCCATATAAAAGTCAGTCGGTCGAGCCGGTGTTTAAAAACCTCCGTTGCTTTCTCTGCCCCATCGGCAACATTTCAACCCAAGTAACACATCAAAGCAGTATAACGGCCGTCTTACAGCATATCTGTATGCTTTTAGCATTTTGAGTTCGTTTTGTAGTAGCATTATAAACGTTTATAGTGCTGATATAGGTCTTAAATGGGCACAAATTACCCAGCTTGAGATCCTATACAGGTCATTTAATAGCATTGCAGGCGCATTATGTCTGCGCTATTAGCATTATCGTTGTCACGGAAAGTGCCAATCGCCTCAAAGAAGCATTAGTACACTCTATTAAGTTGCCGACTGCATTAAAGAAGCCTTAATACGGCCAAAAAACTTGCTAATCGCAGTAAAGAAGCATAAGTACTCTCGATTAACTTGCCAATCGCAATACAAACGCATTATACTAGCATAAGAGTGTAGTAAAATAAACCTTACGTCAATGCAAAAACGTCTCTAATACCGACGGAACAAATGTTATAATACAATGAACGTTGTGATTTAACTACTTTGTCTCGCAATATAAAATGGACGAAGACGGTACAAAAAACTGAATGAATGACACGTCATATTTGTTTGCATCCTAACAAAATTTATAAAAGTTTTTGACACTTTTACGTTATTATATCCTTCAAATATGACTGCGCAATGTAGTTTACTGTAAATGTGTATATAAGTTTCATTGAAAATTTTCACGCGCCTTTGATTTATTGTGGTTTTGCTATAAAATATTATAAAAAGATATGCGTCAAATAAACAAAACAATTGTGTAATCCTCGTATAGAACGAGTTTTGCAGTATTAACACAATAGTGTTGGTTGAGCAGTCTTAAATTAAGTAATTTCTTTATTATATAGGTATTTTCCTTGTATAAATAGGTCCGCATGATTTTATTTTTAGGTTATTAATTATTTACAAAATGGCGTTGGTCTATATAGACGGAGAGCTAGCCACGTCCACGTCGGATATGACAATAATGAGAGCAACCAAACCCCTCTAGTCAGTTTGGTATATTATGCTTATTTCTAGATCTGGACATCTGGCAGCTTTAAAGTAGTGGAGGTCAAAGAATGCAAACCATTTCAAGAAAATAAATCCTAGAGATCTGGGTTTGATGCAATATTATGAGGAACTATACAAATACTATACAATATTAAGAGAAATTATACAAAAATTTATGTTGGGAGAAAGTAGTGCCAAACGATGTATAATAAAATATGGTTCATAGTTTTCGCCTACTGTTTTTGTTTCCGTAATAATCATATATCGGGGTTTTCGGTGCGGGAACGATTTGAGAAAGAGTAGAGATAAACAGATAGGTTGAGAGTTAGTCTGAGAAAATATCATATTATGCTTAATGAATAACTACCTCTCTGTGAATAGCTTACACACTATGATACGAGCTTTTTTTCTTAGAGGCATGTTTGTATTGGCTATTATATACTTAGTATTTTAAAAATGCAATTGCATATCCGAAATTTATTAACTAGATCTACCTAAGACAAAGACACGGTATAGAAAGTGTCAAATATTAATCTTGACGTCCGATATTTATGAACTATTTGATTAACTGAAGAGGTTGACAATGATCAGTCACTACATGAATTAATAAAAAAATACTTGAAAAAATCATAGGTATATGTACCTACAATATATATACATAATAGTCAGCTATTTCATATAAATTGTATATACCTATGATTTTTTCGATCAATTATTCATTAGGTAGAAACGTGCTAGAGGACATTCTGTTTTTTAAGTTAATGCCTACTCTTTGGCTAATGTCAAACATTCCCGCACCGAAAACCCCGATGTATGGTAAGAATACACAATATTTTTTGGTCTAACGTTTTTTTTTATCGATTTTTGACCAGTTTTGAGTCGATATTCTCGTCGTTTGAGTCGATATAACATATTCACTATAGATAGAATTATAAGGCAAACGACTATCGGTTTTTGAATCTTTTATCTCCATTCTGTAGAGCCGGATCTTGAAATAAATGAGCCGTTATTTTTTTATGATATTTTTAAAATTTGGTCTAAAAAAACACTTTTATCGATATTCGAATGGTGTAAAGAATCTTACATATACGTAATATACATATTAGGGTTCCTCTTTGATGTCTCTAAAAACTGTAGAGAGATTTTAATATTTAACTAATTAAAACAAAATTTATGACCATAAAACCACTTTTTTAGCCTAAACCGGTTCGACTTTGATGTCAAATATCTCGAAGACAATGAATATTGAAGTAAATATAGGATACTATATTGTTTAAAGCCGTTACTGATAATATGATAAGCTATATAAATAATTAGAAAACTAAGGGAATCAGATCTAAGGTCGTTGGCGCCAGGGAGCCCCTTAAAATATAGGCCCTGTCCTATATAACTGAGACAACTTCGGCAATTTTTACCTAGTTTGGTATTACTATTTTCCAATTAAAACATTTTGCTAGTCTGTCACTGTGACCTCCACCCATTAAATGCTGCCAGATGCCAGGATCTAGCGATAAGAATAGTATAGCAATCTAACCAGACGGGTTTTGTTGCTCTCATTATTGTGTCATATCTGACGTGGCTAGCTCTTAGTCCAATAGCAGCTCAGTGACCCTTAAAAAATGCCTTATTTATGCCTACAGCATTACACGTGAATAATTATGCTATTAAACAACATTAAGCATTTATTTATGCTATTGTAGAACCTAAGGCACTAAAACCGCTAAAAGCTGTATAGGGGCTGTTCATAAATTACGTCATCAATTTTTGATATTAAAGCTGCCAAATAAAGTGACGTCATTAAAAAAAATGCGTTTTAAGCTTAATTGTAAAATAAAAAACTATTTAGTAGATAATATTTTATAGCATTAAAAGTTTATAGAAACACGACTTTCATTCCTTTTTTACACATTGATGATATGATCGTCGGAATGACCGCCCCCCCCCCCCCCTCCTACGTCATGCTACCATCATCCGATGTCCAGACCCCCCCCCCATTTGAAATGACGTAATTTATGAACAGCCCCTTATAGTGAATTACTTGGCTTTATAATGGTTTATATTATTGCTATTATACTGCATTAGGAACGTATTACCTACTTATAAATGCTATTGTACACCCTAAGGCATTAAAAATAGCTGAAAGCTGTATAGCGAATTTACGTGGCATTATAATGGCTAATATTCATGCTCTTAAACAGCATTAAGCATTTATTTATGCTATTGTAGAACCTAAGGCACTAAACCAAACCGAAGCATTAGTGTAGCAAACCAAAACGCAACTGTACATCATTCAGCTGTACAGTTGCATGTTGTTCGCTGCACTAAAACTAATGGCTAAACAAAAGCATTTACATTTGCCATTATACAACCGTTATACAGCGTAAAGCATCATAAAATGCTATTGTAGAACCTAAAGCACTAAAAACAGCTGAAAGCTGTATACCGGATTTACGTGGCAATATAATGGCTAATATTCATGCTCATAACCAGCATTAAGCATTTATTTATGCTATTGTAGAACCTAAGGCACTAAACCACACCGAAGCATTAGTGTAGCAAACCAAAACGCAACTGTACAGCATTCAGCTGTACAGTTGCATTTTGGTTAGCTGCACTAAAACTAAAGGCTTTAAAAAAGCATTTATACATGCCATTATACAACCGTTATACATCTTAAAGCATTATATAATGCTATTGTAGAACCTAAAGCACTTAAGTGCTTTTAAACAGTCGAAAGCTGTACAGTTGCGTTGTGGTTTGCTGCACTAAAGCTAAAGGCTTTACAAAAGCATTTAGATATGCCATTATACAACCGTTATACAGCTCAAAGCATCATATAATGCGACAAGTTGCTCGGTGAACGTATATAAGAGTTTATACGGTCCTTAAGTTCGAAATAAGTTAACTATTCATATGTTATAATGCTTCCTGTGTTACTTGGGAACGGCACTGAACTACGGTTCATACGGGTCATAAATTTGGCATTGTAAACAAAAATAAATTATTAGAAGACATTACGGGTCTCCTAATAATTTAATTTTGTTTACAATGTCAAATTTATCTCTTCGGGCAAAGTAATGTTGACATTTCAGTAGAATACCGAATTGTAAATAAATTAGCCTCACGGAAATTGAAGTCGTAGCCCGGCTGTAGGGTTGGCAGAACAATGGTTACATTCGAGTAGGATCAATGAGCAAAAACAAATGAAAATCGTGAAAACGGAGCAATTTATTATTTCAATAAAGCTGCGTTTCCACCAGAGATGCGAGGAATGTGTTTGTTAAGCACCAATTGCCATTTCATTTGTTTATCCTCGCACAGTGCAGCTCTAGGTTATTAACATACACATTCCTCGCAACGCATCCTCTCTCATCTCTTGTGGAAACGCACCCTAACGCTTGTGTCCAGATGTTTTGTTAATAACTTAGTGTAGTTCTTTCAGCAAATATACTGACACGTGTCACTGGTCAGTGCGTCCATTATACAACTCGATTTCCACCGGCTTGCCTATTGTAGGTCACGAATAAATGAAAAATGTTATCTACTTGCCTAATAGAACTATCTAACTGGCACCTGTTATCCCGTTTACAAACTAACTTTATTTATTATTAAAAATGTTTTATTTTTTTTGTTTACGTCGTCATATAGTTATTATGTACAGTCGAATACAGAGAAATTCACTTTTTCACCTTATTGCGTCGTAATAAGGTCCAAAATTGGATACATCTTTTTGTAGTCGACTGTACATGGAGTAAAGTTTCAAAACTGTAAGTGAATAAATTTTAGACTCTTGTAAGCAGTCAAATGAAAGATGAGATCCTAAAATTAGCTCCAGAATTGTAAAATGTATTAAAAGTTCGCAACAGGCGTTGGTCATTCCCGATATAAAGTAGGAGCCGGTCCTGCAGGTACTAAAGGCTGTTACGCGTGAATAAATTAAAATTCGTGAGGCATTTCTACTAGAAATAATATTAACTTGATTTGTTAATATATATTTCATACCTACGAACTTTATAACGAAGCGACCTTCGAGCAACTATGTAAAGGCTTTCCGTCACCGAATGCACTGATCCCAAAACGTACTAATAGTCAATAAACTCTAATTTCATAATCACCTCTTCTCATAAGAAGTCCTGGTCCTGGTATGTATCAACAACGGGTGTTTTTGGGAATATGGTAACATGGGGACTAGTTTCTTATGAGAAGAGGTGATTATGAAATTAGAGTTTATTTACTATTAGTACGTTATGGGATTAGTGCATTCGGTGACGGAAAGTGTAAAGGAGGTATAGTTTCAAACAAGATTTACTGAAAATATGGCTCGTGAAAATTTATAACCGGCCAGTCTTATACCGTAATAAGACTGCCAGAGAAAGTAGCGCACGAGTCGTTCTTGCGGTACTATTGTGGGGCCATTTTTTTGGGCTAATTGTGTATCCCTAGTATTATTTTATCGGTGCGAAGCGACACATTGTCAAAAGCCGCGTACACACCGACCCAACGAAGGGCTATCTATCTCATTCTAACAAATAGCTGCCGCATAAGTGCTTCGCGTTCGTTGACCCGGTGTGTACCCACCTAAAGACACCGGTATTCTAATTAACTCAATTTCTTAGATAATCGATACTTGTTTATTATCCGAAAAGGCCTTTCCGAGTGCGTAAACCTGCATTGAATCCATAATAATATTATAAATGGGAAAGTGTATGTGTGTGTTTGTTTGTCCGTCTTTCACGGCAAAACGGGGCGACGAATTGACGTGATTTTTTAAGTGGAAATAGTTGAAGGGATGGAGAGTGACATAGGCTACTTTTTGTCTCTTTCTAACCCCCCACTTCCCTAAAATGGGGGGTGGAAGTTTGTATGGAGCATTACGGGGGGCAATCAGGAAAGGGGAACCGTGTTACCCCGAATTTAACGCGAGCGAAGCCGCGGGCAAAAGCTAGTTATTCTTATAAATAGTCTGAGGCAGCGGTACAAAATGAAGCACCGACGAGTATCTGTTGAGTCAATAGATCTGAGCGCTGGTAGCCTGGTGGTGAGACGTCCTTTCGATCCGGAGGTCTCAGGCTCAAACCCCGGCTCGTATCGCTGAGTTTTACGGAACTTAGGTACGATATATAATATCATTTGATAAATTTACTAGTCGCTTTTCGGTGAAGATAAACATCGTGAAAACGTGACGTTGTATAGAAATGGTCAGTCCAGGAATTATGTATGTATGTATAAACTCTTTATTGTACAAAAACCAGTCAAAAACAATACAATAATAGGAAAACGTAAGTACAAAGGCGAACTTATCCCTTTAAGGGATCTCTTCTAGTTAACCTTAATTATATGATGTTCCTTGCTTCCATAAATATATACAAACTAAATTAATTTTAAACTTAGACAAGAATTACGGAGGCAAGTTCAGTCACGTTAGCGGTATCAGCGCCATCTATCACACCCAGGTATTATAATTTATAATATTGGTCCTTGTAAATAAGTTGCGATTTTAAAATGTCAAATAGGCCTGGAGTGCTCGTAAAGCCAGGCGGCCAACTTGGACCGTTCGACGATGAGCATCATTCATTGTTGCTCTGTAGGGTTGTCACTATGATCACAACGATTCCTGGTTTCTGAGATATCAAAAATGTATAAAATCCAATGTACGATTTCAAACTAACGTGAGCTTTGACGTTATGGACTAAGAGCTGGCCACGTCATATATGACACAATAATGAGAGCAACAAAACCTATATGGTTCGATTGCTATACTATCCTTATTGCTAGATCCGGGCATCTGGCAGCTTTTAATGGGTGGAGGTCAGAGTAACGGACTAGCAATTTTTTTGAATTGGAAAATAGTAATACTAAAATAGGTAAAAACTGCCGAAGTTGTCTCAAATATAAAGGATAGGGCCTATATTTTAACATTAGAACAAAAAACATTGCGTATTATTTCGGAAACCGAAACAGTAGGCGACAAACTATGAATTACATTATACGTCGTTTTGGACTACTTTCCCCCATCATAAAGTTTTGGCAATGATATTATCTAATTGTTTATATAATTTCTCATAAAACTGCATTAAAACCAGAACTATACGATTAGTTTTCTTTAAGTTATTTGCATTCTTTGACCTCCACCACTTTACAGCTACCAGATGTCCGGATCTAGAAATAAGCATAGTATAGCAAACTAACGAGAGGGGTTTCATCGCTCTCATTGTTGTGTCATATCTGACGTGGCTAGCTCTCCGTCTATTATGTTATAAATACTATTACTACGTGATAACTGCATGTAACTCGAAAATAGTAGTTTATGTAACTGTTACGTAATAAGGGTCCTTAAAACATGAGTGTGGTTTTATGAAACGATTTTTGGACCCGGGGTATGTCCTTAAACTACGTCCGGACTTGGGTATGTCCTTAAACTATGCCAAAAAGAGAGGTATGGGCACTGCGAATGGCATCTCGCTTAGTGTGGTAGGGCACGTTCAGTGAATGTCATCTCGCTCAAATCTGGAGCAGAGCCCGACTGGGGAAGTACCTCCACCTTACAGAAAACCACAGCCAAATAGCACTAGACCCTACTCATAGTGTTGTGTTCCTGCTGCTGAGTAAGGTTGCCAAAGAGCTCAAAGAGGACCCAGTGTGTTGACGATGAGGGACCCTCTTGTTCCTTTAGCCGTCAACACAGTGAATCCTTCTTTTTGTAAAGGGTCGGCAACGCGCATGTGACTCCTGTGGAGTTGCAGGCGTCCATAGGTTACGGTAGCTGCTTGCCATCAGGTAGGCCGTATGCTTGTTTGCCACCGTCGTGGTATAAAAAAAAAAAAAAAAAAAAAACGAGCCGCAGGTGAGTTTCATAGTAAGATCACACGAATGTTTTAAGGCCTAATTACGTACAGTTGCATACACGGCTTTATCTACACTCATATTATTTATCCAAAATGCCGTATTTGGAAACCATAGAATGGCCGCCATTGCACCGCCATGACCAACTCGATTGTGTCGGGGAGGCGCGTGTCGGGCTGTCGGCGGATGCGCGGAAGGGTGCAGGTGTACATTATGTTATCAAAACTCATAGCACATCAATAATTGAGCATGAAAAGTTAAAATTACGTTACTGCCACGGATAAAAAGCTTATCATAGTAAAATCGGTCGTGGTAATGCTAGCCATTGCCTACCGTTTTCGAACACGTTTTAGAGGACTTACAATGTGAGTGTAGATAAACTACTATAACAGGGCAGATGCCCCGGTTGTGGCCACTGTGCCGGTTTTGGCCTTTTTTAACTTTATTAAGGTATAGACAAATTGACAAGTGTATGGTTTATATTTAATATAAGAGTAATTATGGCAGAACAAATGGCACTATCATCTGTCATCTATCAGTTGTCATTCAGTTTTCAGGAGCCATGGCAAAAAGCGGTCACAACTGGCTCCAGGGCCTTTTTCTGACATTTCATTAAAGAAAAAAATAAGATTTAATGTCAAAATCTCAACGCGGAAATTCATATAAATATAGTAATATATTTTCAATGACTTAGTACATGAAGAGTATCCTAATTCCTTATTAACACAAAATGACGGACGTCTGAACAGACAAACTCTCCTTAAAGTGGCCAAAACTGGGACATCTGCCCTATGACTAAGCGTTTATTCTCCAATTTAGGCATATTGTCAATTTATCAGTGAACCTTTTGACATGTCAATACAGGTCTACAAATAATAAAACGGGCAAAAGTAAACTCTGATCTTCTAATAAATAAGTCAAGAAAGATTGAATTCTACTTTTTAAAAGCATAATCAGTTTCTTTCAACGAAGTTTGAGAAAAAAAGATATAATAGTGACCAGTTGACAGCCCTAGTACAACAACGGGGCGGTTTCATTTAAGCTTCTTTATGAGCTCATTTGAAGGGTTGAAATTGTGTCTTGGATTTTTCTCTAGCAGCTTTACTAATGTCCAGTATTACCTGTTTTTCATTTTTATTTTATTTTGTTTTGTTTTTATTTAGTATTTGGACACTTAGAGACGTTATACATCTCTAAGTCTTGCATTCGCAAATATTTATATGTATAGATATATATTTAATGATCCTGACGCTTAGAGACATGTACATCTCTATGTCACTTTTATATTGTAATTTAGTTCACGCATGTAAAATACGAGCACAGAATATTGTTTCTCACCAGACTAAACATGGCTAGTTTTTATTAATGAATAAAGCCCGCCAGCTTGAACATGTCATGCTCGCTTAAAAGGCTCTGCTTATGGTGGCGTCGTTGATCGGGTCGCCACTTTCCCGAAGAAAGGTTGAGGGAGGCGATGGCTGAGATATGCGTCATACTCGTGAACGGGTGCTGTTTGTGGAGACCGGTCTGTTTAGGCTAACTGGGGCAACACATTTACGTAACTTTTTATTAATCATATTTAATTTTAGTTTAATTGGCTTTAGACACAACATTCGGTGCTTGATTATCCATATTTTTTTATTATATAGAATATATAGATCAAGACACTTGGAGACCTTATACATCTCTAAGTATAATTTAGAAATAGTATGTTTATTGTATACTAGAATCACTTAAGTACTTTTTTTTATATTATTTAAATTCAAAGTTTGTTTCTAACTGTTGATGATGGATTATTATAATTTGGAAATTTATGTAGAAGACACAGTTCAGGTAAGAAAGTATATCAAACTTGTATGTAATTTATTTTCAATAGTCAGATTTGGACTCATCTTTTTTCTTTGGTATTTTTCTTAAACTATAACCTATTGTTGGTTAATCTAACCTTGGTTTGATATGTTTTCTTATAGAACAACGCACTTATATGTATTGTTTAGTTTTGATGTACTGTTGTTTTGAAAAAATAAGTCCCGCCGAGTTTCTTGCCGGACATAATTCTTCTCGGGTCAGAGGTGTAGGGTTAGAACCGGTGTAGTTTGATTTTTTTTCTCTCTCTTTTACTTTGACGTGTAAAAGTGCCCTTGTGGCCTACTTACTGAATAAATGTTTGAGTTTGAGTTTGAGTTTCTCTGCAGTAAAACAGTTGATATTTCGTTATGTGTTTTTAACGCAAATTTATGGGTTTTTCACGTAAAATTGGCTGAAATTTACAATTTGAGGAATGTGTTGGATCGATTCGCGATTATGAAAGGGGTCATTAATTAACTACGTAAGGGTCCTGAAAGGTCCAGATGTAAGTCTAGAGGGTTCACTTTGTATGCAATAATCTAAAAAATATGACTCGTAGTGAAAAAACTTATGCAAAAATAACTCACACAACAAAGCGCGCAAAAACATTTGAAACAATGTTATGCGCGTTATGCGAGCAAGATGCGAGTTTAAAGCGTCTACAAGATAATAAAGAAAATAATTTATAGACGGAGAGCTAGCCACGTCAGATATGACACAATAATGAGAGCAATGAAACCCCTCTATTCAGTTTGCTACTATGCTTATTTCTAGATCTGGACATCTGGCAGCTTTAAAGTGGTGGAGGTCAAATAATGCAAACCACTTCAAGAAAAAATTCGTCGAAAAAATGTTTTTTGTTCTAATGTTCAAGACAACTTCGGCATTTTTTACCTATTTTGGTATTACTATTTATTTTCCAATTCAAAAATTTTGTTTGTCTCTCACTCTGATCTCCACACATTAAAAGCTGCCAGATGCCCGAATCTAGCACTAAGGATAGTATAGCAATCTATACAGACGAGTTTTGTTTCTCTCATCATTGCGTCATATCTGACGTGGCCAGCTGGCCAACTAAGAGCTCTTAGTCTATTAAAACTACTATAATTAGTTCCAAATGTGAATAATAAGGAAATATCTCAAGGGACTTTAGTTAAAAAATAAATAAAATACAACAAGGCTTTGCAGATCAAGTTATAATATCTAGCGTGCTTCGTTAATTGTAGAGGTGAGAGCGGTTGTCACGCAATTCAAACACAGACTGTACATACTCAAACAAAACGCTACGAGTATTATTCTTAATTAACTCTGCTTGGCCTAATTAATACTTAAATATACGAGTATATATTTAATTGTGTAATGTGTTCAAATATATATTTTCTCGTGAAATGAACACGTGTAAAGGTAAATACAAAATTTATTAACGAGTACACGATGAAAACCGTAGGACAATGACGGATTTGTGGTTGCCACGAATCGCAAAATGGACTAAGTGCTGTTAACGTCAGATAGTACACAATTCTGTCATTAAACTTATATAGATGTCATATTTAATGGAAAAAGTGACCTAGGCCTCCGGTGCCCATGACATCTATATAAGTTTATAATTTATATAGTAGTGTCTACTAAAAAATAAACAATTCAAAATATTTATTAAAATAATTTGATTTGTTCTTCAGTAATTCTGTCATATCTGACGTGGCTATCTCTCCGTTTAAAACTTCGTGTGGATAACGTGACAAAAGGTGATTTAATGATAACTAATGAAATGTCGACAACTGCCACTCTAAGAATCTTATATCACGTTATACACACGGCAACTGCAGCTATCATTGACCTGCAGCGGTCCCGATCATAGATTTAAGTTAATTAGTCACAACGTGATAATGACAGTGTTTATATATCAATTGCGCGGTGTTATAAAATAATATCTACTTTATCACGTGGATGAATCCGTCCATCACACGCCTGACGATATCTCCCTTTAAGATCATATGAAAATTTTTTAGTTTTTAACAAGTACATAGTACAATCTTCACGTTTTACTTTTTGTTTTAGCTTTATATTTGAGTAGTTTAAGTTTTTAGTGTTAGTTTTGTGCAATAAATATATAATAGTAATTTGTGGATCTTCACGGGATTGTTGAGCCACTTGCCATTATTCGTAATTTGGCCGTGTAATAAATGACCGATGTTGTAGCTGACAGCTAATCGGTAACATCGGCCATTCATTACACGGAAAAATAACGAACAATGTCAAGTGCCTCAACGATCTCGTGTGGTGACTGACTGTACATCTTTCATTTGAAACAACGTCGATATTCTACTAAAGCACTCCTACTAATAGGCACGTTCAATTGCAAGGCAATAGCGCGAACAATTCTGTCTAATCTAGGTGTCAATGACTGGCCAGCCATGAGATCCATTTTGGGGGCCAATGATGGGATTTTGGGGAATGATGCGATGTTTAGTGTAGTTAGTTGTATAGTGCCACCTACCCCACCGTCTCTGGGCCTCACTGAAAATCAGCGTCGCAGAGTGTACCATGTGGTGCATTCTGTGACATCAAGCTGAGGGAGGTCCATTTAGCGCAAACGACAGCTTTAGATAGTAATTAGTTTAATTACCATTAGTTAGTTTTAAGTTTGTCTGTCCTTGTTTTGTGCTAATAAATGTCTTTTCTTTCTTCTTTCTTTCTTTTATCTATTAACTATTCAGACTTGTGCTCTAAAAGGGTATACCTTTCTATAGTATACATTTTCGGCAGATCAGACGTCACCGTTTTCTATGTTTCAGTTAACACAGGGCTTCATATGAAAAGCACTCACGAAATATAAAGTTTGGCCGCTGTCCATAAATATTAAATTCACTTGCATATTCAAGATGGAACTGACAAAATGCCAAAAAAGTTTATCGTACTGGTATAACTTAGATACTTTAACTTCGCAATTCATATTCATACTGAGTACTCGGACCAGTATGTTTCAAACTTCGCTGCAGTGGAGAAATATACCTACCTTATTATAGGGCTGATTTTGTATCAATGCAAATGTCCCTGCGGAACTAATGAGTCAAACTTAAATTGAAGAAACAAAGCTAAAAGATATCGAGATTCCGGAATTCCGGTATTCCCTATCTGCAATAGTATCTTCCTCGGCGAAGGCCGGAAAAATATGTGACACGCACTTATGGCCCTACAAATATGATTGAATCTGATAGTTTTGCGGCTTTCGTTGAGGAAGATACTATTGCAGGTGACTGTACCCATTTTTTTATAACACGTAAGATAAGTCGAAGAAATTGCGTTTCTTTAGGCAATAACGCGTAAACGCCGGCCGCCTAAATCTTGAGTATCTAGACACTAACGGCCATATTCATAAAAAAACCTTAATCGGCGTCTGATCGTCGAACCCGGTGATACGCCGATTAGCCTTAATTGAGGTTTTTAAAAATGCTTGATTTATAAACACATATTATCCTGCTCATATCTGATCCACCGCTTATTGAAAGATTAGACGCGTTATGTTGGCACTTTTGGCAAAATCATAGACAAAAACCCAGTTTCATCGCAATTAAAAAAAAAGTTTGACAGAACATGACACATGACAGCGGTAGTAGCGGGAAATGCGTTAAATTTTATTACGTATTTTGTTTGCATGTTACTACGGTTTGGATAAATACTTTTGTAACTAATTTTAGATTAATGACTGTGTAATGTGTCGAGAAATATATGAATAAAATTAATGTACCTACCTATAGTGAAGAAGAGAGACAGTAAACAATTGAAATGTAATATTAGGAATGTGTTGTTACCTACGATGAATCACTGGACTAGTAATCAAAATAAGGTAAGAAAATCAATTAATTAATTGACTTATAACTAGGTTCGGACCATTTACAAAAGTATCTGCCCATGTCAGACATATTTCTCAGTATAAAACTTATAAACAAATGTTAATTGAGAACTTGAAGAACTGAATATTACTTAGCGTGCTTACCCATTTCTTACTGCTTACAGTGTCGATGTCATGCATACCGGCGTTCAGAGAATGGTTGTATAGCTCAAAAAACAGAAACGAGAAGAAATAAGAGTGGTCACTGATCAATTGAAGCCTAACAGCTGCTGCCACAAGTTGTGTGTTGTGGATTTACTTGGTTAGCGCAGAGTTTCATATAGACACAAATAACAGGACTGCACTACTAGTGAAGGTAGGTAGTATTTGAAATTGATGCCTAACATACCTGTACATTGGTTACCTATACATTATGTAAATATTTTAATAGTGCCAAAACCATAGTCTTATAAGTGCAAAATATACATTATTATTTTATGAAAGGCCTACAACTGCCTGTCAGAATAACCATAGTTGGGTCTTTAGCTCTGTCTGCCAGCATTTAGATACAACCAGATTTAAATGTGGTTTTCAGATCTGCTCTTTTTCAATTTGTACAGCCTTATGAATATTGGTGATGGTTAATACTCTCTATTTGCAAAGGTAGGTAAAAAGACAATGAACAAAATTATAATAACTTATATGGTCACCGCAGTACACTAAAATTAAATTACATAAAATATTTGAAAATATCTTTAATCAAAATTGTTATTTTATTTCCAGATTCTGAAAGGCCAATTTACTCATGGACCACCACCTACACACTTCCTTCAAGGAACTGTCACTATGGGCCAGCATGCCCCAGCAGCCAGCCTGACCACCTCAGCAATCACACTGAAACAAAAGGAAATGAGACAGAGAAACCCAAAATGCTCCGGCTTTGTGTTTTCTTATTAAACGGGACATTTGATTTTACTGAATAAATTATCTTATTTTATCTCAATAAAAATTTTGTATTGATGTTTTATTCTCCTTTTACTGGAAACTTCAGCAGCTGTTTGTGATCATTGACATATATTGAGTATCAGAAATCAGAATATGTTATGACTATTCAGAGATCATGACTGTAACGTTGGTGTTATAGATGTGTACAGTCAGCAGAATAATTAACTAAGCCGGTAAGGTGTTAGGTTTGAATTTAACCGATTACAATGAAATAGCAGTGAAAGTGTTGACATATCTTATATGTACCATCGGGTTCATAATTGGATACCCAATTTATCAATGAATGAATTCATTATTTGGGTATGCAATTATGAACCCGATAGTACCTATACCTTTTTGTAAGACATGAAAAATGTATACAAATGCTGCAACAAAGTTCAATATCATATATTGTTAGTATTACATTTTTCACCATAGCTGCATTAGGTGCAAGCCAGGCAATCTTTGTTTGACACTTTGAGTGAGGTATGCTGTAGGTTTGAGTTGATCAGTTAGTGGAAATAGTTACCTTCCTTGTGAGTGGCGTTGGATAAATCCTTGAAGATGTGCATTGTTTACTGCCCTGTTGACTAATGCTGCAACCACTTCTTCATCCGTCACTACTGCATAATCTTTTCAGCATCTGGATATAATAGTATAGTGTTGTACTGGGATTTTTGCTATCAAGGGGTCTATGTCTGACCCAGGTAGGCCACATTATTGTAGAATAAAGAAACTTATGTTTAGTTTTAAGGATTGAAAGTTAGTAAGTACATATACATAGATACTGCAGGTGTAGAGATCTACCCCTGAGGCCCTAAGACGGTGTGTAAAAAGTAATTAAGTATGATCATCATCTTCTATTCAGACTGGTTCAATATGAGCTAATTCCCAAAAAATCACCATGCTACCATTATATGCTATATTATGCTATTATTTTATTTGATTCTTATTGCAATCTAAACATGACTTGTCAAATTTTACTACAGTCTTTTACTTGGAATCAAGTACCTAAAGTTGTTTTAATTGATTGCAATATCATGCAAAACTTTCATTTCGATGATAGTAGGTCACCTATATCTACTTCCCTCGTCTGGCCAAATATACTATTTAATATAATTTTAAACACGAAACTTTCGTGAGACTCAGATAAGTACCTATATTAAATAACGGGTAACACTGGTTTTTTAAGTCGAATATTGCTCGACATGTTTTGCTCCATAACGAGAAGCTTATTCAAGAGCCATTACACCAACTACATTTGACAATGATGCTGAAAATTAGTGTATTTCTCGCCTCCTCGGCCGCCGCGCGGAGTGCTCGGCCGCGGAGGGCCACGCGAATGGCTCATGACACATGAATACGCTCTCGTTATGGAGCGAAACATGTCGAGCAATATTCGACTATTTAATGTGTGTGTGTATATGGTTATTAACACAAGTAGGTAAAAAAAATACGTAGGTAACCTAAGATAGGTACCGCCTCGAACGATAAGTAGCTAACTAATATGCTTATAGGTAGGTACTTACTACTTTTATTGCAGCGCTTCTTCTACTTGATTTCTGTAAGTGACGAGGTCCTCATAGGATAGGGCAGATTATTATTTTAAGACACACGCACTGAAACTTGAAACTTCAGACGCCGGCGATTCACTTGTTTGATAACCTGAATTACTGACATTACTTGCATTTAATTACGATGGTTACTCGTCGAAAATCTAGATATTTGTTTCCTACCCATTTCCGATGTCGCTGGACTATTTATTGATATTACAATTATTTACTTAACAATTAAATCGAAACACAGAAACTTATAAACAGAAGTCTCCATCTGTTAGAAATCTCTTCGATTTCTGTACTGTGTAGCTCCTATCAAAATTCAAAATCAGCTGTTCAATGTTGTGTCGGCCATCTTGTGACTTAATATGCGGATAAAGGAGGGTCCACGGGCTCGTAACTTGTGGCTTTTATAGGAGGTCGATCGGAGACAGATTAACGTTAATACGCGTTTATGCATCAAGAATTTTGGTACCTACCTCTGAGCGACCGATCAGTGAGCTCCTAACTTTTTATGAATATGGCTGTAAGAATGCATCTAAAATATATCCTTACGTTTTTGAAAATCGCATTTACCTTATCAAAAACTATTTTTTACTTAATTCATACAGTCACGAACCCGGATTGATGAGCCACTTGCCATTATTCGTAATTTAGCCGTGTAATAAATGACCGATGTATCTTACAGTAGACAGCTAGTCGGTAACATCGGTCATTCATAACAAGGCTAAATTACGAACAATGGCAAGTGGCTCAACAATCCCGGTTCGTGACTGTACGTAACACTAACAATAAAGCGAGTTGGCAACACTGCCGAGTTACGGAAACTGCACGGGGCATAGTAATATTTGTAATGAAATTAGCCGGGCGGGACAATCCTGAGGCCGATTCAGTTTTATAGTGGAGCAAACAAATAGGATTGTGGATTAGTTAATACAAGTTATAGGTACAATAGATAACTGTTTGATTTCGTATAAAATAACATAGCATAGTTACTCAAAAGCAGACTTCAAAAAAAGAGGTTATAAGTGTGGGTATCGGATATCTACAATTCTACATGTATTTGTTATATCCTAGATACTAACAAAATCTTGTTTTTTTACTGAAATGATAGAACGATTGGACTGTAAGTTTATTTCCTATCTGGCATACATATAAAAAGAGCATAGCTAATTTACCGAATTCAGAATTCAAGCCTCTCCTGCGCTTTTGGTCATTTTTTAGCCTTTCTTGATTAAACAAGCCGAGTAAAAACCGGCCAAGAGCGTGTCGGACCACGCTCAGTGTAGGGTTCCGTAGTTTTCCGTCCGTCACAGTAAGTGTTACAATATCCCACTTAAGAGTTAAAATAACACCAACACGTACAGCGACATCTATCGGCAAATTAAGTAAACTATTGCGCGCGAGCTTAAAGTATGGAAGATGATTTTTATGGGATAATTATTTATTGCGTGAAACGATTTTCACCGTTTTTACTTTAATTGAAAGCACGTCATTTCATTGTGATTTTGTAGAAATTACAGGTACAATAAACACCTGCTTATACGGTTAAATTACAAACTTAGTTCAGAAATTATTTTGTAATTTTTTTTCAATAACTATTCAACCTAGCAAGTTCAAAATAATTTTCCTAGAAAGTTTCTATAAAGTTCTACTTTTGAGATTTTTTTCATATTTTTAAAACTTATGGTTCAAAAGTTAGAGGGGGGGACACATTTTTTTTTTACTTCTGCAGCGATTATTTCCGAAAATATTTACTTTATCAAAAAATGATTTTAGTAAACCCCTACTATTCATTTTTAAATACCTATCCAACAATATATCACACGTTAGGGTTGAAATGAAAAAAAAAATCACTCCCCACTTTACGTATAGGGGAGGTACCCTAATAAAACATTTTTTTCCACTTTTTATTTTACCACTTTGTCGGTGTGATTGATATACATATTAGTACCAAATTTCAGCGTTCTATTGCTGACGGTCACTGAGATTATCCGCGGACAGACGGACGGACGGGCAGACATGGCGAAACTATAAGGGTTCCTAGTTGACTACGAAACTCTAAAACGAAGTTATAAGTGTGGGTATCGGATATCTACATGTATTTGTTATATCCTTGATACTAACAAAATCTTGTTTCTTTACTGAAATGATAGAAGGATTGGACTGTAAGTTTATTTCCTATCTGGCATACATATAAAAAGAACATAGCTAATTTACCGAATTCAGAATTCAAGCCTCTCCTGCGCTTTTGGTCGTTTTTTAGCATTTTTAGGGTTCCGTACCTTGAAAGGAATAAAAGGAACCCTTATAGGATTACTTTGTTGTCCGTCTGTCTGTCTGTCTGTCTGTCTGTCTATCAAGACCATTTTGCTCAGGAACGCGTGGAGGTATCAAGCTGAAATTTATATCAAATACTCAGGTCTACTGTCCCTTGGAGCTGTGAAAAAATCAAACTTAAAAGCCAACGCAATCAAAAGATAGTCGTTTATGCTGCAAATTTTAGAGTTTTTCGGCACTCGCAAAACCTACGGGGTACTTCCCGTGAACTCAGAAACTTGAAATTTGGTACGAAGCACCGTCATATAGCATAGACAATGGAAAAATTACAAAAAGTAGACATTTTTAGTAAAATCATACAAAAAAATATTTTTTTAAATTTTAAAGTTACTACCTTTTTCCTCGTAAACGCGTGGAGTTATTAAATTGAAATTCATGTCAAATACTCAGGGCTATAGGACCTTTCAGATGTAGCAATATCAAACTTTTATGTCAACGTAATCAAAAGAAATAGCAATTTAAGTCGCATATTTTGAAACTGAGTACTCGCAAGAAACTCAAAACCTAAAGGGTACTTCCCGTAAACTCAGAAACTTGAAACTTGGCACGAAGAAACTTCATATAGCACAGACAAAGGAAAAATTACGAAAAGTAGACATTTTTAGTAAAATCATACAAACAATATTTTTTGAAATTTTAAACTTACTAGTTTTTTCCTCGTAAACGCGTAGAGGTATTAAATTGAAATTCATATCAAATACTCAGGGTCTATAATACCTTTCAGCTGAAGCAAAATGAAACTTTTATGTCCACGCAATCATAAGAAATAGCAATATAAGTCGCATCATTTAAAAATGGGTAGGTAATCTCGTCAGGTACTTCCCGTGAACTCAGTTTTATATCAACGCAATAAAAAGAAACAGCAAATTTAATAATACTACAACTTTTGCTTGTTATAGGTTTGTACGGAACCCTCGGTGCGCGAGTCCGACTCGCACTTGGCCGGTTTTTTTGATTAAACAAGCCGAGTAAAAATGAACTCATACATGTCAAATAGTATGACGGGTGTGAAAGAGTCAGCGTCTTATAAAATATTATCTAATTCAATAACAACGTCGCCATTCAATTCAGCTGATTCTTTTGTTACATAGGGTGGAGATAAAATATGTAAAAAATTGTTTTACGTGGTAAATAAATGGCGCCCTATCAAATAAAACTGAGTAACGTTAACCTCATTAGTAACAATGGTCTAATTAGTCTGTCGTCTGCTGTTTGCCGCGTGGGTGTTCCACTATATTCGGATTTCAATTGTCGGTTCAAGAGGCTCATGGGACGGAGATGGAAGATTAGGTACCTTATATATATGTGTAGGTGGGACGTATTTCTTAGCGCCAATGATTTTTTCTCTCATCTCGATATGGGTCCAATTCGGAACTTATTTTTTATTATTTTTGACAGTCATGAGTGCCCAAAAACACAGTAAGCGTTTATAACTAACAAACTGTTTCTTCTCCTGCAGACCTGCACTCGACAACTACAATCAAGGACAATCAAAACTAGACCCTTCTGTGGAACTTTCTGTAACAAATGACCCGTTTTTAATGTCTATGAGTACAGCCATCGTGATTATTTAAACAAACTGAAACTGGATTGCTTTGTTTTACTACCAAATCATTGTTAAATTAAACAGCAACAGACAATCTAATAGCAAAGCCTAATAACCGGATTGTGGACATAACTGAAGCGTTATAATAGCCCCTGAACGTAGCGCCGAACTGAGCGAAACGAGCGGAACGAGCGAAATGAGCGACGCGAGCGAATGATTTACGATCGAATAAACGATATTACTGGTGTTTATTTCCTTTTACTTTTATTACTTTGAATTTATTTCGTGAATTTCGGTTCTGGATGTCAGTGCCTTTTCTTAATATCACAACGGTGGCAAACAAGTAAACAAACCGCCGATACCTGCACTCAGCCCTTCCGGGCCTTCTTTTTAAACCCTTAAAGGGTTAAGAAATATGTTTTCTGTTATTTAATTTATTTAATCGTATGGCATGTCTAGGTCGCTTTACAAATGTACAGATGAATGTCTAGATTTTGGTAATGGATGGAGCTGGGCAATATTGGAACAATTCGAATTGAGAAGAATAAAAGACCTTAATTACGCAAGCGATTTTTTTAAATATATTTTAATGTGTAAAAAAAAGTGAAGCGATTCGGCGGCGTGCCCCTAGCTCCGGATCAGAGGGGCGATTTTTGAAATTCGAGCGCTCGAATCTGACATTTTAAACTGAATAAAATGATGAAATAATGTTTTAAAAATAACAGCGATATGAATTTAAAATCACGATTATTTAAACTATTCATTTCATGCAAAATTAATGGCGATAAACTCTTCTGTGGAATAATTTCTTTGAATTTGAGCACTCGAAAGTCAAAAATCGGCCCTCAGACTCTCAGACCATACCCCGCATAGTATTCGAGTGCCCCATCACCAAATACAAAGGACCATCTGAGGACTTTAAACACCTGACAAAGGATGCGAGTTTATATCTGCAGAATTGTAAATTTAAAATCTTAATTTAATGTAAACGAAATAATTATTTGTTAACCAGTGTGTAACCGCCATACTATAAATCAATAAATAAATGTGCCCTATGTCACTTTCAAAACCACTTCACACGTCGTCTGTCCGTCATCCGTCCAACGATATGGGGCGGTAGGGCATGCCAAAGAAATAGACATACGGTCATACTCTCAAAAATAAAACCCCCTTCTGCGGTCTGGTAAAAATACATGTTTCAAGATTTTACCTTCAACGATTTAGGCGGTGTCTGTCAGTTTATTACTAGGTCACCGACTACGATATTATTCCTACCGAATTTCATCTAAATCGGTTATGCGGTAATTGCGATTACCCGTATAAACTTCGACTCCCCTTTCAATTCTAGAAATCATCCCTTATAGCGCAATAATTGGAGCATTTGCCTTACAAAAGGTGGAGTAGAAAATGTTTTAATGGTTATTGGTAGGCTATAGGGTGGTTATTAAAATACTAGATTTGAGACCTTGAGGGGGGGGGGGGGGTGCGTTGGCCGCCATCTTGGCTTGGTTCAAGCACTTTCTTTAAAAAAATGTTTTTTTGTATGAAAGCGTATATGTTTGTTTGTCAAATCTAAATTCATTATACCCGAATTGATCGATTGCTATACCTGACAACGCCTAGTAGTATTTTATGATGAGTAATAGAACATTGATTTTGTGTGTGAGACTTACTACTTTCACCCCCTCTATAAGCGCTCCAGGGGTGAATTCAACTTTTGAATATCTTTTAAAAGAATCATTAGAATATGACAAAACTGTGGTAGAGACTTCATTTCCTTATCTTGAAGCACAAAACTTTGAAGCTAATAAATAAAATTCTTATGATATAAGAAAATATACACTTTTTCACCCCCTGTATCTTTATATCTGTAAAACTTACAGATATGTTATCTTACTATCAGACTTATTGATATGTAGTATTGTGTATGGAAATATTGTAGACAATTTTATCTTCTTCATACGTTCCATAGAAATTTTAGGCATACTGATAACCGTTTAAGCGCCAAGGTTCAAAAACGGACTTTTGGGACCTTTAAACCAAGATGGCGGCCAACGCACCCCCGCCTCAAGGTCTCAAATCTAGTATTTTAATTACCACCCTATAGCCTACCAATAACCATTAAAACATTTTCTACTCCACCTTGTGTAAGGCAATGTATGGAGATGATTCCCCAATGATTGGATTATTAAGGGGGTTAAGGGATGATTTCTGGGATTGAAACTACCCTACGTCCTTCCCCGGAATCGAACTATCCTCATACCAAATTTCATCTGAATCAGTTCAGCGGTTTAAGAAGACGCAGCAGACACACTTTCGCGTTTATAATATCAGTATGGATTAAATAGACAAACCAGCACAGAAGCCAAGTAGGTATATTCCAAGAATTTCGCCGTATCAAATCGAATGTCACGACCATCGACAGATTCCAATCGTGTCTATTTCTGTAGCCCGTGTAATCAACGTTGATTTGCCTCAGGCGCGGCACGTGAATCCCACCGGCTTGCCTATTTTTAGCCGTTTAAACATCCCGTGTTCAACCTTATTCATGATGGCTTTGGCATGAAAAACTTTTTCGCGACTCTACCTCATGATATTACCAGGAATATCTCGATTTGGCGAATTACCAGCCAAATCTTAGGCATTACAAAATGGTTGTATTTTCAACCGACTACAAGATTTCGAAGGAGGAGGTCCTCAATTTGTCGGGATATTTGTTGTTGCTCTTTTTATGTCTGTTCATCGATTATTCGAAGACGGCTGGGCCCATTTGGTTTTTTGTTTGTTTGAAAGGGTATACTTGACAGCCCGATTGTCATCAGGTCAAGCTCTGATGATGGGATCCTGGAGAAATCAAGGGAACTCTTCCAATATTAGGGCACACCTACAGTGATTGGGATATTTTTACAGTAGCTCGGGCATTTTCTCTTGGTAAAGTATCCTAAGGGAAGTCGGCTCTATTTCTTAAGAATTACTTTAATATCAGACTAACTTTGCTCGCGACGTTGTCAGCGTAACATTCGTGAAATCGCTAACTCTCTCCGCTCCTGGCCGATAAATACCTGGAACAAAAACATTCATAAATATTACCACAAACTTAATACATTAATGAGCTTAAGAGCCAGACCACAGCCAATGATCTTGAAATTTATGTTATTGAAACAGTTTTTTTTTTAATAAAATAAAAATGTTAATATTCATTATTAGAGCGAAAATTTGTAAGTATGTTGAAATGTTTGATGTAGCAAATAAACTTTTCACCGTTAGTTGATTGAGCCGTGATAAGCAGGTACAGCTTTTCAACGTGCCTTCTCAGATGTATTTGATTCAACTGTGTTTAGCCTCATATGTTGTTCTCCCACAAGCCATAACTCTCCCTAAACAAGCCGCGAGTGCCACGACAAAATGGCCGTCAGTGATAAATCAATTTACGCTACGGTTTGTTTACAAGTGTATTTTGTATTTTTGTGTTACTTACGCTCAGACATGCGCTTACGCTAATGGCATGTAATATGTCACTGAGAGCGTGTCAAATTGGGAATGGAACTGGTAAATATTTAGTACGATAATTACCAGTATGCCAACCAATTATATCCTCTTTGCGAACCTTTCTCTATCCGTCTCGTGGTTCCAATTGCAGAAAGGAACGCAGGTTTATCAGTAATAGGCTTAAGTGTGAAGTGTAATCCACCAATCAGGACTCCCCCGCCACTAATCCGCTAAGAGCCACCGCCAGGTAGTAAAGCGCGAGCAGATTCCTTTGACAATATTGTTTTATTTAGTTAAAGACAAAGGCACATCCATGACGATATTTTTATGTGCGAGATCGATACAATGAATTCCATTTTGATAAGTTTTCTTAAGTAAGATGTATCCCACCAAAGCCATAAATGTAAAAAAGGAGAGCCAAGTTCAATACAAAAATTATGCTTGGCTGTCGGCTTCGCCGCAAAAAGAATGGAGATCTAAATGAGTGCCAAGTTCTATGCAAAATCCAAATATGTATTTATAGGTACAAAATAACATTATGAACAAGTATTAAACTCTATTTCTTTGCTTTATTGGATACCTATAACAATTGCTGTTATTTAAAAATGTGAGATCTTAAAGTAGGTTAGATTTGACTTGGCCAGTTTTCATTACATCAGTCATTTTATAAAGTTATTCAACATACATATATATATATTTTTTTTTTTTAATTCTGATAAAAACTGGCCAAGTCAAATCTAACCTACTTTAAGATCTCACATTTTTAAATAACAGCAATCGTTATAGGTATCCAATAAAGCAAAGAAATAGAGTTCAATACTCATAATGTTATTTTGTTCCTATAAATACATATTTGGATTTTGCATAGAACTTGGCACTCATTTAGATCTCCATTCTTTTTGCGGCGAAGCCCACAGCCAAGCATAATTTTTGTATTGAACTTGGCTCTCCTTTTTTACATTTATGTTTTTGGTGGGATATCATTACTTTTTGTAAAGAAAACTAGGTAGGTATTGAGATTTAATGTTTAGCGCGTATTATAAGTTTTTTGTATGGGGACACCACTTATTTTTTGACTTAACTTTATTGAAGTGAAAACTTCTTTAGCGGCGCTGTGCACTATTTGTGATGGGGAAAAATGTTAAACTCGCGTCAGGGTCACGTGACCGTCAGATTCGTCAGGTTGAAAATTCGTAAGACGGACACGTGACCTGATCGAATAAATCTTATTACTGACCTGATTAATAATTCCGTCGAGGGGTACAGTAGACCCGAATGAAATTATGCTCAAATGAAAAAGCGTAAAAAAAATAACAGTGTTGAATGGAAGACATATATGGGCAAATTCGGATTTTCGCGTATTTTGCATTTAAAAGTGTTAATTTAATGACAAATTGTGGACCATATTACATATTTTAGTGGTTGACAACTTGACAGTGAGGGGTGCGTTCGGAAATTGTGAACTATGTTTACATCCGGCATATCTGACAGGTTAGTCGGTCAAAAAGAGGACGAAAGTAAATAAATTAAGAAAACCCGGCTGACTGACAAGGCAAGAAAAGCATTTGACACACGACAAAATATATTCTTACAGAAATTAGTTTTCTTTTCACTGATATATAGGTAAGTAAAAATTGATATTTTTACTAAAAATAAATGTAAATAACATAAAATTCAAGGAAATTCGTAAGACAGACACGTGACCTGATCGAAAAATGGTTACAATGTCATTGAAGTCAGTAGACCGCCGTAGGAGAGGAAGTATTCCCCTCTCTTTCTACCGCGCGGCGAAAATGTATGCCTGCGCCTGCTGTTTCGTTCGAAATCGCAATCTTAGCACTACGAAATACAAAACTACTATTGATGCGGTATTTATTAGACATTTAAATAGGTTAGAATCAAAATTGTTCGTTTCTTATTTTAGTTATTTTAGCTACCATAAACCTATCGTATCAGTTTTAGAGATTGGCGATGATGGTTCTAGTAATGATGATGGTGTAAGAGTCGTTGAAATTATGGATGGAAGTTGATATTTCTGAGAGATAAAGTTTTTAATGTTAAATAATTGTAATAGTTCTGAAGTGTTAAATTTTTAATGTACTTAATATAAATTGTCATGTTTGTATACGATAGCGCAATAAATGAATATTGTATTTTACCACATAAATGATAGTACTTTTATACTGATAATTAAAGCAATTTGTGCAAAATTATTCCCTAACTATTCCAAAATATCAAAAATGCACAAAGTTAGTATTCAAGTTTTCACTTCTGCCGGCACTCCCGGAGTGCTACCCGTTGTGTTTTTTTTTATTTCTGTTATATAGCAAATATAATAATACATATATTGGGATAGTTTCAAATGTCTGCTTGTAACGGTTCCAACCAAAAAATTAAAAAAAAAATTGTATGGGGACCACCCCCCCTAATTTTTGGCTTTTTTTTATTTTTAGATTTTTTCCTACGCTTACACACAATTACCGAGCTGGATTCTAAATTTAATCTTTCTAGGTCATCTGGAAGTAGGTTAGATTTAGGTACTAATTGTCAGTCAGTCAGTCAGTGCTAAAATTTACGACTTTTTGACCTTCATATCTTTATAACCGTTTGAGCTAGCTTCATGAAATTTGGGCTTCTAGATGTCCTTATGGATATAATTAAACACACGTAGTTTTATGTGTTTACGTTAAAGAGGTTTTGAGTTATAGAAGGGTCAAAAGTGGCACCAAGTGGTTCGTGTAATATACACTCGGCGCTGGCTAGCCAGTTCTTTTGCTTGAACTTGGCTTGACGGGTTGCCGCGTGTCTAGATTTTGTAAGCCGCTACTTAGTTATGTATAGTTAAATAAATAAATAAAAAAAATTAGGGGGGGGGGGCGCTCCATACATAATCTATACATATAATAAAGCTGAAGAGGGTCGAAAGTCTGTACATGGAATATATTCGAAAAAAAGTTGGCTGGGGATACTTAGAATCGATAACGGAACACGTTCCAACAATTTTTAGAATTTTTGTCTGTTTATCTGTTTATCTGTTTGTCTGTTTATTTGACCGCGCATCACGTGAAAACGGCTGAACGGATTTTGATGAAATTTTGTATAGAGATAGTTTGAGTCCCGGGAAAGGATAATAAATAGTTTTCATCCCGAAAATCAACCCTGGAGGGGGTGAAAAAGGGGTTGAAAGTTTGTGTGGAGAATTTTAAATAGAAATTAGTATATGGAGATAATTTGAGTCCTAAGAAACGACAGAATAGTTTTAATCCCGAAAATAAACCCTTGTGGGGGTGAAAAGGGGGTTGAAAGTTGGTATGAGGATTTTTTTAACCGCTGAACTGATAAAGATGAAATTTGGTATAGAGATAGTATGGGTCTCAAGAAAGGACAAAGGATAGTTTTCACCCCGAAAATTAACTAAAGGGGTGAAAAGGGAGTTGGAAATTTGTATAGGGAATTATTAACCGCAGAATTGATTTAGATAAAATTTGGTATGGAGATAATTTGAGCTCTGAGAAAAGAAATAAAATAGTTTTATCTCAGAAATTATACCTTAAGCGGATGCAAAAGGGGTGGAAGTTTACATGGGGAAGAAACAACCAATAACCGCTGGACGTATTTAGATGAAATTTGGTATTGAAATACAAGTGGAATAGTGACCCAGTGTCCTAAAAATAGTACATCATATTTTAAAATTTCGACGTTCATTAGTGCATTGTAATGTGCTTATATTGAAGAATATAAATATCTTGATCTACACCAATATCATAAATCCTCTATTCCGCGTTCGGAAACCGTATGTAATTACCACCATTATTGCAACCAGTAACGTAACATCACTGTATTATCTGTGACAGTGTGGTGAAAACGTATTAAAATTAATTACCTACGGTAATTAAAATCCTCCCTCCCCGCCTCCCCGACCGCCGGCACGCCCTCCCCCTCCCTTTCTCCCGACCACCGGCACAATAAGGTTGGTCTTGGCGGTGTAATGGCGGTCATTCTAATGGTTTCCGAACACGTCATTTAGGATTTTTAATATGTGTGTAGATAAAGCAGTGTATGCTTCTGTACGTAATTAGGCCTTATTACGTAACAGTTACATAAACTACTATTTATCTCTTTTTAGGGTTCCGTAGTCAACTAAGAACCCTTATAGTTTCGCCATGTCCGTCCGTTTGTCTGTCCGTCTGTCCGCGGTCTAGCTCAGTGACCATTCGCACTAGAAAGCTGAAATTTGGTATCAGTATGTGCATCAATCACGCCGCCAAAGTAATAAAATTAAAATTAAAAAAATATTTTTATTAGGGTGCACATAAAATGGGGGTGAATTTTTCTTTCGCTCCAACCCTATCGTGTTGGGTATTATTGAATAGGTCTTTCAAAAAGAATAGAGGTCTTCTAATACATTTTTTGGGTGGTTTCGTAAATATTAGATCTGTAAGTTCAAAAAAGGGCGTCTCCTCCATCTAACTTTTGAACCGTGGGTCCAAAAAAATAGAAAACAATAATGGAAGTGAGGCCTAATAAGAACTTTCAATGAAAACTATCCATCCATACTAATATTATAAATGGGAAAGTGTGTGTGTTTGTTTGTTTGTCCGTCTTTCACGGCAAAACAGGGCGACGAATTGACGTGATTTTTTAAGTGGAGACAGTTGAAGGGATGGAGAGTGACATAGGCTACTTTTTGTCTCTTTCTAACCCCCCACTTCCCTAAAATGGGGGGTGGAAGTTTGTATGGAGCATTCCGGGGGGCAAAGGGGAACCGTGTTACCCCGAATTTAACGCGAGCGAAGTCGCGGGCAAAAGCTAGTAAATAAATAATATAAATATCAACATGTTGCACATCAATAGATAGGTCTTTAAAAATAAGATTGAGGTTTATTTAAACATTTTGTGATTAAGTTAATATTTTCAGAAATCATCGCTTTGAAAGTCAGAAAAATGATCCCCCCCCTGTGACTTTTGAACCGTAAGTCCAAAAAATTTGAAGATACGCCGATGTCACATACTTTCTACGAAAATTGTTTTGTACATTATCGGTTCAGCCATTTTTGCGTTATCTGCAAAAAAGGCATCAGATACGACCTTTTGGTATAAGTTTGGTAACTTATTCCATTGAAGGTACAGTCAACCATTTTGATTCCTAGGCCACTCTAGAACCTTGTCACAATACCTAGTTTGGTAGCAAATGGGTTACGTTTATACGTATCCACGGGCAACTGTCATTACGACAAGGTTCTAACAGTGGCCTAGGAATCAAATTAGTTGACCGTACTTACGGAACGAAACCCTCCATTACGCGTGGTCCGGCAGTTCCGACACGCACTTGGCCGGTTTGCACATTTTAATCCTTTTACAAATTAATCTTCTTTCCAAGCGTAATATTAGACTCCGCGTTCTTAAAAAACACTGGCAACATCAAAGGAAAATAACCCCATAAAATGAAAATAAAAACTATAAAAAGAAAGTTGCTAACACGTCTTCATCCTGTAATGTAATTAAACCGCATTTTCTCTCTATTTCCCGCCGTTTTGGATTCTCTTTGAACGGAAGTATTAAGTCTCGTAATTAATAGTCCAATGTTATTCAAATTAATTGTGTATTAAAATATCAGAGTACCAAGTCCATGGGTACGCGTCACGGGTTCGACCCAATTAAGGGGTTATTTGATTTTGCGACAGAAAATTGATTTTATATGTAATTAATACGCTTATGTTATTACTGTTCAACCGCATGTTTCGAACGTAGGAAATGGGACCTGTACTGTACTATGTACGCTACCGTCATACTCATAATCAAAGTGGACAATAGCGTACACAGTCAAACGACAAAATAAACCAAAACACGACATGACAAATAAATTCTACGTGACTATAGTACCTGCTCATTAAATTTCACGGGAATCGGTTGACTTGAGAAATGCGACCTGTAGAGAAGAACAGCTGGACAGACTTCGGAATATATATACCGGGTGTTTCCTGTAATAGGCGCAATAAATTAAACCGTAGATTCTACTCCTCAAACTGGACAATATTAGTTCAGCGACTTTTAAAAATAACTTATAATTTGATTTTTATTTCACTTTAAAGTTTATTCGAACACTCAATGTATTGCGAAATTGATTATTTCTGTTGGGTGACTAGAGTGACAAGCAATGTCAATTAGACGGATTTTAACGTACATTGAAAATACTATTTAGTATGTATGAAAAAGAGACAATATAAAACAAACGTTTCATTGTTTGAGGAGTAGAATCTAGCTACGTTTTAATTTATTGCTCTTATTACAGGAAACACCCTGTATATATCCGATTTTATTATCTAGGGAGGATTGATTGGGCCCTAAAACCTTACAGCCAACGGGAATATAGTTCTTTATCTACACTCACATTGTAAGGCGGTAGGCAATGGCTAGCATTACCACAACCGATTTTACTATGATAAGCTTTTTATCTGTGGCAGTAACGTAATTTTAACTTTACATGCTCATACATATATTGATACGTTATGAGTTTCAAATTCCGAACATCGAATTTGATAACATAATGTAAATCCTGTCCTCCTTCCTGACCAACGGCACGCGCCCGCGCGACCGCCGGCACAATCGAGTTGGCCATGGCGGTGCAATGGCGGTCATTCTATGGTTTCCGAACACTTCATTTAGGATATATAATATGAGTGTAGATAAAGCAGTGTATGCAACTGTACGTAATTAGGCCTTAAAACGTAACAGTTACATAAACTACTATTTTTGGCCACCTTGTATACGGCAACTCAAAGCTTTTGGGTTTCCTACTGTTGTGCGACACACGCTCGTACAAAGTATTGTTCGCGCGAAGTATACCTAAAAGATAAAAAAAAAGATATTTATTCTTCAATTTAGGCACATTACAATGCACTTATGAACGTCAGAGCCTACTCCTTTGACCATACTTTAACGGCGAGAAGTACTACGTGCTTGCACTACCTACCCGATTCACTTCATTCTTATTAATTCACTTAATCAAGTATAATACCTAGCGAAAGAGGTGTAAATATACAACTATCGAACTACGATCAAACTAATTAATACTATTTTCTCTGTTACTAAATAAACAATTTAAAAAAATGTTTTTCTCCATAGTTACACAATAAGATCAAAAGCCCAGGGGCGCGTGTTAATGAGAATGTGTAAAGTTATTGAGCTAGAAAACTGCGTCTGGTCTCTAAAGCCTCATTAAAGTTACGATCTTACGATCCACACCATTACAACCCAGAAGTCTGCCCATAAAGCAGATCAGCGACAATTTATGATAATATTTTAACTTCCGAAAGTAAAAGTTATTCTGATTGAGGCATTTTTCGGGAGTTTGCGAAATTCCAGGCATGAATAGAACAAAGGAATATCGGTCCGTTTGTCGGGTTTTATTTGATTTAAGGCAATTTTAAAACCTGTAAAATGTATAAATATAAAGGACTCAAAGGCTTCGTTCGTAGAAACGTTATGTTCAAACTTTAAGACGTTTTAGTGGACGGTCTTGTGATTATAGATCAATCATTTTCTTTTTTTAATCTGTACGAACCGACGAGATCCAAAGGACAACCCGGAAAAAGGGAATATACCAGCCAAAAAAGGTGTACTGTCACAGGAAGGAAAAGCAAAGCTTAGAGCACGCTTTTAGGTGTTATTCTGTCTAACTAGTTATTTTCGTGTGTATTCTGTCTCCACCTTCACTTTCAACCAGGGACCGGAACCGGTAACCAATAAAGGGGTATTAGATTGGGTATTTGATAGTTGTTTTTAAAAACCCTATCAATTCGGTAAGCGTATCGGTTGACTTACCCGAACGAAAGGCTAACCATATCAATACAGTTAATTCGGGTAAGTGGTTACAACCCAGCATATGGTTTCCCTATCAGATAGGGTTTTTCAAATGCGATTAAGCTATTTTAAACTCTGTGACCATTTGGCTTATTTATTATTCGAGCTCCCTACGAGCTACGCCCTGCCGGTATGGCGGCACGAGCGAGCCTACAGACAAACAAGAATCTTTTTGAGTATGTTTTCGTACTTACGCCTTTGATCTAGACGCTATTATTGCTTGTTAGTGCGCTAAAAGATCGTTGTGTGGTGCCGGTGTTTTTGTTTTTGCCATTCGAACGTGACCGCTCGTGTCGATTGAATCTTAGATCCAGGCTTATAGGAACCAAAATCAAATGCATATGTATTGTGAAGAGTTAAAATATATAATTTTGTGTTATTCTAGTTATAGGTAGTACTTTGTTTCAATGGCTCCAGCAAAATGTGACGCCGTTCACCGATACTTCTAGTATAATGAAACGATCAATATCAGTCAGTGTTGGACACTCAAGAATAAAATCATTATTTGAAAAAAATATCGTAAGAATAAACTTATGTTGATTGTATTCCCGTTAAAATGATTCAAAATAATTTCGTCGGGACTAATTCATATGCGAGAAAATGTAATAAAAATAATTGATTCTTAACAGAATTATTTAATCATGCTTTTTATTTTAAATAATGTTCCGCGTATAAGAATGTAATCTGGGTTTTTCGGTGTAAGAAAACATCGTGTGGAAACTGGACCTAATCCCAATAAGGCGTAGTTTCCCTTATGCCCAGCAAGTTATATCTGTTTTAAAATCCAAGGTAGGCAGATATACTCTTTTCACTTCTCATGCTCGTAAAGTTCGACTTTAAATCGTGCGTGGACGATATAAAATCGCATTTTAAGCTCTAGGTCATAAAGTAAAATTAAGGCCAAGAATGTGTCTCAACAGCCAAACACAGTCAAAATATATTGCACAATTTAATTGAGCAGTCAAATTTCGTAGAATACTGAAACTTGTTCTTTTATTATATTCTTGCTATAATTATTTGAATTGCGTGTTTTCTATAATTAAATAAATGAAATCAAATAAAATAGGAGTTGATAATAGTTTAGAAATACCCCGAAATGTTTTGATGACTTGGCAGAAAATTTCTAAATTCACATGTTGAAAATTCAAAAAAATATATTAAAAAATTAATTGGTGGGAACCATATTCGTTTTCATTGTAATATTTTTGTTATAACTTGAAATTGTTTTACGATTACCGATAAATAATTTCCTCGCAATTGAAGTGAAAATTAGAGTGTAACCCTCGTCCATAAAACCCATTTTACACTCGACTTTATATCAATCCTCGCTCGCAAGCTCGCTCGGATGGATAAACGCCTCGCGTAAAATCGTACGTTTTATGCACTTGTCATAACAATCTACTATTATAATATAATAAAATAAAAATATGAGATAATAATGAAATACAACAACAACAACAACACAACAAGTTACCCGTCGATGCTTTAAATGTATCATTTCCCGCTCTTAAGAAATATTTGAAAAAAAGTTTAATGTCAAAGGGTTATTACAGGGTCGAGGACTATATGACGGACAAAGATGCATGGCCCAAACCAGAAACTACTACAAAATCATCTAACATTTAGAGGACACAGTTCAGATAGGAAAGCATATGAAACGTTTTGTGAAGCAATCAGATATGGATTTTATTATTATTATTTTATTTTAATTAAACAATACGTACATTGTATGTCTCTCAAGCTGTTTTAATATGCCTCCTTCTTATAGAACTACGCATTATTGTGTATCTTTAAGATATAATATTACTGTATTACTGTTTTGAAAAAATAAGTCCCGCCGAGTTTCTTGCCGGTCATAAATAATACTTCTCGGGTCAGAGGTGTAGGGTTAGAACCGGTGGTAGTTTTTTATTTCTCTCTGACGTTCATAAGTGCAAGTGCATTGTAATGTGCCTAAATTGAAGAATAAATATCATTTATCTTTTTTTTATTTTTTAATAAAAATAAAATCAAAATGAAATCAAAATGAAAATAAAATGAAAATCAAAATGAAATCAAAATGAAAATAAAATGAAAATAAAAATAAAATCAAAATGAAGACAAAATGAAAATAAAATGAAAATGAAAATAAAATGAACATAAAATGAAAATAAATAGATAATAAAATGAAGTGAAAATAAAGTGAAAATAAAGTAAAAATAAAATGATAATAAAGTGAAAATAAAATGAAAATAAAATGAAAAAATGAAAATAAAATTAAAATATAGCAATAAATGTTTTTTCTTTCTTTCTTTCTAAAATAAAATTAAAATAAAATGAAAATAAAATAAAAATCTCTTTACAGAGTGGTCGTGGCCAAAATGTACTAATTTATTTTAATCGACAGTTTTACCAATAACATTTGTTTTTATGTTCAAAAGCATTTTAAAAATCCAAAAAAAGAAAAAAAAATTTTTGGCGAAATCGACCTAAATTCATATAATATTTATTACTCCTTATGACCTCAGGAATTTATGGTTGAAATCTGTCGGGTTACTCAGATTCACCGTGTATAATAATAATAATAAAGAAACCAGTCCATCTTGAATTTTAAAACAGATATAATTTATACACCCCGAATAATTAACCGAAAATAACTACCATGACGATTTTTCAGTAAAAAGTATATAACCGCCATCTTGGATTATAAAACAGAAATTATTTTCGAAATCTACATCCCCTAATTATAAATATTATTTGAAACAGGGTATTTACCTCGCACCCGAAATATCGGATGCCCAATAACTCTAATATACATGGTAAATACCCCATTTCAAATAATATTTATAATGTGAATGTCCATGTGAGCTTAAAATCGTATATCCCATAATTAGCTGAAAACGACTACCAATCCCTACGCCAATTCATGGGATTAGGTTGCCAAGCGGACCACAGGCTCAACTGAGCCGTGACAAAAGCCGGGACAAACGCTAGGAGGATGAATGTATTGGTTTGTGTCAAATCGATTTGAATATGAATAAAAATTGTGTTTTTATTCTTATTCAAAATAATGATGGCCCAACTCATCAGTACGTGCGAACTATGCAAAAATAAACTGAAGGTAAGACACATTTCTCTAACAGAAATTATTTAATTTAAAGTTGTGTACGCGAGCAGAGGACTGGACTGTGTGTGACTTTTCCAGAATGAATAAACGACAGCAAATCTTATATTCACTCAAGTTGTTGCGCCGCCACCTCTCCTGTTCCATTTCAAATGAGAAACATAGAACCACCTGCCTGCGTGGAAAAGAGACAGGAAAAGGGTAGCCCTATGATAGGGTAAGCGGTAAATATTAAGGCTATATTTACCCCATTCGACTCGGAAACCACATTGAAAAGGGTTAAGCCTATTCAAAATGATTTCCATATCGATAGGGTAACCCAATGATAGGGTAACCCTATCATTAGGGTAAGCCTTTAATAGGGTTACCCTATCGAAACGATTAATCAAATGAAGGGGTTTTCCGGTCCCTGCTTTCAACCAACTTTCAACTAAATAAAACACAGGTGATTACTCAGATAAGTACAAAGGTTGTATAGAGGCACATGCGGTTTTGCCCGGGAATCTCATTTAGAACATAGAGAAAGATAATCAGACTATGCTTTTTATTACGGTAGTACTGTTACCTGTACGCCTAGCATATCTTGACGTGTGACGCGCGAGTTCATACTTCAAGCGCGACTCGAAGTATGAAGTGACAGGCGAGAACGTAAGATATGCTAGCCCTACTGATCACCCCAGAATACGCGGGATGATATATGATTTTTTCTTCTATACAAGTAGCTATTGACAAATTTGGTTTTCCAGACTATGGCTCTTCTGAACATGCAGCCTATCTCACCAAAATCATTTCACGTAAAATTTGTGACCAAGTCCCTAAGCCGTTTTTACCCACTGGTCCTAGATCTATTTTGTCCTTTTTTTGTTCGTCTTAGCGGGGGCACTACAGTGCAGATTCGGGTTTGACCTCGTTGCTAGCACCTACATTACAATTAAACGTATTGTTGGCCATGCCAGAATTAGTAAACGAATCGAGGTGACATCAAGAGCACCATAAAAGAGTTGGCGCCATAAAAGTCTCACGCTTTGTTCAACCTCGACTAGGAATGGTAGATCTAAGATTTATGTATTTATAGTCTGGCTAACCAAAAAGTACAGTCACAGTAGAACTAATTAGTATACTCATCCCTTTTTTAGTGGTGAGGGTACTAGTGGAAGAAAAGGACAGTATGATTCTCTCTAACTATGCTTGAAGTGAAACAAACCCTGGTCAAACTGTAGTTTAATTTTAACAAATAAACCCGCGCCAAGAACATTTCGAAAACCTTACTCTTTTAGCTAGTTCTGCTGCTGATTGTAGTAAATATCATATTTATAGAGGTAATAGTAGAATTACTACAATGTCAACAAGGTTAATTTGTATTTTTTTCTTACATCATATACGTTGGAACCAAATCATTGCATCTAAAGACTTCCTTATACAGTCTTACGACGCAAGATCGACACATAATTAATTAAAAATACAGAATAAATGCATAAACAGAAATATTCATTAAACATCGACACACTGACACAGTACGTGTATCGCATTTAGTGGAAACAATTACATATCCATTAAAAACCCTTGTTGCTAAAGAAATAAGGTCTACCAAAGTCAAACTGGGTTGATTATTTTTTCAATGTTTCAATGTTTGTATTTGATTAAATAACATACTTGTATGAGTGGAATACCCACTTTAAAAACAAGTAAAAAAAAAAAAATTACCAAAGTTAAGTTAAAATTTTCCGGTTTCTTGTACTACCAACTTGGAAAACTTCATTACCGCGGTTGACACCGTGTTATTACTTTATTAGGTTGGCGGCGCTGAGCGGCACGTATTTTATCCGTGGTAATCGATTCTTGGAAGTATGGTGTCGAAACACATCATGGAGATATAGACTAAAACAAGTGAGAAGAAATGCGCAAAGCCACGCCCAATATCTCTTTGGATATGTGAATCTACACACCTCCTTCTGTCCCGGCTTGAGATCCACTTGACAACCTAATCCCATGAATTGGCGTAGCGACTGCCATCTGACTTTCTAACCCAGAGGGGAAATTAGGTCTTATCAGGATTAGGTCCGGTTTCCTTACGATATTTTCCTTCACCGAAACCCGACTGGTAAATATCAAATGATATTTCGTACATAAGTTCCTAAAAACTCAGTGGTACGAGCCGAGGTTTGAACCCGAGACCTTGTAGTACTTTTTTTTGGGGGGTTTTAAAGGAAACCACAACTGATAAGTAAGGGGATATATTATTTATTAAACCGGTATTACAATCTGTTTTCTTTTTTTAAGAGCTTAACTATTGTTCCTCACTTGGTGGTGCAACTACAATTTTAAGTTCCCACTTTATACTGTTTACTTAATTTTTCTTAACATAACTTCCAAATTCTGGGTTACTTAAATAATATAATGGGGTTTTAACTATGGTGGTGTATGGTCGATTGCGCTACCTTGTACCTTTTGTTTAATAAATATAACGTTCCTACGAATAGGGGACAAAAGGGCTTAGCTGCGCTACGGCTCCAGGCGCTGACTTCCTCGACCTGCAGGGAGGCAAGTACCCGCGGCGGCTCCGGCTCGTCACCGGGCTCGCTCTATCGACTCCTGTAGGGGGGTCGGCTCACCGACATCCACGCCCCTACCAAACGCCTCCTATTGGAGGAAAATTGCCTTGCTGGGTTCACTTCGAGGACAAATGTCAACTCCGGAGGGCCTAGCTAGGGCGCCGCTGGCTACTTCCCGCGCGCAAAGTAAGGCGTCACATGCACCATTCACTGTATCAACAGAGGAAAGATATTTTCTATTTCGAACCCATAGAAGGGAATTTCTGCCACCACGGCTGCTGGTCTCTACAAAAGGAAGCTCATGGCTGACTTCTTCCGCCGAGTTGCCAGCATACATCAACGCAGAACTTGACAAATTAAAATTGTCCGAAAAAAAATGGATTAGGAATTAAACATAAATTCAGGGTAACGACGGTGAAATTACTTATTAACGTTTCTATTTATATTATATTAAATAACAATTACTCGCCGAGCATTGGTCACCAACTGACTCACCAAGTAGGAATTTAAGGTCCACATTATGGCAACAAACGATCGCTGTCACCTCGACAGTTGTCAAAAAAAAGACATAGACAATAATCAAGTATGTTTGAGGATTAGATTTAATCGTTGGTTGCTGTCGTGAGATTTTTCTTGGCATAAAATCATTTATACGTTACAACCTGCGGATTGAAAGTCGGACGTCTTACCGCCAGGCTACCAAGCGCTTTTATATGTGAATCTATACACCATAGACAAAAAGTCTTCAGGCTTTTGTTTGATTCCAATTATAAGCAATCACATTAATATTTTAACTGCGAAACGAAAATCCCTTTGATTAAAACGAAAGTAATGTGGCGACATTTTTTATTTAAAGTTTACTCGTATAACTGACTAATTTAAAAAACTCTCACGCAATATCCTAAATGTGATTCCGATCGTTCGTAACTCGTTCATGCATTCACTCCATTCATTCATTGGATGAGCGAATGGGAACGACTAATTCAATTTCGTTCGGTCAAAAGCGGTCTTTGAATGCCGTGAATTTCGCGTACTATTCGCTAGGCACTCGTAATCAAGGATAAAAATATGGCGGTTTACGGTGACACCGGGATAAATAGGATTAATTGTATTTACTAATTTCCTTGACCAATCACTGGTTGTCATATTAAGACTAGAGAATTAGGAACACGCATGATTTTTTTGAAAGACGTCATTCGATTATATTTCCCTGTAGATTCAAATGTCTCTAATAAACCTACTATCTATGATAGCCCTGAAACGCCAAAAATATGAAAATACGTGAGGCGTCTGCACCGCGCGTCAAAACGCCCCATACAAAAAGTGTGAGGTTTGTGACGTCACCGACCTCAAAATTGCAGAAAACTGTTTGGAAGGAACAAGTTTTTGGAAGATTTATGTAATTTTAGGCACGAAAAAATGCGTTTAGCTATATAGTTGTCATACATTTTTTTTCTTGTTAGAACATAAGTAATCGAACTGAGGTTTCGAAAATACATTTGAGGTATAAAAAACAATGCCTAAAATTTTACGTTTTTAAACCGCAATATCTTTAAAAAAATATTACGGATTTCCACTTATATATATTAATTTGAGGTTGTTGAACGTGTTTATTGAACATATTCAATTAAATATTTTTCACGCATGTTCTCCATTGAGCAACAACTTTAAGTCCAAAAAAAACTGATTTTCTAAACAGTTTATTGATACGATGTCGATGAACTTCTTCTTGTCAAGAAAAGCTAACGCTAAACATTGAAAAGGGAAAAACCTGAAACGTATTATAAAAGCTCTCGCTGCGACTCGGACATGTTCAACACTCTCAAGTCTGAAGACGTATGTTCGACGCATTCGAAATTTGTCACATAAAAAAAAAAGATAAAACGACTTTACGAGTATCCTTCAATTTAGGCACATTACAATGTACTTATGAAGGTCAGGGAGAGAAAAAAACTACCACCGGTTCTAACCCTACACCACCGAGTAAATAATAGTTCTATACAGAGGTCCCTCTTTGACGTTACGAATCACCTATCTGTATGCAACGACGCGATCCAGATAATCTGGAGAAGCTTATTGTTGTCGGCCAAGTGGAAGGAAAAAGAAGCCGTGGAAGATCACCCACCCGATGGACCGACGCGGTTGAGGATGCCTGCCTGCAAGCAAACCTGCAGACATCTATCCGAAAAGCTGAAGATAGAGCCATATGGAAAGCTTTCGTGAAAAAAGTTACCGACGATTGCTGTCGCAACCCTCAGTCGTGAGGAAACGAGAGTGAAGAGATCTTCCGTATGTATGTAGGTACAATAGTTTAATGCTTGAAGTCTGTCATGATCCGTGAACGGCAAGTGAACTTTAAAATTAATTACCAAGCCGCTAAGTCAACATGGAATTCGTAAATTAAATTACAGTCGACGTTCCTTCCTGTGTTGAGGATATAGTTTGTTTACGGTGCGGAGAGAGTGCTATTCTACATTGTCTGTGACGGCTCGTGACCTTGAAAATAATAAATGCCTTATTAACCACAAAGATCTAGACTCTAGTTAATCACATCAATGGACTAAACTATAATTATCAGAATTAACGCGCACGGCGCAAAGATGCGTAGCTTTGCGCGTCTGTGCGTGCAATCTTTAATATTAAAGATTTTTACTATTTTTTTAAGTAAATGTAAATTAGATAAGAAATTTAAATAAACAGATTTAATATTTTTTTATAGTTTAAAAATTTTAACATTTATTTAATGATAATACACTTCGTTATAAAATTTAAATTCCTATCATATAAAACTAAAACTACTATTAAAATAAATTGAGTAAAACTAAAACCTAACTTATAAATAAAACTAACTACAATTTAAATGTACGTAAAAGGAAACTTAAAATCTAATCCCCGGGCCGGCAGGCACCTCGTGGAAATGTACCTAATATGCTCGCGGCATTGCCTCGCTGCACCGCCAGTGATATTTAAAAATGAATCTCAGTGCATATGTCATATGAGTCATATCCATACACAAAAAATAAAAAACATCTGGTTTCTAGTACGATAAGTCTCCTAGATTTCCTTTGTTCCTCGAAGCAGGGGAGGGCTGCACGATAATGCGGTGCTGCAAGCCCCCGTGCGTGGCCTTGTCAGTGGCAGCAGCATCAAAAGATTGTAGATGTATGAAAAACAAACGCCTGATCTTTTAAAATACCACTTTTTTGCATTGCAGCATCAGCATTTCGTGTTCCCCCATTAAAGACGCGTCTAATTATATATATCTCATCTAGGAGACTTATCAAACTAGGTTCAGTGTCATAGGCTCTCCTACTATTAGTGACATGATGACATCTCTTTAAATGTATTATATATAGAATGTTATTTAGACTGTCACTTGTAAATAAATGGCTCAATTCGTACTACGGTTTTTTCTTCGCTGCTTCCTTACCGTGGTTTCCTATACTGACATGGATGAAAAAAGTTTTTCGAAAGCAGTAAAAATTCGGTTAACTTATTATTATGTAGTATGTATCAGAAAAAAAACCGGCCAAGTGCGTGTCGGACCACGCATAATGGAGGGTTCCGTACCTTCAATGGAATAAGAACCAAACTAATACCAAAATGTCGTATCTGATGCCTATGGAAGAAGTTTTTTGAAGATAACTCAAAAATGGCAAAACGTATAATGTTCAAATCAATTTTCGTAGAAAGTGTGTAAAAAGGCGCATCTTCTCAATTTTTCATATATTTTGAACTTACGGTTCAAAAGTTACAGGGGGGGGGAACACAATTTTTTTCTGACTTTCAAGGCGATTATTTCTTAAAAATATTTACTTAATCACAAAATGTTAAAAGAAACCTCGATGTTATTTTTAAAGACCTATCGATTGATGTGCAACGTGTTGATATTTGGTAAAAAATGGCTGTGACATACGGACGGACGGACAGACGGACATGACGAAACTATAAGGGTTCCGTTTTTGCAAATTTTGGCTACGGAACCCTAAAACGAATGGTTCTCACCTGCTCATACTTTTCATCAACGGAAATTATTATACTTTATTTTATTATACATAAGATTTATTAAACCACAACCGCCTTATTGCGCTTACTGTGGGACTAGGTCGATTTGTGTAAGATTGTCCCATAATATTTATTTATTATTTATTTATTTAATACATATTTAGACACGTAACGGAACCCAAATAAACGGTAAATGTGAAAAATAGCTTTACAATATGCATGTCAATTAATTTTAATGTTACTTCCTAGATTTCCAACACCCACCTTCTACCCACGTCTTTACTAAATCAAGAGAAATTTTACTAAGTTCTTATATAAATATTATGTCGGACCTAAATATATATTAAAGATAATCGCTCCAGAAATTTAAAAAAATGTGTCCCCCCTCTCTAACTTTTGAACTTCTCTAAGTTTTAAAAATATGAAAAAATCTCAAAAGAAGAAGTTTATAAAAACTTTCTAGGAAAATCATTTTGAACTTGATAGGTTGAATAGTTTTGAAAAAAAAAATACAAAATAATTTCTGAACTAAGTCTGTAATAAGCAGGTTTATTGTACCTGTAATTTCTACAAAATCACAATGAAATGACGTGCTTTCAAATAAAGTTATCCCATAAAAATCATCTTCCATACTTTAAGCTCGCGCGCAATAGTTAACTTAATTTGCCGATAGATGTCGCTGTACGTGGAACGCTCATATCATATCCTACATGGCGGTGTTATTTTAACTCTTAAGTGGGGACACTTACTGTGACGGACGGAAAACTACGGAACCCTACACTGAGCGTGGCCCCACACGCTCTTGGCCGGTTTTTTTAAATAAAGGTTGAACACGCCAAAACTTGGGCACGCAAAATTTGTTTTTAAACCAGTTTGAAAATAAATAACTACATTATGAATACCACATTTAATGACAAATTTAATGAATTCTAAAATCACATTTTTAATTTTAATTAATGTTTACACAGTAAGCCATAGATCGAACTTTTCTACGCACACGGCTCATAAGACTTTGCACCCTCTCTTTAGAAAAGATTTTTGTCGCCCAGGTCCATATTTTTTGTAGCTCAGGGACCGATTTTACTTCTCCGCCTTTCTTTTTAGGGTTCCGTAGCCAAATGGCAAAAAACGGAACCCTTATGGATTCGTCATGTCTGTCTGTCTGTCTGTCTGTCCGTCCGTATGTCACAGGCATTTTACTCGGAAACTATACGATGTATCTGAATAAAATTTACACATATGGTGTATTTTGTATGCAGCTACTTAGTTATGTAGTTAAATTTGAAAAAAAATATATTTTAGGGAGGCGCTCCATACAGGTAACTAAATAAAAAAAAATTAACCAAATATCAACATGTGACACATCAATCGATAGGTCTTTCAAAATAACATTGAGGTTTTTTTGACTATTTTGTGATTAAGTGAATATTTTCTGAAATAATCGCTTCGAAAGTCAGAAAAGTTGTGTAGCCCCCCCCGTAACTTTTGAACCGTAAGTTCCAAAAATATGAAAAAATTTGAAGAAATGCGCCTTATCATATACTTTCAACGAAAATTGTTTTGAACATTATCGGATCAGCCATTTTTGAGTTATCTCCAAAAAACTTCTTCCATAGGCATCAGATACGACCTTTTGTTATTAGTTTGGTTCTTATTCCATTGAAGGTACGGAACCCTCCTATGCGTGGTCCGACACGCACTTGGCCGGTTTTTTAGAATTCCTTTCATAATACTCCAGTACTCTTCAACAGGCCGCAGTTCCGGACTATTTGGCGGATTGCATATTTTGGGTACCACCATTATCCTGTTAGCGTTATACCATTCCATAACTGATTTTGCGTATTAGCAACTGGCTAGATCTGGCCAAAACAGCGGTGGTGAGGCATGCTGTCTTATAAAAGGCAGCAAACGCTTCTGTAAACAATCTTTCTGATAAATATCGCCGTTTATTGTCCCGGTGGTGATAAACGAGCGACTTCTTTTACCACAGGTACATATTGCCTGCCAAAGAAGGTATTTTTTTGGAAATTGCCCCCGTTTTTTAAATTCAATATCTTCAGGAGCGTCTGTTCGAGATTTGCTAGTATAAAACTCTTGACCAGGTATTTGTTCACAATCCAATTTTATATACGTCTCGTCGTCCATCACCGCGCATTTAAATTTTGTAAGAAAATCTTCATAGAGTTGTCGCGACCGTATCTTTGCGGATAAGTTCTGTTTTGAGTCTCGATCTGGTGCGGCCTGGGCTTTATAACTCCTCAGTCCTGCCCTCTGTTTCACTTTTTGGACATAGGACTAAGACATTTTCACTTTTTTAGCAACATCACGAGATGAAATCGTATGATTTGAGGCAAAAATCTTTAAAATACTCTTTTCTTTTTCTTGACTCCCTGCAACCCACCACTTCCTGGCTTTCTATCTATTGTCAAGCGTTCACGGAAACTTTTTAATACGTGACCAACAGTAGATTGTGGATATTTCAGCCTTTTCGCGATATCTATGTAGCTTAACATGGGATTTTTTTACATGTTCGTGCAAAATGCGTTCACGTTTTTGATATTGTACGCTCGACATTTTGCCAACGAATAAATAAAAGAAAATAAAGCTATCATCATTTTATAGCCCAGTTCCTTGTGAGAAAATTGTTGTTTCAAAAGTTTAAATATCTCCATTTTTCGAATAACTATAGCTATTTTTATATGCCCAGGTTTTGGCGTGTTCAACCTTTATGATAGGTATCGTAATATTTGAAATAAGTATTAGCAATTTCTTTTCCGAGTTGGGAACCAATACCGATGTTTGCCCAGGTGTGCAAATAAAGGCTCTCATTCCAAGTCTAGAACAACAAATGCTGCGTTTGCTTTGGAACATTATCGTACATTGCATCCGTGTAAGCGATTTTTGGACATAGAAACAACAAATCTGACTCTTTACGTATGTAGTTTGTATAAATAAAGTTTTTTTTCTATTGAGAAATAGTTGATATTAGCAAGCGCTGGTAGCCTCGCGGTAAGACGTCCGACTTTCAATCCGGACTATAGGTCTCGGGTTCAAACCCCGGCTCGTACCACTGAGTTTTTCGGAACTTATTTACGGAACATCATTTGATATTTACCAGTTGCTTTTCGGTGAAGAAAAACATCGTAAGGAAACCGGACCTAATCCCGATAAGGCCTAGTTTAGTCTCTAGGCTGGAAGGTCAGATGGCAGTCGTTTTCGAAAAAACTAGAGCCTACGCCAATTCATGGGATTAGGTTTACAAGCGGACCCCAAGCCGGGACAAACGCTAGGAGGAGGAAGAAGAGAAATAATTGATACTACTTACAACCTTTTTGCTATGGCTTGACTATGTCCCTTTATAAAACTGAAAACAACAGTGAACTTAACCGTTGTATCCTGTCCTTCTCGATTGTATCACTGCAAGCGAAATACAATAAGAAAACTGAGGTAAGGATTCAAGATTTAATCAATATCATACTTTGAAAAGTTTCATCACTTTCATCCAACTTCGTGTTTATTGCCAAATATGGCTATGAGAAACATCTCCATTAATTTCATTTTCGTAACATAATATAACTTCAAAGTTGTTTGTGCTAATGCTAAATAACAAAATTTCCGCACCAAATATTCACATCTCGTGTATCCGCCGGTCAAAGGGGATATTAACAACGGGCCGCGGCATATTCATTTAGACGACTAAATTAATCCTCCCAACTGGAACTTAAACTATTATAGTTTCCGGCTTTACTTTTTAAAACTGACAGTTTTCGTGGGCTAGTGACGCATCGTATTTGAAAAGCAAACCAAAGTAGTAGCAGTACCTAGATGGAAAAAAACTATGCTCATCCTTTTTTGCCTAATAATATTAGAATAAAAAAACCGGCCAAGAGCGTGTCGGGCCACGCTCAGTGTAGGGTTCCGTAGTTTTCCATCCGTCACAGTAAGTGTCCCCACTTAAGAGTTTTTGAATGCACATCATTTCATTGTGATTTTGTAGAAATTACAGGTACAATAAACACTTGCTTATACGGTTAAATTACAAACTTAGTTCAGAAATTATTTTGTAATTTTTTTTTCAAAAACTATTTAACCTATCAAGTTCAAAATAATTTTCCTAGAAAGTTTTTATAAAGTTCTACTTTTGACATTTTTTTCATATTTTTAAAACTTATGGTTCAAAAGTTAGAGGGGGGGGGACACATTTTTTTTACTTCTGGAGCGATTATTTCCGAAAATATTCACATTATCAAAAAATGATTTTACTAAACCCCTATTCATTTTTAAATACCTATCCAACAATATATCACACGTTAGGGTTGTAATGAAAAAAAAATCACTCCCCACTTTACGTATAGGGGAGGTACCCTAATAAAACATTTTTTTCCACTTTTTATTTTACCACTTTGTAGGCGTGATTGATATACATATTAGTACCAAATTTCAGCTTTCTAGTGCTAACGGTCACTGAGATTATCCGCGGACGGACGGACGGACGGACAGACATGGCAAAACTATAAGGGTTCCTAGTTGACTACGTAACCCTAAAAAGTCTATGATTATCTCTGACTGTGCTCGAAGCTCCTATAGACGCGGTGTGTTCTAAAATGTTGCATTCTTTAAATTTATTACTTAAAAGTGAGTCGACGTGTGTCGTGTGGGTCTCTTTCGTTGAAATACCTACACATGATTATTTTTTTTACGCGGTTTCAATCAAACCTGTTTTTGTAAGAATTTAACTACTTAATTCATTTATAAGGTCAACTGTTATTAAATGATATGAGAAATAAGAGTCAAAGTCCTACAGAAGCATACATATTCTTGTTCTGTAGCAATTTAGTAAAATACAGTAGGTATAAGGCCTAAAATGAATATGTGAAACATATATAAATGTGCTCCTTGATCAATTTACGCTATTAATCAATAGCACGAACTATTCTAAAGGCTACCTATTAATTAAACAGAGTGAAAATGCCCAAGAAGATCGCATCATATACATGTGTATGGAACAAACGTAACCTACCTAATTTACTTACTAATCTTCCTAGGCCTATCTACTCTTTCAACAAACCTTATCTATGTATCATATCACTAGCTTTTGTCCGCGGCTTCGCTCGCGTTAAATTCGGGCTAACACGGTTCCCCTTTCCTGATTGCCCCCCGGAATGCTCCATACAAACTTCCACCCCCCATTTTAGGGAAGTGGGGGGTTAGACAGAGACAAAAAGTAGCCTATGAGACTCTCCATCCCTTCAACTATCTCCACTTAAAAAATCAAGTCAATTCGTCGCCCCGTTTTGCCGTGAAAGACGGACAAACAAACAAACAAACACACACATACACTTTCCCATTTATAATATTAGTATGGATAACAAACAAGTAATGTTTCGTTGGTTTATATCCCTTCACGTTAAAGCCCATAAAAAGTATTTCTTTATTTATTCTGATGATGCCTAGCTCTTTTATTGGAAGAGGTTGAAATGTAAATGTCAAAACAATATGAACACGTACCGTCAATTCACTACAATTGAAATAGAATTTCTAAAAATACGCTAGACGTTTGAGCCTTTTGACGTTAGATGAAAGTCGCTTTCACAAAGGTGCTACTGCTATAATTACCCGAGCCAGGAATAAATTGCCGATCAAATAGAGTTTTTTTATTTTAAAGGCAGGCCAGCGGCATCTAAACCAACAATGGACAGGAAACCGCTAAAAAACGGCTTTATCTGAGACGTGTTAAATAAAGAAACAAATCCGTAAAGGGATAGCTTATGCATTCATTAGATTCCTCGCGTCAGTTCCAAGAAGCACAGCACAGGGAATACAGGTATACCGTTTGTTTGCTCGCTGCCCACACAGTAAAAACCGTCGATGAAGCAGATTCGGGAGAATCTTTATTACAAATACCTTTTCAGATAGGTACATAATAGGATTTCCCGCCGTCACGAATACGACAGATCGGGCGAAATAATAGAAAATGAGATTTGGAAATACACGAAAGATTCCCATTTAATAAAAGCCCATAAACGTCAATTGAAAGCCCCGGATTTCCAATACTAAGCGAAAATTACGAGCCCGTTTCAAGCTTTCGAGAGCTTTTTAGTTTTGTGAGCCTTTGCGCAAGTTGACGAACGGTCGTCGACAGAAAAAAGTTTGTATTGGACATTGCGAAACTCGTGGAATACTTTATTGGTTCTAAGCAGCAAAGAGAACAACAAGTTCTGGGAGACTTTAATTAAATAGCGCCCGTGGGTATCTAAGCACTCCTTTTTAAACAACGCTTTTCAAGCTAAACGTGATGCCGGAAAAATAAAAGCATTTTCTACACTTTATTATATCTGCGAAGAATTTTAACTGTAAAACCTAAATGCATTTGAAGATAAGCCAGCGCCGTGTTTTAAATTCAGCAAGGCATTCCGAGGCAATCAAAGTTGCCAAATGAAAAAGTTGAACAAACTGATCCCAGCTTGTTTGCGCCTTATTTCTCGTTTGTGCTTTATTATTTTTTATCGCGTTTGCTTTGCTAGTACTGGGAGTACTTTCGCGCGGATTTATCGTGAGGCTTTTCGGCCGTGACGAGGGCACGCGCGAAGAAGCTTCCAGAGACAAATGTGTTTTATAGCGATATGCGATAACGCTCACTGCATACCAACCACCCGCCGTATCATTTGTCTAAATCATGCCCCAGATGGGCTCGATACGCCATGTTATGTAATATGTAAACAGTGAATCGCTTAAAGGATTCATTTCGGAATAGGCAATTATTCTTGATACGTTTCTGAACTGTTGATTTTCTTCGGCGTTTCATTATAATCCGCAATAAGTCTAAGATGACGCGGGTCAGATGGGAAATTATTTTCTCTTCCATTCCTCGGCAATAATGAACATATCTGTGGTCGGACAATGCGACCGGCGCGTGGCTTGGACGACGAGCTTGATACTGCCGTCGAGTCGAGCAATAATAAACCTTGTTGTGGATGCAGTAAGGGTTTGTAGATAGACTTTTTATTAAGTGGGTCACGGGTCCGAATCAATAGGAGGTGGTCAATCAAGGGCCGTAGAACTTCGACGTAATGACGGTTCAAATCACTTATTGAGTTATCAGCAAAGGATTCCTATTTTTTTACCCAAATAAGGAAAAGGGTGAGTTCTTAAGTGTAAGAAATGTCTGGGATAAACGGAGGTGACCTTTACCTTTTTTTTGTAGTCTTATTTTAACTTTTTAAGTGTGTTCGTGGGTTCCATTATATTTATAAGCTTTTCCTCTTATCTTTTACTTGCTATATTTTCATGAATTTCATGATTTATCGCATATTATTATCATGTTTGGAAAAAAATATTTTTTGCAGCTCTTATACTATCGTTATTATTTTAAGTATAATAATATGAATGATACCTACATTAAATTAAAAAATCGACTCGAAACATAACTTTCACATTCCATAAGGGCACACCACACCGCGGGTTGCAAGTTATAAATGCATTTTTATAACGGAACATTTGACAGCTCACCTTATTTATCTAAACATCGATATCAGAATGAGACAGCACTTTTGAGGCAGGTTATCGAATCTTGGTAGGATTACGGCCATTGAGTACCTGCAGCCGGCTAATTGCGACACTGACCGCGACGTCGGTTTGTTTTGACAGGCGCTTCGTTCAAACGTCAAGCAAATCATCAACTGCAGCTTTGGGGATTGTTAAGAGTTGTGACGTTTTTCGTTTATTTAGTACGGAACATGTTCTCGATCGAGATCGTCTCCTGTACTAAAGGGAGAACGCACTCGACAATGGCACAACTCTAGGATTGTTACACGATTACCTTGCGATATAATGTTTCGCGAATGAAATGTATTTGTGACATCAGACGTCTCATTCCATTTGTAATACAATCTGAATCGGTATGTCATTAAGCTTTACCAATTAAAATTCGGCACAGTCTAGGCTAGGAGCTCTCCGAAATAATGATCACACTTCAGCCGGTATCATTATCCGGACTTAACATTCGCGGATCGCGGCCTACTTCCGAGAATAAACTTACACGGGAAATAATTCAGAAATCAGTAGCTTCATTAAATGTTTGTACATTAAAATGGAATCACTATATTGCGAATTTAATTATGCAACATAGTTATATAATAAAATCAGATTTGAAGATAATCCGATGAAGTGGTTAATACGAGTAGATACTGAATATTGAAATTTAATTTTTAGAACGTTGTTACACACCCGTTACAACTTGACGAAGCTACCGGAACCTTTTAAATTTGCCTAATTTTTGAGTTGCAGTTATTATTAAATAAAAGACAGGCTTTATGGATGTGACAGTTGTGGTACTCCACGTGGTAGCGCCATAATGACGGTATTTGTCTCTTTCAGTAGCTAAATACGAGTTTATCTACACTCACACTGTAAGTACTCTAAAATGCGTTCAAAACCCGTAGACAATGACAAGCATTACAACAAACGATTTAACTATGATAAGTTTCTTATCTGCGGCAGTAACGTAATTTTAACTAAGCATGCTCAAATATTGTTAAGCAATGAGTTTCAAATTTGGAACATCGAATTTGATAACATAATGTTACCGCCATGGCCAACTCGATTGGTCCCGCGCGAGCGCCGGCACAATCGAGTAGGCCATGACGGTACAATGGCGGTCATTCTATGGTTTCCGAACAATTAATTTAATATATATAATATGAGTGTAGATAAAGCAGTGTATGCAACTGTACGTAATTAGGCCTTAAAACACTCGTGTGATCTTATTATGAAATGAGCCGCAATGAAATTCGCCTGCGGCTCATTTCATAAAACCACACTCATGTTTTAAGGACCCTTATTACGTAACAGTTACATAAACTACTATTACTTATCGAGATTATTTAATACATACCAATCAAACGATTTTCCGCCTGAACGAGCCGATCATCTGCTAAAATCACTACCTGCGAATGAAATCCCAGGATATGCGCAGTTTCTAACCAAATGTAACATCAATATGCTTAATACGTTACAAGGAGCCTCCGGCAATAGGACCCCAGTGACTCCTATACAAACAAGGAATTAATTTTACCTATCAAACGCAGCCAATGTACTACTCCAGCATTATTCACCAGTAATCTTTATGGCCTTTGTAATATGGTTTAGAATCGGCCAGTTATCTTGTGAAACGATATGCAGTCCTGTTGGAACATTTGAAATGCCGTGTTCAAATACGTCTTTGTTTGGTCAACCCTTTATGACGGTCAAATTTGATTTCGAATTTGCGAAACTAAATATTAATTTCGCATCGCATCGCAGCGCATTTCCTGTATTTATTTACCAAGCTTCACAAATTTTTGAACAAAGAGTACAATTGAGTTTTTTTTACCTTAGGCGCCTTTAAAAAGGAAAAGCTTCAGGTTTAGTACAGCTCTTTCCACGGTCGTATTTTATAATTAAGGGAGAACAACGAAGTTTTCTAGAAAATGATCTGCTATAAATAATGAATACACTTTTGGAAGATTATCAGCATTTTATTCATGTAAGTACGAATCTGTTGATAATAATAAATAGTTTTGTGTTTGGCTGTTTGGTTTATAGACTTTCTTTTGTACTCTACTTGAGTTTTTTTCTTATAATACCACGCCTGTGGCAAACAAGCAAACGGCCTGGCTGAAGATAAACAGTTACCATATCCAAAGATGCCGTAGACCTGCGACGCTTAAGAACCAGTACACTTATTTTTTTTAGAACACCATAGTCCCTTTTAAAACGAGTACTGAAATCCTAGAATGTTCCAAAATTCTCGTTCACTAAACTTAATTGATTCTACCTGAATAAACATCCTGTCACCCAAAATATGGTAAGCAAGGTTAATAGACAGCCCTATTAGATTTAGTATTCAAATGTAACCAAATGAACACAATACCTAATTCATATTCAGGCTCCTGTTTTGAATCTAGATTCTGTAGCCAATGGAAATGGCAATGGAAATGAATGACGAATCGAAACACCATTAGCATACGTATAGCGCGATTCGCGATGACGTTGCTTCCTGTTGGACTAGACGTTTTGTCGCTGGCAATAAATATAGTATGTAGTTGGAACTGTAAGGATGATATTGCAAGCTGTTAATAAAAAATAGCCGGCTAAGTGCGAGTCGGACTCACGCACGAAGCGTTTCGTACCATTATCTAAAAAAATCGGCCAAGTGCGTGTCGGACCACGCATAGGAGGGTTCCGTACCTTCAATGGAATAAGAACCAAACTAATACCAAAAGGTCGTATCTGATGCTTATGGAAGAAGTTTTTTGGTGATAACTCAAAAATGGCTGAACCGATAATGTTCAATACAATTTTCGTAGAAAGTATATGATAAGGCGCATCTCTTCAAATTTTTTCATATTTTTTGAACATACGGTTCAAAAGTTACGGGGGGGGGGGGGGCTACACAACTTTTCTGACTTTCGAAGCTATTATTTTAGAAAATATTCACTTAATCACAAAATAGTCAAAGAAACCTCAATGTTATTTTGAAAGACCTATCGATTGATGTGTAACATGTTAATATTTGGTTAAAAATTTTTTTTGGAATTTTAGTTACCTGTATGGAGCGCCCCCCTAAAAATATATATTTTTTTTCAAATTTAACTACATAACTAAGTAGCTGCATACAAAATACACCTTATGTGTAAAGTTTATTCAGATACGTCGTATAGTTTCCGAGTAAAATGCCTGTGACATACGGACGGACAGACAGACAGACATGACGAATCCATAAGGGTTCCGTTTTTTGCCATTTGGCTACGGAACCCTAAAAAATTGCAAACAAATCATGTCTGTTGTATGAGAGCCTCCTTAAATATTTATTTTATTCTATTTTTTTAGTATTTGTTGTTATTGTTTAACTGGCTAAATGTAGCTGGTTAGCTGCTGTGGCGCAAATCTAGTCGTGGGGCGTCAAACATATCTTTACGAGTAGGGCAATCTGAAGTAAATTGGCCTGCTTACGTTTAAGGTTAATGGACGCGCGGCCCCTGTGTCATCGACAAAAAGGGTAACACTAATACACATACATGTGGAATGAACTGTCGTCTGCGGTATTTCCGGGCCGATACGACCTTCAAACCTTCAAGAAAAGAGCGTATTCCCATCTTAAAGGCCGGCAACGTGCTTGTGACCCCTCTGGTGTTGCGGGCGTCTATGGGCGGCGTTAATTGCTTACCATCAGGCGATTCGTCTGCTCGTTTGCCTCCTATTTCATAAAAAAAAAAAAAAAATACATAGCCATTTACAGTAAGTATATATATCAACCGTGTCTATTTAATGCCTACAAGACTATTAACACCTGAGCCTATTACTCCAAATTAATCTCTATCTTTTACAATTCGTACTCAAAGCCGTTACGTAAAGTTTTAAAGGCGGTAATTAATCATTTCGGGAGTTAAAAACAAAACAAAAGCCTCCTGACTCAGCGAAATGTAAAGTTTTAATACTTTAAAGGATCTTTTGAGCCAGGACTAATAATTAGAAAAAAAATTTAAAAATAATGTCACCTTGGTCTTTGTTAAAATAGTGTTTGGGCTTACTATAAGCGAATAGCTACATGTCATACAATTTCAAAGCCAAGCCAAGGGTCAAGTAAAAACGTGGAATCATCTGAGACTACACCAGCTGATATTGAATCACTTCTCGTGCACGTCATGCAAACGCTGCATACATAGATTGTATTCATTTGTTTAAAAGATGTGAATTGACGTAATGCTAAAAGAATATTTTTAGAAGAACCATGCAAGTAAGTGTTTGTAGTTTGAAGCGTTCAGAACATTAAACAAAAGGTGTGGGCGTGAAAGAAGTTATGTCTCCATCGACAAATGACAAACTGACACACAACTGTGAACTCGGACTAAAGTGGTTGCGGACCAAGATCTCAACTCAAGTTATACCACAGAATAATAACGATATGACGAGCTCATACAGATACTAAACATTTTGACCATTGATTGATAAACGGAAGAATCGATCACAACTTTCTCTAGATGGACCATGTATACCACTCATTAGCAACAGCTCGTTTTAGTTTTGTCACTTTTGTCCATGTATAGGGACCGCACCTTTGTAGAAACGTTTTTATATAAACTAGTAGTCCGCCTCGAACTTATAAGTCGCGATTTACTTGCAAACGAGATGACCAATATAACAAGACACTTCTGAAAAAAATTTTTCGCCTTCTAGCTCCACAACCCCTTGAACGATCCTGCTCATATACGAACTCACAAATTTTATGTATCTATGCTACAACCCCAACAAATTTCATAAAGATCAGAAAAACGTTACTAAAGTTATCGCGGAACAAACTCTCAAAATCAAAAAGCCATCGAAATACCGAGACGTCCTAGTCCCAGTAGCCGAAGTTGTTCGATTAGTAATGTCAACAAAAGAAAAATTTTAACAGAAAACTGAAGGATAAAATGGTGTACGATTATTATCCTACACCATTTTATCCTAATCCCATTTATCCACCATTTAATCCTATTGGATTCGTGGTGTCTTTTTCCTGAAAACGTAGGCTCAGTAGCAAATCCCGGGTAGAAAATGAAGTCTTGTCGCGAAAGGATCCTGTATTTTCCCCCGGCTACCTTCCCTCCCACCACATAGCCACATAAAGTTAGGGCTAGGCGGCAGATACTCGTTTTAGTTTTGTCACTTTTCTCCACGTTTTACGGACCGCCCCTTTGTATTTATATAAACTAGTAGTCCGCCTCGAACTCAGAACTCGCGATTTCCTTGCAAACGAGATGACCAATATAACAAGACCCATATGATGATTTTTTTCGCGTCTTCTAGCTCCATGACCCCTTGGTCGATCCTGCTCATATACGAACTCTCAAATTATATGTATCTCTGCTACAACCCCAACAAATTTCATGAAGATCAAGAAAGCGTTACTAAAGTTATCGCGGAACAAACTCTCAAAATCAAAAAGCCATCGAAATGCTGAGACGTCCCACTAGCCAGAAGTTGTTTGTAAGAACTCACTTCGCTCGTTCGATTAATGTCAACAAAAAAATATTGTTAACAGCAAACTGCAGTATAAAATAGTGTAGGATGTAGGATTCCTGATGTTTTTTCCCTGAAAGTGTAAGCTCAGTAGCAAATCCCGGGTAGAAAATGAAGTCAATCGCGATCGCAATAGGGTCCTGTATTTTCCCCCGGCTACCTTCCCTCCCACCACATGGCCACATAACTAACGAGCATAGAGCCTAAGGCGATTATAACACGCACCGCAACCGGATGCGGCGACGGTGTGCAAGCGTGACAGATACACATGCAGAGCGCTATCTCAGATAATTCGCTAGCGCAGAAGTGTGAAAGCCGCCTGTGTCTGGATAAAAAAAAGTGTGATGATGCCTTGAGGCTCGCGGCGTTGGTATTTTTTAGAGCGCCTGTGATGATTCTAAATCTTTCTCGAAGCCTCAGAATGCCGAGTCTGTGAGAGGTAGTCTGTGGGTAGAAGTGATGAAACATTGCGCCTATTGTAGTTCTTGTCTATGCGCAGAGGTTATTGATCCAAGTAATGAGCAGTCGCCGACTAGTTTCATGGAAGCATCGGTACAAGTTTTGATAAATATTGTGACACGCAATTACGAGTTTACTTTCTAATTAAAAACTATAAAAACAAATCCAATTTAAATAAGTTTTTGAAATAAAAAAACGTTTTTTTAGCATGCTTAAAACGCAGTCTGTAATATTTTTCTTGCAAAAGTCATGTACTCCTTAAAGAGTATTATCTATCTCTCCCTTAACACAAATGTTTGCTGACTGTATTTTTATTATTTTATTTTTATTTACTCTGTGTATGTAGTATATGTATGTTTATTGATTATTTTATTTGTGTATGTTTATGTATAATTAAGCTATTGTATTATATGTTATTTGTTATTGTTTACTGGATTTTCACTGTTTCTTTTGCCTTGCACCTACTCATACAATTATTTTCGACTAGATTTCCGCTACCCTAAGGTTGTCTGGAAGAGATCGCTCTCTAGCGATAAGACCGCCTGTTGACTGCCTCTACTTTTAATCTGTGTACTGTACTGTTATATGTTATTGAGGTGTGCAATAAAGAATATTTGTATTGTATTGTATTGTACTCCTCCACGATATGATTTTAGCAACTCCAAACATAATGAGTTTTTTTTTCATTGTTTTATTGTAGTTTTTATAATAACGGTACAGCAGATAATGGTTATACTTATTAAAAATTTAAACAAAAAATAACCAACTTCACTTAGCCTCCACCTTCCCAATAGCAAATGCTCGAACTGCTGTAAAAAATCAAATCACTATAGGTGTGACTATAAAAGTTGAAGAGTTCCCTCGATTTCTCCAGGATCCCATCATCAGATCCTGAGCTGATGACAATGGGACCAATTGTGAAGTTTTCAAACAAAAAAAGAATTTTCCAAATCTGTCCAGCCATCTTCGAATAATCGGTAAAAAAAATAGCAAACACAAAGATCCCGACAAATTGATAACCTCCTCCTTCGAAATCTTGAAGTCAGTTGAAAAGCCTGACTGCGGTATTACTTGAAATACCCGTTTAATTAGCATAATGATAGTCAACCAACTAGTTTTAATACACGAAGACAATAGGTACATTTTATAAACAATCCTTAATGTCACAACTATAAAGAACAATGTACTAGGACATATTGGCATTGAATTTTTTTTTCTTCATGTCATGCGACCCGCGGTCGTCCAATACAGCCAATCATTATGTCTTGTCAGTTGAAACTTGTTAAAGCCTTATAAATATTATTTGAAACGGGATATTTACCATGTAAGTATATTTGTTTTTAGTTACTCCGTGATGATGGTGCATGCAACTGCGCCGAAATATCGGGTGCTCGTAAAAACAAATATAGGTACATGGTAAATATCCCGTTGCAAAAAATATTCATAATGTGACGGACCATGTGAGCTGGAAATCATATATTGTTAAAGCCTGACCAGAAATATATGATTATTTTCAAGAGGGCGCTATTATTCTCATTTATATGGTAACAGTCATAGAGCGTATAATTGTCTATGGTATAGTGACATCTTGATTTGTTTACCTGTCAGCTCTGATGCTAATTTGAAAATGTTTCACAGCGAAATAATTTCATTTCCCGAAGGTATTATTTACAGCACTTTATTATATTACACTTTACACTATTTACAATGTTTCACTCTTGAATATGGATAATTTTGGGATATTTTTGTGGTTTATTATTTAATATTCAACTCTTTATTATTATTCAAGTAAACCGTCTCAATGACACTTGACAACCGTGACAGCCTATCACATGCACTCACACATGCATATCATTCTGTCATTAAAATTATTGCTAGTGTAAGAAATTAGTTCCAATGAAATTCCGTAACATGGCGCATGATCATATATTTCTGGTCAGGCCTTACATGTGGATTTAAGACGAATTGCGTTTTCCAGATTTCGAAGGAGGTTCTCAATTCGTCGGGATCTTCGTTTTTGATATTTTTAGGGTTCCGTACCTCGAAAGGAAAAAACGGAAACGGTCTGTCTGTCTGTCTGTCTGTCTGTCAAGACCATTTTTCTCAGGTCTATTGTCCCTTGGAGCTGTGAAAAAATCAAACATAAAAGCCAACGCAATCAAAAGATACAGTCGTTTATGCTGCAAATATTAGTTTTTCGGCACTCGCAAAACCTACGGGGTACTTCCCGTGAACTCAGAAACTTGAAATTTGGCACGAAGCAACGTCATATAGCATAGACAACGGAAAAATTACAAAAAGTAGAAATTTTTAGTAAAATCATACAATAAAATATTTTTTTAAATTTTAAACTTACTACCTTTTTCCTCGTAAACGCGTGGAGGTAATAAATTGAAATTCATGTCAAATACTCAGGGCTATAGGACCTTTCAGATGTAGCAAAACCAAACTTTTATGTCAACACAATCAAAAGAAATAGCAATTTAAGTTGCATATTTTGAAACTGAGTACTTGCAAGAAACTCAAAACCTAAAGGGTACTTCCCGTAAACTCAGAAACTTGAAACTTGGCACGAAGAAATGTCATATAGCACAGACAAAGGAAAAATTACGAAAAGTAGACATTTTTAGTAAAATCATACAAAAAATATTTTTTTAAATTTTAAACTTACTACCTTTTTCCTCGTAAACGCGTAGAGGTATTAAATTGAAATTCATATCAAATACTCAGGTCTACAATACCTTTCAGCTGTAGCAAAATCAAACTTCTACGTCAACTTTTACTTATATACCTACAGGTTTGTACGGAACCCTCGGTGCGCGAGTCCGACTCGCACTTGGCCAGTTTTTTATGTATGTTCACCGATTATTCGAGGACGGCTGGACCGATTTGAAAATCCTTCTTTTGTTTGAAAGAGTCTTAACAGTCCCATCCATTGTCATCAAGGTCAGGATCTGATGACGGGATCCTGGAGCAATCGAGGGAACTCTTCTACTATTATAGGCACACTGTAGGTAGCATGCCGAAAGAACGCCAGCTTTATCTCGCGGCATCCCTTCGGACTATCCGCGCTATTAATTTTGTTTACCGGCCAAGTTGCGCGAGTTAGGGTAGATTAGATCGTGGTTCGTCTATTTATAGTTAGGTGGGTATAGTTAGGCAAAATACGATGTGTCCTATTTTTATTTTGAAAGAAGATGACGACTGAGAAAAGAGGATATTCGCATCAATTTTAAATTCAAACTTTGTAGGAGTTTGGAATAGTTATTGTTTTAGTCGAGAAGACAGATAGATTGTGAACCTCGAGCTGTAGAGTTGTCAGAATCCATTTTGATATCCCATTTTTTTCCTGATTTTTAATCTGAGTTTGATTATTTGTTTGGAATTATTATTAAGTTATATTCAACGCCAAGTGCGTGTGCGTGTACCGCGTTGGAGGGGCGTCAAGCGTTTGCAGCCGGAACTGCGATACTGTCCAACGCAGATATTGGAAACCAGAGTGTCGCTCTAGGATACGACCGCCAGTCGCCGCATCCTGCGTGGCTTACCAGGTGAAACCGGCGTGTCGCTCCGTGAAGTGCTCTAGAGTTTAATTGGGGACTTCGCATTTTATTTGCCGTGCTTTAGTTCAGTGTCGCTCTAGGATAAGGCCGCCAGTCGCCTCTAAAGGATCTGAGCCCGCATCCTGCGTGGCTCACCAGGTGAAACCGGCGTGTCGCTCCGTGAAGTGCTCTAGAGTTTAATTGGGGACTTCGCATTTTATTTGCCGTGCTTTAGTTCTGTATTATTGTTACCATTCTTACATATCTGCGATCCGCATTTTTATATTAACCCGCCATTCCCAAAATTCTAATTGCCTTATTTGACGGGCGTACAAAGACCTGGCTCTTGAATTTAGGCAACTTTCAGCCAGCGAATCATCTGTCACCATCCATATCACTCGCCTCATTAATCCATTATTTTCCCGCAGCCAAATTACCAGCCGAGTCTTTATTTGTACTTACTAGTTTTGCTAGTACTCCCTCGTTTTATTTTCCTTTTGTGCGGAAAGTAGACGTTTACGATACTAAGGTAATCATTGAATGTTAAATATCTTTATCGTCATTTTTATGCGAAGTGCTAATTTTAAATAATCTGATTATTGTAATTTAATTACATTCTATCCGGGTCTACGATACTAAGAAAATTATTGAATGTGAAATACCTTTATCGATATCGTTACCTTCATCTTTATGTGAAGTGCTAATTTTAAATATTCTGATTATTGTAATTTAATTACATTCTATCCACTAAGGAAATTATTGAATGTGAAATATCTTTATATAGATATCGTTATCGTCATTTTTATGTGAAGTACTAATTTTAAATAATCTGATTATTGTAATTTAATTACATTCTATCCGGCTCGAAGGACCAAATTGCTAATTTTAAATAATTTACTTAATCTGCAAAATTAAACGTGTTAATGCAATTTACGAAGTGTTTTACTGCGACACCTATTGTGATTTGAGTATTTTTTTACAGCAGCTCGAGCATTTGCTTTTGGAAAGGTGGAGGCTAAGTAAAGTCGGTTCTTTTTTGATTAAAATTATAATTTGAAACTTGATTGCCACAAACGTTTTACCCACCTCCCTTTGTCACTTGCAAAGACGGTGTGGAGTTAATGTGGTATATTCTGTCGATAAAACGGGTATGGTAAGTTAAGAGTAGGGAAAGGAAAAAATCAATACATAGCTAGGTATTACAACGCGCTTTCCCATGACACTAGACTAAACGAAGACTACGTATAAATTACCACAATAGACATTACAAACCTCCGAGTCAAAACTAACTCTTGCACCGATGGCAAGGCAACAAATGAAACGGCACCATCTGAATAAATTATTCCTAGAACAATGGTTAACATAGTGTAGCGGACGCCATTGTAACGTTAACTCGGGTTAAACAGTTAAGTCTAGAACTAGTGGAACAAAGGGTTATCCCTGCAGTAGGTTCGGTACTGTCGGTAACTCCGAGAGCGCTTAAAACAGTTATGAAATAAGTTAGAACTAATTCATGAACATACTTATAACTAAGGAAAATATTAAACTGTTTTGAACTATTACTTTGTCGAAACCTAATAAAACTTCATCTCTAGACACTCACTCTCCAAATATACAGCTAGGCAGAGTATATTTTAAAGTAGGTAAACCTGTCACTAATTTTGCGCAAGGATTTCAAATTCTAGCAAACCAATTTGTCAGTAGAATAATTTGTGAAGTTCAATATTTCTGTGGAAAATCTACGCGCCTACATTTTTTAATTTTGTAGCCCTTATCTTCTGAAAAATTGGTTTGCCGACTATTAATTACGAGTATGTCCGGCGGCTGCGGTTAAATCTTTGCAGATTCATGTCTATTCGTCCTAAATAACGTCTTACCATCAAATTGTATGATTGCCTTATCGACCTTATCGTGTCCTCGTCACAGAGCAGTTCATCATCATCATCATCATAAAAAGACGTCCACTGCTGAACATAGGCCTCCCCCAAAGAGTGCCACAATGACCGGTCCTGCGCCACCCGCATCCAGCGGACTCCCGCGACCTTCACCAGGTCATCAGTCCACCTTGCGGGGGGTCTACCCACGCTGGCCTTCCGGTTCGTGGTCGCCACTCGAGAACCTTTCCGCCCCAACGGCCATCGGTTCTACGAGCAATGTGCCCCGCCCACTGCCACTTTAGTTTAGCAATTCGGAGGGCTATATCGGTTACTTTGGTTCTGCTGCGGATGGCCTCATTTCTGATGCGATCACGCAGAGAGACTCCAACTATAGCCCTCTCCATTGCCCTTTGGGTGACTTTGAGCCTTCTTATGAGGCCCATTGTAAGCGACCACGTTTCAGTTCCATATGTCATCACTGGCAACACACACTGGTCAAAGACTTTCGTCTTGAGACACTGCGGAATATTGGACAAAAAGATGTGCCGTAGCTTCCCGAACGCTGCCCAACCGAGTCGGATTCGTCGATTGACCTCTTTCTCGAAGTTGGATCTACCTAGCTGGACAGTCTGTCCTAAGTATATATAATCGTCCACAACTTCGAGTGTAAAGTCTCCGATTGTAACGGGAGTTGGTGCTACATGGGTATTTTACATGATCTTCGTCTTATCCATGTTCATCTTTAGACCAACTCGCTCGGAGGCTTTACTGAGATCATCGAGCATCGTACTCAAATCCTCCATGGTCTCAGCCAAGACTACTATATCGTCAGCAAACCGAAGGTGAGTGATGTACTCGCCGTTTATGTTGATGCCTAGCCTTCTCCAGTCCAGAGTCTTGAAAACATCCTCCAGTGCAGCGGTAAACAGTTTAGGAGAAATAACATCTCCTTGCCTGACTCCCCGCTGCAACGGAATAGGCTTCGAGTTGAGAGTTCGAGTTGAGCAGTTCACCGGCTGTTAAAAGTCGTTGCTTGGTCCCACCTGTATTTTCGTGTGCGTAAATCTAAACGTGTTGACTGTCACGCATACATTTACATTTTTTTATACCAAAAGGTTTGAAACGGTTACGAGTTTTTTTTAATCAATGTTTTTTGGTCATTTTTCTCGCTCAGGTAAAAAAATCTTAAGTATTTATTATTTCGCGTACCTATGACTTGTATCGCGGGAAACAGTTTTTATTTATTTTTGCGTAAATTCCGAAATAGGGTGATAGTGCTAGTTTTCGTCAACTCTTGTCAGTTTTCCGTCCATACTTATTTATATGTTTATCGTCAAGTTTTCCCAAAATATAAGCTTAAAATTAAAAAATCTACTAAAGAATCCATACTACTCTATTACTAATATTATAAATGGGAAAGTGTATGTGTGTGTTTGTTTGTTTGTCCGTCTTTCACGGCAAAACGGGGCGACGAATTGACGTGATTTTTTAAGTGGAGATAGTTAAAGGGATGGAGAGTGACATTGGCTACTTTTTGTCTCTGTCTAACCCCCCACTTCCCTAAAATGGGGGTTAGAAGTTTGTATGGTTTGTTACCCCGAAGAGCTAGTAAACTATAAGTAAATATAAACTATATTGACCTTAAAAAGTTTTTCCCATTTATTTGCAGCAGTTTAATCAAGTGGACGGTAAACTGGACCTGGACGGGAAACTAGCACAATTACCCTACTTTAACCGATTCGTTGCGTCTTCCATTTTCGAAAACTTTTGGCTGTGGCGGCGAACAATTATTTCATGACACGACAGGCGTGCCATACGCCATAGAATATGATGACACGCCTATCGTGTCATCAGCCATGTGTAAAAAATTATGTAATTTTTTGTGTTTTTTCACTGATTTAGACTTGATTGAGTTAATTTCAAATCAAACCAAGGAAGTAAACTGATTAAAATGTTGTTTTAAAATTTTAGTAGCATTTAAACTACCTGTTTTACTTGAAATGGATGGTAAGTGACTTTAAAAATTCAGGTATCACAAACATTTTCTACTAAGTACAATTTTTATACATATATGTATAGTGGGCTAAGCTAGCCCGGCTAACAGAATGGGTAAATATTTTTTTTTAATACAATTGCTCAAAAAGTTTACTTTATGTAGCTGCAAATCGTGCGTAAAGTTTGATTTTATGCACTAGTGCTAAAAAGTAATCTGATCTGCAAATCGTGCGTAAAGTCTGATTTACGCACGATTTGCAGATATATTGCATTTTAAATTGACCAATCAGAACACTTCACTATATTAAATCCACAAATCACAACACATATCGGAGTTAATCGGAACGCTAAGATACTTTTTTGGTGCGTATACTGTGTAAATAATTTAAGTACTTAAAAAAACATTGTGTTTAATATCAACCAATCAGAATACAGCAATGTTAAAATCGACCAATCAGGAAACGCAATTTATTTCTCAAAACACGAGGTGTTTGTTAGTTCCTACTTCACAATCATTAAAAAAAGATTTATTTTTTGGGAAACGCTTTAAAGTGTGTTTAAACTGTTAAAACAGTCTAATAGCTGTTTTAAAGAGCTAATTATACCGTCGTCTGTGGCATTTATTCGCGGTATTGATATTTTGTATCTATGTCAAAGAAGTAAAAAAAATTAAAAGACCGTCAAGTTATACCATAATTTCACCTTAGTTTAGTTATTGTGCGTAAATAATAAGTATTTTTATGATATTTTCTCGCAATCGAAGTGAAACATTGTATGCATTACTCTGGTCTAAAAGCCATATTACCACTCGAACAATTTTCCCTCACTTCGGTCGGGAAAATAACCACCTTGTGGTAATATGGCCTACTTTAGACCCTTGTCAAACAATCTACTATTATTTCATTGTAGTTTTTTCGCAATTGTATTAAAAAACGTTGTTCGACACACGTGCAGAAGTGTCATTTTCACTCGTCCCGAGTCTTGACCCTCGCCTCTCGGCTCGGGCCAAGTAACCTCGGTACTTGTGCAAAATGACATACTACGAGTATAAATAAAAATTTGCAAAACTATAATGTATGACATATCAAATAAAACGGCTTAATAGGAGGATCTCAAATATATTTTTTGTATAATTTTAACGTAAGTATGTAGTTTTGAAGTAATTTAAAAAAAAAACCGGCCAAGTGCATGTCGAACTACGCATAATGGGGAGTTCCGTACCTTCAATGGAATAAGAACCAAACAAATACCAAAAGGTCGTATCTGATGCCTATGGAAGAAGTTTTTTGAAGATAACTCAAAAATACCTGAACCTATAATGTGAAAAGACGCATCTTCTCAATTATATTCATATCTTTTGGACTTACGGCTCATAAGTTACACGGGGGAGGACACAATTTTTCTGACTTTCGAAGCGATTATTTCTGAAAATATTCACTTAATCACAAAATGTTAAACCTCGATGTTATTTTTACATAACTAAATAGCGGCATACAAAAGACACCTTATGTCTAAATTTCATTAAGATACGTCTTATACTTTCAGAGTATAAAGGCTGTGACATACGGACAGACGGTCAGACGGAGACGACGAAACTGTAAAATTGACCGTCCCCCCCTTATCTCTGAAACTGCTGGACCGAAAATTTTGAAAAAAAATACTGACATTCGTTATTTACGTATAGATTACAGGAAAAATAAGAGGATTCTACACCGTGAAGTCCGACTTAAGAAAAAAAATCGAGGCGCGAGTCCGACTCGCACTCGGCCATCCTATAAGATTCTCATGTAATCATGCTGAAACCATCTTTTTTCACATAATGTATTAAAAATCGGTTGATGTGATAAATTTTCCGTCAAATACCAACTTTCGTACGTTAGGTAGCAAAAACTAGTGACACAACTTTCCAAAAGATGACGATGCACCCTGTGCGGGAGGGAGCGGTTCGACGTGCCGATTTTCAAATATCATAAGATTGTCATAAAAGAAATAGTTTTATAAGAATGTTTATTTTTCTTTGAAACAATGCAGTAATTGCAACGAAAATCTTAATAATTTTTTTATACAAGCATTTATGAGACCAATTTCGGAGTGGAAATTTTAGCCCCTCTTTGGGGCAATTTGTGCCACCAGTGGGGCAAATTGTTCCGGATAGATTATGCTAAAAGATTGTCATAAATGTCTATGCTCTACACCACAAGGTGCTACCTATGCTTTTTCGGGCATCATGTAAAAAATGATATTTTTTCTAGTCACCCATTTTCATTTGATTCTACTCCTTTAGCTAATGTTTTAAAAATTTTACATCTTTCAGTCCTATTTTAGTAGTTTCGCATCGTATAGTCTGGCCAGCCAACGAACGCAGTAGCAATGGGGTGGCCTTCTGAATGCCTAACAATGTTTGGCCTAAAATCACTTGGCCTAACTGCTATGGCCTAATGGTCACTTGGCCGAACAGTCACTAGGCGCAATGATAATTTTGCATAATGTATTGTTTCACCGAAATGTTATGTTTCCTAAGCATTTTTGTGCTAATGGTGAGTATCCCTAATGGTTTTTTGCATATTACATGAAATCCCTATTATAGCGTGAACTATAATGAGATGTCCGAACTGTTTTGGCCTAATGGGTGCTGCTCTAATTATATGTCAAATTTTATACGGTAATAACGATTCATTAAAACTGCTCCCAGAGATAGGCAGGTTTGGTTTTTTTTTTATGATCCTAAAAACGAAATTGCTCCCAGAGACAGGTAGGTTAGGGTTATTTTTTTTTTATGATCGTAAAAACGAAACTGCTCCCGCGCAATGATAATTTTGCATAATGTATTGTTTCACCGAAATGTTATGTTTCCTAAGCATTTTTGTGCTAATGGTGAGTATCCCTAATGGTTTTTTGCATATTACATGAAATCCCTATTATAGCGTGAACTATAATGAGATGTCCGAACTGTTTTGGCCTAATGGGTGCTGCTCTAATTATATGTCAAATTTTATACGGTAATAACGATTCATTAAAACTGCTCCCAGAGATAGGCAGGTTTGGTTTTTTTTTTATGATCCTAAAAACGAAATTGCTCCCAGAGACAGGTAGGTTAGGGTTATTTTTTTTTTATGATCGTAAAAACGAAACTGCTCCCAGAGATAGGTAGGTTAGGGTTATTTTTTTTTATGATCGTAAAAACGAAACTGCTCCCAGAGACCTATCTCTGGGAGCCTACCTATAGGTTAGGGTTATTTTTTTTTTATGATCGTAAAAACGAAACTGCTCCCAGAGATAGGTAGGTTAGGGTTATTTTTTTTATGATCCTAAAAACGAAACTGCTCCCAGAGATAGGTAGGACATACGTTTGTTAGCCTTTTCAATGATTAGTCGCAATGAAGCTTATTCCATGTAATATTAGGGTATGTTACGATTGTGGTAAGTGTCATTAGGGAAAAACAAATTAGGCCAAAACGAAATCGGCCATTGCGGCATAGGGCAACCACAATTCGGCCATACGAGTGTTAGGGCAAGTGATGGTTATGCCAAATAATGTTAGGCAATGACTAATTAGGCCAAAAAATTTAAGGCATCCAGATATAGATCCGTAGCAATGTACAGCGAACAAAAGTATGACAACACTAAGAATCAGTGAAAAAAGCAGCAATGATCATAAAATTTTATGTTTTTAATTTTAGTAGGTATTTCCGCCCCTTTCTAATTAGGTGACATTTACGGTGTGTAAAAAGGAGACGAACATATTTCGTTTGATCTGTTATCAACTGCAACAGATAATCTGTTTGAGGCAATTGACATATGGCTTAAAAATTAATTTAATTGGGAACGTTGCAGGAGTTCTATCTCACTCGCGCTTAAGATGAGAGAGTGAAATGCACTAGAAACAAATTCAATGTGAATTGAAATGTTCGTCATGAAATACGGTGTCTCTTCACAAAGGGTTGCCACATGTACGTATTTTGAATTTGCCGCGCGTTTCTACTGACAGAAATGGTTTGCCAGACTATATCTAATGATGAAGGGAACATATATTGAGCCCCAAGTTGGGCATACGGACTAACGCTGGCGTACTGGGAACCGTGTCGATCAATTTAAAAAATAACTAAACAAGAAGATATCTAAATAATATCATTATAATTTAGGAAAACAACGCTTGAATCGATTCAAAGTGCGCAGATGCAGGCCAAATAGGTCAAGCACGAAAAAATTTACAAGTGTATCATTTTGATAGCTTCTGAATGTTTGCGCACCCATCCACTCAACCGTCAGGATCTGAGGCTATAATTGCGCATTTTGAACGTATCTCTATCTTTATTTAAAAAGTTATTGAGGTCGGCACAATAAACCCCCGGCACTTCCAACCCCACTCGCCCCTACGTTCGTTTTTTTGGAAATCATATAATTTGAAGTTAAATTGAAATCTTGTTGTAAGACGTTATTATGATTAGTTGTTCAATGAATAATAATATTTAATAAGAAATGTTTAGGCCGTAAAAATAATGCAACTTGAAAAGGTTGTTAAGGGGCTGACAACAGCTAAATTCCCTCCCTATCTTATTCAGCGCGAGTGAAGGAGAAACACTGTGTTACGATTAGTATGGGAGCTCATTGCAAATTTTACGAAATAATGAATTAAAAAAAAACGACGCATTAACTGAGAAATATAAGGCAACGAAGTTTTTAGTATTAGTGTGGTGGAATTTTGTCCTTAGTTACAGACGTATAAGCCAAGAAACTAAAGACATACAACTGTTTAAAGCTAATTTTAAGATGTAACTTTGGAATTATTTTCTATCGAGCCGATTTCGTCCAATCGTGTATCGGACGCAACGAAGTTCTTCCAAATATAACGAATATTAACATACATTTTTTTTACTTTCTCAAAACAAGTAGTTATAGCTGAAACACTGTTTGAGTAAAGTCAATTTGAAGGTCATCGGGTGTTGTCAGCCTCTTAACAACAGATTTCGAAAAATTCAAACAATATCTAGAATATTCCAGACACGAAGACTACAAGCTTGTTCTACGTGACAAACAATAATAATTTTGTTCGGGGTAAACCCTTCTGAAATATAATTTGAAGAAGTTTTAATCGATTTTAAAATGACACTCCTCTCGTGTCATACGCCACACGTTAAAAATATTGATGACACGCCTGTCGTGCCATCTGCACCGAATCGGTAAGTAATAAATAAATAAATAAATAAAATAAATATTTGGGGACAATCTTACACAAATCAACCTAGTCCCAAACTAAGCAAAGCTTGTACTATGGGTACTAGGCGACGATATACATACTTATATAGATAAATATATACTTAGATACATAGGAAACACCCATAACTCAGGAACAAATATTCGTGATAAACACACAAATAAATGCCCTTACCAGGATTTGAACCCGGGACCTCCTGCTTCATAGGCAGGGTCACTACCGACTGGGCTAGGAGGCCGTTGAGTAATGTTTAACTCGTAAAAACAATGCAACTTGAAAAGGTTGTTAACAACTGATCTTGAAAATTTTAAACAATATCTAGAATATTCCAAAAACGAAGGGTACAAGCTTGTTCTACGTGACAAACAATAATAATTTTGTTCGGGGTGAACCATTCTGAAACTTAATTTGAAGAAGTTTTAATCGATTTTAACATGACACTCCTCTCGTGTCATACGCCACACGTTAAAAACATTGATGACACGACTGTCGTGCCATCCAAACTGAATCGGTTAACATTGAAATGCCGTCAAATCAAGCTACACTCGCTACAGGTAAGAATTTTGCCTCAGGAAAGCCTTCTGACTACTATAGTTTCCGTACATTGTTAAAACCATTCATCTTTTCTCTTCCTTTCGTTGCATGGAATCAGGAAGAGCGCTACAATAAGTTTCCACCGGCCTTCCTCATTGTAAATAACCAATTAAACTTACAAAACTTTCAATAAGAAAAAAAATTGGGCCTTTCGTCTAATTCGTTAATGTAGTGTAGTTACTTATATCATAATAATAATATGTATGTAAGTATAAAAATGTTCATCAGTTTACCAATGTAGTTTTAAAACTTATATTGTCAAGCGAAATACGTATATGTTTTCTTTAACTACAGAGAATTGAGTAATAATGCTTGAAACTATAAAGTATCATTTATCTCTAATTCTCTAACAAGACTCCAATTACCGCTAAACAAACAAGCCATTCCTAACCTAACTCCATCAACAAGTACTTAAATTCTCGTTTGTCATATTCATTGTGCGCGCAAAAACCATCGACAATCCCCTCGCTTTTTTTCAACCTGTTTCTGAACAAGTGCGACAGGTGCGTTTTTTTTAATTTCCGGAACTGCACAGATGTGGTGTCGAGTGACATTGTTCATGGTTTATTTATGGTTCTCGAGCGTTATTTAGCCTTTTGAAGTGTGCTGTGTTGGCGCCTTTTATCTTGCCTTTTGTTATTTAATGCCTGTGTTCGTTAATTTAATGGGACTTTTTATGTACGGGAATTAAAAAAAAATGTTTTGTTGAATATAGCTTACTTGCGTTCAACGTTTTGAGTAAATCTCGTTTCAAATGACAAGGATTGACCAAAATGACCGATGACCATATAAAAAAGTAAACAGCGATATATATTGTCGCCATAATCGTTTAAATAATTAAAGTTGTATTGTATCTTGATTAGTCCTTGAATGGACTGGAGTGACTCATCCCGTTTAAGGTAACGAACTATAAATAAAACTGGTTGGTCGCCGTATTCTGTCACCTTTCGACTTTGGTATGTCCACATTCCAGGACGTCTAGCTCTCTTTGATGCGTGTACGCATAATAATGATTTTCTTTTATTCAATGACGTCAGAGGGCCAAAGAACTCTCTTATAGTGCCGTGTTTTAACTTGAAGCAAGTTTAAGCTCTATTAGGGATGGATAGCTCTATCAGGCGACATTTCATTTTTATCATTATTATTTTTTATTAATACATCCCGAGGTACGTACACAGCCAGGAAGAACGCGTAGGTACGAGTATATCCCATTATAAATTATAAAACTAACAGTTTCAACATTAATGAACTCGAATTGTGAAAATCGGCCTGCTCGTAATTAAATACTTTCCATGGGTATTTGTTCCTACTTAAGGTAGTATTTTTTAAGATATCGGAATCTTACTAAAGAGTTCTACCTACAATTCGGACCTCTTAAAAATCATACTATACCTACCGTGACGTCCGTGACAACTCATCTAGGAGGATTCCTAGATTTTGTCCCTCCTAGTTTTTGCCATACCTCAATTGAACGTGGGCTCCGCTCGGAATCTTTATTCCGCACTATTATATGTATAAACTTGGGACCGAGTCCTTCGACCTATAATCACTACGGACTCACTCGCAAATCTCGCAATACTCCAGTGTTACAACACATTACAACAATACCATTTAATGAGTAGCGCTCACACAAGCTTTTCTTCGTTTAGTTAAGCAATTAACGAACGGTCCATGTTCGTGCCAGATTCCCGTGGATGACCGAAGTAAGTGCGCACTCGAGGCTCCAAACTAACGTTTTAAGAACTGTTTAATAGCGAAACTTGCTATAATCTATTGCCTCCTCCTTTTTTGAAGTCGGTTAAAAATTCAACAGGCCGCAAAAATATGTGACACGCTCTTATCTGTTGGGCCATAAGAGCGTGTCACATATTTTTGCGGCCTTCGTGTAGGAAGACACTATTGCCGATGACTGTACACAAGTCAGCGCTACTTTAAAACCGATCAGGATTCAACGTGCCTGAGAAAAAAGCTCCAAGGTCCAGTAACATGTATACCTCTGTCTTTTCACCAATATATTGTTTTTGAATGTAGCTCCTTGCCGCCCATACCCAAAACATAAAAACAACAGTAGGAAGTACAGTTAGCAGAATAAGTATGTAGAGTTTTGAACACCACATATTTCTGCTATTGACTTGCTGTTGACAGTATTGTATGTTTTATGACCCTTCAATCTATTTGTATATTTAGCGGCACTTTACTTCAGGTTTCTCATAACATCATACATATTAATTTAAAGTTTCAAATTATCCACAGAATTCACTATTTGTGTAACATGGCAGCATCGGCGGCTGTTGAAACTTGAATCCCTTGAAACTGGAATAATTGCGGCAACAAGGCATTTCCACGCGAAATGTTCCACATATAATAATTATGATATACATTAACATTACATTGCTGACGTAATTGGTGTTCGCACAAAAGACATATTTCAATAGGTAGGTAGGTATACCTACATAGATTTGTTGACAGATAGATTTGATTGCTATCAGTTTTCATGCACTCAATTTGATTTTAATTAAGTACTTCGATTACGCAAACAACGCAAAAATCATCAGTGTTCTTGTACTATCTAGATTAAATACGGCCATTTACGGCGGAAAATACTTGAAAAATAGCATGTATCATTCTCATGTACGCAGGTTAAGCCACATTTACTTTTTTTTTATACCACGATGATGGCAAACAAGCATACGGCCGCCTGATGGTAAGCAGTTACCGTAGCCTATGGACGCCTATAATAACTCCAGAGGATTCAGATGCGCGTTGCCTACCCTTTAAGAACCTATACACTTCTTTTTTGAAGAACCTCATACCGTAGCCCACTGGGAAAACGTTGGTAGGGGGTAGGGGTGGGGGGATTTATTTTAACCAAACATGGCCTAACGGGTTACTTTTAAATGAATTAAATAAATATACAATACCTACAGACAATCGTTCCTATATTTCTTCATTCTTGTAGTTGTAATTTATCTTTAAGATATTACAAAGGAATTGTTATGCAGTAAACAGTATTATTAGGTATTGGCTGTTGTTTTAACGCTTTCAATATAATAGTGTACTGTCATGTCACTATAAAATATAACGGTTACACTCACGTCACTTTAGTTAAGTTTAAATTTAATACTTTCATGTCGCACGATAAAATATATTTTGTGTTCAGGGTTCGAAATTATCAAGAGAATTATGATCTCTGAAATTTATCGCGATATTTAAATTATCGGATAATTATTCCCAGTACGGTTTTTTTAATGGTCCAATTTAGTTTTTTACGCGCAATTTTTTTTGCGCATTCCGTGAATTCCGTCTTAACAAATTTTGGCTTATTATCAAATCGATAATTATCGGATATAGAAATCACGATAATTATCGAGTAACTATCATTGATATTTATCCTTTCGGACTCTGTGTTCTTCTTCATTTTGACTACAAAATACAATATATTCATACCTTACTTTTCTAACATACTAATAATCATATTAGTAACACAGCCGATACAAGCTATATGTATATGAGTAAATTATAATTACCTATAAGACCTATACATAGTTAAATTAAAATAGTAAATTCACAAAATATTTTTTATGATATTTTATTGCTATTGCCTTGTACCTACTGAAATGTACCTAATTTATTTAGAAATTAGGAAATACTTACCAAAAAGTTTAAAGGATTTATATTTAAGGGATAGTTTAAAAAAAAAATTCTACATAAATAATAACTTGATTCACATAATATATTTTTTTTTACAAACTGTGATCTGCTAGGCCTTTAAGTAGGTTGGCTCTTATCATTCTTAACTATGTTATCTCATTCAGGTGAGGTACATATTACATAACTTGCTATGTTTCTCATTCTTTATTAGAAAAAATGGTTGGTAAGTCCAAAAAAAAGCTCTAAAATGATGGAATATGAGTGGTTTTTGGAATCATCATACATTCTGAACTAAGTGAACTTACCTTACCAGTTTTTAATGCTAATTTCTGATCATATTCAAAAATTAAATAAAACTAAAACTTAAAAATGTTAAAGTTACAGAGGGAATTGTAATGCCTTACATCATGAAGTCAAATAACAAATCTATTAGTCTTTATAAAACTTGACTCTAGTGGGTTATTCCATGCGGGACGCCATACCTGGGCGTTAAAAAATATTTCCCTTTTACTATAACATCACCAGTTTCTTTAACACTGCACGAAGTAAGGTGCGGTCAAACATTGTCAATGCCACTAGTGCAGATTTCGATTTTCTTGAAGATCTTAAGTTCCCTAGCAATTACTCTGGGATTCAAGACAGGCCGAATGGTGCAAGTCCTACTGATATTCCCTGGGATTTTTAATTTTTTCTATTTCCACTAATTCTGCCCAATTTCATATGCCTATTCTTGCTCTAACTACTGAAAATAAAAAGTTGTTGCTTAAATAGCTTTTTTGACTAATATTCATGTGGAAATTATGACATCTTTTCTATGACAGGTAATATTTTGAGATTTTAGGTGATTTATACCCCTAATTTATAAACAGAAAAACATTACTGGTGTGACACAAACTAACATTTATTACAGGTCATTCATCTGACACTCAGGTAATTCGTTCGGAAATGGGACCAAGTGCTAACACCCGGTGTGATTCAGACAACACCTACACGGGCATGCACGTGTGTGCATGCTGTATGCACGCACTATGGGCACTGGGCAAGAGGCAGAGGCTGAGAAGTCGTCGGGCCGGTTATGCTATCGACTCTACACCCACGACCCGCTCGCCGACATAATAATCAACCTCGGGACACTTTAGAAAGTCTGGAAAATAATGCAGAACCTATAATAAATAAGTAATAAGAGAATCGCTAGCGCACTTTGAAGAAAATTTCGTAACATATAATTCCAAGCTACAAATTATGAGATAAAAATAATTCTAAGGCGAACGAACTCCTCTGAACTCTTTAAATAAGTTGATTTATTTTTTCCACACTGTTTATAAATAAAACGGGACCGATAAAAAAATAAATAGAATGAAGATTATAATTACGAACCTTCATTGTCGTTGTTTCCTTCAGCATTGTGCGCCGAAGCCACCAAAACTCCCAGGCACAGCACGCTCAAATATCTCACAATCATTTTAACGGCTCAAATCCCGCACAGAAGTCACAGTTTAATTGAAAATAACAAATTACACTCTCGACATACTCAAACGTACGACACTCGCGCTGCGGAGCAGCGATCGGCTACTTTCGCAAATGGCGGATGACGGATGTGATTTCATCGATTGCACTCGGGACGGTGCGTTTACGAAGCTAGCTAGATTTTGTAAAGCTTGTACTCACTGTAAACCGGTCATGTTAGTGTGACCAGGTTACGGATTTGCATATGATTTAAAAAACATTACAATCTACAATGGGGAAGGCAACTGTCAAAGTGACATCTCCAACATTGGTCCTTAGAGAATCTATATTAGTATGGCGCGAAGTAGTTTTTATTTATTTTCGCGAAAATGGGTCAACGTTTTGTCTCAAATTGCTCTGAAATTGTAATCAACCGGTTTCTGAAATACACTAAAATTAAAAAGTTGTAGAGTAACGCTATAGGGTAGGTTTTTACCTAAGAAAAGCTTTTTGACTGCATACTAGTCAAGAACCATTCATCTTCTGTCTCGTTCTCTCATCGTATGTGTCTCTTTCTCTCATTGTATAGAATGTGGAACATCACCTTCTACAAAAAGTTTTCACCGGCCTTCCCCATTTCTTAACACAGTTTGCCGAAAGTCAATAGAAATGGCAAATAAATAAATAACGTAAGCCAACATGTCTGACTTACCCATATCTTGTGCTTCGCGCCAAAGCGTTCGTACGTGCTTATGCGCCGCTCGAGTCGGGTTAAGAGAGGACAATGACCTCTAACGTGTTGAAATGTAGTAATTGCAATGTCGTGATAAACGAGCTTCTGGCTTTTATCCAGAATAAGGTTCAGGTGATGAAGGATGACAGTATTGTCAATTTGTGTTCTACTGCGTTCTCGGAGGAGGAAGTAGTCAAAGCAAAGAAGCTGTTGTTTGACTCCATTACAACAGATGACCGGAATATAGTGCGAAGAAAGAAAAAGTTGAATGGTAATATCCAGGACATGGTTAGTCTTATTAGACGTCTACTCCCAGAGGAGATGCCTATTTTTGTCGCGCGGGACCTGCAGAAACTTCCACCCGTGACATTTGATCACGTCGACTGTACTAGGCTGCTTAAAGATATTATTATTCTACAGAAAGAGGTTGACACGATTCGGAGAGAGTATGCGACAAAGATTGAGTGCGATTCTTTAAAAAAGGAATTTATAAATGTAAGGGAGGCTTCGTTGTTAAACAACTATGATTACTGCGCTCAGTTTGTACATAAAAATCAGCGTGGTAGCTATACAAATCGGTTGAGTTTTGTTTTGGATACACAGGATAGCGGCCCATCAGGAATCCTAGATTTATCAAACAAAGAAACAGCTGATGTTGATGAGTCAACAACGTCCAAGCCGTTAAAATCAAATGTGCCTCGAAAACAAAGTAATTTGCCATCTCCCTCTAACGTTAGTACTGCACACGTAATCTGCGAGAGACAGAAACCGGTCCAAACTCCGAATGTGTCCGAGCGTCAAGACGGCAGTGAGTGCGACAGATTCGATACCGTGACCGCGGTGTCGAACGCGGCTACCTACTCGCTTGCTGACCCACAGGTTGCGAATACAAGTGCGCCCGAGTGTGAGGGAGAGAGTCGACGCGAGAAGCGCGGGAGCATACCGACTGCTAATACGGTCTCGAGCATTGTCGCCGAGCCTGCGCGTGCGCTGCGGTCGATCGTTTCGAGTAAGGCAGCGGAATGTAAACAAAGCTATGCAGGAATAGTAGCGGCTGAGGGCGAGTGGAAATCGACCGCGCCGGACAGCGAATGGAATGAAAAGCAAAGATACAGGTTGAGAAATAGATTTGTAGGAATGTCGGGCATGGCTGTAACGCACCCGCGTAGTACTTTTAAGGCAGCAGATACTAAAATCCCGCTTTATATAGATAATGTAGATAAAAACGCGTCTATAGCGGATATTTGTCAGTATATTTTTGAAAACACTCAAGTACGGGTCGATTTACAGAAAATAGTTGCACAAAGGCAGAGACCGTATGACTCATACAAGGCACTTGTTCCGCGGCATAAATTTGCAGTTTTTATGGATAGAAACTTATGGCCAGATGGAATAATATTTCGAAAGTTTGTCGATTTTAAGAACAGAAAGAATAATAATAACGAGATAAAATAAACTACATATATTTAATGGATAACGGATTAATAGCAGAATTGACATTAGTTACCTTTAATTGTAAGTCCGTAACAAGATCAGTGGAAGGGATAAGAGAACTGTGTAAATCTGCCGACATTATAGCCCTACAGGAGACCTGGCTCCTGCCTCACGACGTGAATTATATCGGCAGCATTGATAATAACTTTGACTATACGAGTAAATCGGCCGTGGATACTTCAACTGGTATTTTAAGAGGAAGACCTTATGGCGGCGTTTCGTTGATGTACAGGAAGGGTTTGTTTACGTCTGTGAAGGTGCTTCAGTGCAGTAGTGTGCGTGTGGCGGCTATCAGTGGTAATATCGGCGAGCGTTCGTTACTGATATTCTCGGTTTATATGCCTACTGATGATTCATCTAACTTGCCAGAGTTTACAGAGTGTATTAGTGAAGTCAGTGCAATTATTGAGTCATTGAATGCGGACTGTGTTTTTGTTCTCGGAGACTTTAATGCTCATCCGGGTGCACTGTTTTACTAGGAGCTTAGTGATTTTTGTACAGAACAGGAGTGGCGGTGCGCTGATATAGAGTGGCTGGGCAGTGGTTCAGGTACTTATACCTATGTGAGTGAAGCGCATGGTTGTAGAAGGTGGCTGGATCACTGCCTTGTCACTGAAGCAGCGTGGCTAACTGTTACAAGTGTGAGCGTAAATTATGATATCTACTGGTCCGATCATTTTCCTGTATTTATTAAAACTAAAATTTCTATAAATAATGTATATACGTCGAGTATAATGGAGTCGAAGGAGAATTATGGTAATTTTGTGTGGGGCGAGAGAGACCGTGACCAAATAAATATGTATAATAAATTATGTAATGAAAAATTGAATGAAATTGACTTTCCCAGTGAATGTATAAATTGTTGTGATAATTTCTGTAATGACATTTCCCATAGAATTGTATTAGATAAGTTATATTCTGACATTATTAATAGTTTGCAGATAGCCTCAAAATTGAGTCGTAGTACTAAAAAATGTAAGCGCAAGCAGGTTGTCGGTTGGAACAAGTATGTGAAGGAAGCTCATGCAAGTGCGAGGATGTATTTCCAGCGGTGGCATCTTTTTGGGAAGCCAAGGGCAGGGCCTTTTTATGAAGACATGTGTTCTTCCCGCAAAATGTTCAAGGATAGGCTGAAGTGGTGTCAGGACAATCAGACTCAAATTAGAATGGACATATTAGCTACTCACCACCAAGCCAAGGACTTTAGCAAGTTTTGGAAGAAAACAAATAAATTGAATCCCAAACCAGGTGTCCCCGCTGCGATTGACGGCTTGTGTGAGCCGAGCGATATTGCAAATTTGTTCAGAGCTTCCTTCAAGACTGTAAAACAGGTCCCTGAACGGGTGGGTCAGGTGCTCTCTACTGATGGTCGTTGCACCGATGGACTAGTAAGATTTTCTTATAGGGAAGTCGAACACACCATTAAGTCCATGACCAGAGGGAAGTCCCCGGGGCATGACGGTCTCAGTATAGAGCACCTGGTACATGCGGGTGCACACTTACCTCGGGTGCTTAAATTGTTTTTTAATTTGTGTATCAGCCATTGTCATCTTCCAGAAGATCTCATGAGAACCATTGTTGTCCCAATATCAAAAAACAAAACCGGCAACGCCTCCGATAGTTCCAATTATAGGCCGATATCCTTGGCAACTACGGTGGCCAAAGTGCTTGACGGACTGCTTGATAACTTACTGGCGAAACACATCCAAACTCAAGACGCGCAGTTTGGGTTCAAACCGGGTCTGTCAACAGAGAGTGCCATTCTTTGTTTCAAGCATACCGTTAAGTACTACATTGAAGGGAAAACACCCGTTGTTGCCTGCTTTTTGGACCTATCGAAGGCGTTCGATACGGTATCATATGACATACTATGGGATAAGATGGAAAAAGGCACGAGCACTCCGAGGGAGGTGATTAACCTGTTCCGTTACTGGTATGGGCATCAAACCAATCAGGTGAGATGGGCGGGAGCGCTCTCGGACGTGTACAGGTTGGACTGCGGGGTGCGGCAGGGTGGACTCACTTCACCGCGCTTGTTCAATCTGTACATGGACGAGCTTATTGCTGGACTCAGCAGCACGAATATCGGATGTTCGATTGATGGCACCACGATGAATAATATTAGTTACGCGGACGATATGGTGCTGCTGTGTCCATCAATCAGTGCGCTAGTTAAACTTTTAAAGGTGTGTGAAGAGTATGCGGTCGCCCACGGTCTGAGGTACAACACAAGTAAGAGTGAGCTGTTAGTCTTTAAAGCAGGTAACAAGGCCTTCGACTCATTACCACCGATCAGCTTGTGTGGTGCTCCTCTTAAAAGGGTGTCACGTTTTAAGTATCTCGGACACTGGGTGACCGATACTCTCCAGGACGACGCTGATATGGAGAGGGAGCGCAGGGCATTGGCGGTGCGCTGTAACATGTTGTCTCGCAGGTTTGCACGGTGTGGTAGGAATGTCAAAATAACGCTGTTTAAAGCCTTTTGCCAGACCTTTTACACGTGCAGCCTGTGGACAAATTATACAAAAAAGGCTTTCAATGCCCTGCGCGTCCAGTTCAACAATGGGTTCAGAATGCTGTTGGGACTGCCTCGTTTTTGCAGCGCGTCAGGTATGTTCGCGGAGGCGCGCACTGACGGTCTCAGTGCGATATTAAGAAAGAGAACGGCCTCCCTGATTCGTCGCGTGCGTGACAGTTCCAACAGCCTTCTGCGCCTAGTGTTAGAGTCGCCTGCTTGCGCCTTCTGGAAACATTGGGACTCTGTTCACATGTCTTCCAGAGGTTTAGTATATAATATAATATAGTATAGGTTTTACTAACATAGTTTTTAAGGGAATGTATACTAACACTATGGACATATGATCTGAAATAAAATTATTTGAATATCATGACATAAATCCACAGCGCAGGCTTCGTCAAAAATGTATATAACGGCATCCGTAGTAAACATCGTTCAATCTATATTTAGTAATAATCAGCCACACGCCAAAATGTACAAGATCAAATCCGCAACAAGCTTTGTCCAAAAACCTAACCCTTTACCTACTCCTCCAGATCAATCCCCGAGACGACACGTACCCAGCGCAAACGTCCCAAATAGGCTGGCAGCATCATCGCGTTGCACTGCCAACGCTATAACTGCAACGATATTTGCTGGACCAGGAATGAGCCACCGGGGACCACAATCTCGCTCTCTCAACCGCTGCCCCAGATTTTTGTATATATATTTATTTTCTTTTATATATATATTTCCCTTCAGAGCATCAGGGCCCACCGGCTTCCACTGCAACCGGAACAAAGTCATACACTGGCTCCAAGTTCGCGTATTTGGGACGCTTAAGCTTCGCCGCATTCTTTGCAGCAGCCCCAGCCGTGTGGCTAAGATGTGACAGAGCAAATGTACTTAAACAAGTCGCATCTCAAACGAGAATACGTCCTCTCGCCCAAGGAACCAGTGCAGTGTTAATCCGTCCGGTCTTTCTCCGTCTGTCCTACTCAAACCGTAGTAGTCGTTATCCAAGAGAAAGCCCAAATGCGACGAAGGCAACGAGTAAAGTCAAGCTCGAGATTCAGACTCCCCCACAGCTCTCAATTGGGCTACATCCACCCACGCCGACCGCATCCACCAATGATGGTTCATACGACCCTTTACTAAGCTAATCGTCCCATGACGTCTGCAACTTCAAACTATCGGCTCGTACATCACTTGGGCACCTAAGTTTCCACTCAACTAAGGCTTCTCGTAAAAACGGGATTTCGAAATTGCCACCATCTACGGACAGAATACGAGTGACAAGCAACAAAAGCGACAAGCCCCACGTCTTATTGCGATTTATCAAGGTTAACATTTAAAATAGCTTCAGGCCACGCCGCAAATTTGTTCAAAGTCCTCAACTGACTGCTGAATTAACCAAGGTGGAGCCGTCCGCCATGTTTAAACTATAAGTAAACCAACCAGAAAAGGAGCTGCGCAACAAGACCAACGCAACGTGGGCCGCTGACTGCTGAAAATACGTAAGCGAAGCAGAAGCAGACAAAACATCCGCTCTTTTTCTAATAGCAGCAGGCAGGCGCGGATACAGGGGGGGGCAACAGGGGCAATTGCCCCCCCCCCCCCCCTGAATGAAATTCTGGAAAGTGCCCCCCCTGAACGAAATTCCGGAAAGTGCCCCCCCTCCCCCCTGAACGAAATACTGGATCCGCGCCTGGCAGCAGGCACCCATTTGGAAAAATTGGAGCCCCCAAAAGAGAAAAATCTGCAATATCCACAACTTTTAAACCAGGAAGTGAAGCTTGAACATCGCAACAGATTCAATCGAGTGACAAAGAATGGCTGACAAAGATGGCAACAACTTTTTTACATCCGCCAGGACATTTCCAGCGGTCCACCCAGGGCCTATTTCTCGAAAGGTATTAAACCAATATTATTAGTCCACGAACTGTCAAATCGTATGGGTTTCCATGACAACACACTAATAATATTAGTCTAATACCGTTCGAGAAATGGGCCCCAATCGTGCCATCATCCAGATACCCTATATTAAGAGGATATCCAATGAAGTTACCAGCTTTGAAAAATATTATTTTAAAGAAATTTATTGACATTGAAATATTAATTGGATTCTTGGGTCTCGTTTAGAGTAGGTACAGCTAAAAGTTACAATGTCGCCTTTCACCTCTCTTTCCAATAACTATTCTCACATATTTGTTAGAAAGAGAGTAAATTATTGTTTAGGAAAGCTAATCTGGAAGAAAAAAACTCACCTGTCACTTTCACTTGCAGTGTGATGAAACAGTTCATTTGTTTGTTCGTATTTATTGATCGAATTTACAAAAGGGACAGAAAAGCAGATAGTCAATCACCGAATTTTGATGTTCGCGCTAGGTTTCTTTATACTTTTGTAGCCTTCGTCGGCTTGGCTCGGCTTTGCTGTATACGCTTTCATACGGTAGGAGCAAGGTGCACCTCCGTCGACATCGTGCTTCCGAATTTGTGAGTACGAGTACACTCTAGCTAGGGGTAGGGCAAACAACATCCCACAGGGTGCGCTGATTCGCTATTTTGTAACTAAATTACCACTCTTGTTATCCTAAAAAGTTTGTTTACATATAATTAGGAATCAACGCTATTTATTCGGTTTCGGTGACAGTTTTATTATTCTGGGAACCAAAATATAATTTTAAAATTAAATTAATAAATACTATACAACAATACAAAAAAAAACTAAAATATAATATATTATATTTTAAAAACAAAAAAATATTCAGAGTTTAGAAAATAATAATACAAAATTAGAGTAATTGGATGTCTTCAATTTGTGTACTGTTTCTATCAATAATCGAATGAGCGGAGCGTAAGCGAAGCGACAGGCGACAGTTGTGTTCGAAGTTGTTTGTAAGAAAACAACTTCGAGCACAACTGTCGCCTGGCTACTGGGACGTCTCGGCATTTCGATGGTATTTTTGATTGTGAGCGTTTGTTCTGCGATAACGTTTTATGAGCATGATTGATCAACGGTTTAATTTATAGAGCTAAAAGACGAAAAGCATCTTCATAGTGGTATTGTTATATTGGTCAATTCAATTCATTTGCAAGTAATCGCGATTTCTACGTTCGAGGCGGACAACTAGTAGTATTTGTTGGGGATATTACAAGTGGGTGATACATAATTACTAGCAGTCCGCCTCGCTTACGCTCCGCTCGTTCGATTATCATACAATACAAATAGCGGAAAATCTTATTGGAAACAGAAAATACATAGAAAAAATTTAGCAGTCTCTTGTGTACTAATCCTTATTCTATGACAAGAGGTTTCAGTAAACGCTTCACGTAGAAATAATACATAAATGCGTACTCATTTTTTCCCACTAGCAACACAGGAGTTTCGAAAGTTCAATTTCGCATGGCGGACGTGCAATAAGACTCACAGATATTTGTTGGTGATAATTTCAATCGTCTCGTTGTGATTCCTTATGGAAGGACAAGGGAAGGACCTTTTATTTCTTTGTGGACGTGCGTTATTCATACCTTAACGATTGATGATGCTGTAGTGATATAATTTGTTGTATTTGTGTGAACTGCATAGTTTTTCTCAAAAATGGGAAAATGTGACGAAGCTAATGTTGAAGTTAGTATGGGGGACTCGGCGTCCCCCATGAAACCTGATAATTTTACGTTCAGCGTGCCCCCGGAGGCGCCCGTGTTCGAGCCGACACCAGAAGAGTTCCTGGATCCCCTGGCGTACATCAGCAAAATAAGGCCAATCGCGGAGAAGTCGGGAATATGCAAGATCAAACCCCCAGCGGTTAGTGCCCTTTGTTACAAAACATTGAAGCCCCCCATATTTGCCCTGAATGGGAATTTTATTTGCTGTTAGGAATTGTCGTATTCGAGTGGTTTTCTAACCCTAAACTCTCACGTTAATTGTTGTGTGATGCAACCACATAAGCTCGTCTGTGTTTCTTGCGCGTTATCTATTTTCTGTTTTTAGGGCGTAATCCTAAATAAAATATGCCTAGGCACGCATTAACATCAGACACTGGTAGAATATGCATTTTATTGTCATTAAATGCAGTGGCATATTGTGCATAAAGGCAGGTTGCCATTTTGTCTTGTACCTTGCTGCTTGCAGTGGTTAAGATAAAAAATAACTATTGCGACGTTTTTTGTCGCGTGTAACTGTAATGTCGTCAAATGCTGGCAGGTTTGGTCTATTTTCATGAGCTGTGATGTCTAGGATTTTTACCAAACTATTGGACTTAGGGGCATTTGACTTGTCTAGCTATGTATACTTACTTTCAATAGCATAAATTGTTGCAACTAAGCATGAAACACTCCCAGAGTGTGTCGAAAATAACTTTCAACCCTTGTTTTATCTGTTGTAATACAGTTTTTCTTTACAAAAACATAATGGCAATGTGGCATTATTCACAAATGCTCATAATATTAATTAACTGTCATAATAATTGGCTTATAATAATGTTTAGGATAGTGTCAAAAAAAAATATTTGTAGATGTAACCACTAAAAATATCTGAAAAGGGGAATCAAATATCATGCACACATTACAAATGTCAAACAGTTCCATACCTATCTCAAAATGGTTGATACATTCACCACAGTCATGCTTTTTATATCATGATTAGTCATTTAAGAAACTTTAGTAACAATATAACTGAGGAAAATATAATGTTCATAATTTTTAACATCTAAATGATGATTATGATTTTATAACACATGTATATATGTAATTGATTTCTAAAGTTAAATTCATTTAGTGTTTGATCCAAGTGATAACATACTGTTACGCAAATATTATGTTGAAATATCTTAAAACAGTTATGAAAAATCACATTCTATTTTTAAATACTCATTTTAATTACAAATTTAGTTTGCAGTAGTGTTTTTAAATTAATAACAAGTAGTAATGACTCAGTGATCAATATTCATGATAATAATCTGACATAAGGGTCCAGAATCTATTGATTTGTTTTTCCTAAAATAGATGAAAATAGTGGAGTTAGTAACTTAAAAATGAGCCTTATGTGAAATACACACTAATAGCTTGAATAACTTCTGTCCTCCTTAAATAAGTTCTTAAAAAAAACATATTCAAGTGTTAACACTATTATCACTTCATGTAACTCTACTCACTTGTGTTTAGTCATTACGCGCGACATGTTGCGGAGAGCTTAGGGGGCTAGGAGTGCTTGACGAACCGATCCGCAACCCATCGTTGCGGGGCAGCACCATCAACTCAAGCCGCATGAAGTGATAATAGTATTGATACTAATGTCTCACAAAAGTTTAAAGTCTATACAAGTCTTTACTTTAAAAATGTAGAAATAGTAGCAACACAAAGTTATAAATAAAGAGTCGAGCAATATACAAGACAGTTAAATTTTTCATGAAGTAGCAAAAAAAGTGAAATAGGCGTCATATAAAGCCTGCACAGAAAGAGAAATGTAGAGTTAATTTTCAGTTTCCCAGTAGCCTTAACCTTGTGAGGTCCCGGGTGACCTTTGTAAAAATCTTGTTGAGGCCCTTGCAAACACCAGGCCCTGGGCGACTGCCCTGTTTGCCACCCCCTAAGGCCACCACTTCAGTTTCCATACAGATAACAAAAATTTTCTTTTCACACAAACTCTGTTAACAACCAATGCCACCACTTATAGTTTGGTGCGGAGTTTGTTTTAATTCTAGTTACGACTGTGGCTTGACTAAGTAGTACTTATAATCAAAGTTTTAATACAGACGGCTCCAGCCAGTGTATACTTAATATCCATACACAGGAATGTAATAAAAGACAGTGTTTATGTGTAAATTCCAATCAAATGTCAAGAAAAGATAAACCATGATACTATGCTAAATAAATGGCCTATTGAAGAACCTAAGGTCACTCAAGCTCAAGTTACCTTAAGAATATTAAACACTTATGCTTATGAAATTCACCAATCTTGCATGACCTGCATAATTTGTGCATTAAAATTGGTTGTATACGGTTTATATTTGTGGGTCACCTGAAAATCAGTTTTTATTATTTTTATAACATAACATAAATACTCTTTTTCTACTCCAGCACTTCTATATGCTAATTAAATGACTGATAGTGGTATCTAAAACTACATCATTTAAGTGAAGGCGCTAAAGTCTATTTGTCTATAGGTACTTTCTATAACTGCTAGCAGTCACACAAAACATATTGTGCAACTGTTTTTGTTTTTTTAATACACTGACTTCCAGGTGCCATGTCTAAAAAGGGTTCGTTCTTGTTTACAATATAAATTATATTTTCAAATTGATATATACTTGAAATTATTTTTGCACAAACTATGATAAAAACATTATCATGTCTTTTTTAAAGTATTAATATCTTAAATCATTTAGTTTTCATATTTATGAAAAGCATAATAGTACTTTAATGTAAACTTTTGCATTGAGAGTTACTTGAACGAAGCCATATTTTTTTGCAATTGAAAACCAACTCGTGGTCTGTCTATGACATTTAGTCAAAAAGTTAATATTTAAAAAGTTTCAACACAATGTACGGCTTAATTTTTGTATTTAAACTGGTATATTATGTTAATATCAAGGAGTTTATGTTAATTTTCATAAAATAAGTGACAAGAAAACTTCACAGTGAATATCCGAAGACTTCGGCACAAAAGTAAGAGTTATTAGTTGATAGAAAATTCTTAAAACAAAATTGATTTATGTACTCATGATACTTAAGAAGTTTAAAATTATTTATTAATTACGTTTTTGCTACTGTCGTAGAAAAAGTTTCGTGTGCAACGGTACATAATTAGGTCTTAAAATTCTCGGGTCTGTTATTACAAAATTCGGCTTCGCCTCATTTTGTAACTTCGACCCTCGAATCTTAAGAACCCTTATTATGTACCTGTTGCACAAAATACTATTATTGCACACCTCAAATAATAGACACAAAGTATACACAAATCACAAACAAAAAAGCAGAGGCAAAACAATTGGCGGTCTTATCGCAACAGAGCGATCTCTTCCAGACAACCTTTGGGAAGCGGAAACCTTTGTAAATTAACAGAAGCAAATAAACCAAACATTAATAAACTTACACATATAAAAGAAAGAAAAATATATACATAAAAAAAAATAAACTTACATAAATATATATTTAATCAATATAAGAAAATATAAACTAGGACCAAACACACTACATGCCCACAGGTTGTTAAAAACGGTTATTTATTGGAGTTGCAGGACATATGGATCATGGGAGAGATTATGTATTTGATTGATTGTGCATAATGCTGCCACACTGATACAAAATGTCATAATAACGGCATCCTTGTTCCACTGAGTTTTATAATGTTATAAGATCAGTGTAGCAGCACCATTAGAATGACTGGTTTATAAACTTACTTGTAGTGAGCAACACCCTATTTATTTAAGCAAGCCATGGTCGAGTACTATTAGTTATTCTGTGCCATGGTGTAGTGAATCAGGTCACAAACAATTAAATTTTTAACAATTTCATTAAAAAAAACAACCAGTCGGGCAAAAAAATGTTGTTGTTGTTAATTCTAGGGCACCCCATAGATGCATAGGGCCTCCTACAACAACAAGATTCTTCCAAACCTTTCTATCTTCAGCAATACTCTGGGGCTCTCTCCAGCTAAACTGTAACCGTAAAATTATGATTTCCGAAATATGATTCTATGAAACCTCTGTAAACATCTGATGATATTGACCTGACAGTGACTGATAACTTGATAAGAGTTCATTGCATTCAGGTGTATATGAACATTATATACACCTGAATGCAATTAACTCTTATATACACACTTTAATATAATTTTTAATATTTGTATATATAAGTAAAAATTACTAAATAAGTAGTCAAAATGTCATTTTTTGAATTTGTTGTTTTCATACACTCGCGAGCAAATAATACGGGCCAGTGACAAAAACCCTTATATTTTGTAAATTAATAGCGGTATGTGCAAGAAACTAACTGTGTATTAAAGAGAATTTAATATCGAATTAAATTGAACCTTCAATGTTCTACAAGAATTCTGGAAAAAAATTTATTTAAAAAAAAGTCGAATTTGGTACCAAATTCAAATTGAGCTTATTTCACTTTTGATTGTTTTCTCACTTTTGTTTTCAATCTATCAAAGCCAAATGATAAAATGATAAAAGGCAGTTTTTGTTGACTTTGATGGTCATTATTGAATTACTATCATGTCGCTAACACAAGATGAATGTACACGTATCGTCACTTTGTTACAAGAAGGCAGAAGTCAGAGATATACAGCAAGAAGAACAGGCGTGTCACTATCTATGGTGCAGAGGGTCCTCCAACGTTTCCTACAAACTGGCAGGAACCTTCGAAGACCAGGAACTGGCAGGCCGAGATGTACTACGGCTAGAGAAGATCGATTTATTGTAACAACAATGCTCCGAAATCGGCATCTCACTGCAGTTGAAGTCAAAAACCAGCTTCGGGAGACCCGAAGAGATGACATCAGCGAGTGGACTGTAAGGCGGCGGCTACGTGAAGCTAATTTGACCCCACATAGACCGGCAAATGGCCCAAAACTTGACAGAGGGCATCGAACTGCAAGGAAACTTTACGCACGCGAATACAGGCGATGGGGTGCCGAAGAATGGGCAAGAATTATGTTTTCTGACGAATCCAGATTTATGCTCTATGCACATGACGGGCGGCGAAGAGTTCACAGACGGCCAGGTGAACGTTTTATTCCAGCCTGTTTTGAAGAAAAAGTTGCTTTCGGCGGTGGGTCTGTTATGGTTTGGGCTGGAATCTCTTCAGAGAGTCGCACGCAATTAGTTTTGATAGAAAATGGAACGTTAACTAGTGCCAGGTATGTGGAAGAGATTCTTAATAAGCATGTAGGCCCACATTTAATTAATATGGGTGAAAACTCAATGTTCATGCATGACAATGCCAGGCCACACACCGCACAGATTGTGGAAGATTATTTTATTTTGAGGAGGTTGGCATCAACACTATGAACTGGCCCTCGAGAAGCCCGGACCTAAATCCGATTGAGCACGTATGGGACGAGCTCGGAAGGCGTGTAAGAAATCGAAACCCCGCCCCAGCTACACTTAGAGACCTGAAACAGGCGTTAGTGGAAGAATGGACTAATATCCCGCAAGAACGCATAAGAAACTTAATAAACAGTATGCCCAATAGTTTAGAAGCTGTAAGAAGAGCCCGAGCTCGGAAGGCGTGTAAGAAATCGAAACCCCGCCCCAGCTACACTTAGAGACCTGAAACAGGCGTTAGTGGAAGAATGGACTAATATCCCGCAAGAACGCATAAGAAACTTAATAAACAGTATGCCCAATAGTTTAGAAGCTGTAAGAAGAGCCCGAGGAGGCAATACGAAGTATTGAAATGTTTTACTTTTTTTTTGTTTTTAGTTTTGTGTGTGAGGTACCACGGTTGCTTTTTACCTATAATTAATTGATATCGTGTTTACTATGTTAATTAAATAAACAAGTGAATATCATCTCTAACTCTTGACGTTGTTTTATTAACTATGCATTTATCTATAATATACAATTTAATTCAGGCTCCTAGCTTTATTATTTTAGGAGATATTATAGTTTTTCGTACTCACCCGAATTATTTGCACGCGAGTGTATTTGATTGTGCTGTAATTTGTTACGCTTGTGAACGACAGGTGACAATGCATTTCTAAAGTATATGTATTTTAAATTAAGAATTTATTTATTTTATCTACACTCACACTGTAAGTCCTCTAAAACGTGTTCAAAAACGGTAGGCAATGGCTAGCATTACCACAACCGATTTTACTATGATAGGCTTTTTATCTGTGGCAGTAACGTAATTTTAACTTTACATGCTCATATATTGATACGTTATGAGTTTAAAATTCCGAACATCGAATTTGATAACATAATGTAAATCCTGTGCTCCTTCCTGACCAACGGCACGCGCCCGCGCGACCGCGGGCACAATCGAGTTGGCCATGGCGGTGCAATGGCGGTCATGCTATGGTTTCCGAACACTTAATTTAATATATATAATATGAGTGTAGATAAAGCAGTGTATGCAACTGTACGTAATTAGGCCTTAAAACGTAACAGTTACATAAACTACTATTGCATTGGATAGTAAATATACGAGGAGAATTCTCATAGAAAGCGGAGTAAATGCCATAAGACCGTAAGGCCTTATGTCAGTAAGTTTACTTATACTAAAAAATGTGTTGTTTCAATAAACTCATATTTACAGGAAGTATTTTGAGCAGCACCAGTGTTTTGGCTAACAATGCACTCATGTTCCACGAAAACTCAAAACATCGTGTGTCAATTCAAGAGTGGAACATGTATATAAACGATTTTTTATTTTCTTTACTGAATATCCTCAACATGCAATGACATTATTGCATCTAATAAATAAATATCATTCAAATTAATTACATGCAAGAATGTCATTATTGTGTTGAGTATATTCTTTAAAACAATCTACAGAGTATATACTCGTATATGTATATAATAGATTGATAAAAACAAGCTATGCTGATCTGTCCTAAATATCATATGTCCCCTGGTGTTTTTTGTATTTAGGGCTCTAGCCGTGATAAAGAATAATAGCCAAGTTTATTTTTATAACACGCCTGGCAAATAAAAATATGGCTCGTCTTATGGTAAGCAGCCACCGTAGCCTTTGGACGGTGTCACATGCGCGTTGTCTACGCTTTAATACAAAGAAGGATTCTCTAAAAGTATGAATAGGGATTGAAAACTTCCTAGCAACTTTTTAGAAATATTCTGTAACTTGGCTGTCTCTAAAGGGGCAAGAAGGGCTTCCCTTCCGTGCAATGCTCGTGCGCAGAGCATAACATTATAATAATACGTTTATTTAATAAGTTCGCATAAGTACATAATAAGGGTACAGTAGATAATTTATTAAAAAGGAAAGTGGCTCAGCTTAGGTCTGTGTGAGAAGGCCTAAAGTCATTAGGGCCCTACCACCTTCAAGCAAGGGACGCTGTTGTGCTGCCACCCCCATGACTTAATCTAACATGACGTGTTTCTTGTTGCAGCACTGGCAGCCGCCCTTCGCCGTGGATGTGGACCGTCTGCGGTTCACGCCGCGGATACAGCGGTTAAACGAATTAGAGGTAAACTTGCTTTATTTGTTTATTGCATATACTGTAGAACAGTACGCGAACAGTTTTGAGCTGTGATAATTCGCAAGTGCGATTTTATTTTTTAGTTAGAGAATATAAACTGATTACTCATAGTGAAAAATATTTTCTAACAATTTTTGACGTTGCGCTAGGTATTATATAGGTATTTGTTAATAACACCAAAAAAATATTATAAAATTTACATTTTTCTTTACAATACTATTGCATTCAACTATTTCAACATCATTTGTCATTTTATAACAGTTTGGTTAATAGATTATGTGAGCATAATCAAAAACAATTTAAATAAATATAAGTGACCTTGAATTCTAAACGAATGGCAAATAGCTAAGACGACATATGCTATTGACAAAACCGTTATATAATGTGATGTTATGTTGCAATAATAAAAAGCGACAGCCTGGTGGAGAAAAATAAAACTTGTACACAGTTTTTGACGATACAATTTTAGTTCAAATTTGTTTGGCCGAGTAACAAAGTACGTATCTTTATGTTTTGAAATGGCTTTCTGACTTGGCTTAGTTGGCTTGGCCATAGTCTAACGGTCTCCTAATTTGGCAGGCTATAACGAGGGTGAAGCTGAACTTCCTGGACCAGATCATGAAGTTCTGGGAGCTGCAGGGCTCCGTTCTCAAGATCCCCACCGTCGAGAGGAAGCCGCTCGATCTCTACTCTTTGCACAAAATCGTTAAGGAGGCTGGTACGTAGCAAACATGTTTATTCATATTTACTTACTTGATTTTTACTTTAGTCTATAACGATTTTTTTTTTTCAATATAAGAAACTGACAAATGACTGAGACATGCCGTTAAGAAATCGAATTTTCTGTATGTGTCCTCCTTTTTCAACCAACTTCAAGATTTTGAAGCAGGTTCTTCTCTCTCTCATCTTTGTTTTTGCTTGTCTTTTTTAAAAAAAAAAAAATTTTTATTATTTAAAGTTTATTCCATATAAAATATACAAATGGCGGACTTAGGCATTCTTTACCAGTCAACCACTGGGCCAAAAAGATATATGTTTGGTGCAAGCTTTATGAAAGAAGTAGGCTTTATGATTTTTTTATGTATGTTCATCAATTATTTGAAGACAACTGAACTGATTTGAAAAAATCTTCTTTTTTGTTTGAAAGAGTATAATTCACAGTTGGTCCCATTGTCATCAGGTCAGGATCTGATGATGGGATCCTCGAGAAATCGAGGGAAGTCTTTAAATATTATAAGCACACCTATAGTAATTTTTTTATTGATATCTAAGCCATTTGTTTTTTACTAACTTGAATTTCCCAGGCGGCTTCGACACGTGTTCCGCGGAGCGCAAATGGTCGAAGATCGCGCGACGCATGGGACACCCGCAGGGCAAGGGCATCGGCTCCATACTCAAGAACCACTATGAGCGCATTCTGTACCCGTACGATGTGTTCAAGAGCAGCGGCGTCGTCGACAACAAGGAAACAGTAAGTTGACGGAGCCCCGCGTTGTGGGGGCACTTCTGTAGACAGTCGCGGGGCATAGGATTCATACTCAAGAACCACTACGAGTGCATTCTGTACCCTTACGACGTGTTCAAGAGCAGTGGTGCTGTGGACAACAAGGAAACAGTAAGTTGACGGAGCCGCGCATTGCGGGGGCACTTCTGTAGACAGTCGCAGGGCATAGGATTCATACTCGAGAACCACTACGAGTGCATTCTGTACCCGTACGACGTGTTCAAGAGCAGCGGTGCAGTGGACAACAAGGAAACAGTAAGTTGACGGAGCCCCGCGTTGTGGGGACACTTCTGTAGACAGTCGCGGGGCATAGGATTCATACTCGAGAACCACTACGAGCGCATTCTGTACCCGTACGATGTGTTCAAGAGCAGTGGCGTCGTCGACAACAAGGAAACAGTAAGTTGACGGAGGCGGGCATTGCGGGGGCACTTCTGTAGACAGTCGCGGGGCATCGGCTCCATACTCAAGAACCACTACGAGCGCATTCTGTACCCGTACGACGTGTTCAAGAGCAGCGGCGTCGTCGACAACAAGGAAACAGTAAGTTGACGGAGCCCCGCGTTGTGGGGACACTTCTGTAGACAGTCGCGGGGCATAGGATTCATATTCAAGAACCACTACGAGCGCATTCTGTACCCGTACGATGTGTTCAAGAGCAGTGGCGTCGTTGACAACAAGGAAACAGTAAGTTGACGGAGCCGGGCATTGCGGGGGCACTTCTGTAGACAGTCGCGGGGCATTGGCTCCATAGTCAAGAACCACTACGAGCGCATTCTGTACCCGTACGATGTGTTCAAGAGCAGTGGCGTCGTTGACAACAAGGAAACAGTAAGTTGACGGAGCCGGGCATTACGGGGCACTTCTGTAGACAGTCGCAGGGCATAGGACTCATACTCAAGAACCACTACGAGTGCATATAATACCAATACCCTTACGACTTGTTCAAGGGCAGTGGTGCAGTGGAAAACAAGGAAACAGTAAGTTGACGGAGCTGCGCATTGCGGGGGACATTCTTTAGCCACACGCAGGGGAAGGGCACATCTATGCGTTGGGAGCAAACGATATTGCGTTCTCATTCCATCATGTAGCTGGGTCCCTTACACTAGGCCATGATGCCCCATGATAAAAAGCAGCCTTAAGAGCAGTGGCGCCGTCGCGCGTCGACACTCGACAACAAGGAAGCAGTAAGTTGAAGGTTTTCTGAGGCTCAGTTCCTGGGTGAGTAAGGCCAGCTATGTTTAGAGATAGTAGATAAAGCAGTGTTCCTTGGTTCGACGTTGGACAAAAATCTACAATGGAGTCCTCATATAAGAAAACTCGCTCTTCGATTAAGCTCGGCCGCTCATGCTGTTAGGAGAATTAGACAATTAACGAATATTGACACAGCTCGCTTAGTTTATCACGGTTATTTTCATAGTGTAATGTCATATGGTATTCTGGTTTGGGGCAAAGCAGCTGACATACAGACTATATTTGTTTTACAAAAAAGAGCCATCCGCTTTCTGTATAACTTAAAGGTAGGTGCATCAGTTAGAGAACTATTTAAAGAAATTAATATTTTAATTGTTGCTTCCCAATATATCTATGACAATGTAATGGTTGTCGCTGAGAGCGAACCATACATATCCTTCAGCCTGAGGGGCTCTGCGAAGGTTTCCAGGCTAACTCAGGGTATGGAGGATCAGGTGATTAAAACCACACGATTATCTTTAACAAATCTGGGTCTTTTACGCCCTTTATTATCAATAAAGCAACCTTAACCTAATTGGCATTAATCTGCCCCTGAAGGGAGCGAGCTACAAAGACACGGTAGTCTCAATTATAAACAAACCCGGTATCACGCGATTGGTTGGCATCGAGAGCCCTGGATTAGTGGGATAGCGGAGTGTTCCCCGGGGAACAGGTATCAGGAAACCTCCGGCGTGTCGACGCGAGTACACGCGCGGCCTATTCAGGTTTAATGGGTTAGGGTACTGGGGATAACCTTCCGACTTGTCGACGCGAGCACACGCGCGGTCAGGATAGGCTATACTACGGGGGGAAAGGAAGGAAGAGTCCTGCGGCGTGTCGACGCGAGTACACGCGCGGCCTATTCAGGACTCGGCCCTAGGGAAGCCCGGGACGACGCGAGATGGACGCGCGCCGCAACGCCGGACTGTGCAGCCGTTGTTTCTAGCGCGAGCTCGAAACATCGACTGCCTGGAGGTTCGTTCGTTGGTCATCTTACACTCCCCCTTTCAGGGGGTGTGAGGAAGCCATTTCAAGGCTGGGCCTTCTGTGGCGGCATCTGTCGCGGGCCGTAACAACGGCCCGGTCTTTTCGCGCCGAGTTTTGACTCGGCTCTTTTACGTCTTCTTGTTCTCCCTCTCGCTCTTTCTTGAATCTTGGTTTATGTTGGCCATCCTGGCTTTGTGGTCAGGGTGGCCTTTCGGCGGCTTTGTGGAGTCCTAAGGGTCCATCGGTGCTGCCGGCACGAGCTCGCGCGGTTGGGCTCTATGTCGGCGGGCGTCTTGGTGGTGTTCGTGGAGGGGTGCGATCCCCTGCAGCAGCTGGTGGTGGGATTTGTCGGCGCGGCTAAACATCCCGCGCGCGAGTTGTCCCACGAAGTCGTCCAGGCTTTGCAGCTTCAAGTCTTTGTACAGTGTCGTGTTCCGCACGCAGCGTGGGGCTTGGACGATTGTCCTAAGGCTTAGCGTCTCCTGTGCCCTGAGTCTTCTTCTGTTGGACTCCGCCGTCCTGGCATACCAGGCTGGAGACGCGTACGTCAGCCTGGACCTGACGTAAGCCTTGTAGATCCCCAGCTTTGTGCGGGTGGGGAGGTTGCTGTGCCTGGAGGCTCGGTGCGCGCCGGGTTATATAGGTGCGCGGCGGCGGTGGTTGCGCGGAGGGGACGCGGCCGGTGCTCTCTGCCCGCCGTGCGTCGCACCCCGCTGCTCCGGTCGCTGTTGCGTTGTGACGTGGCCGTGACGTCACACTGCCTCCTCCGACGAGGAGATTTTTACCTGGGGTAAAAATCACCGTTTATAATTTGCATAAATTGGGACTCTTGGTCCCACTATCCAGTTTTACCTACTTTTTTTCCAACTTGTTTACTTCGCTTATAAGTAAGTATTTGATTTCGGAAATTTGTGATTTTCCGCTACTTTGGTGTATATTTATGTTTATATGCTGTGGCTTATCCACCAGCTTTGCTATGCTATATCAATTTGTTTATTTACGGGATCTGTGATTGATAACTATCATTATCTATAATAACGGGGTTGTATGTAAAAGAAGAAACGGAATGTTGTAGAATTTACTACCTAACAACTACTAATACTAATCTTGACAAATAGAATTAAAAAGAATAATGCCGGTAAAAAAAATAATAATCAAAACCATCTTCGGTTAATTGCCGCTATTTCTGCCTCTGGTTCTCTGCAGCCTGTGGCCACTGAACTCGAACCACCATTCCTGTGCCGGACCGTCCTCCGTCTCCTTCTGTTGGCTGACAGTGAGAGTGTTCCTTCAGTTCTTTAATATGAGCTGTGACCGTTCGTCCATGTCCGTCACATTGCCGCCGTATGTTAACGACTGGTGACTTCTTACCTTGTATTTTGCATGGACCTAGGAACTTTGGTGCTAACTTGGCGCAAAAACTCTTACTTGCATCTGACAGGTCGTGGTTTCTTTTCCTTTTTTGTTCTCTGTGTTTGTCGTAGTAATTTTTCTGGGTGTCTGATGCTCTTCTCTGGCATCCGGTGCATTTCTTCACGTAGTTCACTATTTGGCTTTGCATCCCTGGCCAATAGTGCCTTTGTGCTATCCTTTTTATGGTTTTGGCCCTTCCTATATGGCCTGCCCTCGGTACATCGTGATTTTGATGTCTTACTTGTATTCTTTCTTGCTCTGGAACGCATCTTTTCCCTTTTGAACTCAAATCCGTTTGTCGATATGCCTGGTTATGTATCTTTCTATACAGCTTACCATCCTTCACGCAGTATTCTTTTGATCGGTCTGTGTTATCTGCTACTTGCGCTAGCTTCTTGTTGTTTTCCTCTGCTGTGTATATTGGATTCCTTGGCATTTCATGGACAATATGGTTCTGCTTCCCGCTCAGATATCTTATATCGGACTGATATTGTTGTAGTTTGTGGTTCCTCGGATAATACTTTCGTTTAATCGGTTCTGTATGTTTCAACTTGATTCTGTGTTCTACCCGCGTGCTTCCTTTTGGTGCTTTCTCCCACAGTTTAAATTCACGTTGAAGTATTGCTTCTAATTCCTTCTTTTGTGATCTGGTTACTTCATGTGCCATGTCGTTCATGTGGGTTAGTGCTGGTGCGGATGTGGTTTCTCCTTCACTGTCTATTGTGTTGTGTCGTGGTTCCGAAACTTCCCCCCTCGATTCACCCTGTGCACTTCTGTGTTCATCGTGGGCGTCCTCTTCCTTGGTGGACTTTTCCCCTGCCCATGTGACTGCCATGCCGACTCGCTTCAGGACGTCCATTCCTATTATGGTACCATTGGTTGAAGGTAGTACACGTACCCAGTGCTTGATCCTTGCGTTTTTCATTTTAATATCTACCAACACGTTTTTGTTTACCTGTGCTCTTGCGCCGTTGGCAAGTGTCACTTCTCTTTGTACTTCTTTTTCCACAGCACCATTATCGATGCACTCCTTGTATGTTTGTTGGTCCACGTATGTATTTGTTGAGCCTGTATCAACTAAACAGTGATATTCTTTATCCATTATCTGCACCTGTTCGTACATTCTGTTGTCCTCTCGGTTACGGTCCCCTGCGGCTCCTACGGCTTCATTTTTCCCCCATTGTTTCTTCTTGCAGCAGTTCTTGCTCAAGACACCTTGTTTTCCACATTCACTACAAAATATCCGTCTTATTGAGCGGCATTCTTTGGTTGTGTGTCCCGACTTGCCACATGTCCAGCAGCACGTCTTTACGTCGTACCTGGTTGCTTGTAAAGCCCCTTGGTCCTCCTGCGGGGCCATGTCTTGGTCTTGGTCACTGCTGTGTGAACCTCTGTACTCATTGCACTGGTTGCCATTTGGTACATTCGTTATGTTCTCGTACTCGGAAGCGAGTTGTAGTAATCTGGACAAGTCCTTAAAGTCTTGTTTCCTGATGTATAATTTATAATTCTTCTGCATGTTCTCGTGAATGCGGTGCAACTTTTCCTTTTCTGACAGGGTACCATACCTTCGCATTAACGTTTGGAGATCTGTGAGGTAGTCCGTGAACTTCTCTTTGTATCTCTGTTTCCTTGCTATAATCTCTGCGACCAGGTTCTCTTCGTAATTAGCGGGGAAATAGTACAGTTTAAATACCGCAATGAACTCCTCCCACGTTTTCCACGTGTCGACGTTATTTCTGTACCACAATAAGGCTTTACCTTGTAGTATCCGGGGTAGGGCGGGTAGCACGTCTTCCTTCGTTATATTGCTTGCCAGTATTAGCTCTTCCAACCTTTCTACGAATTCGACTGCGTTGTCTACTGGTCGAAATGTGAGGTTCCAGTCCCTGATTGTTTTCCCTAAATTCTTGGATCCGTCCTTCTTGTCGGGTTGGTCCATCTTCACTGTTCGCTTTTTGTCTGGTGTTTTAAATTCGTCTGGCTTACCTTCGTCGGTTTCTTTCACCGCTTCTACTAGTAACTTTCTTACTTGCTCCATATTTAGACCTTCGGTCTGTATTTGTCTCGTTTCGGCTTGCTGAACTAATTCTGCTTTATTTAAATGGTAGATCCAGGCCGTTGGCATTTTCGCGGTCTGGCTAGGTCGACGCATCGGGATATACGGGTCTCACTCACCAGTGTGCTCAGCGGAAGGCGATCTGGGATAGCGGCTTCGACTTACCACGTGTTGGGTACGGACGGGTCTGGCTTCCTTGGTTGCTGACGTTAGGCTGGAGGACGGTGGCTAGGCAACGGGGCTACTCTGTGAATGTAACGGTTAATTATCACCTTACCTATACCCTTGAACGGGTGGGCGGGATGCGTCGAGTGTAATATGTATTTAAATTTATTTATTTATTTGTATTTAAATTTATTTATTTATCTATGTGATCCTCCTGAGCTAACCAAAACTCCTTTAGTGAGTTTTTTCGTTGGGCGCCAAATGTAATGGTTGTCGCTGAGAGCGAACCATACATATCCTTCAGCCTGAGGGGCTCTGCGAAGGTTTCCAGGCTAACTCAGGGTATGGAGGATCAGGTGATTAAAACCACACGATTATCTTTAACAAATCTGGGTCTTTTACGCCCTTTATTATCAATAAAGCAACCTTAACCTAATTGGCATTAATCTGCCCCTGAAGGGAGCGAGCTACAAAGACACGGTAGTCTCAATTATAAACAAACCCGGTATCACGCGATTGGTTGGCATCGAGAGCCCTGGATTAGTGGGATAGCGGAGTGTTCCCCGGGGAACAGGTATCAGGAAACCTCCGGCGTGTCGACGCGAGGCCTATTCAGGTTTAATGGGTTAGGGTACTGGGGATAACCTTCCGACTTGTCGACGCGAGCACACGCGCGGTCAGGATAGGCTACGGGGGGAAAGGAAGGAAGAGTCCTGCGGCGTGTCGACGCGAGTACACGCGCGGCCTATTCAGGACTCGGCCCTAGGGAAGCCCGGGACGACGCGAGATGGACGCGCGCCGCAACGCCGGACTGTGCAGCCGTTGTTTCTAGCGCGAGCTCGAAACATCGACTGCCTGGAGGCTCGGTGCGCGCCGGGTTATATAGGTGCGCGGCGGCGGTGGTTGCGCGGAGGGGACGCGGCCGGTGCTCTCTGCCCGCCGTGCGTCGCACCCCGCTGCTCCGGTCGCTGTTGCGTTGTGACGTGGCCGTGACGTCACAACAATATTATTTTTGTTGTAAAGAATAATAATAATAAATACTCTTTATTGCACACCTCATACAGTTACAAGCACAAATTTTACAATTAGATAAATTTAGGTAGAGGTAACAACAGGCGGTCTTATCGCTAATGAGCGATTTCTTCCAGACAACCTTTGGGTAGTGGAGACTAGAGAAAAACAATAAGCAGTAGGTGGTGCATAGAAACAAAAGAGACGAAATAGATAACACAGCACATTCATATGAATATACATACTTAAATAAATACAAAATAAACATACATATACGTACATATATACATATATAATACACACAGTAAGAAACAACAGTGTCAACTTAAAAACCTAAGGAAGAGATAAATAGTATTCCTTAAGTTGCGATTTAAAGCTACCAATAGATTGCGCGCGTTTTATGTTGAGAGGGAGAGAATTCCACAAACGAACGGCCTGGAACGTAAATGAGCAATTATAAAATTTGGAAGATGAAGATGGCACTTTTAGGAGCAATTTTTGAGAGGATCTAATAGAATTAAGATAAGAGAAACGTTCTTTGAGGTAGCGGGGAGTTGCAGGGTTAAAAAGTATAGAAAAGAGTAAAGAAAGTATGTGAGAGTTACGGCGGTGACGGATAGGGAGCCATTTGAGTTGAGAACGAAAACTAGAAACATGGTCGAATTTGCGTAATCCGAAAATGAACCGAATGCAGGCATTTTGAATACGCTCAAGCTTATTAAGTTGCTCCTCGGTTAGGTCTAAATAGGAGATATCTGCATAATCAAGAATGGGGAGAAGTAACGACTGAGCAAGCGCAATTTTAGTAGCAATTGGCAGGAAATTCCGGAGCCGTCTGAGAGACCCTATGGCAGCAAACATCTTCCTGCTCACTTCACTCACCTGAGGCACCCATGATAGACAACGATCCATGATTATGCCAAGATTTTTCACTTGGTTGGAAAAAGGAATTTGGATACCATCGAAGACTATCGGAGGGAGCCTGAGAAAGTCAATTTTGGAGATTTGTTTAGCGCTACCCATCACAATTACCTGTGACTTTAGGGGGTTTACTTTTAAACCGTAATTTTGACTCCAATTTGATATGCGGAGCAGATCAAGATTCGTGGCTTCTATAACTGAATTGAGATCGCTATGCATACCCTGCGAATATATTTGAAGGTCGTCGGCATAGAGGTGATACGAAGAGGAGAGATCAAGAGTTATGGAATTAATGAAGATAGAAAATAAAAGAGGAGACAGTACACCACCCTGTGGAACACCAGCTGATGTACTGCACCAGGAAGAACACGAAGAATCTAGTTTTATTCTTTGCCGACGACCAACCAAATAGCTGCGGAACCAGTCAATCGCTGCAGCCGATATGTTAAGAGACTGTAAGAACGCGAGCAAAATGTCAAAATCGACCGTGTTAAAGGCATTACTGAAATCTAGAAGTGCAAGAACTGTAAGCTTCTGGTCATTCATACCCAAACGGATGTCATCGGTAACCTTGACAAGAGCCGAGGTAGTACTGTGGCCCGGACGAAAACCAGATTGAAATGGGTTTAGGAGGTCATTTCTATTCAGGAAGGAAGTTAGTTGCTGATGCACTAGCCGTTCGAGGACTTTGGATAGGAAAGGAAGAATGGAGATGGGGCGATAGTCAGAGAAGGAACTGGGGTTGGATTTTTTGGGTAAAGGAATAATATTGGCATCCTTCCACAGCCTGGGAAAAGTACTTGATGAAATGGAAAAATTCAGAATACCGGTGATAATAGGAACAAACAAATCAAGGAGAGGGAGTATCATATTTCGGCTAACACAGTCAACACCAACGGCGTTAGAAGTGATATTCAATATACCCTTCCTAACATCACTCTCACAGAAATGGCTAAAATAGAAAGAAGAGAAATCTAAGGCAGGAAGTGATGAAAGATGATGAAGTGAGTTAGATTTCTTAGGACCAATGAAACAGGTGGACGATGAAAAATGCTGGTTAAGCTGGTCAACGCTAATATTGTTTAAATTGGTTGCCTGTTGAGATTTGCCAACTCCGAGACCTTTCAAAAATTTCCACACTTTGGCTGGATTTCCATCTTCAACAGAACTGTGAATATGACGCCTCTGAGCATCTCGACATATAGTAAAGAATATACATACATTCAAAAAAAATTCTGACATCCACAGCTATAACACTAGAAATAAAAACAAGCTTGCTATCAGAAGTAGTCGTATCCGCAAAGCATATCAGTCATTTTTTGGTCAAGGTATTCACATTTATAACAAGTTACCCGTTGATGCTTTAAATTTATCATTAAGAGCGCTTAAGAAATATTTGAAAAAAAGTGTAATGTCAAAGGGTTATTACAGGGTCGAGGACTATATGACGGACAAAGATGCATGGCCCAAACCAGAAAATACTACAAAATCATCTAACATTTAGAGGACACAGTTCAGATAGGAAAGCATATCAAACGTTTTGTGAAGCAATCAGATTTGGATTTTATTATTATGATTTTATTTTAATTAAACAATACGTACATTGTATGTCTCTCAAGCTGTTTTGATATGCCTTCTTATAGAACTACGCGTTATCCTTAAGATGTAATATTACTGTATTACTGTTTTGAAAAAATAAGTCCCGCCGAGTTTCTTGCCGGTCATAAATAATTCTTCTCGGGTCAGAGGTGTAGGGTTAGAACCGGAGGTAGTTTTTTTTTTTTTTTTTTTTTCTGACGTTCATAAGTGCATTGTAATGTGCCTAAATTGAAGAATAAATATCTTTTTATCTTCGCAGGGCACCTTTTCCTAAAGCCACTCTCATAGTTTTTAACACATGTTCTCATTACAGCTCATTAAGGGGTCTTTGGAAGCTGCTGGACTGTATTTTAGTGAGGGACCTATGTTTACCAGTGTTATCTTATGGCAGCTAAATATATATTCATAATAAAGTGCAGCTTTAAAGGCCCTTTTCCTGAGCCGCTGCTAATAATAATAAATCCAGCAAGTGCCTAGACTTGGCTCACGAGGTAACCGCCATGTGGGAGGTTGATTTGGCGATCATTGTGCCGATAGTTGTTTCTGCGAACGGTCTCATAGCGAAGAGTCTCAACCAACATCACTTGACTTGAGAGACTTTCGCTACAGGGTTGTGGTTGGATCAAGGGTCAGATTCAGAAAGCGGATCCTGGACACGGCGCGCATTGTCCGAAGGTTCCTCTCTCTACGGCCCTAACCACCGGTAGCTTGGGGTTTGCTCCGCTGCCGGCGGCACCCTAGGTTAGGTTATTTTGTAATGTTTTTTGTTTTAGATGTATTAAATATAATGAGTAAAGGAAATACTCATAAAAACATTTATTTCTGACGCTCACTACAAATACATTGAGAAAACGATAACAATGAAAACAAGAAATGAATGTGCATCACAAAATGGACCCAACTCAGCATAATGCCAGCTTGAAAATCGGCGCTGGTGACCGCTAAAATTTGTTGTGTTGTGTCATATACAAGATATCTCTATACTCCGCTTAGCGTGTTATTTCTTTGAAACCTAAGCTGCCAAAAAGAAGGGGTGCGGGAGGAGAACAAGCAATGCTAGACAGGGAACGCGCCAATGATCCGTGGGGCGTAAGAGAGTGTAAGACATTAATGGTTGCCATGGAGACTTACTAAGCTTACTGTCACTTACAATAAATTAGTGTCTCACTATAGGGTGAAATTACATCGAGCGTGGCAGCGGGGGTCGCCCGGCTATGCGGGGTCTTGGGTTATTAGTCTATGTGTTGTGTATATAAATATATTTTAGTTAAAAATGAAATAAAAAGTAGACAAAATATACTTATTTAAAATTTTATTAGGCTCCTTGTGTTCTAACAACAACAAAAAAGTTTATTTATATTTAACGCATTTTTTAATGCCTCAAATAACATAAATTACACAAAAACATATTTGTTCCATAAAGTTTTTCACGGCTACGTTGCCGGTGACGTCAGGTACCACGGGCTTTTTGTAAGAGCCGGTTAAACTCGCGGAGCAAGACGCCTGATCTATTTCCACATTTTAGACGTTTCTGTGGTAAATAGTAGATTACTAAGAGGTAGTAGAAATTTGAATGTCACGGGAAATGGAATCGTACGATGTCTTAACAATTTTATGTAGTCGAGTTCACAAATATCTTTACAAGCCAACTTCCCAAAAATATGTTTACACGCCTCTAAACCACTGACAATAAGGTGGAGTAAATATATTTGTGGAACATTAGCATGTAAACATATTTGTGAACTCGACTGTACCTATGTAAAAGTACGTATACATGTTGCTAATAAATAATTTTTATTGAAACCAAGTCATTACATATTTTATACAAAATGTCAACTTTGTTGCTAATTGTTTGATAGATGTGTCATTTTAAGCCCAACTGATGTAATGTTCACTCACGAAATTATTCGCATAAGTTTTAGTTTCATTTCACAAAACAATAAGAATCAAAATTTTACGTCTAAATATTTCGGTTTACAAATTTTGCTAATTGTGTAATGTAATGTACGTACCTAGGTAAAGTAGGTATTATACATTACATCGTAGCCTATATCATCATCGTAGTTAGAAACCTTGGTTTTTTGCGCCTTCCCCTTGATTACGCCCGGGGCACGTGCCCCGAGCTGCCCCACCCATCACTACGCCACTGCGCTGCTCTTCCGTAGGGCCCACTACACGTATGATACGTTACATAGGGTACTACGCTTTTTCACGTCAGTTTCAGAGTAATCATTGCCTTTTCTTTTCTGCTGCGAATCTTTTCGTCAATTTAAAATATTCTGTCGTGGCCCAGAATTATCCGTGGACACGTCGTCGTTATTATTCGTTACAGCAAAACGTAATTACGTAACGTATAATTCGTTATCGTACACTCGTACACAAACGTACGTGAAATAAATAAAACTGCTGTCTTATAAAGTTATAATTATCTATTATTACCATTGGAAGAATAATAAGTTAAGTAAGGAAGCGTAATCAACGCTCAAAATCTGCTCCACTTTCCTGGTGCCAAAGTGGGCGGAGCTTGTGACAGCGGTGCCCTAATGTCATGTCAAACATTTTGAAATTGTCATGTCGTCAAAATATTAGTTTTTTCGGTCCATGAAATTTCGGTAATATATCGGTATTAAAATGCCCGGCTTGTGCCGTGCATTGGTGCAGGAGCCACACAGGCGCCAAAGATGGTGATATTTCTTTTCATCGGTAAGTAAATCACGCATAGTTATTCTCATACATTACGGACTTGATCGATGTTATGCAATATAAAATTTTAACGTTGTGCATTTAAATGCGCAAAGTATTCCTGCACATTACAGCGATATGTTACTCTCTTTTGACATTAAGAACATTCATGCTATTTTAATTTCCGAATCGTGGCTCAGACCAGCTTTGCCTTCAACGTCTTACTCTTTACCTGGTTTCAATTTAATTCGGCACGACCGCCTTGGAAGAGGTGGCGGTGGAGTTGCGATTTACCTTCGTTCTTACATCCCCTATTCAATTGTTAATGTATCTGCCAGTTCTTCTACTTCTGATGCCGCAGAGTATATGTTTCTCGACGTTTCCCTCTCTCATTCCAAACTTTTACTTGGCGTTTTTTATTCCCCCTCCCTTCACGTTAATTACTTTGATTCTCTTGAGAAACTTCTCGAAGACCTTATGCCTTCTTATAATCATCACATTCTTATGGGAGATCTAAATACGTGTCTTCTGAAGGATGACAGTCGATCCCGGCGCCTTAAATCCCTGGTAGATGCATGCAATCTAACTATTCTCCCTTCAGACGCCACACACTATTTTCCAAATTGCTCGCCTTCTCTTCTTGATTTAACTTTAGTTTCTTCGACTTCTCATGTGTCTAAATTTGGACAATACTCCGCGGATGCCTTCTCATATCATGATCTGCTCTCTTACAAAATTCGTCCTCCCAAATCTAAATCAAAAATTCTTTTGCAGCGCAATTTTAGTGGATTAAATGTGGAAAAGCTTCGAGATGACGCTTTAACAATCGATTGGAGCAGTATCGCTCGAGCGGGTTTGGTAGACGATCAAGTTTCTCTCTTTAATTCGCTCCTCATACAACTTTATGACGCTCATGCTCCTGTTGGTGCAATAAAAGTCAAGCATCTCCCTGCTCCTTGGCTCACTGAGGATATTAAAGCCCTTATAGAGAGGAAGAATCAATCTAAATCTAAGTATAAGGCTAACAACTCTGAGAAAAATAAACTTAAATATCATACCCTGCGCAATCGCTGTAGCACTATATGTCGAGATGCTCAGAGGCGTCATATTCACAGTTCTGTTGAAGATGGAAATCCAGCCAAAGTGTGGAAATTTTTGAAAGGTCTCGGAGTTGGCAAATCTCAACAGGCAACCAATTTAAACAATATTAGCGTTGACCAGCTTAACCAGCATTTTTCATCGTCCACCTGTTTCATTGGTCCTAAGAAATCTAACTCACTTCATCATCTTTCATCACTTCCTGCCTTAGATTTCTCTTCTTTCTATTTTAGCCATTTCTGTGAGAGTGATGTTAGGAAGGGTATATTGAATATCACTTCTAACGCCGTTGGTGTTGACTGTGTTAGCCGAAATATGATACTCCCTCTCCTTGATTTGTTTGTTCCTATTATCACCGGTATTCTGAATTTTTCCATTTCATCAAGTACTTTTCCCAGGCTGTGGAAGGATGCCAATATTATTCCTTTACCCAAAAAATCCAACCCCAGTTCCTTCTCTGACTATCGCCCCATCTCCATTCTTCCTTTCCTATCCAAAGTCCTCGAACGGCTAGTGCATCAGCAACTAACTTCCTTCCTGAATAGAAATGACCTCCTAAACCCATTTCAATCTGGTTTTCGTCCGGGCCACAGTACTACCTCGGCTCTTGTCAAGGTTACCGATGACATCCGTTTGGGTATGAATGACCAGAAGCTTACAGTTCTTGCACTTCTAGATTTCAGTAATGCCTTTAACACGGTCGATTTTGACATTTTGCTCGCGTTCTTACAGTCTCTTAACATATCGGCTGCAGCGATTGACTGGTTCCGCAGCTATTTGGTTGGTCGTCGGCAAAGAATAAAACTAGATTCTTCGTGTTCTTCCTGGTGCAGTACATCAGCTGGTGTTCCACAGGGTGGTGTACTGTCTCCTCTTTTATTTTCTATCTTCATTAATTCCATAACTCTTGATCTCTCCTCTTCGTATCACCTCTATGCCGACGACCTTCAAATATATTCGCAGGGTATGCATAGCGATCTCAATTCAGTTATAGAAGCCACGAATCTTGATCTGCTCCGCATATCAAATTGGAGTCAAAATTACGGTTTAAAAGTAAACCCCCTAAAGTCACAGGTAATTGTGATGGGTAGCGCTAAACAAATCTCCAAAATTGACTTTCTCAGGCTCCCTCCGATAGTCTTCGATGGTATCCAAATTCCTTTTTCCAACCAAGTGAAAAATCTTGGCATAATCATGGATCGTTGTCTATCATGGGTGCCTCAGGTGAGTGAAGTGAGCAGGAAGATGTTTGCTGCCATAGGGTCTCTCAGACGGCTCCGGAATTTCCTGCCAATTGCTACTAAAATTGCGCTTGCTCAGTCGTTACTTCTCCCCATTCTTGATTATGCAGATATCTCCTATTTAGACCTAACCGAGGAGCAACTTAATAAGCTTGAGCGTATTCAAAATGCCTGCATTCGGTTCATTTTCGGATTACGCAAATTCGACCATGTTTCTAGTTTTCGTTCTCAACTCAAATGGCTCCCTATCCGTCACCGCCGTAACTCTCACATACTTTCTTTACTCTTTTCTATACTTTTTAACCCTGCAACTCCCCGCTACCTCAAAGAACGTTTCTCTTATCTTAATTCTATTAGATCCTCTCAAAAATTGCTCCTAAAAGTGCCATCTTCATCTTCCAAATTTTATAATTGCTCATTTACGTTCCAGGCCGTTCGTTTGTGGAATTCTCTCCCTCTCAACATAAAACGCGCGCAATCTATTGGTAGCTTTAAATCGCAACTTAAGGAATACTATTTATCTCTTCCTTAGGTTTTTAAGTTGACACTGTTGTTTCTTACTGTGTGTATTATATATGTACGTATATGTATGTTTATTTTGTATTTACTTAAGTATGTATATTCATATGAATGTGCTGTGTTATCTATTTCGTCTCTTTTGTTTCTATGCACCACCTACTGCTTATTGTTTTTCTCTAGTCTCCACTACCCAAAGGTTGTCTGGAAGAAATCGCTCATTAGTGATAAGACCGCCTGTTGTTACCTCTACCTAAATTTATCTAATTGTAAAATTTGTGCTTGTAACTGTATGAGGTGTGCAATAAAGAGTATTTATTATTATTATTATAAGTTTTGGAAAAGTAAACATCAAACTCATTTGAGGAAAAGTATAATGAATGTTCATTTATAAGTACATATTACCTAGTAGTACTATAGCAGTTAGGTTTCCGTTGTTAACAAAGAATCTTTTCAGTTTGTTATTTCGATATACAGTATGGGTCCTAGGAAGAAATCTTTATCAATATTATACTACTTTGATAATATCGAAATCTCCCTTGTACTCATATATTGGGAATATGAAATACGTACTTAATAAACAATCTGAATATATGCCACCTCAGTACTAAATATAATTTAAATTCTGTTATAATGATGACTTCAACAGTATGTGTATGTTTAAAGTTTCCCCAAGAACGAAGTAATAAGGCATGCATGGATTTCTGCGGTTCGAATTGAAAGGCAAAACCTAACTTGGGTGCCCACCGAGCATTGCAGAATTTGCAGTATAGAATAGAAGGAATTGGAATTCCTTGTTCCAAGAACGATTAAATTTACGTATATTATAAGTAATGAAAAATGCACAAAAAAAAATTTGTTAATTGATTGCATTATTATTTATTACGTGAACCCATCCACGTCAAACTTAGGCGTATTTATTATACGTTGACATTTCAGTTATTTTATTTGAGTATGTCCTGTCCAATTAAACTTCATTGTCAAATTGATTTTGACCACTCACAAAACGGCAACTTTTCTTTTTGGTGAAATGGCATGAAACCTGTGCGGAATTAAGATTCACACAAAAAAATATGCTTAAAGAACGAGTACTTGATTGGTTAATAAGACATAAGACATTTTAGTTTTGTAAACGTGAAAATGGGTCGTGTTTTCACATGAACTTTGCTTGCCTTTACTCGTCTTGATATTATATGTCGATGATTATTACATGCATATTATACTATTTCATTGATATTCTTACTAAATATGTTGACATTAGCGTTTCATTTTCTCTTTAGATATATTCGTATTGTTGCAAACAATAATTATTTAAATTATGTTAATATCTTGTTCTAAATTGATATAATGTAGCACAAGCTCTAAGTACGTTAGAACTTTAGAAGTAGCTAACAGAGGAGATGTTTATATGGTATACACCACAACCAAGTGACAGGCTCTGGGGACTAATTACATCAAGGTTTAGTTTCGCCACTCGTAATATTCGTGAAATTTACGTTACAAGTTTTTGTGAAATAGGGTTCTGATAAGAAAGGAAAATTTCATGAAAGTTTTATCGCTTCGGTGAATTATGTTTAGTTATCTATCACTTTTTTTTGTAAAAAATGTATGGTTTAACATCTCGTAAATCTTCAAGCATCATTGGCTTGCCCGTATCCCATTTATTTGGGGTAGGCGCAGCATGTTTTTCTCTCTCATGCATCTCTGTCACCTCGTTATTGACGCCCTTCTTTTTCATATCGTCTCTCACACAGTCCATCTCTTTCGGCAATGCCTCTCCTCTTACATCTCGTAAATCGTCAATATAGGTGTTTATAGTCTGGCCAGCCAACGAACGCAGTAGCAATGTACAGCGAACAAAAGTATGGCAACACTAAGAATAAGTGAAAAAAGCAGTAATGATCATCAAATTTTATGTTTTTAATTTTAGTTGGTATTTCCGCCCCTTCCATTAGGTGACATTTACGGTGTGTAAAAAGGAGACGGATATATTTCGTCTGATCTGTCATCAACTGCAACAGATAATCTGGTTGAGGCAATTGACATATGCCTTAAAAATTAATTTAAATTTAATTGGGAACGTTGCAGAAGTTCTATCTCACTCGCGCTTAAGATCAGAGAGTGAAATGCACTAGAAACAAATTCAATGTGAATTTAGATGTTCGTCATGAAATACGGTGTTTAATCACAAAGGGTTGCCACATGTACGTATTTTGAATTTGCCGCGCGTTTCTACTGACAGAAATGGTTTGCCGGACTATAATTAATCTTCGTTTTTCGTAGAAAATCGAAGTAAAAGGCGAGCAAACCCCGGAGAAGGCCTCGGCGCTGCGGCGCTCCACGTCGCGGTGCGCGCCCGCCGCCCCCCCGCCCCCGCCGCCCGCGCGCCGCCTCCGCGCCGGCGACCCCGAGCCCGCCGAGGGCTCGCACACCGAGGGCGCGCTCGCGGGCGCCGACCGGGGGAAGGAGTGCCTCACCCCCGTCAAGGAGGAGAAGGAGAACGGGGAGCAGAGGCGCAGTAAGTTTTGTCCGTATTACGGTTTGTTATATAAATGAACAGGTTTTTCTTTTAGGCTGTCTTTTCAATGAGGCGGAGATGTGCGAGGATCTAAATCATATCTAACTCAGTGAAAAGCTGGCGTGTTGGTTGATTTCCGCCCTTTTCCTCTTATCTCCACTTCAATGAAAAGGCAATTAACTTACTTGATAATTTCAAGGTGTCGAATTGTGGTATATCTGCTCTTTCAATAAATCTTATTTGTAATCAATGTGGCCTGGTACTTTGGCGAATGTTTTGTTCCCCCAATAGGTGACCACATGATATGTCCAAAGCGACAAAGCGTCGTTTGGTGTTGCGGATTTTTAAACTGTTTTATTGTGTCATCCCCCAGGTCCACGCGAGAACAAATGGATGTCGGCGGCGGGAAGCTGCGGCGCGCGCTCCCGCGTCACGCGCTCCACGCGCCTGCGCGAGCACAGGATGTCCAACATGACTGTCTCCGTCACCCCCGCCCCGCCCTCCACCAACCCCGCACACCCCGGTGGAGTCGTAGACCCGGTAATAACTCCCCCAGTACAGCTGCGCGAGCACAGGATGTCCAACATGACTGTCTCCGTCACCCCCGCGCCGCCCTCCGCCAACCCCGCACACCCCGGTGGAGTCGTAGACCCGGTAATAACTCCCCCAGTACAGCTGCGCGAGCACAGGATGTCCAACATGACTGTCTCCGTCACCCCCGCCCCGCCCTCCACCAACCCCGCACACCCCGGTGGAGTCGTAGACCCGGTAATAACTCCCCCAGTACAGCTGCGCGAGCACAGGATGTCCAACATGACTGTCTCCGTCACCCCCGCGCCGCCCTCCGCCAACCCCGCACACCCCGGTGGAGTCGTAGACCCGGTAATAACTCCCCCAGTACAGCTGCGCGAGCACAGGATGTCCAACATGACTGTCTCCGTCACCCCCGCCCCGCCCTCCACCAACCCCGCACACCCCGGTGGAGTCGTAGACCCGGTAATAACTCCCCCAGTACAGCTGCGCGAGCACAGGATGTCCAACATGACTGTCTCCGTCACCCCCGCGCCGCCCTCCGCCAACCCCGCACACCCCGGTGGAGTCGTAGACCCGGTAATAACTCCCCCGGTACAGCTGCGCGAGCACAGGATGTCCAACATGACTGTCTCCGTCACCCCCGCCCCGCCCTCCGCCAACCCCGCACACCCCGGTGGAGTCGTAGACCCGGTAATAACTCCCCCGGTACAGCTGCGCGAGCACAGGATGTCTAACATGACTGTCTCCGTCACCCCCGCCCTGCCCTCCACCAACCCCGCACACCCCGGTGGAGTCGTAGACCCGGTAATAACTCCCCCGGTACAGCCGCGCGAGCACAGGATGTCCAACATGACTGTCTCCGTCACCCCCGCCCCGCCCTCCGCCAACCCCGCACACCCCGGTGGAGTCGTAGACCCGGTAATAACTCCCCCGGTACAGCTGCGCGAGCACAGGATGTCCAACATGACTGTCTCCGTCACCCCCGCCCCGCCCTCCGCCAACCCCGCACACCCCGGTGGAGTCGTAGACCCGGTAATAACTCCCCCGGTACAGCTGCGCGAGCACAGGATGTCCAACATGACTGTCTCCGTCACCCCCGCCCCGCCCTCCACCAACCCCGCACACCCCGGTGGAGTCGTAGACCCGGTAATAACTCCCCCGGTACAGCTGCGCGAGCACAGGATGTCCAACATGACTGTCTCCGTCACCCCCGACCGGCCCTCCACCAACCCCGCACACCCCGGTGGAGTCGTAGACCCGGTAATAACTCCCCCGGTACAGCTGCGCGAACACAGGATGTCCAACATGACTGTCTCCGTCACCCCCGCCCCGCCCTCCACCAACCCCGCACACCCCGGTGGAGTCGTAGACCCGGTAATAACTCCCCCCGGTACAGCTGCGCGAGCACAGGATGTCCAACATGCAGTGGCGTAGTGAGTGGTGGGGCAGCCAGGGCACGTGCCCTGGGCGCAATCACGAGGGGGGCGCAAAAAACAAAGTTTGCTAACTACCTATTAAAAAATAATTCAATCCAAATCCAAACAAAGCAAAAAAGTTTTTTTTTAATAATTTCATTGATTTCATTTTTATAAATACATTTCTTCCTGCGAATATACTGCGAAGTAATATATAATAACTACTTTGCATTACATTACACAATTAGCAAAATTTGTAAACCTAAATATTTAGACGTAAAATTTTGATTCTTATTATCTTGTGAAATGAAACTAAAACTTATGCGATTTATTGAAATGTTAGTTGGGCTTAAAATGACACATCTATGAAAAAATAGTAATATGTATATTTTTTACGATCATATTTCCCGTCCCATTCAAATTTCCAATATCTCTGAGGAATCTACTATCTACCACAGAAACGTCTAAAATGTGAAAATAGACCAGACTCTTGCTCCGCGAGTTGAAACGACTCTTAAAAAAAACGCGTGGTACCTGACGTCGCCGGCAACGTAGCCGTGAAAAACTTTATGGAAGAAATATGTTTTTGGGGCATTTATGTTATTTGAGGCATGAAAAAGTGTGTTAAAGTTTTAATAAACTTTTGTAGTTAGAACACAAGGAGCCTAATTACATTTAAAATAAGTAAATTTTGTCTATATCTTTATTTTATTTTTATCTATAATATATTTACATATTTACACAACAAATTTTAACGAGTTATTGTAGATTTTGACTTTTTTACATTAATTAAGTATTGTTGAAAGCTAAGCCTATTCGTGAAAGAAACACAGTAAAATATTGTTCATCCATGATCTCAATATTCTTAATTACAATCCATTCGCGATTGTCGTAGTGTTGGTAATGTCATGATTATTTGAGATTAAAGATGATGGATGTATTTTTTTTTTCAAAATTATTAAACAAGTTTTAGGGTCACTACCGCTTGCGAAAACTTTGTAATTCATCAATTAAGATTTAAAAAAAAAAGTTTGCGTTAACTTTTGTTTTTCTAGCGTCTGCTTTTGACATATGTTAATAAAAGACATTAGTATTTTTTTACGTTTCTGAGGAAAAATTAATTGCAGAAATTCCGTGCCACATAAAATCCGAATAAAATACTATTTATCATCATACATCACAAAGACAGAGGCTATTACGTCTACTAGCGCTAAATACAACTAAAAACAGTTTTTCTAAACTCTTAATAGGAGAATTATAATATAATTTTTTTTTTAAGCGGTCGACCTCTAAAACTTGTATAAAACATTGAAAAAAAAAATCAGCCAACATCTTTAATGCCAAATAACATACTTAAACAAAACATATAAAAATGTTAAAAAAGAACCACCACAGTAGACTTCACATAATTTTTTCTGTAATCTATAAATAAAGAACATTTTTTTTACCCAAAAGTTTCCGAGATAATAAATATTTTTGTAATTCTGTCAATAAGTGCTTTCATCTGATAAATTACACGGTATATTTTGAAAAACTTTTTATTCGTTTATTCTAAAGTGGCCTCCGTATTTCAACCTAATTTAATAACGTTATACGTCCGACCCTGGGATATAAATTAAATAGGTGTACATCATTTTTGCTAAATCGGTCCCGTAGCTTATGAGCAAATTTAATTTGTGACAGATAGATAAACAGACGGACAGGTTCTTTTTACCATTTTGGTACGGAACCCCAAAAATCATCAACCGACTGTATCGTGGTTAAAATATCGTCAGCTGGTCATGTGAACATACGGCGTTCAAGGTCTTTCCACCTCGATACAGCCGGTTGACAATTTTTAATTTTTATAATAGCATATAAATTATCATCTGACAAATTTTCCATTGGGTTGCGACGACAATTTTTAAAGTGATTAAATGGATTCCGTTTCTCACTCACCAACGGAGCGACAGCTGACTTTCACGAGGCTTCTTTTTACATCGACTTTAACACATGGGTTGGTTATGAAATTTGTTCCTGGCTTAATACGGTCCATTACATACAGTCAATTTGTAGAATATCCTATAACAAGAATAACAAAAGGGCGCAATTTTGATGCGTGCCCTGGGCGCCGTTTTACCTCACTACGCCCCTGCCAACATGACTGTCTCCGTCGCCCGCGTACTATAAGTACTCAAAAAGGATACGATATCCATGTTGGTTTTCAGACTTTGTGACTACATTTGCTCCTTTTGGGGGGTGAATTTTCAAAAAACCTGAAACATGTGTTTACTCATTTATTGTTAGGAATACTCCTGTGAAGTTTCGATTAAAATAGTCTAACAAATCTTGATTCGCCATACAAACTTTGGACCCCCATTTTACCCCCTTAGGGGGTGAATTTTGAAAAATTATTTCTTAGTGCATCCCTAGAACTTATAAGGAACCTACGTGCCAAATTTGGAATCTCTAGAACGAGCGGTTTGGGCTGTGCGTTGATATGTCAGTCAGTCAGTCAGTCAGTTTCTTCTTTTATATATTTAGATGTCAAAAACCTTCAACATGTTCTTCCAAAAAGACTAACACTTGTAATAATTTGTAGCTAGCCAAGTACATGTGCCGCGTGTGCGGGCGCGGCGACATCGAGGAGCAGATGCTGCTGTGCGACGGCTGCGACGACTCCTACCACACCTTCTGCCTCGTGCCGCCGCTCGCCATCGTGCCCAAGGGCGACTGGCGCTGCCCCGTGTGCCTCGCCGAAGAGGTAATCAAACTGTTAAATGCTGTAATGTTTAGTTTTATAGTTGCCCAATATGCCAGTAGATGGCGCTATACTATCGACTACATCGCGCTATCGAGATTTGTGTACGCCACATATATAGGTTCAATAGAACATCGAATAAATGAGTATTAAGTTGTCAAGTGAAGTGTTTCATTATATATAGTAGTAAGTGCAGTGCAGTGCTGTTAGTGAACACAAACTCAACTCTTTCTCTCTTCTCATGCTTAAACAGTGACTCATATTATGCTTACCAAGGCGGACTAAACTAGTACATTTAGCCCTTAGAAAAAATATTTATGATTTACAAAAATATTAAATTGACCAATCAGAACACTTCACCATATTAAATCCACCAATCACAACACATATCCGAAGTTAATCGGAACGCTGGATTTTTTTTTTTGGTGCGTATACAGTTTAAATAATTTAAGTCCTTATTAAAACATTGTATTTAGTATCAACCAACCACAAGACTGAAATGTCAGTGTCAGCTTCAGTTGCTGTAGCTAATTGTTTATTGAATTATAAATTAATTATTTAAAAGTTCGGACAATTACGCTATCCAAATTAATAGACGTTACCTAATTATCCAGTGAAAGTGTTTGCCTAATATAATACCAAATATAAAACCAGAAAACTAAATAATAAAATAAGAAAATTTTTGACATTGCCATATTTGACATTTTATATGTAAAAATTTTGGAATGAAGTGTTTACATATCGTTATTTGAGCTATTTTTATTAAATCAGTGTTCGTTATTTCTAATATTTATATACCTACTTATCTTCATAATCATGATGAACGTGCAAAAATAAAGTGGGTACGATGGACATTACACCTAACATCCCACTAAGTCAAGATGAAAACACAGACATAGTATCATGCTTAATCTGCTCGAAACCCTATAAAAGGAAAGGTCTGCAACGTCACATACGTGCCGCTCACGGCAGTGAACACTCTACTTCGCAACCACCACCACAACGCTCAGTTCAAGCATCCCCCCTAGAAGAAGCTTTTGGGTCACCATTCCTCAACAATACAGGTTCGATGGCCGGCATTTGGCAATCACGTTGGAATAAAGTATGTACCCTACAAGGCAAAATTTATGATCTGCCCTCCTCCAATACCACAAGCAGGAAATTCATTCACACGCTTGCCGATGAAGTCGATATGCTAACAAAATCCCAATATCCGTCCGAACGATTACTAATATTCACCGCCATCCTGTTACAAAGAGATAAAAATGTTAAACAAGCGAAAGATATAAGTCGACTTATCGATCGCCGCTTAAAGTTGTGGTCAGATAATCATATAGACATTTTGATAACCGAGGCAATAAAATCAAACATCTCTTTGTAATTTTAAAAACCGAAAGAAACACAATGACAACATAACGCAAACTTTCACACGCCTAATCTTAAGAGGAAAAATACGTGAAGCTCTAAACTTGTTGCTGACGAAAGATTCTAGCAAAATTCTCAACACGAATGACGAAATCGATGACACCGGGAAAACCGTAGGTGATGGCCCTAAAAGAAAAACACCCACCTCCTAAAACGCCAAATCCTGACCTTTTTACCCTGCCCGAAGATCTCCCCAATATACCCCCACTACTAGAAGTTGACATAACAAGCAACCATGTTGAGCAGGTGGCTAGAAAACTACATGGCGGCGGCGGCCCTACAGGTACAACCTCTGAAAATTGGAAAGATTTCCTCTTAAGATTCGGGGAAGCGAGCTTACATTTAAGGAAGTCCATCGCCGAACTAACTATGAAACTGAACAACGAATATGTTCCATGGAATCAGATACAAGCACTGATGTCAAGCCGCCTTGTAGCCCTAGACAAATGTCCAGGTGTAAGACCGATTGGCATAGGTGAATGCCTGCGGAGAATCATATCCAAATGCATGATATTAGCCACCGGCTCCGAAGTAACTGAAGCATGCGGCCAATCACAACTCTGCAGTGGCCTTAGTAGCGGCATTGAAGGCGGAATACATGCCATGAACGATATTTTTCAAAATAAATGTCTTCCTAGCTCAAATTGGGGAATGCTTCTCGCTGACGCAGACAACGCATTCAACTCCGTTAATAGACAATTAGCACTTTGGCAAGCCAGAATATATTGGCCACATTGCGCTCGCTTTCTATATAACACTTATAACGGCCACGCAGAACTTGTCATCCGTGACTCCGACATGAGGTTATGCAGCAAAGAAGGTGTTACTCAGGGAGACCCGCTAGCAATGCCACTCTATGCCCTTGCAACTATACCAATAATAAACAAAATGAAAGAAGAAAAGAACACAATACAATCCTGGTATGCAGATGACTCCTCAGCCCAAGGCGATTTGAAAAGTATCCGTAATTGGTGGGACAAAATCAACCTAATAGGTCCGTCCTTTGGATACTACCCACAAGCCAAAAAAACTTTGCTCATAGTATCAGAGGATGACAAAAATATTGCTGACCGGATCTTCAAGGACACCAACATAACCATTGTAACCGGTTCTCGTTATCTAGGAAGCTACATAGGTGAAGGAAAAGAAGACTTCATTAAAAATAAAATAACCAAATTTATTTCCACTATTGAAAAAATATCGCAAATCTGCAAAGACTCGCCCCAAGCTGCCTATACCACCCTCACCAAAGCTGTACAATTTCAATGGGCCTTTCTTCTACGTGTGCTAAAAAATTCAAATGAATACTTTGAACCACTAACGCAAGCAATACGCACGATCTTCTTACCAACACTGTTCGGTGACGTATCTTCAATAGAAGCCGACCTTTTTTCTTTACCCGTGAATAAAGGTGGCCTTGCAATCTCTAACCCTTTCAATTCTACCAACTTAAACTACGACATCTCTAGGAAAGGTTGTACTGCATTGACTATCGCTTTAACAGAGAAAAAAGACATCGACTTATCTCAACACACTACATACTTAAAAGATGCACGGAAAGAAGGTCGCAAAGAAAAAGAAGTCCTTGATGACAATTTTTTGGAATCAACCCTGGCAAAATTTACTCCCAACAAGAGAAGGGCAATTGAAAGATCCATCGCAGCGAAAATGAAAACAAAGTTCGTGACTGGCTGTCCGTGATTCCTACAAGAAAAGATCACTTTGACCTATCCCCTTTAGAGTTCAGAGATGCGCTAGCAATACGCTACCACCGCATACCGATCTCCATGCCACAATCTTGCGACGGCTGTGGCAGAGAAGGGCAATTGAAAGATCCATCGCAGCGAAAATGAAAACAAAGTTCGTGACTGGCTGTCCGTGATTCCTACAAGAAAAGATCACTTTGACCTATCCCCTTTAGAGTTCAGAGATGCGCTAGCAATACGCTACCACCGCATACCGATCTCCATGCCACAATCTTGCGACGGCTGTGGAAATGACAACTTCGACATTGATCACGCACTCTGTTGTAAAACAGGTGGCCTAATAACGAGACGCCACAACGAAATCAGAGACCTTTTCTGCGAACTTTGTCAACAGGCGTGGGGCAATGTAACAAAAGAACCACTAATTTCTGAAACCGAAGGCGGACTGCGAGCAGACTTATCCTGCCGCGGCGTGTGGGACGCTCAGAGGGAGGCGTTGTTTGATATCCGTGTCGTTGACACCGACGCTCCTTCTTACGTGTCGCGACCCGTAGCATCTGTTTTAAAGTCAGCCGAAGATGAAAAGAAGAGAAAATACGCAATAGCCTGTGAAATACAACACGCTACCTTCACACCAATAGTAACCTCAGTAGATGGCGTCTTCGCTCCCCAAATGTCATCCTTCATAAAACACGTGGGAGAAGCCATTGCCGACCGTTGGAACAGATCCCTGAGTACTGTCCTAGGATGGCTTAGAGCCCGAATAAGCGTCGCCATTATACGCGCCACAAGCATGTGTGTTCGTGGCACACGCCACAAATTTAAACCAAGATGGCTCGGTTTTGACGACGGTGCCGCCCTGCCCCACATAGACTGATATTTCTTATGTGTATTTATGTCTTTATTTGTACTCGCTTTTATATTTATTTGTTTGTTCGTTTGTTTGTCTGGTAAATAAATACGGATACTGTTTAATATAACCAACCACAATACAACAATGTTAAAATCCACCAATCAGGAACGCAATTCATTTCACAAAACTAGGTTTTTTTTAGTTCCTACTTCATCATTACAAAAAGATTAAAATCTTTTGGAAGCGCTTCAAAACGCTAATTATACCGTCGTCTGTGGCATTTCTTGGCGGTATTTATATTTTGTATCTGTGTCAAAAGCGTCAAAGCAGTTTAAAAAATTAAAAAAAAACCGTTAAGTTAAACCATCTTTTCACCTTAGATTAGTCATTGTGTGTAAATAACGTAAATAATAAGTATTTTTATTTTCTCCCAATCGAAGTGAAAAATAGTATGTAGTACTCTGGTCTCTAAGCCGTATTACCACTCGAACATTTTTTCCTCACTTCTCTTTAGTGTATTTCTTGCAATTCTGATGTCTGCAACCTCCTATACTTCAATTTACTAACTTATTGCAAATCTTTAGTGCAATCAACATGTTATTCTCGGTCTAAACATGTCGGAACCCTTTTTAATCTCCTACGATCGTACAGGTGTCCAAACCGACGGAGGCGTTCGGGTTCGAGCAGGCCTCGCGCGAGTATACTCTGCAGCAGTTCGGAGAGATGGCCGACCAGTTCAAGTCCGACTACTTCAACATGCCCGTACACGTAAGCATCCCTTCCTTACTTGCCTACTAATATTATCCTCGTAAGGCCCTGTCTATTTTTAGGACGAGTGGAATAATGACCCAGTGTCGGCTGTGTCCTTAAAATAGGACATCATCATCGTTAGTCATTCCCTCAGAGCTGAGGATCGTGACATCATGTCCTTCTGTTGAAGACCATTTTCCTCCATAGGCTTCTATCCCTCGCTAAGCGCATGGCTTCTTGCAGTTTTCATTGCATGGGTGCAGTGGTTTGGGCACACCATCTTGTAGGGGGAGGGCCTCTTTAGTCTTGTGCCAACTTTTCCCGTCGTGATGATCCTCTCCAGGCTATCCGAGGAGCGTCGAGAGGTGTCCGAAGTATGTGAGTATGTGGTCCTGGCACGTCTTCGATAACCGGCGTTTTGTGCGTAGCTCCTCTAGTCTAGGACATTATACGAGGGTTGCTACTTATATATCCGGAAACCGGGATTACAATCTTCTTAAATAGCATATTTGACCTCCATGGTAAAATTTGAACTTTTTTAAGTACTGGCCGGTATATTTTTTCTTTCTTATTAACGCTCGTGTTTTGTTTTTGACGGGTTTTAAATGTCATCTCGCAGCAAGAATGGAACTCACTCGTGAAAATATTCGTGCTATGATTTATTATGATTTTCGGCGTGGTTTAACGCAACAACAGTGCATAGATCAACTAACTTCAACTTTTGGTGATGAAGCCCCATCTAAAACTACTGTGTATCACTGGTTTAGTGAGTTCAATCGTGGACGTAGTATGCTTACGGACGAAGTTAAGGCAGGTCGCCCGAAATCGGTCGTTGTACAACAAAATATCGAGGCTGTGCGAAAACTTATAATGGACGACCGACATGTTACGTACCGCGAGATAGAGGCGACTCTGGGTATTTCTATGACCAGCATTAATAGCATATTACATAATTATTTGGCTGTAAACAAAATTTGTTCGCGTTGGATACCCCACAACTTAACAAAAGAGCAAAAAGATGCTCGCGTCGAATGGTGCAATAAAATGTTAAAAAAATATAACCGTGGTGACTCAAAAGCCGTTTATAACATCTATACAGGTGACGAATCCTGGATCTATGCATACGATCCCGAAACGAAGCAACAATCAACGGTATGGGTGTTTCAAAATGAGCCGAACCCTACGAAAGTTACTCGTGCAAAAAGTACATTGAAACAAATGGTGGCCTGCTTCTTCGGTATTAATGGCCATGTAGCTACAGTGCCACTAGAAAACCGTAGAACGGTTAATTCAGAGTGGTACACGACCATTTGCTTACCGGAAGTATTTGAACAAATTCGTAAAACTAACCAGCGACGAAGAATCATTCTTCATCATGACAATGCCAGCTGCCATACGTCACGCGAAACAACTCTATTTTTGGAGGGTCAAAATGTGGAATTAACGGGTCATCCGCCGTACAGCCCTGACTTGGCACCCAACGATTTTTATTTACGGGTGGTTCACGCGAATGCAAAAGTGCATAGATCATCAAGGGGAATACTTTGAAAAACAATAAAACCATTTTCAGCCGTGTACGTTTGTTTGTTTTTTTGTTTCCGGATATATCAGTAGCAACCCTCGTAATATTCAAAATTTTCAGCTTCCAGAACAATGGCTTATTTTGTTCAAAAAAGTTGGTTTTGTGGGACGTTACGTTACGACTACATTTTGTTGTCCTAAAAATATGGCCATTAGGCCTTACGAGAGTTACGAGGTTACAATTGTGAGTCTTCACGCTAAACAGATTTCGAAATTAGGTAGTTTGAGTCCCGCGGTAGGATATAAGATACTGAAAGCAAATATTATAGGGGTGTAAATGGGGGGGGGGGGGGGGGGGATTATCTATGGAAGTGCGATAATTATAATTGATGTTTGTATTTTATTTATAATTCAGTGAACTAAAAATCCTCCGCAACTAAACAAATGAAAACTCAATGCCTTCATTCATGGAATGTTGTAAACAAGTTTCTGTGTTAGATGGTGCCAACCCCGACGGTAGAGAAGGAGTTCTGGCGAGTGGTGTCGTCGATAGATGAGGACGTGACTGTGGAGTACGGCGCCGATCTCCACTCCATGGACCACGGGTCTGGTGAGTACACTCACCAATAAATAAAGTAAAAGTCTAGCTTGATATTATCAGAAACAGTTTATGCGATTTCTTATTAGATTCTGATTAGATGTTTTTAAATTTGCTGTTTAGTTAAAGGATTTCTCTGTAAGATATGAATGAATATTATTCCTTGCGCAGGATTCCCGACAAAATCGAGCGCGCACTTATACCCCGGCGAGCAACAGTACGCGGAGTCGAGTTGGAACTTGAACAACCTGCCTGTTCTAGAGGGCTCGGTGCTCGGACACATCAATGCTGACATATCCGGGATGAAGGTGCGTTGATCAATACTTTAGTCTTACGTTTCCTCTGTTGCAAATGACGTTTGAAAATAATGACAATATACCGACATTTTGCATTTATTTATCGACGCGCTGCCAACCTGGCTGGTATAACCTACTAGTTTCCTACCAATCGGCCGCCGCGGGGTGAGGTAATTCCATTCGGGGCGGGGTGTAGCGAGGCCGTTCTGTATGAAATACTATTATTTACTCTGTGCTTAAGAATTAATGTTTTATTATCAGAACTGTGTCTCTGGCATAATTACATTGTTGTTTGATATTGTTACTCATATCTGAAGCAAAGCACGTGATCATCTGGTGCAGAGATCCTAATGCGAGTTGAACCGAATGGACGTTAATTGCTATTTTCATATTTCTTTTTCCAAAAAATCTATATATTGTACTGTTTTCTTCTGTACGTGTTAATAAAAGTATAGTGGATATTTGGACTATTTTGGACCAATTTCATTGCATAAGACCACAACCAACCTCTCCACCCACCATGTCCCTAATACAGTATCAATTTGTTGTGTTTTAAACACGACACCTCAAACAAATCTCCATTATTCAAAGATCTGTCACATTTGCGAAAGTGCAACTTAATTTAAACCGATCGTCATTGTATTGTCACGCATGTGTAACGACACCGTTCCTCCGCAGGTTCCGTGGCTGTACGTGGGCATGTGTTTCGCCGCCTTCTGCTGGCACAACGAGGATCACTGGAGCTACTCCATCAATTACTTACACTGGGGCGAGCCCAAGACTTGGTGAGTTATATATTTAGTTGGAATACAGAAACATCTAAAGTGAAAAATATAAATAGTTTGTTTTTACTCGTAATCAAGAGTATTTAAGGACTGTTGCCACTTAAAGACATTTTTTAGTCAGTTGTGTGTCAATCTATACAAAATACACGGTGCCCGTGACAATTGCGAGAGACTTTAACGGTGTATTCCGGGTCAATATGATCATATTTAGAGAAAAAAATGTCCTGTAAACTTTTCCGAAATTCGCCATAGTTTCAGAGTAAATACTACTTCGAAAAAATAACATTTTTAATTGTTACACAGTGTAAAATGCTTTTTTGATGGCGATGTCACTAGTATGGGTTTCTAGACATCTCTAATTGACAGATATTAAAGACCTAAAAAACACTTTGCATGAACTAGTTTTTACGAGAAAAAATGTAGCAATTTATTTTATCCGTTACTTTTTCCAATGACATTTACTTTTTATGTAGAACAGCATTTCATTCCAAACAAGTGGAAAAAAAAGAAAAACAATTTTTTTTTGGCGTTTCGCAACGAAATTCACATAACGTTTTTTCCTTCTTTTGACCTCAGAAATGCGAGGTTAATATCTCTCGCAATGCTTACAGGCACCGTGTATATCCAAAAGCAAATAGTATCATATTATTTTAAACATGAACTCTTTTTTTTATTGTGCTGGTGTAGGTACGGCGTTCCAGGGTCTAAAGCGGAACAATTCGAAGCAGCTATGAAGGCTGAAGCTCCAGAGCTGTTCCAGCTGCAGCCAGACCTGCTGCACCAGCTCGTCACCATCATGAACCCCAACATACTGATGCGGGCCGGCGTGCCCGTCTACAGGTAACAAATCATTCTTCATCTTCTTTGATTTTACAGATGATTGATATAGGCAAGAAGCACCTTGTGGCTTGCATCATTTCCGTTTATCGAACGAGCGGAGCGTAAGCGAAGTGAAGTTCTTACAAACAACTTCGGCTACTAGGACGTCTCGGCATTTCGATGGCTTTTTGATTTTGAGGGGGTGTTCCGCGATAACTTTAGTAACGGTTATTTGATCTTTATGAAATTTGTTGGGGTTGTAGTAGAGATACATATAATTGGAGAGTTCGTATATGAGCAGCATCGATCAAGGGTTTTGGAGCTAGAAGGCCAAAAAAATTCTTCAGAAGGGTCTTGTTGTATTTGGACATTTCGTTTGCAAGTAAATCGAGAGTTCTGAGCGAGGCGGACTACTAGTTTATTAAAAACCAAATTGGTTTTGTATGGACGGTTGACCGGCTGGGACGACGGGTCCCATACAAATTGGTTTTGTATGGACGGTTGACCGGCTGGGACGACGGGTCCCATACAAATTGGTTTTGTATGGACGGTTGACCGGCTGGGACGACGGGTCCCATACAAATTGGTTTTGTATGGACAGTTGACCGGCTGGGACGACGGGTCCCATACAAATTGGTTTTGTATGGACGGTTGACCGGCTGGGACGACGGGTCCCATACAAATTGGTTTTGTATGGACGGTTGACCGGCTGGGACGACGGGTCCCATACAAAAAAAAATTTCGCGTACAACTTTTTTTCTCCTCTTTTTTCTTAGTCGCAGTAGGATACCAATTTTATGCCCTTAAACGGATCACTAGCATTTTGTCACATCCTGTATGTACGGTCAGCTGCAGAGAAAAGGTACCACCGTGCCCTACAAACTTGTATGGCGGATGGTACCTTTTCTCTGCAGCTGACTGTACCGTGGAAGAATGTACTCGTAATATGTGCGCCTATAGTTTGCTAAACCATTTCTGTCAGTAGAAAACCGCGGCAAATACAAATTACGTACATGTGGCAACACTGTGTGATGAGATGAGACACCGTATTTCGTGACGAACATTTCAACTCACATTTCTTTTACATTGAATCTGTATCTAGTGCATTTCACTCTCTCATCTTAAACGCGAGTGAGATAGAACTCCCGCAACGTTCTCCATTCAATTTAAATTATCTGTTGCAGTTGATGACAGATTACACGAAATCTGTCCGTCTCCTTTTTACACACAGTAAATGTCACCTAATGAAAGGGGCGGAAATACTAACAAAAAATTAATAACAGAATTCGATGATCATTGCTGCTTTTTTCACTGATTCTTAGTGTTGTCATACTTTTGTTTGCTGTACATTACTACTGCGTTCGTTGGATGTCCAGATTATAGTAGATATATGAGTTGTGGTTGATTGTATGGCAGGACGGACCAGCGCGCCGGCGAGTTCGTGATCACGTTCCCGCGCGCCTACCACGCCGGCTTCAACCAGGGCTACAACTTCGCAGAGGCCGTCAACTTCACGCCCGCCGACTGGGTACCTCATTCTTTTATACTAAATACAACCGACTTCACTTAGCCTCCTTTCCAAAAGCAAATGCTCGAGCTATTGTAAAAAATACTCAAATCACTATAGGTGCCTATGATAGTTGAAAAGAGTTCCCTCGATTTTTCCAGGATCCCATCATCAGATCCTGACCTGGTTACAATGGGACCAACTGTGAAGTATACTCTTTGAAAAAAAAAATCTATATCGGTCCAGCTGTCTTAGAATTCGGTGAACATACATTAAAAATAAAATAGCAATGCTGGCTATAGCATTTGAAGAGTTTCATGGATTTCTCCGGGATATCATCATCAGACGCTGACCTGATTGATGATGACAGTGGGAACAATCAAACAAAAAATAATCTTGTCAATCTCATGTGAACATGCATAAAAAAAATTACTTAAACCTAAATCCCAACGAATCGAAAACTTGTTATAAATTGAATTAAGGCCTTTAGTTAGGTCTTATGAGAATTCTTATTTTACAACGCAGTGGAACGTCGATGCACACGTAGCCGGTTTGGCTCGGCCTTTAGATGGTCGGATGTTTTTTGTCACCATATGTTCGAATAACTTCGTCACTACAAGCGAAAGCGACGCATCTTATCTCGTTCCGTATGTTTGACAGTTGAAGATGGGTCGCGAGTGCATCGCGCACTACTCGACGCTGCGGCGCTACTGCGTGTTCTCGCACGACGAGCTGGTGTGCAAGATGGCGCTCTCGCACGACGCGCTCAACATGAACGTGGCGCTCGCCGCCTACAGGGACATGCGGAGTATGCTCCACGACGAGAGGAGGCTGAGGAAGGCGCTGCTGGACTGGGTGAGCATACTGAGCATTATCATTTGAAGGGACGGGAGTTGGAGACGAGCGGTAACAACGAAAGTCATAGATGAAATCACTTTATTACGAGTAGGTTTAGTCTTATACACCGTGGGCTCGAGTAACCCGAAAGATTTTCACCACACATTATTGAGACCAAAAGAACGAAAAAATATTACGCGACTTTAGGTCAATTTCGCCAAATCACTTTTTTTTTTGGTTTTTTTTGCACATAAACAGTAAATTTCATTAATAAAATGATCGCTTAAAACAAATGGATATACATATATATTTTTGTAAAAATTTAGTTTCTATACAGTGTTCCTTGTTTTTTATGATATCTGCCAATAAGGACGTGTAAATTATGCCCAATAACGGCACTAATGCCATCAAAAAAGCGTTTTGTGCTGAGTTATAATAAAAAGTGTATTTTTTATTTATTGATATTAACTCTGAAACTAGGCGTATTGCAGAAAAGTTTATAGGACATCCTAGTATCTAAATACTATCATAAATACACTGTTAAAATCTTTAACTACACCAATATCATAAATCCTCTATTCCGCGTTCGGAAATCGTATGTATTTCCCACCATTATTGCAACCAGTAACGTAACATCAGTGTATTACCTGTGACAGTGTGGTAAAAACGTATGAAAATTTACTATCTACGGTAACGTAATGAAAATCGGCCCTCCTCTCCGACCGCCGGCACAGTCGAGTTGGTCATGGCGGTGCAATGGCGGTCATTCTGAGGCCCTGGGTTGTCTGACCACCCGTCGCCGGCGGCCGGCGACCGACTCGTGTCCGCCGCCGACGACGTTCGGATGTTTTGTTCGGGTCGGTCGCCGGCCGCCGGCGACGGGTGGTCAGAAAACCCAGGGCCTAATGGTTTCCAAACAGTTCATTTAGAATTTATAATATGTGTGTAGATAAAGCAGTGTATGCAACTGTACGTAATTAAGCCTTATTACGTAACAGTTGCATAAACTGTTATTATAGTTATTAGGGCCCACGGTGTATATTAGAGACTACACACGTATAAGACTTACGTGCTATACTTACACCTGTATACATTAGATCCTCGCTTCATTGTGACTTCCTTAGGTACCTGCTCGAAAAATTATGTAGCGTTGACAGGGAGTGTATTATCGTAGGGGACACAAACATCAACGCTGAAAGTAACACAAAGCTAGATGTAAAAAAATGCTATGACTTAGTTAGGGCCCATGAGTTTAGGAATATGGTATTGGCTTGGAGTTTTCCACGAGAGCAAGAGTAGCTGGTGTTAGTCTGCGTCCACAGACCACCAGCACGTGTATGGGAGCGGAGACCGCCTCCGCCTCGTCGCGCCCGCGCCCCGCCGGCCCGGACTCCGCTTTGCGAACGTTTCAATGGTGGCAGATGGTTTGGTCCAACCGATCCTTAAAATAATTTTCACACCACCTGCTCGACGATGCTAAATTATATATCATACAAACCTGACCGAAAGCAAATCATTATAGTCCTTGGCTTTAGCCGGGTTATAATGTTGTACTAAATCTCATTATAACCCGTTGGTTAATAATGTGATTTCACTTCCCATAGTTCTTATTGTTATGTGCTTAAAGTCTAATTTCGTAAAGTCCGCACGGTGCACGGGCCCGCGCCGCCGCGTCGTCGAACTGATTTGAAACTCGCGCTGGCCACCTCAATTTTAAATACCAATAATAATTTTGAACAAAAAAGAACCGACGTCACTAAACATCCACCATTCCAAAAGCAAATGCTCGAGCTGCTGTAAAAAATACTCAAATCACTATAGGTGTGCCTATAATAGTTGAAGAGTTCCCTCGATTTCTCCAGGATCCCGTCATCAGATCCTGACCTGGTTACAATGGGACCAACTGTGAAGTATACTCTTTCAAACGAAAAAAGAATTTTTCAAATCGGTCCAGCCATCTTCGAATAATCGGTGAACATACATAAAAAAAAAAAAAAAAAATAGCAAAAACAAAGATACCGACGAATTGATAACCTCCTCCTTCGAAATCTTGAAGTCGGTTGAAAACAAATGCCGCGAGTGTCATATGAGCTGCAGTATACGGAGTAAAACTGCAGGTTCTATAAAAATAGAAGATAAAATTCGAATAAAATGGACTAATGTATCAGGAATCAATTTATACTTTTGATTTACTTTAAAAAACCGGCCAAGTGCGTGTCGGACCACGCATAGGAGGATTCCGTACCTTCAATGGAATAACAACCAAACTAATACCAAAAGGTCGTATCTGATGCCTATGGAGGAAGTTTCTTGGAGATAACTCAAAAATGGCTGAACCTTTAAAGATCTATCGATTGATGTGTCACATGTTGATATTTGGTTATTTTTTTTATTTTTTATTTACTTACATGTATGGAGCCCCCCTAAATTTTTTTTTTCAAATTTAACTACATAAATAAGTAGCGGAGCGGCATACAAAATACACTTTAGGTGTAAATTTTTTTCAGATACGTCGTATAGTTTCCAAGTAAAATGGCTGTGACATACGGACATACAAACAGACAGACAGACATGACGCCCATAACCTACATAACCCAACTAGCAAAACCATGGTCGAGTACACGTTTCTGCCGCGACTTTTAAGTGTTAGTGTATGGTCGAATAAGAGTCGAATACACGTTTATACGACGGCGTTTGGGCACAGTTATATTGCAATTAAGTGGAGTAGGTGACAAATGAAAACACCGCTATAGATCAGGAATACTGAATAGAAGTTCTATAAATGTCGCGCAATTACTAATGGCGTGTAGTAGTGGCTTCTATCGCAATATTTATTCGGCTTTTATGTCGAGTTGCAGCAGCGAGAACTCCACTATGCAATTATTTGATTCAATAGCGAGTTTTGGAGCAGCGGTTACTCGACTTTTTTTACCAACACGCGCAAGTTCGTCACAATTGTCACAAAGCATAAACTGAAAGAGAAAAAATAATAATTTCGAGGTAAGTAAAGTGCATTTTGATTTTGTTATATGTTAAGGATAGTGACTTGAGGTTTATCGATTGTGGCAGTGAAGTTTACTTGCAAACTTATTTTTGTGACAAAACATATTATAGTTTATTTATTAAATTTTAATGCCCCTTCATGATTTTTATTTTTAAGTGATTTATTATTTAATTATCTAAACAAATGTACCAGTAAGCGACATGAAGCATCTTCGTAACACCTACGCGACTAGTATGTGATATACAGCCGAATACGAGTGCCCCGTTACTACATTATTCGACTATTGTTTCCGCCATAATGCCAACTTTAAGGTTCTTTGTGAAGAATATAAAAACCCTGGATTCGAAAGAATATCAAAGAAATCCTGTGGTAATAGTTATTGTGTTGAGTTATCGGTACTAGTATATAAATAATTTTAAACAAAAAAGAACCGACTTCACTTAGCATCCAGCTTTCCAACAGCAAATGCTCGAGCTGCTGTAAAAAATACTCAAATCACCATAGGTGTGCCTATAATAGTTGAAGAGTTCCCTCGATTTCTCCAGGATCCCATCATCAGATCCTAACATGGTTACAATGGGACCAACTGTGAAGTATAGGCTTTCAAACAAAAAAAGAATTTTCCAAATCGGTCCGGCCGTCTTCGAATAATCGGTGAACATACATAAAAAAAAAAAAAAAAAAAATAGCAAAAACAAAGATCCCAACGAATTGATAACCTCCTCCTTCGAAATCTTGAAGTCGGTTGATAAATACTTTGATATAATGTTATACTTACAGATAATAAGTATTTGTGTGATTTTAAGTACTTTTAGCTACTTGTGCTAAGATATGTAAAGTTTTTTGACACAAGATTTTTTAGTTTAACTGTTATAAAAATAAAAAAAGTCTGAAAAATTTGCATGCAAAATACAGTTTTACAGTCTTCTAAGGGACCCTAGTAACATATAAAAAAATGCAGCTTTACATCGTGCTTTGCGTGATAAATTGACAATTTGACTGTAGAAATAAATAAAAAAATCTGTACGGAACCAGTACTCGCATTGAAATATTCTGGTTGACAAGTTTGATGCTGAAATCACGGCGGTCGTGCAATGGTTATACGAGTTGTGGGTCAGTAAACGTTATATCTTGGCATCTATAACACAAGCTGTGAAATAAAAGTGCTAAACAACTACACTTACACAGCATAAACAATAGTCAGATAATTATACCCAAAGCAACACTGATATCATTTTGGACTCTATAGAAATCAGTATGAAATCTATTACTCGATTGTGTAGTAATCGTATTTATTTACTACATTTACATTGCTACATGTGGAATAAAAATTACTTTAAACTCTTTTATACAACAGTTTTCTGAATAAAAGTTGCAACTTACCATGGCAATATGACTAGTCCTATAATGGCAATATTAGAAACGTATAAACGGCTGTTTGTAACATAGCTGCAGTATAATATGCTGTAACGCGATCAATGAGCTGTATAGAAGTAATATTGATGATGGCTATAAAACTGTAGTAAAACAATCGCATAACAAGGTCATATAAACGTTTATTCCACTGTACTATTTGACTGAATTGTTGTATAAGCTAATTTGTAATATAATCAGCTACTATACGACATGTTATCGCAGCGACTACTGTTACACTACCTTTATCTGACTAAATAGCTCTATAATATCAAGCTTATTCGGCATTTTTGCTGGTTGGGAAGGGTTCCGTTTTCTGCCATTTGGCTACGGGACCCTAATAAAAATCCGTTTCTAGTAGTAGCCTTAACTATTTTATTGTCTCACAAGAGGTGAGAAAAGTAGAGTATACTCCTCGGGGATAAAGCTGTTTTTGTCATAGGCGCGCTTAAACCCCTCACTGCACTCAGGACTCAGTCTTAGTTCCCTCGCTTCGCTCGGGAATTAACTCATAACCCCCTCGCTGCGCTCGGGAGTACAGTCTGGAGTCCTTCGTTCCGTTCGGGATTCAATATCGCGCCCGTGACATATAACAATGCTTTATCCCCTTGGTGTACAATCTACTATTACAAGCCTCGCCTTCAATGCCTTTCGTTCGTTACAACAAGTGGCATCTCTAACAAAGTTCTCCGTGCAGGGTGTCACATGCGCCGAGCGCGAGGCATTCGAGCTGCTGCCGGACGACGAGCGGCAGTGCCACCTGTGCAACACCACGTGCTTCCTGTCCTGCGTCACGTGCGCGTGCGCGAGGCGAGTGGCGTGCTTGCGGCACTACGAGCAGCTGTGCGAGTGCGCGCCACACAATCACACGCTCAGGTAACTACTGTGCAACACCACGTGCCTCCTGTCCTGCGTCACGTGCGCGTGCGCGAGGCGAGTGGCGTGCTTGCGGCACTACGAGCAGCTGTGCGAGTGCGCGCCACACAAACACACGCTCAGGTAACTACTGTGCAACACCACGTGCCTCCTGTCCTGCGTCACGTGCGCGTGCGCGAGGCGAGTGGCGTGCTTGCGGCACTACGAGCAGCTGTGCGAGTGCGCGCCACACAAACACACGCTCAGGTAACTACTGTGCAACACCACGTGCCTCCTGTCCTGCGTCACGTGCGCGTGCGCGAGGCGAGTGGCGTGCTTGCGGCACTACGAGCAGCTGTGCGAGTGCGCGCCACACAAACACACGCTCAGGTAACTACTGTGCAACACCACGTGCCTCCTGTCCTGCGTCACGTGCGCGTGCGCGAGGCGAGTGGCGTGCTTGCGGCACCACGAGCAGTTGTGCGAGTGCGCGCCACACAAACACACGCTCAGGTAACTACTGTGCAACACCACGTGCCTCCTGTCCTGCGTCACGTGCGCGTGCGCGAGGCGAGTGGCGTGCTTGCGGCACTACGAGCAGCTGTGCGAGTGCGCGCCACACAAACACACACTCAGGTGACTACTGTGCAACACCACGTGCCTCCTGTCCTGCGTCACGTGCGCGTGCGCGAGGCGAGTGGCGTGCTTGCGGCACTACGAGCAGCTGTGCGAGTGCGCGCCACACAAACACACGCTCAGGTAACTACTGTGCAACACCACGTGCCTCCTGTCCTGCGTCACGTGCGCGTGCGCGAGGCGAGTGGCGTGCTTGCGGCACTACGAGCAGCTGTGCGAGTGCGCGCCACACAAACACACGCTCAGGTAACTACTGTGCAACACCACGTGCCTCCTGTCCTGCGTCACGTGCGCTTGCGCGAGGCGAGTGGCGTGCTTGCGGCACTACGAGCAGCTGTGCGAGTGCGCGCCACACAAACACACGCTCAGGTAACTACTGTGCAACACCACGTGCCTCCTGTCCTGCGTCACGTGCGCGTGCGCGAGGCGAGTGGCGTGCTTGCGGCACTACGAGCAGCTGTGCGAGTGCGCGCCACAAAAACACACGCTCAGGTAACTACTGTGCAACACCACGTGCCTCCTGTCCTGCGTCACGTGCGCGTGCGCGAGGCGAGTGGCGTGCTTGCGGCACTACGAGCAGCTGTGCGAGTGCGCGCCACACAAACACACGCTCAGGTAACTACTGTGCAACACCACGTGCCTCCTGTCCTGCGTCACGTGCGCGTGCGCGAGGCGAGTGGCGTGCTTGCGGCACTACGAGCAGCTGTGCGAGTGCGCGCCACACAAACAAGCCTCAGGTAACTACTGTGCAACACCACGTGCCTCCTGTCCTGCGTCACGTGCGCGTGCGCGAGGCGAGTGGCGTGCTTGCGGCACTACGAGCAGCTGTGCGAGTGCGCGCCACACAAACAAGCCTCAGGTAACTACTGTGCAACACCACGTGCCTCCTGTCCTGCGTCACGTGCGCGTGCGCGAGGCGAGTGGCGTGCTTGCGGCACTACGAGCAGCTGTGCGAGTGCGCGCCACACAAACACACGCTCAGGTTACTTTTACATGGTTACATGGACTTTCCAACTTTTAACAATTTGCTACTTAATGCTAAGGAAACCAAATGTATTAGATTTGTTTTGCCAAACGTTGCACCGGTGGAGACTAAGATTCTCCTGAATGGTGAATGTTTAGAGATATTAGATAAAGCAGTGTTCCTTGGTTCGACGTTGGGCAAAAATCTACAATGGAGTCCTCATATAAGAAAACTCGCTCTTCGATTAAGCTCGGCCGCTCATGCTGTTAGGAGAATTAGACAATTAACGAATATTGACACAGCTCGCTTAGTTTATCACAGTTATTTTCAAAGTGTAATGTCATATGGTATTCTGGTTTGGGGCAAAGCAGCTGACATACAGACTATATTTGTTTTACAAAAAAGAGCCATCCGCTTTCTGTATAACTTAAAGGCAGGTGCATCAGTTAGAGAACTATTTAAAGAAATTAATATTTTAACTGTTGCTTCCCAATATATCTATGACAATATTATTTTTGTTGTAAAGAATATACATATATTAAAAAAAAATTCTGACATCCACAGCTATAACACTAGAAATAAAAACAAGCTTGCTATCAGAAGTAGTCGTATTCGCAAGGCATATGAGTCATTTTTTGGTCAAGGTATTCACATTTATAACAAGTTACCCGTCGCTTTAAATTTATCATTTCCCGCTCTTAAGAAATATTTGAAAAAAAGTTTAATGTCAAAGGGTTATTACAGGGTCGAGGACTATATGACGGACAAAGATGCATGGCCCAAACCAGAAACTACTACAAAATCATCTAACATTTAGAGGACACAGTTCAGATAGGAAAGCATATCAAACGTTTTGTGAAGCAATCAGATTTGGATTTTATTGTTATTTTATTTTAATTAAACAATACGTAGATTGTATGTCTCTCTAGCTGTTTTGATATGTCTTCTTATAGAACTACGCATTATTGTGTATCTTTAAGATATAATATTACTGTATTACTGTTTTGAAAAAATAAGTCCCGTCGAGCTTCTTGCCGGTGATAATTAATACTTCTCGGGTGTAGGGTCTTCAGCGGTGTAGGGTTAGAACCGGTGGTAGTTTTTTTTTTCTCTCTGACGTTCATAAGTGCATTGTAATGTGCCTAAATTGAAGAATAAATATCTTTTATCTTTTTCCAAAAAAAAGTTTAAAAAACTGCAACCTGCTTACGGCAAAAAATATGTTGATCACAGTTAAATTGTACCCTATGTTACCCGGGCCATAATAACGAATCGATTGAAACATTATTTATCAAATTTGGATGAATACCTAAGGAGGAACATACTTAAATACAAACATACACGTAAATACATTCAATTTTAGCAGTCTATGCATAACTTGTTGCCGTTAAACGATTCATCCGATTTTAATGAATAAGGTGTCAATCGGTTCGTTATTATATTATGGCCCACGTAACATTAACTGCATGTTAACCGACTTCAACATGTTTTTTTCCGTAGTTTTTGCTTGTGTTATATCTACATTTAGGTAATCTGGAGCAGAGCCCGACTGGGGAAGTATCTCCACCTTACAGAAAACCACAGCCATAGACCCGACTCATAGTTTTGTTCCTGCTGGTGAGTAAGGTTGTCAAAGAGCTCAAAGAGGACCCAGTGTGTTGACGATGAGGGACCCTCTTGTTCCTTTAGCCGTCAACACGAATCCTCCTTTTTGTAAAGAGTCGGCAACGCGCATGTGACTCCTCAGAAGTTGCTGCTTACCACCAGGCGTATGGGTATTAGCCACCGTCGTGGTATTAAATTTTTTTTAAGAATCGCTGAGTGAGATCCTTTTCGCCATCTTTTCGCAGATACCGATACACACTAGACGAGCTGCCGGCCATGCTGGAGAAGCTCAAGAAGAAGTCGGAGATATTCCGCGAGTGGGCCGAGGCCGTCCAGAACGCGCTGGACCCCGACACGCCCAAGACGTGCGACTTGGACGGACTCAGGGCTCATCTCAAGAGGTCTATTGAACTTAAGGTACGTAACCCGGGTTCGACTGCTAGTTGGAGGTTGATAGGTAGTTTTAGTTCGTTTGACTTTCTGACACTAACAAAATTTAAGTCAGGTTAGTATTTAAGACTATGTTATTACAACTGATCAAATTAGTAGAATGGAATTTGTATTGTGTTTGTGTGATAGTGATGGATGGTACAATAACTGTAAAATATACAGAGTGGAAAAATTTAGGTGATTGGTGTGAAGTGGAATTACTTGATTGTAAAGGGTGTTTTTTAGAGGTATAGAACTTTAAGCCTTTAACGCCTGAATAACGCTTCCAAATTGTGCAAATTTATTTTGAAAATCATGGATTTGTTCGAAAGACATCGCTTACTCAGTCCATTTTGCCTCCAAGATCGTGCGATTTACCGCCACTTGATTATTTACTGTGGAGATATGTGAAATCGCTACAAGGGCTGCTATTTATATATCCGGAAACCGGGATTACAATCTTCTTAAATAGCATATTTGACCTCCATGGTAAAATTTGAACTTTTTTAAGTACTGGCCGGTATATTTTTTCTTTCTTATTAACGCTCGTGTTTTGTTTTTGACGGGTTTTAAATGTCATCTCGCAGCAAGAATGGAACTCACTCGTGAAAATATTCGTGCTATGATTTATTATGATTTTCGGCGTGGTTTAACGCAACAACAGTGCATAGATCAACTAACTTCAACTTTTGGTGATGAAGCCCCATCTAAAACTACTGTGTATCACTGGTTTAGTGAGTTCAATCGTGGACGTAGTATGCTTACGGACGAAGTTAAGGCAGGTCGCCCGAAATCGGTCGTTGTACAACAAAATATCGAGGCTGTGCGAAAACTTATAATGGACGACCGACATGTTACGTACCGCGAGATAGAGGCGACTCTGGGTATTTCTATGACCAGCATTAATAGCATATTACATAATTATTTGGCTGTAAAAAAAATTTGTTCGCGTTGGATACCCCACAACTTAACAAAAGAGCAAAAAGATGCTCGCGTCGAATGGTGCAGTAAAATGTTAAAAAAATAGAACCGTGGTGACTCAAAAGCCGTTTATAACATCTATACAGGTGACGAATCCTGGATCTATGCATACGATCCCGAAACGAAGCAACAATCAACGGTATGGGTGTTTCAAAATGAGCCGAACCCTACGAAAGTTACTCGTGCAAAAAGTACATTGAAACAAATGGTGGCCTGCTTCTTCGGTATTAATGGCCATGTAGCTACAGTGCCACTAGAAAACCGTAGAACGGTTAATTCAGAGTGGTACACGACCATTTGCTTACCGGAAGTATTTGAACAAATTCGTAAAACTAACCAGCGACGAAGAATCATTCTTCATCATGACAATGCCAGCTGTCATACGTCACGCGAAACAACTCTATTTTTGGAGGGTCAAAATGTGGAATTAACGGGTCATCCGCCGTACAGCCCTGACTTGGCACCCAACGATTTTTATTTATTTCCAAATAAAAAGAATAAATTACGCGGTCAACGATTTTCGACCGCTGAAGATGCTGTCGACGCATTCAAACAACACGTTATGGAGGTACCTCAGGCGGAGTGGCAGAAGTGCTTTAAAAATTGGTTCACGCGAATGCAAAAGTGCATAGATCATCAAGGGGAATACTTTGAAAAACAATAAAACCATTTTCAGCCGTGTACGTTTGTTTGTTTTTTTGTTTCCGGATATATAAGTAGCAACCCTCGTAGTCTACGCCGTTAAGCCCGAAACCATTGACCACTTGGAGGACAACATTCGCCGCGTTCTTGCCGATATACGGCCACAAATGTTGGAAAAAGTAATCGAAAATTGGACCTCCAGATTAGACTACGTCCGAGCCAGCCGTGGCGGTCATATGCCAGAAGTCATATAATACCAGAAAATTGTCTATCGAATAAAGTCAATTTCATGTCAATTTAAAAAGAACATCTTTGTTTTATTCCATTTCAAAGTTCTACGAGGGCTGCTATTTATATATCCGGAAACCGGGATTACAATCTTCTTAAATAGCATATTTGACCTCCATGGTAAAATTTGAACTTTTTTAAGTACTGGCCGGTATATTTTTTCTTTCTTATTAACGCTCGTGTTTTGTTTTTGACGGGTTTTAAATGTCATCTCGCAGCAAGAATGGAACTCACTCGTGAAATTATTCGTGCTATGATTTATTATGATTTTCGGCGTGGTTTAACGCAACAACAGTGCATAGATCAACTAACTTCAACTTTTGGTGATGAAGCCCCATCTAAAACTACTGTGTATCACTGGTTTAGTGAGTTCAATCGTGGACGTAGTATGCTTACGGACGAAGTTAAGGCAGGTCGCCCGAAATCGGTCGTTGTACAACAAAATATCGAGGCTGTGCGAAAACTTATAATGGACGACCGACATGTTACGTACCGCGAGATAGAGGCGACTCTGGGTATTTCTATGACCAGCATTAATAGCATATTACATAATTATTTGGCTGTAAAAAAAATTTGTTCGCGTTGGATACCCCACAACTTAACAAAAGAGCAAAAAGATGCTCGCGTCGAATGGTGCAATAAAATGTTAAAAAAATATAACCGTGGTGACTCAAAAGCCGTTTATAACATCTATACAGGTGACGAATCCTGGATCTATGCATACGATCCCGAAACGAAGCAACAATCAACGGTATGGGTGTTTCAAAATGAGCCGAACCCTACGAAAGTTACTCGTGCAAAAAGTACATTGAAACAAATGGTGGCCTGCTTCTTCGGTATTAATGGCCATGTAGCTACAGTGCCACTAGAAAACCGTAGAACGGTTAATTCAGAGTGGTACACGACCATTTGCTTACCGGAAGTATTTGAACAAATTCGTAAAACTAACCAGCGACGAAGAATCATTCTTCATCATGACAATGCCAGCTGTCATACGTCACGCGAAACAACTCTTATTTTTGGAGGGTCAAAATGTGGAATTAACGGGTCATCCGCCGTACAGCCCTGACTTGGCACCCAACGATTTTTATTTATTTCCAAATATAAAGAATAAATTACGCGGTCAACGATTTTCGACCGCTGAAGATGCTGTCGACGCATTCAAACAACACGTTATGGAGGTACCTCAGGCGGAGTGGCAGAAGTGCTTTAAAAATTGGTTCACGCGAATGCAAAAGTGCATAGATCATCAAGGGGAATACTTTGAAAAACAATAAAACCATTTTCAGCCGTGTACGTTTGTTTGTTTTTTTGTTTCCGGATATATAAGTAGCAACCCTCGTATACCTCTAAAAAAAACAGCCGTTATAAGTATGCTGAAAAAAAAAAAATTTAATTTAATTTTTGATATAAAAAAAATGGTGTTGAGTGGTATAATATTCTATTATAAATCTAAGTTCTATGTTATATCTAAAAATATGTCATTTTTGTTTCGGTCTTACATTTTGGGCCTTTTTATTTAGACGGTAAATTTAATATTTGTATGCATGTATAATTGTATATGTTGTTTGCACGTTCTGTTCTATTTTAATCGGATTCGTGGTTTTTGTTAGCTTTAAACCTCTCGTAAATTGTATATTATTTAAAGAACCTAACCCACGTGACGTAGTCATGCAACTGTATTCATCCTGGCATTCGACAGAATTTTCTCTCTCTCAAATCTCTTTTAAACTTCTGTAATTAGGTATAGAAATATATTATTTTATTTATACCTGTTTTAGTTTCATTATATCTGGAAATATTAACCATGGAAATGTTTTTGGTTGGGCTCCTTATTTTTTTTACCATGGCATAGAATATTGTATAAAAACGTGTGTTTTACACGTTTTTCATGGTGTCCTGCCTTTTCGCCGAATATTGTAATGCCGAACTTCACTTGCCAACCAACTTTTCGCAGACGTTTCATTTGGCCGAATAACTTTTACCAAATAATTATTTCGCAACCATTTCATTTCCCAACCCAAGTAACACAGGAAGCATTATAACATATGAATAGTTAACTTATTTCGAACTTAAGGACCGTATAAACTCTTATATACGTTCACCGAGCAACTTGTCGCATTATATGATGCTTTGAGCTGTGTAACGGTTGTAAAATGGCATATCTAAATGCTTTTGTAAAGCCTTTAGCTTTAGTGCAGCAAACCACAACGCAACTGTACAGCTTTCGACTGTTTAAAAGCACTTAAGTGCTTTAGGTTCTGCAATAGCATTATATAATGCTTTAAGCTGTATAACGGTTGTATAATGGCATGTATAAATGCTTTTTTAAAGCCTTTAGTTTTAGTGCAGCGAACCAAAATGCAACTGTACAGCTGAATGCTGCACAGTTGCGTTTTGGTTTGCTACTCTAATGCTTCGGTGTGGTTTAGTGCCTTAGGTTCTACAATAGCATAAATAAATGCTTAATGCTGTTTATGAGCATGAATATTAGCCATTATAATGCCACGTAAATCCGGTATACAGCTTTCAGCTGTTTTTAGTGCTTTAGGTTCTACAATAGCATTTTATGATGCTTTACGCTGTATAACGGTTGTATAATGGCATATGTAAATGCTTTTGTTTAGCCATTAGTTTTAGTGCAGCGAACAACATGCAACTGTACAGCTGAATGCTGTACAGTTGCGTTTTGGTTTGCTACACTAATGCTTCGGTTTGGTTTAGTGCCTTAGGTTCTACAATAGCATAAATAAATGCTTAATGCTGTTTAAGAGCATGAATATTAGCCATTATAATGCCACGTAAATTCGCTATACAGCTTTCAGCTATTTTTAATGCCTTAGGGTGTACAATAGCATTTATAAGTAGGTAATACGTTCCTAATGCAGTATATAAACCATTAATATAAACCATTATAAAGCCAAGTAATTCACTATAAGGGGCTGTTCATAAATTACGTCATTTCAAATGGGGGGGGGGGTCTGGACATCGGATGATGGTAGCATGACGTAGGAGGGGGGGGGGGGCGGTCATTCCGAAGATCACATCATCAATGTGTAAAAAAAGGAATGAAAGTCGTGTTTCTTTTAATGCTATAAAATATTATCTACTAAATAGTTTTTTATTTTACAATTAAGCTTAAAACGCATTTTTTTTAATGACGTCACTTTATTGTGATTTTAGGGGGGGGGGGGGGGGGTAAAAATCATCAAAAATTGATGACGTAATTTATGAACAGCCCCTATACAGCTTTTAGCGGTTTTAGTGCCTTAGGTTCTACAATAGCATAAATAATGCTTAATGTTGTTTAATAGCATAATTATTCACGTGTAATGATGTAGGCATAAATAAGGCATTTTTTAAGGGTCACTGAGCTGCTATTGGACTAAGAGCTAGCCACGTCAGATATGACACAATAATGAGAGCAACAAAACCCGTCTGGTTAGATTGCTATACTATTCTTATTGCTAGATCCTGGCATCTGGCAGCTTTTAATGGGTGGAGGTCACAGTGACAGACTAGCAAAATGTTTTAATTGGAAAATAGTAATACCAAACTAGGTAAAAATTGCCGAAGTTGTCTCAGTTATAAAGGACAGGGCCTATATTTTAAGGGGCTCCCTGGCGCCAACGACCTTAGATCTGATTCCCTTAGTTTTCTAATGATTTATATAGCTTATCATATTATCTGTAACGGCTTTAAACAATATAGTATCCTATATTTACTTCAATATTCATTCAAGTCCAACCGGTTTAGGCTAAAAAAGTGGTTTTATGGTCATACATTTTGTTTTAATTAGTTAAAAATTAAAATCTCTACAGTTTTTAGAGACATCAAAGAGGAACCCTAATATGTAGATTACGTATATGTAAGATTCTTTACACCATTCGAATATCGATAAAAGTGTTTTATAGACCATATTTTAAAAATATCATAAAAAAATAACGGCTCATTTATTTCAAGATCCGGCTCTACAGAATGGAGATAAAAGATTCAAAAACCGATAGTCGTTTGCCTTATAATTCTATCTATAGTGAATATGTTGGAATATCGACTCAAAACTGGTCAAAAATCGATAAAAAAAAAGTTAGACCAAAAAATATTGTGTATTACCATACATCGGGGTTTTCGGTGCGGGAATGTTTGACATTAGCCAAGAGTAGGCATTAACTTAAAAAACAGAATATACTCTAGCACGTTTCTACCTAATGAATAATTGATCGAAAAAATCAGGTATATACAATTTATTTGTAATAGCTGACTATTATGTATATATACTGTAGGTACATATACCTATGATTTTTTCAAGTATTTTTTTATTAATTCATTTAATGACTGATCATTGTCAACCTCTTCAGTTAATCAAAGAGTTCATAAATATCGGACGTCAAGATTAATATTTGACACTTATTATACCGTGTCTTTGTCTTAGGTAGATCTAGTTAATAAATTTAGGATATGCAATTGCATTTTTAAAATACTAAGTATATAATAGTCAATACAAACATGCCTCTAAGAAAAAAAGCTCGTATCATAGTGTGTAAGCTATTCACAGAGAGGTAGTTATTCATTAGGCATAATATGATATTTTCTCAGACTAACTCTCAACCTATCTGTTTATCTCTACTCTTTCTCAAATCGTTCCCGCACCGAAAACCCCGATGTATGATTATTACGGAAACAAAAACAGTAGGCGACTAACTATGAACTATATTTTATTATACATCGTTTGGCACTACTTTCTCCCAACATAAACTTTTGTATAATTTCTCTTAATACTCGTATTGTATAGTATTTGTATAGTTTCTCATAATGGTGCATCAAACCCAGATCTCTAGGATTTATTTTCTTGAAATGGTTTGCATTCTTTGACCTCCACCACTTTAAAGCTGCCAGATGTCCAGATCTAGAAATAAGCATAGTATACCAAACTGACTAGAGGGGTTTGGTTGCTCTCATTATTGTGTCATATCCGACGTGGCTAGCTCTCCGTCTATATAGACCAACGCTATTTTGTAAATAATTTATAACCTAAAAATAAAATCATGCGGACCTATTTATACAAGGAAAATACCTATATAATAATGAAATTACTTAATTTAAGACTGCTCAACCAACACTATTATGTTAATAATGCAAAACTCGTTCTATACGTGTTTTGTTTATTTGACGCATATCTTTTTATAATATTTTATAGCAAAACCACAGTAAATCAAAGGCGCGTGAAAATTTTCAATGAAACTTATATACACATTTACAGTAAACTACATTGCGCAGTAATATTTGAAGGATATAATAACGGAAAAGAGTCAAAAACTTTTATAAATTTTGTTAGGATGCAAACAAATATGACGTGTCACTCATTCAGTTTTTTGTACCGTCTTCGTCCATTTTATATTGCGAGACAAAGTAGTTAAATCACAACGTTCATTGTATTATAACATTTGTTCCGTCGGTGTTAGAGACGTTTTTGCATTGACGTAAGGTTTATTTTACTACACTCTTATGCTAGTATAATGCTTTTGTATTGCGATTGGCAAGTTAATCGAGAGTACTTATGCTTCTTTACTGCGATTAGCAAGTTTTTTGGCCGTATTAATGCTTCTTTAATGCAGTTGGCAACTTAATAGAACGTATTAATGATTCTTTAATGCGATTGACACTTTCCATGACGACGATAATGCTAATAGCGCAGATATATTGCGCCTGTAATGCTGTTAAATGACCTGTATAGGATCTCAAGCTGGGTAATTCGTGCCCATTTAAGACCTATATCAGCACTATAAACGTTTATAATGCTACTATAAAACGAACTGAAAATGCTAAAAGCATACATATATGCTGTAAGACGGCCATTATACTGCTTTGATGTGTTACTTGGGAATACCATAGATGGGATATGAAAATTACCTACTAGGTCGGATTATGTAAAGTAGGAAAATAAAATTCTGCCAAATAAAACTTCTGTGAAAAGATGGTTGGCAAGTGAAATTCGGCAATACAATTTTCTACGAAAATACCCTAGACCGTTTGCGACTTTTATTCTTTCAAAATTAATACAAATTTCACTTAACAGATGCACAAGACCGAGCTGGTCCGCGCGCTAGAGACGGCCATAGAGGACGCGGAGAAATGCGCGTCCGTCATCCAGCAGCTGGACCTCAACAAGATGCGCACGCGGACCAGGCACCACGACCCCAAGTACAGGCTGTCCGTGCAGGAGCTCACGCTGTTCGCGCAGGAGATCGACCAGCTGGCCTGCGTGCTGCCCGAAGGTCTGTACATCATCCAGCAGCTGGACCTCAATAAGATACCAGGCACCACGACCCAAAGTACAGGCTGTCCGTGCAGGAGCTCACGCTGTTCGCGCAGGAGATCGACCAGCTGGCCTGCGTGCTGCCCGAAGGTCTGTACATCATCCAGCAGCTGGACCTCGACAAGATACCAGGCACCACGACCCCAAGTACAGGCTGTCCGTGCAGGAGCTCACGCTGTTTGCGCAGGAGATCGACCAGCTGGCCTGCGTGCTGCCCGAAGGTCTGTACATCATCCAGCAGCTGGAGCTCGACAAGATGCGCTCGCGGACCAGGCACCACGACCCCAAGTACAGGCTGTCCGTGCAGGAGCTCACGCTGTTCGCGCAGGAGATCGACCAGCTGGCCTGCGTGCTGCCCGAAGGTCTGTACATCATCCAGCAGCTGGACCTCGACAAGATACCAGGCACCACGGCCCCAAGTACAGGCTGTCCGTGCAGGAGCTCACGCTGTTCGCGCAGGAGATCGACCAGCTGGTCTGCGTGCTGCCCGAAGGTCTGTACATCATTCAGCAGCTGGACTTCGACAAGATACCAGGCACCACGACCCCAAGTACAGGCTGTCCGTGCAGGAGCTCACGCTGTTCGCGCAGGAGATTGACCAGCTGGCCTGCGTGCTGCCCGAAGGTCTGTACATCATCCAGCAGCTGGACCTCAACTAGATACCAGGCACCACTGCCCCAAGTACAGGCTGTCCATGCAGGAGCTCACGCTGTTCGCGCAGGAGATCGACCAGCTGGCCTGCGTGCTGCCCGAAGGTCTGTACATCATCCAGCAGCTGGACCTCAACTAGATACCAGGCACCACGGCCCCAAGTACAGGCTGTCCGTGCAGGAGCTCACGCTGTTCGCGCAGGAGATCGACCAGCTGGGCTGCGTGCTGCCCGAAGGTCTGTACATCATCCAGCAGCTGGACCTCGACAAGATACCAGGCACCACGGCCCCAAGCACAGGCTGTCCGTGCAGGAGCTCACGCTGTTCGCGCAGGAGATCGACCAGCTGGCCTGCGTGCTGCCCGAAGGTCTGTACATCATCCAGCAGCTGGACCTCGACAAGATACTAGGCACCACGACCCCAAGTACAGGCTGTCCGTGCAGGAGCTCACGCTGTTCGCGCAGGAGATCGACCAGCTGGCCTGCGTGCTGCCCGAAGGTCTGTACATCATCCAGCAGCTGGACCTCGACAAGATGTGCACGCGGACCAGGCACCACGACCCCAAGTACAGGCTGTCCGTGCAGGAGCTCACGCTGTTCGTGCAGGAGATCGACCAGCTGGCCTGCGTGCTGCCCGAAGGTCTGTACATCATCCAGCAGCTGGACCTCGACAAGATACCAGGCACCACGGCCCCAAGTACAGGCTGTCCGTGCAGGAGCTCAAGCTGTTCGCGCAGGAGATCGACCAGCTGGCCTGCGTGCTGCCCGAAGGCCTGTACATCATTCAGCAGCTGGACCTCGACAAGATACCAGGCACCACGACCCCAAGTACAGGCTGTCCGTGCAGGAGCTCACGCTGTTCGCGCAGGAGATCGACCAGCTGGCCTGCGTGCTGCCCGAAGGTCTGTACATCATCCAGCAGCTGGACCTCAACTAGATACCAGGCACCACGGCCCCAAGTACAGGCTGTCCGTGCAGGAGCTCACGCTGTTCGCGCAGGAGATCGACCAGCTGGCCTGCGTGCTGCCTGAAGGTCTGTACATCATCCAGCAGCTGGACCTCAACTAGATACCAGGCACCACGGCCCCAAGTACAGGCTGTCCGTGCAGGAGCTCACGCTGTTCGCGCAGGAGATCGACCAGCTGGCCTGCGTGCTGCCCGAAGGTCTGTACATCATCCAGCAGCTGGACCTCGACAAGATACCAGGCACCACGGCCCCAAGCACAGGCTGTCCGTGCAGGAGCTCACGCTGTTCGCGCAGGAGATCGACCAGCTGGCCTGCGTGCTGCCCGAAGGTCTTTACATCATCCAGCAGCTGGACCTCAATAAGATACCAGGCACCACGACCCCAAGTACAGGCTGTCCGTGCAGGAGCTCACGCTGTTCGCACAGGAGATCGACCAGCTGGCCTGCGTGCTGCCCGAAGGTCTGTACATCATCCAGCAGCTGGACCTCGACAAGATACCAGGCACCACGGCCCCAAGTACAGGCTGTCCGTGCAGGAGCTCACGCTGTTCGCGCAGGAGATCGACCAGCTGGCCTGCGTGCTGCCCGAAGGTCTGTACATCATTCAGCAGCTGGACCTCGACAAGATACCAGGCACCACGACCCCAAGTACAGGCTGTCCGTGCAGGAGCTCACGCTGTTCGCGCAGGAGATCGACCAGCTGGCCTGCGTGCTGCCCGAAGGTCTGTACATCATCCAGCAGCTGGACCTCAACTAGATACCAGGCACCACGGCCCCAAGTACAGGCTGTCCGTGCAGGAGCTCACGCTGTTCGCGCAGGAGATCGACCAGCTGGCCTGCGTGCTGCCCGAAGGTCTGTACATCATCCAGCAGCTGGACCTCAACTAGATACCAGGCACCACGGCCCCAAGTACAGGCTGTCCGTGCAGGAGCTCACGCTGTTCGCGCAGGAGATCGACCAGCTGGCCTGCGTGCTGCCCGAAGGTCTGTACATCATCCAGCAGCTGGACCTCAATAAAATACCAGGCACCAGGACCCCAAGTACAGGCTGTCCGTGTAGGAGCTCACGCTGTTCGCGCAGGAGATCGACCAGCTGGCCTGCGTGCTGCCCGAAGGTCTGTACATCATCCAGCAGCTGGACCTCAATAAGATACCAGGCACCACGACCCCAAGTACAGGCTGTCCGTGCAGGAGCTCACGCTGTTCGCGCAGGAGATCGACCAGCTGGCCTGCGTGCTGCCCGAAGGTCTGTACATCATCCAGCAGCTGGACCTCGACAAGATACCAGGCACCACGACCCCAAGCACAGGCTGTCCGTGCAGGAGCTCACGCTGTTCGCGCAGGAGATCGACCAGCTGGCCTGCGTGCTGCCCGAAGGTCTGTACATCATCCAGCACCTGGACCTCAACTAGATACCAGGCACCACGGCCCCAAGTACAGGCTGTCCGTGCAGGAGCTCACGCTGTTCGCGCAGGAGATCGACCAGCTGGCCTGCGTGCTGCCCGAAGGTCTGTACATCATCCAGCAGCTGGACCTCGACAAGATACCAGGCACCACGGCCCCAAGCACAGGCTGTCCGTGCAGGAGCTCACGCTGTTCGCGCAGGAGATCGACCAGCTGGCCTGCGTGCTGCCCGAAGATCTGTACATCATCCAGCAGCTGGACCTCAATAAGATACCAGGCACCACGACCCCAAGTACAGGCTGTCCGTGCAGGAGCTCACGCTGTTCGCGCAGGAGATCGACCAGCTGGCCTGCGTGCTGCCCGAAGGTCTGTACATCATCCAGCAGCTGGACCTCAATAAGATACCAGGCACCACGACCCCTAGTACAGGCTGTCCGTGCAGGAGCTCACGCTGTTCGCGCAGGAGATCGACCAGCTGGCCTGCGTGCTGCCCGAAGGTCTGTACATCATCCAGCAGCTGGACCTCAACAAGATACCAGGCACCACGACCCCAAGTACAGGCTGTCTATAAATCTCAATTTAAATAGCATTTGAAAACCTCCGACTAAATTAAAACAACTCGTTTTACCTAACCTCGTTTTCTTAAGGATTAGAAAATTAATGGTTCATATCTTTCGGCCATATCAGAGAAGAGATTAGTAATACGCTTAAGACAATAAGAGGCAAAATGGCGAGTTTTAAAATCGTTTTCCCGAAGCAAAAGTTGCAAGACGACAATTGCACAATTTTACTAAATAAATAAAAACGAAATATTATCGTAGATATCTCGCATAACTGATAACTAGACTCAATCCGGTTCATCATTTGGATTATGACTTCATAAACACCTCTTTTATTACCTTTTATTTTTAAACAACTTACATTAACATAGTCCACATTTATAACTTTCTATAATTGTCACCTTTTTCGTATCTACGGCCTACTACGATATAAATTTCTTCTGACAAAGTAATTTGGGGATATGAATAATTTCGAAAAAGTTCAGATATTTATTTGCGTCTCGAATTGATGGACTTTAAAACAATGTCAAATAAGCCTTTCAGGCGTTGACGTATATAAAAATAAAAAATTTAGTGTGAAATTATTGTTAAATGCAACAGGATCAGCGGTGAAGGAGGTGCTCCGTCAGACCGCGGACTTCGAAACGCGCGCCACAGACCTACTGGATAAAGAACTGGACCAGACGGATCCCGGCAGTGTTAGAGAACTCGAAGAGGTAATATTACAGTATTGCCATTCTTGAGAATGTGACCCGTTTTGTATGGGAAACGTTCTCGCTCGAGAATATTTCTAGTAGAGTGTTCTCGAGAACGATCTCTAGGTTATATTTAAGATAATGCATTCTACTTACGCTTCTGTGATTAATTTTATTGTATTCTTAATAATTTTTAATTTACATAAGCTGTGTCGCGTTTTTATGTAAAAAATCATAGGCAATTAACTTTGTACGTTTATTTTTCAAGTGATAGGTTCATGTACAATACAATACAAATTCAAATATTCTTTATTGCACACCTCAATAAAATAGAACAGGCTGTCTTATCGCGTTATCATGTAACGTAATAAAGTAATGTAACTTTTTGTAATTTGAAAGTTTCCAAGTTTAATTTACGTTCTTGATGAACTTGCTTGTACAGTCGAGGACAAAGAGATGTATACACTTTTGGACCTTATTACAACGCAATAAGGTCCAAAAGTGTATACATCTCTTTGTCCTCGACTGTACATTTCATTAAAAATTCTACAAATCTCTTCATAAAAAAACCACTCAACTTATCCCCCACTTACAGGTTGTCGATCTCGGCGCTCGCCTCTGCATCGTCCTGCCACAACTTGCGCCCCTCCAAGCGCGCCTCCAACAAGTCAAGTTTTTAGAGGAGGTCCGGACTTATAGGGAAGACTACGCGACCCTGACCCCTGAGGTCATCGACCGGCTGCTGCAGGACGCGGATAACGTCGTGCCACATCATAAGATCGAGATTGAACGCGCGCTGTTATACAAACTCAAAGGTCAGTGAAGAGTTTGTCACATGTATGCTACAGTGAAGGTATATTAAACTCGCGCTCCGTCAAACGTGCGTTCAACAGGTTGTTTTTTAGAGGATGTCCAGACCTACAAGGGCCTGTGCGAGTCTGACCCCTGATGCATTAGTTTTTACAGAGGGGATATTTACATTTATTTCATTTCTTCATCATAACATGCAGCTGCCATCCCAATAGACCGATCGAGCTCAATGAGTGGTAGTGAATTCACTAACACTGTTGTTTTGTAATAATATTTAGTGTCCAATAAGGTGTTGTTTAGTTTAGCTCTTGTATTTTTTGTATATTTTCTTGTGTCTAATAGGGCAACATCGCGTTGCAGTAGAATTTTCGAAATGACCGGTTTGCCAGTCGGTTAACGAACGATCGTGTGTCTGCTCGTACGTCGTCCGTAGACAGTTTCCATTTCACGCTTTTTCTGGAGAAAGCAGTACTACCAACTCTCTCGCGGTCATATTGCACCCGTGTTGTATACGTGTAATCCGGAGCCAGGCGAGGACAACCGTGTATAAAACGAGGTTGGACGACTTGAGGTAACGATTTTTAAGTAGTCTATAGCAAGCGACAGGATGCTCTCTCAACTCGTGCCACCGGTCTTCTCAACAACGACCCACGGTTCTGCCGACCGCCGGCCCGGACTCTAAGTTAACTTCTATTTACACCAGACACTTTAGCTTAATATCGACCTTCGAACTACACAGCAACCTTCTTACTTCCGCCTATCGTCTCTCGTAAATTTCGCATAACTTTAGAATAAACCACAGTCCACTTCTTTCGGAACCGAACAGGTGTTATTGGACACTAAATATTATTATTACAAAACAATGTTAAGAAACATACTAAGTGTTGGTAGGCCGTAATGAGTTATTATATTTCCCCTTAGCCGAGGTGGAGGAGTGGGAGCAGCGCGCCCGCGCCGTGCTCGTGGACCCGAGCAGGCCGGCGCCCGAGCCGCCGCAGCACACCACGCTGGCCGAGGTGCAGGCGCTCCTGGACGCGCGCGAACACATCGAGGCCGCGCTGCCCTCCAACCACGCGCTCAGCCACGCCAAGCAGCACGCGCAGGACTGGCTCGCGAAGGTAGCGTGGAATCCTGGTCACGGCACCAAGCTGTAACCGCGCCGTGCTCGTGGACCCGAGCAGGCCGGCGCCCGAGCCGCCGCAGCACACCACGCTGGCCGAGGTGCAGGCGCTCCTGGACGCGCGCGAACACATCGAGGCCGCGCTGCCCTCCAACCACGCGCTCAGCCACGCCAAGCAGCACGCGCAGGACTGGCTCGCGAAGGTAGCGTGGAATCCTGGTCACGGCACCAAGCTGTAACCGCGCCGTGCTCGTGGACCCGAGCAGGCCGGCGCCCGAGCCGCCGCAGCACACCACGCTGGCCGAGGTGCAGGCGCTCCTGGACGCGCGCGAACACATCGAGGCCGCGCTGCCCTCCAACCACGCGCTCAGCCACGCCAAGCAGCACGCGCAGGACTGGCTCGCGAAGGTAGCGTGGAATCCTGGTCACGGCACCAAGCTGTAACCGCGCCGTGCTCGTGGACCCGAGCAGGCCGGCGCCCGAGCCGCCGCAGCACACCACGCTGGCCGAGGTGCAGGCGCTCCTGGACGCGCGCGAACACATCGAGGCCGCGCTGCCCTCCAACCACGCGCTCAGCCACGCCAAGCAGCACGCGCAGGACTGGCTCGCGAAGGTAGCGTGGAATCCTGGTCACGGCACCAAGCTGTAACCGCGCCGTGCTCGTGGACCCGAGCAGGCCGGCGCCCGAGCCGCCGCAGCACACCACGCTGGCCGAGGTGCAGGCGCTCCTGGACGCGCGCGAACACATCGAGGCCGCGCTGCCCTCCAACCACGCGCTCAGCCACGCCAAGCAGCACGCGCAGGACTGGCTCGCGAAGGTAGCGTGGAATCCTGGTCACGGCACCAAGCTGTAACCGCGCCGTGCTCGTGGACCCGAGCAGGCCGGCGCCCGAGCCGCCGCAGCACACCACGCTGGCCGAGGTGCAGGCGCTCCTGGACGCGCGCGAACACATCGAGGCCGCGCTGCCCTCCAACCACGCGCTCAGCCACGCCAAGCAGCACGCGCAGGACTGGCTCGCGAAGGTAGCGTGGAATCCTGGTCACGGCACCAAGCTGTAACCGCGCCGTGCTCGTGGACCCGAGCAGGCCGGCGCCCGAGCCGCCGCAGCACACCACGCTGGCCGAGGTGCAGGCGCTCCTGGACGCGCGCGAACACATCGAGGCTGCGCTGCCCTCCAACCACGCGCTCAGCCACGCCAAGCAGCACGCGCAGGACTGGCTCGCGAAGGTAGCGTGGAATCCTGGTCACGGCACCAAGCTGTAACCGCGCAGTACTCGTGGACCCGAGCAGGCCGGCGCCCGAGCCGCCGCAGCACACCACGCTGGCCGAGGTGCAGGCGCTCCTGGACGCGCGCGAACACATCGAGGCCGCGCTGCCCTCCAACCACGCGCTCAGCCACGCCAAGCAGCACGCGCAGGACTGGCTCGCGAAGGTAGCGTGGAATCCTGGTCACGGCACCAAGCTGTAACCGCGCCGTGCTCGTGGACCCGAGCAGGCCGGCGCCCGAGCCGCCGCAGCACACCACGCTGGCCGAGGTGCAGGCGCTCCTGGACGCGCGCGAACACATCGAGGCCGCGCTGCCCTCCAACCACGCGCTCAGCCACGCCAAGCAGCACGCGCAGGACTGGCTCGCGAAGGTAGCGTGGAATCCTGGTCACGGCACCAAGCTGTAACCGCGCCGTGCTCGTGGACCCGAGCAGGCCGGCGCCCGAGCCGCCGCAGCACACCACGCTGGCCGAGGTGCAGGCGCTCCTGGACGCGCGCGAACACATCGAGGCCGCGCTGCCCTCCAACCACGCGCTCAGCCACGCCAAGCAGCACGCGCAGGACTGGCTCGCGAAGGTAGCGTGGAATCCTGGTCACGGCACCAAGCTGTAACCGCGCCGTGCTCGTGGACCCGAGCAGGCCGGCGCCCGAGCCGCCGCAGCACACCACGCTGGCCGAGGTGCAGGCGCTCCTGGACGCGCGCGAACACATCGAGGCCGCGCTGCCCTCCAACCACGCGCTCAGCCACGCCAAGCAGCACGCGCAGGACTGGCTCGCGAAGGTAGCGTGGAATCCTGGTCACGGCACCAAGTTGTAACCGCGCCGTGCTCGTGGACCCGAGCAGGCCGGCGCCCGAGCCGCCGCAGCACACCACGCTGGCCGAGGTGCAGGCGCTCCTGGACGCGCGCGAACACATCGAGGCCGCGCTGCCCTCCAACCACGCGCTCAGCCACGCCAAGCAGCACGCGCAGGACTGGCTCGCGAAGGTAGCGTGGAATCCTGGTCACGGCACCAAGCTGTAACCGCGCCGTGCTCGTGGACCCGAGCAGGCCGGCGCCCGAGCCGCCGCAGCACACCACGCTGGCCGAGGTGCAGGCGCTCCTGGACGCGCGCGAACACATCGAGGCCGCGCTGCCCTCCAACCACGCGCTCAGCCACGCCAAGCAGCACGCGCAGGACTGGCTCGCGAAGGTAGCGTGGAATCCTGGTCACGGCACCAAGCTGTAACCGCGCCGTGCTCGTGGACCCGAGCAGGCCGGCGCCCGAGCCGCCGCAGCACACCACGCTGGCCGAGGTGCAGGCGCTCCTGGACGCGCGCGAACACATCGAGGCCGCGCTGCCCTCCAACCACGCGTCAGCCACGCCAAGCAGCACGCGCAGGACTGGCTCGCGAAGGTAGCGTGGAATCCTGGTCACGGCACCAAGCTGTAACCGCGCCGTGCTCGTGGACCCGAGCAGGCCGGCGCCCGAGCCGCCGCAGCACACCACGCTGGCCGAGGTGCAGGCGCTCCTGGACGCGCGCGAACACATCGAGGCCGCGCTGCCCTCCAACCACGCGCTCAGCCACGCCAAGCAGCACGCGCAGGACTGGCTCGCGAAGGTAGCGTGGAATCCTGGTCACGGCACCAAGCTGTAACCGCGCCGTGCTCGTGGACCCGAGCAGGCCAGCGCCCGAGCCGCCGCAGCACACCACGCTGGCCGAGGTGCAGGCGCTCCTGGACGCGCGCGAACACATCGAGGCCGCGCTGCCCTCCAACCACGCGCTCAGCCACGCCAAGCAGCACGCGCAGGACTGGCTCGCGAAGGTAGCGTGGAATCCTGGTCACGGCACCAAGCTGTAACCGCGCCGTGCTCGTGGACCCGAGCAGGCCGGCGCCCGAGCCGCCGCAGCACACCACGCTGGCCGAGGTGCAGGCGCTCCTGGACGCGCGCGAACACATCGAGGCCGCGCTGCCCTCCAACCACGCGCTCAGCCACGCCAAGCAGCACGCGCAGGACTGGCTCGCGAAGGTAGCGTGGAATCCTGGTCACGGCACCAAGCTGTAACCGCGCCGTGCTCGTGGACCCGAGCAGGCCGGCGCCCGAGCCGCCGCAGCACACCACGCTGGCCGAGGTGCAGGCGCTCCTGGACGCGCGCGAACACATCGAGGCCGCGCTGCCCTCCAACCACGCGCTCAGCCACGCCAAGCAGCACGCGCAGGACTGGCTCGCGAAGGTAGCGTGGAATCCTGGTCACGGCACCAAGCTGTAACCGCGCCGTGCTCGTGGACCCGAGCAGGCCAGCGCCCGAGCCGCCGCAGCACACCACGCTGGCCGAGGTGCAGGCGCTCCTGGACGCGCGCGAACACATCGAGGCCGCGCTGCCCTCCAACCACGCGCTCAGCCACGCCAAGCAGCACGCGCAGGACTGGCTCGCGAAGGTAGCGTGGAATCCTGGTCACGGCACCAAGCTGTAACCGCGCCGTGCTCGTGGACCCGAGCAGGCCGGCGCCCGAGCCGCCGCAGCACACCACGCTGGCCGAGGTGCAGGCGCTCCTGGACGCGCGCGAACACATCGAGGCCGCGCTGCCCTCCAACCACGCGCTCAGCCACGCCAAGCAGCACGCGCAGGACTGGCTCGCGAAGGTAGCGTGGAATCCTGGTCACGGCACCAAGCTGTAACCGCGCCGTGCTCGTGGACCCGAGCAGGCCGGCGCCCGAGCCGCCGCAGCACACCACGCTGGCCGAGGTGCAGGCGCTCCTGGACGCGCGCGAACACATCGAGGCCGCGCTGCCCTCCAACCACGCGCTCAGCCACGCCAAGCAGCACGCGCAGGACTGGCTCGCGAAGGTAGCGTGGAATCCTGGTCACGGCACCAAGCTGTAACCGCGCCGTGCTCGTGGACCCGAGCAGGCCGGCGCCCGAGCCGCCGCAGCACACCACGCTGGCCGAGGTGCAGGCGCTCCTGGACGCGCGCGAACACATCGAGGCCGCGCTGCCCTCCAACCACGCGCTCAGCCACGCCAAACAGCACGCGCAGGACTGGCTCGCGAAGGTAGCGTGGAATCCTGGTCACGGCACCAAGCTGTAACCGCGCCGTGCTCGTGGACCCGAGCAGGCCGGCGCCCGAGCCGCCGCAGCACACCACGCTGGCCGAGGTGCAGGCGCTCCTGGACGCGCGCGAACACATCGAGGCCGCGCTGCCCTCCAACCACGCGCTCAGCCACGCCAAGCAGCACGCGCAGGACTGGCTCGCGAAGGTAGCGTGGAATCCTGGTCACGGCACCAAGCTGTAACCGCGCCGTGCTCGTGGACCCGAGCAGGCCGGCGCCCGAGCCGCCGCAGCACACCACGCTGGCCGAGGTGCAGGCACTCCTGGACGCGCGCGAACACATCGAGGCCGCGCTGCCCTCCAACCACGCGCTCAGCCACGCCAAGCAGCACGCGCAGGACTGGCTCGCGAAGGTAGCGTGGAATCCTGGTCACGGCACCAAACTGTAACCGTAAACCTCATGTAGTAACCTAACCTCGGACCCGGGTATATCCTTAAACTACGTCCAAAAGAGAGGTATGGGTACTGCGAATGTCATCTCGCTATGTGTGGTAGGGCACAGCACAGCGAATGTCATCGCTCAAGTCTGGAGCAGAGCCCGACTGGGGAAGTATCTCCACTTTACAGAAAAACAGCCAAATCGCACTAGACCCTATTCATGGTGTTGTGTTCCTGCTGGTAACCTTACTCGTTGCCAAAGAGCTCAAAGAGGACCCAGTGTGTTGACGATGACGGACCCTCTTGTTCCTTTAGCTGTCAACACAGTGAGTCCTCCTTTTTGTAAAGGGTCGCAACGCGCATGTGACACCTGATATAAAATTAGCTGCAACGATCACCAAAATGTTTGTTAAGAGATACTTCTTTAATTTAATACTTTTTTGGTTTAACTATTGGGTTACTTGTTACCAAATTGTGAAAGAGAAGAGGTTTTTAGTGTCAATGGTTTTTCTGGTTGCTTAAAGTATTTTTATATTCATGTATAGGTCTTACTTACTTACTTATTGTTCGCAGGTTGAAGAGATGCAATCAAAGGACTTATACCCATACATGCACAGCGTGGAAGCGCTAGTCAAGCGAGGCCAACAGATCCCTCTGGCGTTGTACGAGAAAGATCAGCTGGCTGTCGCGCTAGCGTCCGCCAAGGAGTGGAAGCGAGGCGCAGGAGATATGTTTTTGAAAAAGGTGAGCTTTTATCCAACTGAACTGGTACTAGTTTCTACTAGCAGGTATTTTTTAGTGGTTTAAAAATCAGTACATTTTTTAAAGTAAATCGCCGTCAGTATCGCATTTAAGTAACAAAGCAATACCAAACAATTATGTTAGACTAGCTTTTGCCCGCGGCTTCGCTCGCGTTAAATTCGGGGTAACAAACCATACAAACTTCCACCTTCCATTTTAGGGAAGTGGGGGTTAGAAAGAGACAAAAAATAGCCTATGTCACTCTCCATCCCTTCAACTATCCCCACTTAAAAAATCACGTCAATTCGTCGCCCCGTTTTGCCGTGAAAGACGGACAAACAAACACACACACACATACACTTTCCCATTTATAATATTAGTATGGATTTCTGAGATGGGAGAAAGGTTGTCATTAGTAACAATTAATTATTTATTCAGTAGAGATAGATAATCACTGTTTTTAAAGTCGGGCAAAGTAAAGCATGGTAGGTCCCCAACAAACATTTTTTAGGTCGCCAGGACGTGCCGATGGTAACTTTTAGTTCCTTGCTTGGTCGCCATAACGTCGCCATGACGTCGAAACGACCGAAAATGGGCCCATTTTATACGATTCAGCGTCGTAATAAAGTCACATAGCGGTCGTATAAGACATTAATTGGTCGTATAGTGGTTGTATAAATGTCGTAACATTCATCTATTACCGCTGCTATACGACATTTTGTTGTATAAAAGTGTTTATCAAGGTTTATCACGACCCTTATACGGAATTTTGTTGTAATGCCGTGATAATTAGTACCGTTTCGATTTTTATGTTTTAAGTTTAACATTGACATCGGAATAAGAGCTTATAAGGTACAACCATTTTATTAATATAACATATAATTATTTTACATGATTTTTAAAGTGGCGCATTCCACTCATACAATAGTATGTTATTCAATCAAATACAAACACTGAAAACATTGAAAAAATAATCAACCCAGCCGGACTTGAACCTGGCATCGATACGCCTTACCGGGGCTCGATCGCTTTACCAATTAAGCTATGGGTTCAGTTACTGAGTTGACGAAATTCTCAATGCCTTCAATCATCTTTTTGCATTTATTTTTACATCGACTTTATAGCAGCCGTAAGCGACATCTAGGTGCTAACTACTAGAGTTAGATACCCTTCCCGCCGACCCTTTTACAAGTGTCACAACGGAAATAATAGATGGCGCTGCTATCAACTCATAATTATTTTACATGATTTTTAAAGTGGCGCATTCCACTCATACAATAGTATGTTATTCAATCAAATACAAACACTGAAAACATTGAAAAAATAATCAACCCAGCCGGACTTGAACCTGGCATCGATACGCCTTACCGGGGCTCGATCGCTTTACCAATTAAGCTATGGGTTCAGTTACTGAGTTGACGAAATTCTCAATGCCTTCAATCATCTTTTTGCATTTATTTTTACATCGACTTTATAGCAGCCGTAAGCGACATCTAGGTGCTAACTACTAGAGTTAGATACCCTTCCCGCCGACCCTTTTACAAGTGTCACAACGGAAATAATAGATGGCGCTGCTATCAACTCATAATTATTTTACATGATTTTTAAAGTGGCGCATTCCACTCATACAATAGTATGTTATTCAATCAAATACAAACACTGAAAACATTGAAAAAATAATCAACCCAGCCGGACTTGAACCTGGCATCGATACGCCTTACCGGGGCTCGATCGCTTTACCAATTAAGCTATGGGTTCAGTTACTGAGTTGACGAAATTCTCAATGCCTTCAATCATCTTTTTGCATTTATTTTTACATCGACTTTATAGCATTTTTTTTCAATGTTTTCAGTGTTTGTATTTGATTGAATAACATACTATTGTATGAGTGGAATGCGCCACTTTAAAAATCATGTAAAATAATTATGAGTTGATAGCAGCGCCATCTATTATTTCCGTTGCGACACTTGTAAAAGGGTCGGCGGGAAGGGTATCTAACTCTAGTAGTTAGCACCTAGATGTCGCTTACGGCTGCTATAAAGTCGATGTAAAAATAAATGCAAAAAGATGATTGAAGGCATTGAGAATTTCGTCAACTCAGTAACTGAACCCATAGCTTAATTGGTAAAGCGATCGAGCCCCGGTAAGGCGTATCGATGCCAGGTTCAAGTCCGGCTGGGTTGATTATTTTTTTTTTTTTCAATGTTTTCAGTGTTTGTATTTGATTGAATAACATAATATAACATACTTCAACTTAGTGTTACATATTCGAAACACGTATACAATGTATTTAGGGTCCCAAATCTATTGGGAAAGTAATTTTATCGACTAATATATGTTTATTTTCTCAATATAATAAATGCGCTTCATAAATTATTTAAAATAAATAATATATTTACTTATAAAATTAACAAATGTTTTAACAATTACCTTTAGGCGACTTAAAGTAGTAAGCGCCACCACTTAACGACTGTTTTGCTGTGTGTACAAATTTTTTTCTGCATCTCCTCAGCCATATTTACAAAAGTAGTCGTTTAAAAGTCGTAAAAAAGTGTTGTAAAAGACTTAAAATCGTATAAGAGTAATATTTATTACTCTTAAACGTCCGGTCACATAGAAGTAGGGTAAAAATAGTTCGCGACTCTATTACGACTAATCTCGGTGTAAAAGTCGTATAGACGTTACTATGACGACCATTTTGCTTATACCACTGAGAGTTGAATAATAGTCGTGTAAAACAGTCGTATAGAAGTTTCTAAGACGTCTATATGCGACTTTAAGTGATATTTATTACTCTTAAACGACCGGTCACATAGAAGTAGGGTAAAAATAGTTCGCGACTCTATTACGACTAATCTCGGTGTAAAAGAAAAGTCGTATAGACGTTACTATGACGACCATTTTGCTTATACCACTGAGAGTTGAATAATAGTCGTGTAAAACAGTCGTATAGAAGTTTCTACGACGTCTACACTCGCGATCAAAAAAATCGACTCAAGCAACATTTTTTACTTTTGGTCGTATTTCCGGAAAGCGGGAAATATTTTAATAAAACTTTGAATGCAATTTTATTACGAATTTATTCAGCTACAAAAAACAGTAAAAGACATCGATCTCAGTTGCGTAGTTTTTAGGTTATCGCAGTTTTTGTACAAAATGGCATTTTACATGGTTATGATATGCACGAGTTGTGCCCTCTGGAGACCAATAAAAACCGGTGTAACCGGTTATTTCTTATCATTAGCTTATCAGAAGTTGACCAGTGCACATCTCCTCGCAATCTTACACCGGAATCACCTTCGAAAAATGGATACCACCGAAGCTGAAGCCACCGAAGTCGTCACCTTGGTGAATCGAGGATTCTCGCAGCGTTCTGTTGCTGAGCAGCTGAATTTAAGCCAGTCTGCTGTCTCCAGAGTTTATCGTCGGTTTTGTCGGTTTGGAACCTTGAAACGGAAACAAGGATCTGGCCGTCAGCGGTGCACATCGGAGAGGGATGACCGCTTCATCGCCACCTCCAGTCTTCGTAATCGCCACCGTACCGCTGTTGCCATCCAGCAAGACCTGATGCGGAACCGGGTTGTGCCTGTTAGCACCTCAACAGTTCGGCGGAGACTCAAGGAAGCCAACCTTACCCCAAGAAGACCTGCTACTGGGCCCAAACTGACTCAGAGGCATCGGGACGCTCGGAAGGAATTCGTGGCGACCTACGAAAATTGGACCTACGACCAATGGAGCCGCGTACTCTTCAGCGACGAGTGCAGAGTGTGTCTCCATGGCAGCGACAGAAGAGGACGGGTGTACCGAAGACCTGGAGAGAGGTTCGCCCAGTGTTGCTTCGCTGAAACAGTCGCCTACGGTGGAGGTTCCGTCATGATGTGGGCGGGGATTTCCATGGAGGGGCGGACCGAGCTGGTTTTTGTTGATGGCGGGGATCGAGGCGGTGGTTTGAATGCAGACAGGTACATCACCGACATCCTGCAAGACCATGTCGTCCTCTACGCCGGGTTCTTTGACGAGGGGTTCCATTTCATGCAAGACAACGCCCCTTGTCATACCGCCCGCGTCACAAAGGAGTACCTTGACGCAGTTGGCATCCCGACTCTGAAGTGGCTACCTCTGAGTCCTGATTTAAATCCTATCGAGCACTTATGGGATTACCTGAAACGCAAGGTTCGAGCTCGCAATCCTGCTCCGGAGACAATTTTGGCCCTGAAAGAAGCTTTGGTCGAAGAGTGGGAAGCATGCCCCCAGGATACCATCAGGAAGCTGATAAGGTCAATGAAGAGACGCATGGCATGTGTGATAAAGGTTTTTGGTGGTAACACCAGGTATTAAAGATAAAAATAAATTGTTATTCGTTCATGAAAATGTTTTTTCTTTCGTTGTTAAGGTCATTTTTGCACCCAAATTTTACACCTCCTTGGTATACTAGCTTGTTTTTCATGAACTGAAATTTTTCGCCTGAAAAACATGCTCGTATTGAAAGCTGACACTGTTAGCTCTAAAATGGTACCGTTGCTTTTTTGATCTCATGATTGGTTCCTGAGATATTAAACGATGAAATTAAAAATTAGTTTGAGTCGATTTTTTTGATCGCGAGTGTATATACGTCTATAAGTCGTATAAAGATAAAAGACTATAAGTCGTATAAAATGCTAAAAATACTTCTTTACGATGTTTATAGCTTTTTGAGTCGCATAAATCCTCCTTATACGACTAAAATGTTTGTTGGGTCATGACGGTAGTGTTGTGTTTATTGCCGACAGCTTCTAAACGCTTCAGTGTTCCCCAGAACTGGGCGTACTCCCTCCTGGAGGCGCTCTCGCCGCGCACGGAGGCCGCGCCGGGGCGGCGGCGCGCGCGGGGCGGGGCGGGGGGCGGGGCCGAGCCGCAGCCCTCCTCGCTGGAGGCGGGGCTGTTCCTGCGCAACTTCAGCGAGGACTCCACCCCCACCGAGATCGTGGCCGCCTTCAAGCACGCCGAGCAACGCGAGCTGACCGCCATCAAGGAGCTCAGGTATACCACAACGGGAGAGAATTAGGACCGTTTATTTAGACCTTTAACGCTGTGTGGGAACTGGGAATAACAATTAAATTTCACAGCCGGAGGACAAAGGTCAACCAATTAGGAATATGCATGATTTTTTTGGAAGACGTCATTCGATTCTATTTCGCTGTAGATTCAAATGTCTCTAATAAACCTATCTATGATAGCCCTGAAACGTCAAAAATGTGAAAATACGTCTGCGCCGCGCGTCAAAACGCCCCATACAAAAAGTGTGAGGATTGTGACGTCACCGACCACAAAGTTGCAGGAAACTGTTTGGAAGGAACAAGATTTTGGAAGATTTTTGTAATTTTAGGCATGAAAAAATGCGTTTAGCTATATAATTGTCATACATTTTTTTTCTTGTTAGAACTTAAGTAATCGAACTGAAGTTTTGAAAATACATTTGAGGTATAAAAAAAAATGCCTAAAATTATAAGTTTTTACGTCACACAGTTTTACTGTACGCGTAGCGTGCGGTAAAGCTCACATTATGGCCAGGTGGAGATGTAAAATTGTGTACTCACCACGGGCAGTAAAAAAGAAAGCCCTCTATCGCATATTTACAACCCTCGCCTGCGGCTCGGGTCACAAATACCTGCCATTTCGGGCTTTCTTTCTTTTACAGTCCTTGGTAAGTAATGTACTATTAAACCGCAATATCTTTAAAAAACTGTAAAAAATTATTACGGATTTCCACTTATTTATATTAGTTTGGGGCTTTTGAACGTGTTTATGGAACCAATTCAAGTAAATATTATTCATGCATGTTCTCTATTATATAAAACATACTGTCCTGTCATATTAACGTGAGACTATGGCCCTGCAGGGTCAAGAACATGCGCAAGGAGGTGCGCGCGCCGCCGTCGCCCGGCGTCACGTTCTGCGTGTGCCAGAAGCGGCAGTACGGCGTCATGACGCAGTGCGAGCTGTGCAAGGATTGGTTCCACGGTAAATTCATTCATTTTCAAATTCGTTATCAATGATTTTATGGAAAAAATTCTTGAAAAGACTCTTCAATTATAATTATATTAAGTATTCCATAAGTGTACGTGTTCGTAAGATCAACAAGCGTGAACTAGATACGTGAGATTCGTCCCAGCTGCGCGCGATCAACGCACTAACACTCCTCTGCCGCGCCGTCGTACACCGACACAAGGGGTCGTCTAGAAATGATGTGATATTTGCCTATTTTAACCCCTTGGTGATATTTGATGACTGTAACGAAACCCTCTCCCCCCCCTCAGATCCCAGCCCCTGCCTCAAGATCACGTGATAATTATGATGCGGGTACCCTTAGACGCCAAGCATGTCTAACGTCGTTTCCACTGTATTGCGTATATGTTTGCGTGTAACGGCCTCCTAGCCCAGTCGGTAGTGACGCTGCCTACGAAGCAAGAGGTCCCGGGTTCGAATCCTGGTCGAGCATTTTGTGTGTTTATCACAAATGTTTGTTCCTGAGTTGTGGATGTTTTCTATGTATTTAAGTATTTATCCATATTTATCTATTATATATATCGTCGTCTAGTACCCATAACACAAGCCTTATTGAGCTTACTGTGGGCCTAAGTCGATTTGTGTAAGATTGTCCTATAATATTTATTTACTTAATGTTCAAAAGGCTTTTTCCTAAAAATCTGCTTATTATTTAATGTAAAAAATTGAGCGGATTATTTGATCTGATTAAATTGTTGTTTTTTGCTTTCCCGCTTTGAAAAAAATGACATGTGATATCTTCTCTGACCGGGAACGATCATATGATTTCTGGACGAGCCCTAAACTCGAGCGCGCTAACGTTCAAATTGATTCTGAACCACAGTTCAGTTCGCGCGGCGAGCTCATTAAAGGTGGTTCGCCGCACGAAGTCGTGGCACGTGTTAGTGAGTGTGTTTCCTCCCGCAGGGGCGTGCGTGACGGCGGCCCGGGAGGAGCGCGCGGAGTCGCCGGAGCGCGAGCCGCCGGGCCCGCGCCCGCGCCCGCTCGCGGCGCCGGAGCCCAAGTTCCTGTGCCCCGACTGCACGAGGACCAGGCGCCCGCCCTTGGATCGCATTCTTGCCTTGCTGGTTGGTTATTTACATTTATATTATTAAAAATATTTATAGCGGGTTACTCACGTAATTTAAGTCGATTTTCGCTCGACATGTTTCGGTCAAATTACGATGACCATTTTCACGAGCTACCTTCCGCGACGGCTACTACTTGCCTGCGCGCGGCGTGCCTGCTGCTGGCGGCGGGAGGCGGCGGCGGCGGCGGTGGCGGTGTTGTGGCAGATCTACCCGAGCTCACTACTTCATTATAATATTTTTAATATGTTAAGAGTCTCACGAAAGTTTTACATTTATATTATCATCATTATCCAATTATTCGGGCGCAAACTCGACAAAAGGAGGGCGATTTTGAATCTACTCCCCTGCTCTACGTCACCATGTCGCGAAAGTCCCGACTCTATATAATGCCCGCAAAATATCCTGTCTTAAAATTACGTTGACTTTTCAGAATGTTTCATCAGCAAAATTCACCGTATACATTTTAGTATAATATATATATTTTTTATGGTATATTGTAATTTTATGTTTTCACTATTTAAAAAGACCATTACGAATATCAGATGTTTAGCGAGAAGAACAAGAAAGAACAGAACATTAGGGACGTTTTGCAAATGAGCTAGAATGCGGCCTAACCGAAAAATTCCCCTTTAAAGTTACACACACTTCATGTGCAAACATCATGCAAAAGAAGTTGTTTGTGCTTTAACGTTATAAAATATGTATGTAATTATACGCAGGTATGGCTCCAAAAGCTGCCAGTGCGGTTAGCAGAGGGAGAGGCCCTGCAGTGTGTGACAGAGCGCGCGATGGCGTGGCAGGACGCGGCGCGCGCGGCCTTGTCGCACCCGGCGCTAGCACAACTGCCCGTCGCCGAGCGCGACCGCGCGGCCGTAAGTCTACTAACACGTTTCTTTTATTCTTAAATATGTACACTCTTTCAAACCTAAATTTATCAACCGATTTCAAGATTTTGTAAGTTCTCAATTCCTCAGGATCTTTGTGTTTGCATTTTTTATTATTATTCTAAGGATTCTTTTTATTTTAGTATGAAAGGGTAGCGGGCTTGACAGTTGGTCTATCTATATTCTGAATTCAATTCTAACCCGTTCCTGTATGATGTTTTAATAAAAAAAAATTAATAGCAATCAACAAATGCGAAAAAAACCGTTCGCGTGGAATTACGGGGGTACATGACGTACATGTCATAGACAAACATGATTTAACTTGCAGGCAAACCGGGAAAAATCAGACAGACTCAATGCAGAATTGAAGAAAGCCACCGGCCGAGGGCACGACCACTCGTCACAAAACGCTAGGTAACTATATTCGATTTAGCTCTATTGATTTAAATAGTACATTACCACAGAGGCCGGGAGTAAGTGGTCGCCGGTCGAGGACGTATAGACGGATAGTTATCTCAAATATCACTTATTATTTCGTGTGGTTTTAATTGTTTTAACTTGTGTTAACAGGGGTTTAGTTACTATGTAAATTTCTTAAGAGTTTATTCAAATAATAGAACCAGTTACTGTCTAAACCAAAAAGTATGGCTATTCAGCCCTGTTTTAACCTAACTGATGCCAACTGAGACAGGGCTGGAGTTCTAGTTTTGTTACGAGCATGTGGAAGCTCGGCGTTTATCTCTTTACCGACATAGATAACGCTACGCCACACTAAGTGGTGCCACACTGAACACGAGAGACCAGCTGTAAGGCTAGACAAGGGCCTCAATTCGATGTTAAGTTGCTGGCCAGCTTGAGATAAAACTTGTCGACCCCTTACAGGGATCGTGCTGAGGTCTTGTTAAATTTATTAAAATATTCTTTATATACACCAGATAGGGACGGGGCTTACTCTCACCACCCTGGCGTGTTAGCCGTGAGAGGGGAGCCATACACCACACCATATTGATAGTTTTGCAATCTCGGATTCATTGGCCGAACTTATTACAGCTTAGGGTTAGGGCTTAGGGCTACACTTGAGTATTGTCTGGAATATTGGTCGTACTTACGTACGACCAATATTCCAGAAATACTAAGCAGATGGGGACAGTGATAGTTTAAATTCATACACTATGGAAAAGTAACACTGTCTTAAAGCCTTTCATCTTCTTGAAAGCATTATTTTGTATCAATAGCGTTTTATCCGGATATTATCCCGATTTTAACGTTTTAAAAGCCTTATCTTTTGCGATGTTTTCTAGTCAAGGTTAGAGTATTCTGGTGTAAAAAAGGTATAAATATAAATTTCATTGGTTTTATTACTATAGTATTTATATAACTCTGAATAACAAATCATTCTGAAACAGTAGTCTGATTTGTTCCAGTGGCAAGCAGAGCAGTCCATTGTATTAATTCAAAGTTAGGTTCCTAGGGTAGGTAGGGCTTCTAGGGTTAGGTAGGTAGAACTAGGAAGCCTCATTGAATTGGAACTGATGAGTTTACGGAGCCTTAATACCTCATCGGGCAAGGATGCAGTACCTTAGTGTGAAATTCACGCTTAGCATAACACTCAGATGTTTATAGTAGTAAATTCTATAATATACAGTGTGGAAAGATAAGTCGGGCCCTGAAGGGCAACTACCTTAAAACGTCGAGATAGCTCAAGTCACTGAAAGGAAACATTCTTTAATTTTTTTAAAGGGACATAACTGCATTTACAATTTTTTTGGAAAATAGTACAGTTTACAAAAAAACTATTTATTTTGTAATTTTAGCCATAAATATTTTTTATGACAATTGATGCCAATCGATCCTTTTTCCAACAAGGATAAACACTTTTTGATACCAACCAAGTTTAGGGCACAAGAGAACCCATAAATAATAATAAAAATATTTTTCATACAATTAGTATGGAAAAAAGTGAAAATTAAGAAAAAAACTGTGAATGCAGTTTTAGTTTTTAGGAAAATAAAAGAATGTTTCCTTTCAGCGAATTGAGCTATCTCAACGTTTTAAGGTAGTTTCCCTCCAGGGCCCGACTTATCTTTGCAAACTGTATATAGGCTTTAAATGGACTTATTTCAGGAAGTTTGCTGCATTCTTGTTATCCTAAAGACTAATAGGCCGTTGGGGACCTTTACCAAAAAATATAATTTATTTTTAAGCTTTTTACCTTACATGTTACAATAAAAACTTATCATTCTAAATTTTTATAACAAGAGACTGTTTCTTGTGTTCTCGTTCTATGACTTACTAGCGACCCGCCCCGGCTTTGCACGGGATAAAAAATGGTTATTGTGGGTTATCCCTAAGAGAGACATATACCATCGCGGACTTTTTTGTAGACCTTTTTAAGATGTACAATACTGTAGTACATTATTTTGATCTATCTCTTAGGACTCAGCCAGCGTTTGCAATGTTAGCTCAAAAATGGGTTTATTTACGACATCACATTAGAAACCTCTATAATCATCAGTGTTTCTCTACTATATTATGCATGTAAACCTTCCTCTTGAATCAATATATCTATTAAAAAAACCGCATCAAAATCCGTTGCTTAGTTTTAAAGATCTAAGCATACATAGGGACAAACAGCGGAAAGCGACTTTGTTTTATACTATGTAGTGATTCAATTACATACTATGCAGTTTTATTATCCTCCAAGGGGTTCACAAGGGGTTAGGTTGCTATTTCCATCGGAGTCCGAAGAATAACTAATCTCACTTTAAAAGAAAATGGGTTACTACTTGTCCTTTCCCTAATCCGATCACACGTTTGGCCATTTAATATTAATTTCATGTAGTCGTAAGTTGATTAGGTTGGATTTACAGCTAAGTTATGTTAAAAGTAGTTAATAGGAGGGGGGGGGGGGGGGGTGTACACAACACCCTTTGACCTTCAAATTAACTTTACTTAAACAGTTTTTTAGCAATACATAACTACTTGTTTACTACTACAATAAAAAAATAATAATATTTGAAGAACTATACACGATTGAAATCGGCACGAAAGAAAATAATTCCCAAATTACATCTTAAAATTAGCTTTTAACAGTTGTATGTATGTCTTTATTAGTTTCTTGGCTTATACGTCTGTAATTAAGGACAACATTTCAACTAAATTTCAAAGTTTCAATTTTTTTTTTACTAAAGGTTGAACACGCCAAAACTTAGGCACGCAAAATTTGTTTTTAAACCAGTTTGAAAGTAAATAACTACATTATGAATACCGTATTAAATGACAAATTTAATGAACTCTAAAATCACATTTTTAATTCTAATTAATGTTTACACAGTAAGCTGTAGATCGAATTTTCTACGCACACGGCTCATAAGACTTTGCACCCTCTCTTTAGGAAAGATTTTTGTCGCCCAGATCCGTATTTTTTGTAGCTCAGGGACCGATTTTACTTCTCCGCCTTTCTTTTTTAGAATTCCTTTCATAATACTCCAGACCTCTTCAACATGCCGCAGTTCTGGACTATTTGGCGGATTGCATATTTTGGGTACCACCATGATCCTGTTAGCGTTGTACCATTCCATGATTGATTTTGCGTATTAGCAACTGGCTAGATCTGGCCAAAACAGCGGTGGAGAGGCATGCTGTCTTATAAAAGGCAGCGAACGCTTCTGTAAACAATATTTCCGATAAATATCGCCGTTTATTGTCCCGGTGGTGATAAACGTGCGACTAATTTTACCACAGCTGCATATTGCCTGCCAAAGAAGGTATTTTTTTGGAAATTTCCCTCGTTTTTTTAATTCGCAATCTTCAGGAGCATCTGTTCGTGATTTGCTAGTATAAAACTCTTGACCAGGTATTTGTTTAAAATCCGCTTTTATATACGTCTCGTCGTCCATCACCGCGCATTCAAATTTTGTAAGAAAATATTCATAGAGTTTTCGCGACCGTTTCTTTGCGGACAAGTTCTGTTTTGAGTCTAGATCTGGTGCGGCCTGGGCTTTATAACTCCTCAGTCCTGCCCTCTGTTTCACTTTTTGGACAAAAGACTGAGAAATTTTCACTTTTTTAGCAACATCACTAGATGAAATCGTATGATTTGAGGCAATAATCTTTTTTTCTTATTCTTGACTCCCTGCAACCCACCACTTCCTGGCTTTCTATCTATTGTCAAGCGTTCACGGAAAGTTTTTAATACGTGACCAACCGTAGCTGTAGATTGTGGATATTTCAGCCTTTTCGCGATATCTTTGTAGCTTAAAATGAGATTTTTTACATGTTCGTGCAGAATACGTTCATGTTTTTGATGTTGTACGCTCGACATTTTGCCAATGAATAAATAAAAGAAAATAAAACTATCATCATTTTATAGCCCAGTTCCTTGTGAGAAAATTTGAATATCTCTAGTTTTCGAATAACTATAGCTATTTTTACATGCCCAAATTTTGGCGTGTTCAACCTTTATATTCAATTGGAAGTAGTAATTTTTTTTCTTATTGTAAGTCAACTTTTATTATTTTATTTTACTGTTAAGAAATACAGAAAACTATAGGTCTATATAGTAATATTAGCTTTTAGATAATTTACAGATATAACATCTCTGTAAATTATCAATACTGTTTGTTTCTTAATAAAATAAAATAAAATAATTATTTCACGACACTAATACTACAAACTTACTCACTTACTCAACGAATGCGAAGTTTTTTTTAAATTAATAATGAGCCACCATACTAATCGTAACACAGTGTTTCTCTTTCACTCGCGCTGAAAAAGATGGAATTTAGCTGTTGTCGGCCCCTTAATTAGTTGTCTATAGTCTGGCTGGCCAAAAAGTGCAGTAACATTGGAAGTAATAAGCTATACTCATCCCTTTTTCAGTAGCGAAGATGCTAGTGTAAGAAAGAGATAGTATGATTTTCTTCATGTATGCTTGAAGTAAAACAAACCCTGGCCAAACTATAATTATAGTTTATTATTGTTATAAAAATGTAAAGTGAGTTAAATGTGTCGTGCAGGTCGTCGGCGAGTGTGGAGCACGCGTACAGCGCCACGCCGCGCTCGCCCGGCGCGCGGCTCGCTCCCGGCGTGTTGCAGAAACTGGAGGACTTGATGCTGGAAGGGGATTTACTTGAGGTAAAGATCATGTGTAGAGTTTAAGATGTAGTTTTATTTGAAAGTTAATGGTAGAAATGTGTACAATAGTTTTTTTATCTTAGGAAAAAAAGAAAATACATTCTGTTTTTTAAGTAGACTTTTTTATGTAAGAAGTTTTTATGTGTATTTTTTCTATTTCCGGTGATTGACGAGCGTACCGGGCCACGGATCGATAATGGCGCTGCTATTTGTTAGAGTGATTTGGTGAGCGACTCTTACAAATAACACCGTCCTTGTCGGTCCGTGGTTTGGTACTTTTTTTGTTGGATAATAGTTAGTATACAGTGTGGAAAGATAAGTCGGGCCCTGCAGGGAAACTACCTCAAAACGTTCAGATAGCTCTATTCGCTGAAAGGAAACATTCTTTTATTTTTCCTAAAAACTAAAACTGCATTCACAGGTTTCTTGATATCAATAAATGTATAGGGGGGATATAGTAAAAAATACGTAGAAAAAAAAATGTTGAAGCAGAATGTGACGGAATGTCGGGGGTGTGAAGTCGACACGTATGTAGTCGATTGTTGTAAAGTGTACGTCGGTGTCGCGGCAGGTGCGGCTGGAGGAGCAGGCGCAGGTGTGGAGCGCGGTGTGCGCGGCGCGCGGGCTGGCGGGGCGGCGCGTGGCGCGCGTGCTGGACGCCGGCCGCCGCAAGCGCGGCGCGCGCCCCGCCGCCCCCGCCCCCGCCCCCGCCCGCGCGCACCCGCTCAAGCGCGCGCGGCCCCCCGCCCCGCCCGCCGCGCCGCCCCGCCCCGCCGCCAAGAGGGGCGCGGCCACCACCACCAACTATCTCAACAGGAAGCAGGTACGTTACGTCTATGGGTTATGCTAGCGCATAGACTAATAACCCAAGACCCCGCATAGCCGGGTGACCCCCGCTGCCACGCTCGAAGTAATTTCACCCTATAGTGAGACACTAATTTATTGTAAGTGACAGTAAACTTAGTACGTCTCCATGGCACATTAATGTCTAACTCTCTCTTACGCCCCACGGAACAATCGCGCGTTCCCTGTCTAGCATCGCATGTTCCCCTCCCGCACCCCTTATTTTTGGCAGCTTAGGTTTCAAAGAAATAACGCGCTAAGCGGAGTATAGAGATATCTTGTACATGTGCTAGCGTATCTCTCGCGCATGTCACACCGGCTCCAGCGAGCACAACGTGACGCGAACGGACCACTGTATAATAGGCAGAGCGCCGGGTAGGGGAGTTAGGGGGCTACAACACAACCACAGGTTAGAAGACTATGGTTTATGTACCATCACTCAACCCTCGTCACAACTGATCTCCCTCTGAATATAATGCTTCACTATATATATCATTAACATACGTGTCAGAGGGGGGAATCTCTTATAGAGTGGAGACGCATTATCTACTTCTAATATTATGCTGATCACTTAAGATCTACAGACATGTAGATATGAGTGTCTGCCTTTCGCACTGAGCTCACACGTTAAAAATAAACCATATCAAACACGATGGAGCCATGTAGCGACTTCTGATACCAGATATCTCAACTGACAACGAGTGTGTTATTTCAACTAACATCACTAGCATAATAAATCAAAACATCCTCTCACGTTGTCTAAATATGCAAAAAAAAATTTTTTTGACGTGATAACGTCTTTAAAATCGTTTTAGTCGGGTGACATGTTCAGAAACTTGTGTCACACCAAAACCTCACGAGCGCGATCGAGAGAGACGGCCCGATCTCCCGTCTCATCTCGAGCGCTGCCAGTCATTCCGTGAAACTTGTCACGCGGAATCCTCACGAGCGGTTAGACGTTATCACGTAAACATCTCGATCGTAAACCTACTTTACAAACAACCAATTTTTTTTAAACAATGTAATGCCGGATCATTTGTCCAAGTACTTGTATTACATGTCTCTGTTTACTATGAAATAAGTAAGAGACAATCGTCTCGACGGATCCCACTCTGTCTGGGCTGGGCTGGTCGTGGTCTTACGTCATCCATGTCCCCAGGCGATGTCGTCGGGGTCCGGGCTGATGATGCGCAAGCACTACATGGCGCGGCAGGAGCGCCGCAACAAGCACTCCGCGCGCGGCAAGATGGCGCGCCATCCCAGGGCGCAGCGATCAGGTAACTAACATTCTAACCTGAGAACAAAACACACTATTTCAATAAATATTACTACAACAAAAATTGCCTCAGGCTAAGGCGACTAGTTCGATTCTAGCCCTAGGCGCCGGAGGCCTTGGTCACTTTTCCATTGTATATGACAACTATAAGTTTAACATTCATTCTCTTTCTACTCCAGCACTGTACTCTAACTAGTATTCAAATAAGACACTTTTTAGTATTCTATAGGAGTGCTATCTTGTTTGTTATAATTATAAAACTGATAACAGTGCTATAATGAGCATTATAACACTGTTAAGTGTTACAATGAAGTTTGTTATATCATTATTAGCTATCATTATTTTTAGAGTTCCATAGCCGAAATGGTCAAAAGGGAACCATTATACTTGTTTTATTTTTAAGTCCGTCTCTTCGTATATCACAGCCGTGTTTAATTTTATCTAGATGTTTGTTTTGTTTTTGTTAATCTCACATAAATATTGTATAAATTGCTTATTGGAGATGTTTATAGAGGTTCTTATCTATATGTTTTAAATCAAACGCGAACTCCAAATACAAAATATATAGTCGGTGGTGCACACGACAACAAAGGGCATTATACGGATTTTAGTGATGATGGCATCTCCTTTTGCATAGTGAGACTTTAGGACCCATAGTCCATTTTAGGAAGCAGAGCCACCTAAATTTATGGTGCGGTGGGGGTAAAAAGGGGGGGTTAAAATTTCGCGACACATAGATTGAAAACTATAAGTCTTAGCAACATACTTCAAAGGCAAGATTTGGTGAGAATTTCATGAAGAATATTTCCTTTATTGAATATTTTGTGGTAACTTCAACCGTTTTAGCAAAAAAAAAATGAATGTTCCTACTTTTGTGGGAAGTGGGGAAAAGTTAGTGGGGAGTGCAGAGTTATCCAATAAAGATTTGGCTTGAAAGTCTCGTATCCAGGCCATAAATAAAATAAGTAAAATAATGATTTTCTGTTTTGACTAGATACTATTAAAATATTATTATTGTTATGGTATTTACCATGTATATTCGAGTTAGGTAAACACCCCGTTTCTAATAGTACTTAAATTAGTATGTTAAAAATCGTATATTAAACGGTTTAATTGAAAATAATGATATGAATGATGCAGGTAATGTACTCAAGGCTAAAATAATCGATAGGTCCTAGGTACCATTCATCACACCACTAGCGTAGCGTACCTAACCTAAGTTCATATATATTATAACGATATTAGGCGTTGTCCGTTGATAAAAGATTCAAGTGCCCCACGATTTTAGTGTTTGTCTTTTCAATGCTCTAGCTACATTGATGAGAAGAGTGGTGTGATGACTAGTACCTAGAACCTACCGAATTATTTTTATAGCTTTTTGTACATTATCTATATCATTGTTTATTTTCAATAAAAGCTTTTGAATTTACCTAAACAATACTTATTTTCTTTTCATGTCTAAACTCCGCTTACTTTATGATCCGCAATGCACTGTGTTCTACTAGTAAATCCCTTTCATTTTATACTTTATTGAGGGGGTTGTTAAGAAATATGTAATACGCGGCATTCTGTAGCGGCAGCCATCTTGGATTTACAATGATACTGAATCTATTTAATTGTAATTGTCATCAGAACTTAAGGTGTGCACCAGATATCGGATCAATTTGTCAACAGGACGAGGGTAAAAATTCAACCACAAAATTATGGAGATGTGGGATGAAGCATGTAGCTGTAGATATGAAGACTTGCATTTAGTTATGTAAATATTAGTTTTAATAAATTAACAAATTTTTAAATAAGTTTGTGTAATGTCTAAGTAGGTATAACACAAAATTGTTATTTTTATTTTAGAGCGTACTATTCGCCAACAGACTGTCCTCAGTTGAAGATGTATGTATACCTACCACTTAAGTTTTCTCTCTAAAAAAATGAACGGGCCCTTATTGATAACGCGCAATGATGTACCTTTCACTTGAAAACGTCACTAAATACCAGGGACCGGAGAACTCGCCTATTTGATAACTCTTTTATTTTATTTTCTTTTATTGGTTTACCAGTAACTGTTACACTGATGCATGTTTACATAAATTTTGATTTGATAATGTTACGGAGACGGGTTAAAGACGGCATCAAAGGAACGTTTTTTTTATTTTTCAGTCAGTTAGAGGCGTTTTCAGCAGGCTGAAACACATTTTCAGGCCGTTTTAGAGGAAGCCCTAACACATATCAGGGAATCAAAAATTACTCCCAGTTAACACCATTTTCAGGCGCCTGAAACATGTTTTCAGGCCGTTTCAGGCCACTAACAATCATATGGCACTACTTCCTGAAAACCCATTTTCAGGCCGTTTCAGGCCGAGTTACACCCCTCTTGTCTCCAGAACATTCCAGCAAGTGTGTGAGCAGGACAGCCTGTGCGTGGAAGCGAGAGAGACGATTATACTCGAACGTGTCTCCGGAACATTCCAGAAATAAGTGAAAGGGACGGCCTACACGCGCGAAGGCGACGACACTAACCGACCATATCTCTGGAACAATCGAGAATGTGTGAGAGGCATCGCTTTTCGCTACACGCTAGACAGAGAGGGCCATGTTCTAGTACGGCCCGGAATGTTCTCGATACCTACTGTTTACCAACCTGTATACCTACTGTGAACATTCTAGAAAACCTATCGCACGTATATAAAAGGAGACCGGAGCGGACTCGGGCAGTTTCGATTGCGATACAAAGCGATAAACATCGGAGAGAATTAAGTGACTAGCGAGTGAACCCAAGTTGTTTTAAAGCGAATAGTGTTCCTAAGTGATTCCTGTTTGTTCAGTAAATTATTTAACGTTACCTAACGGCTGTTTTCTATCCAACGAACCCTGTGGCTCGTAACATTTTGGTGTCAGAAGTGGGATAGAGAGATGCCTATAACACCGAGAAACGAACAGGAGGAGTCTGGAGGAGATACACCGAGAGTCCAGACGCGAGCACAAACAGCACGTGACGCCGCTCGTCGTCAAAGCTTTGACGCCAACCGCACCATCGACGAAGATCAAGAGCCTTCCAGTCTATTACTGGCTCTGCAACGCATGATGGAAGAGCAAACGCGTGCTCTGTTGGAGGAACAAGCTCGCCGTCAGGAGGACCAGGCTCGCCGTCAAGAAGAGCAAACGCGTGCTCTGTTGGAGGAACAAGCTCGCCGGCAAGAGGAAAGCTTGAAAGTAATAGGCGGACAATTCAAGAAAGAAATAGAGAAGTTGGAAATAGAAGTGGATGGCAGATTTTTAAAGCATGAAAAACAATTACTGGGAATAGAAAAGGAAATAAAATGTTTGAAAACGAATGGAGTGGTGACATCTGGTGCACCCGCGGGTAAACTAAAGCTGCCTCCATTCGACGGTACTTCATCTTGGGGGGCATATAAACTCCAGTTTGAGACCGTGTCGAAAGCAAACGGTTGGACCGATGAGCAGGCAGTAACTGCTCTTATGTTAGGGCTGCGGGATCAAGCCTTGACTGTGTTAGACACCATGACGGGAGAGGTGACTTTGGAGCGGCTCAAGAACGCCCTAGAGTCACGTTATGGTGACTCACACCTGGAGCACGTTTACAGGGCCCAGTTGAAGGATCGAGTGCAGCTGGGTGGTGAGAGCCTGCAACAGTGGAGCTTAGAAATAGAAAAACTCGTCAGAAAGGCCTATTTATCCTCACCATCTCTGGTTGACAGCATGTTAGTGCAAGCATTTATAGATGGGATTCGAGACCGCGAGGTAAAGGCGACTGTCAGCCTTGGTCACCACAAGACCCTAAAGGACGCTCTAGCCCACGCGTTGGAAGTTGAGGCTGTCCGCAGAGATCCTCGGTCTTACCGCGTTCGAGCGGTGACGGATAAAGTAAAACCCAAAAGCGGGCCCACTTGTTATGCATGTGGGGAGATAGGACATATGCGATTTTCATGTCCTCAAAGAAACTCACGGAGTGATGTGCAGATTCGACGCGGTGAACCGGGAGCAGCAGATGTAGTGACGGATGCTGCCGCAGTAGAGCGGCAGGGAAAACGAGTAAGTACCAGGACCACGGGGCGGGTGCTGGCTGGTAATGTTAGGAAGGCCCCAAAAGTCATGATCTCTCAGACTCAAGACGGGAATACCTTAGTTATCGATGGGGAAGTCAATGGGACCAAGTGTCAGTTAACCTTGGACACTGGAGCTTCGCGCACTGTAATCAGGTATCAACTTCTGAAGCGTTTTTATGAGAGACACCCACCCTTACGTGGCAATATCCAGCTCCTGACAGCTACTGGCCAGCACATAAACGTTCGAGGAGAAGGTGTCGTTACTTTCAAAGTTGCTGAAAACACCTACCGGCATAAAGTTGTAATTGCGGATATAGTAGATGACTGCATCATCGGTTTGGATTTTATGAAGAACTATAACTGCAAAATTGATTTGGAATGCGGCATCTTCAAATGTGGAGTAGCGGAAGTCTTCTTAAATAGTAGTTTGCCCAAACGTGATTATGAATTCCACAGGGCAATTGTTTCAGGAAACCCACAGGCACGTAACAGTGACGAACGGCAAGTGGTGAAAAATGAGGGCAATTCTGAACCTTGGATTGTAACTAAAGCTGTACTCGAGAATTGCAAAGAGACCTTGTCAACAGAAGAGCTGTTAAAAGCAAGGAAACTGATGCAGCAATTTTCCGACATCTTCGCCGCGAACGATGGAGATCTAGGGAGGACCGGCATAGTTAATCATGAAATTGAGACCGGAACAGAAATACCGATACGTCTGCGACCACGTCGGGTTCCGGTTGCGTACGAAAGTGAAATACAGAAAATGGTCATGGAAATGGAAAAAAACAACATCATTGAGCCGTCATCCAGTCCTTGGTGTTCTCCAGTAGTTTTGGTGAAGAAAAAAGATGGCAGTCTGAGGTTTTGTGTTGACTATCGCCGTTTAAACGACGTCACAAAGAAGGACAGCTACCCACTGCCAAGGATCGATGACACTTTGGACACGCTAAGTGGAGCAAAATGGTTTACCACGTTAGATTTGAAAAGTGGTTACTGGCAGGTGGAAATCAAGGCTGGCCACAAAGAGAAGACGGCATTTTCTACTGGCAAAGGACTTTGGCAGTTCAAAGTTATGCCATTTGGGCTCTGTAATGCACCTGCCACCTTCGAAAGATTAATGGATAAAGTGCTGTATGGACTAATTGGGGAGGCCTGCCTAGTATACTTGGATGATGTGATTGTTATCGGAAGGGATTTTGATGATCATATCCGGAATCTGCAACGAGTGCTTACAAGATTGCGCATGGCTAATCTAAAACTAAGTCCAAATAAGTGTTCGTTCTTCAAAAAGGAAGTTAGTTACTTGGGCCACCTGATATCTGAAAATGGAGTTCGAACTGATCCTGAAAAGATTGTTGCTGTTCAAGATTGGCCAGTACCTAATGATAAAACTCAAGTACGCGCTTTCTTAGGATTGTGTTCCTATTACCGAAGATTTGTGAAAAACTTCGCTGATATTGCGAAACCCTTGCACAGGCTTACCGAAGAGAAGAGGCAGTTTATGTGGGACGAAGAATGTGAGGCTGCATTTGCAGAACTGAAAAACCGTCTGTGTGAAACTCCGATACTAGGCTATCCTGATCAAGAGTGTGAATTCGTAGTGGACACAGATGCCAGTGGAACTGGCATTGGAGGAGTACTATCCCAGGTTAAAGGTGAACGTGAGGAAGTAATAGCCTACTTCAGTAAGTCATTGTCAAAACCGGAACGGAATTACTGTGTCACTCGGAGGGAGCTATTGGCTGTTGTAAAGACGCTACAACATTTTAGCAAATATCTGCTTGGACGCAAGTTCCGTCTCAGAACTGATCACGCTGCACTGAAATGGCTACTTCAATTCAAGAACCCGGAAGGACAAGTGGCTCGATGGATTGAACAACTGCAAGAGTACGATTTTACAATTGAACATCGCAAAGGCAGATCCCACGGAAACGCAGATGCTTTATCCAGAAGGCCATGTCATGACGAGTGCAAATATTGCGTGAGGCATGAAGGAAAAGAACTCGCTCACGTGAGGCTACTTCGGACAGACACCATTAGTCCAGATTGGTGTGGGAAAGCTATTCAAGAAGCACAAGAACAAGATTGCGACATCAAGCCCATTCTGGATTGGATGAGATCGTCGGGTAATAAGCCACGGTGGAGTGATATCGCCTCCACAAGCACTACAACCAAGAGTTATTGGGCTCAATGGGACAGTTTAGTTCTGCACAACGAAGTGTTGTGCCGGAAATGGGAAAATGCTCGTGGTGACGTATCCCATTTACAGTTAGTTGTACCAAGATCCAAGATCCGTGATATATTGGAAATGTTTCATGATGGTTCGTCAGGTGGACATTTAGGAGTAAAAAGAACCCTGATGAAAATCAAAGAAAGATTTTATTGGATACACTGTCGCGAGGATGTAGAAGATTGGTGCCGGAAATGTACAGCGTGTGCAGCTGTGAAAGGACCGCAGACCAGAAGTAGAGCTGGAATGAAGCAATATAACGTCGGTGCTCCATGGGAAAGGATTGCAGTTGATGTAGCTGGACCTTTTCCACTATCAGAAAGAGGAAACAAGTACATAATGGTGGTAATGGACTATTTCACCAAGTGGCCAGAAGTATTCGCCATTCCTAATCAGGAGGCAATTACAGTTGCCGAAGTACTGGTGAACGAGGTATTCTGTAGAGTTGGGGTACCCTTAGAGATACACAGTGATCAAGGAAGAAACTTCGAGTCCCAACTCTTTCAAGAAATGTGCAGAATAATGGGAATTCATAAAACAAGGACTACGCCTTACCACCCACAGTCAGATGGAATGGTCGAACGGTTTAATCAAACTTTGGAAAGACACCTGGCTAAGTTAGTGGATAGTCATCAAAAGGACTGGGACAAGTATATCCCATTATTTCTACTCTCATATCGATCTGCAGTACATGAGAGCTCGAATGTAACACCTGCCCTGGCCATGTACGGTAGGCAGCTTCGATTGCCAGCAGATATGATCACTGGTGGGCCCCCAGATCCACCAGTGAGTATAACAGAGTATGCCGCAGAATTACGGGAAAAATTGCATGAGATTCACGAACATGTTAGAACATCTGAAAGTAAAATGAGTGATAAAACGAAAGCACGATATGACAGGAAGATGCATCACGTGGACTTTGAAGAAGGCTCACTCGTCTGGCTTCATAATCCAATAAGACGTAAAGGAAAATCACCAAAACTTCAAGCTGATTGGGACGGTCCTTATACAGTAATTACGAAGATTAATGACGTGACTTATCGCATAAAGAAGATGGGAAGTGTGAGGAACCAGCCTAAGATTGTGCATGTAAATCGATTGGCACGTTATAATGGATCTAATGATGCTCGGGACGAGCATGTCTAAGGAGGGGGCAGTGTTACGGAGACGGGTTAAAGACGGCATCAAAGGAACGTTTTTTTTATTTTTCAGTCAGTTAGAGGCGTTTTCAGCAGGCTGAAACACATTTTCAGGCCGTTTTAGAGGAAGCCCTAACACATATCAGGGAATCAAAAATTACTCCCAGTTAACACCATTTTCAGGCGCCTGAAACATGTTTTCAGGCCGTTTCAGGCCACTAACAATCATATGGCACTACTTCCTGAAAACCCATTTTCAGGCCGTTTCAGGCCGAGTTACACCCCTCTTGTCTCCAGAACATTCCAGCAAGTGTGTGAGCAGGACAGCCTGTGCGTGGAAGCGAGAGAGACGATTATACTCGAACGTGTCTCCGGAACATTCCAGAAATAAGTGAAAGGGACGGCCTACACGCGCGAAGGCGACGACACTAACCGACCATATCTCTGGAACAATCGAGAATGTGTGAGAGGCATCGCTTTTCGCTACACGCTAGACAGAGAGGGCCATGTTCTAGTACGGCCCGGAATGTTCTCGATACCTACTGTTTACCAACCTGTATACCTACTGTGAACATTCTAGAAAACCTATCGCACGTATATAAAAGGAGACCGGAGCGGACTCGGGCAGTTTCGATTGCGATACAAAGCGATAAACATCGGAGAGAATTAAGTGACTAGCGAGTGAACCCAAGTTGTTTTAAAGCGAATAGTGTTCCTAAGTGATTCCTGTTTGTTCAGTAAATTATTTAACGTTACCTAACGGCTGTTTTCTATCCAACGAACCCTGTGGCTCGTAACAATAATAACTAAGAGCTAAGTGTACAATAAAATGGAGGTAAACACTACATGCAATTACAAAAGTTGTTTAACAAATGAAATTACTAATTACTTATTAACTACTAATTTATTAAGTTGACATTTTAGGTTTTCGATAGGGTAATTTGGTTACAAAATTATATGGTTACCCTAAATTCAATGTTATGTCCGTGTCTAATGTCTTAGCAATAGAGATGAAATTAGCTTGATAGTCAGTTTGATAGTATCAGTCCACTGCTGGACATAGGCCTCTCCCATGGCACGCCACTGTGCTAGATCTTCTGCTCTCCTCCTCCAATCAGTACCCGCCAAGCGCTTACCTTTGGGTAACGCAATGATGTGCTTACCAAATACTTACCTACTCGATCTAATACCCCTTTATTGGTAACCGGTTCCGGGATCTTCTAAACGAACTCTTTATTTCACTTACGGATTATAACAAGCATACAAAGGCAAGGAAAATAATAGCGTTTAAAATAGTTGACGTCCATTTAGTTGTGAAAGATATAATTAGGCAAGCATTAGAGCTCAAACCACATCGTTGTTCCTACATAATTAGATTGTGGTTGATAACAGGCCTATTAATAAAATTTTTTTCGTTAAAGATATTATAACCAATATAGTATTTATATACTTTTAATAAAGGGGAATAACAGGGCTTTGTCATGAAAATATATTTTTCATATTACGACCATAAATAAAAAAAATATAGGCATTTATTAAAAAAAAACATTGACTTCATACTTTTTATGTTTTCTCAGTTTTCTTATAAGAAAACTGAGAAAACCATATATGGAAAGGTATACATAAAATAAAAATGAATTCGGCATCCTTGCTTTATACGAAAATGATATCAAACTTGACTATATAGCTCTATTTTATTTTTAATTAATTATGGGGGGCACCCCCCACTTCGTCAAAAATTTGCATCAAAAATTTGATTGGCTCCCCTTCTTAAATTAATCTTAGAGCCTAAAGGATTAGCTCTGCAAATGGAAATTCCATCATCATCATTTTCCATATAAATAAGTGTACACCACCGACTAATACTTATTAAAAGTTACAAGGTGCGGTGCAAAATTTACAGCGAAATAAAAGCGTGTGAATGTTAAGTTTGCGTAAGCGATAGCGGCGGGGCAGAGTGGCACAGGCACAGGTGCGGCGTGTGTGGCGACCGGATGCGCTCCGCGGCTCCGGGCGGCGCGCCGGAGCCGGGCCGGAGCCGGGCCGCGGTGGCTCCGCGGCGCCTGGACGGGTTTTCGAGTAGTGTAGTCTTTCCTCCCGTTCTTGGCCTGTTACGGATTAGTGTTCTTATCAGTTAACTCTATTGTAGCAAAACCGCAAGCGCGCGCGCCACGACAAAAAAAAGGATTTGGGCTCATGTTAGCGTTTATAGAATATCTACCATATGGACCACGCAATAAGATTCAATATGAACTAATACAAAAAATCTGTATATTCTTAACGGTTGCGCCCAGCGTAGGCGACTTAAACGCTCTGCATCCAGCATATCTTGACACCGAGATCCGAAACAAATATGCGTAATCGGAGACCGCGCTTGCACTGGTATTCCGAGCGCCCGACTGGCTTATTCGACCAAACCAGCATGTACCTCGGATAACGTTATACTTGTGTTCCAGCACAACCGCGCGAGCCGAGCGCGCGGGGTCGCGGCGCCGCGACCAGCGCCGCGACCGGCGCCGCGACCGCGACCGGCGGCGACGCGTCCAGCTCCGCGTCATCGTCCGACGACGGCGACGCCGAGTGCGCCGTGGCCGCCTGTCGCCGCCCCACCGGTATGTACTCTCTTCATAAGGGTCTTGTTGTATTGCCCAATTTGTTTGCTAATAAATTGGCGGGCTACTGTATTATATGCGGCGACTGATGATATATAGACAATGAAGTAGCTCTGAAAAATAATCCCACAAAAAGTGAGCCGCGGGGGGCGGGGCTTACAAACTGAGCCGCCAAGCCGTTTAGTTTACGAATGGCGGTTCAGTGACACGGTGGTAGTGAAGTTTATCAGAAAATTAAATAATTTATTAAACATGCCTTCTTGCGCCGTAAAATGGTGTCAGAGTAGAACTGGAAAACATAATAAAAAAGACGGGCTCACTTATCATACGTAAGTTAAGCCGAAAACATATGATTATAAATTTATTTTATCTACACCAATATCATAAATCCTCTATTCCGCGTTCGGAAACCGTATGTAATTACCACCATTATTAATTGCAACCAGTAACGTAACATGTCTGACAGTGTGGTAAAAACGTATGAAAATTCATTACCTACGGTAACGTTACGAAGATCCGCGCTCTCCTCGACCGCTCGTTTCATAATAAGATCACACGAGTGTTTTAAAGCCTAATTACGTACAGTTGCATACACTGCTTTATCTACACACATATTATAAATCCTAAATGAAGTGTTCGGAAACCAGTAGAATGACCGCCATTGCACCGTCATGACCAACTCGATTGTGTCGGCGGTCGCGCGGGCGCGTGCCGGCGGTCGGGGAGAGCGCGGATCTTTATCACGTTACCGTGGGTAATGAATTTTCATACGTTTTTACCACACTGTCAGAGATGTTACGTTACTGGTTGCAATAATGGTGGTAGTTCATACGGTTTCCGAACGCGGAATAGAGGATTTATGATATTGGTGTAGATAAACTACTATTACCGGATAATTTTATATGGGGATGGTGCTATGCCAACTTTTGAATAACCATTAAAACTTCTTACGATAATCTTTTATTACTTTTTAATGAGATAAATGTTTTGATTTAAGTTAAATACACATGTTTACATCTCATTTTTCATAACACGCAGATAAAGTTAATAGTATACAGTATGCCTCTGATCATGGGCTTTAAATGTAAGGATCGATTTTGTCCATAAACTACAATTCAATACTTATTTGAGCATGAATTTACTGCAAAGTCATCAGTTTTTGAAGTGTGACAGACGATGTCAATTGCTTCATTGGATGTGGTATAAGGAAATAGTATTTATAAAATAAAAAAATATTATGGGACAATCTTACACAAATCCACCTAGTCCCATAGTAAAGCTCAATAAAGCTTGTGCTGCGGGTACTAGGCGACAATATATATAATAGATAGATACAGATAAATACTTAAATACAAAGAAAACATCCATAACTCAGGAACAAATATCTGTTATAAACACATAAATAAATGCTCCGACCAGGATTCGATTCGAACCCGGGACCTCCTGCTTCATAGGCAGGGTCACGACCGACTAGGCTAGGAGGCCGTTAAATTTAGTTTTTCTACTCCCGTACTTTTATCTGTCATTTATACATTCGTCATCCCCTATATAAGAACATAGATAATATACTCGATGAAAAGTCTATCTAGTCTATTCACCAAAATAGCACTTGTTCTATAAAAGCACTAAAATAGAACGCGTACAGTCACGACTTTAGATGAAAATAAATTACTGCCAACCTAAGAAACCTAAATAAACGCAGCGTTTTTAGAAAAATAAACTTTAAAAAAGAAAAAAATGACAAGAACCACACACGTACTTTGTAGTTTTTACGTTTCCCATTAGTTTGTGTTGGCAAACTGTAAAGTTTGTAAATAATATATTTTTACAAATCTCTGTCGCTCTTTGATAATAAATAATGACTGTGTGTGTTTGTGTTAGTATTCTTGAAATACAGTGTTTTAAGAGGTGAAGTGAAACTTAAATTATTGTTGATTATATTATATTGACAAAATAACTGCAATATCCATGAAGTGGTTTATCCGTTTTAATTTCGCATTTTATGTAAAACTAAGTGTAGTCGTAGAAAAAGTATTGTATGCAACGTCGTATAAGTAGGTCAAAAAAAGTTCGTGGCGTTTTTCTTAACAATTTTCGCCTCCGGCTGCGCCTACGGCACAAATTGTTACCCACGCCACTCACCTTTTTTGACCCCTCTTATACAACTGTTGCATAAAATACTATTATATAAACGAAGTATTATCATAAACTTCATAATAACATAATATCAGGGGCATTTGCCTCCCCCTGACACGTAAGCCTGCTGTACTACGGGGACCATAGGTGCGGACCGCAAGATTTTTTGTGAAGGAAATTGCCCCCCCTTGAATGGAATCCTGGGTCCGCGCCTGGTGTGACATAAAAGTCTTGCGGCAAACGTATTAAGCAAGTAACCAGTAAAGTGACCAAGTATCTGCTTATTTACTTTAAAATAAAATTCAAACCTCTTGCAACAAAAAATATACATTCGAAAATTGCTCTCTATTTTATGAAACCGTCCACTAATAATGCGATTCCAATGTCACTGTTGCCTTGTCATTTTCAAGTGTCAGTGCTACGACGAATCATTGCAAAATCATTTTGCGATTGACCAATCGTATTTGAAGTGATTTTTGTAATTGAAAACAGACTAATATTTTGACGCGTTTGATTGGCAGCGTAGTGAGCATGCGTATACCGAGTTGTTTCCCAGTTTCACGCTGACGGTTTGTTTGAACTTTACGTCTAGATACTATATCATCAGTCGCCGATAATATGTAATTATATAGTCGTCTTGCATCTACACTACGAGCCTTATTAAGCGTACTGTAGGACTAGGTCGGTGTGTGTGTGTGTGTGTGTGTGTTTGTGTGTGTATTATTGATAGGAAGCATGTTACTCCAGGCAAGGTGGACTGGGTGCAGTGCGACGGGGACTGCGACCAGTGGTTCCACATGCACTGCGTGGGGCTGGTGCGGAGCGCGCTGCGCGAAGACGACGAGTACATCTGCGGCGCCTGCGCCGCGCGCCGCCAGGCACGCTGAGGGGGGCGTCCCCGACACGAGGTACAGTACCACAACCACACCGACACGCACGCGCTAAAGGTCGGTTGGTTATCGGCTATTCAACAATCTATTTGATGTATTCGTGATAAACTTCAATATCCTACAAAATAAATTAAAACTTAGAGTTTACCACGAAATGGAACCAGCTCACTATAATGCTGACCCGGAAGCCGACGCTTTTGTGGGTGTGTGTTTCGTATGTACATTGACCAGATCACGATAACAATAAAACCTATAGTAGTATTTTTGACGTGATAACGTCTTTAAAATCGTTTTAGTCGGGTGACATGTTCAGAAACTTGTGTCACACCAAAACCTCACGAGCGCGATCGCAGGTATAACGAGAGAGAGACGGACCGATCTCCCGTCTCATCTCGAGCGCTGCCAGTCATTCCGTGAAACTTGTCACGCGGAATCCTCACGAGCGGTTAGACGTTATCACGTAAACATCTCGATCGTAAACCTACTTTACAAACAACCAATTTTAATTGAATATGGTAATCTGGTAGCTCCTGCTATAACATTGTGAACCACATTATTGTAGTAGTTTGTAAAGTCGGCAACAGAAGTGGCTTAGTGGATGTGGTGTTCAAATAACTTTCACACGCTCTAATTCTCTTAAAAGTCTTAACAATAAAATCGTGCTAAGATCAACAGTAGAAGATCAACACCTTTGCCAAGCAGTGGGACACTATTATAGACTAATTATAAAAAAATCTAACATCTCAATAACTAACTAACTACTTCTGGTGCCATCTGTACGACCAATTGGTTAGTCACGAAACACACCGCCAATGCAACGACTTAAAGAAGCAAACATATAGAAACGTCGTTTCTGTACCGCCTGACCCGACTTGGGCGCCATTGTAATGCTTTCGTCTCACTATATAGTATGTGTTAATATCCACATTATATGTAAGAGTTGTGATGAAATTTGTATTATTGTCAGCAAAATGTCATAACTAACGGTGGAATTCATGAGCCAGAAACTAAGAATTCATCAATGAGTCTGTGGTTAGCACTCAGCAGTATTAATACGTCTCATCTTCGCCTTACGTTAAAAAGTGACGTTTCGCTATGAACCAACCCATCGATCTAATTTGTCTAGATGGTATAATAAAATAAAGATTGATTGCGCTGCTAAAACTATATTAGGCTTCCAAATTGAAATAAATAAAATTAAGCTAACAAAAAGATTGTCAATTGACAAATGCTGTGTGGCGCAATCAATATTTTTACATTTCAAAAGACTGTCATAATGTTAGTCTACGTAAAATTTCATCTATAAACGTAAATATAACTCAGTTATTAAAAAAAAGAACAATTTAGACAAATATTGTATTAGTAAAAAACAAAGAAATAAATACAGCAAAGAAATTAATTAATACATTTTAATATCTTTGCTATGGCTATAGATCCATTGAACATTTGAATATAAGTCATATTGGTACATTGAACCTTAAAATATAATCAAAACGCAGAAAAATTGACTAATTTGCTGCTTAAAACTCTGATATCTCTTGGTTTCAAAATTATCTGCTCAACGAATGCTGAAACCTTCAACTATGGTAATTTAGCGTATATTACCTTGTTAAGTGTAGTGTACGTTAAACTAACATAAATATACATTTGAAATGCTTTTATATGAGAAAGAACAACTTATTATCTTAATAAACATGGACTAGTTTTATAAAACATTTGAACATTTATAAAATGACATTGATGATTGATTGTGAGTATCTAAAATACTTCGCTCTCCGACCCCATGGGATTGTAGAACGTATCTCAAGTGCAATAAGATATGGTTTGTGTCAAACTTATAATAAACAGATATTGTGTGAGCTTATTGTCCGTAGAAACGGTGACGTTGACCAACATTGTGCTACAGAGGTCTCTTTTTGAATAAAGTGACTAAGTGACGTAAATTTTGAAACCTGACGAGATAAATTGTGAAATTTTAGAAGCTATAATGTTAACTAAAAAAAACATCATAAATACCGGTTAATATAACCGGTAACATGTTCCAGGTAGAAAAGTTTAACCGATATTACTTTCACTGTTAAAAGTAATTCTGGAATTATTGAATGTCGTTTGTTCGTATCTAAATGTCCCCTCTCCTTACAATTAGTCTAAACGTAAATATTAATCATTTTCATAACATAATATATACAAATTGCACACTGTTTATTTTCAGTACTGAAATTATACAAATACTATGTGAACATGATTCGGATTTGTCTTTTTACTAAGTCTATTAAAAAGTTTATGATGTTGTATCAATATTCGATGGAAGATCTGATTATAGTGAAATATATGTACCTAATGTACTTACTGTTTTCATATTGACTCGGAGCGTCACGGCGCAGAGTGTTTTTATAAAAGGAATGGATATTGTAACAGAAGTAAGTGATTTTCAGAACGGTAAGAAACTTCTGTGTGTCAAGTTAGCATATATTTAGCATTATTTTGTCTGACTACGTTTTTCGCCGTTCTGAAAATAACTTATTCCACTCGTTTTATTACTAGGACGGTCTTAGGAATGTTCTAAAAAAAATTCTAAATACGCTCGCGCGTCGCGAAGTGCAAGCGATAGACAAAAATTTATGATTATGAAAAAAAAATGTAAATATTTTTTTAAGACTAAAACAATTGTAGACGATTTTTTTAATGAATTGGTACATTTTCGGAAATTAAGGAGGTTTTGCGTGTTTGTAATGTTCGCCCTCGCGGAAGCGGTTCGCCGTACTTGATGGGTTCCCCGCTAGGGGGCAGTGTGTCATTTCGAGATAATTTAGATTATTATGACTTGGAATAGTAAGGCCTAGAATGCAAGTCTAAGTACTTGTCGTAAAGAAACTGCCAAAAAAATTAATTGCATAATCCTTGTATTGAAAAAGCAAGATATATAGTAATTGGAGTTTATACTTCACTTTTGAGAAAAGGAACTAGGTTTTTCTGGGCCTTAATATTCTTAGGTTTCTTTCATACGTCATAAACTGGGTAACCAGTCACGCGTCTTAGAAATAAAAATTGTATTTTGACCCGTATTCCGTACACAAAAGGTTGAAATTGTTAATGCGTTTCTAAAGGCGTTTGTAAACAGTAATGCCCTCGCTTCACGGATCAACACAACAATAAAAAACAATTTAATACTTAATAGAATGGCTTATATACGATTAGCTTTATACAAAAGTTTAAATTTACATTTTGTTATCACTATTTTAATACTGACATTACTACATTAGACACCGGTTTTAGCAAAAACTAGATTCTAAAGCCTTGTATTCGGCGTCTGTGCAAAATAAAGATATTTGATTTGATATTTGTGTTGACCGTGTTTCGGCGGCCGGCAGTGTCAGCGCTGTTCAATGAATCTTGAAATTGGTTGGAGTGGCGAGTGAATATTTTGTGAAGATTATTTTAAACTTAATGTCAACTGTATAATATGTGTATTGGCGCTGACAGACAGGATACATAATATTTTTATCTGATGGCAAACGTTTACAGCGGTGAAATATATGTTTTATTGCATTTCTCTAAATATACTTTTCAAATATTTAATGATATCTACGACTCCTACGTGACGGTTATTGGAACTTTTTCTGATGTACACTTAGAATTCATTGAGGAGTGCTGAAAAGGATCGGTCGGTAACTCTTTTACTGGTCATATTTATTACAAAAGACTTATTTACTAAGAACCTGATTACTCTCCAACCCATTTTCAAAATATGACTACTCTGTACTGCGTGTTTGTGACGCGATGATTGTGACATGTTATGGTGCACTCACACACCCGGATATATTGCAGTTCGGATTGTGTGAGTGCGCTGTAAGAGTGAGTGAGTACAGGCCAATCCTTTCTCGGGGGGAGCTACTGTGTTCTGTAGCGTAAGGTCGAAGTTCGACATTTGTACATAATGTTACTGTAGTCGATGTATATTAAGGCGAAGTTCGCTTAATCTGAAGAGCTTGCGCGCGCGCGCCTTAACTGAATGTAAGCTGAATTTTATTATATTTCTTTTAGTTTAATAAATATTTTGATTTGCCAAGTTTTGTGATTATTGCGTATTTGAGCGAGCTTTGGTAAATGGACCCCAGTACAGTTTCAAATATCGTTATTGTGTTCATCGTGGATGATTTAATGGAAGTAGGTACTATATAACCCAATGGAGTTGTACCGCCTAGATATGAAAGTTATAATATAATAAAATGCCTGAAAAGTGCTTTCTATTATATCATCTATTGTTTTTCGATGGTGGCTTTACACATTTCTTTTTAAAACTTAAACAATGCACTACTTTAGTTGCAAAACGTTTTGTCGAAACAGGCTCGTTTAGAAAAAACATGCCATGATCTCTAATCGTTAAACGTCACAATTAATGGCTTTGATTGGTTTCGTCAGTTATTAAATTATCAATTTGGACATGAATCATTCATTACTACTAAGAATAATTTTAACACTAGAATTACTACTTGCACGAGAACCAAATTAGATTTTACTACGAATGTGTAAACCCATCATCACATTAAAAGCCTAGTCCTCTGAAATTGATGGTCTTGTTATTTGACCAACGTAAACAAGTTTTGATTGTGATGAATTTGTCATACCTTAGAATCTTGAGACGAATGAAATTAAGTTTATTTTGGCCATCGAGTTAGTCTCGTGTTGTTTTGGATTGTTATTAGTTTAACATGGCGGCGACGCAGGCGGCAGCGCTGGTTACATTATCTTATAAATATATGAATTACTATTTATTATGGAACTACACATAGTGAGAATAATATAGCATAAGTGGTCTTAACCGGATGGCTCAATAGAATAGGTCATTGAGGCGTCATAAAAATGCAAGTGTAAATTGACTATTGGCATCCGAACATATGTTTACATGAATACTATGACTGCTGATTAATGAATAATTAGATACATACAATATACATTATTTTTATACAATGACGGCAGCACACCAGCGTCAGTCTGCCAGATGTAAAGCGGTCACCTTAGCGTATGGATGCGTGTACTAGCAAGGATGTCATACGCGTTACCGACCGTTTAAAACTGTAGTTTCTTGGGAAAACACGCCAGGAAGCTCATTCTATTCCCTTTCTCATCTTGAGTGTAGTTTCATACTTATTTTAATCACAATGAGTAAAAATACACTACAACAGAAAAAATGCGTATCGTCCGCGTTACCGTCTCAAAATGGCTGTTAAAATAAATATAAGTTTGATGCCTTTTATTACACAATTGTAACAATCACTGACTATCGAGAGTCCGCATCTCAGTCTGCTGAACAAAACTTGGATTTTATAAGTTTACACGGATTTTTATAGGGCCTCTATGTGTTCATTCAATAAATTGTCCAGCTAAGCATTAATATATCGGGTGTTGCCAAAATGATGCTTAGAATCCAGGTAATAGTGTGTTATGAAGCAGATAGGCGTGTCTTGTATTAGACGTAAAAAATGTACATGTCAAATGCACTTTCAGATTTTCTTGAGAGCCTACTGGACTGATGACAGGTGAACTAACGATCAAACTACTGGGTTACTAGTAAGGCTGGGGTGCGTTCTCCCGATACTATTTATTACTAAAGGCATGTTCAGAAACCTAAAATATGATGTCAATTTAAAACTATACCAATGTGTTCCGCTCGCGCACGTGTAAATGCGCGACGCTCATGATATTAACATCGTTTCTGAATGTGCCGTATTTTTTAAGTGTCTGAGGTATGAATGGATCTGTATACGTGCTTTTTACGCCATTTGAGTTAAGCTTCTGTGGATGTATGTGCCCGCTCTAGTCTGTCGGTCCAGTGTGAGCAGAGTGACGGACCGAAGAGCCTAAACCTTGTGTACAGTTAGTGAAGTGGATGTCGTCTGCCGTGCAACTATACCGGCCGGAAGCGCCGCTGTATTTGTATTTTAACGTTTAGTCAGCGGCGGCGCCTATAGCTCCCTATGGTTGGACGGGTAGACTTATATCATGTACCAAATAATATAGAAAATTATAGAAAAATAATCACTGATTTTTATTTTCAATCCAGACTGTCCCGAATCGTATAAATGTGGATGCAAACTTTGACTCACTGAGTACACATAACTATTATAAATTAAATAACCCCAAATCAAAATCGGCTGAACTGATTTTAATAAAGATAAAAATAATCATTATAAAACCGTCATCAAGACATTTACACATTTACAATAACATTTACAACAAAAATGCTGGTGATTGGATTAAGGGCATAAAAACTAAGAAATTTTTCTTTACGCGATAAAGATATTTGGTTTTGTATGGGATGACGCGTCCCATACAAAGAAAAACCTTTTTTTAGCGTCCAAAAATTTTTTTTCTAGTTTTTTCTAAGTCGCAAATGTCGCAATACGATAACAATTATACCCTTAAACGTATCACCCCTATTTTTGTTACACCTTGTATAAAAAACCCATTAAAATCGGTTCACTCGATTATGAGCTACGATGACACACAAACACACATTGCGGTGAACCATATAACATGCCTCTTAAAAACAAATGTCCCTACAGGTAAATTATATATAACACCCCATCGTCAATGGTAGTTACTAGGAATGGTAGTAGTTTCAGACTCTTGTCAATATTTTATTTCTAACTAGAGTAGTGCTTTAAGCAGTTATCTTTTCCTCTTCAGACCTATTCATATCTAATTCTTTATCATGTTCGGAAGACTCTCTGAGGCGTTCTTCGATCTCCTGCAACGTCTTGCCTTTCGTCTCCGGTAGCAGGAACCACGCCACGACCAGACCCCCTGTGATGATCCCCGTGTACAAGGCATAGGCGCCCTGTAAGCCCACTGTAGATATCAGACCAGGGAACGTCTTAAGAACTAGAAATATAGAACCAGAGGCCGCTACCAGGCTAACGCTGCCTGCGAGACTTCTGTATTGTAAGGGGAACACTTCGCCAGCGATAACGCTTGGTAGTGGCAGCATGCCTATAGCAAACGACAGGACTTGCAGACTCACGAGGGTTCCAGGGATCCATAGAGAGTCGAACGGAAGTAACTGGTTGGTTTTAGCAAAAAGGTAACCGACTTGAGCGAGATGAGTGCCAGCACACAGCGCCCCAGTCGCGAACATCATAGTTCTTCTCCTAGTCTTGTTTATCACGTAAACAGCAATTATATTCAAAAATAACCTCTGGAAATCAAATGCTACCATCCAGATATGAGCTTGTATGTCAGGGCCCATAAGTAGATGCAAAACTTTAGTGGAATACGTAGCGAATAGCATAGGTCCTGAGAAATTCATCATAATGTAAACAGCGAACATTAGAAGAACAGGTTTATGGAATTCTCTCTTTCTCACAATTACTACCATCTCTTTAAGACCTTTTTTGGTTTTTTGCCGCTCTAAATGCTTGCTGGTTTCGATAATTTTATCAAGCTCCGGTGTCTCTTCTTCACCTCTAAGCCATATAAAGACTTTTCTGCATTCGTCATAGTTTCCTTTAGTGGCTAGCCAGCTAGGTGATTCCGGGGAGTAGAAAGACATGAGAAAACTAATGCAAGAGAAGGACATGCAGATGATAGCGGTAAGTTGGAAGCTGAGAATGGAGCCGATGAAATGTACGAAGAGGATGCCGAAGCCCTGTGCGAGGGCGATGGTGGTGAGGAAGCCGCCGCGGTTGCGGGGGCTCGTGTACTCTCCGATCAGCGCGGAGCGGAGCGGCAGCATCATGCCTATGCCGACGCCGTGCAGAACCCGCCCGATCAGCAACGCCTTGAACATTATACACCCAAGTGTAAGTATTAGCAGTGGCCAGGAATATTGGGTTACCGGACTTACCAGCCACGTAGGTATATAAAGATAAGAGGTTGAAGTGGCAGGACACGTGTGGCAAGATTATTGGGTTTGGGAATATTTTTCGTTAAGTACAGACGCATGAATTTTTTGATGATTAATGTAATGGTAATGGTTAACGAGATGTTACGAAATAAAGGTAAATAATAAACAATCACATGACCGTTTTTAGGGTTCCGTAGTCAACTAGGAACCCTTATAGTTTCGCCATGTCTGCCCGTCCGTCCGTCCGTCCGTCCGCGGATAATCTCAGTGACCGTTAGCACTAGAAAGCTGAAATTTGGTACTAATATGTATATCAATCACGCCGACAAAGTGGTAAAATAAAAAGTGGATTTTTTTATTTTATTAGGGTACCTCCCCTATACGTAAAGTGGGGAGTGATTTTTTTTTCATTTCAACCCTAACGTGTGATATATTGTTGGATAGGTATTTAAAAATGAATAGGGGTTTACTAAAATCATTTTTCGATAATGTAAATATTTTCGGAAATAATCGCTCCAGAAGTAAAAAAATATGCGTCCCCCCCCCTCTAACTTTTGAACCATAAGTTTTAAAAATATGAAAAAAATCTCAAAAGTAGAACTTTATAAAAACTTTCTAGGAAAATTATTTTGAACTTGATAGGATGAATAGTTTTTGAAAAAAAATTACAAAATAATTTCTGAACTAATTTTGTAATTTAACCGTATAAGCAGGTGTTTATTGTACCTGTAATTTCTACAAAATCACAATGAAATGACGTGCTTTCAAATAAAGTAAAAACGGTGAAAATCGGTTCACGCAATAAAGAATTATTCCATAAAAATCATCTTCCATACTTTAAGCTCGCGCGCAATAGTTTACTTAATTTGCCGATAGATGTCGCTGTACGTGGAACTCTCATATCATATCCTACATGGCGGTGTTATTAACTCTTAAGTGGGGACACTTACTGTGACGGACGGAAAACTACGGAACCCTACACTGAGCGTGGCCCGACACGCTCTTGGCCGTTTTTTTTGTTCTATTTATATCTTGCAATAAATAGACAACACACGATAAAGTACCTCTGCGCTGGTGGCCAGTATCATGGCGAGCCAGCCCGCCAGCACGGGCAGCGTGACGGCATAGTGCGCCGCCTTGCGCCCCAGCCGGCCCATGATCGGGGGCGTCAAGAAGTTCCCGAAGAACATCGAGATCGCCAGCACCGATGCTGGAATCGCAAACAAACGATAGATTGTATTTAATGAAATGATGCATTAACATTTATAGCTATTAACCTTAATACGTAGAGAGTAAAAGAACGATATAAGTCCAGTGACTGTCTGCTGTGCTGTCAAACATATGTATTTTAGACCGTGATCCTTGACTGCTCACGGCTCTGATTTTGTGTGGTGACTACCGGGAATTTCCGGTTCTAATACTAGTTTTGCATGAAAATGAGTACCGGGAGCATACCGTCTGGTCAAGAGACCAACTCAACGAGAGAAGAACTCTGACAAGAGAAATCAAAACGTCTAGTGAACGCAAAAAGACACGGCTAATACCGCAAACTTTGGAGTCTCTGCTATGTACAGTCCCCATTAGATATATCTATCGGAGACGCCAAGAAGGGGGACACAAATATCTGAACAACGCCTCTATTTTCAAGTTCAGGTTCAGATATTTTTAAGTACCTTGGCGGCTCCGATATATTTGATGGATGACTGTACCTATCTCCTTTATTTTAAGTTATGGAATATCAGAAATGTAAAACTTCAGAATCCGCGGTAGGCGTTCACATTGTTATTAGGTGATATATCTGGGATGCTCACTGATCCAGGACTCCATCTCCTTGCTGGGCGTGAAGGGTGCTCCGGGCCGCTGCAGCGGCGGCAGTAGCACCCCGGGGAAGCCGAGCGTGCAGCCGATGCCGACGATGTTGCAACACATGCCCGCCGTCACGAAACACTACATTACTTTAACTTTTATTTACCTTAGCTCGAAAGCTACGGCTCTCTTTACTCGAGGCTACGTGATTATATTGCACCACTGCAAGTACAGTCGCCATTAAATACATCGGAGCGGCCAAGGTGGTCACAAATATCTGAACAACGCCTCTATTGTCAAGGCGATAAAGTGCATGTTCAGATATTTTGAGTACCTTGGCCGCTCCGATATCTTTGATGGCGACTGTATATACCGATCATGGGTCCGTTATATGTAGATCGAGAACGAAGTACATATATACCTAGATATATCTTAGGTTACTAGCTTGTAAATCGCGCATTAGTAAAGATAAAAAGATAATAGTAGTTTATGTAACTGTTACGTAATAAGGCCTAATTACAGTTGCATACACTGCTTTATCTACACACATATTATAAATCCTAAATGATGTGTTCGGAAACCATTAGAATGACCGCCATTGCAGCGCCATGACCAACTCGATTGTGTGATATCGGTGTAGATAAAAGATATTTATTCTTCAATTTACGCACATTACAATGCACTTATGAACGTCAGAGAAAAAAAAACTACCACCGGTTCTAACCCTACACCTCTGACCCGAGAAGTATTATGACCGGCAAGAAACTCGGCGGGACTTATTTTTTCAAAGCAGTAATACAGTAATATTATTTACGTCACACCTGGCCATAATAAGAGTTTTACCGCACGCTACGCGTGCGGTAAAATTCGCATTATGGCCATGTGGAGACGTAAAATTGTGTACTCACCACGGGCAGTAAAAAAGAAAGCCCTCTATCGCATATTTACAACCCTCGCTTGCGGCTTGGGCTACAAATACCTGCAATTTCGGGCTTTCTTTCTTTTACAGTCCTTGGTAAGTAATGTACTAATCTTAAAGATACACAATAATAATAATGTCCTATCGGCAAACGTTCAATAACAGCACAAAAAAATCCTCCTCCATATTAAACTATTGTCATGTCTCATGTGACCAATTATATCCGTACAATAATTTTATTTAAATCGGTTCAGCGATTTAAACGCAATGAGAATGAGGTAACAGAGAGACAGACAACTTTGCCTGGTGCTAAGACTGCTAAGTATTTATGAATATTGTTTCCAATTCCAAGCTGTTATTGATTCGTTTAAATTAATAGTTTTCAATTAGAGACTTTATAGATATAATAGACTCTTTGTTAAATTGTTTCTATCAGTTTCAGGCATTCAATTAAGCGCACACGTGTAATGTGTGTGGTTTTTTGATTCCTTGCGGCTTTTGATCGATCGATTGAAGTCGTCGTGCCTGAGTAGTCGGCAATAAGGCGCGCATATGAATATCGATACGTTTTATAGACCTCATCCTTACTCGTTTTCACTGCCAGTGCCAGTGCCAACCAAGAATAAATAACACGTCTGAACTCTACAGTTAATGTGACAAAAATATTTAACCACGACTCGGGTAAAGCTTGTAAAAAAAACCGGCCATTTGCGTGTCGGACCACGCATAATGGAGGGTTCCGTACCTTCAATGGAATATGAACCAAACTAATACCCAAAGGTCGTATCTGATGCCTTTGGAACTAGTTTTTTGGAGATAACTCAAAAAAATATAAACCGATAATGTTCAAAATAATTTTCGTAGAAAGTATGTGATAAGATAAGGCGCATCTTTTCATATTTTTTGAACATACCTACGGTTCATAAGTTACAGGGGGGACACAAATTTTTCTGACTTTCGAAGTGATTATTTCTGAAACTATTCACTTAATCACAAAATGTTCAAAGAAACCTCGATGTTATTTTTAAAGACCGATGTGCAACAGGTTGATATTTAGTGCTTTTTTTTAAATTTAGTTACATGTATGGAGCGCCCTCCTAAAAATATTTTTTTCTGCGATTTAACTACAAAACTAAATAGCGGCATACAAAATACACCTTATGTCCAATTTTTATTAATTTATTAAGACGTATCTTACGTCTTATAGTTTCCGAGTAAAATGGCTGTGACATACGGACGGACGGACGGACGGACAGACAGACATTGACGAAACTATAAGGGTTCCGTTTTTGCCATTTTGGCTACGGAACCCTAAAAACCGGCCAAGTGCGTGTCGGACCACGCATAGGAGGGTTCCGAAATAAGAACCAAACTAATACCAAAAGGTCGTATCTGATGCCTATGGAAGAAGTTTTTTGGAGATAACTCAAAAATGGCTGAACCGATAATGTTCAAAACAATTTTCGTTGAAAGTATATGATAAGGCGCATCTCTTCAAATTTTTTCATATTTTTTGAACTTACGGTTCAAAAGTTACGGGGGGGGGCTACACAACTTTTCTGACTTTCGAAGCGATTATTTCAGAAAATATTCACTTAATCACAAAATAGTCAAAGAAACCTCAATGTTATTTTGAAAGACCTATCGATTGATATGCCACATGTTGATATTTTTTTTTTTTTTTTAGTTAGATGTATAGAGCCCTCCCCCTAAAAATATGTATTCCTGCAATTTAACTACATACATAACTAAGTAGCGGCATACAAAATACACCTTATGTGTAAATTTTATCAAGATACGTTTTATAGTTTCCGAGTAAAATGGCTGTGACATACGGACGGACGGACGGACGTATGGACGGACAGACGGACATGACGAAACTATAATTTGACGTGATAAATAATTATCCTTTGAATACCAACTTTCGTACTAAGGTTAGGTAGAAAAAATTAGTGACACAATTTTCTAAACGATAGCGCTGAAACCTGTACCTTCGTTCTCTACGTTCACGGTGTTAAGTTTTTTTCCTGGATTACTGGGGTCGAGTATTTTTCATATATATAGATTTTTTACCAGCCCCTGCCCCCATATGAAGAGGCGTAGCGGTCGACACTACTACTACTGAAGAGATTTGTTAGAAAAATTGTACCTGTCGGTATTTATATTCATTATTGCATCGAGCTACAGTTGCAAGCGTTTATGGAATGTTCGTACGAAACCCTCGGTGCGCGCAGCGCGAATCAGACTCGTACTTGCCCGATATTTTTTTTATTGTGTAGCAGTTCTTTTTTTTTTATTTAAAATACAATTTTACGTCTCCACCTGGCCATAATGCCAGTTTTACCGTACCGTACTCGCCTGCGGCTCGGGTCATAAATACCTGCGATTTCGGGCTTTCTTTCTTTTACAGTCCTTGGTAAGTAATGTACTATTAATTCATTTCAAATTATATATTGCATTTTTAATTTACTTTTGGTATTATTTAATGAATGAGTATGAGTAACGAATATGAGTTAAATTTTGGTTTTAATATCGACTCCATAGTTTTCTATCATCTTACCATGCGATAAAAAATCCGAGAGGCTTGATTATTAATATTATTATGCAGGTAAGCCTTTTCAACCAACTTCAAGATTTCGAAATTTTCGAAGGAGGAGGTTATCAATTCGTCGGGATCTTTATTTTTGCTATTTTTAGGGTTCCGTACCTCGAAAGGAAAAAAACGGAACCCTTATAGGATCACTTTGTTGTCCGTCTGTCTGTCTGTCTGTCTGTCAAGACCCTTTTTCTCAGGAACGCGTGGAGGTATCAAGCTGAAATTTATATCAAATACTCAGGTCTACTGTCCCTTGGAGCTGTGAAAAAATCAAACTTCTAAGCCAACGCAATCAAAAGATACAGCCGTTTATGCCACAAATTTCCGCAAATTTTCGAAACTCGCAAGGGAATCAAAACCTACAGGGTACTTCCCGTGAACTCAGAATCTTCAAATTTGGTACGAAACAACATTTTATAGCACAAATAAAGGAAAAATTGCGAAAACCGTAAATTTTTTGTTACATCAAATAATATTTTTTTTTATAATTTTGAAGTTACTACTCCTATATACGTACAGGTTTGTACGGAACCCTCGGTGCGGGAGTCCGACTCGCACTTGGCCGGTTTTTTGAAGTGAAAAATTCTTTAGCGGCGCTGTGCACTTTTTGTGATGGGAAAAAATGTTAAAATCGCGACAGGTCACGTGACCGACAGATTCGTCAGATTGAAAATTCGTAAGACGGACACGTGACCTGATTGAATAAATAATTGTAATAGTTCTGAAGTGTTACATATACTTGTTTGATAATTAATATAAATTTGTATTTCAGCGAGATAGTAAAGCTTTTTTTCCTTTATTAAACTACTTACATTTAACTCTTAAATATCAGCAATTTTTAATTAGAATCTCGATCAGGCTTCGCTCAGTGATAGTTAGTACACTGAAATTTGTATGTGTTTTAATCACGCCGACAATATGGTAAATCAAAATCAGAAAAATAAAATGAAGTGGAGGTGATTTTTTTTCGCTCCAACCCACGCGATTGATACGATACACGATAGTGTGTGGTATTATTGGACAGGTCTTCCAAAAAGAATAAGTCTTAAACAACTTTTGGAATAAAACGCATATTTTCGTAAATAATAACCCCGAAAATTACTTATTAGTCCATTGTATTGTAGCAATAGCAAGTTTCCGCAACTCGACAACTAACGCCCGTTTTGCGTGACTCATCAGAATAAGTACTAATACATAATAATTGTAGTGTACTTACAAGACTACATTTGTTTTTCTCCATTTTTATTTCATTTCTTTATTTAATTTGTAATATAGTTCATCTAAATAAAATACACTTTTTATAAGAACGTAAATACATGAACACACATACGGGTATATTATCTTAAAAGATAAAACGTCTATGCGCTATTGATTCCGACAAGACACGTTATGCCCGCACCGCATGAACCCTCTGCAGTTATTTAGTCTTTAGGCACAGTAAGTCCGATATTATTGCTCACGGGCCAAGCACAAGGTATTTGTAGTACAAGGGAAGCACGGAGCGACGAGCGACACAGCCTCCTCGTTTCAAAGCTAGCTCACTACTGCCAACGCCGTTTTCGAGCTACCAACGCACGAAATGTGGAATTATGATCAAGTTGTTTAAGAAAATTTAATCAATTTTAATATCCTACGTTGAGTTTGTAGTGTTCTGTAGTACACATTTTTTAGTTCAACAATATTTTAAATCGAATGAGCCGTTCAGTAGATATAAGCAAAATTAACCGTAAAACGACATTTCGTTACATTTAAATAACGGAGAAACTATACGTTACACGGGTTATTCAAACGTTGACAATGTTTTACACGAAATGGTAATTAACATATATTTTTTTCAACATTTTTGAATAACCCGTTATTGAGATATATCCCTTAGAAAGTAACAGTTTCTGGCCACAATTAGCGCCTAGCGCCTTAATGTAATATAAATTGTCATGTTTGTGTAACGCACAAACATGACATGACATAGCGATAGCATGACGATAGCGCTATAAATGAATATTGTATTTTACCACATAAATGATTAGTACATTGTTGTAGAGGCTTGAAAGTAAGCTATAGGTGGATCGAGTTAGTTCGAGGGCCGACCCGCCAGGGGAGGCCCTCGAAGATACGAGTCCACCTATAGCGCTTTCGGCCGAGATATTACATAGTGCTTTTCACGACTACTGTAAGGAAATAAAAAAACATTTGTCATAATAATATAAATGCTTTTATAGAATATCCAATTCAGTATTCCATTCCCGCCATTTTACTTTTTTTTTCACTTTCAAGAAGCGTTTTTCTGTTGTTTGCTTCAAACCGACTCATTACTTAGAGGCGTTTTCGATAGAAAACCACAAACGGCTAAAAAAGTAAAAACGCCTTAAGGGTGAATAAATGGTTTTGACGTTTCTTTTTTTTTTAAACAGATAGTTGGCCCGATAAACAACCTTATTTTATTTTTGAAACATAAAGTTGTGTCAAAAAAAGACCTTTTAATGTTTTTAATGAATGCAATGACATAACTGGACAATTTACTTTCCAACTAATGACATTTCATCGCTACAATAACATTCCTGTAGTGGTGGTTCAGGTGCTACAGCAAATGCTTACTTTCCAGTTTGGATTTTGACCATCTTTTGTCACATTTCCGAACAGTAGCGTGAAAAGTACTTTTATACTGCAATTCGTGGAAAATTATTCCCTAAAACCATTCCAATATATCAAAAATGCACAACGTTAATATTCAAGTTTTCACTTCTGCCGGCACTCCCGGAGTGCAACCCGTTGTTTTTTTTTTATGTTCACCGATTATTCGGAGACGGCCGGACCGATTTAGAAAATTCTTTTTTTGTTTGAAAGAGTATACTTCACAGTTTGTCCATTGTAATCAGGTCAGGATCTGATGATGGGAACCTGGATAAATCGAGGGAACTCTTCAACTAATAGTGATTTGAGTATTTTTGACAGCAGCTAGAGCATTTGCTTTTGGAAAGGTGGAGGTTAAGTAATGTCGGTTCTTTTTTGTTTAAAATTATTTTTAAATGTGTACTCACTTGTTTAACGAACGGAGAAAATCTTTCTTTGGTTCCCGGCATTTTTTTAAATACTTATACTATTTATATATGACTATTTCAACTCAACAACTTTTCTACTTCACATCTCTGTCAATCACTAGCCTACCTACTTTTAAATAATCTTTAATACTTAAATCATTTTGTTATTTCAAAGTTCATTATTGAACAAGATCAAAAGTTCTAAAACACAAATATTGCCTTGGACTATTTATAGACACCGCACGCACGTCTGCTCCCTACAGAGACGTACAGCGTACGATAAGAGCGAACCTGTTAATAACAATACGGAGCGGTGTTGGTGATTAATATTATCTTGAATGATTACATATTTAAAATACTTATACTCTTTGGTACAACTTTGCATTTTTCGCTAACCAGCAATTGACATTACTTGAGCGTCAAAGCGTCAAGAAGATCGTTTAGTATTCTACAACACAAGCCTTATTGAGCTTACTGTGGGTCTTGGTCGGTTTGTGTAAGACTGCCCCATAATATTTGTTTATTATACCCGTGAACGTCCTAGCAGACGTTGGGGCTATTGACGCTATTGTAAATAGAATAGAAAGACGACCTGACCTTACCAGGATTCGAACCTGGGACCTCCTGCTTCGTAGGCAGGGTCACTGACTAGGCTAGGGGGACATTAAATATATAGATGCACCCGTGAATGGGTTCTAGCAGGTGTATTACATAACAAAATTCTCCAAACGGCCTCTGCGTGCTTTATGTATCTGTACTAATCCCCACGAAAGCCTTTCAAAAGACTGAGATGTATTAGAACCATGAATCCGTAAAGGAGAAACAAATACAATAATAATAAGACCATGGATAGATGTGGGAAACGGGATCCCTTTGTTTCCCATAAACTTATTTTTTCGAATTTCGATAGTCAGAAATTGATATCCATATAATTTATGGGCATAAATATCAATAGTCATAATTTTTGTAAAGCAAAACGTTTCATAGTTCTAATAATAAAGATTTATAATATTAAACACCATAATCGCGAAAGGCATAAAATTTATGAGTATAACATTCGAAGGTCTATCAATAATTATTCAGAAATATTTTAAGGCATATATTTTATCGGACTAATATTCGTTAATCATATCGTTTTAATGTCATCCCTTTGTTTCCCATAAACTTATTGTTTCGAATTTCGATAGTCATAAAATGATATCCATTATGATTTATGGACATAAACATCAATAGTCATAATTTTTTTCAGGTATAACTTTTACTAAATGCGACCCTCAAGAAAACGAACCGTTGCCAGAAGTGGGTTAGGTTAGGTTATAACTGCAACCCCCAAGAAAACGAACTGTTGCCAGAAGTGGGTTAGGTTAGGTTAGAACTGCGACCCCCAAGAAACCGACTGTTGTCAGAAGTGGGTAAGGTTAGGTTAGAACTGCGTCCCCCAAGAAATCGAACAAGGTGAACATCATACAAGGTGACCCATTTTTAACTGACTTCAAGATTTTAAAAGGAAGATATTCTCGATTCGGTCGTATGTTTTTTTGTTTTTGTTTTAGGTTTGTAACTGAATCGATTTTCAAATTATTATTTTGATTGTAAGTATATACATACATATTGGTCCCGTTTATGTCAAAATGCAGTTCTGATGATGGGATCCATGAGGGATCAAGGGAACTCCTCATATCTTAAAGGCATAAATATAGTGGTTTTTGTTTTTTATCAACAAATCAAGCATTTTCATTAAACAAGTGACATTTGAGGAAGTGGAACTGCTGATGATGTTCAGAACGGAACTCTTCAACGTCGCATAGTTCACGTTTGGTGATTTGTCCTCTTCGCTGTGTTTGTTAAGCAAGTTAGATTTTCAAGACAATAATTTTTCATTTCATTGTATGGAATCAAAGAGTGCACTATCTACAATAATCTTTCACCGGGCTCCACACATTGCAGTCGCTTTTTTTTTTCTTAAAAAATATGTATTTTACCAATCTATACCTAACCTTATATTCTGGATTCTCGTACAGTCACCTGCAATACCATCTTCCTCAACGAAGGCCGCAAAAATATGTGACACGCTCTTATGGCCGTACAAATAAGTTATCATTGTCTTTAATTGTATGCGATGAGGCAGTACCCACGAGATTGATCTAATATACGAGTAGTTACTTTCCCCTTAATACTTGTCCTATTTATTGCAACAAAATTACTTCGTGTGTTCCTATTAACGTTTTATTACTAATTGTTTGTTCTTGTTATCAGGGCGACTACCACATGTACAACATGACCATTCCCTCCCAAGCCATTCCAGCAGGGTTTCCGTTTGAGAAGGGCCGTATTTACGTAAATACGATGTACCATGGCATCGACATCCTTGCTATATACATCGATATGGAGCTGAAGCAAAAAAGAACGAAGGACCAATTTTAGAACTGCGTCCCCCAAGAAAATGAACTGTTGTCAGAAGTGGGTTAGGTTAGGTTAGAACTGCGTCCCCCAAGAAATCGAACTGTTGCCAGAAGTGGGTTAGGTTAGGTTAGAACTGCGACCCCTAAGAAAAATAATTATATGCGGAATAAATTAAAACTAAATTAGTGTTAAAATTAACTAAATTAAAACTAAATACAACTATAAAATACCTAAAGCTTACCTAAAATCCCAGTTATAAAAAGAAAACCCCCTCTAAGCGGTCCCCCTGCGGCCGGGAATCCATGACGCTGGCCGAGTTACCTCTCTGTATTGCCAAGGAGATGCGCTGGCAGAGGTAAGTGCCAGCTCTAGGGTCCCCTGAAGCGCTGACCAGCCTTTTCGACAGGGCCCCCATGAAAGTTTTCATATCAGCCGACCAAGGACCCATTGTCTCCACTGCAAGCGCCGCAAACTGATAATCTTTTAACAAAGATGAGTATTTACGGCGCTTTAGTAGTTGGGCTTGGTCGGCTGCAGCGCCGGCCTGTGAGCGAGTACCCTGAATGTGGGACTTCGCAAAGGTGTCGACGCACGAGGCGTCCCACGACAGGGGCCTTCCTAGTTTCCACGGCACTAGAGTGGCTCCGTCGGGCCGCTTGCCATCGCTTCTCACCATGCCAGCCGGTTCAAGGGTTGCCGGCACGGAAACGGTAGCAAGCGAGCGACGCAAATGTACTGGTGGTTTCGTTAAATAGGTACACATCTATAATGTAGCGGACAAGTAATGTAGCAATTTTTGAATTATTTTCTTATTATATGCGTAAATTACTGACAATAAGGGCTCAACCCTTCATGTAATGACAATTTATTTGTATCAAGGAATAGGAAATTAAAAAAGTGACTCAATTTTTTTTGCCAACTTAAATGTCCAGAAGTGACAAAAACTAAAAAAAAATGTCACTTTTTTTATTTTCAACAAATACTAACTTAACTAAAAAAATAACACGTGCATTACTCAAAAGTATATTTATTTAAATGTAAACAAAAACACAAATTAAATTAAGGAGATATATATGTATGTGATTGTAAGTGATTATTTCGATAGTTTAAATTGGCGAAAGATTTAAAATTGTGTTCTTAAATAAATAGTTCTTCCAATAAAATGATAGGAAAATCTTCCATTTGAGAACTAAAATCAGTATTCACGAATCATATGCTTAATATTTACTAGCAAATGATTTCAAAATTGTTAACTGCATTGATTTAACAACCTGTTTATATTTCGAAATAAAATGCAGATATTGTTTTACAACGACATTCTAAGTTAAGTTTGAATATAATTCTATAATTATAGTCGCTTATGTACAACGAATAATCAATAAAGAAATACTTTGACTAATATGTTTTAATTTTTACGAAATAATAATACACACATCATAGACATAAACAAAAAGGTATACAACCTTTTTGTATAAATCAATGACACACATCAATTGTTTCAACAGCTTTTTCAACATTTGAGATTGGCGCCAAAACAATTTTTAAATGCTATTCAAGGTTTTATTAAAATAGCTTGAAATCCATATTGTTCAGCTGTGCAAAAATTTGTTAAACAACAGCGCACTATTTTCAAATACTAACTGGAATAGCCAATCACAAAAAAATGCGCGAAATTTAAAATATTTCAGAATATTTACCCCTCTGCAGGTGCATTTTAAAAAATTGACGCCTTTTAATAGTAACGGAAATGTTTGCCTAGTTGGCCCGACTATAACTAAAACCGGTATTAGGCACTGGTCCCACCGCGGGCGAGTAACGATGAGCTATCGACGATTTACTCGCCCAAGAAACGAACAAAAGATAATCGCTCCCGTGTAAATAAAAGAGAGAGATATATATTTATAGTTCATTGCAGTGTGAACAGCCAGCGATGAACTATAAATATATATTTCTCTCTTTTATTTACACGGGAGCGATTATCTTTTGTTCGTTTCTTGGGCGACCAAATCGTTGCGACCAAATCGTTGATGGTACCGTGGCGATATAGACGGCTGGCGCTTCTTGTGCAAGAGAGCCCATGTCGACCCAGCTGATCCACGCTTTTGCCACAGGCGCAAGTGTGAGGAATACATATTTTGGCACCGGTTCTAAGGCAGACAGCTATCCTTAGGGGTTTAGCATCTAAAACGATATTTTTCGGAATAAATATTATTACATGTAAAAAATAAAAAAAACCGGCCAAGTGCGAGTCGGACTCGCGCACCAAGGGTTCCGTACAAACCTATAACAAGCAAAAGTTGTAGTATGTTTATTACTAATTTCAATTTAATACCTCTACGGGTTTACGAGGAAAAAGGTAGTAAGTTTAAAATAAAAAATAAAAAAAAATGTATGATTTTACTAAAAATGTCTACTTTTCGTAATTTTTCCTTTGTCTGTGCTATATGAAGTTTCTTCGTGCCAAGTTTCAAGTTTCTGAGTTTACGGGAAGTACCCTTTAGGTTTTGAGTTTCTTGCGACTCACTCAGTTTCAAAATATGCGACTTAAATTGCTATTTCTTTTGATTGCGTTGACATAAAAATTTGATTTTGCTACATCTGAAAGGTCCTATAGCCCTGAGTATTTGACGTGAATTTCAATTCAATACCTCCACGCGTTTAAAATTAAAAAAAATTTTTTTGTATGATTTTACTAAAAATGTCTACTTTTTGTAATTTGTCCATTGTCTATGCTACATGACGTTGCTTCGTGCCAAATTTCAAGTTTCTGAGTTTACGGGAAGTACCCCGTAGGTTTTGCTAGTGCCGAAAAACTCTAAAATTTGCAGCATAAACGACTGTATCCTTTGATTGCGTTGGCTTTTAAGTTAGATTTTTTCACAGCTCCAAGGCACAATAGACCTGAGTATTTGATATAAATTTCAGCTTGATATCTCCACGCGTTCCTGGGAAAAATGGTCTTGACAGACAGACAGACAGACGGACAACAAAGTGATCCTATAAGGGTTCCGTTTTTTCCTTTCGAGGTACGGAACCCTAAAAACGAAGTAAAAAAATCGGAAATGTAATTTGTGTTAAAGAATCTTGAAGCAAATCAAATTATTTTGTTCAATATTTTTTGATTTGCAATTTTTTTTTTAAGTAGTTACACTAATATATATAAACTGAAAATAGATGTCATATACTTCAGAAAAAGTGACCAAACCCTCCGGTGTCCGAGGCCAGATTTTCGTAATTTGTGTTGTTTAATTATATCACTATTGACAATATGACTAATAAAACTTATGATGGCTAACGTCATGGACTATAAAAATTCGGAACTTAAAATTTGTTGAAACCAATATACAACCCTAGTTATCATTATATTCTGCGATTAAAGAACTTAAAACAATTATTATAAGCAAGTTTATTGCCTTCAACATTATGTAATAGATACCATCTGGACTTTGAATATTATGAGTAACAGATTTTATGACTAACAATAATGATGACCTGCAAAAATCGGACCAGTAATTTAGATTGTTAAATTTTATGACTATTGACAATATGACTAATAAAAATTATCATGGAAAACGTTATCGACTGAAAAAAACGGAAGTAAAAATTTATGGGAACCGATACAGACCCTGTGGAAACATATTGACGAGTTGGCTATATGTTTAAAGTCCAGTGACACCTCTGTATCCCCAGCCCTGTGCACCGGTGTCGCTTTTTATGGGGGCCCATCTTGCAAAGTGAATCACCGTCTGGTGGCGATAAAATTGGATACCGTTTTATTATTAAAGCGTCCGATTTTTCATCCAATAGCCCAGTAGTTTATATACAGGATGTCTCATTCAAATCGGTCAGTATGGGAAAGTCTGAAACTATAAGATATACGAAGATCTGTTCTGAGGAACCATGTCATCGATTTTAATAACAAGAAAAACTGCATTCATACATTTTAAAAAACATCTGTACTCCGTTCGGGAATCGAACCCGGTTGTTTTGAAAAAAAAAACCTACACTATTTCTATTTAGATATCGATTGTGTAAGTCTTAAGCAGTAAATGTCTGTATGAAACATGATGTCTAAAATGAATAAAATGCATTGTTTCCACATACTTTAATTTATTTTAGTAGGTGCTCGAAGTCACCACGTTTACAATATTCACCAAGTTCAGGTATTTAAAATTGTCTCTATGGTTGTTTGTACCTCTTTGCTGGTGTTGCAACTTGATACCTACCCCGCTTTACATACATATGACATTGGCATTGCATTAAACCATTCCGGAAGTTTTGTTATCTGCGATAATATTATCTATTGCAATTGCTTACTTCTATTAATCAAACACTAACAATCAATTGAAAAGCCCACTTAAAATAAGTATGTAGATCTGAGTAGGGGGGAAATGGGGTTCAAAGTTTGTATGGGAAACGACATTAGTTCAACTATTTTATTCGAAACTTTACAGGAGTATTCCTAACGATAAATGAGAAAACAAGTGTTTCAGCTTTTTTGAGAATTCAACCCATAAGGGGGAAATGTGGTGACAAAATTTAAATATCAACGTGGGTATTGTTTCTATGGTCGCGTCGCTGATTACGAAATCAACACTTAAGGGGGTGAAATGGGGGTTGATAGTTTGTATGGGGAATTTTTAAACGTTGAACCAATTTAGATGAAACTTGGTATAGAGATAGTTTGTGTACCGGGAAACGACATGGGACAGTTTTTATCTCGAAAATCAATCTTTAAGGGGGTGAAATGGGGGTTGGAGGTTTGTATGGAGATTTTTTTACCGCGAACCGATTTAGATAATTTTGTTGTGGATATAGTTTGAGTCCCAGGAAACAATATAGAATATTTTTTAAGCCGAAAATCAATCTTAGAGGGGTAGAAAACATGTTGGTAGTTTGTATGGCGAATTATTAACCGCTGAGCAGACGATTGAAATGAAACTTGGTACATATTATATAGATTGAGTCGCGGTAAACAATATAGGATAGTTTTTATCTCGAAAATCAACCCTCTAGGGGGTGAAACGGGGGTTGAAAGTTTGTATGGGAAATTAATAACCGTTGAACCTATTTAGATGATTTGGTATGGAGATATTTTGCGTTCTGGGGAAGGATATATAATAGTTGTTATCCCAGAAGTCATTCCTTAAGCGGGTAAAAAGGAGGGTGGATTACTAATTCCACGCAAATGAAGTCGCGGGGAAAAGCTTCTATTCAAGAGTAGAAATCTGTATTAATCATAATCTCTCAGTAGTAAGTCGTTGATGGCGTAACAATTAAACAATTATTGCAATAATTTCTTCAAAATAAAAAATGTGGGAACCGCCGTCTTCAAAACGTGGTATACCGAAACCTCTAGAATGTAACGAATACTTTTCCGAAAACCGCTTCTAAATCAGTTCAGCGAAACGCAAGATGATGGCGGACAAACATACATTCCTACATACAAACACACGAGTCTAACTGAGAACCTCCTTTTTTAGTACTTTTAGTACGCGGGCGAAGCCGCGGGAAAAAGCTAGTTATAATATATAGTCCATACTTTTCATCCAATACCTTCGTTAGTACATTTTAGATTCAATTAACTCTCAATAATTCTTACACCATGGCGGGCGCCGTCTCTGCGTGCGTCCCATAACACGGGCAGGGGCAGCATCCGTTTAGTGTATCCCTTAACTTTTCATTCAATTGTCGAAAGGGCCTCTGCGCGTTTGGCTTCAGCTCCGCATAGCTCGATGCGCCTTCCAAAGGGCCGGGACGCCATTATTTCGTGGTCGGCAAAGACATCTAAACACATATGTACCTATTGCAGATGTCTGTAGAAAAGTGTACATGTAGGTTATTAAGAAAAATTAAACTACTGCATATTGCGCTCGAGGCCGTGAAATATATACAATTTTATAGTTTTCAGGATTAGTGTTTGTTCAGTTGTGAAACAACTTCTACGACCGCCCAGTTTTATAGCAGTCAGTCAACATACAATATTTAATAGTGCCCATTAGCCTGAAATCACGACTGGATGTTAGGTTTTAGTTCTTCATAAATATTCATAATTTAGTGTATTTACTTAGTGAAGCTAAATTTTGGATAATAATGCTTAGTGAAAGGACAAAGTGTGAAAGTACTGACTGCGAAGTTAGTGATAGGACGGTAGACAGAAAGCCAATATTATCGCCGTTCAGCAAGCAAGTTGGTATTAAAATTCAATTAATATTTTATTGCAAGGTTTAAGTTTATGTTTTATGTACGGACGTGTTGTGGTACTTAAAACAGTTTAGCTACTCATTAAACAATAAAGCAGCAGAAACAAGTAAGTTGGCAAGCATTTCAAAATGAGCTCAACACTAACTAAATTAGTTGTCAAGACAACTGGAGCAAGCTCAATATCCAACACAACATAATTTTGAACTTTGTACACCTCACTCGCCCATATTGCCACTTCTGCTGCCGACAGAACATGTCATTAATTATACCTAAATCATTATTAAAGAACTTATTAGGAAACTGGACTTAACCCCAATCAAGGCCTAGTTTACTCCCTGGAATGAAATATCAGATGGTATTTAGAATAGTTAAAGGTTGAACACGCCAAAACCTGGGCATGTAAAAATAGCTATAGTTATTCGAAAAATTGAGATATTCAAACTTTTTAAACAACAATTTTCTCACAAGGAACTGGGCTACAAAATGATGATAAATTTATTTTCTTTTATTTATTCGTTGGCAAAATGTCGAGCGTACAACATCAAAAACGTGAACGCATTTTGCACGAACATGTAAAAAATCCCATGTTAAGCTACAGAGATATCGCGAAAAGGCTGAAATATCCACAATCTACGGTTGGTCACGTATTAAAAACTTCCCGTGAACGCTTGACAATAGATAGAAAGCCAGGAAGTGGTGGGTTGCAGGGAGTCAAGAACAAGAAAAAGGAAAGAGTATTTTAAAGATTTTTGCCTCAGATCATACGATTTCATCTCGTGATGTTGCTAAAAAAGTGAAAATGTCTCAGTCCTATGTCCAAAAAGTGAAACAGAGGGCAGGACTGAGGAGTTATAAAGCCCAGGCCGCACCAGATCGAGACTCAAAACAGAACTTATCCGCAAAGATACGGTCGCGACAACTCTATGACGATTTTCTTACAAAATTTGAATACGCGGTGATGGACGACGAAACGTATATAAAATTGTATTTTAAACAAATACCTGGTCAAGAGTTTTATACTAGCAAATCTCGAACAGATAGTCCTGAAGATTTTGAACTAACATAACGAGGGCAATTTCCAAAAAAATACCTTCTTTGGCAGGCAATATGTAGCTGTGGTAAAATAAGTCGCTCGTTTATCACCACCGGGACAATAAACGGCGATATTTATCGGAAAGATTGTTTACACAAGCGTTTGCTGCCTTTTATAAGACAGCATGCCTCACCACCGCTGTTTTGGCCAGATCTAGCCAGTAGCCAATACGCAAAATCAGTTATGAAATGGTACAACCCTAACAGGATCATGGTGGTACCCAAAATATGCAATCCGCCAAATAGTCCAGAACTGCGGCCTGTTGAGGAGTACTGGAGTATTATGAAAGGAATTCTAAAAAAGAAAGGCGGAGAAGTAAAATCGGTCCCTGAGCTACAAAAAATATGGACCTGGGCGACAAAAATCTTTTCTAAAGAGAGGGTGCAAAGTCTTATGAGCGGTGTGCGTAGAAAAGTTCGATCTATGGCTTACTGTGTAAACATTAATTAAAATAAAAAATGTGATTTTAGAATTCATTAAATTTGTCATTATATGTGGTATTCATAATGTGGTTTTTTATTTTTAAACTGGTTTAAAAACAAATTTTGCGTGCCCGAGTTTTGGCGTGTTCAACCTTTACTTTGCTTTCATAAAAGCTATTGACCATGCCAATACTTGGTATTAGGTTGCTAATAACTTGCTTTAGGCGAGCTTAGATTTACTAATAAAATAACGATTAGGTAGTAAGTACCTAATTAATATATTACGATCTGTTTTGCGACAATAATTGACCTCGTAGTTTTTAGATCAGGGTGCGCTAGTTGCATCTCTGTGTCAAACTTAACGCAGCGACGCAGCGCAAAAACGAAACACGAATATTTTTATTTATTAGACACTAGCTTTTTCCCGCGGATTCGCCCGCGTTCTAAAAGTACTAAAAAAGGAGGTTCTCAGTTAGACTCGTATGTTTGTATGTACGTATGTAGGAATGTATGTTTGTCCGCGATCATCTCGCGTTTCGCTGAACTGATTTAGATGCGGTTTTAAAAGTATTCGTTACATTCTGGAGGTTTCGGTATACCACGTTTTGGTGAAGGCGGTTCCCTTATTTTTTTAAAGAAATGATTGCAATAATTGTTTAATTGTTACACCAGCAACGACTAACTTTTACTGAGAGATTACAATAACAAATACAGATACTCTTTAGAAGCTTTTCCCCGCGACTCCATTTGCGTGGAATTAGTAATCCACCCTCCTTTTTACCCGCTTAAGGAATGACTTCTGGGATAACAACTATTATATATCCTTCCCCAGAACTCAAACTATCTCCATACTAAATTATCTAAATAGGTTCTGCGGTTATTAATTTCCCATATAAACTTTCAACTCCCGTTTCACCCCCTAAAGGGTTTATTTTCGAGATAAAAACTATCCTATATTGTTTCCCGCGACTCAATCTATATAGTATGTACCAAGTTTCATTTCAATCGTCTGTTCAGCGGTTAATAATTCGCCATACAAACTAATAACACCTTTTCTACCCCTCTAAGATTGATTTTCGGGATAAACAATATTCTATATTGTTTCCCGGGACCCAAACTACATCCATAATTTTTTTTATCTAAATCGGTTCGCGGTAAAAAATTATCGATAAACCATAGAAACAATATCCATGTTGATTTCAGACTTTTTGACCCCCTTTTAGGGGTTGAATATTCAAAAAACCTGAAACACGTATTTACTCATTTATCGTTAGAAATACTCATGTGAAGTTTCGAATAAGATAGTCTAACTAATCTTGTTTCGCCATACAAACTTTGGACCCCCATTTCATCCCCTTAGGGGGTGAATTTTGAAAAATCCTTTCTCAATGCACCCCTAGACCTTATAAGGAACCTACGTATACTATTATCTCTTCTGTGCCTACGTGCCAAATTTGAAATCTCTAGAACCAGCGGTTTGGGCTGGGCTGGGCCACGATTCGACATGCCAAACTGCGAGACGTGGCTCTCACACTTGTCTCGCTAGGTGATAGAGTGATATCCATCTTGCGTTGATATGTCAGTCAGTCAGTCAGTCAGTCAATTTCTTCTTTTATATATATAAAGATGGAACAAATTAATTGCTTTTAGTGTACAATAGCAGCGGCGGTTCTCCTCAACAATATAGTTCACGGCTGCGGCCTGGCGTACGCGGCGGTGCTGTTCCCGCAGCTGAGACGCTCCAGCATCAGGCTTGGCCAGGAGGAAGAGTCTTGGCTCGGTAAGTATAGCTAAACCTAATTGTTTTTGTTTATTCATTGTTTCGATGACCTCAAAATCTTAATAAAAGCCCTGTTACACTTGTCCTAGTTAGCTTCTTAAATGATTTAGTTTCTTAATTTAGTCAAGTGTAACCGCATTTAGCAAGTAAATTTACTATTGAAAAATGTTTGGATCCTAATTAAGATGCTAGTTAGGACACTAAAAAAAGTAAAGTGTAACAGGGCTTTAAGGCTCTCTATTATCTGAACCCAAAAGGTGTGCTTTAGGTCATCCATATATTATATTATACGACGACGAAGAAGAAAAACTACTTATGAAAAGTTAATATTCAAATAAAACCTAGCACCAAGGTTTAACGCAAGCTAATTATCAAATCTCGTGATTTAACCGATAACCAAATAAATGTGACGATGACCTAATTAATAAGATTGGCCACTTGAATAATAGATCTGCCACCAAAATTGTACCACCAATATAAATAATATCAAAACGATTACTAACCAAAAAGGAGAGGGCGCTGCAGTGCCACTGTTTACTTCAGCTCCGCGACTAATTGCAGTTTAAAAATAACATACGTTGATATTCTTCGTAAAAACCAGTCAAGATGCTGGGTACCATCATGGAACACAAGGACAAGAAGTAGTGACAGTAAAACGTACGTGATATAGTGTTTAAATGTGCAAAAAACCAAAACCTAACCTAAAATAACGGTCAGTGACTTTCATTATTCAAGGACCGAAGTGCCAGTGAAAAAGGGGTGTTAGTTAGAAAAGAACTTAAACAGTGTTTCGCATTTCTTATAAACGTTATAAATTTGCGTGAACTAAAAGTTTAAATCCAATTTGGTGCAAAAATAATACGTGGACTAAAAAAATACGTAGACACTAGCGACACCAAAATAGCAACAGTAAACTCCACCCTTGCTATCAGACTGGTTGATCTCGCTACTCGCCTCTAGATGGCGTAAAAAGCAAAGCTAATCCTGCAACATCGATCCATTTTACTACCTGACGCTAGAGGGAGCGGAGTTCAAAAATAAATTATTTACTACATCGACACACACAATAATCCTCAAACATGGAAGAACTAACAGCCTTAATGAAAAACTTGCAAGATAAATTGGAAAAGCAAACTATTGAAATACGCGACGTGAAAGATAGCATTAATAAAAATATAGATGAAAAGTTCGTAAATTTGGAAACTAAGTACACCAATTTGGAAAAAACTGTACAAGAACAAGAAGTTCGCATACAGCATTTTGAAAGAATAATAAGAAAGAAAAATATAGTATTTTTCGGAATAAATGAAACAGAAAAAAAATATTTTGATCTAATGAACAACATGTTAAACGTTATAAATAAATATATGAAAGTAAACTGCACTAAAGAAAATATTGAAGAGGTCAGACGCGTAGGAAAGAAAACTGGAAAAACCAGACCTGTTGTTGTGACCTTCAGCACAGTTGCAATGAAAATCGAAATCTGGAAGAACAAAAAATCACTAAACGAAACAGAGTACTACATCAAAGAAGACTTCCCTCCGGCGGTGCTTGAAGAGCGAAAAAGGCTCGCAGGTCAACTAGCAGAAGAAAGAGAAAAGGGAAATAGAGCGTTTTATAGATACGACAAATTGATAGTTATACCCGAAACAAAGGAACGCAAAGAACAAAAACAAAGAAATCAATCACACAAAAAGAGAGCCCTTTCCGAATCACCTGAAAGTAACGACTCTAATACAAAAGCTCAATCTTCAAATAAGCTACTTAAAAAACAAAATCAAAATATCCAACAATACATGACCAGACACCCAAAAAATAATGAACTTTCGTTTGGTAATACAGCAGCAGCTCAGAAACAACAAAGTTCCCATAAAAGCTCATCCACGCCCAGCGTGGAAAAGAACCAAACAACAAGCTTCTACAACTACGGAAGCTCTGAAACCCCTGCACGCCTACCCAATCATGAGGGCTCTACACTCTCTAGCCCAAACAAATCCTAGCAATCAAACGATGAGATCCTCTCCCGTCTCCCGCCAGAGCTGGTCCCTCTGGGAGATGTAGACCGAAACCCTTCAAGCAATCTCTTGCGAAAAAATAATAACGACACGTTTTACGTAGGCACCTATAACGTTCGCTCCTTAGCATCAACAACGAAAGAAATCGAGCTGACTCAAGCATTAATTAATATTAAATACGATGTTATAGGACTTTCCGAAGTCCGAAGGAAAGGCTGCGGTATAAATGAAAATGAAAATTACATCCTCTGTTATAATGGAAAAATACAAGGAGAAAACGGGGTCGGTTTTTTAATACATAAAAACCACAAAAACCACATCCAAAGCTTCAAAGGTCTATCAGAAAGAGTTGCAAGATTAGACATGAAAATGGAAAACTTCAAAGTAACCATCGTACAAGCCTACGCTCCAACTTCCACTGCAAGCGAGGAAGACCTAGAAAAATTCTACTACACACTTAACGAAGCTCTACATCTAAGTGAAAAAAACACGATTTTAATGGGCGACTTTAACGCCAAAATAGGGCAACCCAAAGCTGATGAAAACACAGTACTTGGTAAATTTGGATATGGGGACAGAAACAGTAGAGGCGAGCGACTTGTACAATTTGCCCTTGAACATAAAATGTCAGCTCTGAACACATTTTTTAAGAAGAAGCTCAACCAAAGGTGGACATGGAGATCACCAGATGGCGCCACAAGAAATCAAATAGACTACATACTATCTAACTTCCCTCGACAGTGTACCAATGTTCATGTTTTAAACAAAGTATTATTCTCGTCGGATCATCGCCTGGTCAGAGCAGAAATAAACGTCAGAAAACCAAAACACAGCAGAAGAACATTCCGCAGCTCTACATTTTGCTTCAATAGCGATAATGATATTGTTTCTTACAAGAAAAATTTAGAAGCGCACAAAAAAGACTTAATATTAAAAAATGAAACCCATGTCCAAAGTTTTTACGATAACCTCGAACTCTACATTAAAAACTCTCTCAAACCACCTGTCCGTAATATGCTTAATAAAGAATGCGAAAAGTCAATCTTATCTGCACATACTAGACAACTAATAAAAAACCGGCCAAGTGCGAGTCGGACTCGCGCACCGAGGGTTCCGTACAAACCTGTAGATATATAAAGAGTATTTTATTATTATTATTATTATTATATAAGTAAAATTTCACCCAATGCATCGACATAGAAAATTTATTTTATTACAGCTTAAAGGTATTATAGACCTGAGTATTTGATATGAATTTCAATTTAATACCTCTACGCGTTTACGAGGAAAAAGGTAGTAAGTTTAAAATTAAAAAAAAATTTTTTTGTACGATTTTACAAAAAATATCTACTTTTCGTAATTTTTCCTTTGTCTGTGCTATATGAACTTTCTTCGTGCCAGTTTCAAGTTTCTGAGTTTACGGGAAGTACCCTTTAGGTTTTGAGTTTCTTGCGAGTACTCAGTTTCAAAATATGCGACTTAAATTGCGATTTCTTTTGATTGCGTTGACATAAAAGTTTAGTTTTTTCGACATCTGAAAGGTCCTATAGCCCTGAGTATTTGACATGAATTTCAATTTAATACCTCCACGCGTTTACGAGGAAAAAGGTAGTAAGTTTAAAATTTTAAAAAATATTTTTTTGTATGACTTTACTAAAAATGTCTACTTTTTGTAATTTTTCCATTGTCTATGCTATATGACGTTGCTTCGTGCCAAATTTCAAGTTTCTAAGTTCACGGAAAGTACCCCGTAGGTTTTGCGAGTGCCGAAAAACTCTAAAATTGCAGCATAAACGACTGTATCTTTTGACTGCGTTGGCCTTTAAGTTTGATTTTTTCACAGCTCCAAGGGACAATAGACCTGAGTATTTGATATAAATTTCAGCTTGATACCTCCACGCGTTCCTGAGAAAAATGGTCTTGACAGACAGACAGACAGACAGACAGACAGACAGACAGACAGACAGACAGACAGACAGACGGACAACAAAGTGATCCTATAAGGGTTCCGTTTTTTCCTTTCGAGGTACGGAACCCTAAAAAACGACAAGAATTGCAACACTTCAAACCTAAAAATCCAGATATAAAACGTGAACTATCCAAACTCTACAAGTCCGTCAGCAAAAATATCCGGCTAGACTACCAGCGTCACAGAAGCACCATAATTGAAAAACATGTAAGAAGCAAGGGTAGCCTGAAACGAGCTAACAAAGAACTATTAACTCATAAAAGTTGGATTCCAAGCCTCGAAGCAGACTCAAAAACCGTCACAAACAGGACAAGCATCATCAACGTAGCCACAGACTTTTATAATAAATTATATGATGACAATAATCCGAACGCTGACCTAGTTAACAGAATACCTACTAGATACCAACAAGAAGACAACGTGGACGACTGGACTGAAGCCGAACTTGTGCAATTAATAAAAAAAATGAAAAATGAAAAAAGCCCCGGGCCGGACGGCATTCCAAACGAGGCTATAAAAACAGGTGCTAGTCATCTTGCACACCCAATTGCCCACCTATTCAACCTAATTAAAAAAACTGGTTGTGTTCCTATTCAATGGACGAAGTCTAATATAATATTAATTTACAAAAAAGGTAACCCTAATGATATCGGCAACTACCGTCCTATCAGCTTACTTCCATCACTCTATAAATTGTTTTCATCGAGTCTGTGCTGCAGGATTGGCCCGCAACTAGACAATAACCAGCCTATTGAACAGGCAGGCTTTCGCAGAGGCTTCTCTACCAACGATCACATACAGGTGGTAGAGCAAGTCCTAGAAAAATATAAAGAATTCAACAAACCACTGTATCTGGGATTTATTGATTACAAAAAGGCCTTCGATACAATATCACACAACTCTATCTGGAAAGCCCTGCAAGAAAACGACATACATCCCACATACATTAGATTACTGCAAAATATCTACTCAAATAGTACTAGTAGAATAAAACTAGAAAAAACTGGCCCTGAAATAAAAATTAAAAGAGGTGTGAAACAAGGCGACCCGATCTCGCCTAAACTTTTTACTGCAGTACTCGAGTTAGTATTTAAAGAAATAAACTGGGAACAACGGGGCATAGTAATAAACAACAAATACTTGAGTCACCTTCGCTTCGCAGACGACATTGTTTTGTTCGCGGAATCGAGCTATACTCTTGAGAAAATGATTAACGAACTAAATAAAGCCAGTCTCAAAGTAGGACTCGAAATGAACTTTGAAAAGACTAAGGTTACGACAAATTCAATAGAAATGCCAATAAGAGTCTGCACTAAAACCATAGAGTTCGTTAATTCATATATCTACTTAGGAAAAAGAATATCCTTTAACCCAAACAGCGGCTCAGAAGAGGTTACAAGAAGAATTAACCTATCCTGGAGCAAATACTGGGCATTAAAAGAAGTTTTCAAGAGTGACATGCCCCTACCAATCAAGAAAAAAGTGATGGATAGCTGCATACTACCGTGCCTTACCTACAGCTCACAAACATGGCCAATAACTAAGAATATTATTCAAAAAATAAGATCCTGCCAGTCAGCCATGGAAAGATCGGTCCTAAAGCTAAGAAAGCTAGATAAAGTACGAAACGAGACTATCAGAGAGAGAACTAAGTTTCTGGATTTTTCTAAACAAGTCCTAAAATTGAAGTGGCAATGGGCTGGCCACCTAGCAAGACTGGAGGATGGACGGTGGACGAAAACGGCCACGGTGTGGCCTGGACCCAGTGGGAAACGCAGTAGAGGTAAGCCGCGCACGCGCTGGGCTGACGATGTAAAGGCTGTTGCCGGACAAGACTGGTTCACGACAGCAGAGGATAGTGAGCTTTGGAAAAGCTTGGAGGAGGCCTTCACCCTACAGAGGGGTTCTCATCACCGAAAAACATAACTTGATTTTTTAAATTTTAATTTTAAATTATCTTATATTATTAGATATGTAACTTTGTATGTGATAGAGAAATAAATGGCTTATTTATTTATTTATTTATTACTTACCAAAAAAACTTAAAATTTCCGGCAAATTGTATGTATTACCAAAATAATATATCTGATATCAAAATCGGATCTCCAAACAATATGAAAACGATTACTTACCTAAAAACCGGCCAAGAGCGTGTCGGGCCACGCTCAGTGTAGGGTTCCGTAGTTTTCCGTCCGTCACAGTAAGTGTCCCCACTTAAGAGTTAAAATACCACCGCCATCAGGATATGATATGAGCGTTCCACGTACATCGACATCTATCGGCAAATTAAGTAAACTATTGCGCGCGAACTTAAAGTATGGAAGATGATTTTTATGGGATAATTCTTTAGTGCGTGAGCCGATTTTCACCGCTTTTACTTTATTTGAAAGCACGTCATTTCATTGTGATTTTGTAGAAATTACAGGTACAATAAACACCTGCTTATACGGTTAAATTACAAACTTAGTTCAGAAATTATATTGTAATTTTTTTTCAAAAACTATTCAACCTATCAAGTTCAAAATAATTTTCCTAGAAAGTTTTTATAAAGTTCTACTTATGAGATTTTTTTCATATTTTTAAAACTTATGGTTCAAAAGTTAGAGGGGGGGGACACATTTTTTTTACTTCTGGAGCGATTATTTCCGAAAATATTAACATTATCAAAAAAAGATTTTAGTAAACCCCTATCATTCATTCAACCCCTTCATTTTTAAATACCTATCCAACAATATATCACACGTTAGGGTTGAAATTACTCCCCACTTTACGTATAGGGGAGGTACCCTAATAAAACATTTTTTTCCACTTTTTATTTTACCACTTTGTCGGCGTGATTGATATACATATTAGTACCAAATTTCAGCTTTCTAGTGCTAACGGTCACTGAGATTATCCGCGGACGGACGGACGGACGGACGGACGGGCAGACATGGCGAAACTATAAGGGTTCCTAGTTGACTACGGAACCCTAAAAACAAAGTGTGAAAGTAATGTTTTGGTCTATAACTTGCCCAAACACCCACAAGCTCGCAGAGGTGGTGGGACGAGTTACTCTGTCGACTAGTACGGAAAAATCTCTTGGATACTTCTAGTTTGACAGACCGTGCTCGTCTCCTCGCTACTGCAGAGTCGGAGTCAGGCTTTTTTTGACAGCCTCACCGTCCCCCAATATTGGGACGTTCCTGGATAACACCACCTTCCGCCTCGCAGCTAATCTACGTTTGGGGGCACCAACAAACCATCCACATCGCTGTCAATGCCGCGTCATGGTGGACAGCCTAGGCCATCGCGATCTTTCATGCGTCCGAAGCGCTGGGAGGATCCCCCGCCACGCCAGCATTAACGGCGTCCTCTGAAGGGCCCCTGGTCAGCGCCAAACTGCCGGCAGTCCTAGAGCAAGCGGTTTGGCCAAGGACGACGGCATGACACTGGTGCCTTGGGTCGGCCGCTAGTTTGTGACGCTACTTGCGTTGATACCTTGGCACCTTCCCATATTCCAGGCACCACAGTTCATGCTGGTGCTGCGGCATCCTCGGCCGAAGAACTCAAGCGCCGCAAGTATGTCGCTATTGGATGTAGCTACATATTTGCGGCGTTTGGGGTTGAAACTTTGGGACCGTGGGGGCCGCGCGCGGCTACTATACAAAGATCTGTCGGTGCGCCTAATAGAGGATTCTAGTAACCAGAGAGCTGGCTACTATTTTGCACAGCGAATAACTATCGTTATCCAGCGTGGAAATACAGCCAGCCGTCTGGCCACTGTGAATTGTAATAGTAGATTGTTAACCAAGGGTGGAAAGGGACCCATTTCACCTGAGATATTTCTGGCGCTCGAACGAAGTGAGAGCGCCAATAGTTCGAGGGTGAAATGGGTAATTTCACCCGACTTAAGCACTCTACTTTTCATTTCGACTGTGAGGAAAGTAAAATACTATGTACAAGCATATTTTATAAAAAGTATATTAAGAATAATCAGTTAAAATTTACAGTAAAATTGGTACAATTAGAAAAAGACGAATGTAATGTTTTGCCGGGCATATTGATGTTCGAATTGTTCTGAGTAACCTGTTTTTCTTGTATGGTATGCGACTCAGATTGGATATTTGAAATATGCAGTAAAATTGGTGAAATGTTTCATGTTGACATTATGCTTCGTATTTATTGTAGATTTGATAGAGTAATTGCTCCAAAGCGTTGAAGGCTGTAATGTTTTTAACAATTCACTAAAGTATGCTAAAAATACATTTTCCGAAAGGGATTTGACATTTTTAGCGGATCTCCAACTCATGAAATGGTGGTATGCCTTAAGATATTTCTCTTTAGAGCACTGTGCTAAAAGATTGTTAACAACGGTTTTTGCCTGCTCTAAATCAATGTCCATGTCACTAGAACTACTTGTCGAAGCCATTTTTAACCAAAAAAGACACTGTAGGTACTTATATTTAATCGTGTATTCCCGCTTTTGCTTTTTTTTCTGTTTTATCCGTTATTCCCGCCTTTTCTATGATACTGTTTTCAATTAAAAAGTTTCAGTGTAATGGACTCTATAGACCTTGCAACAAATCGCAAACGATTTTTGATACAATCCCGATAAATTGGGTGCGAATTCAGTCTATACAGTACAGTCCATTATTCAATCATTTCATTCGTTCAATTGGATCTATATCTGGATGCCTAAAATTTTTTGGCCTAATTAGTCATTGCCTAACATTATTTGGCATAACCATCACTTGCCCTAACACTCGTATGGCCGAATTGTGGTTGCCCTATGCCGCAATGGCCGATTTCGTTTTGGCCTAATTTGTTTTTCCCTAATGACACTTACCACAATCGTAACATACCCTAATATTACATGGAATAAGCTTCATTGCGACTAATCATTGAAAAGGCTAACAAACGTATGTCCTACCTATCTCTGGGAGCAGTTTCGTTTTTAGGATCATAAAAAAAAATAACCCTAACCTACCTATCTCTGGGAGCAGTTTCGTTTTTACGATCATAAAAAAAAAATAACCCTAACCTACCTATCTCTGGGAGCAGTTTCGTTTTTACGATCATAAAAAAAAAATAACCCTAACCTACCTATCTCTGGGAGCAGTTTCGTTTTTACGATCATAAAAAAAAAATAACCCTAACCTACCTGTCTCTGGGAGCAATTTCGTTTTTAGGATCATAAAAAAAAAACCAAACCTGCCTATCTCTGGGAGCAGTTTTAATGAATCGTTATTACCATATAAAATTTGACATATAATTAGAGCAGCACCCATTAGGCCAAAACAGTTCGGACATCTCATTATAGTTCACGCTATAATAGGGATTTCATGTAATATGCAAAAAACCATTAGGGATACTCACCATTAGCACAAAAATGCTTAGGAAACATAACATTTCGGTGAAACAATTAAAACATTATGCAAAATTATCATTGCGCCTAGTGACTGTTCGGCCAAGTGACCATTAGGCCATAGCAGTTAGGCCAAGTGATTTTAGGCCAAACATTGTTAGGCATTCAGAAGGCCACCCCGTTCAATTGCTAGATTGTCTATGGTTTCAGACATTTTAATACCGATACATAGCTTTTTTCAAGAGACAGAAAGAAATCAATAGCAGAAAGAGAGCAATAGGTGTCTGTACAACCATGAATGAATGGAGGTACAGACACTAGGTCTATTTTATATAGCATAAAGCTTATTCTCCGTTGCTCATTGTAACTTTTAAAAAATATTACTTCCACCCTAGGGTGGGAATAGTAGATTGTTAACCAAGGGTTGAAAGTGACCCATTTCACCTGAGATATTTCTTCAATAGTTCGAGGGTGAAAGGGGTAATTTCACCCGAGTTAAACACTCTGCTTTTCATTTCGACTGTGAGGAAAGTACAATACCACACGCACATTTTATAAAACTGGTATAAAGAATAATCTATAAAAATGTTAAGTAAAATTTGAACAATTTGAAAAAGACAAATTCAATGTTTTGCCGGTGGTCGGGGAGCAGGGCATCCGGGTGGGCACCGGCTCAATCCACAATTAACACAGCTAATTACTTTCCACCCTAGAGATGGAAAAGCAATTTTCCACCCGGCTATCTACCCAGGAAAATAAAACTTTCCGAACAGGAGAGATGAAAAAACTATTTTCCACTCGGCTATCTGCTCATGAAAATCATACTACTCGTATAAATAAATATCCATTAATTTGGTGTTTCAAAGTTGGTGACCGTTTCGATTATCGATATATATTTGTTGGAAGCAGATAATTAGGGGATACAAATTAGATGGCAAATCTAAACTTTACTTTGGCAGATAAATATAGTTGCCCTATTTAAACCCAAATAATTTGAACTTCCAGCATCGATAATGGCGCTGGCCATGTGCGCGGGCAACCTGCTGACAGTGCCGGCCATGCGGCGCGGGCGCCGGCTCACGCACTACCTCGTGTCACTGCTCAACATCGCGGGCTGGCTCACCATCACGCTGGCAAACAACTTTCAGGTACACCTAATCCTTTTTTAGGGTTCCGTAGCCAAATGGCAAAAACCCTTATGGATTCGTCATGTCTGTCTGTCCGTCCGTATGTCACAGCCATTTTACTCGGAAACTATACGACGTATCTGAATTGAATTTACACATAAGGTGTATTTTGTATGCCGCTACTTAGTTATGTAGTTAAATTTGAAAAAAAAAAATTATGAGGGGGCGCTCCATACATGTAACTAAATTTCAAAAACATTTTTTTAACCAAATATCAACATGTGATACATCAATCGATAGGTCTTTTAAAATAACATTGAGGTTTCTTTGTGATGTGTGATGTGTGTGACTATTTTGTGATTAAGTGAATATTTTTTGAAATAATCGCTTCGAAAGTCAGAAAATTTGTGCCCCCCCCTGTAACTTTTGAACCGTAAGTCCAAAAAATATGAAAATTTTAGAGGAGATGCGCCTTATCATATACTTTCTACGAAAATTGTTTTAAACATTATCGGTTCTGCCATTTTTGAGTTATCTCCACAAAACTTCTTCCATAATAGGAATCAGATACGACCTTTTGGTATTAGTATGGTTCTTATTCCATTGAAGGTACGGAACTTTCCTATGCGTGGTCCGACACGCACTTGGCCGGGTTTTTTTTAATTCAATCTAAAATAGAAACAATGTCGCCAAATTATTTCATTATTTTGAGAAGGAATATTCGAGAGAAGGAACTGAATATTGCCATGTGAATCCATGTCTCCAATGTTCACCAATTATATCACATACCTACTGTACTTTTATTTTAGGTGTTGATGACTGGCAGATTCCTGCAAGGCATGTCAATTGGCCTTTTCATCCCCGTCATCCCTGTGATCCTGGGAGAGTACACCAGCCCGTCTCACCGAGGCATCTTCCTGGCCACCATCTCCTTCGGGCAGGCGCTTGGCGTTTTCTTTGAACATGTGGTTGGCTCCTTCCTCATTTGGCAGGATATGGCCTTGCTCTGCAGCTGTCTCTCTCTAGTCAGTTTCGCTATAATCGTCTTTACACCCGAGTCTCCAAGCTGGCTCGCCTTGAAAGGGCGGTATGAGGAGTGTCGAAAAGCTTTCAGATGGCTTAGAGGAAAACACGAAGAAGACGAGCTGAACAAAATGATTCAAGCCAGACAACACTTCGACAGCTCAGCTAATGATCGCGTCTCAGTGTTGCGAGCGATGACTACGAGAGAAGTGTACATACCTGTCGTGATAGGGGTTATGATGTATGTGATAGTGATTAACTGCGGCAGCATGATTTTAGCCAATTACCTTAATGAGATTGTGGAAGAGCTAATGGGACCGGGTTGCAACGTGGTGGCGTGGATGGGAATTTTAGATGGCATCCGGTTAGCTAGCAACAGTGCGTCCTTGTACTTAGTTGGGCGATTAAAACGTCGCACGCTTCTGTTCTCGACTGGAGCCGCTTGCGTCGTCGCACACGGTGCCCTCTCTGCTTACATCTACGCGAAGGAATCAGGCCTCATTGACACTCACATTTGGCTACCTGCGTTAGTTCTTATCTTCCAAGTCGTGACGCTCGGTTTAGGGGTTCAGGCCGTCGCTTACATGATACTCGGTGAAATATTTCCGTTGCAGTACCGTGGGTTCTGCAGCTTTGTGTGCAACTTGGCGTTGGTGACGATGATGTTCTTTGTGTTGAAGACATTCCCTGCTCTGCGAGCGAGAGCCGGGCTGGGGGGCGCCTGGCTGGTTTATGGGGCGTCAGTCGCGCTGGCGCTGGCAGTGGCGTGGCGCCTGTTGCCGGAGACGCGCGGCCGGACGCTTCAAGACATCGAGGAGCACTTTCGGGGAAAAGCCTCGCTTCCCAAACACCAAGAAGCAGAAGCTTTGAGTAGAGCTGAAGAAGAAAATTTGTAATCAAATGCAATGTTTATATCGTATTGACTCACTTAGCTACTATCGAAAGTTACTTTCATTGAACAGTAAAAATATTAAAATTTTTGCACACGACACGAATCAATCGATCAATTTTTGCTATTTGTTTAAGGGTCCATGAAATTTGCACACAAATTAGCAGCATTCGTAAACACGCCACATTCACAAGTGCATTCACATGGCACGGTGACACTGACAGTAGTGACAGTGGCAGTGACTGAATACATTGTTGTTTTGATTCACGATTTCGTTTCACAGAGAGGATTCACTTTTTGCGATGTTTAGTCTGTTTAGAGTCGAGTGTTCACGTCTTACAAACTTTTAAAGTTAATTTGAATTTTAAGTTTGAGTAACTACATTAATTACTATGAGTTAGACAATTTTCATTGCATTTATACAGTAAAAATTACGTGAGAACTCAGTTCAATTGATGTAGCTTTTATTATATTTACAGCAATTGATACAAAATGTCTAAATCCAAGGAGAGATTTTCTCCTTTTGTTAAACAAGTAAGTGCCAATTTGTTTTAAAAACCTACCAGTTGCTTCAAAAGTTTATTTTGCCAGGATTTGATCAGTGTAATAATTAAACAAAACTTATTCTGTAAAAATGGTGCAATCATAGACCAAAAATTAAATAAATATATCTATTATATTTGTAAAAAAGTATTATAATAATAGTACTTAGTTCAAGCCTTGAAGTTTTTGCATTTTTTATTTTTGTTTAAGGCCGTGGTCGCTTTCACCCGCCGCACGCGGCCGACAGCGGCCCGCCGCCCGCGGCGTCTGAATGGTGTGTTCGGGAATGCTCGGGAGTGGTCGTTTTCGCCCGCCGCGTGCGGGACGCCGCACGCGGCGGGCGAAAACGACCACTCCGCTGTCGGCCGCGTGCGGCGGGTGAAAGCGACCACGGCCTTATTCTTTTTTTTTAATAATTGTTTGTGACCGTTACATAATCAAGGGCATTAAAATACGAGTGTGGTTTTATAAAACGAACGAAGTGAATTTTGTAATAATATCAAACAAGTGTTTAATGTCCAATTATGTATGGTTAAATACATTACTTTATCTACACACATATTATAACTCCTCAACATGTTGAGATTCATTAGAATGACTGCCATTGCACCTCCATGGCCGAACAGATTTAAAATCATGACCACTCACTAGATTGTCATACATAAGTACCAATGCTTTAATTTACATTCAAATTTCGAATATTTTCTGGAGTTGCTATACCAGAAGACGTTCGAATTTTGAATGTCAGTCATCAATATTGTAAATATGGAATCGATCGAGGATGATCGATCTCTCTTATAAGAAAACGGTCGAAAAAGTGTCCAGCGGTAAGCACTAAACAATAGTTCCAAATATCTCCGGGTGGCGCTAGGTATAGTTCAATATTTGAAATGAATTACCGATATTTAATACTTATATGACATTCGAAATAAAATTAATATTCAGAGTGTTTTTCTTCTCCGCAAATAATTATTTTGTATGGATTTGATTTTTTAATATCAAAATTAATTTAATCAAATTTAATATCACTGTGGCGCCATCAGTTTACCGCCTTTTGACGGACATTTTTGTATTCTTCTTGTACCATCCATAATTGTAAAGTAAATTTTATGATCCACCACAGATACAGGTTTCTTAATATAGGCCGTATAGTGTGTAGGCCGTTAGCTTATCGTTTCTGAACTTATTATAAGGAAGTTATGATATGGGTGTATATAAAAACAATTTAGAAACATTGTTGAAAAAGAACGCTGCCAGCACCTTCAGTAGGTACCTACTGTAGGTACCATGCAGCTGGGGGCATCTTTAAATAAAGTTCGCATTACATTCTAGTCAAGGATTATTAGTAAGGATTATTCTAGAACTGTTACTTTCATACACATATACCAACATTTCTTTCTTATGTACCTCTATTCTATTTTATTTTTAATAAGGATTGCAAATAGACCAGATTCATAAAATCTAGAAGTCAAAACAACACACTGATGGTCTGTAAATGACCAAAACGTCAACCATGATGAAATAAAATTCTGTTTGTAATTAAAAATGAAAACTTATGTAATGTTGTAAGTTTCATTAAATAACCTACTTATATATTTATGACTGAACTAGGCTTAGGCTCCACCTGTAACTTTGTCCATATGGACAGCTTTCAAAGCTATTAAGTCAGTCCTACTAAGCAAAATTCTCTCTTCTTTTAGTGGAGTACGCGAACAAAATCAGCTTCAATAACTCAAAAGAGCACTATTTTTAGGGTTCCGTAGTCAACTAGGAACCCTTATAGTTTCGCTATGTCCGTCCGTCCGTCCATCCGCGGATAATCTCGGTGACCGTTAGCACTAGAAAGCTGAAATTTGGTACTAATATATAATCACGCCGACAAAGTGGTAAAATAAAAAGTGGAAAAAAATGTTTTAATAGGGTACCTCCCCTATACGAGTATACGTAAAGTGGGGAGTGATTTTTTTTTTTCATTTCAACCCTAACGTGTAATATACACGGTGCTCCTGAGGATTGCGAGAGATTTTAACAGTGTATTCCTGATCATCATTGGAGACTAAAATGTCGTATAAACTTTTCTGGAATTCGCCTAGTTTCAGAGTTACTACCAATTAAATAAAAAAACATTTTTTATTGTGACTCAGTGCAAAACGCTTTTTTGATGGCGATTTCACCCTTTATGGGGTCTGGTCTAGACATTCTTATTGACAGATATCAAAGTGCCAAGGAATACTTTACGTAAACTATTTTTTACGAAAAAAAATGTACTCATTTATTTTAATCGACTGTTTACCAATAACATTTATGTTTTCATGTTAAAAAGCATGTAAAAAATCGAAAAAAAAAACAAAAAAAAATTTTTTTTTTTGGCGAAGTTGACCTAAATTCATATAACATTTATTATTCCTTATGACCTCAGGAATTCGTGGTTAAAATCTCTCGCAATGCTCATGAGCACCGTGTATTGTTGGATAGGTATTTAAAACTGAATAGGGGTTTAGCAAAATCATTTTTTGATAATGTAAATATTTTCGGAAATAATCGCTCCAGAAGTAAAAAAAAATGTGTTCCCCCCTCTAACTTTTGAACCATAAGTTTTAAAAATATGAAAAAAATCTCAAAAGTAGAACTTTATAAACACTTTCTAGGAAAATTATTTTGAACTTGATAGGTTGAATAGTTTTTGAAAAAAAATTACAAAATAATTTCTGAACTAAGTTTGTAATTTAACCGTATAAGCAGGTGTTTATTGTACATGTAATTTCTACAAAATCACAATGAAATGACGTGCTTTCAATTAAAGTTTTGAAAAAAATTACAAAACTACGGAACCCTACACTGAGCGTGGCCCGACACGCTCTTGGCCGGTTTTTTGTAGTTGGTTAGAAAAGTTTGAGAACTACTCCTTATAAAAATATATATCAGATCTTGACATAGATTTAGGTATAAAGTAGGTAAATGTTAGCAGGCCTTGTTAATTCAAGGTAAGATTTTAGATAATACAAGTGGTATGTTTGTTCGTAGTCGGTGGTGCACACGACAACAAAGGGCATTATACGGATTTTAGTGATGATTTAGGACCCATAAGCCATTTTAGGAAGCAGAGCCACCTAAATTTATGGTGCGGTGGGGGTAAAAAGGGGGGGTTAAAATTTTCGCGACACATAGATTGAAAACTATAAGTCTTAGCAACATACTTCAAAGGCAAGAATTGTAGAGAATTTCATGAAGAATATTTCCTTTATTGGAAGTTTTGTGGTAACTTCCACCGTTTTTGCAAAAAATATATGAATGTTCCTACTTTTGTGGGAAGTGGAGAAAACAATTAATATATTCGTAACACATTATAGTGCAGAGTTATCCAATAAAGATTTGGCTTGAAAGTCTCGTATCCAGGCCATAAATAAAATAATTATTTTCTGTTTTGACTAGATACTATTAAAATATTATTATTGGTATGGTATTTACCATGTATATTTGAGTTACGTTAACACCCCGTTTCTAATAGTAGTTAAATTAGTATGTTAAAAATCGTATATTAAACGGTCTAATTGAAAATAAAGATCATAATAATTATTTTACATGTTTTTAAAGTGGGGCATTGCACTCATACAATAGTACTAGAGTAGTAACTACTAGAGTTAGATATCTAACTCTAGTAGTTAGCACCTAGATGTCGCTTACAGCTGCTATAAAGTCGATGTAAAAATAAATGCAAAAAGATGATTGAAGGCATTGAGAATTTCGTCAACTTAGTAACTTGACCCATAGCTTAATTGGTAAAGCGATTGAGCCCCGGTAAGGCGTATCGATGCAAGTTCAAGTCTTGCTGGGTTGATTATTTTTTCAATGTTTTCAATGTTTGTATTTGATTGAATAACATACTAATGATAATAATGATGCAGGTAATGTACTTGTCAGATTTAATTAATAAAAGACAAAATATAATTTATTTCATTTATTCAACATTGAATAGATTAAAGTAGAGTCCATTTTATAAATATAAAATGTTAAGAACAACCATAGTAAATGCAATGATGTTTATTAAAGAATATTACTTATAATAATTCTGAATAATTTAATCAATGTTGCAATACTGCCATCACCACTAAGTAAGTCAAGATATAAAACAAAGGATATTAAATCCATTCTAATTCCTCAACCATTACTACAAGTACCCCGTAAGGCCATTAATCATAATATTCTGCACATAATATATTTAACACTTGTAGCAAAAACAGAGTAATATATATATAATCTCATGTAATCAGAAAGGCTAAATTATTTCCAATATAAGGTTGGTGTGTACGTTGTACCATGCACCAACTTGCAATACAGTATTACACGTTTATATATTTAAATACATTATTAGGTACACGGTAACAAGGTACACACCAATAAATTTTATTTAATTAACCCTCAATATTATTTAGAGGTGAGTAATCAATATTACACTTAACTTGGTTCTTGCTGGTTAGCTCTCCAATCACCAATGTGTACCACAACTGCCAGACACTTGTTTATAGGAGCTTACCCATTACCCCTTCTACTACCTGGCAGGACAAGAATTCCATACTTCCGGCACATCCGGTTATCGAAATAATTGGAAATAGTATAATAGTAAATATATTTGCTTAGTTCAAAATAGATGAAAATATAATTTAAAATTGTTAATAAGTTATTATTCACTAAACCATCAATATTTAGTATCGTTTACTTAATCATAATGTGACAGCAATACAGGATATCCGCTTCGCAAAATACGTGAAGGTTTAAGTAATATATTTACTCCTTGTAAATAACTTCAAGTGAATAATAATTAGCAATGATAAATTATTAAACCTGACTAGATTATTTACTTGTACAATTATTCGATTATTGTCAACTCGACTATAATAATTGAATACAGGATATCCCGATACGTAATATTTCAGTTAGCAAGCATATTTACTAATTCCAATCCAAATAATCTAATAAGGATTAACGGAAACGAATAGAAATCAAACTGCAATTATCTCTGATATAATTCGGTAGTTGCATTATTTGCATTCTGGCAGTTACGGTCACATAACAATACATTAAGGGTAGTTGTGGTATTTGAAAACTTACGTCTACCTTACAATTTCAACTTATGGATTACTTTAGATGTATATTCGATACTGGAAGTGATGAAACTGTACGTTTTGGCCATTATTTATCTCACCGACTGTATATCTCACATACTCAAGGCTAAAATAATCGATAGGTCCTAGGCACCACTCATCACACCACTAGCGTAGCGTACCTAACCTAAGTTCATATATATTATAATGATATTAGGCGTTGTCCGTTGATAAAAGATTCAAGCGCCCCACGATTTTAGTTTTCTGTCTTTTCAATGTTCTAGCTTCATTGATGAGAAGAGTGGTGTGATGACTGGTACCTAGAACCTACCGAATTATTTTTATAGCTTTTTATACATTATCTATATCATTGTTTACTTTCAATAAAAGTTTTTGAATTTACCTAAACAATACTTATTTTCTTTTCAAGTTGTTATGTTACTAAAACTGTCTAAACTCCGCTTACTTTATGATCCGCAATGCACTGTGTTCTACTAATAAATCCCTTTCATTTTATACTTGATTGAGAGTTTGATTAAGAAATGTGTAATACGCGGCATTCTGTAGCGGCTGCTATCTTGCATTTACAATGATACTGAATCTATTAAATTGTAATTTTCATCAGAACTTTAGGTGTGCACCAGATATCGGATCAATTTGTCAACAGAACGAGGGTATAATTTCAACCACAAAATTATGGCGATGTGGGCTGAAGCAGGTAGCTGTAGATATGCAGACTTGCATTTAGTTATGTAAATATTAGTTATAATACTTATAATAAATTAACAAATTTTAAAATAAGTTTGTGTAATGTCTAAGTAGGTATAGCACATAATTGTTATTTTTGTTTTAGAGCGCACTATTCGCCAACAGACTGTCCTCAGTTGAAGATGTATACCTAACCGCTTAAGTTTTCTCTCTAAATAAATGAACGGGCCCTTATTGATAACCCGCAATGACCTTTCACTTGAAAACGTCACTAGATAACAGGGACTGGAGAACCCCTCTATTTGATAACGCTATTATTTGGTTACAAAATTATATGGTTACCCTATATTCAATGTTATGTGCCTGTCTAATGTCTTAGCAATAGAGATGAAATTAGCTTGATAGTTAAACGTCATTTTGGATTTTCATTTCGGTAAGCGCTACATTGTCATTATCAGCAGCAGCAGCCAGTATCAGTCCACTGCTGGACATAGGCCTCTCCCATGGCACGCCACTGTGCTCGATCTTCTGCTCTACTCCTCCAATCCGTACCCGCCAAGCACTTACCTTTGGGTAACTCAATGATGTGCTCACTAAATTGATAGTTTTTAAAAACTACCCTACCAAATACTCTACCCCTTTATTGGTAACCGGTTCTGGTGTCTTCTAAACGAACTCTTTATTTCACTTACGGATTATAACAGGCATACAAAGGCAAGGTAAATAATAGCGTTCGAAATGGTTGACGTCCATTTAGTTGTAAAAGATATAAATAGGCAAGCATTAGAACTCAAACCATATCGTTTTTCCTACATAATTAGATTGTGGTTGATAACAGGCCTATTATATTTATTTATTTTAATTAAAGATATTATTACCAATATAGGATTTATATACTTTTTATAAAGGGGAATATCATGAAAATATATTTTTCATGTTACGACGATAAATAAAAAAATATAGGCATTTATTCAAAAAAATATCAAACGTTGATTTCATATTTTTTATGTTTTCTCAGTTTTCTTATATGGAAAGGTATAAATAAAATACCAAAAATGAATTTGGCATCCTTGCTTTACACGAAAATGATATCAAACTTGACTATATAGCTCTATTTTATTTTTAATTAATTTTGGGGGGCACCCCCCACTTCGTCAAAAATTTGCATCAAAAATTTGATTGGCTCCCCTTTTTAAATTAATCTTAGAGCCTAAAGGATTAGCTCTGCAAATGGAAATTCCATCATCATCATTTTCCGTATAAATAAGTGTACACCACCGACTATCATGACATCATGTCATAATCCTATTTAATTGTTTGAACATCAACTGTCACCTAATAACGTATTTGTCAAGAGCTTAATTCAGGATAATGTAAAATGCAGAAAAAAAATCCAGAAAACAAATACCAAAGTGCTTTATGATAATTATGATAATTGTAATGTATTGAAAGCCTATGGGCATACTACACGCAGCGGGCCTATGGGGCCCTCCTTGTCCAATATAACAGCGCGTTCCGGGTGTTGGTGGGGCTGCCCCGCTTCTGTAGCGCATCAGGAATGTTTGCTGAAGCGCGCATAGATTGCGTTTATGCGACTATGCGCAAGCGATGCTCATCCATGGTGCGCCGGGTGCGGGCCAGCCCCAACCTCATCCTGCGCTCGATAGCCGATAGGTTTGACTGGCCATATTTGAGGCACTGTGATGATATGCATGTTTCTAGAAGTACTTATTATGTGTAACTACTACGTAGGTGCTTCTAGAAACATGCATGACACAAAAATTAATAAATTATACCGAAGTAATTTATGTAGATATTAACATAGCTATAAGTAGTATAAGTACCTATATACTAACCAAAACTATAGGTCTAAAAGTTATCCGAATTAAATAAATGATTTGATTTGAAAGCTATCAAAGGTATCTATCAGGTGTATAATAATAATATTTAAGCATTTGAATTTTATAAGCGTTGTCTTGACGGTAAAAGAAGTTAGCGTGTTTAGTTTATTATGAGTTGAGTGAATTACAAGTGTAGTTACTGCACATTATGCTGAACATGGTAGAGTACATAATTCTTATCATCTACCGCAATTAGCAGACCGATAAAAATTCCAGATAAAGCTAGATCTCGAGTGGATTTAGCGCTAGAATTGTCAATCCCTTTGCTCAGGGGAGAAAGAGACAATAATTATTAAGTTAAGATAAGAAGTATATATACTTGGTAAAAGTTTTAAAAAACCAGCCAAGTGCGTGTCGGGTCACGCATAATGGAGGGTTCCGTAGCTTCAATAGAATAAGAACCAAACTAATGCCAAAAGGTCGTATCTGATCCCTATGGAAGAAGTTTTTTGGTAATAACTCAAAAATGGCTGGACCGATAATGTTCAAAACAATTTTCGTAGAAAGTATATGATAACGCGCTGCATCTCAATTTTTTTCATATATTTTGGACTTACGGTTCAAAAGTTACGGGAGGACGCTATTTTTCCGACTTTCTGAAAATATTCACTTAATCACAAAATGTTCAAAGAAACCTCAATGTTATTTTTAAAGACCTATCGATTGATGTGCAACAAGTTGAAATTTAATGAAAAAAAAATTGAAATTTAGTTACATTCATGGAGTGCCCCCCCCCCCCGCTGAATTTTTTTTTCTGCTATTTCACTTCATAACTAAATAGTGGCGAACAAAATACATATCTAAATTTTATTAAGGGGCCGACAACAGCTAAATTTCTTCTTCCAAATATAACAAATATTAACATATTTTTTTTTACTTTCTCAAAACAAGTAGTTATAGCTAAAAAACTGTTTGAGTAGAGTCAATTTGAAGGTAATCGGGTGTTGTCAGCCTCTTAAGATACGTCTTATAGTTTTCGAGTTAAATGGCTTTGACATATGGACGGACGGACAGACGGCCATGACGAAACTATAAGGGTTCCGTTTTTGCCATTTTGGCTACGGAACTCTAAAAAACTGTAATGTAATCCTATTACGGGAACTATTTTTGAAGTCGGTTAAAATGCAGACTTAGTAGCCTGGGCCATAATAACGAATCGATTGACACCTTATTCATCAAAATCGGATGAATTGTTTCGGCACTACGGAGGAACATACGTAAATACAAACATACATACATATACTGCTAAAATCATAACCCATCCTTTTGGCTTCGCCGTAGTGCCTGTAGTATATAAAAATATAATAAATAAATAAATATTATGGGACAATCTTACACAAATCGACCTAGTCCCACAGTAAGCTCAATAAGGCTTGTGTTGTGGGTAAGTACTAGACGACGATATATATAATAGATAAATACTCATAAATGCCCTGACCAGGATTCGAACCCGGGACCTCCTGCTTCTAGGGAGAGTCACTCCCAACTAGGCTAGGAGGCCATCAATATACATTCTAGACTAGCTGTAATTTAAATGCATTTTAATTTGAGCCGTTACTATGAAATACTCTTATCTCTTCTGTGCCGTTACTCGACAGTGTTTCGTAACATGTGGAGTATGCTGCAACATCATCGGGCAAGGCTGCGCCGTGGGCTTCCCCGGGGTCATTCTACCACAGCTGCAGAAGACAGCCGCCTTCCCCGTTAGCAAGGAAGCAGAGTCCTGGATTGGTTAGTAGGTACTGTTAGTAGCCCTATTAGTAGTGACTTACTAATAGGTCGAAACTTCGGGACACGTCGGTATATCGTAATTTTTTTTAAATGACCGACTGGAAGGAAACTATGGCTTTCAATACCGGTATTGCTTGTATGGGCCAATAACGGAATTCCGGGATTGGCCCATACAAGCAATACCGGTATTACATGCCCTAAAGGAAACCTATTTAGTAACATTTAGGAAAATTTAAATAAAGAATAGCTTTACGGACATTTTGATTCCTCTAACTCCTCCAGGAATTCATCTCATCTTCGAACTTAATAATTGTATTTATCGGCACTATCTTGCTGTCTGTAGGTGCAGGCATGAAAAGTGCACCCCTAGTTGACCCTAACAGCTTACTTTGCTTGTGACTATTTTTCAATTATAAATCAGCTGCAAATTACCGCCTAAACATTGAACTCATACAACACTGAGAATTACATTCAGGATTCGCTCGAGTCTCTTCGTCCAAAAAGGTTTGTATTAAGCCTTCTTTTTCTATGACACTATTGACACTCAGTACTATATTCAATGAATTTAAAATACATAATGTCCCAGAATTTACTTATAGAGAAATGATAGATGGCACGTTCCATGAAAGTATGAATAATATGAATACCTTGATTCCAGCGTCGGTGTTGGCCGTGTCGATCTTCTTCGGCAACCTGGCGTCCCCGCCGCTTATGGGTCGGCTTGGACGAAAGGCGGCAGCATATGCGGTCATCTTCACTGGCTTGCTGGCCTGGACCGTGATAGCCTTCGCTTCTAATGTCGCGGTAAGTTATATGCACTCTATTATGGAACATCAGTATCATAGCCACCCTGATGGGCTGGGAAGAAAAGCGGCAGCATATATATGCGGTCATCTTCACTGGCTTGCTGGCCTGGACCGTGATAGCCTTCGCTTCTAATGTCGCGGTAAGTTATATGCACTCTATTATGGAACATCAGTATCATGGCGACCCTGCCACTGATGGGCCGGGAAGAAAAGCGGCAGCATATGCGGTCATCTTCACCGGTTTGCTGGCCTGGACCGTGACAGCCTCCGCTTCTAATGTCGCGGTAAGTTATATGCACTTTATTATGGATTCGGCACAATTGCATGCGCCATTATCACGGAGTAACCCGAAAACCCGTGCGAAAGCCCGTGCCGTGCCGTATTCGAGTGTGCCGAAATATCGGAAATTTGGAAAAACAAATACACATAAAATAAAACAATTAAAAACGGATTTTATCGCGTGTATTGAGTTTAAATTACATCCCGACGTTTCAAACACTTTACAGCGTTCGTGGTCAACGGGTCGACTGAGGAAAAATGTACAATTACCTCCGTTCAAAAACTATCTCAATATGCAAACCTACCCACATATTAAATATTAAACAAATTTAGTGTTTGCACATGCCCGAGGGGCCTTTATAAAAACAAATTATTTTTTATTACAAAACAAATTATTAAACAAATTATTTTATTAGGCCCCTCGGGCATGTGCAAACACTAAATTTGTTTAATATTTAATATGTGGGTAGGTTTGCATATTGAGATAGTTTTTGAACGGAGGTAATTGTACATTTTTCCTCAGTCGACCCGTTGACCACGAACGCTGTAAAGTGTTTGAAACGTCGGGATGTAATTTAAACTCAATACACGCGATAAAATCCGTTTTTAATTGTTTTATTTCATGAATAACTATCGCGGCAACCGAAGACAATATCAAATACACATACCCATACATACCCCGTTTTCAACAGTTTTTGTAATGTTAATGACCATGTTAGCTTAAAATCGTATATATGTACTGTGTCAGTGTCGCAACCGTGGGTCGAATCGCGTAAGTACCCTCTTTTGGGGTAGGTATTACGGGAGCTCTCAAAGCAAGTAAAAAGTCTTATTAAATATATTAAAAACTCCGACTCTGGTGACTTAATTTTTGACACCGTTTTTAGGGTTCCGTAGCCAAGAAACGAAACCCTTATTTATTTATTTATTTTATACAATTTAATTACACAGCATGACAGTTATTACACTAAATCACTGTGAAATTACAATTTAAGGCTAAAGAACAAAATAATTTACAAAATCATATGACCTAAAAACAATAAACACATATGAATATGACACAATATGTCAAACAGGCACAGTTGAGGGCCGAACATCCATCCTCTCGCTGAACCTCATGGTGGCACTACACTTCGCCTATGCGGGCAAATATTCGTGTTGCGTCTCTTTCTTATTCTATACAATAAGAAAGAGACGCAACACGAATATTCGTCCGCATAGGCGAAGTGTGGTTGCAGCATCAGACATCCGTTGCGCACTACCTCCCAGCATCTACTCGCAAACACGTCGCATACAGGAGCCGATGCTAGAAGTGCATTCAAGCTGTGTAAAGCACGAACCAACGGAGACTGCCTGCGTGACACAACTGACACAGTACGACAGTCGGGCTCCGCTAGAAGACAGCGGTCATGAGACCGGAACTCAAATCTCGTGGGTGCAGGGACGAACAGACGCACCACTTGCTCGGTTAACTTAACACAGTCTGAGTCGCCACGCAAGATTTTACAGACCGTAGTGAGAAGCGCTTATAGTTTCGTCATGTCCGTCTGTCCGTCCGTCCGTATGTCACAGCGATTTTACTCGGAAACTATAAGACGTGTCTTAATAAAATTTAGACATAAGGTGTATTTTGTATGCCGCAATTTAATTATGTAGTTAATTTGTAGAAAAAAATATTTTTTTTTGCGGCGGCGCTCCATACATATGTAACTATTAATTTACAAAAAAAAATACCAACATGTTGCACATCAATCGACAGGTCTTTCAAAATAGCATCGAGGTTGTTTGAACATTTTGTGATTAAGTAAATATTTTCAGAAATAATAGCTTTGAAAGTCAGAGAAATTGTGTCCCCCCTTGTAACTATTAAGTCCAAAACACATGAAAAAAATTGAGAAGATGCCCCTTATCACATACACACATATGTACATATAGTCGGTGGTGCACACGACAACAAAGAGCATTATACGGATTTTAGTGATGATGGGATCTCTTTTTGCATAGTGAGACTTTAGGACCCATAGGCCATTTTAGGAAGCAGAGCCACCTACATTTATGGTGCGGTGGGGGTAAAACGGGGGGGGGGGTTAAAATTTTCGCGACACATAGATTGAAAACTATAAGTCTTAGCAACATACTTCAAAGAATTATAGAGAATTTTAAGAAGAATATTTCCTTCATTGAAAGTTTTGTGGTAACTTCAACCGTTTTTGTAAAAAAAAATATGAATGTTCCTACTTTTGTGGAAAGTAGGGAAAATTATTGTTATATTTGTAACACATTATAGTGCAGAGTTTAGATTTGGCTTGAAAGTCTCGTATCCAGGCCATAAATAAAATAAGTAAAATAATTATTTTCTGTTTGACTAGATACTATTAAAATATTATTATTGGTATGGTATTTATGGTATACCATGTATATTTGAGTTAGGTAAACACCCCGTTTCTAATAGTAGTTGAATTAATATGTTATACGTCGTATATTAAACGGTTTAATTGAAAATAATGATGCAGGTAATGTACTGAAGGTTAAAATAATCGATAGGTCCTAGGTACCATTCATCGCACCACTAGCGTAGCGTACCTAACCTAATTTCATATATAATATATCGATATTAGGTGTTGTCCGTTGATAAAAGATTCAAGCGCCCCACGATTTTAGTTTTTTGTCTTTTCAATGCTCTAGCTACATTGATGAGAAGAGTGGTGTGATGACTGGTACCTAGAACCTACCGAATCATTTTTATACTTTTTTGTACATTATCTATAGCATTGTTTATTTTCAACAAAAGCTTTTGAATTTACCTAAACAATACTTATTTTCTTTTCAAGTTGTTATGTTACTAAAACTGTCTAAACTCCGCTTACTTTATGATCCGCAATGCTCTGTGTTCTACTAGTAAATCCCTTTCATTTTATACTTGATTGAGGGGGTTGTTTAGAAATATGTAATACGCGGCATGCTGTAGCGGCAGCCATCTTGGATTTACAATGATACTGAATCTATTAAAATGTAATTGTCATCAGAACTTAAGGTGTGCACCAGATATCGGATCAATTTTTCAACAGGACGAGGGTAAAATTTCAACCACAAAATTATGGAGATGTGGGATGAAGCATGTATGTAGATATGCAAACTTGCATTTAGTTATAATAAATTAACAAATTTTCAAATAAGTTTGTGTAATGTCTAAGTAGGTAGACCTACTACAAAATTGTTATTTTTATTTTAGAGCGTACTATTCGCCAACAGACTGTCCTCAGTTGAAGATGTATGCCTACCACTTAAGTTTTCTCTCTAAAGAAATGAACGGGCCCTTATTGGTAATGCCCAATGATGTACCTTTCACTTGAAAACGTCACTAGATAACAGGGACCGGAGAACTCCTCTATTTGATAACTCTTTTCGATAGGGTTACCCTATATTCAATGTTATGTCCCTGTCTAATGTCTTAGCAATAGAGATGAAATTAGCTTAATAGGTAAACGTCATTTTGGATTTTTATTTCGGTAAGCGCTACATTATCATTATTAGCAGCAGCAGTAGCAGCCAGTATCAGTCCACTGCTGGACATAGGCCTCTCCCATGGCACGCCACTGTGCTCGATCTTCTGCTCTACTCCTTCAATCCGTACCCGACAAGTGCTTACCTTTAGGTAACGCAATGATGTGCTTACTAAATTGATAGTTTTTAAAAACAACCCTACCAAATACTCACTCGATCTAATACCCCTTTATTGGTAACCGGTTCTGGTATCTTCTAAACGATCTCTTTATTTCACTTACGGATTATAACAAGCATACTAAGGCAAGGTAAATAATAGCGTTTTAAATGGTTGACGTCCATTTAGTTGTGAAAGATATAATTAGGCAAGCATTAGAGCTCAAACCACATCGTTTTTCCTACATAATTAGATTGTGGTTGATAACAGGCCTATTAATATTATTATTTTTTCGTTAAAGATATTATAACCAATATAGGATTTATATACTTTCATAAAGGGGAATAACGGGGCTTTATCATGAAAATAAATTTTTCATGTTACGACCATTAATAAAAAAAATATAGGCATTTATTAAAAAAAATATCAAACATCGATTTCATATTTTTTATGTTTTCTTATACGGAAAGGTATAAATAAAATACCAAAAATGAATTCAGCATTCTTGCTTTACACGAGAATGATATCAAACTTTAATCAAGTTTATATAGCTCTATTTCATTTTTAATTAATTATGGGGGGCACCCCCCACTTCGTCAAAAATTTGCATCAGAAATTTGATTGGCTCCCCTTCTTAAATTAATCTTAGAGCCTAAAGGATTAGCTCTGCAAATGGAAATTCCATCATTATCATTTTCCGTATAAATAAGTGTACACCACCGACTAATACCCCCGAAGGACATAATTAACTCCTTCGGCAGTCGGGTAAATTAAAACATGTAAGTATAATAGTGAAGGGATTTTTTTTAAAGATTGTATTCTATTATGAATGATGGTTCGATCATCAGTGGCCGCTTAGATTTACTGAGCTTATTTTAGGGTTCCGTACCTCGAAAGGAAAAAACGGAACCCTTATAGGATCACTTTGTTGTCTGCCCGTCCGTCTGTCAAGACCCATTTTTCAGGAACGCGTGGAGGTATCAAGCTGAAATTTATATCAAATACTTAGGTCTACTGTCCCTTGGAGCTGTGAAAAAATCAAACTTATAAGCCAACGCAATCAAAAGATACAGCCATTTATGCCGCCAATTTCCGCAAATTTTCGAAACTCGCAAGGGAATCAAAACCCACAGGGTACTTTCCGTGAACTCAGAATCTTGAAATTTGGTACGAAGCAACGTCTTCTAGCACAGATAAAGGAAAAATTGCGAAAACCATAAATTTTTAGTTACATCATATAATAAAAATATTTTTAATAATTTGAAAGTTACTACCACTATATACCTACAGGTTTGTTTGTGCGCGAGTCCGACTCGCACTTAACCTGTTTTTTTGTCCCAGGCACTGATCGTCGGTCGCGTGATCCAGGGCGTCTCGTACGGTATCATCATGCCGCTGCGACCCGTGATGATTGGCGAGTACACAAGTCCCCTGCGACGGGGCAGCTTCTTGGCCTGCATCTCGGTCTCGCAGACCGTCGGTATCGCCCTTGTGCACTTCATAGGTGAGTAAATCATCTTGCCGCTGCAACCCATGATGTTTGGCGAGTACACGAGCCCTCTGCGACGAGGCAGCTTCCTGGCCTGCATCTCGGTCTCGTAGATCGTCGTCATCGCCCTTGTGCACATCATAGGTGAGTACATCATCTTGCCGCTGCAACCCATGATGTTGTGATAACCGGTGTAGGTACTGTCATCCCAGCGAATTTTTTTTTCGTTGATTTCATTTCCCAAGCAACTAACTATATCTCATTTCACTTAATTGGCAAACCAACTTTATCACTATACATATTATATTATACATATATTATATAGTTAGTATTAGTCGACCCCTATAGTCCCTCTTTCTTACAACCGCTTGCTGTTTCGTAGCAAGCTGTTTCCGTTTTCCATAGTCTTATAATACATATATAACGTGTTTTGCAGCGTATTTGGTTCATCCGACATGAGCGACGATAAACAATAGTGGGGTTTTTTAGCGACATAAAAACGTAAAACCTAAAATTTTGATGCACAAGTATAAAATTTGGCACAGTTGTTTCTTGTCCCTAGACAAGCTAATTCAGATCGGTACCCCAAGGTACCCCCCCTTCTGGCGCCGGGGTGGGGGGGTTAAAATACCACTCCACCAGGCTTCATTCAAAAAATTCTAACTGTTCACGTATAGCTAATAGGTCAAGTTTGGTATCAATTTCGGATAAAACGACCATGTAGAATTCGTTTCTGGTATTAAAAAATGCAATTTACTCAGTAATATTTAAAAATATATATGAAAATCGAAAATCTTAACTAAATTTTTTATATTCCAGTCATCATAAATATTAATTTGCTAGTTTTTTTCATACACTAAAAATACAATATTAAAGCATATTTCATGTAGATTAAAGAAAATATAACATTTAATAACCATTACTAATAGCAAATGGCATTAAAAAAAAATTGCGTCGTGCGTCATGAAATTATTTTTACCGCCGTCGGCATCCGCGGTCAAAATATCCAAATAACGCACTGTAAATAGGTACCATGTAAACTTGTTATTTATTGAAATCGATTATATATATAACAAAGATAAAAACCGTAAGTACCTGAAGGAATGTAGCATTCCGTCAGAAAAAGGACTTTTAGTATAGGATTTGAGTGCGCAACCTCTTTTCCTTGTGCTAAAATAAGCCAATTTGTAATAAGAATAAAAAACCGTTACTTATTTAAATTTAAGAAATGTGGACTTCTGTTAAAAAGATACGTAATATCTACTAAGTAGTCTCTGGTTAAAAAGGTAACGTAGAAAGATTGATGCTTATATTTGTATAATAGCATTGCTTAGCGTCAGTCATTATATATCTTCAATAAGTCGCTTACCTGTCATACAAAATCATCACATATTTTTGGAGAATGCTATTGGCTTCTGTTATTGCTCCGAAGTAGTTTAAATACTTGTGTGGCCGGGTTAAAGGAGTTCCGAGCTTCAAAGGCACTTTTCTTAACTCTTCCATTAAATAAGGATACTGTGTCGCATCCAGTGAAGGCATGGAACACGGGCAAGACTGACGCTTTGTCAGGGCCTCACAGAAACAAAATAGAGTTTAGTTTGCGGAATGTATAAACTTTAAAATAATGTATGGCTATTATAACAAAATACTCTTACCTAATAGAGTGGCATGCGATAAAATGGTAGTTTTTCCCTGTGCCAATATGAACCTACAATTCCTGTAGTTGAAGTAAGCGACCTATTGAAGAGTTCAGGTTTCAACATGTAGTTGAAATTTAAACGTTTTTAATTTTCCTCATATTATTTCAGGCCGAGTCTCTGCTCAACACTAAATGAATGCCGGAAGTACTTCTTCTTCTTCTTCTTCTTCTACCTAACGTTATCCCGGCTATTGCCAGGGTCCACTTTCCTGCTCGCTTTCCTCCACTTTGCGCGGTCCTGGGCATCTTCTTTTACGAGCCCGTTTTCACTCATGTCGGCCTCCACGACATTCAGCCAGCGCTTCTTTGGTCTTCCGCAACCGCGTTGCGGGCTGTCCAGGGCTAGATCAAGGCATATGATCCCTATGTAGTCTGGTGGCCTGCGAGAGATGTGACCAAACCAACAAAGGCGACATTCTTGGAGCTTCTCCGCTACGTCACGAACTGCGAGGCTGTCGCGTATGTACTCATTACGAATGCGATCAGCACGTGTACTCGTAACGTAGCACATCCACCGCAGCATCTTCATTTCTGTAACGCAAAGCTCCTGAATATGCCTTCAACGAACCGGTCACGTCTCACTTCCGTATATTAAGACCGGTCGGATGATGCACTTGTACACTAGCCCCTTCAGTCTTAGCGGAATTCTGCGATCGCAGATGACTCCTGTGACCTCTCGCTATTTAGACCAAGTTGCGCTGATTCGGGCTCGGATGTCGTGGTCAATGGACTCGGACTCATGCAGTACGGATCCCAGGTACTTAAACTTGTCCGTTTTCACGGCAAGTTCGTTCCCTATTTTAATAGGAACGGGATCAGTACTTCCGCAGGCCATGTATTCGGTCTTCGAGACATTTAGCTTTAGACCACCGTTCTCTAGCGATCCCTTCTATAGGTTCACCTTTCGCTCTAGTTCTTGTTTGTCCTCGTCCGTCAGTGCAATGTCAGCTGCATACATGAGCAGCCACGGCGGCGGGTCCTGGATTTCCGCCGTAACAGCACGAGCCGAGCCTTGGTGCACGCCAACTGTGATCGGGAAGGGTTTAGTGTCGCCAACAGCGGTCCTCACTAGAGAAACCGAGTTACGGTACATATCCCGGATAATGTCAACATAGACTTGTGGCACGTTCTTCACCTTTAGTGCCCACCAGATCATCTGACAAGGTATGCAATCGAAAGCATTTTGCAGGTCTAGAAATGCCATGTAAAGTGGCCTAATGCCGGAAATACTTTTTTACGAAAAAAGATCGTCAGCTGGAGAATATACCACCAACAGAAACAGCCCTATATCTATAAATAAATGTACCCAGCTACTCGTATGTCTTTGTGGAGGGCACTATGATGTAAGTGATGAAACACAAAATGTATAATTAAATTGTAGTTAACTCTCTCATTATTTTTATGCTTTATTTTGCGTTTCTTGTTAAAGTGTGACTATCCACAATCTGTGAACGACGCTTCCGAAGTTACTTTGGCCATATAATGAGAAGCGAGGACGAAAGTTTGGAAAGATTAATCTTTGTTGGCAATACTGAAGGCAAAAGGTCACGGGGCCGTTCACCAGCACGATGGACTGACCAACTCAAAGGTGAGGAACCCTCTCAGTTCTACGATGTGGTAAGGAAAGCGATGGACCGAAATCGATGGCGAGAGTGTGTTCGTGCCAATCGTGCCCGAACAAAACCCACCAAACACGATCATCTGTCATGATGGATGCGACCAAGAAGAAGAATGCGTTTCTTGAGAATACGCGGAAAATATATAATGACTGACGCTAAGCAATACTATTATACAAATATAAGCACCAATCTTTCTACGTTACCTTTTTAACGGAAGTCCACATTTCTTAAACTTAAATAAGTAACGGTTTCTTATTCTTATTATAAATTGTCTTATTTGAGCACAAGGTAAAAAGGTTGCGCACTCAAATCCTATACTAAAAGTCCCTTTTCTGACGGAAAGCCACATTCCTTCAGGTACGGTTTTTATCTTTGTTATATAAATAATCGATTTCAATAAATAACAAGTTTACATGGTATCTATCCATAGTGCGTTATTTGGATATTTTGACCGCGGATGCCGACGGCGGTAAAAATAATTTCACGACGCGCGACGCAATATTTTTTTTTATGCCATTTACTGTTAGTAAAGGTTCTCAAATGTTATATTTTTTTGAATCTACATAAAATATGCTTTAATATTGTATTTTTTGTGTATGAACATAACTAGCAAATTAATATATATGATGACTGGAATATGAAAAATTTAGTTGAGATTTTCGATTTTTGTATGTTTTTTAAATATTACTGATTAAATTGCATACGAGAAACGAATTCTACGTGATCGTTTTATCCGAAATTGATACCAAACTTGACCTATTAGCTAAACGTGAACAGTTAGAATTTTTTGAATGAAGCCGGGTGGAGTGGTATTTTAACCCCCCCTCACCGGTGCCAGAAGGGGGGGGTACCTTGGGGTACCGATCTTAATCAGCTTGTCTGGGGACAAGAAACAACTGTGCCAAATTTTATACTTGTGCATCAAAATTTGAGGTTGTGCACATAAGACCCATACTACAAACCGTGACGTAAGTTTAGATTTAATAGTTCCAAGTTGTTATGCAATCGGCCCCTGATTAGACTTGTTTTCAATTATAATATTAGCAAACTATATTGGAAACGTACTGTAATTACTGTAAGGAATCGGGAGTGATCGATAGACAGGACCAAGTGTCGGGAATGAAGGGAGACCTTTACCGAGCGGTGGGTCACTACTAGGCTAATATAAAACCACTGTAACGTGAAGTTCCTTTCCAGGATCTCTGCTGAGTTGGCAGCACACCGCCCTGGCGGCCTGCGTGTTCCCTCTCGTCAGCCTACTGCTGACCGCCTCTTCCCCGGAGTCCCCCGCCTGGCTGGCCCTCCGCGGCGAGCACGAGCGGTGCCGCGCCGCCTTCCTCTGGCTGCGGGGGCCGGGCGAGCGCGACGAACTCGACAAGATGATCCAAGCGAGAATAGCCGCCAATCAGGTGCTGTACTCGATACCAGACTTCAGGGTCGCTCCCGAGTTTGGTACTAACCATATACTCCCAGATGACTGGCCCGAAGGGGAGTACGATAAAAGGGCAGGGACGGCTTTCGCTGGCTCCAGGGTGAGGGGAAGGAAGAGGGACCCAACAAGATGATTCAGACGGGGATCACTGCCAGCCAGCAGCCAGGTATAACATAGTGATTGTGACTTGTTGGCTCCTCTCACTTCAATTTAATTAGTTATTTTTGGTGTAGGTATGGATATTTATAGTTGTTGGATACCTAAGATTTTACGAAACTCATGACGACAGAGATGTGCAATATCTAATACCTCGGCCACACACTCGACGAGCGGCGTGAGAAGTAGGCTGAGACATAGTGTGGCCGCGCTACTCGTCATGCAGCTCGTCATGCCGCTCGTCATGCCCACCGCTCCCTATTTAGTCGGTTTTTTGGCGCGAGTCAAAGGGCCGCATATCATAATCGCGCAAGTAGGGCAGTGTGTGGCCGGAGAGGGCAACATCGCGGCAGCGCGAGGGGCATAGTGTGGCCCAGGTATACTGGTCGACGACAAGTAGTGGCCCATTTGCATGAGTCATTGATATAGTAATCATTCGAAAATCTAATTTTTAAGGAATTCATAAAATATACTTTATTTTTCAGGAAAGAAAAGAAGCGAAGAAAACGTCCAAGCTGGACAGCATCAGAATCATCAGCAGAAAAAAAGAAGTGTACAAGCCAGTGATCCTGGCCATCCACGTGTACCTCCTGGCGCAGTTCTCGGGCGCCATCACGCTGCCCAGCTACTCCCCCGACATCATCGGCTTCCTGATAGGACCCGGCACTGAGAACTTCTGGATGGTGCAACTGGACATAGTCAGGCTAATAACCAACATTCTAGCAGTTGTCCTGATCGCGCGCCTGCAACGCAGAACTATCATGTTTTCATCCGGCTTATTATGTATTTTCAGTCACATCGCTGTCGCTATTTACGCATATTTAAAACTACTAGGATACAGTTACGGTTGGATTCCGGTATTGCTTTTAAATTTACAAATGGCGTCGATAGGGTTCGGGATGGTGCCGATGGCGAATGTGTTGGCCGGTGAGATCTTCCCTTTAGAGTATAGAAGTATTTTGGGTACGGTCAGCGTGATAACCGTGGCCGTGACTATCTTTGTCGTTTTAAAGACGTTCCCTGGGCTGTTACTTGGTATCGGGTTGCATTGGACTTATATAGTGTACTGTGGTATATTGGTGTACGGGTTGGCTGTAACGTGGTTCTTGCTGCCGGAAACAAAAGGTAGAACTCTTCAGGAGATCGAGGAGCATTTCAGAGGGATGAAGGTGCCGGCGGCGGAGACTGAGCCTTTGAGGGAACAGAAGGATGTAGAAGCTGAAGATAAGCTGTGATAGTAATTTTATTGCGTTACTCTAAAGATGCTATGTACTCAATAGAATTTATAACTAAGTATTTGAATCAGAGACTGCCATTTTACAATAACCAAACTATTAAGTACTTAAATTTTAAAATTATTAAAAACTATAGGTTAAATAGAAAAAAATTACATACCTAGTCGTACTTACTATTTACTCCCTCGTTGTTAAATTTAAAGATTTATTAAGACAAATTCAGTACTTCGCTAAGTCTATGATTATGATACAGGGTGTCTAGTTGGCATATTTCTGATTTCAAAGTCAATTTTCTATTTAAAAATTGGCGAAGAGCATGTCGGGCCATGCTCAGTGTACAGTAAAGATACGGTTGCGTCAAACATTAATTTATAATAGCCTGGTTTTTTTATTATTCATTCTTATGGAATATTTATAAATAATATATGCAAAAATCCTACCAACTTTTCACCCGGAAGTAGTTAAATAGGTAAAAAAATATATATAAAAAAATTGTATATTTTTATTTACAGTATTATCAATTATTTTTATTTGTAAATATTACGATATTTAAGTCTTCGGTCTGTTTAAAGCGAAAAACAAGAAACCGTGTCCATGTAAAACCACATAAATAACAAAATGTACGGCGCGGGCGATATATATCCTAATTCGTTAGAAACAAATAGTAATAATTGGTAGTTTGTTCTTACACATTTTAAATGACTTAGAAACGATATTCATTAAAATCCTACAAGAAAAACGCTTGTAATATGTGTGTACATATTTGTGGCGGTTAGCGAATAATGATATTTTGTAGGATTTCATTGCGTAAATAATACTTGTATCATGATGTATCCGATACCTACACTAAAAATAATAAATAATAGTTTAAAAAACTAAAAAACACGCTTTTAGCACGCACTAAAAATTACAAAATGTATTGTCATCAGAACTCAGAGCGTGTGCAAAATTTCATCCTAATCGAAGACCGGGAAGTGGGTCAAATTAAGATTCCACGATTTTCTTACATACATAGTTAGTTACAAGTGAAGCTAATAATAGTAGTTTATGTAACTGTTACGTAATAAGGGTCCTTAAAACATGAGTGTGGTTTTATGAAATGAGCCGCAGGCGAATTTCATAATAAGATCACACGAGTGTTTTAAGGCCTAATTACGTACAGTTGCATACACTGCTTTATCTACACTCATATTATTTATTATAAATGCCGTATTCGTAAACCATAGAATGGCCGCCACAGTACCGCCGTGGCCATCTCGATTGTGTCGGCGCGGCCAACTCGATTGTGCCGGCGGACGCGCGGGCGGGTGTCGCCGGCCGCGGGCGCGTGCAGGTGTACATTATGTTATCAAAACTCAGAGTACATCAATAATTGAGCATGAAACGTTAACATTGCGGTACTTCCACAGATAAGAAACTTATCATAGTGAAATCGTTTGTTGTAATGCTGGTCATAGCCTACGGTTTTTGAACGCATTTTAGAGGACTTACAATATGAGTGTAGATAAAAGCGTGTTAATATTAGCTATTATTAATTATTCCCAATTCCCCATACTAGCCGCCCGTAAAATGACTAGTAGTAGCGGTTCCGAAGATGGCCAGTTACAATAAATCCCATTTAAAAGGTCATTTATACAATACAGATAAAGGAGGTTCCCTATGGGTCGTTTATTAAGGGATATTTTGCGGCACTTTTACATCAGTTTGCTAATAGGCAGGAGGCTTGACAGCCCCTTTTTAGGGTTCCGTAGCCAAATGGCAAACAACGGAACCCTTATGGATTCGTCATGTCTGTCTGTCTGTCTGTCCGTCCGTATGTCACAGGCATTTTACTCGGAAACTATACGACGTATCTGAATAAAATTTATACATAAGGTGTATTTTGTATGCAGCTACTTAGTTATGTAGTTAAATTTGAAAAAAAAAAATATTTTTAGGGGGCGCTCCATACAGGTAACTAAATTTTAAAAAAAATTAACCAAATATCAACATGTGACACATCAATCGATAGGCCTTTCAAAATAACATTGAGGTTTTTTTGAATATTTTGTGAATAGGGGAATATTTTCTGAAATAATCGCTTCGAAAGTCAGAAAAGTTGTGTAGTAACTTTAGTTTTGAACCGTAAGTTCAAAAAATATGAAAAAAGTTGAAGAGATGCGCCTTATCATATACTTTCAACGAAAATTGTTTTGAACATTATCGGTTCAGCCATTTTTGAGTTATCTCCAAAAAACTTCTTCCATAGGCATCAGATACGACCTTTTGTTATTAATAGTTTGATTCTTTTTCCATTGAAGGTACGGAACCCTCCTATGCGTGGTCCGACACGCACTTGGCGGGTTTTATTTAGGGTTCCGTAGTCAACTAGGAACCCTTATAGTTTCGCCATGTCTGCCCGTCCGTCCATCCGTCCGCGGATAATCTCAGTGACCGTTAGCACTAGAAAGCTGAAATTTGGTACTAATGTGTATGTCAATCACGCGAAAAAAATGTTTTATTAGGGTACTTCCCCTATACGTAAAGTGGGGAGTGATTTTTTTTTTCATTTCAACCCTAACGTGTGATATATTGTTGGATAGGTATTTAACAATGAATAGGGGTTTACTAAAATCATTTTTTGATAATATTAATATTTTCGGAAATAATCGCTCCAGAAGTAAAAAAAAATGTGTCCCCCCCCCCTCTAACTTTTGAACCATAAGTTTTAAAAATATGAAAAAAATCTCATAAGTAGAACTTTATAAAAATTTTCTAGGAAAATTATTTTGAACTTGATAGGTTGAATAGTTTTTGAAAAAAAAAAAAAATTTTCTGAACTAAGTTTGTAATTTAACCATATAAGCAGGTGTTTTTTGTACTTACCTGTAATTTCTACAAAATCACAATGAAATGACGTGCTTTCAAATAAAGTTGACGGACGGAAAACTACGGAACCCTACACTGAGCGTGGCCCGACAAGTCCCGTACACATGGAGGGGGGGTAAATATTATTTTTACTCCAACCCTAATGTGTGGGGTATCGTTGGATAGGTCTTTTTAAAACAATAAGGGTGAAACAATTTTTGGATAAAAGGTTTAAAAAAGTGTTTATCGTATTTCCTCAATATGTCATTAAACATTAATCCTAGCAAAAAATTGCACAGAACCTTTTTTATAGAAAATTAGATGTTGATGAATTGAGCAATAGAACATTTTTCGTATGAGCTACCGTTACCGAGTTATTTACGAAAAACCAAAATTAGGGACCTTTACACATAATAGTTCATTTCTTTATCTAGACGGCCATCGGAGCCAATATTAAATTTCAACGAGTGAAATATGAAAAAAATTGGTTGTCTTGGAAGGCCTTTCCGGATTTTCCAGTTAGGAGTACCTACCGTTCATTTTCAGATTACGCAAAAAAGGGTAAAAATTCTTATTCAATTTGAATTAAATTCAATTGACTATATCATGTATGAGACGGCCATGGAAATAAAAATGGAAGATTCATCTTGGATAATCGACAAAATACCTTCTGATTATATGCCAGTTTTTTGATGAAAACACGGTTACATTTCATTTTTCTCACGAAAACCCTATGAATATTTTGCCCTAAAAATATTACCATAGCAAAGTTAAACTATATTTCTATCACGATAAAAAAAAACATTACTATAGCAGTAAATAATATTGTCTTCGGTTGCCGCGATAGTTATTCATGAAAGAAAACAATTAAAAACGGATTTTATCGCGTGTATGTAATTTAAACTCAATACACGCGATAAAATCCGTTTTTAATTGTTTTCTTTTATAGCAGTAAATTTCAAATTACTATGAATTTTTAAAAATGACACTTAAATCACACTTAACAGGACACTTTCTGTAAGAATCGTATTTTTGGGTACTTAATAATAATAAACATGGTTCAAAATTATTTTTTTGTATTACTAATACTTAAAACTATCTTATAAATAGCATTTTATGCGGCTTTTTTCATTAATAGAGTTTTTCGACCTTTTAGGGAATAAGGAGCCTTAAATTGATTTTTATACAAAGAAGCGGGCCAAGAGTGAACCGCGAGACGAAGACAGGTTTAGAAGGTTTCAGAGCTCATCGGTTGAACCACACGCGACGGTAGCCAGAATAGGCATTTTGCCGTTTTTCGAAATTAAAGCTACCTTCGGTGTAAGTACACTAAATAGATATTTTAAAAATACTAGGAAAATTTAGACCCTAATTTGTACAATTAAAATATCGGATTATTGTGACGCGCTATTTGTCGTAAACGACAATTATCGAAGGCGATATTAGTGAGTGATATACCCTTATAATTGTTATGGATGACTATTGAACATGTGGGGAAATGCACCTATGCTATTATTGTTAAAGTAAATGAAGAGATAACGTGCAAGGAATTGTTTATTTGACAAATAATATTACAGTACTCATTGAATTATTAACAAAAGATAATTATAAAATCTTTGTCTCACAGCCAGACGTAGTTTCTCTTAACATTTATTATAAAATAAGCTTATAATTATAAAGAAAAATAATCAACATTCTGAATAACTAATTTGGTACTACTCTTATTTTTAAAGCAAAAGAAAAACTTATAAAACATGTAAGTAATAATTAAACATCGGTATCAACGTTCAAATTTCGTGGCAATGTACGGTTGGCAGAAAAATAAATACAAACAAATCACTTAGTATTTTTAACCTTTATTTTGTATATGTAAATAAAAAAGCCCCTAAATAGTACATTTCCTAATTAGGGTGGTAAAACAAAGAAAGGCCGCGCAATTTCTGAACAAGGTTTTTAGCTGCTTTTACCATGTAGGAACCGGCATCTAATTTATCCATGTTTTTTTTGTATTCATCGCCCCAAAGATCTTCAAGGGTTTCCTCAACGAGTTTGGTTATTGTCGAATGGTTAGTCGCCTCCAATACCTTAGAAGCAAATAAATGTGGCTGGGTACTAGTTCCATCTAGAGCTCCGATCAAAATATTTGCCACTTTTTTTCCCACGGAATCTGATTGTCTAACTATCGTATCGGTTTTGGATCACAACCCTATTTTATTACAACTTCCGTGACACTTAGGGCAACACTAGTCCATTTTCCGGTAGCCATTAATCCTTCTCGTTACTTTCGGAGAGAGTGCACGTTGTCCGGCGCTCAATTGTGAAAAACTAGATTAAAAGTCGCTTCTTTGCCTTAACCAAGTAGAGAAACAAGTTAAAATCAGTGCAAATCACTTGTGGATTGTGGAGAGTTCAAGGCGGAGCTTTTAGGTTAATCCAGGTGAAAGAGGATTCGGTAAGACTGGCCAGCACGTTTCTCCCACACCGGAGACCCTTAGAAGCTTGCCTAATTCAACGCAGACCTTCGGATTGCAAGGTATGTGATTTGTGCACTTTCGATTGGTATTTACTTGTTTCGCGAGTTCTTATTGGAATATAGTATTAATGTGTGTGTAAAGTTCATTTAAACATTTTTAGCAAGTACAGTCCATTAAAATCAATCTTATAGTTATTGCATTCCAAAACATTTGTTCCTTCGACCCGATAATTGTGAAAAGTTCCCTATTTTAAGCTAAAAATCATATTTGTCGCGTTGTAAAATTAAGATTTTTCATTGGAGGGTAAACTTTTTAATTGGTTGGTTAATGGCTGCCCGGAAGTTCGACTTGGTAGTTTTGTAGAATTTAGTAGAATTTTTGTTGGCAGCATTGTGACAGTTACGTCTCATTTTCCATTCTTGAATTGTCGTTGCCTTATAAGTTAATTGTCAAACCAAGTGACAGCTGCGTTCCGTTTGTCGTTGCTTTGTCACTGTCACTGCTGTCAGCGTATTTCTGTAAACAAAACACTTTTTCGTTTTCGTTCCGTGTTTTCTTGTATATTACGCGGATTTTCGTTTCGGTTTCTGTTTATTACGCGGAGATACAATGGTTTCGGACAGTGAAAGGAGTGTTGACAGTGTCAAGGTGGATTCGAATCTAATAGAGCGTAATTATGCTGTCATGAGAATAGAACTTTTGTATGACTCTGAAGACCTAGAAGGTTATGTAGATTCAGATTTAACGGACATCACTTCCTCTTTTCATCGTTCTCAAAAGCTTATTTTAGCTAAGTGTCAAGATATTAACGCAGAATTTTCAGTGACAGTTGACTTTGAACGCAAAGTGAAATCAATATTGAGTAGGTTACGGCGACGCGCTCCCGTTATAAAGAGTGATGCAGATTGTTTCAAAACAACAAAATGTGAAAGTATTTCAGCCAAATTACCCAAAATTCAGATTAAACCCTTTGATGGTAAATTAGAGAATTGGTTATCATTCATTGAATTGTTTAATTCATTGATACACAAACGGGATATAGCAAACATAGAAAAGTTGCATTATCTATTAACATGCGTTCAAGGTAAGGCGTTAGATTTGATCAAAAATTACCCAATTTCAGACGAGAGTTACATAGATGCTTATAATGCACTCAATGACTTCTACAATAAGAAACGACAAATAGCTTTTAGTTATTATGAAAGAATATTGTTTTGTGAGCAAGTCAAATCAAAATCTGCAGTAGAGTTGGAAAAAGTAAGTCGCACATTTAAGGAAACCTTACAGGTTTTAGAAAAATTTGATTTACCTGATAAAAACTTTATGCTATTTCATTTAATGTGGTCAAAATTAGATAAATCAACACGTGAGGCCTTTCAACTTGACTTTAATTCAAATGAAATTCCTCAATTTGAAGTTTTGCAACAATTTCTTGAAAAGCAGATTCGTGCATTAGAAGCGACGGACACTAAGTCTGTGGTAGGTGGCAATTCTGCAAATAAGTCACAAAATAATTTTACTTTTAATCAAAAAAAGACGAAGGTAACTCTTGTGGCAGCGCCAGTAGTATGTGACTTCTGTACTGACCCGCATCATTTGGAAGCTTGTGACAAATTTAAAAATTTAGATACCTCTGCCCGATTTAAATTCGTAAAAGGGAAAGGTTTGTGTGTTTCTTGTTTTTCGAAAAACCATAAAGTGAAGCAGTGTCAAAACACATCTCGTTGTAGTATTTGTGGGTATTCACATAACACTTTATTACATTTTAATAAAAAGGAAGATGGACCATCGGAAACTGTTTCCTCTACGCAACCAATGGAGAGTGGTTCATCGAACAGTGCTGTGAGTTTGACCACTGTCTCCGATAAGGGCACAGTTGTCTTCGCTACTGCTCGAGTAGCTGTTAAGGATTGCTCGGGCCAGTATCAGCTAGTTCGTGCGTTGCTGGATCCTGCTAGTGCAATTAACTTCATGTCACAAGACTGTGTTGAGCGACTTGGACTGCACATTAGTCAATCAGGTGAATCAATAACCGGCATTGGACACACCGGGGTTAAGTCTTGTGGTTCTTTAGTGTGTTCTGTTAAACCCAATAGAAAAAATGTTAAGGGTTTTGATTGTCGAGTAGCATTACTTCCTTCCATAGTCCCAGACCAGCCATGCTTTGCAATTAATTCGTCGCAATGGCCGCATATTAAATGTTTGCCTCTCGCTGATCCTGACTTTGCTACTCCGGGACCAATTGATTTACTTCTTAATGCTCAGATTTTCGCTTCGTCTCTTCTGAGTGGTCGAAGAGATGGAAAGCCGGGTCAACCAAGGGCAATAGAGACCACTTTTGGTTGGGTCCTTATGGGAGATTGCAGTGATTGTTATGCACAATCCTTCACAACTTGTCGGAAGGATTGTTTTTTCGTGCCGAACCCTTCGCAATCAAATTTGTCGTTGGATAGTTCTCTGAAAAGGTTTTGGGAGTTAGAAAATATTAGTAGTCCCGGTAAACCTGTGTTGTCGAAAGAGGACCAACTTTGCGAAGATACTTTCGTTAATAATTTTTGTCGTACGAGTGAAGGCCGTTTCGAGGTACCCTTACCTTTCGTCGATCCTACGAATAAGCCTACATTTTCGAACACTCGTGAAATCGCATTGCGAAGACTTTTCTCGCTAGAACGCAAGCTAGCTAAGCATGCGGATTTTCGTAAAGCTTATGTCTCTTTTATGGAAGAGTATGAAACCAGCGGTCACATGGAACAGGTAGAGTCTCCTCCAAGTAGTGTCGGAAAATTTAACTACGTTCCACATCATGCTGTGTTGCGTCCAGAATCTGTCTCTACACCTCTTCGGGCCGTTTTCAATGCAAGTTCTCGAGACAGCAACGGTATATCGCTGAATGATACCCTTCTGGCAGGGCCTAAATTACAAACTAATATATTTGATGTCCTTACTCGATTTCGGTGGCACAAAGTAGTTTTCACAGGTGACATCAAAGCCATGTACCGTCAGATTCTCGTGCCAGAAGAAGACTCGGATTACCAGCGGATTTTGTGGCGTGACTCTACCGATGGCCCAGTTAAAGACTATAGATTGCGCACAGTTACTTATGGGGTAAAGTCGGCTCCGTACCAAGCTTTGCGGACTATAGCGCAGCTGGCTAAGGAGACTGAAACCGTCTATCCTGAAGGTTCGCGTGTACTAGGTAGAGATATTTATGTTGATGATATTGTCACGGGCGCTGACTCTATTGAGCAAGCTTTACAAATCAGATCAGACCTTTCTAAAATTTTGTCGTTCGGTGGGTTCCATTTGAGAAAATGGACCTCCAACCAGAAGGGCTTTATCGCTGATCTTCCCTCCTCGGAGTTATATTCAAGTGAATTCAAACACTTTGACGAACTCTCTGACTTGTCGCTTAAAATACTAGGTTTGTCGTGGCGTCCACAGACAGATTCGTTCCAATTCGAGGTAACGACACCCACTCATCAAAGATGCACCAAGCGCATTATTCTGTCGAACCTAGCACGCATCTATGATCCGTTAGGATTCCTCTGTCCTGTCGCTTTCCATGCGAAATATTTAATGCAGGTCCTGTGGTCATCCGGGGTCCAGTGGGACGATGATGTGCCCGAAGCAGTTGCCTTAGAGTGGACGAGACTCAGATCTCAATTGTCGTTGTTGAAATCCGTAGTCATTCCTCGTCGCATCATCCACTCTTTTGTTTCGTTACAATTGCATGGATATTGTGATGCCTCAGAGCGTGGCTACGCCGCTGTTGTTTACTGTCGTGTTGTTACTGCAGATGGCTCTATATTTGTAGAGTTCTGCTGTTGCAAATCGAAGGTTGCGCCCTTGCGTAAACAATCTATTCCTCGATTGGAGCTTCAGGCTGCCGTCTTGCTGTCGGATCTGATGCAGTCTGTCCAAGAAGCGTTGAAACCTCTGCATGTTGTAGAGGAAATATTTGCCTGGTCTGACTCCAGCGTCACTTTGGCCTGGATTCAGTCATGTCCATCGCGCTGGAAAACCTTTGTGGCTAATCGGGTTAGCCATATACAGGATATAATCGCTCCTGATCGTTGGCGCCATGTAAGCACCCATCATAATCCTGCTGACGCAGGATCCAGAGGATTGTTGCCAGGAGACCTTGTCGATTGTGATCTTTGGTGGAAGGGCCCGTCATGGCTCCTTGAGAAGGAAGAAGATTGGCCTGGTGCAGCTTTGGACGTTTCAGCCAACGATGCTATCGCCGATGAGCAACGGATTTGTAGTTTAGTCGTTACAAGCGACCCTAACTTGATTGATGAACTTCTTATCAGGTTCTCCTCGCTTTTCACATTAAAGCGTGTGTTAGCCTACTGTTTTCGTTTCTTACGGTCGTCTAAGAACGAGAAGGTTGTCGGATCTCTACAATCCTCTGAGACGACAGCAGCTCTCATGTTTTTAGTAAAACATGTGCAGCTCACTTCGTTCGGTGTAGAGATCAATCACTTGAGAGAGGGTCGTTCAAATTCATTGCCGAAATATTTGCGCAAGCTCTCTTTATTTATTGATTATTGATAGTGCGGGTATTGTCAGGGTGGGCGGTCGCTTGGCTAATTCCCCTATTAAATATTCGGTCAAGTATCCTATATTATTGCCTCGCTCCCACCGGTTAACAGTCTTATTAATTGACGAATATCATAGAAGATTCTTACACCCAGGTGCCCAAACTTTACAAAATTTACTTGTGCAAGCCTTTTGGATTTTGTCGCCCAAGCGAGCGATCCAGGCAGTGATTGGTGGCTGCGTCAAATGCTTCCGCGCCAATCCCTCCCCGGCTTCTGCGCCGCTTATGGGAAATTTGCCCATATATCGGGTTTCTCAAATAAAACCTTTTTCGAGTGTCGCCATAGATTATGGCGGACCTTTCGACATCGCCTTTGGACGCGGTCGCGGTGTTAAGACGTTCAAAGGGTATATTTGTGTCTTTGTCTGTACCAGCACTAAGGCCATCCACATCGAACTTGCTTCAGAGTTGTCGACTGAAGCTTTTCTCTGTGCACTGAAGCGTTTTGTCGCTCGCCGTGGTCGGTGTAGCCATATTGTCTCTGACCAAGGTCGAAATTTTATTGGAGCTAGTAATTACCTCGGTTCGCTCATGAAAGGCGCCGCTGATGCGCAAGAAATAAAATTCTCATTCAACCCACCGGGTAGTCCGCACTTCAATGGCTTAGCTGAAGCTGGGATTCGTTCCGTAAAAACGCATCTAGCGCGAGTTATCGGAAACCAAAGGTTGACCTTCGAACAGCTTTTAACGGTGACCACAATTATTGAATCTTTACTGAACTCTCGTCCTTTGACTCCCCTCAGCTCGGACTCAAATGACCTCGCGGCACTCACGCCAGGTCATTTTTTAACTTTAGAACCTCTGTCGATCATTCCTGAGGAGAATTTCGTCGATCAAAAGATAAGCCCCTGTCATCGCTGGAAGCTAATCCAAAGGATGCATCAGGACTTTTGGCGCAGGTGGCATGCTGAGTATGTCCATACCTTACAACAGAGGACTAAATGGACTAAAGAGAGCACAAACATTGTCGTCGGTTCCTTAGTTCTGTTGTTAAATGAACAGACAAGTCCTTTGAAATGGCCGCTTGGCCGCATTGTGGCTCTACATCCTGGAGCTGACGGTGTGTGCAGGGTTGTCACAGTCCAGACAGCTACTGGTCAGTACAAAAGACCCGTCGTCAAGCTGTGCCCACTGCCACTCTCTGACTAATATCGCTATGTTTAGTATCGTCACTTAGTATAGTCTTAGTTTAAGTTTGTCGTATTTCAATGCTATTTGTAGAGTAAATATTGTATATTTAGGTAGGCGGTATGTCTAACTATCGTATCGGTTTTGGATCACAACCCTATTTTATTACAACTTCCGTGACACTTAGGGCAACACTAGTCCATTTTCCGGTAGCCATTAATCCTTCTCGTTACTTTCGGAGAGAGTGCACGTTGTCCGGCGCTCAATTGTGAAAAACTAGATTAAAAGTCGCTTCTTTGCCTTAACCAAGTAGAGAAACAAGTTAAAATCAGTGCAAATCACTTGTGGATTGTGGAGAGTTCAAGGCGGAGCTTTTAGGTTAATCCAGGTGAAAGAGGATTCGGTAAGACTGGCCAGCACGTTTCTCCCACACCGGAGACCCTTAGAAGCTTGCCTAATTCAACGCAGACCTTCGGATTGCAAGGTATGTGATTTGTGCACTTTCGATTGGTATTTACTTGTTTCGCGAGTTCTTATTGGAATATAGTATTAATGTGTGTGTAAAGTTCATTTAAACATTTTTAGCAAGTACAGTCCATTAAAATCAATCTTATAGTTATTGCATTCCAAAACACTGATGTTTCATCAACACTGAGGTAAATCATTTTATTTTGTAATTTCTCTTTCAATTCATTTTTTTTCTTTTCATACAATTCAGGTAAGCATTTTACTCGTATTTTTGTTTCACTCGGCACAGTAATATCGTTTCCATATTTATGATTTAAAAGGTTTTCTACAAAATTTCTAAATTTAGGATTGTCTAATTTTGACCACGGTATATTCGAACAAATCATAAACTCTGTTAAATCTTTATTAAATTTTTCTTGTGCATTATTTTTATGAATTTTGTTGTGTAAATCTGTTTTTAAATGGCGGTCGATACTAGATTTAGAGGGAAATAATTTCGAATTACACAATTTGCAATATACGATATCGTCTTTAATTTCGAAATCAGCATTATCTCGTATTATATCCTGTAAATGGCAGCGTGAATCAGATAATTTATCTTGATGAGATTTTGATTTCAAATGTTTCTCTATATTGTACCTTTTCTTTTTTATATTCATTTCGCAAATAGTACAGCAAGCACCTTCGTTAGTGAATATAAAATCAGTATACTGCGTCAAATCCATTTTCTCAAGTCTGATAGGGAGTTGGGTAAAGATTTATCAATGCTAAATTGTAGTTGTAAGTGTTTTTAAGAACTATTATCGTTGAAGATTTTACCACATATTATTTTGCATGACAATTAAATTGACATTTGTTGCCTATTTGGCATTTAGAATTTTTTTTACAAATGGATAATGAAATGAGTATTGAGGTTCTATGACGTATTAAGAATATAAACCTCTTTAAATATATGTACAGTTTACCAAAGTACGATTAAGAATAAAAATAAATTAAATGTTATTTATTACTAATAAATAAAACAATGATACCTATGTATTTCTTTTTTTGCGACCCTTACCAAGTGCCACGAAATTTGAACGTTGATACCGATGTTTAGTAATAATAATAACTTCTTTCAATTCTTCTTGTCTTCATTATAAAAAAACAGTATTTTGATTATTCTTCAAAAATCAACATTTAGTATTAATCAATAAATTTAGGTAAGTAATTACTTATTATTTTAAAAAAAACGTTATTTCTTCTTTATTTTGTAACAAAAACAATAAGTATTCTTATTCCGATAAAATTATAAACATATTTCTTTTTAAAGTAAATTATTTTCTTCTTGTGCCATCTCGTCCTGTCGTTAGGAGTAGTAAACTTCCTCCTCTTACTCTTGAATTAAACTGAGGACCCTATTCACTCCGACAGAAGATGGCCAATAACAACCTTTCTGAAATCCAGTAAGTGCTTGAGCGGAGGCTGCTCCCCGTACCGCTTGTACATATTGTGAGCATTCAGAAGCAGCATCTGCAATATATGGATCCCCACTGTCTTGTGCCACGCCAACTTCTCAGGCATGTAATAGTAGTCTTCCATCTTCTCATCAAGTATTCTTATGCCGTTCCCATATCTCTTGAACTCTAAAACACATGCCGGCTGTTTAGAGGGTGGTCTATATTTTTTAGGCTCCTCACGCCATTCACTGCTGTGCTCTGAAGATATCATTACAACATGATAATCGGCAAACTTTTTCCATATCATAACACAAATACCATCCGAGTTGTATTTAGTAATTTTGTCGCCTACATTTAAGGGTTTCTCTATTATTTCTGGCGGATTACCATCTTTTTTACGTTTCAAAGTTCCAGTTACATGGGTGTTGTGAGCCACCAAGAACTTTGCCAGTTCCACAGAATTGTAATCGGAGTCCATGTATATGGAATGCCCGATATCAAGTTTTTCTTGGAGCAGTTTTTTTACCACTTCAATAGCACGAGTTTGGATAAAATCATTTCGCTCACGTTTCGTCATTGCATCTATTTTATCTTCATCTATGCCTTTGTAAACTAATAATTTATGCACAAGACCATGTTGATCAGTCAGCAAATATAAGAGTAATGCTTCATGAAAGGGGCCAAGCGATTGATCTACGCATAATGTTTTCTCGGGAGTCACCAAGTTTTTCATCACATCGTTAAAGTAATTTACAATGAATGCCACTTTGTACATTCTGTCTTTCCTATCAGGAACCTCTTCCTCGAAATTCAGACATTTCAGTATCATCGTAAATCTGTCCTTGCTCATATAATGTTTAGGCACGTAAACTCCTGGATCTTTCCTCCAGAAGTCTGCCGCTACAGTTGTATTTATGGTCCCGATGTTCAAAACCGATCCCAAAAACACGCGGAACTCCTTTACCGTCACATCAATCCATTGTTTCAGGCGGTTGTCGTGCAGCATTTTTCTTCCATTCCTGTTAACATTTCTTACCAGATTTTCAAACAATGGTTTTTGAAACACAAGGTTTAAAAAATCTACGGGCGAGTTTGCCTCTACGGTTTCTTTAAGCCCAGGTTTCAGTTTGAATGCACATACATTGGCAGTTCGTGAATCATCGCTCCATTCTTCTGCCGAAGCAGCTGTCGTAGCCGAAGATGTGTGCGTCGCTTCTTCAATTTCTTCTTCGTCAGATTCTGATTCACTGTCCCACTCTGGCTCGGCATCTGTCGAGTCAGTGAGATCGGAGTAGTCAGATTCGTCCGGACTGTCTGACGGATCTTGTTCGTCGTAAGAATCTGCAATAATTAAAAATTTGGGTAGTTAAAACCAAAGAGAATTGTTAAAAAGATGAGCACAATCTAATAGCTTTTTCAGGCTGCAACTAGATGGCGCTGTACGGCCTCATGCATTATGCGGTAACTCTGAAGCGCCATCAGAACCAGAGTTAATATATAAGCATAATGTATGGGCACAGAATAAATAATAGTATTTCATGCAGAATGGCCACGCTACGCCCCGCTCCGAACGGAATTACCTCACCCCGCGGCGGCCGATTGGTATAGAGATCGCCAGGAGAGTTGAAGTCACGCACACAACAACATGTCATGTAATGACAGCGGGATTTTGAAATTACTGTTCTTTTTTAGTACCGATAGCAAGTTCAAAAGTGAACTGCAAGATAGATACAAAGTTGACAAAATTAGTTTTAGGTTAGTAGGTAGCAGTGTTGGCCGAACGTTAGTGTAATTGAAAATTAAAAATTGAAGATTGAAACACGTTAGTTAAAATTGAACACTAATAGTTTAGTGCAAATTGATTTCAATTAGAATTGAAATTAATTGTAACTAAAGTGTTAATCCTTTGCGAATAACTAATAATTGAAGATATTTAATTTTTAGTCTTTCTCAAAAATTGAAACATCCATTTAATTTTTAGTGTAGATTGAATTGGTAATTGACATTAATAATTTACCTAACTAAACGCGAATTTAGGTTAAGCTACGAGGTTTTGATTTTTGTTACGATTTTGACTCTGGACTCGGGGGCTTGTATTAATAAGCAATGGGACCGGTATCCTACGATGGAAGTCATGCTGGACCCTGGGGATCCCTACTGGATCTCGGGTTTGGTGCATCATAGACTCATGCTGTTTGGGCTCATTCGACTTGTACTGATAAGCAGATGGTACCGGTATCAAAATCTGGAGCTCGTGCTGGAATCTGGGGATCCCTACTGGATCTCCGGTTAGGCGCATCATAGACTCATGCTGTTTGGGCTCATTCGACTTGTACTGATGAGCAGATGGTACCGGTATCAAAATGTGGAGCTCATGCTGGACCCTGAAAAAAAACCCTGACTTCAGTAAATAACGTTACTGAAGTCAGGGGTTTTTTTCAGGGCATTTTTTACAAATTACGCACACCCTACACACAGCTGGTTTTGGGGTCATTTGAGTGCGACGGTGGAGTGTGCGGGGAACGCGGGCGGCGGGGGTGCGCGCGCGCGCCGCCTCACAAAAGAACCGCCGCGCCGCTCAGTCGCGCGCCGCGCCGCGCCGCTCAGTCGCGCGCCGCGCTCTCTGTCTGACGGATCGTCGTTTCATGTTCTCCTCACTCGCCGCTGAGCCAACGCGAAACGATGTACTCAAACCGAGAGTTTTATGAGCGAGCGGCTCGTAGGTTGTACGAGGCAGAGATTCTGCCTGTGTTAAGAAATACCGGTTTGCCTAATGCTCGTCTTCCAAGTCTGCGTACAATTTTGTCGGCGAGTCAGAGGCTACTGGATTTTGGACAATTTGCAGTGCCTGCGCATGCTCAAGGTCGTGGAGCACCACGTTTACCTGTGGAAATTGAAGAGGAGGTGTTAGGCTATTTCGCTAACAACCCGAGGGCCAGCACAAATGACGCAGCACGGCGTTTCGGTGTGAGCCAGTATGCTGTGTGGAAACTTTTAAATTCAGAAGGAATGCACTCTTATCATTTTCAGCCTGTGCAAGCTTTAAATGACCAAGATGCAGGGCCACGGCGAAATTTCTGCAACTGGTTGATTAACAACGCCGACCAGAACATTTTGTGGACTGACGAGGCCCTTTTTACCAGAGTGGGCCTGTACAACGTCCACAACGAGCATTGGTGGGAGTACAATGTGATAAGGGAACATCACGACCAAGTGCGGTTCAGTGCAAATGTGTGGGCAGGAGTTTTTAGAGACCAGATTTTAGGGCCTTATTTTGTAGAATTGAGGACCACATCGAGGAAAACGTGCCTCTGCGCTACCTGCGGGAGTTTTATTTCATGCAGGACGGCGCTCCTCCTCATTACAGCCGTATCGTGCGCGAGTACCTCGATGAGAGGTACGGAAACCGCTGGATAGGGCGCGGTGGACCGGTGCCCTGGCCAGCTCGATCACCTGACCTAACTCCTTGTGACTTTTTTTTGTGGGGTGAAGTGAAACGTAGAGTTTACGTCGAAGAAGCTCAGAATATCGATGATATGAAAAACAAAATTATTTTAGCATTTGATCAAGTGAGAAATGAACATTTTGTGTTAAGGAACATTAGTGGAAATGTCCTAAAACGTGCTAGACTGTGCTTGCAGCAAAATGGACTGCATTTTGAACAATTATTAAAATACAATTAGTGTAAGTGAGTTAAGTGAGGAGAAATTGACTCCATTTGTAAGTAAATTAAAAATTATTGTAAATAGCTGATTCCAATTTTTAAATACGCCTAAGCACATGTCGTTTTTCACTTTACCGACTTCTTATCATCAATAACAATGATAATTAATTTGTCTTAAAATGTTAAATGTTTGTTTTTTTTATTGACTATCGACATGGGTTTTGACGGTCCTAAGCCCGTGAAAGTATGAAGGAAAATTTGGAATCAATTTAAAAGGAGAGGAGGGGGGGGGACGCTCCGCCTGCGCGTCGAAGAACAAAAGCGGGAATCTTTGAACTCCGCCCACACCGCACCGCACAGCTCGCCCGCCCTCTACTCTTACCCCCTGCGCAAGCGCTGCCACTGGCCGCGAGCGGGTACCCGCTCACTCCTCGCCTCCGCCACTGCCGTCAGAGAAAGTAGGGTGACCAAGTCTTCTACTGTTTCTGTGGAAACATTTGGGTGCACTTATCTTTTTTTTATTTGAGAAGGGATAAAAATAAAACAAAACGTATATTTCATTTACCTTAGTGATCATTTATACGAAGTTTGTTAACTGACTAAAATGTAACCCTGTATATATACAGTCGTGGCCAGATAATTAAAAAAGTGTGTACATGCAGTTTTTTCAAAAAATAGAGTCATTCATTGACTCTATTGGTACGGTCATAATCGTAGGTGATTTGAACCTTAACCCTAAGTATGCCTCAACTAGTATTCTAAGTTATTATTGTTTTTTTACCACAGTATGTGATCTCACTGACATGAATCAGGTATTAAATGCGCATGGAGGAATGCTTGATGTAGTGCTAGTACGACAGCGTGCTCATGGTGTTAAGGTTAGTGCGGACCCTGAGGGTAGTCTGGTTCCATATGCAGATGCTTATCATCCACCTCTTCAAATCTCAATCCCGCTCATAAAAGCCGTAAGTGACTGCGTGAAGATCGACCCTAGCAATCTTGATACGAGGCGTGATTGGAATTTCTCAAAAGGCAATTACGAGCTTCTTTACCAACTAATTGCCGATGCATCTTGGACAAGCGTCTTTGAAGCCCAAGATGTCAACGTCGCCGTGGACCGCTTCTATAAATTGATCTATGGCTTTTTCGATTTGTGCATACCGAGGAAGAGAAGGTCAAGCAAGCCCAGTCGACAGTATCCGATTTGGTTTACAGCAGATCTTATACGAGACATAAAACGGAAGGCTTTTCTTCACCGAACGTGGAAACAAACCGGAGACAAAGAAGTATATGCCAATTTTTCCAAACTCAGAGCCGATATAAAGTTGCGAACATCAGAAGCTTATGAGTATTATATTGGCAGTGTTCAGACTAACATCACAGGTAATCCTCGTTGTTTTTGGCAACACATTCACAACCTAAAATCTAAGGGTGGGTTTGAAAACCGAGTGTTACACGATGGGAAGCCCTATGAGGGAGCAGAGGCGGCTCAGGCTTTTGCGAACTTCTTCTCGAGTGTCTTCCTCCCCTGTGTACCTTTACTCGACCCCTCTAAAACTACTGAACAGGATGAGTCGAAAACTGCTAATTTTATTAATATCGGCACAATATCCCTTCAGGAGGTGGACTCTGGCATAGGTCGTCTGAAGCCCCATAGCTCATTGGGTCCCGATGCCATCCCTGCGTATATTCTAAAGGGCTGCAAAGACTGGCTAGTGCAACCTTTATGTCATATTTTCAACTTAGCTATACGCACTGGGGAGTATCCGAGTCACTGGAAGGTAACGCGGGTACGGCCGATTCCGAAGTCGGGCGAAGCAACTAGGGTTGAAAACTATCGTCCCATAGCGATTCTCTCCTCTATTGCGAAGTTGTTAGAATCTATCATAAACAAGCATATAGCCTCTCAGGTGCAGCCCTATCTTTGTGACGCTCAACATGGGTTTAGACCCAGGCGATCAGTCGAGACAAACCTATTAACCCTGGTAGACTCTATCTCGGAGCATTTGGATAGGGGGATTCAGGTAGACGTGCTGTACTTTGATTTTAAAAAAGCCTTTGATCGCGTAGATAACGACATACTACTAAGGAAGTTATGTAACATCGGTTTCTCGCCAAAACTGCTCCGGTTTTTTGCGAGTTATCTACGCGATAGGCAGCAGTACGTGCAGCACGGATGCTTCGTCTCCGATTCCTACCATACTCGTTCCGGAGTAAGCCAGGGTTCAATTCTAGGCCCTTTTCTGTTCGGCGTCATGATCAATGACTTGGCGTCGCTCCCTAAATGTGCACAATGTCTTCTTTACGCCGATGACCTAAAGCTTGTTTATGGTTTACAGCAACAATCTGACTTTGAATCGCTCCAAGAAGATATTAACAGGATATATGAATGGAGTATCTCAAACAAATAGATTTTTCACCCTGAGAAATGCTCTGTGATGTCTTTTAGCCGATCTCGGAGTCCAATAGTTGGCAATTACATGTTAGGAACGGAACCAATAAGCCGTGTTGACACCATTAAAGACCTAGGTGTCATATTTGACCCGCACCTCAATTTTCATGCTCATATGAGAACTCTAGCTACCGACTGCTATCGGAGATTAGGGTTTGTTATCCGCAACGCTCGTGATTTTGACAACGCGTTTGTCATCAAAATTGTTTATACGGCTCTAGTTAGGAGTAAACTGGAGGCAGCGTCTATAGTGTGGAATCCCCATGAGGTCACTTACGCCTTACTTCTGGAGAAAATCCAAAAGACGTTCCTAAGATTTTTATTTAAAAAAATCTATGGGTATTATCCTTTCCTTTACCCCACAAAATATTTGCTTGGAACCCTGGGTTTTAACTCCCTGGAAGTGAGGCGTAACTATGCACTTATGACCGGGGCGTGCAGAATATTACGTGGGGATTCAGACTGCCCTCAGCTGGTCTCGCAGCTGGTTCGCCTCCTCGTCCCTTCCTTGTCTTCGGCAAAGTTTAATTTTAGGCCTCGTAATCGCGACTTACTTGCGGCTCCTAAAGCGCGCACTGCGGCATACAGGCAATCACCATTGGTTCGTGCTTTGCACTACATCAACGCACTTCTCAAGTCAGCACCTGACTGTGATATTTTTGCTAGTAATTGGAGGCTAATTTGCCAAAAATGTAAATACCTTTGTGAGGCAATGGATGACCGTCCGTCCTCAGTTAGTTATTAAGTTTTCTTTTGTATGTAGTTTTATTTTATGTGTAAAATGTGTGACAGTGTATGTCATTCTTTTAATTTGTTTGTATATGTAAAGTTTACCTAGTTGCAGATTGTACGCTTTACCTTGTTTGTATGTATACTTTCTGTCCTGAATTTCGCAGTGCATTAGTACCTACTGTAATGCTGTGTAATTTTTGAACCAATAAAATAAAATAAAAATAAATAAATAAAATAAATTAAGGACAAGATTATTTTTGCCAAACAACTGCATACAAATATGACATTTTAAATTTGATAAAAATATAAAATTTGCTCATGCTATTTATATTTTAAAAAATACTGACGTATCCGTGTTTAAACAAGACTTAATAAGTTCATACTATAATTAGGAACGATGTATGAAAATCGTTCCTAATTACAAAAAGTATTGATTTGACCGTCTGTATTTTTTAAAGTTCAAATTTTATGGAAGATGTTTATGGCCCATATTAAGTCTTGTTTAAACACGGATACGTCAGTATTTTTAAAAATATAAATAGCATAAGCAAAATTTATATTTTTATCAAATTTAAAATGTCATATTTGTATTTCGTTCGCTCTTTAGCGATAAGACCGCCAATTGTTTTGCCTCTGCTTTTTTGTTAGTGACTTATGTATACTTTGTGTCTATTATTTGAGGTGTGCAATAAAGAGAGAGTATTTATTCATTATTAGCGATTTGCATTTTCAAATCGTTACCGGACTCTTAAAATTAAAATACATTGCTAATAATTATAATTCACTTACAGGAAACATGTCAAGAAAATATAAAATAAATAAGCAACGTTACATTAAATAAACAAATTAATCTGTCAGATAATGTACTTGTTAAAACTAATAGATTTAAATAATTGTGTCGAATAAATGATGTCAACTTAAATTTTACATGTCTCCGGAGAAATAAATTAATATCTCAACTTCATTATTTATTAATTTAGTCCATTTCTGAGACACTGGTGCATGCTGAGTATTGAATTCAACGAAGTAACCACTGAAAAATATAATTTCTAATAAAAATTTCTACAATAATCGAAGTAACAATGTAATAACCTAAAGAATAAATGACATTTCGATGTCTCGATTGACAGATGTTTGTTTACGTTATAAGAAAAGTAAGGATGGATTCTGTATTATGAATTCAAGTTTCAAGTAAGCATGGATTATGATTGGTTGTTGTATTTTGTGTTGTGTGTGTGTGTGTGTGTGTGTAATTTTATATTCGCAATAATTTTCGCAACTTTTTCTGTTCCAATTGATTTTATTTAAATGAACAATAAATAAAGGTTTGGTATTAGTATTTAGTATGCTGTTTGTTCTGCTTTATTTTTAAAAATACATCGTGCTTTTAATTACATTTACATTCGCTTCACTCATTCATTCCATTCACTCGCTTTTTTTGCAATCAGTACATAATGTAGCTGTGTGCGTAATCATTCATCTCAACTTTCCTGGCTATACCTAGTAGGCTAATACGTCAGGCAGCGCATCGATAAAAAGCAAAATATCGATGTATTATCAAACATTTAAGGCGCTAGGCGCTGATTGTGGCCGAAAACTGTTACTTTCTAAGGGATATATCTTAATAACGGGTAATTCAAAAATTTTGAAAAAAATATATGTTAATTACCATTTCATGTACCTACAACATTGTCAACGTTTGAATGACTCGTGTAACGTATAGTTTCTCCGTTATGTAAATGTAACGAAATGTCGTTTTACGGTTAATTTTGCTTATATCTACTGAACGGCTCATTCGATTTTAAATATTGTTGAACTAAAATATATGTACTACAGAACACTACAAACTCAACGTAGGATATTTAAATTGATTAAATTTTCTTAAACAACTTGATCATAATTCCACATTTCGTGCGTTATTAGCTCGAAAACGGCGTTGCTGGCAGTCGTGAGCTAGCTTTGAGACGAGGAGGCTGTGTCGCTCGTCGCTTCGTGCTTCCCTTGTACTACATATACTTGTGCTTGGCCCGTGAGCAATAATATCGGACTTACTGTGCCTAAAGACTAAATAACTGCAGAGGGTCCATGCGGTGCGGATATAACGTGTCTTCCCGGAATCAATAATGTATAGACGTTTTATCTTTTAAGATAATGTATGCATGTTCATGTACGTTCGTATAAAAAGTGTATTTTATTTAGATTATAATACAAGTAAAAAACAAATGAAATAAAAATGGAGAAAAAACAAAAATCATGAATCTCACAATGCTCTGAAAACAAGTTTTGTCATGTAAGTAAACTAAAATTATTATGTTTTAGTAGACTAATGCATCACGCAAAATAGGCATTAGTCGTCGAGTTGCGGAAATCTGCTAAAGGTTGAACACGCCAAAACCTGGGCATGTAAAAATAGCTATAGTTAATCGGAAAATGGAGATATTCAAACTTTTGAAACAACAATTTTCTCACAAGGAAGTGAGCTATAAAATGACGATAAATATATTTTCTTTTATTTATTCGTTGGCAAAATGTCGAGCGTACAACATCAAAAACGTGAACGCATTTTGCACGAACATGTAAAAAATCCCATGTTAAGCTACAGAGATATCGCGAAAAGGCTGAAATATCCACAATCTACGGTTGGTCACGTATTAAAAACTTTCCGTGAACGCTTGACAATAGATAGAAAGCCAGGAAGTGGTGGGTTGCAGGGAGACAAGAAAAAGGAAAGAGTATTTTAAAGATTTTTGCCTCAAATCATACGATTTCATCTCGTGATGTTGCTAAAAAAGTGAAAATGTCTCAGTCCTATGTCCAAAAAGTGAAACAGAGGGCAGGACTAAGGAGTTATAAAGCCCAGGCCGCACCAGATCGAGACTCAAAACAGAACTTATCCGCAAAGATACGGTCGCGACAACTCTATGAAGATTTTCTTACAAAATTTGAATAGGCGGTGATGGACGACAAGACGTATATAAAATTGGATTTTAAACAAATACCTGCTCAAGAGTTTTATACTAGCGAATCTCGAACAGATACTCCTGAAGATTTTGAATTAAAAAAACGAGGGTAATTTCCAAAAAAATACCTTCTTTGGCAGGCAATATGTAGCTGTGGTAAAATAAGTCGCTCGTTTATCACCACCGGGACAATAAACGGCGATATTTATCGGAAAGATTGTTTACACAAGCGTTTGCTGCCTTTTATAGAACAGTGTGACGTATGTTGCTCGTTTTAGATTTAGAACCTTGTCTTTTTTATCTTCTTGTATCCATAGAAATAAAAATAACTAATCTGCCAAAATTGTTAATACCCATAAGATATTTTCTCTTCTCAATAAAATAACTGAGTTCGTTAAACTAAGTGTTTCAATCGAGAGAATCCATAACATCTGGAGACCGTGACTTTTGTGCATGTATTAAATAAGTATGGAATCTTGGAAACGCAAACGGACTCTGTTTCGAAAAGAGTTTACCATTCTCGCGGACAGGACGACTAAAGCAGTGGAGAACAATGATACCACAGCCCTGCAGGTGTTTGAACTCCTGTCTGAAGCGGCTTCGACTTTATTTGAAGCAGAAGCCACATTGCGAGATTTATGGGTCGAAGCTGAAGACTTTAACGAAGATCAATTTCATGCAGATCAAGATAAGGCCATGCACTATAAAACACGCTGGCAACAAGTCAAAGCCTTATTTCCCAGGACTCTTCCTCGCGTCAGTAGCGCCTCGTCTCTACAGTCAGGACAATCCACAGTTCTTGAGCCAAGTAAGCAGAGACGGCCTAAACTGCCTATGCTGGAGCTAGTCAAGTTCGACGGCAATGTTAAGTCATGGCTATCATTTTGGGGCCAATTTAAGAAGATCCATGAAGACGCAGAGATCGACTCCACAGATAAGTACCAGTATCTTCTGCAATCCATGACCCCAAACAGTAGTGCACGACAGCTTGTCGAAAGTTACCCACCTTGCGCAGAAAACTACAGTAAGGCAGTTGAAGCTCTAAAGGCTAGATTTGCTAGAGATGACGTACTAATAGAAACGTATGTTAGAGGTTTGCTTGCCCTGATGCAACAAAAAGGAGAGCCTAAAAATCTATCAAACCTATACGATAACCTGCAAACACACCTACAAGCACTGGAAACACTCGGCGTGACAAAGGATAAGTATGCATCAATGCTGTTCCCCATGATTGAGTCAGCACTACCAGAGAGCATACTTAGCATACTTCGTGCTTGGCACCGCAGTCAAGCTGACTCCAGAGACCTAGCTAACCTGATGCAGTTCCTGAGGCAAGAGGTGGAATCAGAAGAACGCATAAAGCTAGCTAGAACCAAGATTGATGAAACAACCCTAGCTGAGCCAAAACCGCCCACCGCTTGTTTTGTGCAGTTGTCAGAAGCTAAGCGCAACAAGGAATGTTCCGGTAAACAAGGCGAGTCATCAATATCATCGTGTGTATGGTGTGGCAAGGACAATCATTCAGCTGTAGAGTGCTACAAGGCAGCAAAAATGACAGTGAGTGATCGTATAGAATTTATCAAAGGTTAGAAAGCCTGTTTAATTTTTTTTTTTTTTTTTTATACTACGACGGTGGCAAACAAGCATACGGCCCGCCTGATGGTAAGCAGCTACCGTAACCTATGGACGCATGCAACTCCAAAGGAGTCACATGCGCGTTGCCGACCCTTTACAAAAAAGGAGGATTCACTGTGTTGACACTAAAGGAACAAGAAGGTCCCTCATCGTCAACACACTGGGTCCTCTTTGAGCTCTTTGGCAACCTAAAATTAAATTTGCTTAAGAAGCAATCATATTGCAAAGAAATGCAAGAGTTTTCCGAAATGTCTGTTTTGTAAGAAACGTCATTTTACAATTATGTGCACAGACATAGCATCGGGTCTAGACAGTAGCAACAAACAATCGGAGTCATCAAACAACTTGTCATGTTTGCAAAGGTCTGCAACAACAACTTTATTGCAAACTGTCATGGTGAAAATTGCACACGGCAAGAAAGAGGTCTGTGTTAGAGCATTTATTGACAACGGTGCACAAAGGTCTCACATAAAGAAAGACTTAGTACAGAACAGAAGCTTGGATTGATACCTACTAGAAAGGAGGTAATAACCAACTGCTTGTTCGGCGGGTTCGAAACGAAGAAAGAAGAGTACGGCGTGTTTGACATACGCGTCAAGAACGTCGAAAACAATTTTTCTATGAACTTGTCCGTTGTAGAGCAAACTAATATTTGTGGTTTTTTACCTAAAATAAGATCCAATGTAATTCTAGAGCAACTGCGTCAAAATAATATTAGCCTGACTGACTCTATGACTACTCCTGACGAGGTAAGTCTACTGATTGGAGCCGACTATTCCGGGTTACTTTTGACAGGTGCCATTAAACAGTTAGAAAACAACTTAACCGCTGTACAGACTAAATTTGGCTGGACTATTCAAGGTCCAATAACTGGAGTATACAGTTCGATGACAAACGCAATAACGACTCTTCATTGTCTAAGTAAAATTGATCTTACAGATTAATGGAGTTTGGAAGCTTTAGGCATCCACGATCCCGCAACACAAGCAACAAAAGCAGCGCGTGAGGAAGAAGTCTTTAGATCTTTCAACGACAGCATCAAGATCAACGAAGAAGGTCGTTACGAGGTAAGTTTACCATGGCGTGACGTTCCGCGACCTAAACCTAACTACGGGCTTGCCAAAAAGCGGTTAGATTCTAACATGATTCGGCTTAAGCAATTAGGTAAGCTCAGCGACTACGATAAGGCATTCCGTGAGTGGTTACAGCTTGACATAATTGAGGAAGCACCCGACCAGGCTGTCCAAGGTCATTACTTGGCGCATCATCCTGTCGTTAAGGAGTCCAGTTTGACAACTAGGATTCGTCCAGTTTTCGATGCGTCAGCCAAGGATAATAATGGTATTTCCTTAAATTCATGTTTAGAAAAGGGCGTGAACCTTTTCGAAAAAATTCCTAACCTGTTAATTAATTTCAGGAGAAATAAGATCGGAGTGACAGCAGACATAGCAAAAGCGTTTCTTCAAATCTCGCTGGTTCCAAAGGATCGTGATTATCTTCGCTTTTTATGGTGGTCCAGGATTGATGACGAAGAAAGAACGATGATCACTTATCGTCACAGACGCGTCGTTTTCGGAGTGACATCGTCACCGTTTCAGCTAGTAGCCACCATCAATCACCACCTGGATAGTTGTTCGAACCCACTTAGAGAAACTGCAACGAAATTGAAAAAATCGTTTTATGTGGATAACTGTGTGACTAGTTTAGATTCGGAGGCAGAGCTCGAGACATTTATAAGGGAATCAAAACAGGTAATGCTGGAAGGTAAATTCGACCTTAGAGGTTGGATATCTAGCCCTGTACTTGTAGATGTAAATGTACAAAACACTTCAGTATTAGGAGTTACTTGGAACGTAAAAAATTACACTCTCCAGTGTAACGCTAATTTTAGTAATATTGACCAAAAATTGACCAAACGAACGTTACTCTCTGTAGCGCAAAGGGTTTTTGATCCTATAGGTTTAGCCTGTCCTACAACCATAGTCCCGAAAATGATCTTACAGACAACGTGGTGCAGGAAATTGACCTGGGACCAGGAACTACCCGAAGATTTGGCCAAGGAGTTTAGAAAATGGATAGAACAAGCTTATGTAATTAATGACTGCGTTATTCCTCGACGGCTTACAAGCGTGTCCCTGCAGGAGTGTGAAACGTCGTTGCACGTTTTTTCCGATGCAAGTAAGGATGCTTACTCAGCTTGTATATTTCTGCGGTCAAAACAGGGTGAAAACGTCACTTTAAGCCTAGTCCTAGCAAAGTCAAGAGTGACACCAGTTAATAAAATAACTATTCCAAGACAGGAGTTGATTGCTGCAACACTTGCGTGTAGACTATCCGTGACAGCAATTGATTCTCTGGCCTTGCCTAATTGTGCTGTGTACTACTGGTGTGATTCAAGTGTCGTGATCACGTGGGTAACCTGCGAAGGGCCTTGGAGTGTATTTGTTTCCAACCGGGTGCAAGAGATAAAAGGGCTGAGCCCAGCCTCGGCTTGGAGACACGTCCCTGGCCATCTAAACCCTGCCGATTTGCCATCAAGAGGCGTAAATCCCAAGGGACTCCTCGAAAGTAGATGGTGGGAGGGACCAGAGTGGCTACGCCTAGATCAAGAACATTGGCCAGTTACAAACTTCACACAGGACTCGCAAGCAGATGTCGAACGGAAGAAGACTGGTACTGTTGTCATGCATGTCCAAGATGAATCTTTCTTAGATAGATTAAGCTACTTCTCAAGCTATACGAAATTAGTCAGAATGATATGCTGGATGTTACGACTAAAGAAAAAATCTTCATCAAAAGAACTGATCTATGACGAGTTTGAATATGCTGAGAATGTATTGATAAGGTTAATACAAAGACTCTTTAATAAATAATCGAAATATACAAACCTTTGTCGATTAAAATGACATTATACGTCTTAACACAAAGTTGTCACTCGGCAATGAAAATTATAATTTCAAGTTTCCCGTGATTCTTCCTGGGGCTGACTCGATTGTTCGGCGTTTAGTGGAGCGTAGGCACGTCGAGCTGAAACATGCTGGAGCACAAACCTTGCTTAATAGCTTACGCCAGAATTTTTGGATCATAGGGGTCAGGAGGTTAGTTCGTAACGTGATACACCGCTGCATACGATGCAAAAGGTTTACAGCAAAACAATGCCAAGCTCCCACTGGTGTTTTACCAAAAGAACGAATGGAAGCCAGCGCAGCATTTCAGTATTCAGGCGTCGATCTACCCGGACCTTTGATTTTACGCACAGGGACTAAGGCATGGATCGTCCTATTTACCTGCGCTACTTACCGTGCTGTGCACTTAGAAGGTGTAGAGTCGCTGTCAACTGGTGAGTTCTTAATGGCACTGAGAAGATTTGTAGCACGGCGCAAAAGAATAGAAACGTTTTTTAGCGATAATGGTACAAATTTTCGAGGCCTGGATAATGCGTTTAGTTCTCTTGATTGGGACGAAATACAACGATTTTCCTCGATTACAAGGATCAAGTGGAACTTTTTGCCTCCAGCCGCTCCTTGGTGGGGAGGGTTCTATGAAAGGTTAATTGGATTCCTAAAACAAATCCTCCGCAGGGTCTTAGGAAAGGCCTCTATCTCTCTCATGGAGCTGCAGACGGTACTTTGTGACTGCGAGTCGACGATAAACAATAGGCCGCTTACGTACGTAGGTGATCAAAGCGATTTGCAACCATTGATGCCTTCAATGTTTATCCAGCCGTTGCCCTCTAATCATTCTACTGATTTTGATGAGGTTGATAGGTCAGCTCTTAACGTCAGACACCGCTATTGCCAGGATTTACGCGAGCATTTACGTAAACGTTTCAGGGACGAGTACATCAGCTCGCTCATACAAAAACGTGAGCGGAATGGACCCGTGCAACTTCAGACTGGAGACGTGGTCTTGGTGGAGACTGAAGATAAGCGCGTAACATGGCCGTTGGCCATTGTTGAAGAGGTATACGCAGGTGCCGATGGCGTCAATAGAGTGGCTCGTGTGAGAACCGTTACCGGAACAAAGGTAAGACCAGTCCAACGGATTTTCCCATTAGAAATAAGCTCGCACGACAGACTTGACTCAACTTTCCGACGAGACTGCGAGATTACGACAGTGGACACGGAACCTACTCGTACTAGACAGGCGACAGATGAGAATCGTAATTCGACACGAGCCAGGAGGTTACCCCAACACCTATTTGATTATGTCATGGACTGAGGCATGGGTAACGTAACCTTCCGGTTCTTCCCTGTTGGGAGTGTGACGTATGTTGCTCGTTTTAGATTTAGAACCTTGTCTTTTTTATCTTCTTGTATCCATAGAAATAAAAATAACTAATCTGCCAAAATTGTTAATACCCATAAGATATTTTCTCTTCTCAATAAAATAACTGAGTTCGTTAAACTAAGTGTTTCAATCGAGAGAATCCATAACAAACAGCATGCCTCACCACCGCTGTTTTGGCCAGATCTAGCCAGTAGCCAATACGCAAAATCAGTTATGAAATGGTACAAAGCTAACAGGATCATGGTGGTACCCAAAATATGCAATCCGTCAAATTGTCCAGAACTGCGGCCTGTTGAAGAGTACTGGAGTATTATGAAAGGAATTCTAAAAAAGAAAGGCGGAGAAGTAAAATCGGTCCCTGAGCTACAAAAAATATGTAAATAAGATTAAACACAATCTTTAATGTTATACTTTATACTAATTTATCAAATCTAGAAATTGCGAAGTAAACTGCAAAGGATTGCATATAAACCGGCCAAGAGAATATCGGGCTATGCTCAGTGTAGGGATCCGTAGTTGCCGGCCTGTTACAATACATCCATTCGAAAGGTAGTCTATAAAGAGATATTTTGTGGCACTTACGTTATTTTACTATAGGCATAACTCAAAAACGGCTCAACCGATTTTATTCCATATAGTTTTTATTGAAAATACGTGATAAGTATTTCAATGGCCTCACTTCCTTTTCCCAATTTTTTTGGACCCACGGTTCAAAAATCAAAGAGCAATTTAACTTTCGGAGCTATTATTTACGAAAGTATTCGTTTTATCCAAAAGTTGTTTAAGGCTTATTCTTCTTGAAATACCTATCCAACAATGTGTTTCAGATACTTATTGTTTTACCACTTTGTAGGCGTAATTAAAACACATAATTACTTATACCAAATTTCAGTGTACTATCACTGAGCAGTAGTAGGATATTGAGGTTTCTGGACCAGCTCTATGCTACAGCTCGCTACCGCTCGCTTTCGCAGTGCGTGGTCCAGAAACCTCAATATCCTACCATCATTTTGCAGCAGTGGGGGAGAATCCAACCTGTATATTTAGGTATTTAGGTTATTTCGCGATGCAAAACTTTAATCGCCTGCTGTCTTTTGTCTTGATGGTGTTCTGAACTTACCGAATTATTAGATTCCAAATTGCAATCCGATACCATAATCCGCGACAGTGGAGTAGAATCCGAATAGCATAAACTTTCATTTAAGGGTTCGTCTAAGTTTGTTTTTTTAAAACTGCAAAAGGCCACAATGGATACAAGCTAGCATTGTACCCACCAGATCTTGTTCTGCTTGAGAACCAGATCTCGTAACGGACCATCTTAGCCCAGATTTGCAATGGGTAGAAATTTGCCGGTCTAGGTTTATTACGGTGTTTGTCACACTAAACACATCGCAGAGTTGGCCAGAAACTTTGATGTAAGTAGTGGACTGGTGGTTTTCCATGCTATCAACCGCTATAGCATAGGAAGAACCTTTGTATCATACAGTACCTGCCCTGTCCATGGGTCGGATTATTAAAACCAAGCAGGATTTAATACTGTACACGCTACCGCGTTACCAAGTCAACATCGCAGAGTGGCCAGCTCTTTGATGTCGTTAAGTGGTAAGTCTCCATAAACTAGCGGTTGTAATAGTCATGGATACTGTACACGCTACCGCGTTACCAAGTCAACATCGCAGAGTGGCCAGCTCTTTGATGTCGTTAAGTGGTAAGTCTCCATAAACTAGCGGTTGTAATAGTCATGGATTCTCCAGGAGCTATATCAATGTTAATTGTATTTATGCAAACGCTTTTGAAAACTTCATTAGCGCGATGTAGACCCGATTATGTGATTGGATGATCCATGTGACGTAGATGTGATGATCTGCATTACGTTTTGTGTATGCATTATTGTCCAATTTCGATCATACCCAAACGTATTAAAGTTCAAAACTAATTTTCATATGAGAGGTATAATGTCGAACCATACGTAAATTCTGTAGCGCGGTATAAAACAGACAAATCACTATTTTAAGTTACAATAAAATCAGTCTTGCTGATTGAAAATAAAGATCTATTTTATTTGGATCAAAAGTTTCATAGGTACATGTGAGTGCATGACAAAACAGTACTTACAGTTAATGATATTTGATTTGTCTATGGTAGTAACCCATTTAGATCACAGTTCGACCGCATTAAAGTTCAAAATACATTAAGAGAGCGTATGCAATTTTAAGCCATGTGTAAACTTGATATCATAAAAGTAAAACAGTCAAAACGTTCAGTTAGGTTACAATAAAATCAGTCTTACTGATTGAAAATAAAGATCTATTTTATTTGAATCTAAAGTTTCATAGGTATGCGAATACAAAACAAAACAGTTCTTACGGTCAAGGAATTTAATATCAAACCCATTTAGTACCATATCAAATTGACAACCATAATAAAAGCATCTAGAGATCTCTTCAATGATTCACTGTGACAAACTACTAAATGGGTTGGAAATCAAATACGTTAACCGTACGTATTAACACTCTAAACTGGTTTTGAAACGTGAATAATCGAACCCATGCTCTTTTCTTGTCATACTTCACGCATTTCGTATAAGTAAACAAGTGACAAGCATGGAATGGGACAGGTATTCCAACGTATGTTGAATTGTTGATATGTAATACCAGGTCAAAGACATGTATGACAATAGACTCACCAAGCTATATTTTTGTGATTGAATGAATATTGATTGAACTCGCCGATATCCATCTAGTTTTTCGTAAATATCTAACAGCATGTTTATTCGGATATGATAATTATAAAATATAAAAAAAAAGTATTTTTTACCTTTTGTGGTAATTGGTATAATTATATATAATTACTTAATAATTATAGCAGTTGAATGATCATGCTGATACATATTTACGAAAAATCTAGATAGATATCAGAGAGTTCAATCATTATTCATATTCATTTATTTTATTTCATTTATTTATTCAAGACAACATAGGTTCAATACAATTTTACAAATTAAATATATATAGAAAATTAAAGTTCATTACTTAAAATTTAAAATTAAATTAAATTAAACATTAGTTAAACATAAAATAGAATAAAATATTATAATTATATATTATTGATTCAATCACAAAAAGATAGCTTATTGAGTCTATTATCATATATGTCTAGCATGCCATCGCACCTCGGTACGCTAAAGATCACATTTCATTCACTTGGAATGCGAAACACGTGGGGCGCGCTTGATTCTAAAAATGATGACGGGTTGTTTGTTTGCATGTACTCCAGTAAAAATTTGTTTTCAAACATTAATTTATAATAGTTTTTTTTTTGTTTATATGGTTTTAAAATGTCATTCTAAGGTGACTGAACGAAAAGATCTTACAAACTTTCCACAGGGAAGTAAATATTCTTTAAAATGGGTTACCCTCATCTGGCAGAAAAATATTGGTCAGAAATACACTTGGCATAAAATGTTTCGCAGAAACACTTTCGGTCGAGTGGTAATTTCGCATAAAGGTATAGTTGGCATAACTACTACTACGCATACGACACGTTTTGCAGCATATTGTTTTGCAGAACACTACTTTGGCCGATTTTGGTTTAGCAACAGTTTTTGTACCATAATAATCCTATAGCATACTATTACAATAGCATAATTATTTTCTGCTAGCAGAAAAGTGGGTTAGGTAAATTTTACGTAGTAGAATATAAGTACCACCAAATTTAGATTTATTTAGGTTAGGTTAGAACTGCGACCCCTGCAGAAACAAACTGTTGCCAGAAAAATGGATTAGGTTAGGTTAGAGTTGCGACCCCCGCGGACACAACTGTCGCCAGAAAAGTGGGTTAGGTTAGATTAGAACTGCGACCCCCACAGGAACAAACTGTTGCCAGAAAAGTGGGTTAGGTTAGGTTAGAACTGTGACCCCCACAGGAACAAACTGTTGCCAGAAAATTGGGTTAGGTTAGGTTAGAACTGCGACCCCCGTGGAAACAAACGGTTAGGTAAAAGTATTTGTGGCGCCCGCAACAGGTCATTGCTCTCAGGGTGGCTCCAGCATACCGCGATAACTCGCACGTAACAGCCTGGCCGGGAGCCCGCCTTGGGAAGACACAACAAATTACCACAGACACAATTAGCAGATAACAGTTTCATTTACCGGAGTACCGACACAAATATGCTCATTATTACAGCGCCTGCACGTTCTTATGAGCAATACAGCCAATCCCGCATGTCTTGTAAAATATGATAAGATTATCTAGTAATAAAAAAATTCGGCATCGCAACTTTAGGCCGCCTAAATATTATGCAAACAAAAAATTCTGCGAATGTACTATTCGTTTAGAAGATAGGTATGCTCATCAACATTATGCCAATATAAGATTCGACATTATAAAAATATGCGAAATGATTTATGCCAAAGCATACTCTGCGTAAGGTGTTTCTGCCAAACGTTACTTCTGCCAAGTGCAAAACAAATATATGTCAAAAAAGTTTCTGCAAGACAATAGTGAACCCTTCAAAATATATATGAAGCGTTTCTTTTTTTGTATGATTCTCCGTCATCCATAAATAACGTGTCTTAAGGAACCATAATAAATATATATTTATTTAGGTGATTTCTTAGGAATTAATTAAATGATGCTTTTTTCATGTTCAAATTTGTGGGATTTTTTTGTCTACGCAATGATTCACATGACTTTTAAGCCGTAGAACGAAATACTTCTGCTATTTATTTTCAAATTTAACTTTTTTTTCATACAAGTGATAATAAAATGACTGGACTAATGGCCTGTACCACGATATTAGGTTATGAATATTAATTAACAAACTTTCTAAGTAGGTGGGTTATGTTTTACATACTATTTTATTGTTTAATAAAACATTAGTTTTTCTTGGATGATTTTAATCCGATGTATGGTTTAAATATATGCGCATGTACTAAGGAGAATTGTAATCCATGATTAGGGTAGGGGTTAAAATATAAGGTTTGATTTTGTTCTTAGGCTTTTGATAAATATTGCGTGAGAAGGCTTGTTTCTTATTTGTTTTATATATGTTCAATACAGAAACGAACTTAGGAGAACGATAGTGATGATGATATTTACTGAAATTAAAAAAACTTTTTCGGACTAAATAGACATCGACTCATGGTACCGGCCATATTTACACGTGTTGCAAGGTTTTCAATCTACGGTATTATTTGATATTCGATACCTATTTTGTCGGCACTTGGTGCAAAACAGGAAATAAACATATTTTGAATACGATTTAGGTACTGTTATAAAAGCGATATATATTTTTTTCTAAAATTATGCCATTTAGGTTTAAATTTGGATGCTCGAGTTTGGTTCGTTAGTCATATATTCTTGTTGCGGTTAAATAACAATTCATCAAATTTTTTACTATAAAACATAGCGTTTCTATGCATTTGTTTTTTAAAGATTCTAGTGAACAGTGCCCACAAGCTATTCGTCAAGTTTTTTAAGTGAATCAACTGCAGCCTTCATTTAAAATGTTAGTAAGTGCTCTATATATTATTTAATTTATTTAAATGTGTTAAAAGTATTATTAGCCTAATTTTTTGTTAATATTTTTGAAGGTCTGACTCCGAAAATTCAGTATACGCGCGCACGTCGTCTCCTGAGCCAAAAAAGAAATCGACGAAAAATATAAAGAGAAGAAAAACATCAAGGTATTTAATTTATTTTATATTAAAACTAGTGTTTCTTTGAGTTGTAGACCTCGCGATCATAGTTAACTTAGCAAACTCACAATGGTCTTAAGCGTCATCGACGATGATACCACTTATGTCCTTTGTGCCATCTTTCACCGTTTTAAATATTTCCAATAAAAAAAATACTGTATAATTCTATGTTTCAATCCTGATAAGTTTTGTATATTCTATGTATTAAAGTATGCTTAGTTTGGGATAGGTGAATTTGTGTAAGATCTCCATCAAATATTTATTAATATTTTATAATAAAATGTGTTTTATTTTTCATAATATTAGGTCGGATTTTGAAGCAGCTACCCAGCGCTCTCGCACGCCTTCACCGGCGCCTAGTGTTCAAAGGAAAAAAGCGGCGAAAGGTTCAGCATGCAGCAGGAAAAAGAACAATTCTGATACTAGGTATTTAACTTTATGATCATTTTTTTAATAATTTATATGATTATTTAAGTAACAGTATAAGGGATTCGCTAAAAGTTTTATTTTTTTATAGGTCTTCCAAACAATCGGTGGAAACCGACATATTTAAAATCATCAGGGACGAAGAGGTGATCGCCGGTGGGCAACATTCGAAAAGCCCGAAGACAACGTCATCATTTACTAGTCGTGTCTGCGGGGTCTTCTCGGCGCACTGCGGTTACTGACGGTAACTTTTTCATTGATCTTAAAATTTATAATATTGATGATTATCAAAAGACAGAGCCAGAAGAACGGTATAAAAAATCACTAGCGGCAGTTAAATTATAATGTAGAGATAATTCTCTCGAATGGAATCAAATCCAAAAATTCTTGGGGCAAGGTTTTATTATTTTTGAAAGTTGTGAGCCTGTTTATTTCCAAAATTATAAAAAGCATTGAATAGAACATTTCAAAAGGGCTTTATTTTTATCCTTTTTAATGTTTTATTGTTTATTAACAAAATGTACTGTTAATAATGTGGTAGTTAAATGTAATCGGACAGTTCAATGTTAATTTGCATATTGTACATGATTTATAGAAAAGACATTTGATCAACGCAATTTAGAGACTGCATAGGGTGGATATGTCTATGATTAAACCTCAAACATTAACGCGTGAAAAAAATAATTACGTACTGCCTTTGCGATCTAGCGTTTATTTTAAATTTGGCATTAAAGTCACAATTTTTCCATTCATTTTATAAAAGATAAAGCTTACGTTTTTGATATTTTTTAAATAACATTTTCTCAATACAGTAACATTAAATTTTGATATCGATTAATACACTATATAAATATATCTTATTGTTACCTCGTGATTTTGTTCATAATAGCTAGCAAACATTCTGTTACCATATAGACATATCCATGCTATGAATAGTGTTCGTTCATTAATGAAATATAGTTTGTATGTGTCAAGGGTATGCTTTTTATAAACATATGTCGTGCTAAATAGGTACTTGAAAATATTAATGTTTAGAAATATTCTGGTTTAATTAAACCATGCGTTTAGTTATATATTTCTCATTATTCTTGTTATTATTTTTAAAATGCCTTATTGTGTTCCGTGTAGTACGTCTGTAGAAAAAATAAATTGGGTGGGACATCTTCGAAGCAATGCGCACAAAAATAATGTAGATTCTGGCAAAGTACTTAATGATGACGTTGAAGTAGTAGAGTCAGCGTTTCGAAAGCGCATTGTTACTTATCGTATATCAGCAAAAAACGATCAAAGTCTAGGATCCGTCGATACATTTATGAACGCTATTCGAAACAAAATAAAATGGCTTTTAGATGATTCTCTGATGAAACATACGTGCATTAAAGTTAACTTTGAACTATTTGGAGTTTTCTTGATGTTTAAAGATAATAGTCAATCAATTAAGTCATTTGGAACTAAAAACAAAGTTTTATATCTTAGTTATGATTTTGAGGCACTGTTTTGCGAGATCGTTAACTGTCTAAAGAAAAAATCAGAGGAGTTTCAAGACCGCGATAGTGGGTGGGCTTTTGTTAGTAATTCGCATTTAGAGATTAATATAAACAAGTATCAACCATTACGAGGTTCAAGCTATGTTGACCTGCCAAAGTTCATTAAAAGCAAGAAGGCATGTATAAATATAAAAAATCAAGATCAATGTTGTTTTTTATGGTGTGTAACAGCAGCTTTGCATCCTTGCACCAATCATCCTGAAAGAGTATCATCTTATCCTAATTTCCGTGATGTTTTGAATATATCTGAATTTTTTTTTCCAGTCACATTTGATGACAATAGAATATTTGAGAAGAACAACCCGATGATTTCACTAACGATTTTTGGTTTAAAAAATAATAAAATTGTTGTGGGCCCCCTTTACAAGTATCCAGTAATCAGAAAAGTAGAAAAAATATAAACCTACTTTTAATAGACGATGGCAGCCACCCCCCCGCATTATGTTCTAATTAAAGACTTGAGTCGCCTTGTGCGCAGACAAGTAACAAAACATAACAGTAAGATATACTTTTGCGAAATCTCTCTGTTATTTTTTCTTAGACAGGAGGAACTTTCAAATCACTTGTGTACTGGAGTAGTTACTGTTTTATCAGAAAAGGGGACAGTAATTAAATTCAAGCATTTCGATCGCAAACAGAATGTTCCATTCGTTATATATGCAGATTTTGAATCATTACTAGAACCAACTGTCACTAGTGACTCTGATACTGATACCACTGATACTACTAAAATACCTCCTAACACTACAACTTTGCATCATCATATTTATTTGCACAAATACCGCTCCTTACATGTGCATTTTTACTATTCGCAACTCGCAATAGGCTTAGTTTTGTTAATTTATCGTAATTAAGTGAATTATTACGGTTAATATTTAAAATCGCAACAAAAAAATAACCTCACTTGCACAGCCAAAAAAATCCAAATTCACATGAAAACACCGCTTTGATGTGCATTCAGTTTTTTTGCTGTACTAGTCAGTATTTTTAATTTTTTTTCTGATATGCGGAATATTTTAAACCATATTTCGTAAATACATAAATATTTTGCCGCTCACTGTACTTCAAATACAAAATCTAGGTTTTTATTTTTTTACATAATAATCTACTAATCGAGATCGTTATTACTTATCTTATTTAGTAGCATTCCTAAAAATGTCACCGTAGTACTTAATCACAGTATTCAAATCACAAAACATCCACAAAAGGATTAGGTATAATTATTATAAACTAGCCATTTCCCGCGGCTTCGCCCACGTACTATAATTACTCAAAAAGAATACGATACCCATGTTAATTTTCAGACTTTGTGACCACATTTGCCCCTTTTAGGGGTTGAATTTTCAAAAAACCTGAAACACGTGTTTACTCATTTATCATTAGGAATACTCGTTTGAAGTTTCGAATAAAATAGTCTAACAAATCTTGATTCACCATACAAACTTTGGTCCCCCATTTTACCCCCTTAGGGGCTGAATTTTAAAAATCCTTTCTTAGTGCATCCCCAGACCTTCTAAGAAACTTACGTGCCAAATTTGGAATCGTTAGAACCAGCGGTTTGGGCTGTGCGTTGATATGTCAGTCAGTCAGTCAGTCAGTCAGTCAGTCAGTTTCTTCTTTTATATATTTAGATCTGCCCGCGCGCCTCCGAGTAAAGTCATATTCTTTGAACATTGTTGCGGTGCATCGCGGCGGATTTACGCACGATCGCAATGAGAGGGGTACGCGGGTGGCGCGGGTAGAGAGCGCCCAAACGCTCAAGGACACTCCGGCGACAATCGTCTTAACCTGAGGTCAAACATCATTTACGACAGCGGAAACAGCGCCCTAAGATGCACGCACACATGGAAGCGTGTACAGATGTGCCGTCCACACAAAGGCGCTCAAACGAGTTTTGTAGTATGACGTGTCCACCCTGTGGTATGGGGTTATACAGCGCCATCTAGTAAAGCCATCAAACTTGGAGCCTCAAAAAGTTCTTAGACTCTATTTATACATTCTGTTTGATAAAATGAATGTTATGCAGGGGAGCGTTTACATAAACGAATTCTATGTCTATGAGGTAATCTAACGGGAGCTTAACCAGACATGCGCAGGCTGAACAAAATCGTCACCTAACCTAAAGTTAGTGAATGTGCAGTGCTTGTGTACCAAAAAAATGATTTTCAGTAGAGTTGGTGTAGTGTTTGCTCCCGGTTAAAGCTTGCTATTATCCGGATATTATCCGAATAATACGGATATTTCGAATAGCATTCCATACAAATTACTATTTGAAATATCCGGATTGCAAGCCCTACTCCCGGTTCTGAGTTTGTAAGGCAAGAACTGGGATTTCCGGGATGTTTTGTATAGAAAACCAGAACCGAGAGCCAAGTGGGATTACCCTCTTTAAATTTATTGTGACCCTACGTAAATAAACTAAATGAAGAAACATGTTACAATACAGAGTGTCCACTGTGTCCACTAGTATGTACTACAGCATGGATTTTTTTAATGTATTGATTCATATTGAAACTAAAATTAAATAATTTGTAATAACTTCAAAACGTCTTTAATTGAAATAGATCTTACAGTTGGAACCAATTATGTATGTATGTACCACTTTATTGCACATCAACAAGTAGGTATAACATAAAAACAACAGTAACAAATATAAAAGATATGCACAAAGGCGAGCTTATAGGGATAGGGATCTCTTCCAGCCAACCAATTATAGTAAATGAATTAAAATATATGTAGGTTATGAACCTCATCAGTCCACCTTTCCAGTTCCACAAATGGTTTAGCCAAAATTCTAGTTAGAAGAATAAAACAATATTAACATTTTTATCCCCCAACACTAAAAGAGGAGTGTTATATGTTTGACGGCTATGTGTCTGTGTGTGTATATCTATCTGTGGCACAGTAGTGCTAAAACCGCTGACCTGATTTATATGTTTTTTATTTGGAAGCAGGTTTTCTAGCGTGTTATCTCAGTAAGACATATTTGATAAAAATGGGTTCAGCGATTCAAGGGGATTTGCATATCTTTGCAAACATTAAGTACAATAACATGACAAATATGGTAAAAAATGTAAGAATATTATAATATTTATAATGTATAATTATATTTGCATGTTTTTAAAGTGGGGCATTCCACTCATATAATGGATTGTTATTAAATCAAATACAAACATTGAAAACATTGAAAAAATAATCAACCCAGCAGGACTTGAACCTGCATCGATATGCAAAGCGATCAAGCGCTGTTGGTATTTGATTTAATAACATAATAACAATCCATATTATAATGTACGCTGTAGATTGCTATTCGAAACTGTTAATCCTACTAATAGGTATTATAAATGCAAAAGTTGGTAGGTAGTTATTGTGTTATTATTCGTCCACTTATCTATTTTGCCAGCCTTGTGATTCAAAAAGAATATTTTCAAGTACCATTAATTAAATTTATTTGGCTCAGCTTTAGAATGTCTGGCATCGAGTTCAGGCTTCATATTTTTTTTGTAGCTTCTACTCGTCAAAAGACAACTCTTCGCCAAATTTTAAGTTGCGGAAACGCTTGGTTTGCGAGATAAAAAATAATCAAAGTTCCATATAAAATCCCGATTTTACACTGCCATGACACAATATTTTGCGTTTCGTTAAACGTGTTGAGAAAAACTAAAACGTGATGATTTGTGTTATGTTCAGTTTTTACATAAATACAGTTTTTTTGACTAATTTGTGTACAATAATAGTTACATGATATTTATTCAATGATTTTTTTAATTTATAAGTATTATTTGATGGAAATTTGTTGATTAATAATTATCAAAAATGGTACGATTTTACTAAAACGCGTTAAACAAAACGCAAATAGAATTGGCGGGGTCTGCGGCGGGTGATACGACATGACACTTTGTAGGAACTTTTTAGGTTAGTTCAAAGTAGTTTTAATATAGATAGTACTCGCCAAAAGACGATCCCTTGCCAAGTTTCAAGTTGCGGAAACGCTTGGTTTCCGAGGAAAAAAATGTTAAAAAATCTCATAAGAAAATAATTCTACGATAGCGAGACGCATATTGTGCGTTTCGTTGCACGCGTTAACATAGGCTGACATCATGTTTTATTTTTTAAGTTAAATTTTTACACAACTTTAGGGTTTTTTTTTACAAATCATTTCTGTATTTTATTTTTGTCTTTAGTCATTGTTTTGTTTAACTTTGAAAGACACTTTCAGTAAATTTCTGTACTAAAATAATTACAAATAAATTATACGTGTAAAACGAAACGTAATGGATGTGGGGAGAAAGGAATGACGCCGATGGACTGGGCGACATTTTGTTATGTCAGTTGTTATTTGTACTCCCAGTTGAGAGCGTTTATCGTGATCCTGTGATACTTATATACGACTACCATGGTGCTACCGAAGCCCAAGCCCTCGTCATCCGCCATTTCATCGCCTGAAGAGTTGAGAGTAGGACAAGTGGACTCTGAGTCCCTTGATCCGAGCTCCTCTTCAGCGCCGATTCCAATTGTGCAAGTGTTGGACTCTAGTGAGCCGTTTGTTTCGTGTGTGCAAGTGTTGGACTCTAGTGAGCCACTTGTGTCCACAGCCACCACCATGTCTTCAACCGATGTACAGGTCGTTGAGGCTCTGGATTCCACCTACACTGAGTCGCTAACGTGTTCGGTTTCTCCCGTACCTGGCTGCTCTACTTGGGATGGAGTTCTTAACGTAAGTACTTTGTAAAACAACATATTTCCATTATTTTATATAGCATTTGTTGTAATGTGAAGAAAAGTTAAATAGGATGTTGATAAAGTTAAACTCATGCTAATTAGGGTTTACAGTTATGTAAACACTTTATTGTACATAAAAAAGAAACATGTTACAATGAAAATAAAAAAATAAATTACATAATTATGTACAAAGGCGAACTCATACCTTTAAGGATGAATGAAATTAGCCTTGTAGAATTTGACACATACCTAGTCCCAAATTAACTAGACAAAGCTTGTACTACTTGATGGCAACAAACTCATATTTAGTCTCATGCTTCTTTTCAGATCTAATGGTGAAAATAACTTATATCAACTTTTTTTTTTGTTGTAGGTTCCTCAAGGTGTGTCGGAGCTTATGCCTGAATCACTCACCTTTACGGAGCAGTGTGAATCCCCCACCTTTACGGAAGCATCGGAGAGCACCCCTGCACCACCAGGAGCTTCTGGTTCATCAGGCAGGCGTGTGCATCTCTATGCGGAGGAAATAAAAGGACAGTGGAATTTAAGAAAAATCTTTGAAACATTTAATAGTTTGGAATCGACAATTGCATTTGCTGTGGAAAGGCAATTGCTCCCGCGCACAAAAATGTGCAATTATCATAAAAAGCCAATGCTACTGGAGACATCGGGCCAAGGACAGCTGGGAATTTTTCGCTGTCGGAAGGGCAACTGCCGCAGTAAGTCAGTGAGCAGGGCAAAAGATACATGGTTTGAAAATGTGCACCTGTATCTACCGCTGGTATTCGAGTTGATGTATATGTTTACCAGTGGCTACAGTTATGAGCAGGTGCAACGGGAGACTTTGAGGGAAGACGTCGTCTCCACTAGTACAATATCAGACTGGTACAATTATTGTCGTGAGGTAATATGTGTTTATATGTTAGAACATGAGGACGAGCAACCGAAAATTGGTGGCCCTGGAAAAATTGTACAGATAGATGAATCCAAATTCGGAAAGAGAAAATATAATAGAGGAAGGCAAGTGGAGGGTCATTGGGTCCTAGGAATGATTGAAGATGGCAGTGATGATTTGAGAATAGAAGTGTGTCCCGACAATATAAGGTCTGCTGATGTATTGGTGCCACTTATTAAAAAACATGTTCAGGAAGGCTCCACGATACATACAGATTTTTGGAGAGCATATGACTGCCTTCCTGAACATGGATATGTTCATAAGAAAGTGAATCACAGTGATCCAGAGAATCGTTTTGTGGCACTAGATGGGACGCACACTCAGAGAATTGAGAGTCACTGGCGGGGACTTAAAAGGATCTTCCAGAAAGATAATTATAAGGGAAATTTTACAGATTGGCTATTGGAATTTTCGTGGAGGCGTAGAATTAAGTTACAGAAATTAGATCCTTTTGAAGAATTATTGAAATGTATTGTGTATGTTTACAAATAAATGTATAAATGTATGGCTTTATAGTATGGAATCCATACTTCAAAAAAGACATTGAAATGATTGAACGAGTGCAGCGCAAATTCACCAAAATTCCCGCACAGCTAAAGGCACTATCATATGAGGATAGATTAAAAAAGCTAGGCATAACAACACTGCAAAAGAGGCGCGAACGTGGAGACATGATTGAGACTTTTAAAATACTAAATGGCTATTACGACTGTCCAGAACTGACCGACTTGTTCACTCGACATCTAAACACGCGCGCAAGAGGACATAACTTTAAACTAACAACAACAATACATAATACAAATATCGGCAAAAACTTTATTGCGAACCGAATAGTGAATACTTGGAACAAGTTACCCTCCCAAGTTGTGAACTCCAACAGTGTTAATCAGTTCAAAAATAGACTCGACAAACTATCTAAAGTTGTGAATTAGTGTATAGTGAACTTTGATTTAGACTTATCAGCTCAAGCTGCCTGTCTAAAACGATATAATAATAATAATAATAATGCAAGTCCAGCAAGTACCTAGACTTGGCTCACGAGGTAACCGCCATGTGGGAGGTTGATTCGGCGATCATTGTGCCGATAGTTGTCTCTGCGAACGGTCTCATAGCGAAGAGTCTCGACCAACATCTTGAGAGACTTTCGCTACGAGGTTGTGGTTGGATCAAGGGTCAGATTCAGAAGGCGGTAATCTTGGACACGGCGCGCATAGTCCGAAGGTTCCTCACTCTGCGGCCCTAACCACCGGCAGCCTGGGCCCTGCTCCGTTGCCGGCGGCACCCTAGTTTAGGTTTTTTATAATGCTTTTATTGTTTTCATATGTTTTAGATGTATTTTTATATTTTACTTTTATAAAAATATTGTAAAAACCCTAAACTAAGTAGAAAAATAAATAAAGGAAATAATAATAAATGACATACTTGTTTTATTGAATATTACCTTCTTTTTCTAAATAAGCAAGTGATAAAGACCTGTCGGGACGGAATCAACTCTGTCATGGTTATGTTGGAAGACTAAGGTGGGAGCTGAAGCGAAACGAAGCTCCCACTTTAGTCTTCGAGGTTTTTTTTATATAAGCCCAAAACTTTGCCTAATTGTATAAATATTAAGTTTCTCTCTTCCAGTAGGTACCCATTGGAAGAGAATCTCTTAAAAATTTAGTTGGGGTATAGCAAAGGTATAGAAAGTCCGAATCTAGGGCTCTCGCTGGTTAGGACGCGTGCCGACACAGCGCGCCCTAGAGTGTTTTTATAGAGCCGGAGGCGCGGAGGGAGAGCAGCCCTCGCCCGCCATGACGAAGCGCGGGAACGAGTGAGGCGAGCGGCTGAGGCTGGTCGCCGAAGGCGACCAACAAGCCGAAGCTGCGGAGCCGAGCGAAGTGACCGTGCGCCGTCATGCAAGGGCGGAAGGGCTGCTGTTCCCGCAGCGCCGGAGATACGGAAAGTCACTATTGAGTTGACATTAAAAAATTTACAAGTGCTAGAAATTTGCCAACTTTGAAGTCAATTATCTCGGCCATTTTTGATTTTAGAGAAAAAGTTTTTTCTACAAAACATGCTTATTTTAGCGTTGTCTCAAGGATAACATCATAAAAAATAGGTGTTATAAATGGCGCCCCCTTTGCTTTAGGCGGACCTGGTTATTTTTTTTTTACCCTAAAAACGGAACGGCTCCCAGAGATAGGTAGGTTATGGTTATTTTTTTTACCCTAAAAACGGAACGGCTCCCAGAGATAGGTAGGTTATGGTTATTTTTTTTTTACCCTAAAAACTAAACTGCTCCCAGAGATAGGTAGGTTATGGTTATTTCCCCCCTTTCCCCCCTTTCCCCCAACTTCCCCTTTCCCCCATCTCCTCACCCCCATTCCTCCACCACCCTTCACCTATCTCCCCATTCTCCCATCAACCCCATTCCCCCATATCCCCCTTTCCCTATCACTCTCCCCCATCTCCCTCTTTCCCCCATCTCCCCCATCACCCCCTCCCCCGACTCTCCTATAATCCTATACTCTGACCTAAAATTGCCCTACAATATGCACATTTTCATAAATTATGTCAAAAAGTTGAAAAAAAAAAATCGCATTTTTGACGCATTTCCGCACTTTTTTGATTTCAAAAATACACTGTATACAGCCTCCTCTACCCACAAAAAAAAAATGGCATCATTTGGCCATGCCAGACATTCTAAAGCCCTTCCATTTATTTTATAAATAAATAGAAAATTTGACATTAAAAAGTTTTTCCCTATTTTATGGGTACCAATTTAGTCAGGTGAACATCAAACTGAACCTGGCCTATAACCGCGAACCACTTCGTTAGTTCGTTCGTCTGTTTGCATCACTCTCTTTCGAAAAAGCAAGAGCAAGAGGGAAATAACGAAATTTCGATTTTCGACGCTCGCGGTAGGCCTGCTGAAGGGAAACTGGCGTAACTACCGTAGTTTAATACTCAGGAACATGACAAGCATTCCGCATTTTCGGAGTATGTTATCTAGAATAATGAAAATTAAGTGTAGTAAAGTAAGCAAGTAATAGGTACTTTACGAGAGCGGTGTGGCGAGGGCAAAGTGGACTTTGTGGACAAAGTGGCGGGCGCAGGCTAGTTTAACACTAAAGAGTATGATTCCCTTTAAGTACGAGCTCAGAGATATACTAGGGCAAAGGACTTACCATGGCCGTTCTGCGGCTCCGCGGGTTCCGGCGTGGTCTCGGTTTTCTTTTTGCCGTCGCGTGTTTCCTCCGGTGAGGGTTCAACCTTTACATTCGGTGCCTCCATTATTTGCAGATAGCAGTTGTAACTTATGAAGATACGAACCAACAATGCTCGCACAACCGCGGTAGTTGCGAAAAATTTTAAATTTTTATGACCAGCCTTAAAATACAAAAACTACCATACATGCAGTAAATAAATTCTTCTGGGGTCTACTCACGTCTAGATTTGGCGTCAACGCCGTGACATTTCAAGAATAAATCTTCTCAACTTAAATATGTTTCATTTCTCGCCATAACTCGCACATTTTTGACTAATAATAACACATTACCTAGTAGCTTACAAACAATAACGATAATGATTAAAACAATTTTCGTAGAAAGTAAGCAAGTATTAAGACGTATTTATTCTTATTTCACAATTTTCCAGACTTACAAAGCGATTATTTCTGCAAATGTTATTTTCACTAAATTAAAAATTAAAAATTGGCATTTCATAAACACAAGTAAGTACCCTTTGACGATTCTTGGCATTGGATTGTCGAGCGGGCCCCAGGATCTCTGGCGAAAAGATGATGCGTTTTATACTGTTTAGATTTTGGTTAATATGGCAAACGAAAGTAAGGCCACACTAAGCATGCCCAATAGATGAAGTTAAAGCTTAAGGTAACTAACGTGTTCAAATTTAACCTTAAAATATACAGTCGGGTTGAGTTGAGAACCACCCCATTAAAATAAATCGTCATTTTTTTACAAATAATACATATTCTGGAATTCGTAAATAAACTACTATGCGTCCAAATTACTTAGATTTGTAATGGTGAAATTTAATACCACATCCAAAATATATATATATTATATTATATTCACACAAGTATTATAGTAGATATCTACTTGGGGTAGGTCATACCGGTTTGAACTGTACAAATTATTTCTGTTAAAGATTAATGTAAAAACCGCCTGCCACGATAAGACCGCCTGTTGTTACTTAGTTTTACTTTAGATTTTTTGTCTGCGAGCGATACTCGGAGAATTGATTATGCCTCTGACAGTCGAGCAGTCAGTATCGACAGTTGTGATTTGTTAACGGTCGCACACTGGGACCCACGCATACAATGTAGTGTTCAAAACTTAAATTCAGAAATACATTCAGAATATGAAATGCTGCATGAAAATCATGTTTACATTATATGAATACAATAAAAATACAGCAAGTATATGCTGACGCCGTTAAATATTCCTCAATAACCAATTCTACAGCTTCCGGGTGAAATATTTTCGATAAATGGCAAATATCGCGCGCAAATGATAATGGGAACGAAAGGAAAGAAAAAGTCTTTAAAAAAAATCTGTCATGTTGTTGACTCTTGAACTTCTATCTTCTATATGGGCTTGTGCACAAATCACGCGAGGTTCGATGGGCGTATTTTTCTAGTGAACGAAAGTCGAAACTAAGAAAAAATGTACCACACGATTAGATAATTACTTTTTCTCGGATTCGTTAAGTCTTTACTAAGGTCGAATGAAAAAAATATACGTGAGGTTATGGGGGGGGGGGCGGTAGCCAAGAACCTTACCAAATATCACCAAGGGGGAGGGGGGGTCAAAAAGTAGCCGAAAAAGCCTCGCGTGATTTGTGCACAATGGGTGAAAAGTGGGGTGGAAATTTGATTAAACAAAAATAAAAAACCACAAATTTTAACTAAAGCCTGGCCAACAATATATGATCATAGTCAAGAGGGCGCTGTTATTCTCATTTATATGGCAACAGTTCAGTAGTCAAAAAGTACATTCTTCTCTATGGTATAATGTCATCTTGATTACTTAGTTTACCGGTCAGCTCTGATTTGAAATTTGTAAATGTTTCGTAGCGAAATAGTTTTAATTCCCGAGCGTTTTATTTCCAGCAGTTTATTACATACATTATTTACAATGTTTTGCTCTTTACTATAAATAGTTTTGGGCATTTCTTGACATTTATTAGTTAATATTTAACACTTTACTATTATTCAAGTACACCGCCACAATGACTCTGACAACACAACAGTGACAACATGGTGCAAACCCATCATTAAAATGATTGCTAGTGTAAGAAATATATATTTGGTCAAGCTTTAGAAATAAAAAAAGTCGCATGAAAGGAGTAGTATAACATTAGGTACTATGAATGTAATATTATACCGGGTGTGGCCTGTAATAGGAGCAAAAAATTAAAACGTAGATTCTACTCCTCAAACTAGACTATGTTTGTTCAACGACTTTTGAAAGTTATGTAGATTTTAGAGTGTCTCTTTTTCAAACAAACTAAATAGTATTTTCAATGTACATCAAAGTCCGCCTAAATGACATCGCCTGTCAATCTTGTCACCCTACAGATATTAATCAATGTCGTAATACATTGCGTGTTCGAATAAACTTTAAACTGTAATAAAATTCAAACTACAAGTTATTTTTAAAAGTTGTTGAACAAACGTTGTTTAGTTCTCAAACTCCTCCTCCTCAGAGTAGAATCTACGTTTTAATTTTTTGCTCTTATTACAGGCCACGCCCGGTATTTAAAATGTCATTTATCCCATAGTTTTATATATTTTTAAACCTTTCTCCTCTGGACATGTATCCATTTCTATGGGAATCTAGCCACCGAGAGTTACACATTTCTTTAAAAAAAAAAACCAGCCAAGTGCGTGTCGGACCACGCATAATGGAGGGTTCCGTGCCTGCTATCGAAAAAGTTAATATCGCAAGGTCGTATCTGCCTATGTCCGTAGGTTTTTGGAGATATCTCAAAAACGTCTAAACTGATAATGTTTAAAACAATTTTCGTGGAAAGAATATTCAAAGATATATCATAATTTTTGGACTTACGGTTCAAAAGGGGGACACAACTTCTTTGACTTTCGGAGTGATTATTTCTGAAAATATTTACTTAATCAAAAAATGTTTAAAGGAACTTATCGATTGATGTACATCATGTTGATATTTGGTAAAGAGATTAGAGATTTGAGATTAGTTACATGTTTTGTATAGTGCCTAACAAATTTTTTTTGCAAGTTCAGTACAAAACGAAAAAGCGGCCCACAAAATACACCTTATGTTCAAATTTTCTTAAGAAACGTCTCATAGTTTTCGAGTAAAATGGATGTGACATACAGACGGACGGATGGACGGACGGACAGACAGACATGACGAAACTATAAGGGTTCCGTTTTTGCCACATTGTTTACGTAACCCTAAAAATGTATGGAGACCAACTTCGAAGTGATAATTTTCAGATTAAGGAAGAAATGTGCTAAATTCACAGACCAGTAAAATTGTTTTATTTTTTATTCAGTGCATATTACTGAATTACGTACAACATAAGATACAAACACAAGACTAAGTGCCGTTTTTGATCAAAAACTCACATTTATCCCTCACATTAAAAACATAGTTAATAACATCTAGGGTGTCACCTACTTTTCTGTTAATTTACAAAGGTTTAAGCTTCCCAAAGGTTGTCTGGAAGAGATCGCTCTTTAGCGATAAGACCGCCAATTGTTTTGCCTCTGCTTTTTTGTTTGTGTCTTGTGTATACTTTGTGTCTATTATTTGAGGTGTGCAATAAAGAGTATTTATGTTATGTTATGTTATGTTTGGCTTTGTTAATCGGAACGCAAAGGTACTTAAAAATTCTGTAACAAAAACCTTATTGTACAATGCCCAAGGAGTAGTCCGGAGTACTCTATAGTGTGGTGTGGAGGCCGCACTACGCTACTGAATGCACTTCGATTAGAGCGCATCCAAAAAAAGGTTTGTGCGACATTTAAGAAACACGAAGAAAAATAGCGGATGTAATATTCTCATATATATAAAAGAAGAAACTGACCGACTGACTGACTGATTGACTGACTGACATATCAACGCACAGCCCAAACCGCTGGTTCTAGAGATTAAAAATTTGGCACATAGGTTCCTTATAAGGTCTAGGGGTGCACTAATAAAGGATTTTTCAAAATTCACCCCCTAAGGGGGTAAAATGGGGGTCCAAAGTTTGTACGGTGAATCAAGATTTGTTAGACTATTTTATTCGAAACTTCACAGGAGTATTCCTAACAATAAATAAATAAACACGTGTTTCAGGTTTTTCGAAAATTCAACCCCTAAAAGGGGCAAATGTGGTCATAAAGTCAGAAAATCAACATGGGTATCAGATCCTTATTGAGTACTTATAGTACGTGGGCGAAGCCGCGGAAAAAGGCTAGTTCTCATATAAACTTGTAAGGAATAATATATGTAGACTAGCTTTTTCCCGCGGCTTCGCCCGCGTACTAAAAGTACTAAAAAAGGAGGTTCTCAGTTAGACTCGTATGTTTGTATGTAGGAATGTATGTTTGTCCGCCATCATCTTGCGTTTCGCTGAACTGATTTAGAAGCGGTTTTCGGAAAAGTATTCGTTACATTCGGGAGGTTTCGGTATACCACGTTTTGAAGACGGCGGTTCCCTCATTTTTTATTTTAAAGAAATTATTGCAATAATTGTTTAATTGTTACGCCATCAACGACTTACTACTGAGAGATTATGATTAATACAGATTTCTACTCTTCAATAGAAGCTTTTTGCCGCGACTTCATTTGCGTGGAATTAGTAATCCACCCTCCTTTTTACCCGCTTAAGGAATGACTTCTGGGATAACAACTATTATATATCCTTCCCCAGAACGCAAAATATCTCCATACCAAATCATCTAAATAGGTTCAACAGTTATTAATTTCCCATACAAACTTTCAACCCCCGTTTCACCCCCTAGAGGGTTGATTTTCGAGATAAAAACTATCCTATATTGTTTACCGCGACTCAATCTATATAATATGTACCAAGTTTCATTTCAATCGTCTGTTCAGCGGTTAATAATTCGCCATACAAACTACCAACATGTTTTCTACCCCTCTAAGATTGATTTTCGGCTTAAAAAATATTCTATATTGTTTCCTGGGACTCAACCTATATCCACAACAAAATTATCTAAATCGGTTCGCGGTAAAAAAATCTCCATACAAACCTCCAACCCCCATTTCACCCCCTTAAAGATTGATTTTCGAGATAAAAACTGTCCCATGTCGTTTCCCGGTACACAAACTATCTCTATACCAAGTTTCATCTAAATTGGTTCAACGTTTAAAAATTCCCCATACAAACTATCAACCCCCATTTCTCCCCCTTAAGTGTTGATTTCGTAATCAGCGACCCGATAAACCATAGAAACAATACCCATGTTGATATTTAAATTTTGTCACCACATTTCCCCCTTATGGGTTGAATTCTCAAAAAAGCTGAAACACTTGTTTTCTCATTTATCGTTAGGAATACTCCTGTAAAGTTTCGAATAAAATAGTTGAACTAATCTCGTTTCCCATACAAACTTTGAACCCCATTTCCCCCCTTAGGAGGTAAATTTTTAAAAATTATTTATAAGTGCATCCTCATGCCTTATAAGGAGCCTAAGTACCACATTTGGAATCTCTAGAACCAGCGGTTTGGGCTGTGCGTTGATATGTCAGTCAGTTTCTTCTTTTATATATTTAGAAGAAGATTGCAATTTGGCACAAATACTTTCAAGAATTTTCATGTCCACAATATTAAATTTCAAAATCGATGCCATTTTCTTAATTAACGTCCCAAAAAATCACAAAAACGACACCCATATGGATATTTAGACATTTCAACCCTATTGTACCCTAACAGGGGAGATGGTATTTCACGTCCGCCACGTCGGATTTTAAAATCGTTGTTGTTTTCGTAATCAACGACCCGATAAACCATAGAAACAATACCCATGTTAATTTTCAGACTTTTTGACCTTTTAGGGGTTGAATTCTCAAAAAACCTGCAACACATATTTACTCATTTATTGTTAGGAATACTTCTGTGAAGTTTCGAATAAAATAGACTACCTAATCTTGTTTCCCCATACGAACTTTGGACCCCCATTTCACCCCCTTAGGGGATGAATTTTGAAGAATCCTTTCTTAGCGCACCCCTAGACCTTATAAGGAACCTACGTGCCAAATTTGGAATCTCTAGAACCAGCGGTTTGGACTGTGCGTTGATAGATCACTATGTCAGTCAGTCAGTCAGTCAGTCAGTCACCTTTGAGTTATATATATATATGTAGATTGTTATAATATATGTAGATTGTCCACAATTATTAGCTCTCCTGTCATTTAGAGCTCTGTGTCGGTCTCCACGCAACCCTATCACACCTCTCTGTTGACCATTAAGAAGGACTGTTCTCAGTAAGAAAGAACTCGCTTATCCCAAGGATTTGTAAAATGATCAACAGCTGCAGCTCAAAGGAAGTATCTCTAGAGTTGAAACACGCGTACACCCAAGAAGGACAGAATATATGCAACGCGACTAATTTGTAAACGAATTTCAAGATGCCTGTTAGCATACCGTAGCTAGTTATACATAACTACCCTACAGGCTACCCTACATAATTTAGTCGGTTTCTTTGTTCCCCTTCAAAAATAGGTCAATCAATCATTCAATCAATCAATCAATCAAAATATTTATTGAAAGGTCATGGGTTACAAAGATGTTATTACATTTTTTATATGCCATCATGTCCTGCCTCAGAGAGGCGTACAATTTAAAAAAACTTATTTCTAATTAGGGTTATGTTACACTACGTTTATTTATACTATGACTAGTATTATACATTTTTCCACATAAAGACTAACAACCTATTCTGTCAAAAATTCAGATATGCTGTAAGAACATTTTTCAACAAGCCAGTTAAACAGTGTTCTTTTAAATTTCAAAGGCTCTAGTTTTTTTATGTCAATTGGTAATTTATTATATATTAGCGGACACATACCCATAACACTGTTAGAAAAAAACGCTGAGTTTGATCTCGGACATCCAATGTCATAACCGTATTTACAGAGTAGACGTGGCCTCTGATTTCTACCCTCAAACATGTCAGGGTTATTTTTAACAAAATTACATATTTCAAATATGTATATGGCGGGAAACGTTAATATTTTGTTATCGACGAATAGTGAACGACATGTTTCAATTTGATTTAGACCGTACACAGCACGAAGTTACCTCTTCTGTAGTATAAAGACTTGGGCTTTAGTCACAACATTACCCCATACAATAATCCCGTAACGTAAATTTGACATGACATAGGCGTGGAAAGCTAGAAGAGTTGTTTTTTCTGTTGAAATTTCTCTAAGACGTCTTAGAGCGTGAGCAAATCTACTCAATTTTGCTATTATGTGCTCTGAATGGTCTAGCCACTTTGAATTAGAATCTATCATAATACCTAGAAATTTTGTGGAGGTGATATTTTCTATTTCTGTGTTTTCGTACGATATTCTGATTTGTGTAGGTTTTCCTTGGGTACCGTAAAATTTCATACATTTAGTTTTATTTAGATTGATTTGAAGTTTGTTTAGTTCTAGCCATTTGTTAACTTCTCTGAATACTTTATTAACTTCTTCTTCATAGTGTCCAGTATTATAATTTCTTACTATTATTGAACAATCATCAGCAAAAAGAAGAATTTTGTGATTAGTAACCTTTGGCAAATCATTTATGTATAGGAGGAATAATAATGGTCCCAGCAAGCTGCCTTGCGGTACCCCGGCTTTGACAGTTCTGTATGGAGATCTATAGGTATCAAAAGATTTCGTGTTTTCGGAATAAGCCATTACTTCAGTACTTTGTTGTCTATTGTTAAGATAAGTTTTAAACCAATTTAAGCAGCTACCTCGTATACCGTTATGATACAATTTGTGAAAAAGTCTACTGTGGCATACCCTGTCAAATGCTTTAGACATATCCATAAATATACTAACTGCTGGGATTTTTTCATTTCTGCAATGTGACACTATTTTAATCAATTCATAAACAGCCGAGGTAGTTGATCTTTTCCCCTAAAACCAAATTGTGCGTTAGATTATATATTATATTTATCAAAGAAATCTAATAAGCGCTTGTACATGATTTTTTCAATGATTTTTGAAAATATCGGAATTAGTGCAATCGGTCTATAATTACTCATATTCAATGTACTTCCTTTTTTAAAAATCAGTTTTACTTAACCACTCACGTGCCCTGCGCAACTACGGTTGCATTTTGTCAAAACGCAAAGGTTTTTAAATGATATCTATGTGCAACGTGTGAAGAGCGCTTTTCTGTTGACTTAGTTAGTGTATTTAAGTTTGTCTGGAAAGTAATCATTTTCTAAAGATAAATTTATGATATGATTTAGGGGGTATACAAATAAATCGGCATTTTCTTTTATTATAGATGTTGGTATTTTGTCGTATCCTACAGATTTTGTTACGTAATACAAACTAATTATAATACGTAATAAATACTAATTATGGTCATAATTTCAGTTGGACAGGTTGGTTTTGTAAAAATTGTATTTTTTAATTGAGCGTCTAATGAAATATTTTCAGAAGTGATATCTAGATTTTGAGTTTGACAGCTTACTTCATCTATGAACTTATCATTAAAAGAGTTACAGATTGTTTGTGGAGATTTAACAATATCATTATCTATCATAATTGCATCAAGAGACTGAGGTTGATTTCTATTCGTGGAATTTTCTTTTATTACCTCCCATGTAGCTTTTACTAAATTACAACTCTTCTTAACAAATGTAGCATTCGATATTTTTTGTGAGTGAAAGATACATTTCTTCAATAAGTTCGTATATGTTCTGTACGTTTGTTTCTGTAATTGGTTGGGATTATACATATATGAGTGGTACATGGTTTTTTTACTTTTAGAAGACTTTTTAATGCCAGGGGTTAGCCATCTAATTTTACTTGCATTAAGAATTTTAACTTTAGTAAGTGGAAAACACAACTCAAAGAACATAATAACAAGGTCTTGGAATTCTGAATACGCATCATTAGCATTGTTTGCTAGAAAAACATCACTAAAACTTAAGCTATTAATACACTCTCTAAATTTTATTCGATTGTTTTTACTCATGTCTCTCTTCCAAATATACCAAGAATCTAAACGCTTTAGATGCTTCACTGGTACGCTAATCGTTTGGGCGGTCTGACAATTTGAGGTCATGTATAGTTACTGTATTATGATCTTTAAAATTGAGTGCGAAATTGTCAATACAAGTGCTAGTTTTATTAGTAACTAGCCTTTTCCCGCGACTTCGCCCGCGTACTATAAGTACTCAAAAAGGATACGATACCCATGTTGATTTTCAGACTTTGTGACCACATTTGCCCCTTATGGGGGTTGAATTTTCAAAAAACCTGAAACACCTGTTTACTCATTTATCGTTAGGAATACTCCTGTGAAGTTTCGATTAAAATAGTCTAACAAATCTTGATTCGCCATACAAATTTTGGACCCCTATTTTACCCCCTTAGGGGGTGAATTTTGAAAAATCCTCTCTTAATGCATCCTTAAACCTTATAAGGAACCTACGTGCCAAATTTGGAATCTCTAGAACCAGCGGTTTGGGCTGTGCGTTGATATGTCAGTCAGTCAGTCAGTCAGTCAGTTTCTTCTTTTATATATTTAGATTCTAGTAGGTTTATCAATTTGTAGTCTAAAGTTGTACTGTATTAAAAGAGATTCAAACAAATTATTCAAGGGATTCTCTTTGTGGCGATTGATATTGAATTCCCCGCAAATTACAATTTTTTTGTTATGGATTTTTGATAATTTTGATAATAGTTGGTCCATTTTATTGAAAAATATAGATACATCTGAACTAGGGGTTCTATAAATACAAATTACAATAGCATTCGATTCTTCTAAATGTAAGCCACAGCACTCAAAACTGTTTTCAATACACAATTCACTTATCCAGTTTATTGATTTCCCCAATGCTTAGAAAAAATGGAAAAGTAGAAAAATCCACTGCCTCAGGCGAGACTCAACTCGCGACTCTGTGATACATGCCCATCGCTCTGACCAACTGAGCTACTGAGACACACCTGATGGCTGCGAATTTCTCCACTATATCCCATATGCGTCTTAGGGGGACGCCTAGCGACATCTGCCGAAGAAGTCTTACACTTCTCAACCGGCCATCGGAGTCCCAAGTTGTATTGAGAATTCACCGATAACAATGCGCTACCCCATACTACAATTTTTTTTTTTATTAAGCAGAACGTCTGCTAACGATACCACAATGCTTAGAAAAAATGGAAAAGTAGAAAAATCCACTGCCTCAGGCGAGACTCGAACTCGCGACTCTGGGATACATGCCCATCGCTCTGACCAACTGAGCTACTGAGACACACCTGATGGCTGCGAATTTCTCCACTATATCCCATATGCGTCTTAGGGGGACGCCTAGCGACATCTGTCGAAGAAGTCTTACACTTCTCAACCGGCCATCGGAGTCCCAAGTTGTATTGGACTACGACAAGGACCAACGATAATAGCGCCTTCTCTGTCATACCTATTGACAGTTAATAAGACCATCCCGTTCAATCTTCGTATTATTATTACCACGACAGGTCTATGGCTAGTATGTCTATGAGCTGCAGTCACATTAAATAGTGCATGCGGTGTTTACCTTTAAGTGATTGTTGCACTTAGCAAGTAGATAACATATTATAGATTTATATATTGTTCAATTTAGTTTAAGCTATCGTCGGTGAACCGAATAAATAAAATAAAATAAAATGATAAAATGGAAAATTAGTAGTGTTTGTCATTTTAGGCTGGTCACAGTACACTTGTCAGCAACAGAAGGGCACGTATTCATTCATGGTCACGATTTAAAAAAAAAACATTGTTGTCAAAACTTCAAATTCAAAAGTCAAACAAAATTGTTGATGAATGTCATTTCGTGTGTTTTATTTGTTTTGTGTATTTAGATTTAATTTTTCATTTAGCAAGTATTAACACTTAATTCGGGAATAGTTTATCATTGGACCCAAGAATTAATTCGTTGCCTGAATGTTATATAGTTCCTCGGCCATACAAACAGGCTATCGTCGTTGTATGCCTATACATTTGTTGAGATAACGATATGGAATTCGTCAGTATATAATGGTGGTCTGCGTAGATCTGTGAGGGATGGAGCGAGCGGGCAGCGCGCTGTGGGAGGCGCGCGTGAAGGACGAGCCCGAGTATGTGATAGACGGTGAGTGTGTCACCAGTGTCACCACACATGAACACACGGCACGCACAACACAACTAGAACTCTGTACACACTGTTTTTTGTCCATGATGCCTGAATTCAGCTAAGTATATGTTGCGCCTTAAATAGATACAATAAATTGAGCTCTTGGAAAAATATTAAGTAGCACAAAACTCTTCACTAAATTGAATATATATATAACTAATATTTGGCTAATTCGAATCATGAGTGAGAAAGAGCGAGCAAGTAACACTTTAATCAATGAGATAGATGAGTTACTGAGCGAGTTAAATCTTCAGTGAGTTGAAGAGTTAGTGAGTTGAATCAAAAGATATAGTTCATTTAGATCACTCGCTCTTGAACAACCCATGTCTAATACTAAGTGATAAACAATGTTGGCTAATGAAAATTAAAGTAGGTAATTTAAGATAATAAAAAATATTAAATTTAACCTATAAAATATAATGGTTTCACTCACTAAATATATGCAAGTGAAATTGTTCTTATTTTATTGTGGTAGTATGTGTCACAAAAGTTTTAATTTAATATATTTGTACTGTAATGCAGTTGTCTCATACAATACATGTTTAAAAATACCAGTCTACTGTAACACCTAATATTAGCTTAGTACAGGTGTTCCAAATCTTTTAACACTTTCGCAACCGGGCAACATTTTGAACAATACCCTTCAATCTTGAAGCAAATCAAATTATTTTGTTCAATATTTTTTGATTTGCAATTTTTAAGTAGTTACACTACTATATATAAACTGAAAATAGATGTCATATACTTCAGAAAAACTCTTCTTCTTCTTTCGGGGCTGACGTCCTGACCACTAGACCACCCGGTCACCCGGTGATATGTATATGACAGTGTATATGACATCTATTTTCAATACCCTAGAAACCGACACCTAACAAGTGCAACGGAATGCTGCACGCCGCGCGCCCGGCATCTGAGCAAACATTACGAGTGCCTACCAGGCGGGTTCTTGGTTGCGAAAGCGTTAATTGGCACCCTAACCTAGCTAGGCTATTTGAAATAGATAGCTATAGTATGCTGAGGAGGAATGCCTCGCGGCGCCTTTCTGTACTTTATACGGCGCACCTGTGGCTTAGTTTGTATACTGCTTAATCTATTAACATTATTCCTGTGATTTAATTTTATACAAGGTACAACAGAAATGCTGGTGATCCACTTAATTATAACACAATCAAAATACGACAAAACTCGAAATCCTCCGGACAGTTTTGAAATTTGGTGTGTGTGTTGATTAGAGGTCCCGTTTTATTGTCCACACCATTTGACATTTGAGGACCTCGAGAAACTGTCCGGCGGAGTTCGAGTTTTGTCGTATTTTGATTGTGTTACATGGGTATAAGCGGTATCGTTTTCTAATTACGAAAAACTAAGAAAAAACTTTTTTCACGCGAAAAAAAAAATGGGTTTGTATGGATCGTTCACCGGCTGAGACAATGGGTCCCATACAATGTATTTTTTTTCCGCGTCCAATATTTTATTACTATTTCTCGGTCGCAATACGATACCAATTATGCCCTTAAATGGATTAGGGATGTTACGGAGGTGGTTTTATCGGAACCGAAGCCGAAGCCGGAGTTTTTAAATTTGTTTTAACGAAACCGAAAGCGAATCCGAAACCGAAAGCGAACCCAAAAGCGAAACCGAATCTGAAACCGGAGCCGGAGGTGAAAGTGGAGGTGGAGGCCTGGAGTAAACAATCGTCGTAAAACAGGTGGGGTGATTCCCGGGGAGACAAGTCAAAACCTGTTTGTACTCCTAGGCATACGCCGCGCGCCGCGGCTGCTGACTTTCGGCTCCGTTAAAACCTCCGCTTAAAATTAGACGAAACCGAAGCCGGAGTCGGAGGTGTGATTTCAGCCGAAAGTTTCGGTATATAGGAGACGAAGCCGAACCTCCGTCACATCCCTAAAATGGATCAGCAGTATTTTTGTTACATTCTGTATATTTTCTGTACTGGTTTTCTTTTTGAGGCATTCAATAAAAAGTTTTTGTATTGTATCATTATTCATTAGTTTCAGTGTGTATAAAGATTGAAGCAGAGGTGGATGGGGACCAGCTTCTGAACCCAAAGGCTGAGTGTGTGAAGCCGGAGACCTTGTGGAAGAATAGCGGCCTGTACGCCGACCATGAGGTCAAAGAGGAGCTGGTGCTGAGCCCCGAGCTGCTGCAGCGACTGTGTGCTGGTAAAAATAAATGATTATTTAACTCACGGTATTTGTCAGTTACTTAATTGTTAAGCTATAGTAGTTTATGTAACTGTTACGTAATAAGGGTCCTTAAAACATGAGTGTGGTTTTATGAAATGAGCCGCAGGCGAATTTCATAATAAGATCACACGAGTGTTTTAAGGCCTAATTACGTACAGTTGCATACACTGCTTTATCTACACTCATATTATTTATCCAAAATGCCGTATTCCGAAACCATAGAATGGCCGCCATTGCACCGCCACCATGGCCAACTCGATTGTGCCGGCGGTCGCGCGGGCGCGTGTCGCCGGCCGCGGGCGCGTGCAGGTGTACATTATGTTATCAAAACTCATAGCACATCAATAATTGAGCATGAAAAGTTAGAATTACGGTACTGCCACGGATAAAAAGCTTATCATAGTAAAATCGGTCGTGGTAATGCTAGCCATTGCCGTTTTCGAACACGTTTTAGAGAACTTACAATATGAGTGTAGATAAAAAATCTTGTAAACCAGCTCCTGAAGTCTGATTGAGCTCAAAGGAGATCGTCAATTCTGGGCCACCTGATATAAACCGTATACAGTTAGTACTGCAATGTAAAATAAATACTCATTTTATTACTAAAGTAGACAAAATATTGCAAAAAAATGAAATGGGAATTAGAAATACTAAATAAATAAACATTATGTTGATTTTTCCGCGATTAAAATACAGCAAGACAAGTCGTTAACGTCCTTATGGCATTGACATAAAGTTTAACTTCACCCTGGCCTGAAACGGGATTGTTTTTTGGTTTGACACTGTCAACGTATACCGTTACATAATCTGCGTTTTGATACTGTTCGGTAAGTTAGAACATTGTAATATTAAAATAGTATCTAAGCCTACGAATACGCAAGTTTAAATTAGAAATCGACTGTATTAAAACGCCTAAATATTGAAAATGCGTATTTTTGCATTTTTGATCGGAGTTTGAATATTAAAAGTGGGTTTCATAATGGCATAATATCATGCTCCTTTGATAACGAAACGCACCTTTTTTTTCAATTTTGTAATGTCAGATACTAGTGCTATCGCACTTAACGGTGGTAAACCTTATCCCTTCGCAGTAGGTGTTAGGAATGTTCAGTTAATAGTATCAACGATGGGTTGACAGCCGTCTTTGTTTACCGAAATACAGGAACTATAAATACGATTAAAATGTGACTTTTTATTTTTTCATCATGATTCCCGTTTTGTTTTCAAGTCCGCTTTTGTACATTATCTTCAAAAAATCGGTACTATTTTTACATTAATATATAAATCATAGGCAAGCACGCTTTCAAATATTGTCCTTGTCAGATTCAAGTTTTAAATGCATGATTTTTCAGTTTTCCCATTAGATTTCGCAATATTTTTACCACTATCCTGATCTAGAAATTATGACGATTCTTTAAAGGTAAGAACCATTCCTAAACGGTCCTAAATAATCTGGGCCAGATCACCTAACAAAAATTGACGATCTCCTTTAGCATACCTGCGTAACTTGGATAACAATACATATTTTGGGACCATCACACTCCTCCTGTCCTCAAGAACGATAACTGGTATTCTACAGATAACAAATTTTCCCATATGATTCTCCGGTTATAAAATAGGATTTTTTTGATAACTGGGTTATCTAATGGGATTTTTTTTTCTTGTATGAAACCAACGATTATGCGGTTTTCTAAAAAGCGATGGGCGGGGAAAAAACCGGCCAAGTGCGAGTCGGACGCGCGCACCGAGAGTTTCGTACGAACCTGTAGGTATATAGGGGTAGTAACTCTAAAATTATTAAAAATATTTTTATTATATGATGTAACAAAAAATTTACGGTTTTCGCAATTTTCCCTTTATCTGTGCTATAAGATTCTGAGTTCACGGGAAGTACCATGTAGGTTTTGATTCCCTTGCTAGTTTCGAAAATTTGCGGTAAATTGCGGCATAAACGGCAGTATCTTGATTGTGTTGGCTGGCTTAGAAGTTTGATTTTTTCACAGCTCCGAGGGACATTAGACCTATTTGATTAAATTTCAGCTCGATACCTCCACGCGTTCCTGAGAAAAGGGTCTTGACAGACGGACGGACGGACAACAAAGCGATCCTATAAGTGTTCCATTTTTTCCTTTCGAGGTACGGAACCCTAAAAAGTATTTAGTTTGATAACCTGGTTCTTAAATTTGGTATCTGCGGTTGCATCTTTCATTCTCTTAGCGTTTGTCCCTGCTTTTGCCACGGCTCCGTTGAGCTTAGGGTCCGATTGGCAACCTACTTCCAAGAATTGGCGTAAGCACTTGTTTTAATGGCCTCCTAGCCCAGTTGGTAGTGACACTGCCTACGAAGCAGGAGGTCCCGGGTTCGAATCCTGGTCAGGGCATTTATTTGTGTGTGTGCACAGATATTTGTACCTGAGTTATGGATGTTTTCTATGTATTTAAGTATTTATCTATATCTATCTATTATATATGTCGTCGTCTAGTACCCACAACACAAACCTTATTGAACTTACCGTGGGACTAGGTCGGTTTGTGTTAGATTGTCCTATAATAATATTTATTTTACGAAAGCGACTGCCATCTTACCTTCCAACTCAGAGGGGAAACGTAGAAAAGTCATCCCTACCTATCTGCGGAAAAGATTAATAATCTACTTATTGTTCTGTAACATTTTGACTTAAACCTCTTTTCAGGCAAAAGTCGCGCGCCACCGCACTGCGAGGTCGCTGAGACCTCCAGCTCTGAAAAGGAAATAAAACCACAATGGGACGTCACCGTCGACGCGGAGCCCACCACGGCTGTGGACACCTACATGTGCGACTCGTGCGGCAACTTGTTCAAGAAGAAACGTGCCTTGATCCGCCATATCAAAGCACATCTACAGGAGAATCCTACAATTATACCGAGAAGCAACAAAAAGGTGTTCTTCTGCGAAATATGTAACAAACGGTTTTCGCAATCAGGTCATTACAACCGACACGTGCTCACCCACGCGGCAGGCAAGCAGCACGCGTGCAACATTTGCAACAAGCGGTTCGCGCGCGAGGATTGTCTGCGGATCCACGCGCGGGTGCACTCGGGGCAGCGGCCGTACGCGTGCCGCGTGGGTGCGTGCGGGAAGCGGTTCTCGCAGTCGCACAACCTGACGCGACACGTGCGCGTGCACACCCATACGTGTGCGACATCTGCAACAAGAGCTGCTCGCAGTCCGGCGACCTCAAGACTCACAAGCGGACCCACGAGCCCGGCGACACCGACTCGCCCTACTCGTGCCACTGCGGCAGGAAGTTCTACAAGAAAGCGGCTTGGCTCAAACACAAACGGGGACATTCGAGTACAAGGAAGAACGCACGGGACTCGTAGAAAAAAGGATAAGTTCTTAATGTTGTCAGAATGTTAATATTTAATGTTGTAAAAGTTGCCAATGTTTGAGTCCCTTTCTATCACTCTTAATTTGTATTTAGTATAGTGGATCCTGTTCTGCAGGTAAAAGTTCTGTAAGCTACCCCAGACTTGATGTCGATTAATTTATGTATAAAAAAATCATAGAGATAATGGATGCAGTAAGAATATTTTTACTTATTTTTATATGAAGGTAGGCATTTGAAAATCCTACTTATGTTAAAAATTGAATTTACTTTTTTTTATATATACACAATTCCTGTAATTTAATTTTATAAATAAACCACTACTTTTTAATGATAATAAATGATTACCCGACCCGACTATACCCGACCCGACTGGACCCGAGGTATGTCCTTAAACTACGTCCGGACCTGGGTATGTCCTTAAACTACGCCATAAAGAGAGGTATGGGCACTGCGAATGGCATCTCGCTAAGTGTGGTAGGGCACGTTCAGCGAATGTCATCGCTCAAATCTGGAGCAGAGCCCGACTGGGGAAGTACCTCCACCTTACAGAAAACCACAGCCAAATAGCACTAGACCCTACTCATAGTGTTGTGTTCCTGCTGGTGAGTAAGGTTGCCAAAGAGCTCAAAGAGGACCCAGTGTGTTGACGATGAGGGACCTTCTTGTTCCTTTAGTCGTCAACACAGTGAATCCTCCTTTTTGTAAAGGGTCGGCAACGCGCATGTGACTCCTTTGGAGTTGCAGGCGTCCATAGGTTACGGTAGCTGCTTACCATCAGGCAGGCCGTATGCTTGTTTGCCACCGTCGTGGTATAAAAAAAAAAAAAAAAAAAGATTTTTTTATAAATACCACGCTGGTGCCAAACAAGCACGAAGCTCAGTAGAATGAATCTGAGACTATCGCTATCGGCTAGACTGGAGGGATTTAGTTGAAGGGATACCAGGGCACGAGTACCGCCTCGAGGTTTAGCTAGAAACTAGCAGCGTTTGGAGGGTAACAACGAAACCGACTAAATTATGTAGGCTATTACGTTACGGTATGCTATAAGCCGCCTTGAAACGTGTTTTCAGACTTGAGTGTATTCTGTCCTTCTTGGGGACACGCAGAGTTGGGCACACTTGATTGAAATCAGTGACTGATTACTAATCATCGCTGATTAAATCATAACACAAAACAATCAAGTAATTTCGCCATGAGTAAATCATTAACGACAGGCGCTGATTGAAACTAAAGTAACGCTAATCAACTAAAGGCTAATATTGATTTGTCAATATGATTAACGAATGTATGATTAGAGTGTTCTTAAGTTGATTTATATTATTACTAGAATGAGGCGTTTGTTCTGAATTTCACATATTGAACTATGAAAAATTCTACACATACGTAAGTGAAAATGAAACCGCAGCTGTGTGATAGCTGCCTTAAATGTAGTCGAAAACCGCAATTAAACCGAACAAGCCGTTTCAAAGTTAAATGGGAGCATTCATTTGTGTACATTCATACCAAAAACTAACAAAAAATGTGTCGATATTTTGGTAAATGTTACATTTGCCGCTGGCATTTACGCTTTTATTGCTTAATATTCAATCTGCACTATACAGCTTATGACGTAAGCGCCAACCGCCAAATGATAATATGGTCACAAACAGCCATTTATCCTATATGTATATTATACTCATACCGCCGCTACGTACTTCTAGACTTGTGGACTTAGCCTCTGTTCCGTCAGGGAAAAAAGTGATGGAGCTAGTAGCTACGTAAAATCTAATCAAAATCTAATCATATTATCTAATCAACTAAATCGTTAGTTTAACTAAGCATTCTGTCTTACTAATGTAATCAAGTGATTACATTAGCTGAAGTCAGCTTATCATGAGTGAAACTAAAAATCGACATGATTTACTCATGTCGGTGCTCAATCAGATTGTAAACATGCTCATATGACTATGAGTAACGTTCTCATTTTTAACTTTAGTTTAAATCACGTAAATTTTTGCCCAACTCTGGGCACACGCAGGGCCGGATTAACCTTTTCGGGGCCCCTAGGCAACGCAATTCATGGGCCCCTTTTTTAACAAAAAAATGTTTAGTCAATACTACTGTGTTTACTTTTCTGACTTTTTTAGGGTATCATAATCAACGTAGTGCTTGCAGTTTCGTCATGTCCGTCTGTCTATTTTTTTTTAAATTATTAAACAGTAATTACACAATATACATAAATATATATAACTCAAAGGTGACTGACTGACTGACATAGTGATCTATCAACGCACAGTCCAAACCGCTGGTTCTAGAGATTCCAAATTTGGCACGTAGGTTCCTTATAAGGTCTAGGGGTGCACTAAGAAAGGATTTTTCAAAATTCATCCCCTAAGGGGGTGAAATGAGGGTCCAAAGTTTGTATGGGGAAACAAGATTAGTTAGTCTATTTTATTCGAAACTTCACAGAAGTATTCCTAACAATAAATGAGTAAATACGTGTTGCAGGTTTTTTGAGAATTCAACCCCTAAAAGGGGGAAATGTGGTCAAAAAGTCTGAAAATCAACATGGGTATTGTTTCTATGGTTTATCGGGTCGTTAACAACGATTTTAAAATCCGACGTGGCGGACGTCAAATACCATCTCCCCTGTTAGGTTACAATGGGGTTGAAATGTCTAAATATCCATATGGGTGTCGTTTTTGTGATTTTTTGGGACGTTAATTTTGAAATTTAATATTGTGGACATGAAAATTCTTGAAAGTATTTGTGCCAAATTGCAATCTTCTTCTAAATATATAAAAGAAGAAACTGACTGACATATCAACGCACAGCCCAAACCGCTGGTTCTAGAGATTCCAAATGTGGTACGTAGGCTCCTTATAAGGCATAGGGATGCACTTAGAAATAATTTTTAAAAATTTACCTCTTAAGGGGGGAAATGGGGTTCAAGGTTTGTATGGGAAACGAGATTAGTTCAACTATTTTATTCGAAACTTTACAGGAGTATTCCTAACGATAAATGAGAAAACAAGTGTTTCAGCTTTTTTGAGAATTCACCCCATAAGGGGGAAATGTGGTGACAAAATTTAAATATCAACATGGGTATTGTTTCTATGGTTTATCGGGTTGCTGATTACGAAATCAACACTTAAGGGGGTGAAATGGGGGTTGATAGTTTGTATGGGGAATTTTTAAACGTTGAACCAATTTAGATGAAACTTGGTATAGAGATAGTTTGTGTACCGGGAAACGACATGGGACAGTTTTTATCTCGAAAATCAATCTTTAAGGGGGTGAAATGGGGGTTGGAGGTTTGTATGGAGATTTTTTTTACCGCGAACCGATTTCGATAATTTTGTTGTGGATATAGTTTGAGTCCCAGGAAACAATATAGAATATTTTTTAAGCCAAAAATCAATCTTAGAGGGGTAGAAAACATGTTGGTAGTTTGTATGGCGAATTATTAACCGCTGAACAGACGATTGAAATGAAACTAGGTACATATTATAGATTGAGTCGCGGTAAACAATATAGGATAGTTTTTATCTCGAAAATCAACCCTCTAGGGGGTGAAACGGGGGTTGAAAGTTTGTATGGGAAATTAATAACCGTTGAACCTATTTAGATGATTTGGTATGGAGATATTTTGCGTTCTGGGGAAGGATATATAATAGTTGTTATCCCAGAAGTCATTCCTTAAGCGGGAAAAAAGGAGGGTGGATTACTAATTCCACGCAAATGAAGTCGCGGGGAAAAGCTTCTATTCAAGAGTAGAAATCTGTATTAATCATAATATCTCAGTAGTAAGTCGTTGATGGCGTAACAATTAAACAATTATTGCAATAATTTCATTAAAATAAAAAATGAGGGAACCGCCGTCTTCAAAACGTGGTATACCGAAACCTCCCGAATGTAACGAATACTTTTCCGAAAACCGCTTCTAAATCAGTTCAGTGAAACGCAAGATGATCGCGGACAAACATACATTCCTACATACAAACATACGAGTCTAACTGAGAACCTCCTTTTTTAGTACTTTTAGTACGCGGGCGAAGCCGCGGGAAAAAGCTAGTTTATTAACATAAAGTTTCGCCAAACTGCACAACAGTTTGTTGGCGAACAGCAGCACCCAGCACACTTCCTTATCTACTGTGTAACAATACAAAAGTATCTTATGAAACTTAATATTGTAAGGTGCCTTTACGGGGTTCATACTACTTGTACCTAATATGTTTGCAATAAACGTTTTGAGTTTGAGTTATGTGCGGATGATGTGTACCGGACTTATATACCGGCACCACGTACTTTCGACTTACCAAATTTACGAAATACAATGGAAAACAGGAGATCTTTGTTTTATTTCCTTTTTTTCCTTTTCAGTCGGTAGTTTTTTTATTCATATAGTTATAATAAATCTGGGTATTGAGGGTGCCACATGAGCGTTGCTTCTATAAGATACTTTCAATGGGTGTCACATGAGCGTTACTGCTATGAGACAAGTTCAATGGGTGTTGCTTCTATAAGGCGCTTTCAATAGGTATCACATAGGAGTGGCTTTAAGGAACTAGTAATAGGTGTCACATGAACGTTGCTTCTAGAAGACACTTTCAATGGGTGTCACATGGGAGTTGATTTCAGATTTTTAAGGGGTGTCACATGAGCGTTCCTTCTAAAAGTACTTTCAATGCACAAATAAGGTAATTTCAGATTAGTCTATAAGGCGACTAGGTACGTAAAATTTATTGGTACGTTTTTAAAGTAGGCAAATACATATTGCATTATTGTTATTTGTTACCAATTTAGTAAACAGTACTGTGGCGTAATCGCCACGTGGTGGTAGGACTGTATTTGGAGTTTAAATTTACGAGATGGGAAAGGGGTTATAGCATTTAACGTGACTATGATATTTCATGTACGTTTGGTGAGACTTACCGCTACTGCCGGATCGCTCGCGTCGACGTAGGGAGGCCTCCGCTTCCACAATGCACTTATTACATATTTTACTTAATATTCTTCTAGCAGACTTAACATTTACTTTTTGCAGGCATAACACTAAACTTCAACGTAAGAGTTTCTTCTTAAGGCGGCCAGTTGTCACCACAGCTGTGTGAACTTGGCACCCGACCTTGACGAATTTTTTTTAAATATTTTTTTTCTAATAGTGTTTTGTTTGTAGTTGATTGTAGTAAAACGGATTTTGTTTGTAGTTGTCCCAAAAAAAAATTAGGGAGGGGGTGAAAAAGGTCAGCACCCGACATGCGAAATCCTAATATGTTATGATTGATTCTTGTTCAGAATCTTTTGTAGTTGATTGTAGTTCCTTTATTTTCGTTTGTAGTAGCCAAATAAGGCCGAAAAAATTTTTTTTGCAAAAATCGGTTCGCGAGCGCGTTGATGTCTTTTTCCGAAAATCGTCTAAATTGCCTAAATACACGTGAATACACTATTTACTCTACGCTCATCGACAGGATCTCGCACATACACAATTTTGCGTAATTGTAGCACCTTATAAGTTGCTTTTTAGTTACAAAGTAGCAAAATAAACTGAATATCGCGATCGCACAAAAATGGTAAAGGTAACTGATTATGTCAACGTATTACTTTTCCATGAGTATTTCGTTTGCAAATGATTGTAGCTTCTTTATATTCCTTTGTAGTAGCCAAATAAAGCCAAGGAAAATAAAATAATAAATAATAATCTGACATGTGACCGCGTTTTCCTAAAGTCGTCTAAATTGCGCAGTTTCGTTTTTGGTAGATCAAAACCTACGCCAGGCACCAAGGTAGCCTTATTTTCGTTTGTTGTTACTTCATTTCGTTTGTAGTAGCTCAATATCGATTGTAGTAGTTCAAAATCCTACGCCAGATAACAGGGTAGCCTTATTTTCGTTTGTAGTGCTTTCATTTCGTTTGTAGTAGCTCAATATCGATTGTAGTAGTTCAAAATCCTACGCCAGACATCAGGGTAGCCTTATTTTCGTTTGTAGTGACTTCATTTTGTTTGTAGTAACGCGATTTCGTTTGTAGTTGTTCAAAAACCTACGCCAGGCATCAAGGTTGCCTTATTTTCGTTTGTAGTGATTTCATTTCGTTTTTAGTAGCTCAATAACGATTGTAGTAGTTCAAAAACCTATATCAGACATTAGGGATGCCTTATTTGCGTTTGTAGTGATTTCATATCGTTTGTAGTAGCTCAATATCGATTGTAGTAGTTCATAAACCTACGCCAGACATCAGGGTAGTATTTTCGTTTGTAGTAGCCCAATATCGATTGTAGTAGTTAAAAAACCTACGCCAGACATCAAGGTAGCCTTATTTTTGTTTGTAGTGACTTCATTTCGTTTGTAGTAACGCGATTTCGTTTGTAGTGATTCAAAAACCTACGCCAGACATCAGGGTAGCCTTATTTTCGTTTGTAGTGACTTCATTTTGTTTGTGGTAGCTCAATATCGATTGTAGTAGTTCAAAATCCAACGCCAGAGATCAAGGTAGCCTGATTTTCATTTGTAGTGCTTTCATTTCGTTTGTAGTAGCTCAATATCGATTGTAGTAGTTCAAAAACATACGCCAGACATTAGGGTAGCCTTATTTTTGTTTGTAGTGCTTTTTATTTCGTTTGTAGTAACGCGATTTCGTTTGTAGTAGTTCAAAAACCTACGCCAGACATCAGGGTAGCCATATATTCGTTTGTAGTTACTTCATTTCGTTTGTAGTAGCTCAATATCGATTGTAGTAGTTCAAAATCCTACGCCAGACGTCAGGGCGGCCTTATTTTCGTTTGTAGTGCTTTCATTTCGTTTGTAGTAACAAGATTTCGTTTGTAGTAAATCAAAAACCTACGCAAGCCATCAAGGTAGCCTTATTTTCATTTGTAGTGACTTAATTTCGTTTGTAGTAGCTCAATATCGATTGTAGTAGTTCAGAAACCTACGCCAGAGATCAGGGTAGCCTTATTTTCGTTTGTAGTGCTTTCATTTCGTTTGTAGTAGCTCAATATCGATTGTAGTAGTTCAAAAACCTACGCCAGAGATCAGGGTAGCCTTATTTTTGTTTGTAGTAATGCGATTTCGTTTGTAGTAGTTCAAAAACCTACGCCAGACATCAGAGTAGCCATATATTCGTTTGTAGTTACTTCATTTTGTTTGTAGTAGCTCAATATCGATTGTAGTAGTTCAATATCCTACGCCAGACATCGGGGCGGCATTATTTTCGTTTGTAGTGCTTTCATTTCGTTTGTAGTAACGCGATTTCGTTTGTAGTAGTTCAAAATCCTACGCCAGACATCAGGGTAGCCTTATTTTCGTTTGTAGTGCTTTCATATCATTTGTAGTAGCTCAATATCGATTAAAGTAGTTCAAAATCCTACGCCAGATATCAGGGTAGTCTTATTTTCGTTTGTAGTGACTTCATTTCGTTTGTAGTAGCTCAATATCGATTGTAGTAGTTTAAAAACCTACGCCAGAGATCAGGGTAGCCTTATTTTCGTTTGTAGTGCTTTCATTTCGTTTGTAGTATCTCAATATCGATTGTAGTAGTTCAAAAACCTACGCCAGACATCAGGGTAGCCTTATTTTCGTTTGTTGTGACTTAATTTCGTTTGTAGTAGCTCAATATCGATTTTAGTAGTTCAAAAACCTACGCCAGGCATCAAGGTTGCCTTATTTTTGTTTGTAGTGATTTTATATCGTTTGTAGTAGCTCAATATCGATTGTAGTAGTTCAAAATCCTACGGCAGATATCAGGGTAGCCTTATTTTCGTTTGTAGTGATTTCATTTCGTTTGTAGTAGCTCAATATCGATTGTAGTAGATCACAAACCTACGTCAGACATCTGGGATACCTTATTTTCGTTTGTAGTGCTTTCGTTTCGTTTGTAGTATCTCAATATCGATTGTAGTAGTTCAAAAACCTACGCCAGACATCAGGGTAGCCATATTTTCGTTTGTAGTGACTTCATTTCATTTGTAGTAGCTCAATATCGATTTTCGTAGTTCAAAAACCTACGCCAGGCATCAAGGTTGCCTTATTTTCGTTTGTAGTGATTTCATATCGTTTGTAGTAGCTCAATATCGATTGTAGTAGTTCAAAATCCTACGCCAGATATCAGGGTAGCCTTATTTTTGTTTGTAGTGATTTCATTTCGTTTGTAGTAGCTCAATATCGATTGTAGTAGATCAAAAACCTACGTCAGACATCAGGGATACCTTATTTTCGTTTATAGTGCTTTCATTTCGTTTGTAGTAACGCGATTTCGTTTGTAGTAGTTCAAAATCCTACGCCAGACATCAGGGTAGCCTTATTTTCGTTTGTAGTGACTTCATTTCGTTTGTAGTAGCTCAATATCGATTGTAGTAGTTCAAAATCCGACGCCAGAGATCAAGATAGCCTGATTTTCATTTGTAGTGCTTTCATTTCGTTTGTAGTAGCTCAATATCGATTGTAGTAGTTCAAAAACATACGCCAGACATTAGGGTAGCCTTATTTTCGTTTGTAGTGCTTTCATTTCGTTTGTAGTAACGCGATTTCGTTTGTAGTAATCTCTCTCAATATCAATTGTAGTAGTTCAAAATCCTACGCCAGACATCAGGGCGGCCTTATTTTCGTTTGTAGTGCTTTCATTTCGTTTGTAGTAACGCGATTTCGTTTGTAGTAAATCAAAAACCTACGCAAGCCATCAAGGTAGCCTTTTTTTCGTTTGTAGTGACTTCATTTCGTTTGTAGTAGCTCAATATCGATTGTAGTAGTTAAAAAACCTACGCCAGAGATCAGGGTAGCCTTATTTTTGTTTGTAGTGCTTTCATTTCGTTTGCAGTAGCTCAATATCGATTGTACTAGTTCAAAATCCTACGCCAGACATCAGGGTAGCCTTATTTTTGTTTGTAGTGCTTTCATTTCGTTTGTAGTAACGCGATTTCGTTTGTAGTAGTTCAAAAACCTACGCCAGACATCAGGGTAGCCATATATTTGTTTGTAGCAACTTCATTTTGTTTGTAGTAGCTCAATATCGATTGTAGTAGTACAAAATCCTACGCCAGACATCAGGGCGGCCTTATTTTCGTTTGTAGTGCTTTCATTTCGTTTGTAGTAACGCGATTTCGTTTGTAGTAAATCAAAAACCTACGCAAGCCATCAAGGTAGCCTTATTTTCGTTTGTAGTGACTTCATTTCGTTTTTAGTAGCTCAATATCGATTGTAGTGGTTCAAAATCCTACACCAGACATCAGGGTAGCCTTATTCTTGTTTGTAGTGACGTCATTTCGTTTGTAGTAGCCTAATATCGTTTTTAGTAGTCCAAAAACCTACGTCGGTCATTAGGGTAGCCTTATTTTCGTTTGTAATGATTTCATTTCGTTTGTAGTGATTTCATTTCGTTTGTAGTAGCTCAATATTGAATGTAGTAGTTCAAAAACCTACATCAGATATCAGGGATGCCTTATGTTCGTATGTAGTGATTTCATTTCGTTTGTAGGAGCTCAATATCGATTATAGTAGTTCAAAATCCTACGCCAGATATCAGGGTAGCCTTATTTTCGTTTGTAGTGACTTCATTTCGTTTGTAGTAGCTCAATATCGATTGTAGTAGTTCAAAAACCTACGCCAGAGATCAGGGTAGCCTTAGTTATGTTTGTAGTGCTTTCATTTCGTTTGCAGTAGCTCAATATCGATTGTACTAGTTCAAAATCCTACGCCAGACATCAGGGTAGCCATATTTTTGTTTGTAGTGACTTCATTTCGTTCGTAGTAGCTCAATATCGATTTTAGTAGTTCAAAAACCTACGCCAGGCATCAAGGTTGCCTTATTTTCGTTTGTAGTGATTTCATATCGTTTGTAGTAGCTTAATATCGATTGTAGTAGTTCAAAATCCTACGCCAGATATCAGGATAGCCTTATTTTCGTTTGTTGTGATTTCATTTCGTTTGTAGTAGCTCAATATCGATTGTAGTAGATCAAAAACCTACGTCAGACATCAGGGATACCTTATTTTCTTTTGTAGTGCTTTCATTTCGTTTGTAGTAACGCGATTTCGTTTGTAGTAGTTCAAAATCCTACGCCAGACATCAGGGTAGCCTTATTTTCGTTTGTAGTGACTTCATTTCGTTTGTAGTAGCTCAATATCGATTGTAGTAGTTCAAAATCCGACGCCAGAGATCAAGATAGCCTGATTTTGATTTGTAGTGCTTTCATTTCGTTTGTAGTAGCTCAATATCGATTGTAGTAGTTCAAAAACATACGCCAGACATTAGGGTAGCCTTATTTTCGTTTGTAGTGCTTTCATTTCGTTTGTAGTAACGCGATTTCGTTTGTAGTAATCTCTCTCAATATCAATTGTAGTAGTTCAAAATCCTACGCCAGACATCAGGGCGGCCTTATTTTCGTTTGTAGTGCTTTCATTTCGTTTGTAGTAACGCGATTTCGTTTGTAGTAAATCAAAAACCTACGCAAGCCACCAAGGTAGCCTTTATTTCGTTTGTAGTGACTTCATTTCGTTTGTAGTAGCTCAATATCGATTGTAGTAGTTAAAAAACCTACGCCAGAGATCAGGGTAGCCTTATTTTTGTTTTTAGTGCTTTCATTTCGTTTGCAGTAGCTCAATAACGATTGTACTAGTTCAAAATCCTACGCCAGACATCAGGGTAGCCTTATTTTGTTTGTAGTGCTTTCATTTCGTTTGTAGTAACGCGATTTCGTTTGTAGTAGTTCAAAAACCTACGCCAGACATCAGGGTAGCCATATATTCGTTTATAGCAACTTCATTTTGTTTTTAGTAGCTCAATATCGATTGTAGTAGTTCAAAATCCTACGTCAGACATCAGGGCGGCCTTATTTTCGTTTGTAGTGCTTTCATTTCGTTTGTAGTAACGCGATTTCGTTTGTAGTAAATCAAAAACCTACGCAAGCCATCAAGGTAGCCTTATTTTTGTTTGTAGTGACTTCATTTCGTTTGTAGTAGCTCAATATCGATTGTACTTGTTCAAAATCCTACGCCAGACATCAGGGTAGCCTTATTCTTGTTTTTAGTGACGTCATTTCGTTTGTAGTAGCCTAATATCGTTTGTAGTAGTCCAAAAACCTACGTCGGTTATTAGGGTAGCCTTATTTTCGTTTGTAGTGATTTCATTTCGTTTGTAGTGATTTCATTTCGTTTGTAGTAGCTCAATATTGAATGTAGTAGTTCAAAAACCTACATCAGATATCAGGGATGCCTTATGTTCGTATGTAGTGATTTCATTTCGTTTGTAGGAGCTCAATATCGATTATAGTAGTTCAAAATCCTACGCCAGATATCAGGGTAGCCTTATTTTCGTTTGTAGTGACTTCATTTCGTTTGTAGTAGCTCAATATCGATTGTAGTATTTCAAAAACCTACGCCAGAGTTCAGGGTAGCCTTATTTTTGTTTGTAGTGCTTTCATTTCGTTTGCAGTAGCTCAATATCGATTGTACTAGTTCAAAATCCTACGCCAGACATCAGGGTAGCCTTATTTTCGTTTGTAGTGCTTTCATTTCGTTTGTAGTAATGCGATTTCGTTTGTAGTAGTTCAAAAACTTACGCCAGACATCAGGGTAGCCATATATTTGTTTGTAGCAACTTAATTTCGTTTGTAGTAGCTCAATATCGATTGTAGTAGTTCAAAATCCTACGCCAGACATCAGGGCGGCCTTATTTTCGTTTGTAGTGCTTTCATTTCGTTTGTAGTAACGCGATTTCGTTTGTAGTAAATCAAAAACCTACGCAAGCCATCAAGGTACCCTTATTTTTGTTTGTAGTGACTTCATTTCGTTTGTAGTAGCTCAATATCGATTGAAGTAGTTCAAAAACCTACGCCAGGCATCAAGGTTGCCTTATTTTCGTTTGTAGTGATTTCATATCGTTTGTAGTAGCTCAATATCGATTATAGTAGTTCAAAATCCTACGCCAGATATCAGGGTAGCCTTATTTTCGTTTGTAGTGATTTCATTTCGTTGGTAGTAGTTCAATATCGATTGTAGTAGGTCAAAAACCTACGTAAGACATCAGGGATACCTTATTTTTGTTTGTAGTACTTTCATTTCATTTGTAGTAGCCCAATATCGATTGTAGTAGTTCAAAAACCTACGCCAGAAATAAAGGTAGCCTTGTTTTGGTTTGTAGTGACTTCATTTCGTTTGTAGTAGCTCAATATCGATTGTAGTAGTTCAAAAACCTACGCCAGAGATCAGGGTAGCCTTATTTTCGTTTGTAGTGCTTTCATTTCGTTTGTAGTAGCTCAATATCGATTGTAGTAGTTCAAAAACCTACGCCAGAGATCAGGGTAGCCTTATTTTCGTTTGTAGTGCTTTCATTTCGTTTGTAGTATCTCAATATCGATTGTAGTAGTTCAAAAACCTACGCCAGACATCAGGGTAGCCTTATTTTTGTTTGTAGTGACTTCATTTCGTTTGTAGTAGCTCAATATCGATTTTAGTAGTTCAAAAACCTACGCCAGGCGTCAAGGTTGCCTTATTTTCGTTTGTAGTGATTTCATATCGTTTGTAGTAGCTCAATATCGATTGTAGTAGTTCAAAATCCTACGGCAGATATCAGGGTAGCCTTATTTTCGTTTGTAGTGATTTCATTTCGTATGTAGTAGCTTAATATCCATTGTAGTAGTTCAAAAACACACGTCAGAGATCAGGGAAGCCTAACTTTCGTTTGTAGTGATTTCTGTTCATTTGTAGTAGCTCAATATCGTTTGTTGTAATTTAAAAACCTACGTCAGACATCAGGGTAACCTTATTTTCGTTTCTAGGTCTTTTATTTCGTTTGTAGTAGCTTAATATCGATTGTAGTAGTTTAGAAACCTGTGCCAGGCATAAAGGTAGCCTTAATTTCATTCGTAGTGCTTTCATTTCGTTTGTAAATAGTAGCTCAATATCGATTATACTAGTTTAAAAACCGACGTCAGACATCAGGGTCGCCTTATTTTTATTTATAGTTCTTCCATTTCGTTTGTAGTACCGCGATATCGCTTGTAGTACTTCAAAAACATACGTCAGGCAATAAGTTAAACTTATTTCCGTTTGTAGTAATTTCATTTTGTTTTTACTAGCTCCATATTTTTTGTATGTCCAGAAAAAACCTACGTTTATTACGTTTTAGTGGCACGTTGGGCCTAGAATCAGTGGACAACTTTACTTTAACTATCTAAGTTGCAATATCAGAAATGAAAAAACTGACATTAGAAAGAAAAGTTATTAGAAAATTGTTATAATAGAGAATTAATGATATAATTATTTAAATTCAAATCGTTTATTTCTGACCAGATGTCCATATAATTACATACAAAAAAAAATACATTTGATTCAGACATTATTCTGGGTGTATGTAAGCCTATGTAACTAAGATGAGCGTTTTGATGTATAATATTGTTTTTTTTATTAAACGCTATAATCCCTTAGGCCCCTTCAGATCATGCCACATTCACGCTCCCAAGTGCCTTGATTTCATCACAAAACTTGCACAAAAACACCTCGATTTTACGTATTTGCATATCCTGTCACCGTAAGGTCGGTTGCCAATTTTTTGTAATGACAGATTTTTGTAGTGCTTTTGAATGGCGTAAGTCTCAATCTGCTACTCGATGAGAGTATATTTTAATATTTTAGGCACCCTAAAATTAGGCTTAATTCCTATAGTGCCAGGACTGCCAGGTCTGGGTTGCACTGCGTTGCTTGGCATATTCGATGAGCTCTATCGAATATGCCACGTGCCCACTTTCTACATAAAAGGTTGATACCGAAAGCTTCCATTTGAAAACGAAACACGCTAATAATGAAATAACGAACATGAATTACATTTGACAAGACAGTTTGAAGTCTTGTTATTGCAAAAACAATACTATAATGGTACACATTTATTATTATTTAATTCTCGATAACTCAATTCTTGCAGAGCTTGTTTAGTGAGGATGTTGATTCGTGCAAAGTGGTCGCTTTCATTTTTATAATTATTTGTTATGCCTTACAATTGTTAGATTAAGGTGAATTATTTATAAATGAAACATAACAAAAAAGTGTTCCACTTGTGCAGTTGAAAAAGAAACCATTTTTCATTAAATGTACTATACAAACTAATAGTAGTCTTATTAGCGAGTGACTGAAAAATTGTATCGAAAAGTTGAAAGAAATCTAAATAACTTTACCCGACTTTTAAGGCCGTCTACCAATTTTTGAATTACCACTTTGATTAGTTTGAACGGCACGACATAAAATTCATTTTCTACCCGGTGAAGTAATTCGTTCATTTCAGGCACCCTATAATAAGGATATCATAAGTTTGAAAGCACTAATCAAACTGTTAATACAAAACCGGTCACGCTCAAGAGCATGTAGGGTTATGTAGGTACCGATTTCTAATTTTAAACTACATTAACAATACAATTACAACACAACCTATCTCAAACATAACTCCAACACACAACAAGCAATCAACCAATATTGAATTTGTATTCGAGTTGCGTTGGAATATTTATCAAGCAAATTCTGATATTTCTGATTCACATGTTTATGCCGTAGCTGTATTGCGTTGTTACTGCATTGGAGTTGTATTGAAGTTGGATCGTGTTTATACGTGTTTTAAAGTTAGAATACGGCCCCAGTTGCCGGTTCGTCACAATTAATCCACACTTTTAAAAGGAAGTTTCTTATACGATATTTTGCGTTACTCACGCTCTTTTATTAAGAAAGGATATTTTTTTGCGATAACTGTAAAACGGCCTCGCCGATTTCATTATGTACCGTGTGTAAATTTTATACGGGCGTATATTGTAATGGCGATTAGTATTGGACCTAGGGAACCTATTCACATTTATTTCTTTATGAAAATAAGTTTTTTTTTCATACATAATAATTCAGCCCGCAATGAATTGCATCCATGACAATTAACTTACCGGTGCGTCATGTCAGTTATGTCAGTTTTAAATCAGTTGGATAGCGTACATTGGTGCCCGGTAGGACTTTAAAAAATCATTACACATAACATAATTAATGTCACTATTTTACAAAATGATTATACTATATGAGTCCTATTGCTGGATACTACAGGTGGATAAAGTATACGCCCGTATAAAATTTACAAGCTGTATAATTTTTATTGACAGTACATAGTAAGCCTCACTTTCATGAATTATCATATATTTTTTGAGCTTAAGGTTCGAAACTTAGAGAGGGGGAGATTTTTTTTTAACGTAGGAAGCGATTATTTTCGAAATAATTGACTTTGTCAAAAATAGTTCTTAAAGACCCCTATTCATTTTGAAAAACCTAACCATCAACACTGTACACAATAGGAATGGAGCGAAAAGAAAAATTCATCCCCAATTCACGTGTAGGAGCCTATTTTTTTTATTTTGTTGTACCATTTTATCAGCGTGATTACTACACATAGGTACTCATACCAAATTTCAGTTTTCTAATACTACGTAAAACTTGCAGCAGTAAACTTTCACTTTCGAACAAAAAACTTGGCTGAATTACGAAAGCTCCAGGTTTAATGCCGGCTACCAATTTTTTATATTAACAGGTTGAACAGTGCTTACGAGTGGCATAATAATTGCTACTCGATGAGATATATCACAATATTTTTAGGCACCCTAAAATTCCTAATAAAGTGCCAAGTTTGCGTTAGGCTACCACCATTTTTTGGCGCTTCTCGATGAGCTCTATCGAATGTGCTACGTTCCCCCTTGCTGTTCAATGAGGAAGATTTAGTCAAAAAATAGGGTAATGGTTTTGCTCACTGTACAAAACGTTTTAGGCTACCAGGAAAAAATACATAACTTATTACCGTGCATTGCCCTAGATAGGCCGAATTCTACTGGCAGATGAGGTAGGGCTGCCAACGGCCTACTCTTAATCTATAGCTTTACCTGCGACTTCGTCTGCGTGGGATTAAAATTCGCCATAAGGAATTAATAAAACGCCTTAGTAAAATCTAATAGTAAATATTAATTTAGCATACGCTACGCTTTTTAGGGTTCCGTAGTCAACTAGGAACCCTTATAGTTTCGCCATGTCTGCCCGTCCGTCCGTCCGTCCGTCCGCGGATAATCTCAGTGACCGTTAGCACTAGAAAGCTGAAATTTGGTATTAATATGTATATCAATCACGCCGACAAAGTGGTAAAATAAAAAGTGGAATTTTTTATTTTATTAGGGTACCTCCCCTATACGTAAAGTGGGGAGTGATTTTTTTTTTCATTTCAACCCTAACGTGTGATATATTGTTGGATAGGTATTTAAAAATGAATAGGGGTTTACTAAAATCATTTTTCGATAATGTAAATATTTTCGGAAATAATCGCTCCAGAAGTAAAAAAATATGCGTCCCCCCCCCTCTAACTTTTGAACCATAAGTTTTAAAAATATGAAAAAAATCTCAAAAGTAGAACTTTATAAAAACTTTCTAGGAAAATTATTTTGAACTTGAAAGGATGAATAGTTTTTGAAAAAAAATTACAAAATAATTTCTGAACTAAGTTTGTAATTTAACCGTATAAGCAGGTGTTTATTGTACCTGTAATTTCTACAAAATTACAATGAAATGACGTGCTTTCAAATAAAGTAAAAACGGTGAAAATCGGTTCACGCAATAAAGAATTATTCCATAAAAATCATCTTCCATACTTTAAGCTCGCGCGCAATAGTTTACTTAATTTGCCGATAGATGTCGCTGTACGTGGAACTCTCATATCATATCCTACATGGCGGTGCTATTAACTATTAAGTGGGGACACTTACTGTGACGGGCGGAAATCTACGGAACCCTACACTGAGCGTGGCCCGACACGTTCTTGGCCGGTTTTTTAAGTCTACAGTGAGCAACCATTCCATGCAAACCTCCACCCCCCTTTTTACCCTCTTAAGGGATGTTTGGGATAAAAACTATCCTATGTCCTTCTCCATAAGCATGAAGAGGTTACAGACAGACACTTTCGCATTTATAATATTAGTATGGATAATATATACAATATGTTAGATTGTCGCTGACACAAGCAATATACATTATGTTGTAGTAAACCTTATCTATATCTATAAGTATAGCCGCTCCCAAATTTAAAAGAGGACAACTAGTTTTAAACTTCCAAAACAAAATTTCTAAAAGGTCGATATTTATATGATATGAAGTAAATAAATGGCTTTGATCCCCAGTTCACTGACAGACAACCTGTTTTATATTGTAGAACGTAATATAAAAGAATTCAAACTAATGTCTGTACCCAGAAAACGGTACTTTTTTAAGTTAGTTACACACTACCCATTACCCAGGCAACGTAGCTCTCTGATGCGACATTTCAGTTGTTATACAGGGTGAAATCTGGGTCGAGATCGTTTTTCTGACTCAGTAACTGATCACCATTATTATCGGCTAGTATTTGATCAAAACCGAATTAAAGATTTTTATTAACCAAGGAAATCAATGTCACCCTATTAGTTTTGACATACACTGAATGGAAAACGACGTCACATTGAGTAGGGTGACCATTGTGACCAAGTTGTACGCCAAAATTTATTTTTCCACTTATCATCTGATTTTTTTTTATCAACATTGATGAAAAAAAAAATTATTAACTTCATTAGCTTCATCTTTCCATTCTGTATCATGCCTTGATTAGGGCTTGCAATCCGAATATTTCGAATAGTAATTTGTATCGAAATTATTCGAAATATTCGTATTATCCGGATAATATTCGAATAATTGCAAGCCTTAGCCTTGATCGCTTGCTACAAGTCCCCGATGTCATCCTGTATAATAAAACCCAAAATAAAACGCTTAAGACCATATAAAGCATTTTTCATATAAAAAAAAACAAACATAATTGTAGGTAAAACAATTAAAAACGGATTTTATCGCGTGTATTGAGTTTAAATTACATCCCGACGTTTCAAACACTTTACAGCGTTCGTGGTCAACGGGTCGACTGAGGAAAAATGTACAATTACCTCCGTTCAAAAACTATCTCAATATGCAAACCTACCCACATATTAAATATTAAACAAATTTAGTATTTGCACATGCCGGAGGAGCTCTTGGAACACTGCCTTACATCAGGATATCTACTATGGAACAATGAATTCTTCCTGCAAGTCGACGGTGTAGCCATGGGGTCCCCGGTATCTCCAGTAGTCGCTGACATCTTTATGGAGGACTTTGAGGAGAGGGCGCTCTCATTGGCTCCCGTGCAGCCGAAGATTTTCAAAAGATACGTAGATGATACTTTTACTATATTACCTAAAAATAGTGTTTCAGTTTTCCTTGACCACCTCAATTCCATTCATAGTAAGATTAAGTTTACCATGGAATTGGAAAATAATTGTTCACTGCCTTTCTTAGATGTACTAGTATTGAGAAACCCCGATAATACCTTAGGCCGCACTGTATATAGGAAACCTACACATACAAATAGATATTTGAATGGTAGATCACACCACCACCCCAGTCAGCTAGCTACTGTAGGCAAGTCTTTGTTTCAGAGAGCCCAGAGGATATGTGATGAGCAGCACCTGGCGGCGGAACTCCGGCATGCCAAGGATGCACTTCAAGCGAACGGGCTCAAGATTCCACGGCTCAATCAGAAAGCTCGGATGAAGATTCCTACAGTTGAGCGCCGGCCTGCCGTCTTGCCTTTTGTCCGAGGAGTCACTGACAGGATTGGCAACATCTTGAAACGTGCTTCTATAAAAACTTACTTTAAGCCAATGAAGAAGATGTCACAGTTCCTGAGGTCAGTGAAGTCGGCTACTCCTCTACAGAGTGCAGGGGTCTACAGGCTGGAATGTGAATGTGGTCTATCATATGTAGGCCAGACTAAGCGGAGCATCTCTACTCGGGTAAAGGAACATATAGCCGATGTAAAGCACCGTCGACCAAGGTCAGCAGTCTGTGAGCATGTCATGGATAGACCCAACCACTCAGTTAAATTTGACAAACCCCAAGTCCTCGTCAAGGAGAAACGATACATTCCCCGGATGTTGCGAGAGGCAATCGAGATTAAAAAATATCCAAATTTCAATTAATTTTGTATTAAGCAGAACGTCTGCTAACGATACCACAATGCTTAGAAAAAAATGCTTAGAATGCTTTTTTTTTTTTTTTTTTCTACTTTTCCATTTTTTCTAAGCATTGTGGTATCGTTAGCAGACGTTCTGCTTAATACAAAATTAATTGTAGTATGGGGTAGCGCATTGTTATCGGTGAATTCTCAATACAACTTGGGACTCCGATGGCCGGTTGAGAAGTGTAAGACTTCTTCGGCAGGTGTCGCTAGGCGTTCCCCTAAGACGCATATGGAATATAGTGGAGAAATTCGCAGCCATCAGGTGTGTCTCAGTAGCTCAGTTGGTCAGAGCGATGGGCATGTATCCCAGAGTTGCGAGTTCGAGTCTCGCCTGAGGCAGTGGTTTTTTCTACTTTTCCATTTTTTCTAAGCATTATCCAAATTTCAACAGAGAGGATGGTTTTTCGGTACCACCAGCTTGGGATCCAGTTATTCATTTGGTTAAGGAGCAAGCTAGACATAGGACTGTGAGACCATAATGGTGGACAGTGTGGACACTAATAATAATTTAATACTAATTTAAAAAATTAAAAATAAAAATGAAAATAAAAATTATAATAATAAAATAATTTGTTTAATAATTTGTTTTGTAATAAAAAATAATTTGTTTTTATAAAGGCCCCTCCGGCATGTGCAAACACTAAATTTGTTTAATATTTAATATGTGGGTAGGTTTGCATATTGAGATAGTTTTTGAACGGAGGTAATTGTACATTTTTCCTCAGTCGACCCGTTGACCACGAACGCTGTAAAGTGTTTGAAACGTCGGGATGTAATTTAAACTCAATACACGCGATAAAATCCGTTTTTAATTGTTTTATTTCATGAATAACTATCGCGGCAACCGAAGACAATATAATTCTAGGTCTATGGGAAATTGTTATTATTATTATTTGTATCTCCTGTGCGAGAATCACGAGCCTATGCATCCCGGTCTTTTGGTAGGCTTGCGATACAAACCCAACACAAAGAGGCCCTTTGGAGAAATTTGCTATTGGACTAAGAGCTGGCCACGTCATATGTGATACAATAATGAGAGCAACAAAACCCGTCTGGTTAGATTGCTATATTATTAGATAGCCCGAATCTATGTAGTACATAGGCTGCTATTTATATATCCGGAAACCGGGATTACAATCTTCTTAAATAGCATATTTGACCTCCATGGTAAAATTTGAACTTTTTTAAGTACTGGCCGGTATATTTTTTCTTTCTTATTAACGCTCGTGTTATGTTTTTGACGGGTTTTAAATGTCATCTCGCAGCAAGAATGGAACTCACTCGTGAAAATATTCGTGCTATGATTTATTATGATTTTCGGCGTGGTTTAACGCAACAACAGTGCATAGATCAACTAACTTCAACTTTTGGTGATATAGCCCCATCTAAAACTACTGTGTATCACTGGTTTAGTGAGTTCAATCGTGGACGCAGTATGCTTACGGACGAAGTTAAGGCAGGTCGCCCGAAATCGGTCGTTGTACAACAAAATATCGAGGCTGTGCGAAAACTTATAATGGACGACCGACATGTTACGTACCGCGAGATAGAGGCGACTCTGGGTATTTCTATGACCAGCATTAATAGCATATTACATAATTATTTGGCTGTAAAAAAATTTGTTCGCGTTGGTTACCCCACAACATAACAAAAGAGCAAAAAGATGCTCGCGTCGAATGGTGCAATAAAATGTTAAAAAAATATAACCGTGGTGACTCAAAAGCCGTTTATAACATCTATACAGGTGACGAATCCTGGATCTATGCATACGATCCCGAAACGAAGCAACAATCAACGGTATGGGTGTTTCAAAATGAGCCGAACCCTACGAAAGTTACTCGTGCAAAAAGTACATTGAAACAAATGGTGGCCTGCTTCTTCGGTATTAATGGCCATGTAGCTACAGTGCCACTAGAAAACCGTAGAACGGTTAATTCAGAGTGGTAGACGACCATTTGCTTACCGGAAGTATTTGAACAAATTCGTAAAACTAACCAGCGACGAAGAATCATTCTTCATCATGACAATGCCAGCTGTCATACGTCACGCGAAACAACTCTATTTTTGGAGGGTCAAAATGTGGAATTAACGGGTCATCCGCCGTACAGCCCTGACTTGGCACCCAACGATTTTTATTTATTTCCAAATATAAAGAATAAATTACGCGGTCAACGATTTTCGACCGCTGAAGATGCTGTCGACGTATTCAAACAACTCGTTATGGAGGTACCTCAGGCGGAGTGGCAGAAGTGCTTTAAAAATTGGTTCACGCGAATGCAAAAGTGCATAGATCATGAAGGGGAATACTTTGAAAAACAATAAAACCATTTTCAGCCGTGTACGTTTGTTTGTTTTTTTGTTTCCGGATATATAAGTAGCAACCCTCGTAATAAGGATAGCCTTATTACTCGATTCGGGCATCTGGAAGCTTTAAATAGGTCAGGTCAGAGTAACAGACTAGAAAAATTTTTGAATTGGGAAATACTCGTAGTAATACCAAAATAGGTAAAAACTGCCGAAGTTGTCTCAGCTGTAAAGAACAAGGCCTATATTTTAACAGTAGAACAAAAACATTCCGTATTATTACGGAAACAAAACCAGTACGTGACAAACTATGAATTACATTATACGTCGTTTGGCACTACTTACCCCCAACAGAAATTTTTGACAATGATATAATCTAAATATTTATATAATTTCTCATAATATGGCATCAAACCTAGAACCCTTGGATTGGTTTTCTTGTGTTGGTTTGGTTCGCCTTCTTGGAGTGGTTTGCATTCTTTGACCTCCACTACTTTACAGCTGCCAGATGTCCAGATCTAGAAATAAGCATAGTATAGCAAACTGACTAGAGGGGTTTCGTCGCTCTCATTATTGTGTCATATCATATCACTCATATCTGACGTGACGTGACGTGACTAGCTCTCCATCTATATGTAATACACCTAGCCCATTCACAGGTAAGTACAGTCGCCATCAGATATATCGCAGCGGCCAAGGTGGTCACAAATACCTGAACAACGAGTCTATTGTCAAATCGATAAAGTGCATGTTCAAATATTTTTGAATACCTTGGCCACTCCAATATATTTGATGGCGACTGTACATCAATAGAAACCCGTAAACCGGTCCCAGCAGGCTTTGAAGCTATTGGTCTAAGAGCTGGCCACGTCAGACATGACACAATAATGAGAGCAATGAAACCTGTCTAGTTACACTGCTTTACCATCCTTATTGCTAGATCCGGGCAGCTGGCAGCTTTTAATGGGTGGAGGTCGGAGTGACAGACCAACAAATTTTTAAGTTAGAAAAAAGTAATACCAAAATAGATAAAAACTGCCAAAGTTGTGTCATTTATAAAAATTGTATGGATGATTTTTTTTGCCGTAGGTATATATTATTACATTACCTAATATCATTTGACCTATTCGCCAATTGTCCTAATATTTTGTCCCATAATACTAATTTGTAATTATTTTTTACCTAAAACCTACTTGACCTAATGATCAATACACCTAGTTTTATATGAACTACACAAATAAACCAGTAAGAAAAGTTAGGTTAGCTCAAGTTAGGTTACGTAGTTAGCTCGGACACGGTTTATCATAATTTGATTAGTATTTAGAAACGTATAAATCTGACATGGATGAATGTAAAGAAAAAAATGGTCAACAGTCTACAATTTCTCTCATATAATTATAAAATCACTTGATGATGCTTTACAAAGGCCATATTTGTTAGCGTGTAAAGTCGTTAGTACTGTAAACGCGAACTCAATTGCAGCGGTGGTTGACGAAAGCTTGATTTTTTTGTGGGAGGATAATAAATTTAAATAAAACATTATGAGTCATAATGTTTTATTTAAATGAAATACGTAAAGTTCAACTTTTTCGCAAATAGGCACTTATATCTTTATTTTTTCTCCACATGAAGTTTTTCCGGCACATAGATGGGCAGTTATCAATTTTCACCTTTTTTAGGGTTCCGCAGCCAAAATGGCAAAAACGGAACCCTTATAGTTTCGTCATGTCCGTCTGTCCGTCCGTCCGTCCGTCGGTTTTACTCGGAAATTATAAGACGTATCTTAATAAATATTTAACATAATGTGTATTTTGTATGCCGCTACTTAGTTTTGTAGTAATATTGCTGGAAAAAATATTTTTAGGGTATACAATGTGTTTGTACACCTATGCTCGAGCCGTTAACCACGTATAGTATGATGAATTTTATCGACAAATCAACCCCCATACCATTTTTTTTCTCAACCATTTTTAAACTGCGCCCCTTTAAAATTCGATGGCACCACACTCTACCGCCCTTGGTAAATAAACCCAAGAGGTGTCTATCGGCAGCTTATAGACGGAGAGCTGGCCACGTCAGATATGACACAATAATGAGAGCAACGAAACCCCTCTAGTTCGTTTGCTATACTATGCTTATTTCTAGATCCGGACATCTGGCAGCTGTAACGTGGTGGAGGTCAAAGAATGCAAATAACTCGAAGAAAACAAATCATAGAGTTCTGGGTCTGATGCAATATTATGGGAAATTATGTAATTAATTAGATTATATCATAGCCAGAAGTTTACGTTGGGGGAAAGTAGTGCCAAATGATGTATAATGCAATTTTTAGTTAGTCGCCTACTGTTTGTCTCCGAAATACAATGGTTTTTGCTCTAATGTTAAAATATAGGCCCTATCCTCTATAAATGACAGAACTTTGGCAGTTTTTACCTATTTTGGTATTACTTTTTTCCAACTTAAAAACTGTGTTGGTCTGTCACTCTGGCCTCCACCCATTAAATGCTGCCAGATGCCCGGATCTAGAAATAAGGATGGTAAAGCAGTCTAACTAGACAGGCGTCATTGCTCTCATTATTGTGTCATCATATCTGACGTGGCCAGCTCTTAGACCATTACGAACTAGGGCATAAATTTCAGTCAGCAATCTTACAGAAAAGTTTCCCCAATTAGTCGTAAATTAATTGTAAAAAGAAAAATTGTCTCAAAAAAACTATTTTTTTTACATTTCTTATTTTTTTGCAAAAACGAGGCGTTGACCTGTTCTTTTTTATTGTTAGCAGATAGTACAATAAATGCGCAAAAAAATGCCATCAAAATCATAGCGCTAGCTTTAACATCTCACATCACAAGTTACACGAGTCCAAACCACCTACTTGTATTTGTATACATGTATATAACTAAATGTATTTTGTTAACCAAATATCAACATGTGGCACATCAATCGATAGGTCCTTCAAAATAACATTAAGGTTTCCTTGAACAGTTTTCAGAAAAAAAGTCTAAAAACTGCCCCCCCCCCCCCCCCTGTTACTTTTGAACCATTCTTTCAACGAAAATGTATACGACCTTTTAATAATTATTTTTGCTTAATGCGTGGAAGGTACGGAACCCTCCATTCTGCGTCATCCGCCACTAAACTAATAGATCTGCCACCAAAATTGTACCGTCCGTAGCCTATGGATGCCTGTAACACCAGGGGCATCATGGTGTTTTTTTTTTTTTAATTTATTAGCTTCCAATGAATAATTTTGTGTTATAATACATTCCACGGAAACGAAATGCACCATACATCGCCCAAGTATTGAAATTGAACTCTTGAGATAGAGCCATATGACTCCATACCTTGTAAATTAAATTTTACTCTTTTTTTAAGGTGCTGGTTGGCCATCTTGTTGAGTTGTCTCAGTTATAGCAATTGTTTAGACAGCATATACTTAATTACTTAGGGTCGGTTGGACCAAACCGTCTGTCGCCGTTAAAAAGATCGCAAAATTTTATATAATATGGAAATTTTCATAGTACGCAGCCAGGTGACGCTGATGAGCCTGTCAAAAGTGGTTGGTGCAACTGGCCCTAACTCTTCAACTGATAAAGAAGTGTTAATGTTTTCCTTGTCAGATTAGTCGTCGTCGATAAACATTGCAAGAGATTTTGGCATGTCTTGCCCTGAGAGAAAGGACTGAAAATAGAGCACTTTAGCCTTGCTTTCTGACTCGTGCAACCTCGTCCATTGCACCTTTTCCGGGACTTACAAGATATTAACTCTATGTTAACGTTATTCTAATATAATAATAATATTGTATGCATACCACAGTGCCTTAGTATCTACTGTAATACTGTGTAATATGTTTGGAAATAAATAATAATAATAATAATGCCCGCAGGGCAGCTTGTGGCGAGCTGTCGGGGAGTGACGACCCCGCGGACCCGAGTGCTCCAGAGAGTCGGTCAGGGTCTCCGTCTCCGGCGTGTCTTCGTCGGTCGGAGTGGACTCCAAGGGGACCCGCAGGACTCTCGGCTCTGGCTTGCCTTAGTTGGCCGTCCAGAGAGGAGCCGTCAGAGCTATATGCTCACAGGGTGGAAGTGAAATATGCATAAGTCGCGAGTTGGTACAGTGGCTGGGCTTCCTACAGTCACTGGCAGAAAGCGGTGTACACCTCTCCACACCCTGAGCCACTCACACCGATGTTGCTCCTGGTCGTTTTTGCAACGGCAGTTTCAGGGGCCCATCTAGTTGGCGGCGAGTCACCGCCTGCCTCGATAACATGTTATAAAATTGTTATGGCAGGTGTCCGGACCTCTTTACAATAGCCTAATCTTTGACCAGCCAAACTTCAATACCAAAGCCCTTTACTCTGTCCATTTTATTTACAATATCTACAACGCCTGCTGGAACCGGTTCACGTGTATCTATTAATGTACCCGTGAATGGGTTCTAGCAGGTGTATAACATAGCAAATTTCTCCAAGGGGCCTCTGCGTGTTGGATCTGTATCCCCACGCAAGCCTATCAAAAGACCGGGATATAAAGACCCGTGATTCTCAAAGGAGATAATAATAATAATTAGCTCAATTGTATTCGTAAATTTCTACGATTCGAACAGCATATCTCAATAGTATTCAACACCATTTTGTAGTATAACAATCCATCCATGTTAGCTCCTATAACTAGATTTTTGTGGATATTTTTAATTCACATGAGTAATAATAAAAAAAGTTAACTCAACTGAAATAAGCGGTCGCGCTCTCACAGTAAATTAATACGGGAGCGCTGATGTCTAGAGACTTCGAGTTGTACTTATGATCTATCTAGTGGTTGAGGTTATCTGTGTACCCATCATTTCTACCAAAGAGCTAGCTCCTCAAACTCTCCCAAAGTTTACATCTTGTAAATGCCGGACGAGGTTGCACGTAACAGTAAGCAAAGTGATTTGTACTCTGCCCTTTTTGTCAGGGCAAGACATTCCAAAATCCCCTGCAATGATTATCAACAACAACGACGGACCTGACAACGAAAAGGAGGAAAACATTAACACATTTTTATCAGTTAAAGAGAATATACCGTCTCAACGAAATAATCTGACCTACTGAACAAGATGGCCAACCGGCACCTTAAAAATTTAATTTTAATTGGTAGGGTAATATAATATGATTCGTTCTCACGAGTTAAACCCTTGGAAGATGTAGGTATAATGCATTTTATTTCCTTGAATTCCCTGAAATATATTTATAAAATGAAATTATATATTGGAAATCAATAATTATAAAAAGACTTCATTCATTACATAACAACTCTGGAGTTACAGGCATCCATAGGCTACTATAACTGCTTACCATCGGTTGGGCCGTATGCATGTTGGCCACCGTCGTAATATAAAAAAAAAAATGTTTTACATTCACGTCATGCCCACAATTTCATGTTAGGGTATACGATAGGGTATATATTATACAGTGTGTTACCGGCTTTAATTATAACTGAAATTAGTAACGATATTGGGCTACTACAAACGAAATGAAAGGACTAAAAACGAAAATAAGGCTACCCTGAGGTCTGACGTAGATTTTTGAACTACTACAATCGATATTGAGCTACTACAAACGAAATGAAGTCACTACAAACGAAAATAAGGCTACCTTGATGCCTGGCGTAGGTTTTTGATTTACTATAAACGAAATCGCGTTACTACAAACGAAATGAAAGCACTACAAACGAAAACAAGGCTACCCTGATGCCTGGCGTAGGTTTTTGAACTACTAAAATCGATATTGAGTTACTACAAACGAAATGAAGTCACTACAAACGAAAATATGGCTACCCTGATGTCTGGCGTAGGTTTTTGAACTACTACAATCGATATTGGGATACTACAAACGAAATGAAAGCACTACAAACGAAAATAAGGTATCCCTGATGTCTGACGTAGGTTTTTGATCTACTACAATCGATATTGAGCTACTACAAACGAAATGAAATCACTACAAACGAAAATAAGGCTACCCTGATATCTGGCGTAGGATTTTGAACTACTACAATCGATATTGAGTTACTACAAACGATATGAAATCACTACAAACAAAAATAAGGCAACCTTGATGCCTGGCGAAGGATTTTAAACTACTAAAATCGATATTGAGCTACTACAAACGAAATGAAGTCACTACAAACAAAAATATGGCTACCCTGATGTCTGGCGTACGTTTTTGAACTACTACAATCGATATTGAGATACTACAAACGAAATGAAAGCACTACAAACGAAAATAAGGCTACCCTGATCTCTGGCGTAGGTTTTTGAACTACTACAATCGATATTGAGCTACTACAAACGAAATAAAGTCACTACAAACGAAAATAAGACTACCCTGATATCTGGCGTAGGATTTTGAACTACTATAATCGATATTGAGCTACTACAAACGAAATGAAAGCACTACAAACGAAAATAAGGCTACCCTGATCTCTGGCGTAGGTATTTAAACAACTACAATTGATATTGGGCTACTACAAACGAAATGAAAGCACTACAAATGAAAATCAGGCTACCTTGATCTCTGGCGTCGGGTTTTGAACTACTACAATCGATATTGAGCTACTACAAACGAAATGAAGTCACTACAAACGAAAATTAGGCTACCCTGATGTCTGGCGTAGGTTTTTGAATCACTACAAACGAAATCGCGTTACTACAATCGAAATGAAGTCACTACAAACAAAAACAAGGCTACCTTTATGTCTGGCGTAGGTTTTTGAACTACTACAATCGATATTGGGCTACTACAAATGAAATGAAAGTACTACAAACGAAAATAAGGTATCCCTGATGTCTTACGTAGGTTTTTGACCTACTACAATCGATATTGAGCTACTACAAACGAAATGAAATCACTACAAACGAAAATAAGGCTACCCTGATATCTGGCGTAGGATTTTGAACTACTACAATCGATATTGAGCTACTACAAACGAAATCACTACAAACGAAAATAAGGCAACCTTGATGCCTGGCGTAGGTTTTTGAACTACTAAAATCGATATTGAGCTACTACACATGAAATGAAGTCACTACAAACGAAAATATGGCTACCCTGATGTCTGGCGTAGGTTTTTGAACTACTACAATCGATATTGAGCTACTACAAACGAAATGAAAGTACTACAAACCTACCTCTGTTGTTACCTACCTCTATGCTGTACCAATATTATAACTCTTTTGTTCGTGTGTTGTAGTGTGCAATAAAGTATTTTATTATTATTATTATTATTACAAACGAAAATAAGGCTACCCTGATCTCTGGCGTAGGTTTTTGAACTACTACAATCGATATTGAGCTACTACAAACGAAATGAAGTCACTACAAACAAAAATAAGGCTACCTTGATGGCTTGCGTAGGTTTTTGATCTACTACAAACGAAATCGCGTTACTACAAACGAAATGAAAGCACTACAAACGAAAATAAGGCCGCCCTGATGTCTGGCGTAGGATATTGAACTACTACAATCGATATTGAGCTACTACAAACGAAATGAAGTAACTACAAACGAATATATGGCTACCCTTATGTCTGGCGTAGGTTTTTGAACTACTACAAACGAAATCGCGTTACTACAAACGAAATGAAAGCACTACAAACAAAAATAAGGCTACCCTGATGTTTGGCGTAGGATTTTCAACTACTACAATCGATATTGAGCTACTACAAACAAAATGAAAGCACTACAAACAAAAATAAGGCTACCCTGATCTCTGGCGTAGGTTTTTGAACTAATACAATCGATATTGAGCTACTACAAACGAAATGAAGTCACTACAAATGAAAATAAGGCTACCTTGATGGCTTGCGTAGGTTTTTGATTTACTACATACGAAATCGCGTTACTACAAACGAAATGAAAGCACTACAAACAAAAATAAGGCCGCCCTGATGTCTGGCGTAGCATTTTGAACTACTACAATCGATATTGAGCTACTACAAACGAAATGAAATCACTACAAACGAAAATAAGGCTACCTTGATCTCTGGCGTCGGATTTTGAACTACTACAATCGATATTGAGCTACTACAAACGAAATGAAATCACTACAAACGAAAATAAGGCTACCTTGATCTCTGGCGTCGGATTTTGAACTACTACAATCGATATTGAGCTACTACAAACGAAATGAAGTCACTACAAACAAAAATAAGGCTACCCTGATGTCTGGCGTAGGATTTTGAACTACTACAAACGAAATCGCGTTACTACAAACGAAATGAAAGCACTACAAACGAAAATAAGGCTACCCTGATGTCTGGCGTAGGTTTTTGAACTACTGCAAACGATAATGGGCTACTACGAACGAAAATAAGGCTACCTTGGTGCCTGGCGTAGGTTTTGATCTACCAGAAACGAAACTGCGCAATTTAGACGACTTTAGGAAAACGCGGTCACATGTCAGATTATTATTTATTATTTTATTTTCCTTGGCTTTATTTGGCTACTACAAACGAATATTAAGAAGCTACAATCATTTGCAAACGAAATACTCATGGAAAAGTAATACGTTGACATAATCAGTTACCTTTACCATTTTTGTGCGCTCGCGATATTCAGTTTATTTGGCTACTTTGTAACTAAAAAGCAACTTATAAGGTGCTACAATTACGCAAAATTGTGTATATGCGAGATCCTGTCGATGAGCGTAGAGTAAATAGTGTATTTACGTGTATTTAGGCAATTTAAACGATTTTCGGAAAAAGACATCAACGCGCTCGCGAACCGATTTTTGTAAAAAAAATTTTTTCGGCCTTATTTGGCTACTACAAACGAAAATAAAGGAACTACAATCAACTACAAACGATTATGAACAAGAATCAATCATAAAATATTAGGATTTCGCATGTCGGGTGCTGACCTTTTTCACCCCCTCCCTAATTTTTTTTTGGGACAACTACAAACAAAATCCGTTTTACTACAATCAACTACAAACAAAACACTATTAGAAAAAAAATACTAAAAAAAAATTCGTCAAGGTCGCGTGCCAAGTTCACACAGCTTGTCACCACCATTCATAAACGTAATATTATAGTATAAAGGTTAAATACTAAACACCCCCCACCGAAAGCACTATGTAGCTTTCTCATAAAATAAGAAAAGAAATAAAATGTGCGCAATCTGAGGCGCGAGAAAATAAAATCTATATTAAGAAAGAAGATGGGCATTTAGTGGGTATAGGGTAGAGGACACAATTTATTAACTGGTCTCGACAAAGAATTATTGGCTTTTGTACGCAGAGTAACCTTGCGCACAATGCCGTCCAAACCGGGATGTGTCTTTTCGACAATTGCAAGTGGCCAATTGCATGGCGAGACTCGATCATCCTTGACCAACATTAAGTCGCCTACGTTAATGTTGGGAGGCGAGGTGAACCATTTTGATCTTTGCTGTAAAGTATTTAAATAATCATGGCTCCATTTTTTCCAAAACAGCTGGGAGCAATTTTGTAAATATTGCCAACGTGACAAATGATTTATAGATACAGACTGCAAATCATACTCTGGTACAACAGTCAGACTCTTGCCTACCAGAAAGTGTCCTGGCGTTAAAACATTAAGCTCATGAGGATTATCACTAGCCGGTAATGCACATAACGGTCTAGAATTCATAATAGCTTCGGTTTTACAAAAAATCGTTGACAGTTCCTCAAACGTCAAAGCTTTGTCACCGACAGCACGTACAAGATGATATTTCGCAACGCGAACGCAGCTCTCCCATAATCCGCCCATGTGAGGGGCACTTGGAGGGTTGAACTGCCAGTTAATCGAGCGCAGAGAGCAGCCGTTCAAAATATATTGTTGATTGCCGTTGTCGGAAATGAATTTTTGCACATCAGCGAGATATTTGCTAGTAGCTGTGAAATTCGTGCCACAGTCCGAATCAAGGCATACCGGAAGACCGCGACGTGATACAAATCTGTCTAGAGTAGCCAAGAAGCAATCGGCGGAAAGAGAAGAGAGCGTTTCCAAATGCACGGCTTTAGTGGAAAAGCACACAAAGACTGCTAAGTAAGCCTTCTCTATCTTCGCATTACGCCGTAAACTTTCCTTTATGCAGAAAGGTCCGGCTAGATCTACACCTACATGCTCAAAAACTTTATTAGGCGATAGCAGAGTGGACGGAAGATCACCCATTTTAGGCTGAAGCAGCGTTGGTTTGCATTTGAAGCAGTTCTTGCACATAGCGTGAATTGATCGAATGAGGCTACGCTTAGAGAATTCAACCAACCGGAGTCGCCATTAACAGGCGTTCCCCTCTGCCGAAATCATATGACCAGTGGTCATACACATGTATGAACTGACGTTTATCTGACGTAGCTATTTGTACGTTACGATCGAATAGCCATACATTAGACGTTCCCCTCCCCCGCAAAAATCGGCAGACTTTTTTTGTATAGAAAATGACAGACATGGCTACTCCATCCGGGTTGAATTCTCTAAGGAGGCTACGAGCCGACAGGATCCAATATTTTTGGTTGATAATATTTTGTAAGGTTTGCGGACCTGTATGTAAATATTTCTTATGAAAATATTCAACCAAAAGCTTTGTAAACCTGCACTGCTTCGGCAATAATAAGGGATGCTTCGCAGCATTGTATGGCAGATCAGAGTGTGAGATACGACCCCCCACCCTGAGGAAACCACTAGCGTCAAGAAAGGGTGCAAGTTTCCTTAACGAGGGAATGTACGTTTCGCCCTTTTCAAAGCTTTTATTTCTTCTTTGAAGTAGGCAGCTTGCACTAACTTGATCAAGCTATCGTGAGCGTGGTTCAAGTCTGTAGTAGTTAAGACTTGACTGCAAATTGAAACATCACCGCGAAATCGTCGCAGTAAGCGTAAGATCCAGGCGACTGATCTTTGCATTTTTGAAAAAGATGAAACCTGATTGCAGAATCGTTCTACAAATTCCAGTTTCCCTTCTTCTCCCGTCTGTTGAGATAGTAAATTAAATGTATTTGAATTTAATTTCATCTCCGGGATTTGCGTTTCATTTTTATTTATATATGTAGACACAGGCCAGGTTTCTCGATCCTCATACATCCAGGCAGGCCCCTCAAACCACTGAGAGCTACTAGCCATGAATTGCGACGGAGAAACTCCTCGCGAGGCGACGTCTGCCATGTTGTTTTCGCTGTTTACATGACGCCACGCATGGGGAGGTATTGACTCTGTTATTTGTGTAACACGGTTACACACAAATGTTTTTAATTTATACGCATCAGTTTGTACCCACGCCAAAACGATTGGAGAATCTGTTAATGCTGTAATTCTCGTCACATTAACCCGAGTCAAGCATTCACATGCGTATTTCATAAGCTTTCCAAGGAGAGCTGCAGCCATAAGCTCCATCCTAGGTATCGTCTGAACTTTGACAGGAGCTACTTTCGATTTTGCCATGAGCAATCTGCACTTCACATTCGACTCATGTCGTGAGATGACGTAAGTGCAAGCAGCGTACCCACGAGAAGACGCGTCACTAAATCCAATCAACTCACATTCAGTTACATCTGGAAGCAAAATGTGTCGTTGGATCTGTAACTCGGATAGTCGAGGTAGTTCATCAATGAATGTTAACCACTGCTCACATACATCTTGAGGTAGTGGATCATCCCAACCGAGACCCACTTTCCAAAGATCCTGGAGAATGCACTTTGCAACAAATGTGCAAGGAGAAATGTATCCAACCGGATCATAAATTTACGCTAGACTCTTCAGTACAGATCTTTTCGTATTGACAGTGTCTTTTTTATTCAGGGAAAAACTGAACCAGTGAAACACCGGAGATCATTTCAAGCCTAAAAGCTTTATCGAAACGTCATCCCTGTCTTTTTGAAAGGTGACAGTAGTTTCACGGTGCTCAGCTGGAACTCGCTCGAACAATTGTTCCGAGTTGCTCGACCACTTCTTTAGCACAAGTCCTCCGCACTGCAGCAAATTAATTACTTCGTCCTGTAATGCACATGCTTCAGAGAAGGTTGCTCATGACCATAAGATATCATCCATGTAGATACCTTGGCGTACAACAGTAGCAGCCGAAGGGAAACGTTCACCTTCGTCACTGGCTAACTGCAACAGAGTACGTATGGCCAGATATGGACTCGAACTTACGCCATATGTAATCGTCTTCAATTCATAGACTTTTATTGGTTCGTCAACGGACGAGCGATAGAAAATGTGTTGATATTTTCTATCACATTCGCGCACAAGGATAGCACGGTACATTTTGCAAATATCACTTGCGAAACAATATTCGAATAATCGAAAATTCGTTATGATGGCACCTATGTCACGGTATAGGTTTGGTCCTGTCAACTGAGTGTCATTGAGAGAGACGTTTGTAGACGTTTTCGCACTAGCATCAAAGACAATGCGCAAGGGAGTTGACGTACTGCCTGGTCTAAGTATACTGTGATGCGGAATCAGATACTTGCTCGGTTCGCTACCAGTATACAATTCCATGTGGTCAAGTTTTTCATACTCCAACATGAAGTGTAGAGGTCCATAGGGTCCTCTAAGTATGAAAATTAGGAAAATAACTTTAAAGGCTGATAGAGCTTCATTTGTAAGCTTTTACATGATATTTTCATGAGTAAAGTTCATGAAAAAATGAAAATAAATGATTCACATAGTATGTATGAGGGTGGAGGTTCACCTTATTACATATTGGTTTTATTTTAGTATGTAAGAAAAGATCAAGTTAATGATCTGACAAAGGAAATAAAATATATGGAAATATATAAGCATCATGTGTTTTATTAGCAACCATACATACCAGAACTTATATAATAAGCTATGATCACTGCTCTCAGGAAATTAGAATATTTGAAAAATATAAAACTTGGAATGTTTACTAGGATTTCTCACAGTTTTTGATAACTTATATTATGTTTAGTTGTAATTATGTTTATATTATTACTTATTTTTACATTATTGCATAAGCAATTGATAACATGCAGTTTTGTTAAAAATTGTTCACCGTTGATTGGCAAGATTTTGAAACATTCATGATCTTGGTCGATTAATTATGTATTTTACATAGTTGTATTTTAGATAGACATAATGGTTATTATTATTTGGGTATTTCAAATGGCATTATGACCATAGGTGGCATTCATATGTAATTTATATATGTAGCTTGTGTAGATATTTAATGTATGTTTTAGTTTTCACAGGAACAGAGGCTATGAATAACAACTTAACAGGATAAGTATGCAACATTTTGAGGAATTATTATCTGAAATATCCGTTTGTACTATTTACAGTGGACAAACAGTAATTTGGTTACCGCACTAGATTTGTCATAAAGTTTTAACAATCTTGAGATGGATTCCTTCAATAAGGGATATATTATTAGGTAAAATAAAACTCATAGAATAGCAGGAGGTTGTATATAAAGTATGTTCTAGAAATATTTACTTCATTATTATTATTATTCATTTATTCAATAACAATATTACAATTGTGTCTGAATGTTGAACTACAACTAACTAATAATACTCTTAAATCTATCATGCATCATTATATATAATAATAGGTTTTAACTATAATTAATATTACTGGGTAGGTAAGTGTTTACGATTATTAATTACAAACAGAATTACGAGTATGTCAATATTAAAATAACAAAAAAAAAAAAGAAAGGTCAATTACTTTTAAAATATTTTATAAATTCGTCAATGGAAAAGAAGCACTCACGCAACAACAATGCTTTTAGTTTATTTTTAAAAATATTAAGGCCAGAAATTTTCCTCCACTCGCTAGGAAGCTTGTTATACAGTTGTATACCCTGGAAGTAAGCACAATGACTAACTACGTTTAGATCCGGCTGCAATGTACAGTGAAAGTGTTTTCTTCTAGTACTCTCACCTCACGTATATGTCTTTCTTCAATGGTCTCATATTTTCCTACATTTTTGATCACGTCGGTTAGGAGTAGCAAGATATACAAGCACGGTACCGGCAGTATCTTTAACATTCTGAAGTGCTCTTTGTGTGGCCAGTTTTGTTGAAGACGCAATATGGCTTGCTTTTGACTTACGAACGCTTTATGGATGTTGTAGTCATAACTATTTCCCCAACACCTGATACTATACCGAAGTTTTGACTCGACCAATGCGTGATAGACCATCTTTAAATGCCTACGGTCTACTAAATCTCGTAGACTACGCAGTACATAGCAAGCCGAGGAAATAGAACTCTCTAAGCCTGCAAGCTCAATTTTCCAGTTAAGGAGATCATCAATGTTGACACCGAGAAATTTAATATTGCTAACATTGCAAATTTTGTCCCCACAAAAAGAAAGCTCTAGCTCATCCTTTTGCCGTGAAGTAGATCTAAAGAGCATTGCACTTGTTTTGCTTGGATTTACCTTTAACTTGTTGCAGCTAAACCATTCATGGAAAAGTTCCAAAGCTCTATTTGCCTTATTATTTAAATCTCCTATAGAACTTGAGTTTATAATGGCATTAGTGTCATCCGCAAAGACTACTAATTCAGTATCTGGTAATTCCTTTCTGACGCATTTTATTAGATCATTCGTATAAATTACAAAGAGAACGGGTCCTAAAATTGAGCCCTGAGGAACTCCTCTGGTTAGTGTGACACTTTTGGATTTAATAATGTTTTCGTAGTTGCCGTCTATATCTGTAATTTCTACATACTGGGTTCTGTTATTAAAATACGACCTTATTAGATCGTAGGTCTTCCCCCTTATGCCATAAAACGCCAGTTTCTTCATGAGAATGCCGTGGTCAACCATATCGAAGGCGGAGCTAAGGTCTAGAAATATCGCTGCTACTCTGAGCTTTACATTTAGTTTATGTACAATAGCATTAATTAAAGTATCAATGGCTTGAGTGGTTCCTCTAGATTTTTGATACGCGAACTGTGCACTACTCAGAATGTTATTAACATGCAAATGCGCCATTAGCCTACCTTGAATAATTTTCTCAAAAATCTTGGACAGCGTTGGTAGCAGGGATATTGGCCTATAGTTTTTTGGGTCCGTTTTTGGGCCCTTCTTATAAAGTGGAATGATTTTGGCAATTTTAAATTGATCAGGAAACACCCCCTGTGATATACACTTATTGAAAAAGCATGCGAGTGGCACCGCAAGCATTTTTAAATTTTCCTTAATTATAGTGATCGGAATATCATCATAACCCACTGATTTTTTTGTTTTCATTTCCTTCACAATTTTGATAATTTCTTGTGCACTAGTACCACTAAAAGCTATATCATTGTACATGTTTTTATCGTGAATACGTAATATTTCCAGCGCTAAGTCTGGACAGAGATCTTGGCCATCGGTATTAGTTCCTTTATTGAATACACGCGAGAAAGTTTCTACCACGTCGCGGGGGTCGCCTATGACCTGATTACCTTCTTTAAGTATCAACTTTTGCCGACAGGGAGCAGTTGATTTATTCCTTTGCTCGTTTACCACCTTCCAAATTGATTGAGAAACATTATCAGACTGCTGTATGTAGTTAGCAATGCTGTTTCTCTTTGCTACGCTAATGAGCTTTCTGTACAAACTTATATATTTTTTTCTGTAGTCCGTTATCGAAATGTGGATATTATTTTTATTTCCACTAAGCAAAAATCGTTTCATTTTGCTGGAAACTCGGAGTCCCTTAGTTATCCAATTTATTTTGTTGCTTTTATTTAAGTGGATTTTCTTTTTCTGTTTGCGAAAAGCTTGGGCGAAAACTTCATTAAAACACCGAATGAACTGATCAGTGCCCAAAGTGCACCAGTCATATTCCTTGATTTTACTGCTAAACGTAGTTTTATTTTTCTTGGACAAAATCCGTTTCTCTGTAAATATTACTTGCTCTCTCACAGCGTTACCTGTACACTTAACTTTTAAACGACAAGAAATCCCGGCATGCCCGTCACCTAAGCCATTGTGGTCTACCTCTCTTTGAATAAAAACAAAATCCTGTGGAGTAACCATATTTTGCAAGTATAATTCAAGTTCGTGTTTCTTGTTACTGACGCCACAGAGGTTTTGGTGATACAGATTTAAGTATTTGTATGTGGCATTTTCATTAATGTCAAGTACAGTAGTTGGAGTTGGAACACACTCGGAGCTATGTTTACAAGGCCCTTCCTCTGAATTATTCACGAAAAAACTGATTTGTTTTTATCGTGAATACGTAATATTTCCAGCGCTAAGTCTGGACAGAGATCTTGGCCATCGGTATTAGTTCCTTTATTGAATACACGCGAGAAAGTTTCTACCACGTCGCGGGGGTCGCCTATGACCTGATTACCTTCTTTAAGTATCAACTTTTGCCGACAGGGAGCAGTTGATTTATTCCTTTGCTCGTTTACCACCTTCCAAATTGATTGAGAAACATTATCAGACTGCTGTATGTAGTTAGCAATGCTGTTTCTCTTTGCTACGCTAATGAGCTTTCTGTACAAACTTATATATTTTTTTCTGTAGTCCGTTATCGAAATGTGGATATTATTTTTATTTCCACTAAGCAAAAATCGTTTCATTTTGCTGGAAACTCGGAGTCCCTTAGTTATCCAATTTATTTTGTTGCTTTTATTTAAGTGGATTTTCTTTTTCTGTTTGCGAAAAGCTTGGGCGAAAACTTCATTAAAACACCGAATGAACTGATCAGTGCCCAAAGTGCACCAGTCATATTCCTTGATTTTACTGCTAAACGTAGTTTTATTTTTCTTGGACAAAATCCGTTTCTCTGTAAATATTACTTGCTCTCTCACAGCGTTACCTGTACACTTAACTTTTAAACGACAAGAAATCCCGGCATGCCCGTCACCTAAGCCATTGTGGTCTACCTCTCTTTGAATAAAAACAAAATCCTGTGGAGTAACCATATTTTGCAAGTATAATTCAAGTTCGTGTTTCTTGTTACTGACGCCACAGAGGTTTTGGTGATACAGATTTAAGTATTTGTATGTGGCATTTTCATTAATGTCAAGTACAGTAGTTGGAGTTGGAACACACTCGGAGCTATGTTTACAAGGCCCTTCCCCTGAATTATTCACGAAAAAACTGATTTGTTTTTATCGTGAATACGTAATATTTCCAGCGCTAAGTCTGGACAGAGATCTTGGCCATCGGTATTAGTTCCTTTATTGAATACACGCGAGAAAGTTTCTACCACGTCGCGGGGGTCGCCTATGACCTGATTACCTTCTTTAAGTATCAACTTTTGCCGACAGGGAGCAGTTGATTTATTCCTTTGCTCGTTTACCACCTTCCAAATTGATTGAGAAACATTATCAGACTGCTGTATGTAGTTAGCAATGCTGTTTCTCTTTGCTACGCTAATGAGCTTTCTGTACAAACTTATATATTTTTTTCTGTAGTCCGTTATCGAAATGTGGATATTATTTTTATTTCCACTAAGCAAAAATCGTTTCATTTTGCTGGAAACTCGGAGTCCCTTAGTTATCCAATTTATTTTGTTGCTTTTATTTAAGTGGATTTTCTTTTTCTGTTTGCGAAAAGCTTGGGCGAAAACTTCATTAAAACACCGAATGAACTGATCAGTGCCCAAAGTGCACCAGTCATATTCCTTGATTTTACTGCTAAACGTAGTTTTATTTTTCTTGGACAAAATCCGTTTCTCTGTAAATATTACTTGCTCTCTCACAGCGTTACCTGTACACTTAACTTTTAAACGACAAGAAATCCCGGCATGCCCGTCACCTAAGCCATTGTGGTCTACCTCTCTTTGAATAAAAACAAAATCCTGTGGAGTAACCATATTTTGCAAGTATAATTCAAGTTCGTGTTTCTTGTTACTGACGCCACAGAGGTTTTGGTGATACAGATTTAAGTATTTGTATGTGGCATTTTCATTAATGTCAAGTACAGTAGTTGGAGTTGGAACACACTCGGAGCTATGTTTACAAGGCCCTTCCTCTGAATTATTCACGAAAAAACTGATTTGTTTTTATCGTGAATACGTAATATTTCCAGCGCTAAGTCTGGACAGAGATCTTGGCCATCGGTATTAGTTCCTTTATTGAATACACGCGAGAAAGTTTCTACCACGTCGCGGGGGTCGCCTATGACCTGATTACCTTCTTTAAGTATCAACTTTTGCCTACAGGGAGCAGTTGATTTATTCCTTTGCTCGTTTACCACCTTCCAAATTGATTGAGAAACATTATCAGACTGCTGTATGTAGTTAGCAATGCTGTTTCTCTTTGCTACGCTAATGAGCTTTCTGTACAAACTTATATATTTTTTTCTGTAGTCCGTTATCGAAATGTGGATATTATTTTTATTTCCACTAAGCAAAAATCGTTTCATTTTGCTGGAAACTCGGAGTCCCTTAGTTATCCAATTTATTTTGTTGCTTTTATTTAAGTGGATTTTCTTTTTCTGTTTGCGAAAAGCTTGGGCGAAAACTTCATTAAAACACCGAATGAACTGATCAGTGCCCAAAGTGCACCAGTCATATTCCTTGATTTTACTGCTAAACGTAGTTTTATTTTTCTTGGACAAAATCCGTTTCTCTGTAAATATTACTTGCTCTCTCACAGCGTTACCTGTACACTTAACTTTTAAACGACAAGAAATCCCGGCATGCCCGTCACCTAAGCCATTGTGGTCTACCTCTCTTTGAATAAAAACAAAATCCTGTGGAGTAACCATATTTTGCAAGTATAATTCAAGTTCGTGTTTCTTGTTACTGACGCCACAGAGGTTTTGGTGATACAGATTTAAGTATTTGTATGTGGCATTTTCATTAATGTCAAGTACAGTAGTTGGAGTTGGAACACACTCGGAGCTATGTTTACAAGGCCCTTCCTCTGAATTATTCACGAAAAAACTGATTTGTTTTTATCGTGAATACGTAATATTTCCAGCGCTAAGTCTGGACAGAGATCTTGGCCATCGGTATTAGTTCCTTTATTGAATACACGCGAGAAAGTTTCTACCACGTCGCGGGGGTCGCCTATGACCTGATTACCTTCTTTAAGTATCAACTTTTGCCGACAGGGAGCAGTTGATTTATTCCTTTGCTCGTTTACCACCTTCCAAATTGATTGAGAAACATTATCAGACTGCTGTATGTAGTTAGCAATGCTGTTTCTCTTTGCTACGCTAATGAGCTTTCTGTACAAACTTATATATTTTTTTCTGTAGTCCGTTATCGAAATGTGGATATTATTTTTATTTCCACTAAGCAAAAATCGTTTCATTTTGCTGGAAACTCGGAGTCCCTTAGTTATCCAATTTATTTTGTTGCTTTTATTTAAGTGGATTTTCTTTTTCTGTTTGCGAAAAGCTTGGGCGAAAACTTCATTAAAACACCGAATGAACTGATCAGTGCCCAAAGTGCACCAGTCATATTCCTTGATTTTACTGCTAAACGTAGTTTTATTTTTCTTGGACAAAATCCGTTTCTCTGTAAATATTACTTGCTCTCTCACAGCGTTACCTGTACACTTAACTTTTAAACGACAAGAAATCCCGGCATGCCCGTCACCTAAGCCATTGTGGTCTACCTCTCTTTGAATAAAAACAAAATCCTGTGGAGTAACCATATTTTGCAAGTATAATTCAAGTTCGTGTTTCTTGTTACTGACGCCACAGAGGTTTTGGTGATACAGATTTAAGTATTTGTATGTGGCATTTTCATTAATGTCAAGTACAGTAGTTGGAGTTGGAACACACTCGGAGCTATGTTTACAAGGCCCTTCCTCTGAATTATTCACGAAAAAACTGATTTGTTTTTATCGTGAATACGTAATATTTCCAGCGCTAAGTCTGGACAGAGATCTTGGCCATCGGTATTAGTTCCTTTATTGAATACACGCGAGAAAGTTTCTACCACGTCGCGGGGGTCGCCTATGACCTGATTACCTTCTTTAAGTATCAACTTTTGCCGACAGGGAGCAGTTGATTTATTCCTTTGCTCGTTTACCACCTTCCAAATTGATTGAGAAACATTATCAGACTGCTGTATGTAGTTAGCAATGCTGTTTCTCTTTGCTACGCTAATGAGCTTTCTGTACAAACTTATATATTTTTTTCTGTAGTCCGTTATCGAAATGTGGATATTATTTTTATTTCCACTAAGCAAAAATCGTTTCATTTTGCTGGAAACTCGGAGTCCCTTAGTTATCCAATTTATTTTGTTGCTTTTATTTAAGTGGATTTTCTTTTTCTGTTTGCGAAAAGCTTGGGCGAAAACTTCATTAAAACACCGAATGAACTGATCAGTGCCCAAAGTGCACCAGTCATATTCCTTGATTTTACTGCTAAACGTAGTTTTATTTTTCTTGGACAAAATCCGTTTCTCTGTAAATATTACTTGCTCTCTCACAGCGTTACCTATACACTTAACTTTTAAACGACAAGAAATCCCGGCATGCCCGTCACCTAAGCCATTGTGGTCTACCTCTCTTTGAATAAAAACAAAATCCTGTGGAGTAACCATATTTTGCAAGTATAATTCAAGTTCGTGTTTCTTGTTACTGACGCCACAAAGGTTTTGGTGATACAGATTTAAGTATTTGTATGTGGCATTTTCATTAATGTCAAGTACAGTAGTTGGAGTTGGAACACACTCGGAGCTATGTTTACAAGGCCCTTCCTCTGAATTATTCACGAAAAAACTGATTTGTTCTATCGTTTTCTACTAAATCAAAGTATTTTTGTGAATTTTCTGTAATACTGACAAGGGACAAAATATTACTGTGAAGAGTGTTCAAAAGATATTTCATACCGAAGTTATTGAGGCGAGCCGTCCACTTTGAAAACATATCGTGCGATAAATTTAATATGTTAGGATTGTAAACAAAATAGCATGAACTTTTTTTATCAAAATCTTTGGTCAGCAAATTATTAAACAAATTTACCCTAGTATTGTACAATATTTTGTTGTGTATATTAAGTGGACAGGTCACGATTACATTGGTGTTTAAGATATCTTTAACAGTTATTTCTATGTGTTCCACCAATTCTTTGTAATTTGCAGATCGAAGAAAGTCCTCCTCACCTACTAGTACTACACAATAGTCATGTAGTGTCATCCTTTACACGGTTTTGTAGGTCTTTGAATAACGTTTTTATGCCTCCTCCAGGCGTGATGCAGTGACAATAAGAGAAGTTTTGAAAGTAGTCATTATTCGTGATGGTTTTCAATATGGCGTTCTTGTTGTTACTGCTCAAGATCAGTAACTTATCCTTTGTGAACCTAGTTTTTTCTAAAGGATCAAGAGATTTATGCTCGGGCTCGGAAGTCATCTGTCCGCTCTGTCCAGTACTACGAGTGTCCGGCGGCGGCTGTGTTGTCACCTCAAACGAAATTCTTTCAGCAGTTGTTCGTTTAAAGGTACAGTCGGGAAGCATTATTGTAGGTTGCAACTGTTTTTTGCTCTTTTTTTGTACAGGAGTGCATATAGGTCTCGCTGGTTCCTTCAAGAGCCTTTTGTAGAGTTCACACTTTTTTTGCGTTTCAGATATGGTATCTTTTAATTTGCAATTTTCGCCAAGTAGCTTCTGAATTTCAGCATCTGCACTCAAAAGTTTATTTTCAAGTTTTTTTATTTGTTCCTTTAAGTCCTCAACTACAGCATTTTGCACTTGTGAGTCTAAATTTGGAAGACTATTGATGTTGTCCTCGTCATCTGAACCATTCCGATCCTGACTAGTTCTGATCCTTGACACATCCGGGCAACTATTGTTAAGTGTAATGTGATTCTGTTTTATAGAGTGCTCAAAAGAGTCTTCATAGGAGAGAGAATCAAAAGAATTAGAAACTGGGATATTGTATTGTAGTGCGGTGATTTTATCAGACGACTTCGAAGTAAGATTCTCTATCACATCGTCATTCTGAGTAGGTGATACGGCTTTAAGCTCCTTTTTCCTTCTGATTGTTATCCTGTCAGGTGAATCCGTGTTCACGTGGTGCATCAGCGACGTTTCTTCCTTGTTAGGTGATATTGAAGGTCCTGGTGTCGCGCATTCCCTGTCCGCGGCTGGGCCTGAAGTGACTACGCTAACCTCTATGTCCATGTTTTCAGAAGTAACATCGTTGGAGGCAGAGAAATTAGACGCCAAGTTAAAATCTTCACAGCTGGGATGTTCTCCATCTACTGGTGACGTTTCTCTTCTTGCATCGGGATCTACCTCGTGTTCTTTATTACCGGGAGAAACTATTTGTACAACATTTCGATGACCAACGCTTTGTATCATTAAGCTAGGCCTCTCGGGGGATGCTTCTTGATGTAAAGACTGTCCGTTTTTACTTGTACTCGTACTGCTACAGTTAAGCGTTTCTTTTGGCGTCGATTCCAAAACAGGTGTTTGGCTACTTTTCTTTTGAAAAATGGGCGTGCTCGTTTTTACCTGGTGTGCCTTTGATCTTATGCACTTTATGCACTTCCAAGCAGTTTTACTCTCCTTATTCATTAAATTGTAGCGCTTTTCTGCATTACAGCAAGCAAGGTCATATGGTTTTATGCAAAGGAAACATACTAAGTAATGTTTTTCTTGTATCCTCTTTTTGCAGTGAGCACAATTTGGTTTAGGAGCCATTTTTATCGGTAAAAAAGTACATTCTTAAGATATGTGCTAGGTACAAAAATATATGATTTACTAAAGACATTTTATGACATAGTACAAACTGTTAGTAACATAGACAGGTTCTTTTACCCATTTAGAAATTAGTATTTTGATAACAAATTGCTTTATCATCAGTTTCTTATAATTTCATATTATTCTCATTGTGAGTATACCTAGGGAAGGGAATGACCGACAACTGAGAATATTGTTCGTTAAGTAATGATGAAAATTGATACTTTTAATAGGATTTTCGAGATGAAATGTAGTTTATTGTATAGAATAAATGTATTATTGATAATTTATTCAATAACAAAAAGTAGTACCTAATAATATTTTTGACTTGTCTGATAATTTGTCCAAATGGAGAGGTTATGTTTTTAATTTGTTAATTATTGTTATAAATCGATACTTAAATTAAAGGGAAAGTAATTAAAGTTATATGGCAGCAAGTATATTAACGAAATTGAACGATTTAAGCACAAAAAAAAAAAATTGTAAGTATTTTAAAATTACTGATGTTTGATGGAATTCTAGGCTAGTTTTAGCTTACAAACGTGTGATAAATACAATTTTGATCAAAACAAATAAAGGAAAGCGATGAAAATTAGGATAAAAAGCGAATTTCCTGATAAAAGTTATATTGGTATTTTACAGAGTAAATACGCAGTAAATCCGATAGGATCTTGTCATAATATGCAGAAAAATTATCCTCATCATAAATTATATAAATTCAGCTTAGGAAATACTTACTTTGTTTGAATTAAAGAAAATCGTTTTCATAGAGGTTAGGTTTTCCAAAAAGGGTAGGGCGCTCATAAAAACTTGTTTCTTATAGAAGTATGTAGCGTAGGGATCAGTTTAGGTTAGGTTAGGTTGGTTTTGTGTTAGAAGTTACCGAGGGAGAATTAGGAGCCGCAGTGCTGAGCCTAAAGCAGAAGAATACAGCACCGGGTCCGGACGGTATACCTGGCCGCGCATGGGTAGTAGCACTGGGGCCTCTCGAACTCCGAGTTAGGGCACTATTCAGTGCATGCTTGGGACAGGGCAGATTTCCACGAGCGTGGAAGACGGGAAAACTAGTCCTCATCCAAAAAGAAGGACGTCCGGTCGACTCACCGTCGGCATACCGTCCAATCGTACTGCTCGACGAGGTGAGCAAACTCTTTGAGCGAGTCATCTCGCTCCGCCTCGTCACGCATCTAGAAAACGCAGGGCCAAATCTAAGTGAAAAGCAGTATGGCTTTCGCCGATGTCGATCCACTGTCGACGCGATCGCCCGAGTCAAAGTCTTGGCGGAGGAGACGGTGTCCCAAGGCGGGGTTGTCCTCGCAGTATCTTTGGACATATCAAATGCTTTTAACACCCTGCCTTGGGGCTGCATTCAAGAGGCGCTTAGATATCACACCGTACCGCTTTACCTGCGGAAAGTCATCGGGTCGTATCTATCTGATAGGGTGGTAAAATACCCCGCACAAAATGAGTGGCACCAGAAACCTATGTCATGCGGAGTTCCACAGGGGTCAGTCTTGGGACCACTCCTGTGGAATATCGGCTATGACTGGGTGTTCCGCGGCAGAAATCCCCCGGGGGTGGAACTGACGTGCTACGCCGATGACACTCTCGTTACCGCGTCGGCTAGTACATTTAGGGAAGCTGCCATAAAAGCAACAGCGGGAGTGGCTAAAGTGGTGGGTAGGATCCGCAAGCTAGGATTAGAAGTTGCTCTCAACAAGTCGGAGGCCCTCTGCTTTCATGGACCCAGAAGAGCGCCCCCTGCGGGCGCTCAACTAATGGTAGGAGGAGTTTCCATCGGTATCGGGTCGACAATGAAATACTTGTCCTCGACAGCCGGTGGAACTTCAAGGAGCACTTCAAGCGCCTAGTTCCAAAACTGTTGGGAGCAGCCGGAGCACTAAGCCGGATTCTGCCAAATGTAGGAGGACCTAACGTGGGCTGCCGCCGTCTGTACACTATGGCAGTGCGGTCGATGGCCCTATACGGAGCGCCCATCTGGGTTGATGCTCTCAACGCCCACAACCAGTCCCTTCTGCGAAGACCGCAAAGGGTCATGGCGATAAGAGTCATCAGGGGATACCGCACGATCTCCTGCGAGGCAGCCTGCGCACTCGCTGGGACACCTCCTTGGGATTTAGACGCGGTAGCTCTGGCAGGAGTCTACGCCCGGATCGCGGAGTCGAGAGCTAGAGGGCAAGAGCCTACGCTCGAGGAGGTGAAGCGCTGGAGGGCAAATGCCCACGATTTACTCCTTCTCAAATGGGGCGAAAGACTGGAGACTCCAAGTGCCGGCCACTGGACGGTCAACGCGATCCAGCCCATGCTGAAAGAATGGATAGGGAGACAACATGGAGTGGTAACTTTCCACCTCGCACAGGTGCCTACGGGCCATGGGTGCTTTGGTAAGTACCTTTGCAAAATATCCGGGAGGGAGCCAACGCCAGCGTGTCATCACTGCGATAGTGCTGAAGACACTGCACAGCACACGCTGGCAGAGTGCAGAGGGTGGAACGAGGCGCGAAACCAGCTGACCGCGGTGGTCGGCAGCGACTTGTCGCTACCCAGCGTCGTAAGGGGCATCCTTGAAAATAGGACTAAATGGAAGGCGGTGTCTTACTACAGTCAACTAGTAATGACGGAGAAAGGAGCCTCTGAGCGCGCGCGGGAGCAGGACGTGGAAGCTCACCCGATGCGGCGCAAGAGACCCGGGCGCAGGCGAGTCGTCCATGAGCGCCGCTTGCCGCCTTAAGGAGGACCTCCGGGGGGCAGTCACGGGGACGACTGTCACCCTAAAGGTATAGGTCCTCGAGGCGAAGAGCGTGGCAGACATCTAGCCACGCCATATCCAGCGTAAGAGGACAAAGTCCTCAGAGAGATGGCTCAACAGCCAGCCGCTGGCGAGGCCACGGTAGTGTACTTCGGAGTTCCCGTGGTCTCGCCTCATAGTAATGAGGCGGCAAAAAGAGGGGTTTTTAGTGGGTACACCGAAAAGGGAGTCCCACACAACCGCCTGGGCCTTACGTTCCCGAGGCCCAGCGGTATGCGTAACGCATTTTCCCCTCTATAAAAAAAAAAAAAGAAGAGGGGCCTTCGGGCCGGGCGGCTTCGGCCGCGGTGAGGAACAGGAATGCCGCTGTCCTGTATAAAACTGCGGCCCCGTAACCTGTCTAGGCAGAGGGCCTAAGATGACGGACCGGGGGTTAACACCAAGCCGGTGCTGGGTGTTGGCTGCGAGGATGACCACCTCTATAAAAAATCGCGAAGGCAACCTGAGTGGGTGGAACCCGGGGTTTTTCCACCTGCTCCCGGCGTGGAGGTTGTCATGAGGGAGCAGCGTGTGGTGTCGCCCTGCACGCTACCTTCGGGAGGGGGAGCTTCGGCTCCGGGGGCTTCGGCCCCAGTGAGGGGACAGCTTCGGCTGTCGCAGCAGGCGGTGTTCGCGGTTGAATGCTTACGCGATCCCGTGTCACCGTCACCACCGCTGCACGACGGGCATACCGTGGATGGTTTAGTTGGTAGTGTTGGCCCTTGCTGACGAGTCCAACATACCCGTCCTAGTTCCCCGGCTAGGCGGGATGCCTAAATGCATTCCTCCACGTTAAAAAAAAAAAAAGTTAGGTTAGGTTAGGTTAGGTTAGGTTAGGTTAGGCTCGCACCCTAGTGAGGTGGAGGGGGCAAATATCCCCCGGAGACGAGTCCGGAGTCCCGGACAGCCGCTGGCGAGGTTGCGGAAGTTGTGCTTCGGCGTCCCTGTGGCCTCGCCTTATAGCGTTGAGGCGGCAAACAGAGGGGTTTTTAGTGGGTACACCATGGGTCTCATTAGCCTAAATGGGAGTCCCACATAACCACTGGGGCCCATCCCCGCGCCTCAGTGGTATGCGTAACGCATTTTCCCCTCTTAAAAAAAAAAAAAAAAAGGTTCCCCCTTGCGAGGAGGACGGGTCCGGGGTACCCAGTGGCGATGCTTCCGGCCCCGAAGCAAGGCCCGGCTCCGGGTCCAATAAGAGAGGACGAGGCCAGGGTGCGGGGAGGGCCCGGGCCGATTTTCTGAAGCTGGGGCGGGGGAAACCCGGGCCCACCCCACAGCTCCTGGAGGCTGCGGCGGGGCCGTCGAGGTCAACTGTCCCTTCGCATGGTGGGGTGCCGGATGTGCGTGGTGAACGGGCGGTGGTCTCGCGCATGGAGGCTCAGACTGCACTGGGGGGATCGCTCCCGGATTTACGGGTGGTTCTGACCCGCTGCGATCGCGAGCTGGTGGCCCAGGCACCAGCGCAGGAAAACTGCAGGATGGGGTCGGAGGCTGTTGCCCCTAATGAAATGGAACAGGAGGCCCGCGTGGATGGAAAAGAGGCGGCTGGTGAATCTGATGCAGAGAGCATGATATCTGTGTGCTCTGATCCAGTTCGTCGCAACGGACACGGTGATAAGTGGGCTGAGACCGACTATTACTTGTTATTGAGCGACAGTGATGGACGGTTCTGGCAAACGCGCGGGTCCGGCGGCCTGGGGTCAGACTCCGAGGGGGGCCCTGAGAAGGGAGACCGGCCTGTGTCTAAGCGAGGCCGCGGCCGGTTCTCTTCCAGAGGCCACAATGTTGGTCTGGCCAAGGCCAAAGAAGAGTTAAGACGCGCCAACAGAGAAGACCTTAGATTAAAGGCGGAGGAAGAGGCGGCTGCCCTACAACGGCCATTGTCAAGTCGCAGCCAGGCAGGTAGCACCAAAACCAGCTCAGATCAGTCTGGTACGGAGAACGATCTCTCTGCGGCTGCGCTTGACAAGCGAGTTCAGGGTAGCCTTCAGGTAATATCCTCGGTTGCCACAACCTCCAACAATCTGAAAGGCACCCATGTGAGGAAATTAAAGGACGCTATCGTGTCTATCAGAGACGCGTTCGAGCACCTCGCAGAGCGTACTTCCTCGGAAGAGACAAGGCGACTACAGGTGCAAAATGAATGCTTGCGCGCCCAGGTGGCGGAGCTTCGAGCCGAGATGGCGCAGCTGAGAGCAGACTTTCGGGACCAGTTTAAGAGGCCGTCTCCACCCAAAGAGAACACCAGTAGCTCCCGCAAGGGTGTCAGAGGGTCCCTTAGTATCGAGGATATAACAAGATCCGTGACGGAACAAATAGGGCTGATGCTTGATGCGAGGATGGGAGCTTTAGAGCTGGAGGGCAGGCTTCTACCGGCCAAACCAATGCGGCCCCCGCTGGCAGCTGACCGGAAACAGGTTGCTCAGCAGGTCGCTCCCCATAACCAGAAGCCCGAAAACGCTCTCAGGTCAGCTACAAGACGAGGTACCCCGAATCCTACTGAGGAACCGCAAAAAGGTAACAAAGAGACGGGGAAAGGGAAGAAAAGAAGGCAGAAGAAGACGAACCTCGCAGCAGCCGAAGCCGCCGCGGCTCGCTCTGCCGGATCACCTTCTCCTCAGCCTATGCCGTCAGCTCCTACGGTTAGGGATGAATCTTGGAGGATTGCGGGCCGAACAGGACAAACTAATAAGGTAGCAAATCCTCGCTCGGCTCCGCAAATGCATCAGCAGAAGGCTACGAAGCCCAAGAAGGACAGGCAGAAGCCTAAGAAGCCCAAATCCGGCAATCTGCGCCTTCCTCGTTCGGCGGCAGTAATTCTTACGCTAAAGCAAGAAACCGGAGACGGCAAGATCACTTACGGGGACATTCTAAAGGAGGCCAGGTCAAAGATTGATCTAAGTGAACTACAGATTCAGGGAGTGCGGTTCAAGCGGGCTGTCAGGGGGCAACTATTATAGAAGTACCCGGAGCAACTAGCGGCGAGAAAGCAGATGCTCTCGCCAATAAACTGAGGGAAGTTCTAAATAATGATGTCGTTCAAGTCTCTAGACCTGAGAAAACCGCTGAAGTGCGAATCTCAAAATTGGATGACTCCGTCACGCCAGAAGACGTGAAAGAAGCAGTGGTAAAAGTGGGCGGATGTACCCTAGACCAAGTTAAATGCGGTGAAATCCGTCAAGACTTCTCAGGTCTGGGCTCAATCTGGGTTCGCTGTCCAATTGCAGCAGTGAAAAAATTAATGGAGGGCGGCCGACTCCTTGTTGGATGGGTCTCGGCAAGTGTACAGCTGCTTGAACAAAAACCTATGCGCTGCTTCCGCTGTCTTGAAGCGGGTCATGTTCGCGCAAAGTGCAAGGGACTAGAGGACCGAAGCGACTTGTGTTATCGCTGTGGACAGTCTGGTCATAAGGCGGCCACATGCTTAGCCACGCCGCACTGTGTTCTCTGTGCGGCGGCCAACAAACCGGCAGGACACACAATCGGTAGCAAGGCGTGTAATGCATCCGAGCAAAATAAGAAGGGGAAGAAGAATAGCGATAGCTCCCGTGCTCCCTCGCAATCCGTCCACCCATCCGCTACTGTTGCGGCTGAGGCTGAGCAGGTAGCGCCAATGGATATAATATAATGGCACTAACATTCTTACAGGGGAACCTCAACCACTGCCTTAGAGCTCAGGACCTCCTGTTCCAGAGCATGTCGCAGTGGTTGGCACACGTGGCTATCGTCTCCGAACCATACTTTATCCCCCAAAGGGACAATTGGGCTGGGGACCATGACGGTTTGGTGGCGATAATCACCCAAACTGCTGCTGGCTCACCTCCTTTCGAGACAGTAGAGAAGGGAAAAGGATTCGTAGCTGTGCTCCTCGGCGGCATCATGGTGGTGGGTGTTTATTTCTCGCCTAATAGGAGCTTGGCCGAATTCGAGTCCTACCTGGCAGATGTGGGTGCAGTTATCGGCCGAAGCCATCCACGGCCCGTGCTTGTTGCCGGTGATCTAAACGCCAAGTCCACAGCGTGGGGATCACCGTCTACAGACGTGCGAGGATATGAATTGGAAGAGTGGGCAATTGCGGCAGGTCTGATCGTGGTCAATCAGGGCTCAGTCAACACATGTGTGCGCCAACAGGGTGGCTCCATTGTAGACGTGACATTTGCAAATGCTGCCCTGGGACGTCACATCCACGCTTGGGAAGTGCTAGAAAATGAGGAAACGTTATCGGATCACCGCTACATACAATACAAGGTCTCCACGGTCCCAAATACTGCCAGTGGTCCTATTAGTCAGTCACTACCTGGCGACGGACCGCGTTGGGCACTGAAACGTCTCGATAGGGAGTCATTAGCTCTAGCCGCAAATGTTCAAGCCTGGAACCCGGTCCCTGCAGACCCGGTAGACGTAGAAGAAGAAGCACAGTGGCTCAATGGAGCCATGATAAACATTTGCGACGCAGCAATGCCTCGAGCTAAGCCCCATCCGCCTAAACGGCAGGTTTACTGGTGGTCAATGGATCTCCAACAACTACGAGGGTCATGCGTTGCGGCGAGGCGCCTCTATAGTCATCAGCGAAGGAGAAGACTCAGAGATCCTGTCCGGGAAACAGAACTGTATACACTCTACAGAGAGCGTACAAAAGCCCTGCAGCTTGCAATAAAACAGGCAAAGGAAGGCGCTCAGCAAGAAATGTTAAAGACACTAAATAATGACCCGTGGGGGCGACCATATAAGATGGTACGAAGCAAGCTTCGCTCCTGGGCTCCCCCCCTGACGCGAATTCTCGAGCCAGACTTACTACGAGATGTGGTGGAAGCACTTTTTCCGACCTGCGAAAACTTTGTGCCACCCGCAATGGCACCAGCACCGACAGCAATATATGAAGAAGAGGAAGTGCCGGATGTTTCCGAAGGTGAGTTAGGAGCAGCTATGCTTAGGCTCAAGGCCAAAAATACAGCCCCGGGCCTGGACGGTATACCGGGCCGTGCCTGGGTCTTGACCAGCAAAGTTCTAGAGCCGAGAATTCTGAGAATGTTTTCAGCTTGCTTTCAACAAAGCACATTTCCACGGCAGTGGAAAACTGGCAAGCTAGTTCTGCTAAAAAAGGAAGGGCGCCCGGCAGATTCTCCATCTGCATACCGTCCGATAATTTTACTTGATGAAGTCGCGAAGCTTTTCGAGCGCATAATAGCTAACCGCCTCATCAAGCACCTTACACGTGTCGGACCTGATGTGGCGGACTGTCAGTTCGGTTTCCGTGGTGGTCGTTCTACAGTCGGTGCCATTCTTCGTGTTAAGGCCCTGGCAGACGAAGCAGTGTCTCGAGGAGAAGTTGTCTTGGCAGTGTCTCTAGATATTGCAAATGCATTTAACACGCTGCCATGGAGTTGTGTTAAGGAGGCGCTGCGATACCACGAGGTGCCAGGTTACCTGTGGCGGATAATTGATTCGTACTTATCTGAAAGGTATGTAACATACCCGGGTCCTAAGGAGTGGGCAAGATACCCGATGTCCCGCGGTGTTCCACAGGGGTCGGTTCTTGGACCACTTCTGTGGAATATTGGGTATGACTGGGTTCTACGAGGTGCAAACCTACATGGCATAGATCTCTGCTGTTATGCCGATGACACCTTGGTAACAGCTCGGGGAAAGAATTTTAGACAGGCGGCTATACTGGCAACAGTCGGAGTCGCTCACGTCGTCAGTCGAATCCGGCGGTTGGGGTTGAAAGTGGCCCTACAAAAATCCGAAGCTATATGCTTCCATGGGCCCCGAAATGCTCCTCCGCCTGACGCGAACATAGTGGTAGGTGGAACAAGGATAGGAGTTGAGCCCAATATGAGATACCTGGGGCTCGTACTAGACAGTAGGTGGACATTTCATGCTCACTTCAAGAGCTTGATGCCGAAATTGCTGGGAGCAGCTGGCGCTTTAGGGCGTATACTCCCGAACACGGGGGGGCCAAAGGCGTCATGTCGACGGCTTTATATGGGAGTGGTGAGATCAATGGCTCTGTATGGGGCCCCAGTATGGGCTGACATACTTAAAAGGGAGGTAATATCTGTCTTAAAAACACCGCAAAGGGCAATGGCCACAAAGACAATTCGAGGGTATCGTACGATTTCCTTCGAAGCAGCATGTGTGCTGGCTGGGTCTCTTCCTTGGGACCTTGAAGCAAAAGCCCTCGCAGCGGTCTACCGCTGGCGCGAGGAGGCATCTGAGAGAGGCGATTCACCAGCACCAAGAGAAATCGAAGGACGGCGTGACGCTATTCGCCTTGAAATGATGGAAATTTGGGAGCAGAGGCTTGCGTATCCTAGTGCTGGTCATAGGACCATCGAGGCAGTCCGTCCGGTCCTAAAACAATGGCTTGACCGGGACCATGGCCCTATGACATTCAGACTGACACAGATCCTGTCGGGGCACGGTTGTTTTGGATGGTACTTGCACCAAATAGCGAGAAGGGAATTGACCAAAAAATGTCATCATTGCAACAGCTGCCCAGAGGAAAGCGCACAGCACACGCTAGAGCACTGCCCTGCCTGGGATGAGGAACGTCGAACGCTCAGAGCTGCAGTGGGTAACGACCTCTCGCTACCCGCCGTAGTCCGCAGCATGGTGGACAGAGATGTATCTTGGAGGGCTGTGCTCAATTTCTGCGAAGCGGTGATGGTGAAAAAAGAAACGGCGGAGCGCGAAAGGGAAGATGACCCAGATTCCCAACCTATGCGCCGCAAACGTGTCGGGCGGCGGCGGTTGGCTTATGACCGCCGACTTCCCCCTTAAGGGCACCTGTGGGCGATAAGCTCGGGGACGTCTGTCGCCCACACAAGGGTCCCTGTGTTGGAAGGCGTGCCGCTCCCGCGGTGCGCCCGCAAATGAGGAACGGGGGAACAATTCCCCCTTGAGTCGCGTCCGATCTCCGGACAGCCGCTGGCGAGGTCGCGGAAGTTGTGCTTCGGCGTCCCTGTGGCCTCGCCTTTACAGCAGTGAGCCGGCACACAGAGGGGTTTTTAGTGGGTACACCATGGGTCTCATTAGCCTATATGGGAGTCCCACATAACCACTGGGGCCCGTCCCCGTGCCTCAGTGGTATGCGTAACGCATTTTCCCCTCTTAAAAAAAAAAAAAAGGTTAGGTTCCCCTTCGATTGCTGTCACCTTGCCGTGGTGAAGGGGCTTGCGTGCTCCAATGACCCTCAGGGCCATGCCGGATAGGGCCTCCCAAACCGGACAGACCTGAGGAGAGGGGCCAGACTAAGAACAGCACACGGGGGGCGGCTCCGCGTGTCCCTCTGAAATCAGCAGAGGGCACAGTGCAAGACGCCAGGTCCCACTGGGACGAAGTTGGAGCTCTATACAAGAGCTGCCATTGGTGGCTTTTACCACCTGACGCGATGTTGTGGCTACGGCCACCGTCGGGCAACTCGTAGCCCGCACTGAGCGGAACGAGGATCTTTCTCACTTAGAGAAGGGTCGCGTGGAGTTAACCACTATAAAAAATCCCCAATCCCAAGGTGTGACTGGCGTGCTGAAGGGATGCGTGGCTGGGGGGAGCCCAGTCACGAACGTCAGAGGGGGGGCATACCTCCTAAAAAAATAGCAACAAAATGAGTGGCTACAAAAAGTATAAACTACTCCAGGGGGTCTCAATCCTCGGTGACACCACAGAACGGGCAAGTGCCCGCGCTGTGGTGACATGCTGCCCATCGTATTCTGGGGGGGCAAAGCACTCAAGAAGGAAAAACAACGACGACCATGGCAAATGTTTACTGGACAAAGATGCATGCGGATTAGTTTTAAGATTGCGCGGAGGAGGGGACAAGGAAGGTGCAAAGGCACCCTCTCCAAACCCCCCTACGATGGAGTTTCGCCCAGTCCGGGACAAAGCGGGGCGCTTTATACGCTACGCCATCCCCGATGTCGAGAAGGGCGAGGACGAAAAGGAGGAGGCGCCCATAGCACCGCAGGAGTTCGTGCGGTCCCCCACACCAATCCCCACGAGGGTGTTTTGTGGGAGGAGGGCCCGCGGTGCCCTAGTTATGATCTCACCAGATCGGGAGGAATTCTTTTCCCCCGGGAAAGTGGAAGCGCGCGATCTTCCCAGGGAAGACATGGATTATTCGCCGCTGGCAACGGACGCCGACACCGAAACGGCCGATTCCGACGGGTCGCTGCCTGTTCCTGCCTCAGGCCGATCCGGGGAATTGCGGAAGCGGCTGTTGAGTGAAGAGGACGGCTCCGGGGTATCTAGTGGTGATGCTTCCGGCCCCGAAGCAAGGCCCGGCTCCGGGCCCAATAAGAGAGGACGAGGCCAGGGTGCGGGAAGGGCCCGGGCCGATTTTCTGAAGCTGGGGCGGGGGAAACCCGGGGCCACCCCAGAGCTCATGGAGGCTACGTCGGGGTCGCCGACGACAACTGTCCCTTCGCATAGCGGGGTGACGGATGTCCATAATGAAGATGCGACGATTACGCGCGCGAAGGCACTGGGGGGTTCGCTTCCGGACCTACGGGTAGTCCTGGTCCGCTACGACCACGAGCCTGTGGCCCATGCACCCGCACCAAAAAGCGGTAGGTCGGGGTCGGAAACTGCGATCCCCAATGAAAAAGAGGTGGAAGAGATACAGCTTTCGGGGTCTGACTCATCCGAGGCAACGGTGAGCTCAAGAGGAAGCATCCCCACCGGGAAACACTGGCGCAAACCCGGCGTCAAACAACCCACTGAAGAGGGAACATCTGGCTCCGAAAATGACCGCAGATCTGAAAGTGAAGGAGACATGCCCCTGCGCAACAAATATCTCAAGGGGACACCGAACCGGGGCAGAGGCCAAATTAACCGGTTCCTACCAGGCCAATCTGGCCATAGCCAGGAGGATTTAACATCAACCGTCCTAGAAGCAAAGATGCAGGGAGCCCTTAATGCTGTGAAGCACGTAATTTCCACGTCAGGTCACCTAAAGGGCACACACCAAAGACTCCTTAAGGACTCAGTCGCCGCTATCGGTGATATCTTCGAGGAGCTAAGGACGCGCACTGCGACAGAAGAAGTAGCCCGTCTGGAGGCAGCAAATGCACAACTTTCATGCCAGCTAGCGGAACTGCGACGACAGGTTCAAGAAATACGCAACCAACCTGCCGTGACATCCGAGTCAGAAATGAGACAGCTCGTTGAGGAGGCGCTGAACAAAAACCGTTCGCAACTGGATGACATGCTAAACGCCCGACTCAAAACCCTAGAGTGTCGCCTCCTTCCGGAGCCACGGATACGGCCACCTCTGGCCTCCGATCAGCGGGCAGCACAGACTGCCCCTGCAGGTCCTACTAGACATGCGTCCGTGCCAGAAATGGAAGCGGTTCCTTCCTCCGCGTCTTCCATGCCCGACGACGAGAAGCAGACAAAACGCAAACCGAAGCGTAAAAAAGCCAGTTTGGCTGCTAAGGCGGCGGCCGAAGCCAGCCAAATACGTAAGGCAACAGCAGTGATCGACGCGCCTACCTCGGCACAAGGAAGTTGGAGCAAAGCAGTAGGCAGAAAGGCCAAGAAAGCTGTACAGGGATCATCAGCCAAAGATTCCGCCACAGCCCGCAAGCTTAACCCTGCTCAAAAGCGAACACAATCACAAGGGAAAGTGGCACCGCGGACTCAAGCACAAAAGGCGAGAAAACTACGGGTACCCCGCTCCTCAGCTGTAGTTCTGTCCCTACAGCCAGAAGCTGAAGGCAAGGGCATCACAAGTTATAAAAGTGTTCTTGCCACAGCTAAAGAAAAAGTAAACCTATCCGAGCTCGAAATTCAGTCAGTCCGGTTCAAAGTCGCAGCTACTGGCGCACGATTGCTGGAAATATCAGGGGCCACTAGTGGACCCAAAGCGGACAAACTGGCTGAAAAACTTAGCCAGCTCTTTAGTTCCGAAGAGGTGCGCGTATCCCGTCCCACAAAATGCGTCGAACTACGCGTATCGGGCTTTGACGACTCAGTCATAGCGGAGGATATCGCTGAAGCGATAGCACGAGCTGGGGGGTGTGTAACCCAGGAAGTGAAAGTTGGCGACATAAAGCTGGACCCCTGGAGTCTAGGCTCTGTGTGGGTTCGGTGTCCAGTCGCTGCTGCCAAAAAAGTAACCGAAGCAGGAAGGCTGCTTATAGGCTGGGTATCAGCGCAAGTGAAGCTCCTTGAAACTCGCCCCCAAAGGTGTTACCGATGCTTCGAGGTGGGTCATGTAAAGGCGAAATGTCTATCTGAGATCGACAGATCCGAACTGTGCTACCGCTGTGGCCAGACGGGACACAGGGTGAAGGAGTGCACAGCGAAGCCACACTGCACCCTTTGTGCAGCATCTGGCAAAGATGCGGGGCATAGGACAGGGAGCAAGACCTGTACTGCCCCTCGAAAGAGATCAAAGACCAAGGCTGGAAATATCTCCCGGGCCCCCTCGCCGCCCAGCCAGCCCGTACGCTCACCCACCCCTACTGTGGATGAGGTACAGATGGAGTCTACAAATGACATAAAATAAATATGGCCATTAAAGTGCTGCAGGCGAATCTCAACCACTGTGCCAGGGCTCAGGATCTCCTGTTCCAGAGCATGGCAGAGTGGTTGATAAATATAGCGGTAATTGCGGAACCATACTCCGTACCTACCCGTACAGGATGGGTTGGGGACGTAGACAATACCGTTGCCCTAGTGTCGCGGAGCTTAGCGGGCTCCCCACCCTTTCAAGGCATTATAAAGGGTCATGGCTACGTAGCTGCAATCCATGATAGCATTGCAGTAGTAGGATGCTACTTTTCGCCCAACAAGAACCTGGCGGATTTTGAGCAGTTCCTTACAGAGGTGGGCGCCGTAGCCAGGCAGCTGCATCCCACACCCGTGTTAATTGCCGGAGATTTTAATGCAAAGTCCGGGGCGTGGGGTTCCACTGTAATGGATGTTCGCGGGCAGTGCTTGGAGGAGTGGGCTGTGGCCTATGATCTACAGGTAGTGAACCGTGGAACAGCACACACATGCGTGCGACAACAAGGTGGCTCAATTGTCGATATTACCTTTGCCGACGCTGCTCTAGCTCGTCGTGTCCAGAGCTGGGAAGTTCTGGAGGACGTAGAGACCCTTTCGGATCATAGGTACATAAGGTACGATGTTTCTACACTCCAGACGATAACAACAGGCCCAAGAAACCCCATGGAAGGGGACAGCCCACGGTGGGCAATGAAACGTCTGAATCGCGAACTACTGGAGGAAGCGGCTCTAGTTAAGTCCTGGCTACCGGCAGCCGGTGGTCCCTTGGACATTGAAGGGGAATCACAGTGGCTTCTGGATGCCATGACCGACAACTGCGATGTAGCCATGCCTAGGGTTAGGCCCCGTCCGCCACAGCGAAAGGTATACTGGTGGTATACAGAATTGGCTCAATTGCGAAAATCTTGTATTGCGGCGCGGCGCCAGTATACTAGAAGTCGCAGAAGACAACGGCGTGATATTGACGAAGAGGCCCAGCTCTACGCAGCATACAGAAACCTAGTCGTATCGCTGCAAACTGCGATCGGAAGAGCGAAAGACCTAGCCGAAAAGGAGATGCTGGAGAGTCTCAACAAAGACCCGTGGGGAAGACCATATAAAATGGTGAGGTGCAAACTCCGTCCGTGGACCCCACCACTGACACAGACCCTTCAGCCCCAGCTCCTGCAGCGAGTGGTAAACGCTCTGTTCCCGGACAGAGCTGACCACACACTACCTCTGATGGCACCGCCGGAACATCTGGCTGGCACTAATGAAGAGGCTCCAAATTTGCCAGAAGTTACCGAGGGAGAACTAGGAGCCGCAGTGCTACGCCTAAAGCAGAAGAATACAGCACCGGGTCCGGACGGTATACCTGGCCGCGCATGGGTAGTAGCACTGGGGCCTCTCGAACTCCGAGTTAGGGCACTATTCAGTGCATGCTTTGGACAGGGCAGATTTCCACGAGCGTGGAAGACGGGAAAACTAGTCCTCATCCAAAAAGAAAGACGTCCGGTCGACTCACCGTCAGCATACCGCCCAATCGTACTGCTCGACGAGGTGAGCAAACTCTTTGAGCGAGTCATCTCGCTCCGCCTCGTCAAGCATCTAGAAAACGCAGGGCCAAATCTAAGTGAAAAGCAGTATGGCTTTCGCCGATGTCGATCCACCGTCGACGCGATCGCCCGAGTCAAAGTCTTGGCGGAGGAGACGGTGTCCCAAGGCGGGGTTGTCCTCGCAGTATCTTTGGATATATCAAATGCTTTTAACACCCTGCCTTGGGGCTGCATTCAAGAGGCGCTTAGATATCACACCGTACCGCTTTACCTGCGGAAAGTCATCGAGTCGTACCTATCCGATAGGGCGGTAAAATACCCCGCACAAAATGAGTGGCACCAGAAACCTATGTCATGCGGAGTTCCACAGGGGTCAGTCTTGGGACCACTCCTGTGGAATATCGGCTATGACTGGGTGCTCCGCGGCAGAAATCCCCCGGGGGTGGAACTGACGTGCTACGCCGATGACACTCTCGTTACCGCGTCGGCTAGTACATTTAGGGAAGCTGCCATAAAAGCAACAGCGGGAGTGGCTCAAGTGGTGGGTAGGATCCGTAAGCTGGGATTAGAAGTTGCTCTCAACAAGTCGGAGGCCCTCTGCTTTCATGGACCCAGAAGAGCGCCCCCTAGGTTCGAATTCGGTCTGCCCGCTAGGAAAATCGGACGGTGTCAAACAAGCATACGGCCTACCTGATGTAACCTATGGACGCCTGCAACTCCAAAGGTGTCAGACAAGAGGGTTCTCCGTCGACAACACACTGCACCCTTTTAGAGCACTAGCGACCTTACTCACCGGCAGGAACACTATGAGTAGGGTCTGGTCATTGAGTTAGAATATTAGTACAGGGCCTCGATTCGACATGGCATACAAGTATGATATCACACTTTTGTGACAGTTGAAATCGGGGTGGAATCACTCAAGAGTGATATAAAGTGGTGGCCATAGCCATAGACAAAACGCTCTAGCGAGACCTACTGACAGCTTGACAGTTAGGTCTGGACACGGGTGTACAGGATGGATATCACTCTATCCACTAGCGATACAAGTGTGACATCCACGTCTCACAGTTTGGCATGTCGAATCGGAGCGCCCCCCACCCTGGCCGAGTTCGAACAGTTTCTGTTGGAGATCGGTGCCCTAATTGGCAGAAGTCGTCCCAATATGGTACTCGTGGCTGGGGACCTCAATGCCAAGTCCATGGCATGGGGATCCCCGGCGACGGATGCCCGCGGGGCGGAGCTAGAGGAGTGGGCGGCGTCGACTGGGCTAATTATACTTAACCAAGGGGCGACAAATACGTGTGTGCGGCAGGAAGGTGGCTCCATCGTGGACGTCACATTCGCAAATGCTGCCCTCGCGCGCCGTGTTCGAGGCTGGGAGGTGCTGGAGGATATGGAGACGTTGTCGGACCACCGATACATTCGGTTCGAGGTTTCCTCTCTTCCGGCTAACCCGAGAGGCCTAAATCGCCCCTTGAGAGGGGATGGCCCACGATGGGCACTCAAGCGCCTGGACAGGGAAATTTTAGTCGAGGCAGCTGTGGTGAAAGCCTGGCTGCCAGCTCAAGAGGGCCCAGTCGAGGTCAACGTGGAAGCGGAGAGGATAGGGAGTGACATGGTCGAGGTGTGTGATGCGGCCATGCCGAGGGTCGGTCCGATTCCCCCAAAGCGCGGAGTGTACTGGTGGTCGGCAGAACTCGCGCAGCTTCGTGAGTCCTGCGTTGCTGCGAGACGCAAGTACACTCACAGCCGGAGGCGGCGCAATCGAGACGTGCCAGAGGAGGAGCGGCTATATGCTGCATACTCGGTGGCTGTCAAGCTGCTGCAGAGAGCAATCGGCAAGGCAAAGGGGCAGGCAGAGAAGGAGATGCTGGAGACTCTGAATAAGGACCCATGGGGGAGGCCGTACAAAATGGTGAGGCGCAAGCTTCGTCCCTGGGCACCCCCGCACACGCAGAGTCTCCAGCCACAGCTCGTAGAGCAGGTGGTAAGTGCCTTGTTTCCTACGCGAGAAGAGCATCTACCTCCGCCCATGGTTCCACCTAGGGGAAGGATGGCAGATGTGGGTGATGCGCTGGAAGTAACGGAGGCTGAACTGGGGGCAGCGGTCTTACGGCTTCGAGCCAAAAACACTGCCCCCGGCCCCGACGGAGTCCCCGGCCGGGCCTGGGTTCTGGCTTTGGGCCCGCTCGAGTCACGTGTGAGGGCGCTTTTCAGTGGCTGCTTGGCTCAGGGGCGGTTCCCTCACGCGTGGAAGTCGGGTAAACTTGTCCTTCTGCAAAAGGAGGGGCGTCCGGCAGACTCGCCCTCGGCATACAGGCCTATAGTATTGCTAGACGAGGCCAGTAAGTTGTTAGAGCGCGTGGTGGCAGCTCGTCTCGTCCGGCACCTTGAGGGAGTGGGACCGGACCTCAGCGTACACCAGTTCGGTTTTCGTCGGGGCAGGTCCACCATCGACGCAATTGCGCGTGTGAAGGCCCTGGCGGATGAAGCAGTTTCCAGGGGCGAGGTGGTTCTGGCGGTGTCTTTAGACATCGCCAACGCGTTTAACTCCCTGCCCTGGGCTTGCATCAAGGCAGCACTAAGGCGCCATGCCGTGCCTGAGTACCTACGGAGGACGGTGGAGGATTACCTCACCGATAGAACCGTCAGGTACCCCACGTGCGGTACTTGGGAGGAGAAGAGGCTGTCCTGCGGTGTTCCGCAGGGGTCGGTCTTAGGACCACTCCTGTGGAACATCGGGTACGACTGGGCTCTGAGAGGGGACGATCTGCCGGGGGTCAGCGTAACTTGCTATGCCGACGATACCCTGGTGACAGCTCGTGGCAGCTCTTTTAGAGAGGCGTCAGTACTGGCCACGGCGGGAGTCGCGTCGGTAGTGGCTCGAATCAGGAGGCTGGGGCTAGAGGTGGCTTTGAACAAATCCGAGGCCCTGTGTTTTCATGGGCCTAGGAAGGCCCCTCCGGCGGGTTCCAGCTTAGTGGTGGGTGGAACGACCATCGGCGTCAAGTCGACAATGCGGTACCTAGGCATAGTCCTTGACAGCCGCTGGTCGTTCAGGGAGCACTTTAAGTGCCTTGCTCCCAAACTCATCGGGGCGGCGTCGGCACTTAGCCGGCTCCTACCCAACGTTGACGGGCCCAACGTAAGCTGCCGGAGGCTGTACGCGGGAGTGGTGCGGTCGATGGCCCTGTACGGCGCGCCTATTTGGGCCGACTCCCTGAGCGCCCAAAACAAGGCCCAACTGCGGAGGCCGCAACGGGTCATGGCAGTCAGGATGGCGAGGGCATACCGCACCGTCTCGTACGAGGCAGCGTGCCTGATGGCGGGGACTCCGCCCTGGGATCTCGACGCAGCGGTGCTGGCCGAGGTGTACTGGCGTGTCACCGAGGCTCGGGTCAGGGGGTTCCAACCACTTCTGGAGGAGGTCAGAAGGTGGAGACTCGACTCCCATCAAGTGCTCATCCAGAAGTGGAAAGAACGATTGGAGGCGCCGACTGCCGGCCACTGGACCATCGGAGCCATCCGGCCCGTCCTGGAAAGATGGGTCGGTAGGAAAGGGGGGTTCCTCTCCTTCCATCTTACCCAGGTCCTCTCGGGGCATGGCTGCTTCGGGAGATACCTGTGTAGGGTGGCGGGACGAGAACCGACGACGGAATGCCACGAGTGCGGAGACGCCGAAGACACGGCGCTACACACACTGGCAGTATGCCCAGCGTGGGCGGAACAGCGAGCCGCACTCATGGCCGTAGTAGGAAACGACCTCTCCCTGCAAGCCGTGGTGGAAGCCATGGTTGGCGGTGAGAGGCCGTGGAAGGCGGTGGCCTCCTTCTGCGAGGATGTGATGGCGCAGAAGGAGAGAAGGGAGCGCAACAGGGAGGAGGATCCGTCCTCCCAGCCAATGCGCCGCAAACGCGTGGGGCGGCGGCGGTTGGCATACGACCGCCGAATCCCTCCATAAAGAGACCTGTGGGTGGCAGGCTCGGGGACGTCTGTCGCCTACAAAAAGGTCCCTGCGTGGGCGGGTACGTCGGGTGATCGACGTGCCAACTGAGGTGGAGGGGGCAAATATCCCCCAGAGACGAGGCGAGGTTGCGGAAGTTGTGCTTCGGCGTCCTTGTGGCCTCGCCTTATAGCGTTGAGGCGGCAAACAGAGGGGTTTTTAGTGGGTACACCATGGGTCTCATTAGCCTATATGGGAGTCCCACATAACCACTGGGGACCCTCCCCGCGTCTCAGTGGTATGCGTAACGCATTTTCCCCTCTTAAAAAAAAAAAAAAAAAGGTTGCCCGCGGTAACTTCCGCGCTTTAACTTCAACCGTACTACCGTACAATTAGATAAACCACAAATGTGGGTAGAAATATAATAGATGTCAGTTAGGAGAGTTTAACGGTAACCTTAGGCACGATAAGTTCAGTGAACCATGTTTGGAAGTGGAAATAATACAGTTTTATTTTAAATTTTATGTTGGCGTTTCCTAAAACGTTTGCGTTAAACGCGGAAGTTGTGCTTCGGCGTCCCTGTGGCCTCGCCATTATAGCAGTGAGCTGGCAAACAGAGGGGTTTTTAGTGGGTACACCATGGGTCTCATTAGCCTAAATATGAGTCCCACATAACCACTGGGGCCCGTCCCCGCGCCTCAGTGGTATGCGTAACGCATTTTCCCCTCTTAAAAAAAAAAAAAAAAAAGGTTGCCCGCGGTAGGCGACGGATGCCCGCGGGGCGGAGCTAGAAGAGTGGGCGGCGTCGACTGGGCTAATTATACTTAACCAAGGGGCGACAAATACATGTGTGCGGCAGCAAGGTGGCTCCATCGTGGACGTCACATTCGCAAATGCTGCCCTCGCGCGCTGTGTTCGAGGCTGGGAGGTGCTGGAGGATATGGAGACGTTGTCGGACCACCGATACATTCGGTTCGAGGTTTCCACTCTTCCGGCTAACCCGAGAGGCCTAAATCGCCCCTTGAGAGGGGATGGCCCACGATGGGCACTCAAGCGCCTGGACAGGGACATTTTAGTCGAGGCAGCTGTGGTGAAAGCCTGGCTGCCAGTTCAAGAGGGCCCAGTCGAGGTCAACGTGGAGGCGGAGAGGATAGGGAGTGACATGGTCGAGGTGTGTGATGCGGCCATGCCGAGGGTCGGTCCGATTCCCCCAAAGCGCGGAGTGTACTGGTGGTCTGCAGAACTCGCGCAGCTTCGTGAGTCCTGCGTTGCTGCGAGACGCAAGTACACACACAGCCGCAGGCGGCGCAATCGAGACGTGCCAGAGGAGGAGCGACTATATGCTGCATACTCGGTGGCTGTCAAGCTGCTGCAGAGAGCAATCGGCAAGGCAAAGGAGCAAGCAGAGAAGGAGATGCTGGAGACTCTGAATAAGGACCCATGGGGGAGGCCGTACAAAATGGTGAGGCGCAAGCTTCGTCCCTGGGCACCCCCGCTCACGCAGAGTCTCCAGCCACAGCTCCTAGAGCAGGTGGTAAGTGCCTTGTTTCCGACGCGAGAAGAGCATCTACCTCCGCCTATGGTTCCACCTAGGGGAAGGATGGCAGATGTGGGTGATGCGCCGGAAGTAACGGAGGCTGAACTGGGGGCAGCGGTCCTACGGCTTCGAGCCAAAAACACTGCCCCCGGCCCCGACGGAGTCCCCGGCCGGGCCTGGGTTCTGGCCTTGGGCCCGCTCGAGGCACGCGTGAGGGCGCTTTTCAGCAGCTGCTTGGCTCAGGGGCGGTTCCCTCGGGCGTGGAAGGCAGGAAAACTTGTCCTTCGGCAAAAAGTCGGGCGTCCGGCAGACTCGCCCTCAGCATACAGGCCGATAGTGTTGCTGGACGAGGCCAGTAAGCTGTTAGAGCGCGTGGTGGCAGCCCGTCTCGTCCGGCACCTTGAGGGACCGGGACCAGACCTCAGCATGCACCAGTTCGGTTTCCGTCGGGGCAGGTCCACCATCGACGCAATTGCGCGTGTGAAGGCCCTGACGGATGAAGCAGTTTCCCGGGGTGAGGTGGTTCTGGCGGTGTCTTTAGACATCGCTAACGCGTTTAACTCCCTGCCCTGGGCTTGCATCAAGGCAGCACTAAGGCGCCATGCCACGCCTGAGTACCTACGGAAGACGGTGGAGGATTACCTCACCGATAGAACCGTCAGGTACCCCACGTGCGGTACTTGGGAGGAGAAGAGGCTGTCCTGCGGTGTTCCGCAGGGGTCGGTCTTAGGACCACTCCTGTGGAACATCGGGTACGACTGGGCTCTGAGAGGGGACGATCTGCCGGGGGTCAGCGTAACGTGTTATGCCGACGATACCCTGGTGACAGCTCGTGGCAGCTCTAACTTCAACCGTACTACCGTACAATTAGATAAACCACAAATGTGGGTAGAAATATAATAGATGTCAGTTAGGAGAGTTTAACGGTAACCTTAGGCACGATAAGTTCAGTGAACCATGTTTGGAAGTGGAAATACAGTTTTATTTTAAATTTTATGTTGGCGTTTCCTAAAACGTTTGCGTTAAACGCGGAAGTTGTGCTTCGGCGTCCCTGTGGCCTCGCCTTATAGCGTTGAGGCGGTAAACAGAGGGGTTTTTAGTGGGTACACCATGGGTCTCATTAGCCTATATGGGAGTCCCACATAACCACTGGGGCCCGTCCCCGCGTCTCAGTGGTATGCGTAACGCATTTTCCCCTCTTAAAAAAAAAAAAAAAAGGTTAGGTTAGGTTGGGGTGCTATGGGGTGCTATGACGGGAAACCTCCTCGAGTGCCAGGGCCCTTCCCATTCTTTCTGATCCGGTTGATCCGGGGGAAAGGGAAGGGTTCCTGGACGGTGCATCCTGGGGGCAACGGTAAGCGATCTTTTGGTGGACCCCAAAGATTTCTTACCGGTGCTGCTAATATCCTGTGTGGGGGGGGGGGGGGGGGGGGGGGGGGGTCGGGGGGTTCCGCACAGGGAGATCTCTCATTTAGGGAGAGGACTCCTGAGTGTTGGCTGGAGGGGGCCTTTGGGCGAGGGACAGGAATGCCGCTGTCCTGTATAAAACTGCGGCTCCGTAACCTGTCTAGGCAGAGGGCCTATGATGACGGACCGGGGGTCAACACCAAGCCGGTGCTGGGTGTTGGCTGCGAGGATGACCACCTCTATAAAAAATCGCGAAGGCAACCTGAGTGGGTGGAACCCGGGGTTTTTCCACCTGCTCCCAGCGTGGCCCCCAGTGGCTCCCAGCCCTACTTGGCGTCGCTCGCTCGCGGCGCGCGGACGTGTGCGGAGTGCGCTCTGTATTGTTAATTCACATTTGTGGATTTTTGCAGTTTTTAACTGTGTTTTTTATTTTTAATTTGTTCCTTAGTGGTTAAGCATTGTGTAATTGTGTTTTCTGTGCCACACGGATAAGGATTAAGTGGTTTTCTAACGGAAATAACGGTAAGCGCGGGGGACGTTAAATCGTCGAACCCCGCACCACCGTGCAGGTTAGTCTCTAAATTAGTTCTAATTACATTGTGTATGCGATCCTAGCCTCCCTAGGCGATTTTATTTGTCGGAAATCTTGTACAATTAAAACACGTGTTCTTGAGGTTAGGACCGCGTGCGCATTGAGGTTAGGCACGCTGCTGCGTTGACAGTGACAGCGCCTGACACTTGTGACGTACCGTTTGACGTTGACGTCTGTCACTGTCGGCTGACTTTGACGTCTGTCACTGTCGGTTGACACTGACAGGTGCGTTCCATTTTTTTTTCGCGAAGTTAATACGGAAACAGGTGCGTTAGGTGAGTTCCATTTTTATCGCGAAGTTAATACGAGAACAGGTGCGTTCGGACTTTGACGGCAAGATGGCCGACGGAGTTAGGGATGAGGTGGTACCGGATGACGCGGTACCGATTGTTGAAGACGAGGCGTGGCGGGTGCAGCAAGAGCTGCTGGAACAGGAAAAGGCCCGGAAACAGGAGGAGTTGGAAGCGCTGGAACAGCTGCTGGAAGAGACGCCGAATCCGCTCAGGCCGCGGCACTCTCTGGCCCGCAGCCCTGTTCGGGTATTGAGTACGCCGCCCCCCCGCTCAGAGGCCCCGTCGGCGAAGCGTCCGTTGGCATCCCCAGAGGAAGTCTCGGCGGCGGTACGGAAGAGACTGGACGAGGTTAGTGGTTCCTCGGCACGCAGAAGGGCCGGCGCCAGTGTGCAGACCGCGGTTCCCCCCATTGGCGGCATACAGACGGCGGCCGCCCCCGCCCCCGCATCCCGCCCCCCCCGGACCCCAATAGCTACGCAGCCGCCTACGAAGGAGATGGTCGCCCCATCGCTACCTGGACCCGCCAACCCCGTGGCACCAGCCCCGTCCGAGACTACGGCAGAAAACGAGCCCGCGAAGCCAACGGACAAGGCCGCCCTACTGAGCTCAGTGCACGAATCAGTCAAGGGCATCGGGCAGGTTAATGATCGGTAGCAACAAGCTTAACGTGGCCGATAAGACCACAGTTGCGGCGCACGGCCAGGACATCTTGGCCATAGTTGGGAAGCTTGCGCTGAAGCTTGCCGACGCTGAACATGAAATCTGCGCACTGCGTCTGCAGCTAGAAAGACAGAAGACCGCGGGACAGGGTGGGGCCCCCTTGGCACCCGCCCCTCTCCCGCTAGCACCGCAAGGACGCCACAAGCTATGCGTCGCGGCTCAAGTTGCCGAAGGAGAAGCCGCCGATAGAGGTGCAGCCGCAGGGACCCACGGTAATCTTTTACCCAGAGACCGGAGCGTCGGATATTAAAACAAGCGACGACACCAAGAAAGTGCTTCAGGACGCAGTGAAGCCTGCCGAGGCCGGCATTAGGGTGACGCAGGTGCGTCGGGTCGGTAACTCGGGCGTAGTAGTAAGGACCGCCACCGAAGAGTCGGCCCAAAAGCTCAGGGATGCCGTGCCGCCTGGACTACGTGTCGCTACTGTGAAGCCGCGCCTGCCGAGGGTGGCTCTCAGGTATCTCAGATCACAGCTGTCAGGAGAGCAATTGGTTGAGGAGCTGTACCGCGTCAACGTGGCGGGGGATGCCGACTGGCCCCTGTCCCGCTTCCGGGAAGAATGTAAGTTTGGGATCTCGAGGCCACTAGGACCAAAGAACCTGGTCATCCTTGAGTGTACGCATGCGGCCAGGGACAAGCTAGTTGGACTGGGCAGGGTTTACGTAGGTTGGGACGAGGCGGAGGTGTGCGACCACATCAGGTCGACCTGCTGCTCGAAGTGTCAGCAGTACGGGCACCCAGAGAAGTACTGCAGGTCAAAGGACATCATCTGTGGGCACAGCAGAACAGCGACTTCATGATGAACTTCGAGCCCTTCGGGGGAGATATAAGGATGCCATGAAACAGGCAGAGCTGGACTTCTTTCGCCAGATAGCCGAGTCTGGTAACGACGACCCGTGGGGACTTGCCTACCGAGAAGCTAGCGGGCGCCTGCGCCCACCGCCTAACGTCATCAACGGCATTAAACTTATTGAGGGGTACTCTGAAAGCACTGGGGACACTATGTCGGGCCTCCTCCAGGCGCTGTACCCGGACGACAAGCCGGACAGTGACACCGACTACCACCAATCGGTCCGCATAGCGGCCGCCTTCGCGCCATCTGGTCGCGATATGGAGGCCCCAGAAAAGGAGACGGTCGATCGCGTTGTGCGCTCCCTGCCTAACACGGCCCCAGGTGTAGACGGTATCACGGCAATCATCGTCAAGTGGGCGTGGAAGGCCACGTCGGATGAGATGTGGCTCATGTACAGGAAGTGCATCGCCGAAGGAGTCTTCCCGGTGATTTGGAAAGCTGGTCGTCTCATCGTCCTGCCAAAGGGCAACGGTAAGCCTCTTAGTGATCCTAAGGCGTATAGACCAATCACGCTTCTTCCGATTTTAGGAAAGGTATTGGAACGCGTTATAGTTTCCTGTGCTCCCTGCTTGTACCGTAACATATCGGACTCTCAGTTTGGGTTCACTCGCGGCCGGTCGACAGTGTCAGCGCTGTGCCGGATTAATGACCTCACATCCGCCAGTATAGCTCCGTACGTACAGCTGATCTTTTTGGACATCTCTGGTGCTTTCGACAATGCGTGGTGGCCAATGATCTTACTCAAGGTGAAGCAAGGTGGCGCCCCACCGAACCTTTACCGGATCTTGGCCAGCTACTTCAACAACCGCAGTGTCAGCTTTTACACAGGCAACCAAACGTGCACCAAGGTAAGCACCATGGGATGTCCACAGGGGTCGGTGTTGGGTCCTACGCTGTGGAATATCCTCCTGAACGATCTCCTGCTGCTGCCGAGACCCGAAGGAGTCCATTTGATCGCGTACGCTGACGACGTGACGATATTGATCGAGGCATCATCCCGCGCGGACATCGAACGCAAAGCCAACGCCATGCTCAATGCCGTTTCCGGCTGGGGATCTCGGAACCGCTTGGGATTCTCACCCGCGAAATCATTGACCATGACGTACAAAGGCAAGTTCAAGCGAGCGCCAGTCATTCGACTCGAAGGTGCCTCAATCAAAGGAGTGTCGGAGGCTATGTCGCTCGGTGTGACTCTAGACGAGGCTAGGTCCTACTTGCCGCATGCGAGACTCATAGGGGAAAAGGCCTCCAACTGTTTCGGCAAGATGTCACGTCTTTCCGCGACACGTTGGGGTGTCAGGTTCCGCTCTCTCCGCGTCTTGTACGCGGGGACATACGTGGCGACCGTCACGTACGCTGCCGCAGTATGGTGCCGATGCTCGTCCAACTTCGTGGTCAAACGGGCGTTAGTTCGAACGCAGAGACCGGCGCTGATTCTACTGACGAAGGCTTACAGGTCGTGCAGCTCAGCGGCGTTACCTGTGCTGGCGGGCGTGTTACCTGCCGACCTGGAAGTCTGTCGTGCAGGACGTATTGCGCAGGAGGGTGACAAGCTGGACCCCAGGGAGCACAGGAAACTGAAATCGAAGGTTAGGAGCGAAGTCGTTGCCCTGTGGCAGGAGCGGTGGCAGGCTAGCGAGGACGGGCGCGAATTGTACAGCTTCTTCCCGGACGTGGCTGTGAGGCCAAGTTCGGATTGGGTCGAACCGGATTATGTGGTTTCCCAGATTCTCACCGGGCATGGGTGTTTCAGGCAGCGCCTACACAAGTTAGGCCTGTGCGAGTCCGCCTCATGCCCATGCGGTGAGAGCAACGAGAGCCGGGATCACGCCCTCTGGGAATGTAAGCTGTACGCGCAGGAGAGGGAGGAGATGCTGTCGTCACTGACAAGAGCACGAATTGGCCCAGTATTTCACGAGGATCTAATATCCAGCGAGCACAACTTCGAAGCGCTGCGCAGGTTTGCGCACTCATGGCACGCGAAGAGGAGGCAGCACGAGGAGTGACGAGCAAGCAACGGCGGAGGCGATGCCAAGCACCGTTTTTGTGTTGTCAAGCCCAAAAAGGGGAGACAGACGCACAACCAGCTAGTGGCCTGCCCAGAAAGGGAGAAGGGCCGGGACAAAATATTTGTAGGGTTGACCAGAAGCAACGTGTCTGTGCGAAATGAGCGGAAACAGCAAGTACCACAACACGGCCCCGCGATTCGGTCTGTACGGCGTGAGCCAGGAAAGACCATGAGGAGGTGGTGGGAATGCTCCCAGCGTGGAGGTTGTCATGAGGGAGCAGCGTGTGGTGTCGCCCTGCACGCTACCTTCGGGAGGGGGAGCTTCAGCTCTGGGGGCTTCGGCCCAGTGAGGGGACAGCTTCGGCTGTCGCAGCAGGTGGTGTTCGTGGTTGAATGCTTACGCGATCCCGTGTCACCGTCACCAACGCTGCACGACGGGCATACCGTGGATGGTTTAGTTGGTAGTGTTGGCCCTTGCTGACGAGTCCAACATACCCGTCCTAATTACCCGGCTAGGCGGGATGCCTAAATGCATTCCTCCACGTTGAAAAAAAAAAAAAAAGGTGTTGACGGGAAACCTCCTCGAGTGCCAGGGCCCTTCTCATTCTTTCTGATCCGGTTGATCCGGGGGAAAGGGAAGGGTTCCTGGACGGTGCATCCTGGGGGCAACGGTAAGCGATCTTTAGGTGGACCCCAAAGATTTCTTACCGGTGCTGCTAATATCCTGTGTGGGGGGTTGGGAGGTTCCGCACAGGGAGACCTCTCATTTAGGGAGAGGACTCCTGAGTGTTGGCTGGAGGGGGCCTTTGGGCGAGGGACAGGAATGCCGCTGTCCTGGATAAAACTGCGGCCCCGTAACCTGTCTAGGCAGAGGGCCTATGATGACGAACCGGGGGTCAACACCAAGCCGCCACTTGGTTTTGGCTGCGAGGATGACAACCTCTATAAAAAACTGAGGGGCCTTCGGGCCGGGCGGCTTCGGCCGCGGTGAGGGACAGGAATGCCGCTGTCCTGTATAAAACTGCGGCCCCGTAACCTGTCTAGGCAGAGGGCCTATGATGACGGACCGGGGGTTAACACCAAGCCGGTGCTGGGTGTTGGCTGCGAGGATGACCACCTCTATAAAAAATCGCGAAGGCAACCTGAGTGGGTGGAACCCGGGGTTTTTCCCACCTGCTCCCGGCGTGGAGGTTGTCATGAGGGAGCAGCGTGTGGTGTCGCCCTGCACGCTACCTTCGGGAGGGGGAGCTTCGGCTCCGGGGGCTTCGGCCCCAGTGAGGGGACAGCTTCGGCTGTCGCAGCAGGCGGTGTTCGCGGTGGAATGCTTATGCGATCCCGTGTCACCGTCACCAACGCTGCACGACGGGCATACCGTGGATGGTTTAGTTGGTAGTGTCGGCCCTTGGTGACGAGTCCAACATACCCGTCCTAGTTCCCCGGCTAGGCGGGATGCCTAAAAGCATTCCTCCACGTTAAAAAAAAAAAAAAGGTTAGGTTAGGTTAGGTTATGACGGGAAGGGGTGCTATGACGGGAAACCTCCTCGAGTGCCAGGGCCCTTCTCATTCTTTCTGATCCGGTTGATCCGGGGGAAAGGGAAGGGTTCCTGGACGGTGCATCCTGCGGGCAACGGTAAGCGATCTTTTGGTGGACCCCAAAGATTTCTTACCGGTGCTGCTAATATCCTGTGTAGGGGGGTTGGGGGGTTCCGCACAGGGTGACCTCTCATTTAGGGAGAGGACTCCTGAGTGTTGGCTGGAGGGGGCCTTTGGGCGAGGGACAGGAATGCCGCTGTCCTGGATAAAACTGCGGCCCCGTAACCTGTCTAGGCAGAGGGCCTATGATGTCGGACCGGGGGTCAACACCAAGCCGCCACTTGGTGTTGGCTGCGAGGATGACAACCTCTATAAAAAACTGAGGGGCCTTCGGGCCGGGCGGCTTCGGCCGCGGTGAGGAACAGGAATGCCGCTGTCCTGTATAAAACTGCGGCCCCGTAACCTGTCTAGGCAGAGGGCCTAAGATGACGGACCGGGGGTTAACACCAAGCCGGTGCTGGGTGTTGGCTGCGAGGATGACCACCTCTATAAAAAATCGCGAAGGCAACCTGAGTGGGTGGAACCCGGGGTTTTTCCACCTGCTCCCGGCGTGGAGGTTGTCATGAGGGAGTAGCGTGTGGTGTCGCCCTGCACGCTACCTTCGGGAGGAGGAGCTTCGGCTCCGGGGGCTTCGGCCCCAGCGAGGGGACAGCTTCGGCTGTCGCAGCAGGCGGTGTTCGCGGTTGAATGCTTACGCGATCCCGTGTCACCGTCACCAACGCTGCACGACGGGCATACCGTGGATGCTTTAGTTGGTAGTGTTGGCCCTTGCTGACGAGTCCAACATACCCGTCCTCGTTACCCGGCTAGGCGGGATGCCTAAATGCATTCCTCCACGTTTTAAAAAAAAAAAAAAAAGGTTAGGTTAGGTTAGGTTAGGTTGAGGTTTAAATTTTGTGGGCGAATGGAGGTAGATTGGTGAAAATTGGAGTTTAGATACAGAAAACTGAGAGCTATTTTTTGGTGTGTTCCTTTCCTTGCTCTCTCTTAATATTCCATTCACTTTTAATCTTTTTCTAATTTTCTTACAAACACAATTTTTTCGTTTAGGCGTTTTCACTTTAAAAAAAAATATTTTAGTACTTTCTCCCACCTTTTCTCTAATATTTTTCTCCACTAAAAATCGAGCAGGCTTTTCTCTTTCAGACGCTTTTTACCCCATATTTTTCCGACTTCGCAGTCGGAAGATATTGGGGTTCAAAGTTCGAACATTGAGAAAAAGTCTCTTCGCATTTGCGGTTTTCTCTTTTCGGCGTTTTCTTCTTAAAAAAATCATATCTTCTTTTGTGTTGTAAATATTTTTTTTTCCGTTTATATGTTTAGATTAGGCTAGTTGTCGGGATTCAAACTTGCTTTGAATTATAATTTTAAAGTTATTAGTTTAGGAGATATTAATTTTTTTGTTGGTTGCTATTCGTGTTCATCAGGCACCGCCGACTTTTCATATAAGTTGGTTTTGAGGATATTTTTTGTTATAATTTTGAAATCCCTAAAGATAGGAGATTGCTTAGTAGCTCATTAAATAGAAGTCAGTTGGGGCGATTTTTGAACGTTTTCAAAATTCTTCTAACTCTTCTGTGGAATGAATGAAAAATCGACGAAGTGACCAAAAATAACATTGTAAACGTCAATTTTGGTAAGGTCAGGTTCGCGCTTGACCGAAATTTTTTTTGTCAAAGTTAGGTTTGCAGTTTCTCGTCATAATGGACTCGGTTGGGTCCATCTCTGACTGGCCGAGGGTACTTTTGAGTAGAATGGAGGGCCGGGGGAACTTGAGTCCCACGTTTAAGGTGGTAAATTTGTCGGATTCATCTGACTCAGAGGGGGAAGGACCGAATAAAGCCGATTTGTTACTGGTGGAGAGGGAGTCTGCTAAGGGCAGAGGAAAGCGTGCAATTGGTGTCCAGGACGCGGAGGGACCAGGCAGCAGTGCCAAAAAGACGGCCTTCACCAAGAAGGTCCCACAGGCGCCGAAGGCTCCGGCAACAGCCAAGCGTTGCTTCATGCCTGATGTGGATGACGATTTCGTGAGGAACTTGGATGAGGCAGTTGAGAATGGCCTCCCAAAAGAGAGGCAAGGAGAGCCAGTAATGGAGGAGTTTTTTGAGGGGATCCGCTCGGCTACCGACATTGTGCGAGCTGAAATTAAAAAATCTGGAAATCTTAGTGGGAAGGTAATGGGGAGGATATATACTGCTCTCCGGGATATTACACAGCAGGTGGCGGACCTAGAGGGGCGCACGGAAGATCAGGAGCTGCGCGCTCTCCGTGCAAACAATAAAAGGATGAAGGAACAGTTGGCCCACCTCGAAACGAAGACAAAAGCGCTGAGGAAAGCCTTCTCCGAGAGGAGGGTGGAGCCTCAGTTGGGGTCCATGGAAGGCCAACTACCGGCGCTCATTAAAAGCGCATTGGAAGAGATGAAAGAGGACCTTAGGAGGGAGATTATCATTAGTGCGGGCGAAATGATGAACGCTCGCCTTAATATCATAAGGGAGCGTCTTCCTCCTGAGCCCATCATCCGCCCCCCACTGGCGGTGGACCGAAGGGCAGCGGAATTGAAAGCCCAAGTGGCGGAGAAGTCAGTGGCACGTGTGCCGGAGTCACTGGAGGTTCTTGCGCCTGCACGTGCGCATGCCGCCCGTAAGGCGCAGAGCAAGCCTAAGCCGATGCCTGCGCCCGGACGGTCGGTGCGACTAGATTCAGCTCCGTCGTCTCCACCGCAGCTATCTATGTCGCAGCCGCTTCCCCAAAAGGAGGGAGAAATGTGGAAGACGGTAGAGAGCAAGAAGGCCAAAAATAAGGCCAAAAAAACGGCGACAGCTGCATCTCAGCCCTTGTCAAATGCTGCACCAAGGGCTGTACCGAGGGCTGCACCAACGCTAAAGCCACGGAGTCGCGGATTAGTGCTTCCCTCAACGGCCGGCATTGTGGTAGCATTGAAGCCGGGGTCTGAAGTGACATACGCTTCAATCTTGTCAAAGGTGACGTCATCTTTCGGCCTCGCAGAAGTGGGGCTCGATCATGTTAGGGTTCGCTAAACCGCTGATGGGGCTCGAATTTTCGAGGTCCCAAATACGGACAACGGCAGGGCAGCAGAATGCTTTCGCGAAAAGTTGGAGAGCCTCATCGGTGATGAGGCTAGAGTTTACAGGCCCGTAAAACTAGCTGGCCTTAGAGTATCGGGACTTATAGAGTCAGTAACTGTCGAGGCAGTGGCGGCGGCAATTGCCACTAAGGGTGGTTGTGGATTGGAGGAGGTGAAGGTTCACTCAATTCGGGTCGCCTACAATGGAACCGGGTCAACTCTTGTGAGGTGCCCGATTGTTCCGGCGAAAAAGGTGTGCGAGGGTGGTAAAATTGTCATTGGTTGGTCCAGCGCGACGGTCCAGGTCCTGGATATGGCTCCATTCCGGTGCTACAAATGCATGGGAACGGGACACACCAGGGCCACGTGCCCGTCAGAAATAGAGAGGGGGAACCTTTGCTTCCGCTGTAGCAAACCAGGCCATAGGGCGGCGACTTGTGTGGAAGCTCCCTTCTGTGCGGTTTGCCATCACAGCAAACGTTCAGCGGGACACATAATGGGGGGCATAGCGTGCAACCCCCCACAAATAAGAGGGAAACAAGGCCCCGCCCGGACCCAGGGGCAGACTAATAGAGGTGCCGAGCAGGCTGATGAGGAACATAACATGGATCTCTAATGCCAGTACGCCCATTGGAGATTCTACAAACCAATGCGAACCACTGCGCCCGCGCTCAAGACCTCATAATGCAGGTAATGGCGGAGTGGGGCGTAACCGTGGTGGCGGTCGCAGAGCCATGGTGTGTCCCTCCTCAGCCCAATTGGGCAGGGTCGGCCAATGGAGATGTGGCCTTAGTAGTGCCGGCCATCGGGGACTTCCCTCCCCTGGTGGCTATGGACAAGGGACCAGGCTATGTAGCGGCCAAATGGGAAAGTATGGTGTTAATTGGCACATACTTCTCCCCCAACCGGCCGCTCATAGCCTTTGAGAGGCACCTCGACAACTTGGCGAGGGTGCTGAGGAGGGTCGCAACAAAACCGGTGCTATTAATGGGGGACCTCAACGCCAAGAGCGCGGCTTGGGTCTCCCCCATTACAGATGCAAAAGGGGCATTACTGAGGGATTGGGCGGTGGCAATGGGGCTTGCCATCGTCAATAGAGGGCACGCCAACACCTGTGTGCGAGGGCAGGGGGGGTCCATTGTCGATGTAACGTTGGCAACCCCTGTCATCGCCGATAGAATTGGCGACTGGCGTGTCCTGGAGGAGGTAGAGACCCTCTCCGATCACATGTATATTCGAATGAGGGTCTCCCCATCGCGGGTGGCGCCGCCGCCTGTACTGGCCAGGCACCGAACGGGAGGCGGATTCCCAAGGTGGTCACTGGCCAGCCTAGATATAGAGATGGCCGAAGAGGTGGCGCAAATCGAGGCCTGGTGTGTGGCCCCGCCGGATCTGAGGGCGGAAGAACGGGCAGTTCGCCTTCGCACGTCGCTGACGAGAGTGTGCGACGCGTCGATGAGGAGAGCGAAGCGACTGCCCGGAAAAACGCAGGTTTACTGGTGGACAGAGGAAATTGCTGCCCTCCGCACGATAGCGAATGCTGCAAGAAGGCAGTACACGCGATGCCGGCGCCGGCGACACACCGCCGAAGAGGAGGAGGTGCTGCTGGGGAATTCGAGAGCAGCTAAAGAGGCCCTTATGCTGGCGATAACAAAGAGGAAAGATGAAGCCCGCGAGGAGTTCATCTGCACGCTGGATAGGGACCCATGGGGGCGACCGTATAAAATAGTGCGGAACAAAATGAAAAACGCTCCCCCCATGGAGTCACTTAAGCCGGAACTCCTTGCGAGGATAGTAGAGGGCCTCTTCCCAGCGGCGCCAGATTTCGCACCTCCAGTGATGGCTGTCCCAATGGAGAACCAGGAGAGTATCGGCGAAGTTCCGGATGTTACAGATGGGGAGATCATGGGGGCAGTCATCCGCCTCAGATCTTGCAAGAAGGCCCAGGCCCAGATGGAGTCCCAGGAAAAGTAATTCCTATGGCCATGAAGCATCTAGGTCTTCAGTTGCGGAAAATTTTAAATGACTGCCTCAAGGAGAGGGTATTCCCAAAAATTTGGAAAGAGGGTAGGCTGTGCCTGTTGCGTAAGGAGGGTCGACCAGCAGACTCTCCTTCAGGATACCGCCCCATTGTCCTCCTGGATGAAGTTGGAAAAATGCTCGAGCGAATAATATCTCGACGCATTACCAAACACCTGGAGGGCACGGGCCCGAATATAAGCGAGAGGCAGTTCGGGTTCCGAGTGGGGCGGTCAACGATTGACGCAATAGGCACATTGAAAGAGTTTGCTGATTCAGCTAAAGCAGAGGGTGAGGGGGCCATAGCGGTATCACTTGATATCGCTAACGCTTTCGGCTCCCTCCCATATGAGGTCATCAGGGAGGCACTCAAATACCATAATGTGCCTCCCTGTTTGAGGGATATTGTGGGACACTACCTCACGGATAGGGTAGTGCTCTACGAAGGAGCGGCGGGTCGCCAGGAAAGGAGGATAGAGTGCGGAGTTCCACAGGGGTCGGTTTTGGGACCCCTGCTTTGGAACATCGGTTTCGACTGGGCGATCCGCGGGGCTCAACTCCCCCAAATGGTCACCATCTGCTATGCAGATGATACAATGGTGGCCGTAAGGGGGAGGGAGTACACGGAGACGATGAGGAGAGCCGCAGTTGCGACGGAAGTTACGATTCGGAGAATCAGTCTTCTGGGGTTGAAGGTGTCAATGGACAAAACGGACGCTGTGGTGTTCGGAGGAAGGGGCTGGCACCTGCGGGCCGACGAGACCATCCCTGTAGGGGGTGAGGCGATCCAGGTCAAGGCCCATATAAAATACTTGGGCCTGATCCTGGACCGAAAGTGGGATTTCGGGGAGCATTTTAAACAACTGGCTCCCCGACTCGTCGGTGCTGCGGCGGCGTTAGGCCGCCTTCTTCCAAATGTGGGAGGCCCTGGAGCCCCGTGTCGGCGCCTCTTTTCAAATGTCATCAGAAGTATGGCGACATATGGGGCGCCGATTTGGGCAGGGAGGCTTTCGGAGAAGACGAAGGCCCTCCTCCGAAGACCACAGCGGGTGATAGCCCAGAGGATGTGTAGAAGTTTCCGAACGGTTTCGTTTACGGCTGCCTGCGTTCTCGCCGGTACCCTGCCGTGGGAATTAGACGCCAGGTTGCTGGCAGATAGATACAGAGTGAGAGTGGAGGCCAGAACAAAGGAGGATGAACGCATGGACCCACGGGAGGTAGCCGCGAGACGAAGAGCGGCAGTTGAGAGGGAAAGAGATAGGTGGAAAGGAATGCTAGAGGAGTCCCCCTATGGTACTGAGACAATAGGGGCACTCCTCCCATCGTTTGAGGGTTGGCTCGTGAGGAAGAAGGGCACTTTACACTACAGGCTGGTACAGGTAATGACTGGGCATGGCTGTTTTGGTCATTACCTGTACCGAATAGGGCGGGAGCCAACACAAAGCTGTCACCACTGTGACTGTGAGGACGACACGGCCCGGCACACAGTAGAGGAATGTCCAAGCTGGGTCGTAGAGGGCCGGTGGGATGGGGACCCACAATTTAAGGCCTTACACGTCTGGGGGAGGGGTCGCTGCGTTGCCGACCCTTCCCTCCTTTGGCGCGAGGGTGCCCCCGGTGTAAGCCGGGGCAGCCGGGGGGACGTCCTGGTAGAATAAATCTGATCCCAGGGCGTCCCCCGATAACGGCAGAGCGGGTAACGCCGGTGTGTTTTTAGTGGGTATGCTCCTCCCGTCACCATCACTAGGATGGCGGCCGGAGAAGAGAGTCCCACATAACCCTCCAAATGGCCTCCCCGGGCCGGAGGGTATGCTTAATGCATTTTCAAAAAGGTTAGGTTAGGTTAGGTTAGGCTGACTGGTTGGTTGTGCCCCTTCGATTGCTGTCACCTTGCCGTGGTGAAGGGGCTTGCGTGCTCCGATGACCCTCAGGGCTATGCCGGATAGGGCCTCCAAAGCCGGACAGGCCTGAGGAAAGGAGCCAGACTAAGAACAGCACACGGGGGGCGGCTCCGCGTGTCCCTCTGAAACCAGCAGAGGGCACAGTGTGAGACGCCAGGTCCCCATGGGACGCAGGTGGAGCTCGGTTCACGAGCTACTATAGGGTAGCTTAGACTACCTGGCGCGTTGTTGTGGCTACGGCCACTGACGGGCAACCCGTAACCCGCACTGAGCGGACCGGGGACCTCCCTCGCTGAGAGGAGGGTCACGTGGAGTTAACCACTATAAAAAATCCCCAATCCCAAGGTGTGACTGGCGTGCCGATGGGATGCGTGGCTGGGGGGAGCCCAGTCATGAACGTCAGAGGGGGGGCATACCTCCTTAAAAAATAGCGAAATCATGAGTGGCCAAACTAGTAAATTACTACTCCAGGGGGACCCTATCCTCTGTGACACCACAGAACGGGCAGGTGCCCGCGCTGTGGTGTCATGCTGCCCACCGTATTCTGGGGGGGCACACCGCTCTAGGACGACGATAAACGACGATCATGGCAAACGTTTACTGGACATCGATGCATATGAATTAGTTTTAAGGTTACATGGAGGAGGGGACGAGGAAGGTGCGAAGGCGGCACCCTCTCCAAAACCCCCAGTGATGGAGTTTCGCCCAGTCCGGGACAAAGCGGGGCGTTTTATTCGCCACGCCATCCCCGATGCCGAGGAAGACGAGGACGGAAAGGAGGAGGCGCCAATAGTGCTGCAGGAGTTCGTGCGGTCGCCTACACCAATCCCCACTAGGGTGTTTTGTGGGAGGAGGGCTCGCGGCGCGCCCAATATGCTCTCGCCAGATCGGGAGGAATTCTTTTCCCCTGGGAAACTGGACGATCGCGACCTTCCCAGAGAGGAGATAGACTACTCGCCACTGGCGACGGACGCCGATACCGAAACGGCTGATTCCGATGGCTCGTTGCATGTTCCCGCCTCGAGTCGGTCCGGGGAAGCGCGGAAGCGGATGTTGAGCGAAGAGGACGGGTCCGGGGTATCCAGTGGCGATGCTTCCGGCCCCGAAGCAAGGCCTGGCTCCGGGTCCAATAAGAGAGGACGAGGCCAGGGTGCGGGGAGGACCAGGGCCGATTTTCTGAAGCCGGGGCGGGGGAAACCCGGACCCACCCCAGAGCTCATGGAGGCTACGGTGAGGTCGTCAATGGCAACTGTCCCTTCGCATAGCGGGGTGACGGATGTGCATAATGAAGATGCGGCGATTGCGCGCACGGAGGCACTGGGGGGTTCGCTTCCGGACCTACGGGTGGTCCTGGTCCGCTACGACCGCAAGCCTGTGGCCCATGCACCTGCTCCAAAACGCGCCAGGTTGGGGTCGGAGACTGGGACTCCCAGTGAGGAAGAGGTGGATGTGACCCGGCTTTCGGGGACGGTCGAGCCGGTAGCCAAGGCACCAACTCCAAAAAGCGACAGGATGGGGTCAAAGAATGCGATCCCCAATGAGAAAGAGGTGGAAGAGACCCTGCTTTCGGGGTCTGACTCATCCGAGGGCAGCATGGCAACGGTGAGCTCAAAGATAAGTATCCCCACCGGGAAACACTGGCGCAAACCAGGCGTCAAACAACCCACTGAAGAGGGAACATCAGGCTCCGATAATGACCGCAGATCTGGTAGTGAAGGAAGCATGCCCCTGCGCAATAAATTTCTGAAAGGGACACCCAACCGAGGAAAAGGCCAAATCAACCGGTTTTTACCAGGCCAATCTGGCCATAGCCAGGAAGATTTGACATCAACTGGCCTAGAAGCAAAGATGCAGGGAGCCCTTAATGCGGTGAAGCACGTAATTGCCACGTCAGGTCACCTAAAGGGCACGCACCAAAGACTCCTTAAGGACTCAGTCGCAGTTATCGGTGATATCTTCGAGGAGCTAAGGACGCGCACTGCGACAGAAGAGGTGGCCCGTCTGGAGGCAGCAAATGCACAACTCTCATGCCAGCTAGCGGAACTGCGACGACAGGTTCAAGAAATACGCAACCAACCTGCCGTGACATCCGAGTCAGAAATGAGACGGCTCGTTGAGGAGGCGCTGAACCAAAACCGTGCGCAACTCGACGACATGTTAAACGCCCGACTTAAAACCCTAGAGTGTCGCCTCCTCCCGGAGCCACGGATGCGGCCACCCCTGGCCTCCGATCTGCGGGCAGCACCGACTGCCTCTGCCGGTCCTACTGGACGAGCGTCGAGCATTTTAGCCGCTCAGTCTGGGTCAGAAATGGAAGCGGTTCCTTCTTCCGCGTCTTCCATGCCCGACGACGAGAAGCAGACAAAACGCAAACCGAAGCGTAAAAAAGCCAGTTTGGCTGCTAAGGAGGCGGCCGAAGCCAGGCAAACACGTAAGGCAACAGCAATGACCGACGCGCCTACCACGGTAAAAGAAAGTTGGAGTAAAGCAGTAGGCAGAAAGGCCAAGAAAGCTGTACAGGGATCATCAGCCAAAGATTCCGAAACAGCCCGCAAGCCTAACCCTGCTCAAAAGCGAACACAATCACAAGACAAAGTGGCACCGCGGACAAAAACACAAAAGGCACGAAAATTACGGGCACCCCACTCCTCAGTTATAGTTCTGTCCCTACAGCCAGAAGCTGAAGGCAGGGGCATCACTTATAAGAGTGTTCTTGCCACAGCTAAAGAAAAAGTGAACCTGTCTGAGCTCGAAATTCAGTCAGTCCGGTTCAAAGTCACAGCTACTGGCGCACGATTGCTGGAAATATCAGGGGCCATTAGTGGACCCAAAGCGGACAAACTGGCTAAAAAACTCAGCCAGCTCTTTAGCTCCGAAGAGGTGCGGGTATCCCGGCCCACAAAATGCGTCGAACTACGCGTATCTGGCTTTGACGACTCAGTCACAACGGAGGACATCGCTGAAGCGATAGCACGAGCTGGGGGGTGTGCAACCCAGGAAGTGAAAGTTGGCGACATAAAGCTGGACCCGTGGAGTATAGGCTCGGTGTGGGTTCGCTGTCCAGTCGCCGCTGCTAAAAAAGTAACCGAAACAGGAAGGCTGCTTATAGGCTGGGTATCAGCGCAAGTGAAGCTTCTTGAACCTCGCCCCCAAAGGTGTTACCGATGCTTTGAGGTAGGTCATGTCAAAGCGAAATGTCTCTCTGAGATTGACAGATCCGAACTGTGCTACCGCTGTGGCCAGACGGGACACAGGGCGAAGGAGTGCACAGCGAAGCCACACTGCACCCTCTGTGCAGCATCTGGCAAAGATGCGGGTCATAGGACAGGGAGCAAGAGCTGCGCTGCCCCACGAAAAAGACCGAAGACCAAGGCTGAAGATGTCTCCCGGGGGCAGCCCAGCCAGCCCGAACGCCCACCCACCGCCACGGTGGATGAGGTACAGATGGAGTCTACGAATGATATAAATAAATAAAAAAATGGCCATTAAAGTGCTACAGGCGAATCTCAACCACTGTGCCAGGGCTCAGGATCTCCTGTTCCAGAGCATGGCAGAGTGGTCGATAAACATAGCGGTAATTGCGGAGCCATACTCCGTACCTACCCGTACAGGATGGGTGGGGGACGTAGACAATACCGTTGCCCTAGTGTCGCGGAGCCTGGCGGGCTCCCCACCTTTTCAAGGCATTGTAAAAGGCCACGGGTACGTAGCTGCAATCCATGATAGCATTGCAGTAGTAGGATGCTACTTCTCGCCCAACAAGAACCTGGCGGATTTTGAGCGGTTCCTTATAGAGGTGGGTGCCGTGGCCAGGCAGCTGCATCCCACACCCGTGTTAATTGCCGGAGATTTCAATGCAAAGTCCGGGGCGTGGGGTTCCACTGTAACGGATGTTCGCGGGCAGTGCTTGGAGGAGTGGGCCTATGATCTACAGGTAATCAACCGCGGTACAGCACACACATGCGTGCGGCAACAAGGTGGCTCAATCGTCGATATTACCTTTGCCGACGCTGCTCTAGCGCGTCGTGTCCAGAGCTGGGAAGGTGTGGAGGACGTAGAGACCCTTTCGGATCATAGGTACATAAGATACGATGTTTCTACACTCCAGACGATAACAACTGGTCCAAGAAGACCCATGGAAGGGGACAGTCCACGGTGGGCAGTGAAACGTCTGAATCGCGAACTGCTGGAGGAAGCGGCTCTAGTTAAGTCGTGGCTACCGGTAGCTGGTGGTCCTTTGGACATTGAAGTGGAATCTCAGTGGCTTGGGGATGCCATGACCGACAACTGCGATGTAGCCATGCCTAGGGTTGGGCCCCGTCCGCCACAGCGAAAGGTATACTGGTGGTCTACAGAACTGGCTCAATTGCGAAAATCTTGTATTGCGGCGCGGCGCCAGTATACTAGAAGTCGCAGAAGACAACGGCGAAATATTGAAGAAGAGGCCCAGCTCTACGCAGCATATAGAAACCTGGTCGTGTCGTTGCAAACTGCGATCGGAAGAGCTAAAGACTTAGCCGAAAAGGAGATGCTGGAGAGTCTCAACAAAGACCCGTGGGGAAGACCATACAAAATGGTGAGGTGCAAACTCCGTCCTTGGACCCCACCACTGACACAGACCCTTCAGCCCCAACTCCTGCAGCGAGTTGTAAACACCCTGTTCCCAGACAGAGCTGACCACACACCACCTCTAATGGCACCGCCGGAACGCCTGGCTGACACTAATGAAGAGGCTCCAAATGTGCCAGAAGTTACCGAGGGAGAACTAGGAGCCGCAGTGCTACGCCTAAAGCAGAAGAATACAGCACCGGGTCCGGACGGTATTCCTGGCCGCGTATGGGTAGTGGCACTGGATGGGCCTCTCGAACCCCGAGTTAGGGCACTATTCAGTGCATACTTGGGACAGGGCAGATTTCCACGAGCGTGGAAGACGGGAAAACTAGTCCTCATACAAAAAGAAGGACGCCCAGTCGACTCACCATCGGCGTACCGTCCAATCGTACTGCTCGACGAGGTGAGCAAACTCTTTGAGCGAGTCATCTCGCTCCGCCTCGTCAAGCATCTAGAAAATGCAGGGCCAAATCTAAGCGAAAAACAGTACGGCTTTCGCCCATGTCGATCCACTGTCGATGCGATTGCCCGAGTAAAAGTCTTGGCGGAGGAGACGGTGTCCCAAGGCGGGGTTGTCCTCGCAGTATCTTTGGACATATCAAATGCTTTTAACACCCTACCTTGGGGCTGCATTCAAGAGGCGCTTAGGCATCACACCGTACCGCGTTACCTGCGGAAAGTCATCGGGTCGTCCCTATCTGATAGGGCGGTTAAATACCCAGCACAAAATGAGTGGCACCAGAAACCTATGTCGTGCGGAGTTCCACAGGGGTCAGTCCTGGGACCACTCCTGTGGAATATCGGCTACGACTGGGTGCTCCGTGGCAGAAATCCCCCGGGGCTGGAACTAACGTGCTACGCCGATGACACTCTCGTTACCGCGTCGGCTAATACATTTAGGGAAGCTGCTATAAAAGCAACAGCGGGAGTGGCTCAAGTGGTAGGAAGGATCCGTAAGCTGGGATTAGAAGTTGCTCTCAACAAGTCGGAGGCCCTCTGCTTTCATGGTCCCAGAAGAGCGCCCCCCGCGGGCGCTCAACTAATGGTAGGTGGAGTTTCCATCGGCATCGGGTCGACAATGAAATATCTGGGACTTGTCCTCGACAGCCGGTGGAACTTCAAGGAGCACTTCAAGCGCCTAGCTCCAAAACTATTGGGAGCAGCCGGAGCACTAAGCCGGCTTCTGCCAAATGTAGGAGGACCAAACGTTGGCTGCCGCCGTCTGTACACTATGGCAGTGCGGTCGATGGCCCTATATGGAGCGCCCATCTGGGTGGATGCTCTCAACGCCCACAACCAGTCCCTTCTGCGAAGACCGCAAAGGGTCATGGCGATAAGAGTCATCAGGGGATACCGCACAATCTCCTGCGAGGCAGCCTGCGCACTTGCTGGGACACCTCCTTGGGATTTAGACGCGGAAGCTCTGGCAGGAGTGTATACCCAGATCGCGGAGTCAAGAGCCAGAGGGCAAGAGCCTATGCTCGAGGAGGTGAAGCGCTGGAGGGTAAATGCCCAAGATTTACTCTTTCGAAAATGGGGCGAAAGATTGGAGACCCCAAGTGCCGGCCACTGGACGGTCAACGCGATCCAGCCCATCCTGAAAGAATGGATAGGAAGAGAACATGGAGTGGTAACTTTCCACCTCGCACAGGTGCTTACGGGCCATGGATGTTTTGGAAAGTACCTGTACAAAATATCCGGGAGGGAGCCAACGCCAGCGTGTCATCACTGCGATAGTGTTGAAGACACAGCACAGCACACACTGGCAGAGTGTAGAGGGCGGACCGAGGCGCGAAACCAGCTGACCGCGGTGGTCGGCAGTGACCTGTCGCTACCCAGCGTCGTAAGGGGCATGCTTCAAAATAGTACTAAATGGAAGGCGATTTCTTACTACATCGGAACAGTAATGACGGAGAAAGAAGCCTCTGAGCGCGCGCGGGAGCAGGACGAGGAAGCTCCCCCGATGCGGCGCAAGAGACCCGGGCGCAGGCGAGTCGCCCATGACCGCCGCTTGCCGCCTTAAGGAGGACCTCCGGGGGGCAGTCACGGGGACGACTGTCACCCCAAAGGTATAGGTCCTCGATGCGAAGAGCGTGGCAGACACATAGCCACGCCATATCCAGCGTAAGAGGACAAAGTCCTCAGAGAGGTGGCTCAACAGCCAGCCGCTGGCGAGGCCACGGTAGTGTACTTCGGAGTTCCCGTGGTCTCGCCGTTTAGCGATGAGGCGGCAAAAAGAGGGGTTTTTAGTGGGTACACCGAAATGGGAGTCCCACATAACCGCCTGGGCCTTACGTTCCCGAGGCCCGGCGGTATGCGTAACGCATTTTCCCCTCTATAAAAAAAAAAAAAAAAAAAAGGCTGACTGGTTGTTGCTGTTGTTGTTGCTGCGAGACGCAAGTACACACACAGCCGCAGGCGGCGCAATCGAGACGTGCCAGAGGAGGAGCGACTATATGCTGCATACTCGGTGGCTGTCAAGCTGCTGCAGAGAGCAATCGGCAAGGCAAAGGAGCAAGCAGAGAAGGAGATGCTGGAGACTCTGAATAAGGACCCATGGGGGAGGCCGTACAAAATGGTGAGGCGCAAGTTTCGTCCCTGGGCACCCCCGCTCACGCAGAGTCTCCAGCCACAGCTCCTAGAGCAGGTGGTAAGTGCCTTGTTTCCGACGCGAGAAGAGCATCTACCTCCGCCTATGGTTCCACCTAGGGGAAGGATGGCAGATGTGGGTGATGCGCCGGAAGTAACGGAGGCTGAACTGGGGGCAGCGGTCCTACGTAAAACACTGCCCCCGGCCCCGACGGAGTCCCCGGCCGGGCCTGGGTTCTGGCCTTGGGCCCGCTCGAGGCACGCGTGAGGGCGCTTTTCAGCAGCTGCTTGGCTCAGGGGCGGTTCCCTCGGGCGTGGAAGGCAGGAAAACTTGTCCTTCTGCAAAAAGTCGGGCGTCCGGCAGACTCGCCCTCAGCATACAGGCCGATAGTGTTGCGGGGCGGCGGCGGTTGGCTTATGACCGCCGACTTCCCCCTTAAGGGCACCTGTGGGCGATAGGCTCGGGGACGTCTGTCGCCTACACAAGGGTCCCTGTGTTGGGAGGCGTGCCGCTCCCGCGGTGCGCCCGCAAATGAGGAACGGGGGAACCATTCCCCCTGAGTCGCGTCCGATCTCCGGACAGCCGCTGGCGAGGTCGCGGAAGTTGTGCCTCGGCGTCCCTGTGGCCTCGCCTTATAGCGTTGAGGCGGTAAACAGAGGGGTTTTTAGTGGGTACACCATGGGTCTCATTAGCCTATATGGGAGTCCCACATAACCACTGGGGCCCGTCCCCGCGTCTCAGTGGTATGCGTAACGCATTTTCCCCTCTTAAAAAAAAAAAAAAAAAAAGGCTGACTGGCCGAGGGTACTTTTGAGTAGAATCCCCTGCATTCTAGGCGCCGGGGGAACTTGAGTCCCACGTTAAAGGTGGTAAATTTGTCGGATTCATCTGACTCAGAGGGGGAAGGACCGAATAAAGCCGATTTGTTACTGGTGGAGAGGGAATCTGCTAAGGGCAGAGGAAAGCGTGCAATTGGTGTCCAGGACGCGGAGGGACCAGGCAGCAGTGCCAAAAAGACGGCCTTCACCAAGAAGGTCCCACAGGCGCCGAAGGCTCCGGCAACAGCCAAGCGTTGCTTCATGCCTGATGTGGATGACGATTTCGTGAGGAACTTGGATGAGGCAGTTGAGAATGGCCTCCCAAAAGAGAGGCAAGGAGAGCCAGTAATGGAGGAGATTTTTGAGGGATCCGCTCGGCTACCGACATTGTGCGAGCTGAAATTAAAAAATCTGGAAATCTTAGTGGGAAGGTAATGGGGAGGATATATACTGCTCTCCGGGATATTCCACAGCAGGTGGCGGACCTAGAGGGGCGCACGGAAGATCAGGAGCTGCGCGCTCTCCGTGCAAACAATAAAAGGATGAAGGAACAGTTGGCCCACCTCGAAACGGAGACAAAAGCGCTGAGGAAAGCCTTCTCCGAGAGGAGGGTGGAGCCTCAGTTGGGGTCCATGGAAGGCCAACTACCGGCGCTCATTAAAAGCGCATTGAAAGAGATGAAAGAGGACCTTAGGAGGGAGATTATCATTAGTGCGGGCGAAATGATGAACGCTCGCCTTGATGTCATAAGGGAGCGTCTTCCTCCTGAGCCCATCATCCGCCCCCCACTGGCGGTGGACCGAAGGGCAGCGGAATTGAAAGCCCAAGTGGCGGAGAAGTCAGTGGCACGGGTGCCGGAGTCACTGGAGGTTCTTGCGCCTGCACGTGCGCATGCCGCCCGTAGGGCGCAGAGCAAGCCTAAGCCGATGCCTGCGCGCGGACGGTCGGTGCGTCTAGATCCAGCTCCGTCGTCTCCACTACAGCCTTCGGACTCATATTCTTCTTTCTTTTCCAGGTACTCCTCCACAACCTTTTGTCTTCGTATGGGGGCAGCGCATCGGATCCGGTTCTTTCTGGTGGCTACCTCTTTCTTAAGTGCGTCGAGTTTCCCAGACCACCACGGCATCGTAAGTCTCTCTCCATTTTTCTTTTTTGGAATAGATTTTAAACAAGTGTCATTTATTACTGATGTGAGTTTGTTCACAATTTTTTCCAGTTCTACTATTGCGCTAATATTTTCTATTTCTGATTTGGTTATTTTATTTTCTTTAGTGTTTCTATGAATTGGGGCCAGTCTGCTTTTTTAGTGTTAAAAAGTCGTGTTGTTCTTTCGATTTTTATGCCTACTGATTTCTTGATTTTAATGCTGAACAGGATGCCGTTGTGGTCCGAGCTTATTAGTCCCTCGTCCACTTTCCAGTTTTCCACTTGGTCCAGGATGTTTGTAGAGCAGGTTGTCACATCTATGTAGCTACTGTATCGCTTGCCCCCTCGTATAGTGTCAAAGGTTGGGACTTTCCCTGTATTGAGTATATTCAGGTTGAGCTCCTCGAATGCTCCAGATACGGCTTCTCCTCTGTGGTCGGTGACCGGGCTCCCCCACCAAGAGCTTTTCGCATTTGCGTCCCCTCCAGCTATCCATTTCTTCGAGTTGATTTGGTTCTCTATTCTTTGAAGATGTTCTAGATAGGGATCCACCGGCTGGTCAGGTTCAAAGTAATATGAGACTAATGCTATTTCCAGGTCACCAGTCCGGATTCCCACCACCGCGATGTTGTTTGTGGTGAGTTTCGGGTATTGGGTTATTTTAGTGTCATTATCAAAGACAGCTATAGCCGCTTTGATCGTCCCTTCTCCCACACTGGTGTTTTGGAAAATACGCGTTCCTTTGTAGCTCTTCATCACCCTGGACCCCCCAACATACGGTTCTTGCAGTAATGCAACTTTTATCTTGCGCTGTTCAGCCGTAATGAGCAACTCTTCCGTAGCCAACTTTTTACGCTGGAGGTTCGCTTGTACGATTTGATATCTGATTTGATCGCCCTGGTCAACCTTAGCAATATGCTACGGCCGATCTAGCCAGGTCATCCCATCTGCGTCGTGTCGGGCATTCCTGGCTAAAGGCGTTGTGAGCTATTACGGTAGTAGGGGGAAAAGGACAGTTCTGGACCACGTTAGGTATATAGTGACGTATATAGTGTACGTACATGAGACAATTCTAGGCCACTCAGTAAATGCATGTGAACTAGATACATACCAATGCTGCTGAAGCGGTGGTAACGCACTCGTTACCCCTATGATACATCATCTAGCCTCAAGTTGACTAAAGAATGTATGTTAATAATACATATAGTCTCACTGCATTTCAGATAAAAGGAGAATGTAGTCAAATGCATTTGTATTCCCCTATAATACATTATTCAACTTTAAGTTGATTAAAACGGTGCGGGTTAGTAACAGAGTTTTACATTTCCAGTGATATGATTTAGAACAACTATAATGAGTTAGCAACGTGTTTCTTATTAAATGTTGACATGTGATACCTCTTTCAGTGAACATGATTAGCATGCCAAGAACATAGTGACAATAAGGACATGTAAAAAAAAATATTTTTATTATTATTACATTTCAATCATGTAATTAAGCATATGCATATTTGTTGATAATTATTCTCCCCACCGCGCTCTCTTAGTCGAGTTATATATAAGCGGGTGTAATATCTAATTTTATTTACACAACAAACTCTTGACTCATAAACGGTGCGCGTGCGCTATGCAAATTTTGTAAGTTGCAATTTTAATTTTTTTAAATTTCAAACTTAATGATGTCTTCACTGGAGCTGTTAAACGCAACTGGAGCTATAAGAACTTGGGTTAAAGTCAAAGACCTGCCCCATAATGTGCCTCTATTAATAGAGTCGTGCATCAAAATGAAATCTAAATTTGACACTGATAAGTATCATGTTGTAATCATGATAAAAGACATTGGGAGCGTCTCTCTACCGACACGTTTTAACGACCTGGATGATGAAGTTTTGAACACTTTAAATAGTGGCAGTATTTACATGATTGTGAAAGGTGCCGTGGGTTGTACCTTTGAGATTGCATTTCAGTGAAGTGAAGTGATTTGATAAATTTAAAAGTTAGGAGCTAATTTACATTATTGTTTTCTATTTATTTTCAGATAAAATGACATTGTCCATAAATGTTAATGAATTTAAGCAAAAATTTATTGAACAATTAGCTGACAATGAATTTATTCATTATTGGGTAAATGAGATGCCGTTAAATTCAATCAGATATAAATTACGTCATTACCTTTTTACAATGTATTATAACAATAATAATTGTTTTATGTACTATTCCCTTCTGTGTATGTGGGATAGTATTACATCATATTTTGAAGAATCTGTTGGGGAAATAAATGTAGATTATATCACTTTCATGTTCCTTTTTGAAAAAATACCACCAGATTGTTTTAAATATTCATATTTTGATGATAAAATGGTAAAAAACTTTATCACTTTATTATTGATTGTCGTACATGATTTTTTAGATATTAAATAGAAATAGTAACTATATCATATTGTAAATGATTTGCAATTGTTTTTTTTCTAATATTAACGCTTAGCGAAAACATGTTTCATCATAAAGAACATATGCTTCATTTCATGATTGAATAATTTTTTGTGTATTTCATTAATTTTAGCTTTTTTGCGATTGTTATGCTATCGAATAATTTTTTGTGTGTATTTCATTAATTTTGGCTTTTTTGCGATTGTTATTCTATCGAATAATTTTTTTGTGTGTATTTCATTAATTTTGACTATTTCGCGATTGTTATTCTATTTTTAATTTGGCTTTTTTCGATTTTAATAAAAGTATAGCGGTACGGTTATTATTTGTTCGCTATTTACGATATTTAATTGTCTTGAGTAGACAGAAGGTTGCAGGAGCCTGAAGGAAACACGTAGGAACGATAATTAACAAACATATACTGACGTAAGAATTAAAACGTTACAAAAGAAACAAATTGCAAAGAGGAAACGATACAATGTAAACAATGCGTGCGCGCTGCAAAGTAGTACGGGTGTGCGCGAATACGGTTTGGAGCGCTCTGGCGGTGCCGGCCGGCCACTGCGTTATCTTCGCTGTCCGCTGCCCCGCGCCTCGCGCCCCGCGCTCGGCCTGTCTGGTTTGACCGGTTGCGCGCGGTTGGCGCACACTGCATGTATGGATGCGCGTACACCGCGCACGAATTTCCAACTATGGTGTGTGCCCATACTACTCCCCCGCCGAGACCGTTGCTACGGTCGACAGTGGTAATAGTCTGGGAAGTTGACTCGGCGTCCGCTGCGCGTTGTCCTTGGCTGGGTTGGTGGTGGGTGCGCTGGTGGCGCGCCTGGTTGCGCCAAGGATGGGGCCGCCTCATCACTGGCGGAGAAGGCAGGCTTGAGTCGGTCAATGGACACGGTGACGACCTTGCCGTTGACCTCAATGTCAAAAGTCTTATCGGCCCGGCTGATGACCCTGTGTGGGCCGGTGTAGGGCGGCTCAAGAGACCTGAGAGCCTGCCCTTTGCGCAGGAACACATGGGATGAGGTGGTGAGTTGTCTGGGAACAAAAAAGGTTTTGGTAATGTGCCACTTGGGTGGCGTTGGTGTCAACTTGACCATATGGGCGCGTAGCCTTTGCGCATAGTCCATTACATCAGCTGGTGTCGCTGAGGCGTCTTTGTTGGGACTCAGGAACTCCCCCGGTAAGCGCAATGACTCACCGTATACTAGCTCGGCTGACGTTGCCTGTATGTCTTCCTTCCAGGCTGTGCGTATGCCAAGCAGAACCATGGGTAGCGACTCTGACCAACTGTTGTTATTGTGGCACATGATGGCTGCCTTTAGCTGACGATGAAGCCTCTCTATCATACCGTTAGCTGCGGGGTGGTATGCCGTGGTCTGGTGCTGTTTTGTGCCCATGAGGCTTGCGATGGCCTTGAACAATCGAGACTCGAATTGCCTTCCACGATCTGTTGTGACGTGCTCTGGACATCCAAACCTAGAGATCCAGCCGGATACGAAAGCCATTGCGCAGGCTTCGGCAGTGATGTCTGCTAAGGGGTATGCCTCAGGCCAACGCGTGAATCTATCGATTGCTGTGAGACAATACCTGTATCCGTGTGAGTGAGGTAAGGGGCCTATGAGATCTATGTGCACGTGCTGAAACCTGGATGAAGGCGTCGAGATGGATGACAGTGGAGCTGATGTGTGGCGTGTGACCTTGCTGCTCTGACACTGGTTACATTCCTTAGCCCATCGGCGGCAGTCTTTGCGTATGCCCGGCCAGACGAAACGTTGCGTAACTAACCTGACCGTAGCTGATGCACCAGGGTGGCTCAAACCATGAAGTGCTTCGAATACCTGACAACGAAACTTAATAGTAACGTATGGTCGTTTGATTCCCGTTGATATGTCACAATAGAGCTGCTGGTTACTACCTGGGATTCTGACTTTTTCAAGTTTCAAGTTAGTACCATTCTGTAGTAGTGCCTGTAGCTCGTTGTCACCTTCTTGATCCTGCGCGAGTGCTGGGTAGTCGACAGGAGATGCGATTTCGTCCACACGTGACATGGTGTCAGCCACGACATTCTCTTGTCCTGGAACATACTTGATGTCTGTTGTGAACTGCGCAATGTAATCGAGATATCTGTACTGGCGCGGTGAGCACTTATCCCGAGGTGTGCTGAAGGCGTGTGTTAAGGGCTTGTGGTCGGTATGCACTGTAAAGTGTCTTGCCTCAACCATGTACCGAAAATGCTTAATGGCTTCATAAACCGCTAGCAATTCTCGATCGTAAGGACTGTACTTTGCTTGTGCTGTGTTGAGCTTGCGAGAGAAGAAGGCTAACGGCTGCCAAGAGTATGCTATACGTTGCTGGAGTACAGCACCGATGCCAGTATCAGAAGCATCAGTGTAAATTGACAGTTCTGCGTCCATGTCAGGGTGAGTGAGCAAAGTGGCTTGTGAGAGACTTGCCTTACATTCTTCGAAGTCCTCGAGCTGCTTTGCGGAAAGGGTGATCGGCTGATTAGCTCGCATCTTAGGACCAGAGAGCAGGGCGTTGAGTGAAGCCTGGATCCGAGCGGCACCTGGTAAGAATCGTCGATAAAAGTTGGTCATACCCAAGAAGCGACGCAGCTCTTTTACCGTCTTGGGAATCGGGAATTCCTTAATGGTTTGCACCTTCTCTGGTATAGGTTCGATACCAGCAGAAGAAACCTTGTAGCCCAGAAATGTGACCTCCTTTTGCCCGAATATACATTTGGCTGAGTTTATTAGTACACCAAACTCGCTAAGACGCTTGAATACCGCTTCCAGGTGTTCCAGGTGTTCGTCCTCAGTCCGTGAAAATACAAGAATGTCATCTACGTAGCCAAAGCAGAAGTCTAAGCCCTTGAGTACCTCGTCAATGAACCTCTGGAACGTCTGGCCCGCGTTGCGGAGGCCAAAGGTCATGTAGGGAAACTCGAAGAGTCCGAAGGGCGTCGTAATAGCTGACTTTGGGATGTCATCTTCAAAAATGGGGATCTGGTTGTAGGCCTTGATAAGGTCAATCTTTGAATAGACCTTGGTACCTGCCAGCTGATAGGAAAAATCTTGAATGTGTCGTAGTGGGTAACAGTCAGGAATTGTCCTTGCGTTAAGCGCTCTGTAGTCGCCGCATGGCCTCCATCCAGCATCTTTCTTTGGAGCCAGGTGAAGAGCAGAAGACCATGGGCTCTCTGACCTACGAGTTGTACCACACTGGAGCATTGCCTCGAACTCCTTTTTGGCTATTTGCAGGCGATCCGGTGCTAGGCGACGAGGGCGGCAGGTGACAGGTGGTCCAGGTGTAGTCCTAATGTGATGGACCGTTGTGTGTTTAGGCAAAACAGGTTTACCTGCAGGTCTGGTGATGTCTGGGTACAGCTTCAGCAAGTCGTGGTACTTTGTATCGCCCGATACAGCCTTAACAGATGATATGGACATGGTAGAATTGCTTCGTGGCACCTGGATGGAGAGAGAGGTAAGACAGTCTATCAGACGGTGGTTCCGGATGTCTACCAGAAGATTGTAGAAACTCAAGAAGTCTACGCCTACTATGGGTTTCGTGACGTCAGCTACGACGAAGTTCCAGGAGTAAGCGCGACGAAGTCCTAAGTTCAATTCCAGGTGAATAGTCCCATATGTTGATATTGGCGTGCCATTGGCTGCACACAATACGTACTCAGTCCTTTTCCGGCGTTCTCTGATGGCTGACCTTGGGTAAACGCACAGGTCTGATCCCGTATCTATCAGAAACTGCACTTTTGTGAAATGGTCTGTGACGAAGAGACGGCCAGGTGATTGAGGACAGTCGTTTACCGCCATTAGCGACTGCCGGTGGAGTTTCCCTTGTTGTAGGAGCAGGGGTCTTCGCACTTCTTCGCATTATTGCCGAAACAGTTATGATACCAGCAATGATCTGAATTCTGCTTGCCTGAGCGTGAGCGAGAGCGAGAACGGCCGCGATACCTCCAGTTCTGATTGCTGCGAGAACGACTGCGCCGATTGGTTTGCCTATCTGCCATTAGCGCTGCTACCTGCTGGGTCAGTGCTGCTACTTGCCTTTCCAGTGCGCTGGTACCTGGTGTCATGATTGTGTGGTGTGCCGTCATCCGGCCGCTGGTGGCCGCGACGGATGGTGTTGGCAGAGCTGGAACCACGACCTCGTGCACCTTGTCTGCTATTGCTGCCATAACGTCCAGCGGAATATCCTCCTGACAAGCAAGTACAGTTTGTATATTAGTAGGTAGTCGGCTTACCCACATTGTGCGCACAAAATCATTAGGGTCGCTTGTTGTGCCTGCTAGCGATTGCATATGACGCAATAATTGCGAGGGTTTCCTATCGCCAAGCTCCTCGTGCATTAATAGTTGTTTAAGCCTCTGGTCACGAGACTGGGACAAGCGACCAATTAGCGTAGCTTTAAGCTTTTCATATTTATTAGTAGCTGGCGGCGACACAATAACATCTTTCACTTCTGATGCAATATTATAGTCTAAGCGTGAAACTATATGGTGGAATTTTGTAGCATCGGCAGTAATACCAGCATTAAAGAACTGACCTTCCATTGTAGCAAACCATAATTCAGCATCCTCCAGCCAAAATGGGGGTATCTTCGCGCCGACACGAAAAATCGTTTTCGGCTCGTCATCCGACACGTCATCCAACGAGCGCGCCTGCGCTCCCGAAGCCGTGGGCACGGGAGAATCGTTGTTATCCACCATCTTCAAGCGCTTTTCTTACGCGCGGGTCACCAGTATAGCGGTACGGTTATTATTTGTTCGCTATTTACGATATTTAATTGTCTACGTGTTTCCTTCAGGCTCCTGCAACCTTCTGTCTACTCAAGACAATTAAATATCGTAAATAGCGAACAAATAATAACCGTACCGCTATAAAAGTTTTATTTTGTGTTATGTGTGTAAATTGTTTGTTTTATTTTATATGTGCGATGTTTGGGTTGTAAATGAAATTGCAGATAATATCAACTATAATTTTATTTTTTCACAAGTGATAATACAAAAGATCAATTGATAACATTACTCTTATCGATCCAAGTTTTTTCGTTTAGACCAATCCATTTAACGTAAACTTTATTTCCCTTTCGCTTCAAAACCTTCTCTACAAGGTAAATGTCAGGATTCTTAACTTTTTGCAGTTCTTGCTCATAAAAACATCCAGATATAGGCTCTTCGTTGGAATCTTGCAATAGATAAGTGGTAGGTTGAGTAGTATTCACCTTTACAATTTGAAATATTTCAGCGGTCCAATTTGCCGTATAACCCTTTGCAAAAATTGATTTATATTTAGATATTCTGACGTAATCACCCACTCTAAGCTTGGATGGTGACTTTATCTTCAAATAATTATAAACCTTATGAAGTAGAGCCGTAGAGTTGGTTTTATTAACTTTTGAAGGCGGCATTTTAATGGTAGAGTGAACCTTTGTATTATATCGTTCGGTGAGACTTGTCAAATGTCTCGTCCAATTGTAGGATCCATTAAGGCTAAACATCTGCCACATCCAATGTTTTATAGTTCTTATCACACGTTCAGCGATCGATGCTTTCAATATGGTAAAGGTAGAGTAATGATTTATATTAAATCTCTTCATGAGATTAGAAAAATCTTTGTTGTAAAACTCTTTACCAGCATCAGATTGTAAATTTTTTGGATGTCTACTACCCTTAAGTATTTGCATCATTGCATTGCATACATCAGTTTTATTTTTAGACTTTAACGGTTGCATCCATAAATACTTTGAAAATGTATCAATACACACCAAAATATATTTATACCCCGTATTATCTCGAGAGTACTTCTGTAAATCGATAAGATCAATTTGCCACGTATCATCCAATCCTTTTTGTATGAACCTTCTCCTGGGAAATGTTTTTCTAGCATATTTGTGTATTTCTTTCACTACATCCGCCTTACTCATGTTTAAACACGTTTTCTTTTCTCCAGTGGTGTCTTAACAGGGGTGGGTTTTGATGTCTTTTTTTTCTCAACGGTTGTTAACGGAACATGTTTTTTCTCGGTGGTGGTTGTAGATGGGTTAGCGATAGGTGGTGGTGCTGTTGATGATGATGATGTAACTGTCAGCGGCTTTGTAAAACGTCCTTCTAAAGATTGGATTCTCAATAGTAGTCCAGTTATATTTTTTGAATTATCTTTTATTTTTTTCAAACATGTTATATTTATACTGTCCAATTGTCCTTTGGTAATACAATCACTCTTATAAAAGCCGTCCTGAACACGTGTTATTCTTTTCCCCAAACAATCGATGACGTCACCTTCAAGCTTATCACCGAAAGGAGACGAGCGGTTGTTTTCATTCAAATACTGACCAAACTTGTTGATAGGCATGGTGAGAATGATTAATTACTAATGAGTATTCTATTTTTATTTAAACTTTGCATGCTTACTTTATTATGATTCCTGCTTCCATAAGCTCTTCTAAGATGGAGTTTATTTCATTAGTATGATTTGTATTTCCTGCGCTCTGTGATGCAATCAACAAACGTAATCGATCGACTAATTCATTCGGGTCATTCCAGTAAACAATATCAGTATCGGGAAAGTATTGTTTGGTTTTGAGTATATGAGTTTGATGTGAAGGGAGACGTCCACCTACTTTTGACTGTTTTTGTTTCACTATAAAGGGTTTAATGTACTTGTTATATTTATCACTCTTATCACCCTGTATTTGGTCATAGGGTGTAAAATTACGACGATGTGCATTCGTGTTTGTAATTATATGAATGTAACGTTCAAGATCACTTGTGGTAATTAATTCATCAATAGGTGTTTTTTTAAACAACAGTTCCATTAATCCAGGGGTGAGATGGTAGTTTTCTTCTTTCACCCTTATCAGTTTTTTGTTGTTATCAATCTTTAGCTGACTGTCTCCAACGAATATAGTGTTGTCTTCTTTTAGATATGCGCCAAAAGGCACTTTAACAGCTTCTAACAAGCGAGATACATATTTATTTGAAGAATCTATATTTAACTGAGTATCTAAACTGCTTTCATATCCACCCTCATCATCATCATCATCATCATCCTCAGTGTCTTCATTTTCTGATTCAATCACATTTTTCTCTGGTTTTGTTGAGGAGGGCTTTTTCAATGTTTCCTCTTGTTTAGTATGCGGTATTGATATGGATGTAGGAGGAATCAGTTCAGTTTTTACCATATTTACATCCTTATCATTTTTCGTTTTAGATATTAAAACGTTTAGCGGCTTTGTGATTGGTTCAAACGTTTCCTCAAGAGAAGTGGTTAGGGCAGACTTGTGTGATTGGAGCGTTTTTAATTTCTTTTTTAAAGAATCCACCGATTTTACTAATTTTCTTTTCAAGTTTTTATCACCAAAAACAGCATTGACATTGACCGAGTCCATGTTTGAAATGATATGAAAAAGATGACATTGTTACCATATATACACTTGAAAGTTTAAACGTGTATTACGTAATCAAAACATTTGCGATAACGACCCTTGTCGATACTTTTTTCCTTATCAATGGTAATGAATGAATATTTATCATGCCAACACGTTTCACACACCTTTTTGAATTGTTCCCAACTCATGTCGGTATTGACATGATCGTTGTAAGCATGACGTAAATTTAATTCATCCTGTTTAAACAGTAGTATCAAATTAGAGTTATCTCTCACCAGCTGTTTAGGTATCTTGCTGTACGTTTGACATAAATAGAAACAATCCAGTTCTCTATGACGTCCCATCGCAAAGTACTGACGTATTGTATCTTGACCTTGTAAGGCAACGTCATCAAATATAACCACACTATTCTCCCCCGCCTCTTCCAGCGATACAACATCACTCTTATCATTAAAGGGGAAAAATGACAAACCATCCACCTTACTGAGTATTTCATTTAAAAACACATATTTCGGTTGTTGAAGGGATTTTGAGTATAGATACACATTTAAAAATTTTAATCCGTTCGGCTCAAGCAGCAGTGATAGCAAAACATTAGTTTTACCACACCCAGATGGTCCACTGATCAAACACCGGATGCTGTTTGGTAGTAAAGCGCTGTGTTTATGATGATTGATAGTGTTATCATGGAAGTCCCATGAGTCTATTTTTAAAGACGTGTTTTGTTTTCTAAGCTTCATTCTAGTGTGATCAGTATTAAAGCAAGGACGTTTGTTTTATATTTATATTTTTTTTTTTAAATTATTATCATGGGTAACTCCAATACTAATAATATTGAACAAACCATCACATTGGAAGATTTACAAAATGTGTCTAAAAATGTTCTTTTAAAATTTTTCAAGGAAAATATACGTTATTGTGAGGATAAATTACCGGAACATTTAAAAAACGACCCTGATTTAAAAAAGTATTTTTACTGTAGACAACACCCTGTCAATCAACACCCTGATGATGCCTGCTATTCACAAATAGATTTACCCGCTTTCATTCAAGCCGAATGTCCATACTGTAAGTCACATAGTTTTATGGATGTGGATGTAAACAAGGGTGATGATGATGATGATGATACCAACTCTGATGAGGTTGAGATGAAGGAAGCGGAATGTACTAAACTTGATTGTAAATGTGATTGTGGTATAAATTAGATTAGTTTTCTACTAATCATGATATCTACTTAAGAATATGTATTACACAATCAGAGTCAGTATGCCACGAAAAGTCATCAAAGCAAGCGGTCAAGGTCTAATAAACAATATAATCAACAAGTTACCCTTCGAACTTCACTTACCTGGATACAATTATTGTGGACCCGGTACTAAATTAGACAAGAGATTGATTCGTGGTGATAAGGGTGTGAATGGTTTGGATGAAGCTTGTAAACTACATGACATTGCTTACAAACAAAACGGATCTTTAGAATCTAGACATAAAGCCGATTTGCTATTGGCAGACGCTGCTGAAAAGCGTTTTTATGAATCACGAGACTTTCCCGAACGCTTAGCCGCTCTCGGTGTAAATAAAATCATGAAATTCAAGGTTAAGCGTGGAATGGGTGTGCCCCTTTCAAAGGTTATTAAAACCAGTCGTGATGTTGTCAAAAAACGAATGGGAAGTGCCGGAAAAAAGCGTGTGAAAAATAGTAAGGTACCATCGGTAGAGGCTTTAGCTCTCACGGCTATCAAGGCTGCAAAAAAATATGTCAAGGGTAAGGTGGTAAAAACACCACGTGTGATTCCTGTACCGAAGAGAGGGGGGTTTTTACCGCTAATTCCCCTGTTGGGGGCGTTAGCCGCGACTGGCACGCTTGCGGGAGGTGTAACGACAGCAGCAAAAAATATTTACGAGATGGTCAAGAGGAATCGTGGCGAAACAACCTCAATTGGAAAGGGTTTATATCTCAAACCTTACAAGTCAGGAATGGGGCTGTACCTTTCATCATATCAAAAAAAAAAAAACTAAATCTACCAAAGCGCCCTCTAACAGATGTTGATATAATGAAATGCATAAAAAGAAGGAAAATACCTCACTTTAGAGGTATCTTCATGAGAAACACCCTACCCACTTCCGGTCCACATGATAATGAAACTGGAATTTTGAATTTGGACATTGGTGAAGGAACTCACTGGACGGCATATGTGAAAAAAGGAAGAAATTGCCTATACTTTGACAGTTATGGTGACTTGAGGCCTCCAAAAGAGTTTATTCAATACATGAATAAAGGTTACGATTACATCAACAGCAGCATGTCCCTTTTAAAAAAACCGGCAGTGCGCATTGAATACAATTACAACAGGTTGCAAAAGGACAATACCCATAATTGCGGTCACCTATGTTTGAAATTTCTTTATGACGCTGTTAAAACAATGTTTTTACAATAAACTGTCTATCCGGAACGATTGTTTTACATTTTATTTATCCTTATCGAATGTTTTGTTTACATGCACGTACATTGTCAACAGTTGTGACCTAGTTCTCAGCTGTGTGAGTTATAAATAAAACAAGCTAACATTGTACAGATGTTCGCGTGCTATTCTCAGCTGCGCGGGTTATAAATAAAACAAGATGACATTGTAAACATGCTCGCATATCGTTTTCAACTTTAGGCACGTGACAATGTCATCCTTTTCAATCAGTTTGAATGATTATAAATCTGAGCTCTCAGCTGACTTTTTTCCCGCCATAGAGCTTGAAGAAACACTCTACGAATGTGCTTTAGTTTATTTTAAAACATTCAACCAAATACCAAATGTTGATGAGAGTAACAACTTGTTTCAATATGGTAATAAGACTATAGAGATACCCGAAGGGGCTTACGAGTTGGCTGACATCATAAGATATTTAAAAAAGCAAATGAGGTTATTGTGTGGTGATGATGTGTCAAATATTGTGGATATTGAATTGAATACAAATACATCAAAGTGTTTGATTACTTCACCAAAACTCGATGTACATTTTGATAAACCTCGCACCATCGGTTCGCTTTTCGGGTTTTCGTCCAATGTTCTCAAAGCGGGGACGGGTATTCACTTGTCCGATAAACCTATAGACATACTCATCACAAATTCTATAAGAATAGAATGTAACATCATTGAAGGATCATTTGTCAACAATAAACCATCGCATGTGCTTCACGAATTCTCACCCAACGTTCCGCCCGGATATCAGATTATAGAGTGCCCCACCAATATTATTTATCTTCCACTGAAACGTGAGAATACCATACAAAGGATTGAAGTGCGAATAGTGAACGAGCATAATAAATTAGTCAAGTTTAGAAAGGAAAATATTTCAATCAGATTACATATCAGAAAAGCAAAATGATTATCTATAAAACTCAAGACCACGCATCAAACACCATTAGTCTGAATCAATTCTCTGGTGAGACAACACTCACACTTCCTACACATCATCATCATCATCATCGGTTACCTTCCTACTTGACCTCCCGAGCAATTGGTGGACAGATTGAAAACATAAAATTAACCAAACCTAACGCAATCTTCCTTCATCGATTAGGCTATAAAGTATGTCAGCGTCAGATACAATCTTAAATGTGGGGGAAAAGGCGGTGATAGATGATAGTATAGAAAGCATTGAAATACATCCATACAACCCATTTAACAATTCATTCAAAAACAATGATGAAGTTAGAATTGCAATCAACAGACAAGATTTAATAGTACTACCACATCAAAGCTGCTTGTTAATTGAGGGTACCATCAATAAGGACTGTTCATTGATAAACAATGCAATGGCATATTTGTTTCAAGACATACGCTACGAGTTGAATGGTATGGAAATTGATAGAACTAAAAACTGTGGAATTACCACTACAATGAAAGGTTTAGCTTCATTTGCAAAGGAATGTGAACATGCGTTGGAAAGTAGCTCTTGGAATATGGGCTCATACAAAGAAATCACCGATGGAGACTTTAGCTTTACTATTCCACTAGCACACCTCTTGGGTTTTGCCGAGGACTATAAAAAGGTGATAATTAATGCAAAACACGAGTTGATACTGAATCGAACAAACACTGATGTCAATTGTGCTATGACTAAAGATGCTAGTAAACATGTAGATATCAAAATTAATCGCATCGTTTGGCATATGCCGGTAGTTAAAGTGTCTGATAAGGAAAAACTTCGTTTAATGGGATACATTGAAAATGATATACCCCTTCATATCGCTTTTCGCACGTGGGACCTTTATGAATATCCATTACTACCGGCCAACGCTCAAAAACATATTTGGTCTATTAAAACGAGCAGTCAATTGGAGAAGCCGCGCTACATCATAATTGGGCTGCAGACGGCTCGTAAAAATGATGGGGTAAAAGACATGAGTCAGTTTGATCATTGTAATTTGCAAAATTGTAAGGTGTACCTAAACTCTCACAGTTATCCATACAATTCCTTCGATGCGGACTTTGAAAAGAGTTCTTACACTCTATTGTATGATGCGTTTGTCAATTTCCAACTCGCCTACTATGGAAAGCAAATTACCAGTCCAACAGTGACATTGGGACATTTTAAAACCAAGACTCCTCTATTTATTATTGACACCTCTCGCCAATTGGATACCTACAATTCTGGCTCTGTGGACATACGTTTGGAGATGGACTTTAAAAAAGGTTTGCCTGGCAACACCACAGCTTACTGTCTTATCATAAATGATTCACTGTTTGAATACAGCGCCCTCACCGGTAGAGTGGTTAAGGCCAATTAATCAGTTTCATTTCATCGCTTGTTCAAATTGGATGTGTCCATTCATTTATCAACAAAAAAAAAATGGATTACTGTTATTACTACCCCACCTACACGGCGTCTTTAGTTAATACAAGCTGTCGATTGGCTCACAGCCTCCACAGTGTGAATCATATTGAAGGAACTACGTCATCAGCAATTTCAGACATCCATGTATTTTTGAGACTGGAAGCCTTGGGATCACAAGTTGTGTTTAAACCTTTTGTGAGCTTTGGGAACAAGATCACAATCAGCGACGAAGACTGGTTTGAGTTTATCGAAGACTCGATAAAACTCGCCGCCGTGAGAAACTTTCTGACCCAACCTACCACATTGAATGCTGAACAGTTCACCAATAATAAACGTCTGCTACCTGTTGTGATGAGTCTAACCGCAAGGGCATCAGCAACAGCTTCATCTTCAAGGGCATCAGCAACAGGGTCGATTACAACTACAACAGAGCCGATTGCAACTACAACAGAAACACAAGGCGCTCAACTGATTCTCCGTGATGATGAACATGCTGTCCTCATTGATCGTTCCGACTGGTGGAACATTGAAAGAATTATGACCTGCGTGAGCGCTCATTTAAAATATTTGAACAAATTCAAGGCTACCTACGAGAATCGATTCAATTTCTTCAAGAAATATTTGAAAGCTAAACGACCGACGACAGTCGCTCAAGCGTTCTTCTTCATTGATTGTGTGTGTGATCAAAACTCGATTGTAGATTGTGAACTCAAGTGTTGTACAATTGACATTCTGTTTAACACATCTTTGTTTAATTAAAAAATAAAAGGTTCATTGAACTTAACCGAGTTTATTAATTTTCCATGACAATAACAACCTTCATTACCCCTATCGCTCGCATATACTTAACCACACCAGGTATATTAATAGCAGCGTTCATATTATTCACCATCAGTTACTGCATTATCGCACATTCTAGAACAAAACGTTACAAGTTGTTATGCATATATTAGCATTATAATATCGTTGCCCTGCATGGTCCTGTAAAAAGCTAGGTGGTGTGTGGATTCATACTCATATATAAACTAACCTTCGTTTCAACCACACGTCACCAACACCATAATGACGTCCACATATCATTGCGACTTTTGTAATGACAATGTATTATCAAACTGTTTGATAACTCATTCAAGAACCAAACGTCATAAGTTACTTTGCACTCAAGAAAAATCTAATGATTATGCAGTATACATTGTGAATAGTGCATTCAAATGTAGAATTGTAAGCTATCGGATTAATGGGAGCTCTAAAATATTAGATCCCAAAATTTTTATGTTACGAATTGGAGAAAATATTGAAAAACTAATTGATATCGAATTACAAATTCATAAACGCATAAAAGTAAATATGGAACTATTTTGTACCTTTGTGAAAACTAACGCTGAAGGGGAAATAACACGTGATTTGAAATCATTTAACACCAAAAATGTATGTTTACATAAAGACGATGTGGATTTTCCGTCATTCTTCGAAAATATGACTTTAAGCATTTTAAAAAAATGTGAAGACTTTCAAGAGCGTGACAGCGGGTGGGCGCTTGAAAAAATTGAGTTTTTTGAAGTGAATATTAACAAGTATACACCGTTGAGAGGATCTACATATATACCGCTCCCAAAAGCGGTGCTTGTGAAGAAGGCATGTGTGAATGTTAAAAATCGTGATAATGCGTGCTTTTTTTGGGCAGTTGTTAGCGCCCTCTACCCCGCTGACAAACATAGTGATCGTCCTTCATCGTACCCGTGTTATAAGGATGTTTTTAAAGTGAACAATATAGAACTTCCGGTTTGCCATTTAGATATTAAAAAGTTTGAACGGTTAAATAAAATCAGTGTTAATGTGTATGGTATTGACATTAAGAAAAAGAAAAAGAATGCTGAAAAGGACAGTGAAAAATTAACAATTGTACCCTTACGAATTTCGGTAGTACCTTACGATCGGTTTGTGGATTTATTGTATTATGAGAAGGGGACACTCTCCCATTATTGTTGGATTAAGAACGTATCTCGTTTGGTAAGCAAGCAAATCAGTAAACATGATGGTAGAATATGGTTATGTCGTGGGTGTTTACAACACTTTCCGAGTGAAAAAAAACTTGAACTTCACCGCACTATTGGTTGTGGGCATACACACATAGAGCTACCTAAAAAAGATGAGAATTTCTTGTACTTTAAAAACTTTAAGAATAAGATGAAAGTACCATTCGTAATTTATGGTGACTTTGAATCGATTTTAGTCCCTTTAGATAGAGATGGACGTGATAGCACTACTTATAACACTCACAAGCATGTGCCGTGTAGTTTTTCTTATTATATTCATTGTGATTATAATAATGATTTATCAAAATTTGTTATTTATCGCGGTGAAGATTGCGTACAGAAATTCATACAAAGCATTTGTGAAGACGTAGAAAAAATTATCACAATCTTGCAAAAAGTCTTACCAATAAAGAGTGATAGCTGTAGCTGTGCTTGTGCTGCTAACATTTGTCATATTTGCAGTAAAATAATAGAAAATGGAGCTTACGTGATTGATCATTGTCATTTAACAGGTAATGTAAGAGGAAAAGCACATAACTCATGTAATTTAAATTTTAAATTAGCAAAGTTTATACCAGTCATTTTTCACAATCTGAGCGGTTATGATTGTCATCTATTTATTAAAGAATTAGCCAAGACCAAAGGAAACTTGAATTGTATTCCCATCAACAAGGAAAAATACATTTCAATTGATAAGCAAATTGGTGATTATACTCTAAGATTTATTGACTCATATAGATTTATGCCAAGTAGCCTAGACAAATTAGTTAAAAACCTTTCACGCGAGCAATTCAAAATACTACCAAATTTCTTATCGTCTCAAGATCAAAGCGAACAAGATAAACACATGAAACTGTTAACTCGTAAAGGGGTTTTCCCTTACGAGTATCTAGATGATTGGAAGCGGTTTGAGGAGACATTATTACCTAACCAAACCGCCTTCTATAGCAATCTCACCGGAGATAAAATCTCTGATGAGGATTATCAACATGCTCAAGAGGTATGGAACGTTTTCAACATTAAAAACATGGGGGAATATAGTGATTTATACCTAAAAACAGATGTCCTTCTTTTGGCTGAAGTGTTTGAAAACTTTCGTCAGGTGTGTATAGACGCTTACGAACTAGATCCATGTCAATATTTCACAGCACCCGGTTTGAGTTGGGATGCTATGTTAAAGCATACTAATGTATTTCTTGAATTGCTAACTGACTATGAAATGATTCAATTTATAAAGAAAGGTATTAGAGGTGGTGTTAGCCAAGCGTCAAATCGTTATGCTAAAGCCAATAATGTATTTATGGAAGACTATGACATTAATCAAGACAGTAGTTTTATCATCTATTTAGACATAAACAATCTTTACGGTGATGCTATGCGACGTCCGCTTCCAATCAATAACTTCAGGTGGATGAGTGAAGAAGAGATTAAACAGTTTGATATTCAATCGCAACAGATTGAATCTGATGTTGGATTTATATTAGAAGTCGATTTGGAGTACCCCCTTATCTTTCATGATTATCACAATGATTATCCATTCTGTGCCGAAACGAAAGTACCATTTGGCGGTAAAATTAAAAAAATTACTAACATTAGATAATAAAACCAGCTATGTCATACATTATGCTAACCTTAAACAGTGTATTGAAAAAGGTTTGATATGTAAGAAAATTCATAGAATTCTCACTTTCAATCAATCACCTTGGTTAAAGTCTTACATTGATTTGAATTCACGAATGAGAGTTGAAGCGAAAAACACTTTTGAAAAGGATTTTTTCAAACTCATGAATAACTCTATATTTGGAAAGACAATTGAAAATGTCGAGAAAAGGGTTGATGTTATATTGTGTAATCGATGGAATGATGTAAAAACGCGAGGAAATTGTAAATATGGCCTTGAACGTTATATTTCAAGACCAAATTTCCATAGCGCTTCTATTTTCTCCAACGAGCTAGTGGCAGTCCAGTTAAGGAAATCCAAAATTGTCTATAATAAACCCATTTATGTTGGTTTTACCGTACTAGAATTAAGTAAATGTTTAATGTACAATTTTCATTATGATTATATGCTACCTAAGTATGGTGAAAATGTGAGATTGTTATATACAGACACTGATTCTTTTGTTTATAATATAAAAACAAATAACTTTTACGAAGACATTAAACCTGACTTGCAAAATAGATTTGACACTTCAGACTTCCTCAAAAATAATGTCTATGGTTTACCACAGGTAAATAAAAAAGTTGTGGGCATGATGAAAGATGAAAACAATGGTGTAATTGTGAGAGAATTTGTAGCATTAAGATCTAAAATGTATGCTTATATATTAGATGAATACGATAAGGGTAATAATAGAAAGTGTATTAAAAAAAATAAAGGTGTAAACGCTGCTGCCGTTCGGCGATTAAATTTTAATAAATACTATAAATGTTTAGATTTAAGTAATAAACCACTATATGATGATCTGTATAACTTGATTAGTGATAAGCATAACATGTACACTCAAATTAAAAGAAAAAAAATTCTCTGTGGGAAGGATGAAAAAAGGTTTATTTTAGATGATGGTATTAAAACCCTAGCATGGGGTCACTGTAAAATAATTAAATAATTGATAAATAATTTTTTTTAAAGAAAATGTGTTTTATTTATTAAATGTATATTGTTCCAATTTCCTAACAAAAGCGTAATTAGGTGCAATACCGCGGTGAGCAGATACCACGCTAAACGCTTCTTCGAAGCTCCACCGATGTCGTCGCATCAAATAGTACAGTAAAATGGTAGCGGACCTGGAGCGACCCCCGTAGCAGTGCACCAACAAGCGGTGACCTTTGACCTCGACTTGTTCTCGAATAAACTGATATGTCTCTTCAAAGTGCTCTTCAATATCGGTTGAAGGAGAGTCGTAACATCTCACAAGCATGTGATTGGCTGAATCAGGAACTAATCCTGGTAGCGCATCATCCTCCCACACAGTCAATACACTTTTTATTCCATATCTTTTTATGAAAGCTCGCATGGACAACAAGTCTCCATCATATCCACCAAGATAAATATTACTTGTAATTGGTGAAGCTTCATACATCTTTTTCCCGTTAGCGTATTGTATAGAGGTACTCTCGACTTGATAATGCAACGTCAACTAAATAAATATTCATATTCACAATCGTTTTAAAAGCAACACTGGAAATGTAAAACTCTGTTACTAACCCACATTGTTAACGAGGACATTTGACTCAAGGCTAAATGATATATCATAGGGGTAACGAGTGCGTTACCACCGCTTCAGCAGCATTGGTATGTATCTAGTTCACATGCATTTACTGAGTGGCCTAGAATTGTCTCATGTACGTACACTATATACGTCACTATATACCTAACGTGGTCCAGAACTGTCCTTTTCCCCCTACTTACGTTGTGGCTTGCTTTCAAACTATTTCGGCATTTCGGCGGGTCGCCAGTCAGCCATTCGGTGCACTCTGCCTTTAGGTGGGGACCTCCGCAGTGGCTGCATAGGTCAGCGGGTTCAGGGCAGAAGCGTTTGCCATGCCCAAAGCCGAGACAGCGGGTGCATTGTACCAACGGGGATTGATCCTCAACTTGTACACGTTGCAGGTCTATGTGGAGACTTCCAATTTGTAGTACTCTTTGCCAGATCATAGGTGATACACTGAGGATTACGTGGTTTGTGTGGGGATTCCTGGTTCTTCTTCGGTATTTAAGTTCCACTCTATCGTCATCGCCGTGGAGGCCGAGGAAGATACCCCGGTTCTGGTTTCTCAGTGCCTTTAAGATTTCTTCGTCCGTGTTAATGCTCAGGACGTTTTTGAGGAGCAGTAACGGATCCTTGTTTTTCACTTCCTCGACATTTAGGCCGACTCCTTCTCTTCCGAGTTTTTCCTTTGCCTTGTCCCTTTCTGCCTTGGTTCCAAAGCCCATAATAATTTTACGGTCCCGGGCTTTCCTGACCCTTTGGACTTCTATCCATCCCTCTTTCGCGTCAACCGCTTCTCTCACTTTGTTAAGTACCTCTTCCCCTGATTCCGTTTCAACTTGGGAGGTAATAACAACCGAGTGCAGCGTCTGCGGCTTCGGCTTATGGGTTGAAGCCGCTGCTACACTTGCATATGATGCGGTAGAGGTCAGCTTGTGTAGAGCTGCTTGTTGTGCTTCTAGGATCGCCTTCATTTCATCCATCTTCCTGTCATTTTCTTCCAGCATTTTTGTGTGCGCGTCTATTTTATTGAAGATCTTGTCCGTGTTTGCGCTGGCTGCAATCGTGGCTGTTTGTCCGGTTGCTATTTCTAGGGGGGTCTCTTGCCCTCCCTTCGCTTTCTCCTTCTTGGACACGGATTCTTGCTCCTTCGAAATTTGGTAGAGACGATTTAGGGCCTCTATCACATCCTGTTTGATGTCAGTCCTGACGTTTCTCGCACTGTTGATGCTGTTTTTCCCCTTCTCAAGACAGGCTCTAGCTTCCGCAATTCTGTTTTGATAGTTCTTCTTAGGTGGTGTGGCAATCCTTTGTGCTGACGTTGTCGTCCTGTCCTGAGAGGGTGCCATTTTTTCTTTAGCAGGGCCTGCCTGCATCGTCGGGTTGATTGTGGCTGGTGTAAGTGTTGGGGTAGAGTCACCTGGAAAGGCTTCCCACTTGTCGATGGACTTTCTCACATTTTGCTCTGGGGTTTTTGGTTTTGTTGACGAGTTTTCCCCCGCTGGTGCCTTTACCGGTGTTCTTACTCCCATTCCGTACATCATCCTCGATATACGTATCAATAGATAGACAGAAGATAAGGAGAAAACTCCAGAGGTGTATATATAATAGTAAAATTTAAAGAAAATAAAAGAAAATTGCAATAGCAAATAGAGCAACTTTTAAGGGTCTTGTATTCTTGTCAGGGGTGACCCGACTTGTTAGGAAGTTTTTCCGCCTCTGTAAAGGGGAGGTGGCGCTCTGGCGATGGTATTTGCCGTCAAGTAAGCTCAATTTTTGCTCTGTCTAGAGCCGTAAAAAGCCTCTGTGAAGGGGAGGCACAGTTATCTTAGATCTACGAAGAAGCCCAGTCCGTCTGCACCTTCAGGGGCCGAAAATTCGGGTTTTTTAAGGTTTTACGGGAGAATTGAAAATTGGCTCTATGTAGAGCCGTTTTCTCTACACTGGTCGATAGCTCTCTCAATGCTCTATCCAACGAACCCAAACTCGGCCTGGTTCTGACCAGGGGTTCCGGAGCTATGGCTTCTCGAACTTTACCGATAATCGAATCGGTAAAATATCGATTAACCGGAAATGGTTGTAACTCCGGAACTACTGGGCCTACGAACCTGCGGTTTGTGATGCTGACCTCAGCTCCGCAAGAGCTATCTTCCGAGATGGTCAGCTGGCTTAAATAGGAACCAGAATTTTCAGCTTCTGAAAAGTCCTGAAAGTTTGTAAGACCTTGGTTTTCAAATAGTTCAGTCTCCGCTCCTATTGTCAGCCAAAACCCCGCCTCTCTACGACTCACCGTTTGGAAGTTATGGATGTTTTAAATTTTCCAAGATGGCGGCGCAACTGTCAAAGTACAATTTCAAATTGGGTTTGCGCCGCTTCTGGTGATCCTAGAACGACGGGACTTTCACTGTTCTGAGGAAGTATGACCTGCTCCGTCTATTCTGACCACTTTTTGAAGTCCGGAACTCGACGTCTCGGATTTGGTCGGGATGGAGGGGGGAGGGTGTACAATAACCCCCTAAGTTATATATCTAAAACCCCGAGTCGCTACGTCCAACGGTTATCCCGCTACGTCGAATTCGAGAAAACAAAGATGGCTGCTGAACTGTCAAAGTCGGGTGTTAAAGTGGTATATCTCTGGTCCTATGCGTCCTAGAGGACTGCGGTTTTCTTCAAACAGTTCAGCTTGACCTCGGCCTTAATCTGAGAGTGCACAATGTACAAAATTTTACCTTCAAAAAATTTTACAAATTTTTTAGGATTTTCGTCACTTTGACACTTGGGTTTTATAGTTACTTATAATAAAACAGTAAGTATTACCGTTTCTCCGGTCCTTCTAAGACAAGGGGTTCACGGGATATTCAATTTTGAAATTTACCTGAAATTTACCGGTTTTTTCAAATTTTTTGTTTTAAGCGTTAGGGACCTGGTCCTTGGGCTTATTTAAGTCGAAAGGGGTGCTATAAATCTAATTAAGATGCCAAAATTGGTTATCTTCTAATATTTTTTGAATTATAACCAATTTTACAAAAAATTTAATATCTCGTGAACCGTAAGAGATAAAATCCAGCAAAAAACGTCATAAATTGTTTAAAATACAATTCTATCTTATTCTAAACTAATATAAATTATTCTAATACAAAAAATTTTGGGAAACTCAAAAAGTCAGATTTTTCACAAAAATGTCTATATTGTGGTCCAAAATATGGTCCAAAATTCTGTAGCTTCACGTACGTGTTCTTCTAATTAGCGCGCAACAGATTCTTTAATAAAAAATATAGGGTCTGCCTGAACTTTTCGCACTATTCACTGTTGAAGTTTGAGTTTTTTTTTTTAAAGTAATATTTCTAAAACTATAAGTCCAAAAATTTTTGTTTGAAGTACCGTTTGGGTCCAGGTGGTGTGCCGCTTGGTTCTGCGTTGTCAGATGTAGCCGCACGAGTCCGGATCTGTGACCACGCCACCACGTGGTTCTTGTTTTTTCGGTGATTGTAGTTCAACCGGTTGTCGTACTGCGGCGTAAAAAATACCGGCGTGTAGGGCTTGGTGCGGCGCGTCTACCGATGTATCGCACTTGTGAGCTGCGACCTCCTGTCGCACTGCAAACAGCTGTTTTGTTCCACTTAACCTCACTTTTCACGGTTTTTTGAACTTACTTTTTTTGGGGGGTTGCCACTCACACACTGCAATCCATCGGGTGCGGCTCACTGTTTCACACACACTGGTTTTCGTTTGAAGCCGATCGGGCTAGAATTACCACGTCCACGAATTTTTAAAGGCGGAGCTTTGCGGAAACGATGCTGCTACGACGCCTGGTGGCACGTGACTGGTTAGGTTAGGTTAGGTTAGGTTAGGTTAGGTTACATTCCCCTTTCCCCTTCGATTGCTGTCACCTTGCCGTGGTGAAGGGGCTTGCGTGCTCCAATGACCCTCAGGGCTATGCCGGATAGGGCTTCCCAAGCCGGACAGGCCTGAGGAGAGGAGCCAGACTAAGAACAGCACACGAGGAGCGGCTCCGCGTGTCCCTCTGAAACCAGCAGAGGGCACAGTGCGAGACGCCAGGTCCCCATGGGACGCAGGTGGAGCTCGGTTCACGAGCTACTCTAGGGTAGCTTAGACTACCTGGCGCGTTGTTGTGGCTACGGTCACTGACGGGCAACCCGTAACCCGCACTGAGCGGACCGGGGACCTCCCTCACTGAGAGGAGGGTCACGTGGAGTTAACCACTATAAAAAATCCCCAATCCCAAGGTGTGACGGGCGTGCCGATGGGATGCGTGGCTGGGGGGAGCCCAGTCATGAACGTCAGAGGGGGGGCATACCTCCTTAAAAAATAGCAAAAAATGAGTGGCTTTAAAAAGTGTAAACTACTCCAGGGGGTCTCAATCCTCGGTGACACCACAGAACGGGCAAGTGCCCGCGCTGTGGTGACATTCTGCCCATCGTATTCTGGGGGGGCAAAGCACTCAAGGACGATAACCAACGACGACCATGGCAAATGTTTAATTGACAACGATGCATGCGAATTAGGTTTAAGATTGCGCGGAGGAGGGGACAGGGATGATGCAAAGGCGTCTGCTACGACACCACCAACACCATCTTCTAACCCCCAAACCATGGAGTACCGCCCAGTCCGGGACAAACACGGGCGTTTTATACGTCACGCCATCCCTGCGGATGGTGAGGACAGAGAAGAGGAGGCGCTCGTGGTACCGCAAGAATATGTGCGGTCACCCACGCCAATCCCCACGAGAGTGTTCTGTGGGAGAAGGGAACGCGGCGGACATGAAATGCTCCCGGCAGGTAGGGAGGAGTACTTTTCACCCGGTAAGGTTGACACTCGCGACCTGCCTAGTGATGACATCTGCTTTTCGCCGTTGGTGACCGACGCCGAAAATGACACAGCCGATTCCGATGGCTCGCTGCATGTTCCCGCCTCGAGTCGGTCCGGGGACGCGCGGAAGCGGCTGCTGAGCGAGGAGGACGGGTCCGGGGTCTCCAGTGGCGATGCTTCCGGCCCCGAAGCAAGGCCCGGCTCCGGGTCCAATAAGAGAGGACGAGGCCAGGGTGCGGGGAGGGCCCGGGCCGATTTTCTGAAGCTGGGGCGGGGGAAACCCGGGCCCACCCCACAGCTCCTGGAGGCTGCGGCGGGGCCGTCGAGGTCAACTGTCCCTTCGCATGGTGGGGTGCCGGATGTGCGTGGTGAACGGGCGGTGGTCTCGCGCATGGAGGCTCAGACTGCACTTGGGGGATCGCTCCCGGATTTACGGGTGGTTCTGACCCGCTGCGATCGCGAGCTGGTGGCCCAGGCACCAGCGCAGGAAAACTGCAGGATGGGGTCGGAGGCTGTTGCCCCTAATGAAATGGAACAGGAGGCCCGCGTGGATGGAAAAGAGGCGGCTGGTGAATCTGATGCAGAGAGCATGATATCTGTGTGCTCTGATCCAGTTCGTTGCAACGGACACGGTGATAAGTGGGCTGAGACCGACTATTACTTGTCATTGAGCGACAGTGATGGACGGTTCTGGCAAACGCGCGGGTCCGGCGGCCTGGGGTCAGACTCCGAGGGGGGCCCTGAGAAGGGAGACCGGCCTGTGTCTAAGCGAGGCCGCGGCCGGTTCTCTTCTAGAGGCCCCAATGTTGGTCTGGCCAAGGCCAAAGAAGAGTTAAGACGCGCCAACAGAGAAGACCTTAGATTAAAGGCAGAGGAAGAGGCGGCTGCCCTACAACGGCCATTGTCAAGTCGCAGCCAGGCAGGTAGCACCAAAACCAGCTCAGATCAGTCTGGTACGGAGAACGATCTCTCTGCGGCTGCGCTTGACAAGCGAGTTCAGGGTAGCCTTCAGGTAATATCCTCGGTTGCCACAACCTCCAACAATCTGAAAGGCACCCATGTGAGGAAATTAAAGGACGCTATCGTGTCTATCAGAGACGCGTTCGAGCACCTCGCAGAGCGTACTTCCTCGGAAGAGACAAGGCGACCACAGGTGCAAAATGAATGCTTGCGCGCCCAGGTGGCGGAGCTTCGAGCCGAGATGGCGCAGCTGAGAGCAGACTTTCGGGACCAGTTTAAGAGGCCGTCTCCACCCAAAGAGAACACCAGTAGCTCCCGCAAGGGTGTCAGAGGGTCCCTTAGTATCGAGGATATAACAAGATCCGTGACGGAACAAATAGGGCTGATGCTTGATGCGAGGATGGGAGCTTTAGAGCTGGAGGGCAGGCTTCTACCGGCCAAACCAATGCGGCCCCCGCTGGCAGCTGACCGGAAACAGGTGGCTCAGCAGGTCGCTCCCCATAACCAGAAGCCCGAAATCGCTCTCAGGTCAGCTATAAGACGAGGTACCCCGAATCCTACTGAGGAACCGCAAAAAGGTAACAAAGAGACGGGGAAAGGGAAGAAAAGAAGGCAGAAGAAGACGAACCTCGCAGCAGCCGAAGCCGCCGCGGCTCGCTCTGCCGGATCACCTTCTCCTCAGCCTATGCCGTCAGCTCCTACGGTTAGGGATGAATCTTGGAGGATTGCGGGCCGAACAGGACAAACTAATAAGGTAGCAAATCCTCGCTCGGCTCCGCAAATGCATCAGCAGAAGGCTACGAAGCCCAAGAAGGACAGGCAGAAGCCTAAGAAGCCCAAATCCGGCAATCTGCGCCTTCCTCGTTCGGCGGCAGTAATTCTTACGCTAAAGCAAGAAACCGGAGACGGCAAGACCACTTACGGGGACATTCTAAAGGAGGCCAGGTCAAAGATTGATCTAAGTGAACTACAGATTCAGGGAGTGCGGTTCAAGCGGGCTGTCACGGGGGCAACTATTATAGAAGTACCCGGAGCAACTAGCGGCGAGAAAGCAGATGCTCTCGCCAATAAACTGAGGGAAGTTCTAAATAATGATGTCGTTCAAGTCTCTAGACCTGAGAAAACCGCTGAAGTGCGAATCTCAAAATTGGATGACTCCGTCACGCCAGAAGACGTGAAAGAAGCAGTGGTAAAAGTGGGCGGATGTACCCTAGACCAAGTTAAATGCGGTGAAATCCGTCAAGACTTCTCAGGTCTGGGCTCAATCTGGGTTCGCTGTCCAATTGCAGCAGTGAAAAAATTAATGGAGGGCGGCCGACTCCTTGTTGGATGGGTCTCGGCAAGTGTACAGCTGCTTGAACAAAAACCTATGCGCTGCTACCGCTGTCTTGAAGCGGGTCATGTTCGCGCAAAGTGCAAGGGACTAGAGGACCGAAGCGACTTGTGTTATCGCTGTGGACAGTCTGGTCATAAGGCGGCCACATGCTCAGCCACGCCGCACTGTGTTCTCTGTGCGGCGGCCAACAAACCGGCAGGACACACAATCGGTAGCAAGGCGTGTAATGCATCCGAGCAAAATAAGAAGGGGAAGAAGAATAGCGATAGCTCCCGTGCTCCCTCGCAATCCGTCCACCCATCCGCTACTGTTGCGGCTGAGGCTGAGCAGGTAGCGCCAATGGATATAATATAATGGCACTAACATTCTTACAGGGGAACCTCAACCACTGCCTTAGAGCTCAGGACCTCCTGTTCCAGAGCATGTCGCAGTGGTTGGCACACGTGGCTATCGTCTCCGAACCATACTTTATCCCCCAAAGGGACAATTGGGCTGGGGACCATGACGGTTTGGTGGCGATAATCACCCAAACTGCTGCTGGCTCACCTCCTTTCGAGACAGTAGAGAAGGGAAAAGGATTCGTAGCTGTGCTCCTCGGCGGCATCATGGTGGTGGGTGTTTATTTCTCGCCTAATAGGAGCTTGGCCGAATTCGAGTCCTACCTGGCAGATGTGGGTGCAGTTATCGGCCGAAGCCATCCACGGCCCGTGCTTGTTGCCGGTGATCTAAACGCCAAGTCCACAGCGTGGGGATCACCGTCTACAGACGTGCGAGGATATGAATTGGAAGAGTGGGCAATTGCGGCAGGTCTGATCGTGGTCAATCAGGGCTCAGTCAACACATGTGTGCGCCAACAGGGTGGCTCCATTGTAGACGTGACATTTGCAAATGCTGCCCTGGGACGTCACATCCACGCTTGGGAAGTGCTAGAAAATGAGGAAACGTTATCGGATCACCGCTACATACAATACAAGGTCTCCACGGTCCCAAATACTGCCAGTGGTCCTATTAGTCAGTCACTACCTGGCGACGGACCGCGTTGGGCACTGAAACGTCTCGATAGGGAGTCATTAGCTCTAGCCGCAAATTTTCAAGCCTGGAACCCGGTCCCTGCAGACCCGGTAGACGTAGAAGAAGAAGCACAGTGGCTCAATGGAGCCATGATAAACATTTGCGACGCAGCAATGCCTCGAGCTAAGCCCCATCCGCCTAAACGGCAGGTTTACTGGTGGTCAATGGATCTCCAACAACTACGAGGGTCATGCGTTGCGGCGAGGCGCCTCTATAGTCATCAGCGAAGGAGAAGACTCAGAGATCCTGTTCGGGAAACAGAACTGTATACACTCTACAGAGAGCGTACAAAAGCCCTGCAGCTTGCAATAAAACAGGCAAAGGAAGGCGCTCAGCAAGAAATGTTAAAGACACTAAATAATGACCCGTGGGGGCGACCATATAAGATGGTACGAAGCAAGCTTCGCTCCTGGGCTCCCCCCATGACGCGAATTCTCGAGCCAGACTTACTACGAGATGTGGTGGAAGCACTTTTTCCGACCTGCGAAAACTTTGTGCCACCCGCAATGGCACCAGCACCGACAGCAATATATGAAGAAGAGGAAGTGCCGGATGTTTCCGAAGGTGAGTTAGGAGCAGCTATGCTTAGGCTCAAGGCCAAAAATACAGCCCCGGGCCTGGACGGTATACCGGGCCGTGCCTGGGTCTTGACCAGCAAAGTTCTAGAGCCGAGAATTCTGAGAATGTTTTCAGCTTGCTTTCAACAAAGCACATTTCCACGGCAGTGGAAAACTGGCAAGCTAGTTCTGCTAAAAAAGGAAGGGCGCCCGGCAGATTCTCCATCTGCATACCGTCCGATAATTTTGCTTGATGAAGTCGCGAAGCTTTTCGAGCGCATAATAGCTAACCGCCTCATCAAGCACCTTACACGTGTCGGACCTGATGTGGCGGACTGTCAGTTCGGTTTCCGTGGTGGTCGTTCTTCAGTCGGTGCCATTCTTCGTGTTAAGGCCCTGGCAGACGAAGCAGTGTCTCGAGGAGAAGTTGTCTTGGCAGTGTCTCTAGATATTGCAAATGCATTGAACACGCTGCCATGGAGTTGTGTTAAGGAGGCGCTGCGATACCACGAGGTGCCAGGTTACCTGTGGCGGATAATTGATTCGTACTTATCTGAAAGGTATGTAACATACCCGGGTCCTAAGGAGTGGGCAAGATACCCGATGTCCCGCGGTGTTCCACAGGGGTCGGTTCTTGGACCACTTCTGTGGAATATTGGGTATGACTGGGTTCTACGAGGTGCAAACCTACATGGCATAGATCTCTGCTGTTATGCCGATGACACCTTGGTAACAGCTCAGGGAAAGAATTTTAGACAGGCGGCTATACTGGCAGTCGGATCCGGCGGTTGGGGTTGAAAGTGGCCCTACAAAAATCCGAAGCTATATGCTTCCATGGGCCCCGAAATGCTCCTCCGCCTGACGCGAACATAGTGGTAGGTGGAACAAGGATAGGAGTTGAGCCCAATATGAGATACCTGGGGCTCGTACTAGACAGTAGGTGGACATTTCATGCTCACTTCAAGAGCTTGATGCCGAAATTGCTGGGAGCAGCTGGCGCTTTAGGGCGTATACTCCCGAACACGGGGGGGCCAAAGGCGTCATGTCGACGGCTTTATATGGGAGTGGTGAGATCAATGGCTCTGTATGGGGCCCCAGTATGGGCTGACATACTTAAAAGGGAGGTAATATCTGTCTTAAAAACACCGCAAAGGGCAATGGCCACAAAGACAATTCGAGGGTATCGTACGATTTCCTTCGAAGCAGCATGTGTGCTGGCTGGGTCTCTTCCTTGGGACCTTGAAGCAAAAGCCCTCGCAGCGGTCTACCGCTGGCGCGAGGAGGCATCTGAGAGAGGCGATTCACCAGCACCAAGAGAAATCGAAGGACGGCGTGACGCTATTCGCCTTGAAATGATGGAAATTTGGGAGCAGAGGCTTGCGTATCCTAGTGCTGGTCATAGGACCATCGAGGCAGTCCGTCCGGTCCTAAAACAATGGCTTGACCGGGACCATGGCCCTATGACATTCAGACTGACACAGATCCTGTCGGGGCACGGTTGTTTTGGATGGTACTTGCACCAAATAGCGAGAAGGGAATTGACCAAAAAATGTCATCATTGCAACAGCTGCCCAGAGGAAAGCGCACAGCACACGCTAGAGCACTGCCCTGCCTGGGATGAGGAACGTCGAACGCTCAGAGCTGCAGTGGGTAACGACCTCTCGCTACCCGCCGTAGTCCGCAGCATGGTGGACAGAGATGTATCTTGGAGGGCTGTGCTCAATTTCTGCGAAGCGGTGATGGTGAAAAAAGAAACGGCGGAGCGCGAAAGGGAAGATGACCCAGATTCCCAACCTATGCGCCGCAAACGTGTCGGGCGGCGGCGGTTATGACCGCCGACTTCCCCCTTAAGGGCACCTGTGGGCGATAAGCTCGGGGACGTCTGTCGCCCACACAAGGGTCCCTGTGTTGGAAGGCGTGCCGCTCCCGCGGTGCGCCCGCAAATGAGGAACGGGGGAACAATTCCCCCTTGAGTCGCGTCCGATCTCCGGACAGCCGCTGGCGAGGTCGCGGAAGTTGTGCTTCGGCGTCCCTGTGGCCTCGCCTTTACAGCAGTGAGCCGGCACACAGAGGGGTTTTTAGTGGGTACACCATGGGTCTCATTAGCCTATATGGGAATCCCACATAACCACTGGGGCCCGTCCTCGTGCCTCAGTGGTATGCGTAACGCATTTTTCTTAAAAAAAAAAAAAAGAAAAGGTTGGGTTCCCCTTCGATTGCTGTCACCTTGCCGTGGTGAAGGGGCTTGCGTGCTCCAATGACCCTCAGGGCCATGCCGGATAGGGCCTCCCAAACCGGACAGACCTGAGGAGAGGGGCCAGACTAAGAACAGCACACGGGGGGCGGCTCCGCGTGTCCCTCTGAAATCAGCAGAGGGCACAGTGCGAGACGCCAGGTCCCACTGGGACGAAGTTGGAGCTCTATACAAGAGCTGCCATTGGTGGCTTTTACCACCTGACGCGATGTTGTGGCTACGGCCACCGTCGGGCAACTCGTAGCCCGCACTGAGCGGAACGAGGATCTTTCTCACTTAGAGATGGGTCGCGTGGAGTTAACCACTATAAAAAATCCCCAATCCCAAGGTGTGACTGGCGTGCTGAAGGGATGCGTGGCTGGGGGGAGCCCAGTCACGAACGTCAGAGGGGGGGCATACCTCCTAAAAAAATAGCAACAAAATGAGTGGCTACAAAAAGTATAAACTACTCCAGGGGGTCTCAATCCTCGGTGACACCACAGAACGGGCAAGTGCCCGCGCTGTGGTGACATGCTGCCCATCGTATTCTGGGGGGGCAAAGCACTCAAGAAGGAAAAACAACGACGACCATGGCAAATGTTTACTGGACAAAGATGCATGCGGATTAGTTTTAAGATTGCGCGGAGGAGGGGACAAGGAAGGTGCAAAGGCACCCTCTCCAAACCCCCCTACGATGGAGTTTCGCCCAGTCCGGGACAAAGCGGGGCGCTTTATACGCTACGCCATCCCCGATGTCGAGAAGGGCGAGGACGAAAAGGAGGAGGCGCCCATAGCACCGCAGGAGTTCGTGCGGTCCCCCACACCAATCCCCACGAGGGTGTTTTGTGGGAGGAGGGCCCGCGGTGCCCTAGTTATGCTCTCACCAGATCGGGAGGAATTCTTTTCCCCCGGGAAAGTGGAAGCGCGCGATCTTCCCAGGGAAGACATGGATTATTCGCCGCTGGCAACGGACGCCGACACCGAAACGGCCGATCCCGACGGGTCGCTGCCTGTTCCTGCCTCAGGCCGATCCGGGGAATTGCGGAAGCGGCTGTTGAGTGAAGAAGACGGCTCCGGGGTGTCCAGTGGTGATGCTTCCGGCCCCGAAGCAAGGCCCGGCTCCGGGCCCAATAAGAGAGGACGAGGCCAGGGTGCGGGAAGGGCCCGGGCCGATTTTCTGAAGCTGGGGCGGGGGAAACCCGGGCCCACCCCAGAGCTCATGGAGGCTACGTCGGGGTCGCCGACGACAACTGTCCCTTCGCATAGCGGGGTGACGGATGTCAATAATGAAGATGCGACGATTACGCGCACGAAGGCACTGGGGGGTTCGCTTCCGGACCTACGGGTAGTCCTGGTCCGCTACGACCACGAGCCTGTGGCCCATGCACCCGCACCAAAAAGCGGTAGGTCGGGGTCGGAAACTGCGATCCCCAATGAAAAAGAGGTGGAAGAGACCCAGCTTTCGGGGTCTGACTCATCCGAGGCAACGGTGAGCTCAAGAGGAAGCATCCCCACCGGGAAACACTGGCGCAAACCCGGCGTCAAACAACCCACTGAAGAGAGAACATCTGGCTCCGAAAATGACCGCAGATCTGAAAGTGAAGGAGGCATGCCCCTGCGCAACAAATATCTCAAGGGGACACCGAACCGGGGCAGAGGCCAAATTAACCGGTTCCTACCAGGCCAATCTGGCCATAGCCAGGAGGATTTAACATCAACCGCCCTAGAAGCAAAGATGCAGGGAGCCCTTAATGCTGTGAAGCACGTAATTTCCACGTCAGGTCACCTAAAGGGCACACACCAAAGACTCCTTAAGGACTCAGTCGCCGCTATCGGTGATATCTTCGAGGAGCTAAGGACGCGCACTGCGACAGAAGAAGTAGCCCGTCTGGAGGCAGCAAATGCACAACTTTCATGCCAGCTAGCGGAACTGCGACGACAGGTTCAAGAAATACGCAACCAACCTGCCGTGACATCCGAGTCAGAAATGAGACAGCTCGTTGAGGAGGCGCTGAACAAAAACCGTTCGCAACTGGATGACATGCTAAACGCCCGACTCAAAACCCTAGAGTGTCGCCTCCTTCCGGAGCCACGGATACGGCCACCTCTGGCCTCCGATCAGCGGGCAGCACAGACTGCCCCTGCAGGTCCTACTAGACATGCGTCCGTGCCAGAAATGGAAGCGGTTCCTTCCTCCGCGTCTTCCATGCCCGACGACGAGAAGCAGACAAAACGCAAACCGAAGCGTAAAAAAGCCAGTTTGGCTGCTAAGGAGGCGGCCGAAGCCAGGCAAATACGTAAGGCAACAGCAGTGATCGACGCGCCTACCTCGGCACAAGGAAGTTGGAGCAAAGCAGTAGGCAGAAAGGCCAAAAAAGCTGTACAGGGATCATCAACCAAAGATTCCGCCACAGCCCGCAAGCTTAACCCTGCTCAAAAGCGAACACAATCACAAGGGAAAGTGGCACCGCGGACTCAAGCACAAAAGGCGAGAAAACTACGGGTACCCCGCTCCTCAGCTGTAGTTCTGTCCCTACAGCCAGAAGCTGAAGGCAAGGGCATCACTTATAAAAGTGTTCTTGCCACAGCTAAAGATAAAGTAAACCTATCCGAGCTCGAAATTCAGTCAGTCCGGTTCAAAGTCGCAGCTACTGGCGCACGATTGCTGGAAATATCAGGGGCCACTAGTGGACCCAAAGCGGACAAACTGGCTGAAAAACTTTGCCAGCTCTTTAGTTCCGAAGAGATGCGCGTATCCCGTCCCACAAAATGCGTCGAACTACGCGTATCGGGCTTTGACGACTCAGTCATAGCGGAGGATATCGCTGAAGCGATAGCACGAGCTGGGGGGTGTGTAACCCAGGAAGTGAAAGTTGGCGACATAAAGCTGGACCCCTGGAGTCTAGGCTCTGTGTGGGTTCGGTGTCCAGTCGCTGCTGCCAAAAAAGTAACCGAAGCAGGAAGGCTGCTTATAGGCTGGGTATCAGCGCAAGTGAAGCTCCTTGAAACTCGCCCCCAAAGGTGTTACCGATGCTTCGAGGTGGGTCATGTAAAGGCGAAATGTCTCTCTGAGATCGACAGATCCGAACTGTGCTACCGCTGTGGCCAGACGGGACACAGGGTGAAGGAGTGCACAGCGAAGCCACACTGCACCCTTTGTGCAGCATCTGGCAAAGATGCGGGGCATAGGACAGGGAGCAAGACCTGTACTGCCCCTCGAAAGAGATCAAAGACCAAGGCTGGAAATATCTCCCGGGCCCCCTCGCCGCCCAGCCAGCCCGTATGCTCACCCACCCCTACTGTGGATGAGGTACAGATGGAGTCTACAAATGACATAAAATAAATATGGCCATTAAAGTGCTGCAGGTGAATCTCAACCACTGTGCCAGGGCTCAGGATCTCCTGTTCCAGAGCATGGCAGAGTGGTTGATAAATATAGCGGTAATTGCGGAGCCATACTCCGTACCTACCCGTACAGGATGGGTTGGGGACGTAGACAATACCGTTGCCCTAGTGTCGCGGAGCTTAGCGAGCTCCCCACCCTTTCAAGGCATTATAAAGGGTCACGGCTACGTAGCTGCAATCCATGATAGCATTGCAGTAGTAGGATGCTACTTTTCGCCCAACAAGAACCTGGCGGATTTTGAGCAGTTCCTTACAGAGGTGGGCGCCGTAGCCAGGCAGCTGCATCCCACACCCGTGTTAATTGCCGGAGATTTTAACGCAAAGTCCGGGGCGTGGGGTTCCACTGTAACGGATGTTCGCGGGCAGTGCTTGGAGGAGTGGGCTGTGGCCTATGATCTACAGGTAGTGAACCGTGGAACAGCACACACATGCGTGCGACAACAAGGTGGCTCAATTGTCGATATTACCTTTGCCGACGCTGCTCTAGCTCGTCGTGTCCAGAGCTGGGAAGTTCTGGAGGACGTAGAGACCCTTTCGGATCATAGGTACATAAGGTACGATGTTTCTACACTCCAGACGATAACAACAGGCCCAAGAAACCCCATGGAAGGGGACAGCCCACGGTGGGCAATGAAACGTCTGAATCGCGAACTACTGGAGGAAGCGGCTCTAGTTAAGTCCTGGCTACCGGCAGCCGGTGGTACCTTGGACATTAAAGGGGAATCACAGTGGCTTCTGGATGCCATGACCGATAACTGCGATGTAGCCATGCCTAGGGTTGGGCCCCGTCCGCCACAGCGAAAGGTATACTGGTGGTCTACAGAATGGCTCAATTGCGAAAATCTTGTATTGCGGCGCGGCGCCAGTATACTAGAAGTCGCAGAAGACAACGGCGTGATATTGACGAAGAGGCCCAGCTCTACGCAGCATACAGAAACCTAGTCGTATCGCTGCAAACTGCGATCGGAAGAGCGAAAGACCTAGCCGAAAAGGAGATGCTGGAGAGTCTCAACAAAGACCCGTGGGGAAGACCATATAAAATGGTGAGGTGCAAACTCCGTCCGTGGACCCCACCACTGACACAGACCCTTCAGCCCCAGCTCCTGCAGCGAGTGGTAAACACTCTGTTCCCGGACAGAGCTGACCACACACCACCTCTGATGGCACCGCCGGAACATCTGGCTGGCACTAATGAAGAGGCTCCAAATTTGCCAGAAGTTACCGAGGGAGAACTAGGAGCCGCAGTGCTACGCCTAAAGCAGAAGAATACAGCACCGGGTCCGGACGGTATACCTGGCCGCGCATGGGTAGTAGCACTGGGGCCTCTCGAACTCCGAGTTAGGGCACTATTCAGTGCATGCTTTGGACAGGGCAGATTTCCACGAGCGTGGAAGACGGAAAAACTAGTCCTCATCCAAAAAGAAAGACGTCCGGTCGACTCACCGTCAGCATACCGCCCAATCGTACTGCTCGACGAGGTGAGCAAACTCTTTGAGCGAGTCATCTCGCTCCGCCTCGTCAAGCATCTAGAAAACGCAGGGCCAAATCTAAGTGAAAAGCAGTATGGCTTTCGCCGATGTCGATCCACCGTCGACGCGATCGCCCGAGTCAAAGTCTTGGCGGAGGAGACGGTGTCCCAAGGCGGGGTTGTCCTCGCAGTATCTTTGGATATATCAAATGCTTTTAACACCCTGCCTTGGGACTGCATTCAAGAGGCGCTTAGATATCACACCGTACCGCTTTACCTGCGGAAAGTCATCGAGTCGTACCTATCCGATAGGGCGGTAAAATACCCCGCACAAAATGAGTGGCACCAGAAACCTATGTCATGCGGAGTTCCACAGGGGTCAGTCTTGGGACCACTCCTGTGGAATATCGGCTATGACTGGGTGCTCCGCGGCAGAAATCCCCCAGGGGTGGAACTGACGTGCTACGCCGATGACACTCTCGTTACCGCGTCGGCTAGTACATTTAGGGAAGCTGCCATAAAAGCAACAGCGGGAGTGGCTCAAGTGGTGGGTAGGATCCGTAAGCTGGGATTAGAAGTTGCTCTCAACAAGTCGGAGGCCCTCTGCTTTCATGGACCCAGAAGAGCGCCCCCTGCGGGCGCTCAACTAATGGTAGGTGGAGTTTCCATCGGCATCGGGTCGACAATGAAATATCTGGGACTTGTCCTCGACAGCCGGTGGAACTTCAAGGAACACTTCAAGCGCCTAGCTCCAAAACTGTTGGGAGCAGCCGGAGCACTAAGCCGGCTTCTGCCAAATGTAGGAGGACCTAACGTGGGCTGCCGCCGTCTGTACACTATGGCAGTGCGGTCGATGGCCCTATATGGAGCGCCCATCTGGGTTGATGCTCTCAACGCCCACAACCAGTCCCTTCTGCGAAGACCGCAAAGGGTCATGGCGATAAGAGTCATCAGAGGATACCGCACGATCTCCTGCGAGGCAGCCTGCGCACTCGCTGGAACACCTCCTTGGGATTTAGACGCGGAAGCTCTGGCAGGAGTGTACACCCAGATCGCGGAGTCGAGAGCTAGAGGGCAAGAGCCTATGCTCGAGGAGGTGAAGCGCTGGAGGGTAAATGCCCACGATTTACTCCTTCGCAAGTGGGGCGAAAGACTGGAGACCCCAAGTGCCGGCCACTGGACGGTCAACGCGATCCAGCCCATGCTGAAAGAATGGATAGGGAGACAACATGGAGTGGTAACTTTCCACCTCGCACAGGTGCTTACGGGCCATGGGTGCTTTGGGAAGTACCTGTGCAAAATATCCGGGAGGGAGCCAACGCCAGCGTGTCATCACTGCGATAATGCTGAAGACACAGCACAGCACACGCTGGCAGAGTGCAGGGGGTGGAATGAGGCGCGGAACCAGCTGACCGCGGTGGTCGGCAGCGACTTGTCGCTACCCAGCGTCGTAAGGGGCATCCTAGAAAATAGGACTAAATGGAAGGCGGTGTCTTACTACAGTCAACTAGTAATGACGGAGAAAGAAGCCTCTGAGCGCGCGCGGGAGCAGGACGTGGAAGCTCACCCGATGCGGCGCAAGAGACCCGGGCGCAGGCGAATCGCCCATGACCGCCGCTTGCCGCCTTAAGGAGGACCTCCGGGGGGCATTCACGGGGACGACTGTCACCCTAAAGATATAGGTCCTCGAGGCGAAGAGCGTGGCATCTAGCCACGCCATACCCAGCGTAAGAGGACAAATTCCTCAGAGAGGAGGCTCAACAGCCAGAGACGAGGCGGCAAAAAGAGGGGTTTTTAGTGGGTACACCGAAATGGGAGTCCCACATAACCGCCTGGGCTTTACGTTCCCGAGGCCCGGCGGTATGCGTAACGCATTTTCCCCTCTATAAAAAAAAAATAAAAAAAAAAAAAAAAAAAAATAAAAAAAAAAAAATAAAAAAAAAAAAAAAAAAAAAAAGGTTAGGTTAGGTTAGGTTAGGTTAGGTTTGGGCGATAGACTCGGGACGTCTGTCGCCTACACAAGGGTCCCTGTGTTGGGAGGCGTGCCGCTCCCGCGGTGCGCCCGCAAATGAGGAACGGGGGAACCATTCCCCCTGAGTCGCGTCCGATCTCCGGACAGCCGCTGGCTGTACGATACCGTACAATTAGATAAACCACAAATGTGGGTAGAAATATAATAGATGTCAGTTAGGAGAGTTTAACGGTAACCTTAGGCACGATAAGTTCAGTGAACCATGTTTGGAAGTGGAAATACAGTTTTATTTTAAATTTTATGTTGGCGTTTCCTTTAATAAGACCTGCGCCCAACATTGGTCCTTCGAACTATAAAAAAAGAACACGTAATTGGACTTGTGGGCCTGTTGGTTACAGTGCAGTGCATTAACGCGGTTAGCAACGCTACGTGGACACAGTGTGTTTCGCGGTCGGCAAATTGTCGACGTCCGTGGACGTTAATCTCCAACTGAGTAAATTGTGTCACTGTGTTGGCACAAAAATCGCACAGTGTGTGTGGCCGGTGCAGTTGTTCGCGCAGGCTAAGCTGTTTGCAACGTCACCGTGTGGCGGAGCATCGGTGTGCGGTGCACCCGATTTTTCTACCCCGTCATCCGAAAAAGTCAGGCGAGCCTAGTTATAATCGTTTATTTTAGGCCAGTGTGCAGTGCTCATTGTTTAAAAGTCAAGACTTTTTAATGGTAATTAATTACCTACCTATTATACGGCGTGCGGATTTTACATAATTAAAGTGAGCTTTGCAGTACAAAGCTATCTTATTTCTACGCTACAGTGTAGTGTACAGAACATTCGCCGAGCTAAACGTTGCTTGGAATATTTATAAACCTTAAGGCAATTTTATTTTATGCCTACGTGCAGTGCTCGTGCAAGTTTTATGAACAATAGAACATTAACATTGTGAACTTTCTGTCCTTGACACTAAGGTACGTTGTCGTGCGTTTGCAATTATTATTTGGGAACTTTACGTCGTTGGACATAAGGAGCGTTTTCGTCCCTTCTACGGTTATAAGCGGAATTGTGTTAGCAAACATACCTACCTGTTTTCGCTTTTTATAGATTGTTTAAAGCGAAAACAGGTAGGTAGGTTAGGTTAGGTTAGGTTAGGTTAGGTTAGGTTAGGTTAGGTTAGGTTAGGTTAGGTTAGGTTAGGTTAGGTTAGGTTAGGTTAGGTTAGGTTGGGGTGCAGGGCTGGTAGACCTCCTCGTGGTGCACCCTGGGAGGGGGAGGATAGCCGCTCAGTTGCGCGTTTGCTGTTCTCCCTCTGCTAACTACCAGTCACAGTGGTAATGGCAGTCGAGTCTTCTCCTGCGTTGGCCGTAGTGCCGTGTTTGTCGGTGGAGGCCTTTGGGACGACGGCTTTGATTGTATAATGTCTGAAAGGGTGAATGAATGAGGTTAATGAATAGAAGAGTTGAATGTTTGGCGCATGGCCGTAGTGGTGGTAGGCTTCATGCCTATGTTGATGGTAAAACGAGTGTGTGGTAGTTTTAAACGTAACTACATAGGGGAGTCTACGCCAGCTCTCCTTGAATCCCGCAACCCGCAGCACTCTCCCAACGACCTCCATCAGGGGCGATATGGGGTACGGGTAGTGTTCGTGGCGCGGAGGGCTTGCCTTAACTGGCCGGCCCGCGAGAAGGAAAACTCTTTAACACCCGACAGCGAAGTCGTTAAAACCTCTAGATACCGGACGACCTCTAGAGTATTAAGTCCACTAGTCGGAATAGGCGTCACCCGCTAGCGTTAACATTCGTCCTATACTCGTGGGAATTATACTTATGGCAAATAACGATAAAAAAACAAACAACCAAAACGGCCCTTCTGAGGGCCAATACGAAAACGGCCTTTCTCAGGGCCAGCATCTAGAGGAGGCAAGAAGAGCAGAAGGAGAAGGCTCGAGCAGTGAAGCCCATAGAATATTGGGCACCCCAACTGACGAGCTTGACGTAAATTCTCCAAACCTGCAACCAATCGTCAGAATACAGCGGCTCTCGGAGTCAGACTCCTCAGCATGCAGTATGAAGACTGTGAGCTCCCAAGGAACAGAACTTGATGGAAAATTCTGGAGCAAAAAAGGAGGGAAAAGACCGGCTGGTGAGCTCGAATTATCGTCCGGCTCAGAGAGCGATATTGCGACTCTCAGTGAAGGCGCCATTCCAAAAGGCGAACTGCAAAAGCGGACACCCAAAAGGGGCAGAGGCCGGCCGCCAACATCGGGCCGATACATAGGCTTTGGAAATTTTTTGAAGGAGGTCAACACCGAAAAAGAACGAGACAGACAGCTCCAGGAGCAGAAAGACCTGGCGGCGTCTAACGCGCTGGCCGAATCCGTGGCCCGAGAAAGAGCCGAGCGCGTAATGAGTCGGCAAGTGTCTCTTACACAATTTGATGACAAAACATTGGCAGACCTAGGTGAAGACATACAAAATGCCCTGAGAACAATTATAAATGTCACCAACACGTCAGGCCACTTAAAAGGCACCCATCAGAGGGACCTTAAAGCATCAGTAGAAAAAATCGGGGCGGCTTTTGCAGAAGTCAGGTCCCGCACAGCAAATGAAGAAGTCGCCCGCCTGGAGGCAGCTAATGCGCGGCTGTCCTGGCAGTTGACTGAACTGCGGAAGCAAGTTGACGAGATGCGAAGTCAGCCATCTTCATTAGCCGAAAATGACATTCGTCGGCTCATCGAGGAGGTTTCACGCTCGAACCGGGACCAGTTTAACAACATGCTTAACGCCCGAATGGAAGGCATAGAGAGTCGTTTGCTACCGGAACCTCGGCTGAGGCCTCCATTAGCAGCCGATCGCAAGAATGCATCAGCTGCTCCAACCGGATTGGACAATCGAGGTCCTACCTCCTTAACAGCCCAGTCTGCAGCAAAAACTGCAGCAGTCGCGGACCCTGCCCCTGCTGGTGAACATCAGAAGCAAACCCAAAAGGGCAAGAAGAGCAAGCGAGTCAGCCTAGCAGCCCAGGAAGCGGTTGCGGCCAGACAGGAAGCTGCAAATCTTCGTACAAACGCAGATGCTGTGCCAGATAAGCAAAACTGGAGTGCAGTAGTGGGCAGTAAAGCCAAAAACAAGAAGGCGAACAAAACAGCGAATGAGCCCAAAGAGTTCAGCGCTCCAAAGACGAGGCTTCGACAAAATAAAAAGAGGAAACTTAATCCTCCGCGTACGGCTGCCATCACGTTGACGTTAAAACCAGAGGCAATCGAAAAAGGGGCAAAATATGAAACTGTCCTGGCCGAGGCGCGGAAAAATATCAAACTAGAGGAGCTCGGAATTTCTGCCTTAAGATTCCGGACAGCAGTCACTGGTGCGCGAATGCTAGAACTGCCGCCGCAAACCGAGAACGCTGAGGCAGCAGCGGACGAGCTGGCCGAAAAACTCCGCGGAGTCATTGGTGCTGAAGTCCAAGTTCGGCGTCCTGTGAAATGTGCCGAGATTCGAGTCACAGGACTAGATGACTCCGTTACTGGCGAAGAAGTAGTCGCAGCTGTTGCATTGGAAGGGGGCTGTCCAGTGGACGCCATAAAATCTGGTACAATCTCGCAGGGGCAAACTGGTTCAGGATCACTATGGCTCAGCTGCCCAGTAGCGGCCGCTAAGAAAATTTTGGAATCTGGCCGGATTAAAGTGGGTTGGGTCTTTGCGCGAGTGGTATTGCTGGAGACAAAGCCGTTGCGCTGCTATAAGTGCCTGGAAACAGGCCACGTTGGGGCAAAGTGCGATAGAGGTGTAGATCGCAGCTGCCTGTGCTATAACTGTGGTATTGCAGGCCACAAAGCCCGAGAATGCACCGCCGAAGCGAAGTGTGTTATATGCACGGCTGCTGGTAAATCGGCAGGGCACCGTCTTGGTGCCAAAGATTGTCAGAGCGGCAAGGCACGCCCTGCCACAAGAGAAGGAAAGAAGATAGGACCTGCCCCGGTAGCCGCCCCATCTTCCCAGCATTTAGCTGCAGAGGAATCAATGGAAACACAATAATATGGCGCTTTCGTGTTTACAGGCGAATATCAACCACTGCGCAAGGGCCCAAGATCTTGTGGTCCAAACCATGGCAGAGTGGCATATAGGCGTGGCTGTCGTTTCAGAGCCGTATTTCGTTCCCGATCGAGATGAATGGATATCTGACCTTGACAAAACGGTGGCCATAATAGCCCCCGCTGTAGCTGGATCTCCGCCCTTTGAAAATACTGTGAGGGGTCGTGGATTTGTGCTTGCCGTAGTAGGAGGTGCAGTCATAATTGGAGTATACTCCTCGCCAAATAATACCTTGGCTTATTTTGAAACAATGCTAGCTGAAATTGGAGCTCTAGTTGGGCAGGTAAACCCCACGCCCGTTATTGTAGCTGGGGATTTTAATGCCAAATCTGCAGCTTGGGGTTCTCCCATTACAGACGTGAGGGGGGATGTCTTAGAAGAGTGGGCAATATCTCTTGGACTAAATGTCATGAACACTGGTGCGGAAAGTACGTGCGTGAGGCAGCAGGGTGAATCGATCGTAGATATCACATTTGCATTAAATGCCCTTGCTCGCTCTATTCTAAACTGGAGGGTAGAAGTAGACGTGGAGTCGCTGTCCGATCACCGGTATATCCGGTTCGACCTCTTCACTCCCACTGCCATACCGTACAGACCAAACCAACCTAGAGCTGAAAACAGTCCTAAATGGGTACTTAGGAAGCTAGACTGGCAGCTTGCAAAGGAGGCAGCAATTGTTGAGTCGTGGGGAATTAGTGCCGTCCCAGTGACAGAACAGATAGATCACGAAGCCAAAAATCTTGGCAATGCTCTTGTTCGCGTTTGCGATGCGGCAATGCCAAGAGCGAAACCTTTCCTTCCGAAGCAACAGGTATACTGGTGGCGACCAGAACTCCGACAACTGCGGAACGCCTGCGTGGCTGCGCGTCGTCAGTATACCAGATACAGAAGAAGGTGTATTCGAAACGAGGCCGATGAAAATATCCTGTACGATAACTATAGGGCTGCTCGTACATCCTTGCAGACGGCTATTGCACAAGCCAAGGAGGCGGCGTGGGAGGAGTGGCTCGAGACGCTAAATAGAGATCCCTGGGGAAGGCCGTATCGAGCTGTGCGGCAAAAACTCCGACCCTGGACACCCCCACTAACATGTAGTCTCAAGCCAGACCTCTTGGAGCGAGTAGTAGAAACTCTATTCCCACAGAGGGGTGAGTTCGTTCCGCCAGCGATGGCGCCTATCACAAGACGACCGGAAGTACTAAGAGATGTACCACCAGTGACAGAGGTGGAATTCAGGGTGGCTATTCTCAAACTTCGCTCAAAGAAAACTGCCCCCGGCCCAGATGGCATACCAGGAAGTGCTTTGGTGATCGCACTTAGTGAGTGGGAGGAGAGAGTCAGAGCCCTTTTTACTACGTGCTTGACTCTCGGGCGATTCCCTGAACGGTGGAAAACGGGAAAATTGGTGCTGCTTCGAAAGGATGGACGCCCGCCCGATCAGCCGTCGGCCTATCGTCCTATCGTGTTGCTCGACGAGATGAGCAAACTCTTTGAGCGAATAATAGCCACTCGTCTCACCAGGACTATGCAACCGGGTCTTAGCGATTGCCAGTACGGATTTCGTCCCCTTCGGTCCACGCTGGACGCGATCGCGCGGGTCAGAGATTTCGCGCAAGAGGAAGTTTCACGGGGTGGGGTGGTGATGTCTGTATCGCTCGACATCTCGAACGCATTCAACACCCTACCCTGGGAAACAATTAAGGCGGCTCTAAAGTATCACAACGTGCCCGAATACTTGCAAAACATAGTGGCGGATTACTTTGCCGGGCGCTCTGTGATATTCCCAACTACTAACGGCTGGGGGCGAAGGGAGATGTCATGCGGTGTTCCGCAGGGCTCAGTGCTGGGCCCGCTGCTGTGGAACATCGGCTATGACTGGGTTCTACGCGGGGCCACTATGCCGGGAGTCAGTGTCACCTGTTACGCTGACGATACTCTGGTGTCGGCCCGCGGCAGGAGCCACAGAGAGGCTGCATACTTAGCTACGGCAGGGGTAGCATGCGTGGTCCACAGAATACGGGCACTGGGCCTGGAGGTGGCCTTACACAAATCGGAAGCCCTGGTCTTTCATGGGCCTCGCAACAAACCACCGCAAGGCTCAAAAATTACAGTGGGGGGAACTTCCATCGCCGTCGGGTCAACGATGAAGTACCTGGGACTCGTTCTTGACGGCAGGTGGAAGTTCGAGGAACACTTTCGGCGGTTGGCTCCAAAGCTGATGGCTGCCGCTGGAGCGCTCGGACGGATCCTCCCGAATATGGGTGGGCCAGGAGGAGCCTGTAGGAGGCTGTACACGAGTGTGGTGCGCTCTATGGCGCTTTACGGAGCACCGATATGGGCGGATACCCTGAGACCTCGAAACGCGGCCCTATTACGGCGGCCGCAGCGGGCCATAGCTCTCAGGGTGGCTCGAGCGTACCGTACCGTCTCTTACGCAGGAGCTTGCTTGCTGGCTGGAAGCCCGCCTTGGGACCTAGAAGCCGCGGTTCAGTCCGGCGTCTACTGGCGGGTCATAACAGCAAGGAGCGAAGAAAACTGGCCGGCTCCTGAAGAGATTCGCAAATGGAGAGAAGAGGCGCACGACGTCCTTTACCATCAATGGACGGAGCGACTTGAGATCCCGGGTGCTAGCCGGGATCTAGTGGTCGCTATTCGGCCCGTTTTGAAAAAATGGGTCGAGCGCAAGCACGGCGCACCCTCCTTCCACCTCACACAGCTTCTGACGGGGCACGGTTGCTTCGGCAGGTACCTGTGTGAGGTGGTGGGACGGGAGATGACTACAGAATGTCACCACTGTGACGGGAGAGCCGCGGATACGGCCCAACACACGCGCGAAGAGTGCCCTGCGTGGGCGGAGCCTCGCGCTGTTCTGTCCGCGGCTGTAGGAGGAGACCTCTCACTGCCAGCACTAATTCTCCAAATGTCTGACAGTGAGGAGGCGTGGGCGGCAACAACCACCTACAGTGTCGCAGTGATGACACAAAAGGAGGCTGCAGAGAGAACGCGCGAGGATGACGCCAACTCGCTCCCTCAGCGCCGCAGGAGGACAGGAAGGCGGCGAAGAGCCTTCGCAGGCAGAATGCTGCCGCCCTAACGCGAACCTGCGGGTGATGGATCGGGAGCTCCATCACCCGCCTGAACAGGTTCCGAGCTGGAAGGTCCTCAAGTGTTCTGAGGTGCCTTCAGCGGAGGATGCTGCATGAGCAGCCACAATAGAATGGGCCTTAAAAGGCAACGCTGACGGGGTATCGGAAGTTGGCAGCCGCGTTCCCGAAACCCCGTCCAAAAGCGAGCGGTGGAACACCCCAGGGGTTTTAGTCCGTGCGAGTCGGACATACCCACTCGGTTTCTCCCGGGCCGAGTGGGATCCATAACGGATTTCCCCTGGGTCAACAAAAAAAAAAAAAAAAAAAAAAACAAAAAAAAAGGTTAGGTTAGGTTAGGTTAGGTTAGGTTAGGTTAGGTTAGGTTAGGTTAGGTTAGGTTAGGTTAGGTTAGGTTGGGGTGCAGGGCTGGTAGACCTCCTCGTGGTGCACCCTGGGAGGGGGAGGATAGACGCTCAGTTGCGCGGTTGCTATCTTCCCTCTGCTAACTACCAGTCACAGTTGGAGGAATGGCAGTCGAGTTTTCTCCTGCGTTGGCTTTGGTGCCGAGTTTGGGTGGTTGGCTGCTCCCGACATGCCTCAGTTGTTCTGAGGTGTCTGAGGATGCGGCCGTCTTTGTCTAGTGGCAATTGTTGGACAGTGGAGGTGGCGGGGACGCAACTTTCGCTGTTGGGGCCCTTTAAAAAAAAAAGGCCTGGCTGCAGCTTTTGCGGCATGAGGAGGCGAGCCTTCAAGGCTTGCGGCGCGGCGGGTCTGGCAGTCATCATCATGTGGCTGCTGGATGGGTTTCGGCCTCCCGTTGGGCAACCCGTAATCTGCACTGAGCAGGCCGGGGGCGCTTCTCATTGAGAGTTGCGCCGCGTGGAGAAAACCACTATAATAATCCCCAATCTTAAGGTGAGCGAGTCGTGCCGATGGGATGCGTGGCTGGAGGGAGTCCAGTCTCTAGCGTGCAGTAGGGTCGTGTGGTAATCTACCGATTACCTAGGAGAGTTTACGCCAGCTCTCCTTGAATCCCGCAACCCGCAGCACTTTCCCAACCACCCCCATCAGTGGCGGTATGGGGTACGGGTAGTGTTCGTGGCGCGGAGGGCTTGCCTTTATTGGCCGGCCCGCGAGAAGGAAAACTCTTTAACACCCGACAGCAAAGTCGTTAAAACCTCCAGATACCGGGCGACCTCTGGAGTATTAGTCACACCTGCGGAATGGGCGTCACCCGAGGTGTAGTTTTATTTCGTCCCATACTCGTGGGAACAAAACATATGGCAAATTTAAACACAAAAAAACAAATACGAATTGAGGAGGAGATTGTAAGTGAGCAGTCGGATGTTGCTGAGGAGCCACAAATGGTGGATGTTGACATGGAGGGTCGGCACCGCGTCTTGGAGGATGGTAGTGCGGGGTCATCACGTGGAGAAGGCGGTGAGTCTCGAAGTGGTCGCTTCAGAAATAATAGGGGGGTGAAGAGGCAGAAGGTGGGTGGAGCTGGTTCCCAACAATCGGGTGACAGCGAAGGTCAGTCGGATGAGCCCGTATCTGGTGCGCCTGTACCGGTAACGCGCACGAGAGGTAGACCTCCAACTACTGGGCAATATGTAGGGCTGGCTAAAGCTAAGGCTACGCTAAATGCGGCAGTGCAGGAGGAGAGGCGACTCGCAGAGGAGAAAGAGATTGCTGACACGGGGAAGCAGGCTCGAACTCGGTCCGCTCGTCCTCTGAATATGGCGAGCACTGATGCGTTGGCGTCTGAGTTACGTGGCAGGACTTTGGATTGGGTGGCTGTGGTAGGTGCGGTTGCATCTAAGTCAAGAACTTTAAAAGGCACTTTTGTTCGGGATTTAAAGGATGCGGCGGAGGCAATCACTAGATATGTCACTGAATTGGCTAAGAGATCAGAGTCAGAAGAAAACGGGAGGCTTCAGGCGGAGAATGCGCGCTTGCGTTCGGAGTTGGCGGCAGCCACGGCTAGGTTGGAGACACAGAGCCAGGTGCCTCAAGGTGGGCCGGCTGAGCCTGATGTTGAGGAGGGGGCGTTGCCTGCACCGGTGCTTTCTTTGTTGGAACGCATGGAGTGCGATCTCATCAACAAAATAGGGCGTATGGTCAATGCCAGAATTGATGCAAGGTTTGCGGCGGCTGATGCGCCAGCTCAGCGTCCGCCTCTGAGTACGGATAGGCCGAGACCTGGGCCTGGGCCTGTTGCTGGCGTCTCGAAAGGAGTGCCGGCTGGCCCAAAATTGGCGGCTGGTGTCAAGGGTAAGAGGAAGGTTGCGGCTAGGCGCGGTAGGAAAAGGCGAGAGACTTTGGCTGCTCGGGAGGCGGCTTCTGCCAGGGTGCCTGCAGTGGTGTCAGCTCCTGCTCAAGCGGTGGATCATGAGCAGTTTACGCAGGTTGTGGGGCGTAAGAAGAGTAGGCCCGTAAGTGTTATGGCTGGGCCTTCGGGTGTCAAGTCAGCCCCTCCAAAGGCTTCCCAGCCAGTCGCGAGGCTTAATCCCCCTCGCTCACCAGCGGTCACTTTAACCCTTAAGCCGGAGGCGTTAGAGAGCGGAGTCACGTACGTAGACATCTTGACCAAAGCCAAGAAGCGCATAAAATTGGAGGAGCTGGGTCTCAGTCAGGTTCGTTTCCGAACTACTGTGACTGGTGCTAGAATGTTAGAGATTCCTCCTGGCACCCAGGATGCAGATCAGGCGGCGGATGCATTGGCAGTCAAGCTTCGGGAGGTCCTTGGCAATGATGTGGTTCAGGTCAGTCGTCCGGTGAAGTGCGCTGACATTCGCGTTCTGGGTTTGGATGACTCGGTAACGGTGGAGGAAGTTGTGACGTCAGTTGCTGCGGAGGGGGGTTGTGCAGTTGATGCCATTAGGGCAGGTGTTATGTCGTATGCCCGCGGTGGTTCGGGTTCTCTTTGGTTGAATTGCCCAGTAGTGGCGGCAAAAAGGGTGGTAGAGGTGGGGCGCCTTAAGGTTGGATGGATTTCGGCGCGGGTGATATTGCTAGAGGCTAATCCACTGCGATGCTTTAGGTGCTTGGAGTTGGGTCATGTGGCAGCGAAGTGTGACAGAGGTATTGACCGAAGCGCAGTTTGCTTCCGTTGTGGCCAGGGTGGTCACAAGGCACGAGAATGTAAAGCTGAGGTTCACTGTGTGGCTTGTGCGGCAGCTGGTAAGCCGGCAGATCACTTGATTGGCCGTAAAGGATGCCAGAGTGGTGGGCAAAACAGAGGAGGAAAGAGGTCAGAGGGTCGCCCGGTAGCGCCTCTTTCTTCTCAGCATGGAGCAGTGGAGGAGACTATGGATATAGCGAGTTGAAATGGATTTAAGTTGCTTACGATTCTTACAGGCGAACATTAATCACTCGCGTAATGCCCAAGATCTATTAGTGCAGACCTTGGCAGAGTGGCGAATTGGAGTGGCTGTGGTCTCTGAGCCTTATTTCGTCCCCAATCAGAGTGACTGGGTGAGTGATCAGGATGGATTGATTGCTATTATGGTGCCAGGTACCCTAACAGTTCAGCGGACTGTTAGAGGGAGGGGTTATGTCATGGCTCTTGTCAGTGGTGTCGCAGTATTGGGGGTGTATTTCTCGCCCAATCGAAGTCTCGCCGAGTTTGAGCAGTTGCTTGCTGGCATCGGGGCTTTGGTTGGGCAGATGTCTCCTGTCCCTGTGCTCGTTGCTGGAGATTTCAATGCAAAGTCTCTTGCTTGGGGATCTTCAGTGACGGACGCCCGGGGGGAAGTTTTGGAGGACTGGGCAATTTCCCTTGGATTGTCTGTGCTCAATGAGGGGGTTGTTAGCACATGCGTTCGCCAGCAAGGGGAGTCCATAGTGGACATTACGTTTGCATCACATGCTCTTGCTCGACGTGTCCGGAACTGGAGGGTTGAGGCGGATGTGGAAACATTGTCTGACCACCGATACATACGGTACGATGTTGCTTCGTTCTCAGTGCTTGTGCGGGAGCAGCCGTCCAGTTCTGGGGAAGGTCGAAGGTGGGTGCTGGGGCGCCTTGACAGGGAGCTTGCCAAGGAGGCGGCTATTGTGGAATCCTGGGGAGTTGCGACCAGAGAGGTTGGCAATGTGGAGCTTGCTGCTGAAGAATTAAGTGGTGCACTCACTCGGGTTTGTGATGTGGCGATGCCGAGAGCCAAGCCTTTCGTGGCTAAACGCCGGGTATATTGGTGGAGGCCTGAACTCAGTCAGCTGCGGGCAGCTTGTGTGGCGACGCGCCGCCGGTACACGCGTAGCAGGAGGCGTTTATCAAGGGACAGGTCGCAGGAGCAATTGCTTTATGAAGCGTACCGGGCGGCGTGTACAGCTCTGCAAGTGGCCATTGCGCAGGCGAAGGAGGCCGCGTGGGAGGAGTGGCTAGAGACCCTAGATCGAGATCCTTGGGGAAAGCCCTATCGGGCTGTTAGGCAGAAACTTCGGCCTTGGGCCCCTCCATTAACTAGTACTCTAGAGCCCGAGCTTTTGGAGCGTGTGGTGCATTCCCTCTTCCCAGATAGAGGTCAATTTGTGCCGCCAGCGATGGTATCAACCACTGGTCCGCGTGTGGTTGTTGCGGAGGTTCCCCCCGTTACTGAGGTCGAATTCAGTGTCGCTGTCCGTAAGCTTCGGTCAAAAAAGACGGCACCTGGACCTGACGGCGTCCCAGGGTGTGTTTTGGCAATAGCTGTGGGAGAGATGGAGGAGAGAGTCCGGGGCCTCTTGACTATGTGTCTAGAGCAAGGGCGGTTTCCTGCAAGGTGGAAAACGGGTAAGCTCGTTCTTCTTCGGAAGGAGGGGCGTGATCCTAATCAGCCGTCTGGTTACCGCCCCATTGTGCTGTTAGATGAGATGGGGAAGCTTTTTGAGCGGGTGCTAGCTTCTCGTCTCACCAGGAGTATGGAACCGGACTTGAGTGACAACCAGTACGGTTTCCGTCCTTTACGGTCAACGCTGGATGCGATTTCGCGGGTAGGGGACGCTGCTTTGGAGGAGGTTTCTCGGGGTGGGGTTGCTATGGCGGTATCGTTGGATATATCCAATGCTTTTAACACTCTACCCTGGGAGACTATTAGGGCGTCTCTGCAGTACCACAATGTGCCAGGTTATCTGCAGGGAGTGTTGGCGGACTACTTTGCCGATAGGCAGGTAATTTACCCAACAATGGAAGGATGGGGCAGGAGGTTAATGTCGTGTGGTGTTCCGCAGGGGTCGGTGCTTGGGCCGCTCTTGTGGAACATTGGTTACGACTGGGTGTTGCGCGGTGCTACTTTACGGGGGGTTAGCGTAACTTGTTACGCTGACGATACTCTTGTGTTAGCCCGTGGCAGCACTCATCGGGAGGCAGCTAACATTGCCACTGTTGGCGTGGGTCTTGTGGTGGACAGAGTGCGGGCGTTAGGTCTGGAGGTGGCTCTGCATAAGTCGGAGGCCCTAGTTTTTCATGGGCCTCGTAATGCTCCGTTGCCTGGTACCGTGCTCTCTGTGGGGGGGACTTCGATTGCTGTCGGGTCGACAATGAAGTACCTGGGACTTGTCCTCGATAGCAAGTGGAAGTTCGAGGAGCATTTCCGGCGTTTGGCTCCTAAGCTGGTGGCTGCAGCCGGTGCGCTTGGGCGTATCCTCCCAAATTTGCGAGGTCCAGGAGCTGCGTGCCGGCGCTTGTACGCCGGGGTGCTGCAATCGATGGCGTTGTATGGAGCACCGATATGGGCAGGAGTCTTAACGCCTCGGAGTGTTACTCTATTGCGGCGTCCGCAGCGTGCCATTGCGCTTAGGGCTGCTCGGGCGTACCGGTCGGTATCATTTGTATCGGCTACCTTATTGGCGGATTGTCCTCCATGGGATCTCGAGGCTGAGCTGCTCTCGAGTGTGTATTGGAGGGTTGTGGAGGCCAGAAGGGTAGGTGAGTGCCCTGCCCCTCGGGAAGTTTGCCAATGGCGTGAGCAAGCGCGGCAGGACCTCTATCAAAAATGGTCGCGCCGCCTGGAGTTTCCGGAGGCTAGTGGGGACCTGGTGGCAGCTATTAGACCCATGCTGAAGGAATGGGTTGAGCGAGAATATGGTGCCCCTTCTTTTCACCTCACGCAGATATTGACGGGCCATGGTTGCTTCGGGAAGTACCTGTGTGAGGTGGTGGGAAGGGAGCCAACGGTGTTGTGCCATCATTGTGGAGGAGTGGCTGTGGACACGGCTGAGCATACGCGTGTAGAGTGCCCAGCATGGGTGGAGCCTCGCGCTGTCTTGTCTGCAGTTGTTGGAGGGGACCTTACGTTGCCCGGCCTCGTCAGGGCCATGGTCAGCAGCAAAGAGGCTTGGGTGGCAGCAGTCAACTTCAGCGTCACTGTGATGAGGCAGAAGGAGGCTGCGGAGCGCCAGCGCGAGGATGACGCGAACTCGTACCCTCAGCGCCGGAGGAGGCTTGGTAGGCGCAGAAGGGCCTTTGCAGGCCAGTTGCTGCCGCCTATTCAGGGACCAGCGGGTGATGGAGTGGGAGTTCCATTACTTGCGCAGATTGGTCCCGAGCTGGATGGGCCTTGAGTGTTCCAAGGTACCACAGCGGAGGTGGTCATCCGGACCTAGTAGGATGGGCCCGCGAGGGCAGCGCTAGCGGGGAACCGGTGGTGTTCAGTTGCGTTCCCGGAACCCCGTCCCGTCAGTGAGCGGTGGAACATCCCAGGGGTTTTAGTCCGTGCGAGTCGGACATACCCACTCGGTTTCTCCCGGGCCGAGTGGGATCCATAACGGATTTCCCCTGGGTCAACAAAAAAAAAAAAAAAAAAAAGGTTAGGTTAGGTTAGGTTAGGTTAGGTTTGGGGTGCAGGGCTGGTAGACCTCCTCGTGGTGCACCCTGGGAGGGGGAGGATAGACGCTCAGTTGCGCGGTTGCTATCTTCCCTCTGCTAACTACCAGTCACAGTCGGAGGAATGGCAGTCGAGTTTTCTCCTGCGTTGGCTTTGGTGCCGAGTTTGGGTGGTTGGCTGCTCCCGACATGCCTCAGTTGTTCTGAGGTGTCTGAGGATGCGGCCGTCTTTGTCTAGTGGCAATTGTTGGACAGTGGAGGTGGCGGGGACGCAACTTTCGCTGTTGGGGCCCTTTAAAAAAAAAAAGGCCTGGCTGCAGCTTTTGCGGCATGAGGAGGCGAGCCTTCAAGGCTTGCGGCGCGGCGGGTCTGGCAGTCATCATCATGTGGCTGCTGGATGGGTTTCGGCCTCCCGTTGGGCAACCCGTAATCTGCACTGAGCAGGCCGGGGGCGCTTCTCATTGAGAGTTGCGCCGCGTGGAGAAAACCACTATAATAATCCCCAATCTTAAGGTGAGCGAGTCGTGCCGATGGGATGCGTGGCTGAGGAGGGAGTCCAGTCTCTAGCGTGCAGTAGGGTCGTGTGGTAATCTACCGATTACCTAGGAGAGTTTACGCCAGCTCTCCTTGAATCCCGCAACCCGCAGCACTTTCCCAACCACCCCCATCAGTGGCGGTATGGGGTACGGGTAGTGTTCGTGGCGCGGAGGGCTTGCCTTTATTGGCCGGCCCGCGAGAAGGAAAACTCTTTAACACCCGACAGCAAAGTCGTTAAAACCTCCAGATACCGGGCGACCTCTGGAGTATTAGTCACACCTGCGGAATGGGCGTCACCCGAGGTGTAGTTTTATTTCGTCCCATACTCGTGGGAACAAAACATATGGCAAATTTAAACACAAAAAAACAAATACGAATTGAGGAGGAGATTGTAAGTGAGCAGTCGGATGTTGCTGAGGAGCCACAAATGGTGGATGTTGACATGGAGGGTCGGCACCGCGTCTTGGAGGATGGTAGTGCGGGGTCATCACGTGGAGAAGGCGGTGAGTCTCGAAGTGGTCGCTTCAGAAATAATAGGGGGGTGAAGAGGCAGAAGGTGGGTGGAGCTGGTTCCCAACAATCAGGTGACAGCGAAGGTCAGTCGGATGAGCCCGTATCTGGTGCGCCTGTACCGGTAACGCGCACGAGAGGTAGACCTCCAACTACTGGGCAATATGTAGGGCTGGCTAAAGCTAAGGCTACGCTAAATGCGGCAGTGCAGGAGGAGAGGCGACTCGCAGAGGAGAAAGAGATTGCTGACACGGGGAAGCAGGCTCGAACTCGGTCCGCTCGTCCTCTGAATATGGCGAGCACTGATGCGTTGGCGTCTGAGTTACGTGGCAGGACTTTGGATTGGGTGGCTGTGGTAGGTGCGGTTGCATCTAAGTCAAGAACTTTAAAAGGCACTTTTGTTCGGGATTTAAAGGATGCGGCGGAGGCAATCACTAGATATGTCACTGAATTGGCTAAGAGATCAGAGTCAGAAGAAAACGGGAGGCTTCAGGCGGAGAATGCGCGCTTGCGTTCGGAGTTGGCGGCAGCCACGGCTAGGTTGGAGACACAGAGCCAGGTGCCTCAAGGTGGGCCGGCTGAGCCTGATGTTGAGGAGGGGGCGTTGCCTGCACCGGTGCTTTCTTTGTTGGAACGCATGGAGTGCGATCTCATCAACAAAATAGGGCGTATGGTCAATGCCAGAATTGATGCAAGGTTTGCGGCGGCTGATGCGCCAGCTCAGCGTCCGCCTCTGAGTACGGATAGGCCGAGACCTGGGCCTGGGCCTGTTGCTGGCGTCTCGAAAGGAGTGCCGGCTGGCCCAAAATTGGCGGCTGGTGTCAAGGGTAAGAGGAAGGTTGCGGCTAGGCGCGGTAGGAAAAGGCGAGAGACTTTGGCTGCTCGGGAGGCGGCTTCTGCCAGGGTGCCTGCAGTGGTGTCGGCTCCTGCTCAAGCGGTGGATCATGAGCAGTTTACGCAGGTTGTGGGGCGTAAGAAGAGTAGGCCCGTAAGTGTTATGGCTGGGCCTTCGGGTGTCAAGTCAGCCCCTCCAAAGGCTTCCCAGCCAGTCGCGAGGCTTAATCCCCTTCGCTCACCGGCGGTCACTTTAACCCTTAAGCCGGAGGCGTTAGAGAGCGGAGTCACGTACGTAGACATCTTGACCAAAGCCAAGAAGCGCATAAAATTGGAGGAGCTGGGTCTCAGTCAGGTTCGTTTCCGAACTACTGTGACTGGTGCTAGAATGTTAGAGATTCCTCCTGGCACCCAGGATGCAGATCAGGCGGCGGATGCATTGGCAGTCAAGCTTCGGGAGGTCCTTGGCAATGATGTGGTTCAGGTCAGTCGTCCGGTGAAGTGCGCTGACATTCGCGTTCTGGGTTTGGATGACTCGGTAACGGTGGAGGAAGTTGTGACGTCAGTTGCTGCGGAGGGGGGTTGTGCAGTTGATGCCATTAGGGCAGGTGTTATGTCGTATGCCCGCGGTGGTTCGGGTTCTCTTTGGTTGAATTGCCCAGTAGTGGCGGCAAAAAGGGTGGTAGAGGTGGGGCGCCTTAAGGTTGGATGGATTTCGGCGCGGGTGATATTGCTAGAGGCTAATCCACTGCGATGCTTTAGGTGCTTGGAGTTGGGTCATGTGGCAGCGAAGTGTGACAGAGGTATTGACCGAAGCGCAGTTTGCTTCCGTTGTGGCCAGGGTAGTCACAAGGCACGAGAATGTAAAGCTGAGGTTCACTGTGTGGCTTGTGCGGCAGCTGGTAAGCCGGCAGATCACTTGATTGGCCGTAAAGGATGCCAGAGTGGTGGGCAAAACAGAGGAGGAAAGAGGTCAGAGGGTCGCCCGGTAGCGCCTCTTTCTTCTCAGCATGGAGCAGTGGAGGAGACTATGGATATAGCGAGTTGAAATGGATTTAAGTTGCTTACGATTCTTACAGGCGAACATTAATCACTCGCGTAATGCCCAAGATCTATTAGTGCAGACCTTGGCAGAGTGGCGAATTGGAGTGGCTGTGGTCTCTGAGCCTTATTTCGTCCCCAATCAGAGTGACTGGGTGAGTGATCAGGATGGATTGATTGCTATTATGGTGCCAGGTACCCTAACAGTTCAGCGGACTGTTAGAGGGAGGGGTTATGTCATGGCTCTTGTCAGTGGTGTCGCAGTATTGGGGGTGTATTTCTCGCCCAATCGAAGTCTCGCCGAGTTTGAGCAGTTGCTTGCTGGCATCGGGGCTTTGGTTGGGCAGATGTCTCCTGTCCCTGTGCTCGTTGCTGGAGATTTCAATGCAAAGTCTCTTGCTTGGGGATCTTCAGTGACAGACGCCCGGGGGGAAGTTTTGGAGGACTGGGCAATTTCCCTTGGATTGTCTGTGCTCAATGAGGGGGTTGTTAGCACATGCGTTCGCCAGCAAGGGGAGTCCATAGTGGACATTACGTTTGCATCACATGCTCTTGCTCGACGTGTCCGGAACTGGAGGGTTGAGGCGGATGTGGAAACATTGTCTGACCACCGATACATACGGTACGATGTTGCTTCGTTCTCAGTGCTTGTGCGGGAGCAGCCGTCCAGTTCTGGGGAAGGTCGAAGGTGGGTGCTGGGGCGCCTTGACAGGGAGCTTGCCAAGGAGGCGGCTATTGTGGAATCCTGGGGAGTTGCGACCAGAGAGGTTGGCAATGTGGAGCTTGCTGCTGAAGAATTAAGTGGTGCACTCACTCGGGTTTGTGATGTGGCGATGCCGAGAGCCAAGCCTTTCGTGGCTAAGCGCCGGGTATATTGGTGGAGACCTGAACTCAGTCAGCTGCGGGCAGCTTGTGTGGCGACGCGCCGCCGGTACACGCGTAGCAGGAGGCGTTTATCAAGGGACAGGTCGCAGGAGCGATTGCTTTATGAAGCGTACCGGGCGGCGTGTACAGCTCTGCAAGTGGCCATTGCGCAGGCGAAGGAGGCCGCGTGGGAGGAGTGGCTAAAGACCCTAGATCGAGATCCTTGGGGAAAGCCCTATCGGGCTGTTAGGCAGAAACTTCGGCCTTGGGCCCCTCCATTAACTAGTACTCTAGAGCCCGAGCTTTTGGAGCGTGTGGTGCATTCCCTCTTCCCAGATAGAGGTCAGTTTGTGCCGCCAGCGATGGTTTCAACCACTGGTCCGCGTGTGGTTGTTGCGGAGGTTCCCCCCGTTACTGAGGTCGAATTCAGTGTCGCTGTCCGTAAGCTTCGGTCAAAAAAGACGGCACCTGGACCTGACGGCGTCCCAGGGTGTGTTTTGGCAATAGCTGTGGGAGAGATGGAGGAGAGAGTCCGGGGCCTCTTGACTATGTGTCTAGAGCAAGGGCGGTTTCCTGCAAGGTGGAAAACGGGTAAGCTCGTTCTTCTTCGGAAGGAGGGGCGTGATCCTAATCAGCCGTCTGGTTACCGCCCCATTGTGCTGTTAGATGAGATGGGGAAGCTTTTTGAGCGGGTGCTAGCTTCTCGTCTCACCAGGAGTATGGAACCGGACTTGAGTGACAACCAGTACGGTTTCCGTCCTTTACGGTCAACGCTGGATGCGATTTCGCGGGTAGGGGACGCTGCTTTGGAGGAGGTTTCTCGGGGTGGGGTTGCTATGGCGGTATCGTTGGATATATCCAATGCTTTTAACACTCTACCCTGGGAGACTATTAGGGCGGCTCTGCAGTACCACAATGTGCCAGGTTATCTGCAGAGAGTGTTGGCGGACTACTTTGCCGATAGGCAGGTAATTTACCCAACAATGGAAGGGTGGGGCAGGAGGTTAATGTCGTGTGGTGTTCCGCAGGGGTCGGTGCTTGGGCCGCTCTTGTGGAACGTTGGTTACGACTGGGTGTTGCGCGGTGCTACTTTACGGGGGGTTAGCGTAACTTGTTACGCTGACGATACTCTTGTGTTAGCCCGTGGCAGCACTCATCGGGAGGCAGCTAACCTTGCCACTGTTGGCGTGGGTCTTGTGGTGGACAGAGTGCGGGCGTTAGGTCTGGAGGTGGCTCTGCATAAGTCGGAGGCCCTAGTTTTTCATGGGCCTCGTAATGCACCGTTGCCTGGTACCGTGCTCTCTGTGGGGGGGACTTCGATTGCTGTCTCCACCTACCATTAGTTGAGCGCCCGCAGGGGGCGCTCTTCTGGGTCCATGAAAGCAGAGGGCCTCCGACTTGTTGAGAGCAACTTCTAATCCCAGCTTACGGATCCTACCCACCACTTGAGCCACTCCCGCTGTTGCTTTTATGGCAGCTTCCCTAAATGTACTAGCCGACGCGGTAACGAGAGTGTCATCGGCGTAGCACGTCAGTTCCACCCCCGGGGGATTTCTGCCGCGGAGCACCCAGTCATAGCCGATATTCCACAGGAGTGGTCCCAAGACTGACCCCTGTGGAACTCCGCATGACATAGGTTTCTGGTGCCACTCATTTTGTGCGGGGTATTTTACCGCCCTATCGGATAGGTACGACTCGATGACTTTCCGCAGGTAAAGCGGTACGGTGTGATATCTAAGCGCCTCTTGAATGCAGCCCCAAGGCAGGGTGTTAAAAGCATTTGATATATCCAAAGATACTGCGAGGACAACCCCGCCTTGGGACACCGTCTCCTCCGCCAAGACTTTGACTCGGGCGATCGCGTCGACGGTGGATCGACATCGGCGAAAGCCATACTGCTTTTCACTTAGATTTGGCCCTGCGTTTTCTAGATGCTTGACGAGGCGGAGCGAGATGACTCGCTCAAAGAGTTTGCTCACCTCGTCGAGCAGTACGATTGGGCGGTATGCTGACGGTGAGTCGACCGGACGTCTTTCTTTTTGGATGAGGACTAGTTTTCCCGTCTTCCACGCTCGTGGAAATCTGCCCTGTCCAAAGCATGCACTGAATAGTGCCCTAACTCGGAGTTCGAGAGGCCCCAGTGCTACTACCCATGCGCGGCCAGGTATACCGTCCGGACCCGGTGCTGTATTCTTCTGCTTTAGGCGTAGCACTGCGGCTCCTAGTTCTCCCTCGGTAACTTCTGGCAAATTTGGAGCCTCCGGGGAAATCCGTTATGGATCCCACTCGGCCCGGGAGAAACCGAGTGGGTATGTCCGACTCGCACGGACTAAAACCCCTGGGATGTTCCACCGCTCACTGACGGGACGGGGTTCCGGGAACGCAACTGAACACCACCGGTTCCCCGCTAGCGCTGCCCTCGCGGGCCCATCCTACTAGGTCCGGATGACCACCTCCGCTGTGGTACCTTGGAACACTCAAGGCCCATCCAGCTCGGGACCAATCTGCGCAAGTAATGGAACTCCCACTCCATCACCCGCTGGTCCCTGAATAGGCGGCAGCAACTGGCCTGCAAAGGCCCTTCTGCGCCTACCAAGCCTCCTCCGGCGCTGAGGGTACGAGTTCGCGTCATCCTCGCGCTGGCGCTCCGCAGCCTCCTTCTGCCTCATCACAGTGACGCTGAAGTTGACTGCTGCCACCCAAGCCTCTTTGCTGCTGACCATGGCCCTGACGAGGCCGGGCAACGAAAGGTCCCCTCCAACAACTGCAGACAAGACAGCGCGAGGCTCCACCCATGCTGGGCACTCTTCACGCGTATGCTCAGCCGTGTCCACAGCCACTCCTCCACAATGATGGCACAACACCGTTGGCTCCCTTCCCACCACCTCACACAGGTACTTCCCGAAGCAACCATGGCCCGTCAATATCTGCGTGAGGTGAAAAGAAGGGGCACCATATTCTCGCTCAACCCATTCCTTCAGCATGGGTCTAATAGCTGCCACCAGGTCCCAACTAGCCTCCGGAAACTCCAGGCGGCGCGACCATTTTTGATAGAGGTCCTGCCGCGCTTGCTCACGCCATTGGCAAACTTCCCGAGGGGCAGGGCACTCACCTACCCTTCTGGCCTCCACAACCCTCCAATACACACTCGAGAGCAGCTCAGCCTCGAGATCCCATGGAGGACAATCCGCCAATAAGGTAGCCGATACAAATGATACCGACCGGTACGCCCGAGCAGCCCTAAGCGCAATGGCACGCTGCGGACGCCGCAATAGAGTAACACTCCGAGGCGTTAAGACTCCTGCCCATATCGGTGCTCCATACAACGCCATCGATTGCAACACCCCGGCGTACAAGCGCCGGCACGCAGCTCCTGGACCTCGCAAATTTGGGAGGATACGCCCAAGCGCACCGGCTGCAGCCACCAGCTTAGGAGCCAAACGCCGGAAATGCTCCTCGAACTTCCACTTGCTATCGAGGACAAGTCCCAGGTACTTCATTGTCCCCCCTTGTCCTCGACAGCCGGTGGAACTTTAAGGAACACTTCAAGCGCCTAGCTCCAAAACTGTTGGGAGCAGCCGGAGCACTAAGCCGGCTTCTGCCAAATGTAGGAGGACCTAACGTGGGCTGCCGCCGTCTGTACACTATGGCAGTGCGGTCGATGGCCCTATATGGAGCGCCCATCTGGGTTGATGCTCTCAACGCCCACAACCAGTCCCTTCTGCGAAGACCGCAAAGGGTCATGGCGATAAGAGTCATCAGAGGATACCGCACGATCTCCTGCGAGGCAGCCTGCGCACTCGCTGGGACACCTCCTTGGGATTTAGACGCAGAAGCTCTGGCAGGAGTGTACACCCAGATCGCGGAGTCGAGAGCTAGAGGGCAAGAGCCTATGCTCGAGGAGGTGAAGCGCTGGAGGGTAAATGCCCACGATTTACTCCTTCGCAAGTGGGGCGAAAGACTGGAGACCCCAACTGCCGGCCACTGGACGGTCAACGCGATCCAGCCCATGCTGAAAGAATGGATAGAGAGACAACATGGAGTGGTAACTTTCCACCTCGCACAGGTGCTTACGGGCCATGGGTGCTTTGGGAAGTACCTGTGCAAAATATCCGGGAGGGAGCCAACGCCAGCGTGTCATCACTGCGATAATGCTGAAGACACAGCACAGCACACGCTGGCAGAGTGCAGGGGGTGGAACGAGGCGCGGAACCAGCTGACCGCGGTGGTCGGCAGCGACTTGTCGCTACCCAGCGTCGTAAGGGGCATCCTAGAAAATAGGACTAAATGGAAGGCGGTGTCTTACTACAGTCAACTAGTAATGACGGAGAAAGAAGCCTCTGAGCGCGCGCGGGAGCAGGACGTGGAAGCTCACCCGATGCGGCGCAAGAGACCCGGGCGCAGGCGAGTCGCCCATGACCGCCGCTTGCCGCCTTAAGGAGGACCTCCGGGGGGCAGTCACGGGGACGACTGTCACCCTAAAGGTATAGGTCCTCGAGGCGAAGAGCGTGGCATCTAGCCACGCCATACCCAGCGTAAGAGGACAAATTCCTCAGAGAGGAGGCTCAACAGCCAGCCGCTGGCGAGGCCACGGTAGTGTACTTCGGAGTTCCCGTGGTCTCGCCTTTTAGCGACGAGGCGGCAAAAAGAGGGGTTTTTAGTGGGTACACCGAAATGGGAGTCCCACATAACCGCCTGGGCTTTACGTTCCCGAGGCCCGGCGGTATGCGTAACGCATTTTCCCCTCTATAAAAAAAAAAAAAAAAAAAAAAAAAAAAAAAAAAAAAAAAAAAAAAAAAAAAAAAGGTTAGGTTGGGGCGCTAGGTCGGGTAACCTCCACGAGGGTCTGGGCCATTCCAATGTCTGTTGATTCTCGCGGATTCGCAGACAAGGGAATGGCTCATGGCTGGTGCGCCCTGGGGGCAACGGTAAGCGATCCCCTATATGGGATTGCTTACCGGTGTTGCCAATAACCCGACATCCGGTGGATATCCCGGGGAGGGGGGGTGCTCTTGGCGTTCTCTGTGATCTCCTAGGCTACACCGGATAGGGCTACCCATACCGGGCAGGCGAAGGGTGAGGGACACTTTCAAGAGCAGGGAGGGAATTCGTGAGGGAGGGGGACGGGTTTACCTGCTTTCGGTACTGAATCCAGGTGGACAGGCTCCGGCCACTGTCCCCAAACTCGTTATCCCAGATAAGGTGTGTTGTCATGTCTAGCAGCCTTTGATGGGACCGAGGGCCTTGCCTTGGTCGGCCGGGTCAAGAGGAGTCTACCTCAATAAAAACCCACAATCCCCCACATGGCGGTTCACCGTGTGGGGGTGCTCTTTTTAGAGCGGCTGGGGTGTGCATCAGCCACTAGTGGCCAATCCTGTGATACTGCCCGACCTCACAGCGTATATAGGGCCACAGTTAGGGTACTGGGATCTCTGCCCCTGTGGAGTTTTATGTTCTCCCGTTCTCGTGGGAATCTTATGGAAAATTTAAATAAAAACACAACAAACAAAATAAATCTTGAGGGTATAGTGGGCGCTACAAACGCTGAAAATGAGAGGGACAGAAGCGCTTCTGAACCTAACGTGACGTCAGAACAGCTACGGCTGCAAGGATGCCGAGTGTTACTTGAACGTCTAGACACAAATGTAAATAGCAAGGACCGGAGTCCATCCGAAAGAGGAGAGGGATCAGGAACCAAGTCAAAGTCAGGGAGGATACGCCGATTATCTGACGCGATAGACTCCGACGACTTTACAGAGGACAATGAGAGGGCTAGCGAAAAGTCGGTGGACATACAGGTGGCCCAAAAACGGCACCACACTGGACCGGACGAGGATATGGGGCACTTGCCAAAAATCAATACAGCACGTAGAGGTGGGAAATACGGAAAAAGCAAGACCCGCGGAGTGCGCACGGGTTCTACCAAGACCAAGTCCCTTGCGACATACGTGGGAAAGGCCAGAACTTTGATGAAAAAAAGGCTCGAAATGGGTACTCCTGAAAAAGAAGCGGATAAGGATACCGGAAATGCGTCCCAATCTCGTGGGCTAACCTCCTGCTGGATGAAGGATCAAACATCCGAGCAGGTCATATCTGATGAGGAGGAGGAAATGGAATACGACCTGGTGCCGGAAGGCCGTCAGTCTCCGGCTTCTGATGGAGACGAGGCGGATGTGGCCCGCGAGGCAGCCAAGAGGGTGCTGGCAGAGATCAGCAAATCAAAGAATATTAAAGGAACAACCCGCGGCCGCATCAACAAGGCGTGCCAGAAGATAGTTACAGCCATAGATAAAATGGACTCAAGAGAGGAAAATGACGAGGTTTTTGCCCTTAGGGCAAATAATAAAAGACTGAAAGCAGAGCTAGCACATGCGACAAATGAATTGAAAGCGCTTAGAAAGGCCTTCTCCGATAGGAACAAGAAGGAGACTCCAGCAGGCAGTCTAAAGACGAACCAGGCTAACCAGATCCTGGGTGCGGTGACGGATGCCTTGTCTGAGTTTAGGGAGGAGTTGTCGGTGAGCCTCTTCAAATCGATTGGGGATATGGTCAATGCCCGCTTAGACGACATAAAGAGCCGCCTCCCTCCGGAGCCGGTCGTCCGCCCACCACTGGCGGCGGACCGTAAAAAGGCTGCGACGGTCCCTCCTACAGCTCCCGTGGTTGTTCTGTCGGATGATCCATGGACCCCGTTGCCTGCGCCTGCCCTTGTCACAAAACCCAGGCAAACGTTAGATAGATCTGTAGTATCGGCGGGATCAACGCTAATGCCCCCTGCGAGAGCTGCACCAGGTCCAAAAGTGCCGCGGAAGAAACAAGCGGCTACCAAGCAGGTACCCCAGGTGGCACCTCCTGTTGCTGCTGAGACGGCGCCGCCACCACTACCGATGACTGCCGATCAGACGTGGACGGAGGTAGTAGGCCGTAAGGCAAAGCGGAAAGCCAAAAAGCCAACAGCTGCAGCAGCCCAACCGGCTGCTAAGCCAAAGCCGAAGCCACGTAAGCTGGTGGCTCCATCGACAGCGGCCGTAGTAGTGGCTCTCAAACCAGAATCTGAGGCTACATATGCGGGTATCTTAACCAGGGCGACGACTTCGTTTGGTCTAGCCGAGGTGGGAATAGACCATGTTAAAGTTAGGAAAACGGCTGACGGGGCGCGTATAATCGAGGTGTCTGGAACCGACAACGGAAGGGCAGCCGATATCCTGCGCGAGAAATTGGAAGGCCTCATCGGCAATGACGCGAGGGTGTACCGGCCAACTAAAATGGCCGGCTTGAGGATATCAGGTCTCATGGAATGTACAACCACGGAGGCAGTAGCTGAGGCAATATCAGCAAAGGGTGGTTGCAGACTTGACGAAGTGAGGGTTGGTTCAATCCGCACCGGATTTAGTGGGGTAGGATCGACCCTCATTAAATGCCCGGTGACAGCCGCCAGCAAGATAGTAGAAGGAGGACGTTTACTTGTGGGGTGGTTGAGTGCACAAGTGCATATACTAGATCCAGCACCGTTACGATGTTATAAGTGCATGGGGACGGGACACACTCGCACTACTTGCCCATCACAAGTAGAGAGAGGGAACATGTGCTTCCGGTGCAGTAAACCGGGACATAAGGCGTCCGGCTGTACTGAGGCACCATTCTGCGCGGTGTGTCATCAGGCTAAGAAACCCGTCGGACACTATATGGGAGGCCCAGCATGCTGCCCCCCACCGACTAAGGGTAGACAAGACCCCGTCCGGACCCAGGGGCCCGATCAGAGATTCGCCCAAAGGGCTGACGAGGAACAAGAGAGCATGGATTTGTAATGTTGTCACGCCCTTACGAACTCCTACAGACTAACTTGAACAACTGCGCCCGTGCCCAAGACCTGCTCATGCAGGTAATAGCAGAGTGGGGCATAGGCGCGGCTGTGGCAGCGGAACCGTATTGTATCCCTCCTCAGTCCAATTGGGTAGGAGCAACTGACCGGAAAGTGGCTCTAGTAGTACCGGCTATTGGGGACCATCCTCCCCTGATTGCCGTTCATAAAGGTCCCGGAATTGCGGCAGCCAAATGGGGAAACGTCATATTAATCGGCACTTATTTTTCCCCAAATAGGCCACTATGGGAATTCGAGGGTTATTTAAATGATCTGGGGGGGCTAATAAGGAGGTCAGCACCAACCCCGGTACTTGTAATGGGGGACCTCAATGCTAAAAGTGCAGCCTGGGGTTCTCTTGTTACTGATGTGAGGGGCGAAACCCTCAGGGACTGGGCGGTAGCGATGGGGCTCGTGGTTTTAAACCAGGGCAACGCCTACACGTGTGTGCGACAGCAGGGAGGATCCATTGTTGACGTTACTCTTGCAACCCCAGTTGTCGCCAACCGAATTGTAGACTGGCGTGTCCTGGAGGATGTGGAGACTCTCTCCGATCACGTTTACATCAGGATGAGGATTTCTCCATCTTCAGTGGCTCCAGTACAAGATCTGCCGCAGGCAACGGGTAGGCGCCGTCTCAATGGCCGCTTCCCTAGGTGGTCCTTGGCTAGCCTAGATAGGGAAATGATTGAGGAGGCCGCATTGATCGAGGCTTGGTGTGCTCCCCCACCGGTAGACCTCGGGGTTGAAGAAAGGGCTGTCCGCTTCCGTACCTCGCTCACTATGGTGTGCGATTCTGGCATGTTGAGGACGAAGAAATTTACTCACAAAAAACAGGTCTATTGGTGGTCTGAGGAAATCGCGGCCCTCCGAGTAACCGCCAATTTTGCACGCCGTAAATTCACAAGATGCAGGCGCCGACAACACACGGCGGCAGAGGAGGAGATACTCCGGGAGGCCCTTGTAGCTGCAAAAGGGGCATTAACAGCCGCCATAGCCAAACGAAAGGATGAGGCCCGAGAAGAATTCCTGAGAACCTTAGACAGGGACCCATGGGGGCGACCCTATAAAATTGTCAGGAATAAAATTAAACATGCTCCCCCCATGGATTCCTTAGAGCCAGAACTCCTAAAGAGGGTTGTAGAGGGCCTCTTCCCGGCGGCATCGGACTTCACGCCTCCCGTCATGGCACTTCCAGTAGAGGAACCGGAGGGCCTTCCAGATGTCCCTCTAATCTCGGACGTGGAAATCATGAGAGCGGTTTGCCGAATGAGAGCCAGTAAAAAGGCTCCAGGACCGGATGGTGTACAGGGGAAGGTTCTCTCCTTGGCATTGAAACACCTCGGAGACCGACTTCGAGGGTTATTTGATGACTGCCTCAGGGAGGGAATTTTCCCTCGTTGCTGGAAGGAGGGTAGGTTGTGCCTACTGCGAAAGGAGGGTCGTCCAGCTGAATCACCTTCGGGATACCGCCCCATCGTCCTCCTAGATGAAACTGGAAAGATGTTGGAGCACATTATAGCAAGGCGAATAACTAGGCATCTGGAGGATACGGGCCCAAATATCAGCGACCGGCAATTCGGGTTCCGCGAGGGGCGGTCTACAATAGATGCAATAGGCATGTTGAAAAAATTCAGGGATCTGGCAGCAGAGAAAAAGGAGGGAGTCATAGCAGTATCTCTAGACATAGCCAATGCCTTTGGCTCTCTCCCTTACGGAGTAGTAAAAGAGGCCCTTAGGTATCACGGGGTGCCTCTCTATCTGAGGACAATCATAGAGCACTACCTCTCTGATAGGGCAGTGCTATATGAATCAGGAGGCACGCTCTTAGAAAGACGAATGGAGTGTGGTGTTCCGCAGGGGTCGGTTCTGGGACCCCTGCTCTGGGATATCGGCTTTGATTGGGCTATAAGAGGGGAACAACTTCCCCGCATGGTCACCATTTGTTATGCCGATGACACAATGGTGGCCGTGAGGGGAAGAGACTACCAGGAAACCTCAAGGAGAGCCGCAGTGGCAACCGAGCTCACGGTGGGACGCATCAATCTGCTAGGGCTTAAGGTGTCACTTAACAAGACCGACGCCGTGGTATTCGGAGGTAGGGGCTGGAGACTGCGCCCTAATGAGGTGATCCCTGTTGGGGGTGAGGCGGTCCCTCTAAAAGCCCATATTAAATATTTGGGCCTTATCTTGGATCGCAAGTGGGAATTCGAGGAACATTTTACCAACTTAGTTCCTCGGCTCGTTGGTGCTGCTTCGGCGCTTAGCCGACTATTGCCAAACGTTGGAGGCCCCCAAGCCCCATGTCGACGACTATATGCGAACGTTATTCGCAGCATGGCGCTATACGGGGCACCTATATGGGCCGGGAGGCTGAATAACAAAACAAGGGCCCTCCTTCGAAGACCTCAGAGAGTCATTGCGCGACGAATTATTAGAGGGTACTCGACGATAGGGCACGCAGCCGCTTGCGCCCTAGCTGGTACTATGCCATGGGACCTAGACGCCCGACTACTGGCAGAGAGGTACTCTCAGAGGTTGGAGCTACGCATCGCAGATGAGCGTCTGGCTCCTCAAGAATTAGAGGCCCGGCTGGAGACAGAAAAAAAAAGGCAAAGAGATCGGTGGAAAAGCCAGCTGGAGGATGAGCCCTATGGAACGTATACTATAGGAGCGCTCCTCCCATCCTTCGACAGCTGGCTTGACCGCAAAAGTGGGACACTGACATACAGACAAGTGCAGGTAATGACTGGACACGGCTGCTTCGGTCATTACCTGCACACAATAAAGAGGGAACCTTCGCCGGTGTGTCATCACTGTGGGTATGAAGACGACACCGTGTTACACACAGTGATGGAATGCCCAACCTGGGCTTCAGAGAGATGGGAATTGGAAACGGCCCTGAACGTGGATGATCTCTCGCTGCATAATATAGTCGGAAAAATTCTGGTCAGCGAGAGATCTTGGGCGGCTTTTAATAACTTTTGCGAAAAAGTTATTAAGAAAAAGGAGGAAGCGGAGCGGACGCGCGAAAATAGAGCTGACGCGCACCCGCTACGGTGCAGACGAAGGGGAATCAGGCGACGGCAATTCGTCAATGCCTTGATCCCCCAGTAGAGCTGCGGGTTGGGGACCCGCAGATGAGGCTCTACACGACTAGGGAGGGGTTGTAGCGTTGCACAATCCCTCCCCCTAGGGGCCCGCCCGCATGCCCGCGGTGGCAGTGCCATGCCGTGGACATGTGGACGGGCCCTAACGCGAGGGTGCCCCCGGTGAACAGCCGGGGCGGCCGGGGGGGCATCGTGGTAGAATATTAGTGATCCCGTGATGCTCCCCTATAACGGCAGAGAGGGTAACGCCGCAGGGGATGTTAGTGGGTATTCTTCTCCCCTCCCTCTGCCCAGCAGAGGGGTTATGGGAGGAGCGAGTCCCACATACCACCCCATCCCCAACGGGCTTTCGTAGCCTGGGGGTGAGATACGTAAATGTATTTACCCCTGCGTCAAAAAAAAAAAAAAAAAAAGGTTAGGTTAGGTTAGGTTAGGTTAGGTTAGGTTAGGTTAGGTTAGGTTAGGTTAGGTTAGGTTAGGTTAGGTTAGGTTAGTGGCCCACGATGGGCACTCAAGCGCCTGGACAGGGAAATTTTAGTCGAGGCAGCTGTGGTGAAAGCCTGGCTGCCAGATCAAGAGGGCCCAGTCGAGGTCAACGTGGAAGCGGAGAGGATAGGGAGTGACATGGTCGAGGTGTGTGATGCGGCCATGCCGAGGGTCGGTCCGATTCCCCCAAAGCGCGGAGTGTACTGGTGGTCGGCAGAACTCGCGCAGCTTCGTGAGTCCTGCGTTGCTGCGAGACGCAAGTACACTCACAGCCGGAGGCGGCGCAATCGAGACGTGCCAGAGGAGGAGCGGCTATATGCTGCATACTCGGTGGCTGTCAAGCTGCTGCAGAGAGCAATCGGCAAGGCAAAGGAGCAGGCAGAGAAGGAGATGCTGGAAACTCTGAATAAGGACCCATGGGGGAGGCCGTACAAAATGGTGAGGCGCAAGCTTCGTCCCTGGGCACCCCCGCTCACGCAGAGTCTCCAGCCACAGCTCGTAGAGCAGGTGGTAAGTGCCTTGTTTCCTACGCGAGAAGAGCATCTACCTCCGCCCATGGTTCCACCTAGGGGAAGGATGGCAGATGTGGGTGATGCGCTGGAAGTAACGGAGGCTGAACTGGGGGCAGCGGTCTTACGGCTTCAAGCCAAAAACACTGCCCCCGGCCCCGACGGAGTCCCCGGCCGGGCCTGGGTTCTGGCTTTGGGCCCGCTCGAGTCACGTGTGAGGGCGCTTTTCAGTGGCTGCTTGGCTCAGGGGCGGTTCCCTCACGCGTGGAAGTCGGGGAAACTTGTCCTTCTGCAAAAGGAGGGGCGTCCGGCAGACTCGCCCTCGGCATACAGGCCTATAGTATTGCTAGACGAGGCCAGTAAGTTGTTAGAGCGCGTGGTGGCAGCTCGTCTCGTCCGGCACCTTGAGGGAGTGGGACCGGACCTCAGCGTACACCAGTTCGGTTTTCGTCGGGGCAGGTCCACCATCGACGCAATTGCGCGTGTGAAGGCCCTGACGGATGAAGCAGTTTCCAGGGGCGAGGTGGTTCTGGCGGTGTCTTTAGACATCGCCAACGCGTTTAACTCCCTGCCCTGGGCTTGCATCAAGGCAGCACTAAGGCGCCATGCCGTGCCTGAGTACCTACGGAGGACGGTGGAGGATTACCTCACCGATAGAACCGTCAGGTACCCCACGTGTGGTACTTGGGAGGAGAAGAGGCTGTCCTGCGGTGTTCCGCAGGGGTCGGTCTTAGGACCACTCCTGTGGAACATCGGGTACGACTGGGCTCTGAGAGGGGATGATCTGCCGGGGGTCAGCGTAACTTGTTATGCCGACGATACCCTGGTGACAGCTCGTGGCAGCTCTTTTAGAGAGGCGTCAGTACGGGCCACGGCGGGAGTCGCGTCGGTAGTGGCTCGAATCAGGAGGCTGGGGCTAGAGGTGGCTTTGAACAAATCCGAGGCCCTGTGTTTTCATGGGCCTAGGAAGGCCCCTCCGGCGGGTTCCAGCTTAGTGGTGGGTGGAACGACCATCGGCGTCAAGTCGACAATGCGGTACCTAGGCATTGTCCTTGACAGCCGCTGGTCGTTCAGGGAGCACTTTAAGTGCCTTGCTCCCAAACTCATCGGGGCGGCGTCGGCACTTAGCCGGCTCCTACCCAACGTTGGCGGGCCCAACGTAAGCTGCCGGAGGCTGTACGCGGGAGTGGTGCGGTCGATGGCCCTGTACGGCGCGCCTATTTGGGCCGACTCCCTGAGCGCCCAAAACAAGGCCCAACTGCGGAGGCCGCAACGGGTCATGGCGGTCAGGATGACGAGGGCATACCGCACCGTCTCGTACGAGGCAGCGTGCCTGATGGCGGGGACTCCGCCCTGGGATCTCGACGCAGCGGTGCTGGCCGAGGTGTACTGGCGTGTCACCGAGGCTCGGGCCAGGGGGTTCCAACCACTTCTGGAGGAGGTCAGAAGGTGGAGACTCGACTCCCATCAAGTGCTCATCCAGAAGTGGAAAGAACGATTGGAGGCGCCGACTGCCGGCCACTGGACCATCGGAGCCATCCGGCCCGTCCTGGAAAGATGGGTCGGTAGGAAAGGGGGGTTCCTCTCCTTCCATCTTACCCAGGTCCTCTCGGGGCATGGCTGCTTCGGGAGATACCTGTGTAGGGTGGCGGGACGAGAACCGACGACGGAATGCCACGAGTGCGGAGACGCCGAAGACACGGCGCTACACACACTGGCAGTATGCCCAGCGTGGGCGGAACAGCGAGCCGCACTCGTGGCCGTAGTAGGAAACGACCTCTCCCTGCAAGCCGTGGTGGAAGCCATGGTTGGCGGTGAGAGGCCGTGGAAGGCGGTGGCCTCCTTCTGCGAGGATGTGATGGCGCAGAAGGAGAGAAGGGAGCGTAACAGGGAGGAGGATCCGTCCTCCCAGCCAATGCGCCGCAAACGCGTGGGGCGGCGGCGGTTGGCATACGACCGCCGAATCCCTCCATAAAGAGACCTGTGGGTGGCAGGCTCGGGGACGTCTGTCGCCTACACAAAGGTCCCTGCGTGGGCGGGTACGTCGGGTGATCGACGTGCCAACTGAGGTGGAGGGGGCAAATATCCCCCGGAGACGAGTCCGGAGTCCCGGACAGCCGCTGGCGAGGTTGCGGAAGTTGTGCTTCGGCGTCCCTGTGGCCTCGCCTTATAGCGTTGAGGCGGCAAACAGAGGGGTTTTTAGTGGGTACACCATGGGTCTCATTAGCCTAAATGGGAGTCCCACATAACCACTGGGGCCCATCCCCGCGCCTCAGTGGTATGCGTAACGCATTTTCCCCTCTTAAAAAAAAAAAAAAAAAAAAAGGTTAGGTTAGGTTAGGTTAGGTTAGGTTAGGTTAGGTTTCTTGGAGGATGGTAGTGCGGGGTCATCACGTGGAGAAGGCGGTGAGTCTCGAAGTGGTCGCTTCAGAAATAATAGGGGGGTGAAGAGGCAGAAGGTGGGTGGAGCTGGTTCCCAACAATCAGGTGACAGCGAAGGTCAGTCGGATGAGCCCGTATCTGGTGCGCCTGTACCGGTAACGCGCACGAGAGGTAGACCTCCAACTACTGGGCAATATGTAGGGCTGGCTAAAGCTAAGGCTACGCTAAATGCGGCAGTGCAGGAGGAGAGGCGACTCGCAGAGGAGAAAGAGATTGCTGACACGGGGAAGCAGGCTCGAACTCGGTCCGCTCGTCCTCTGAATATGGCGAGCACTGATGCGTTGGCGTCTGAGTTACGTGGCAGGACTTTGGATTGGGTGGCTGTGGTAGGTGCGGTTGCATCTAAGTCAAGAACTTTAAAAGGCACTTTTGTTCGGGATTTAAAGGATGCGGCGGAGGCAATCACTAGATATGTCACTGAATTGGCTAAGAGATCAGAGTCAGAAGAAAACGGGAGGCTTCAGGCGGAGAATGCGCGCTTGCGTTCGGAGTTGGCGGCAGCCACGGCTAGGTTGGAGACACAGAGCCAGGTGCCTCAAGGTGGGCCGGCTGAGCCTGATGTTGAGGAGGGGGCGTTGCCTGCACCGGTGCTTTCTTTGTTGGAACGCATGGAGTGCGATCTCATCAACAAAATAGGGCGTATGGTCAATGCCAGAATTGATGCAAGGTTTGCGGCGGCTGATGCGCCAGCTCAGCGTCCGCCTCTGAGTACGGATAGGCCGAGACCTGGGCCTGGGCCTGTTGCTGGCGTCTCGAAAGGAGTGCCGGCTGGCCCAAAATTGGCGGCTGGTGTCAAGGGTAAGAGGAAGGTTGCGGCTAGGCGCGGTAGGAAAAGGCGAGAGACTTTGGCTGCTCGGGAGGCGGCTTCTGCCAGGGTGCCTGCAGTGGTGTCAGCTCCTGCTCAAGCGGTGGATCATGAGCAGTTTACGCAGGTTGTGGGGCGTAAGAAGAGTAGGCCCGTAAGTGTTATGGCTGGGCCTTCGGGTGTCAAGTCAGCCCCTCCAAAGGCTTCCCAGCCAGTCGCGAGGCTTAATCCCCCTCGCTCACCAGCGGTCACTTTAACCCTTAAGCCGGAGGCGTTAGAGAGCGGAGTCACGTACGTAGACATCTTGACCAAAGCCAAGAAGCGCATAAAATTGGAGGAGCTGGGTCTCAGTCAGGTTCGTTTCCGAACTACTGTGACTGGTGCTAGAATGTTAGAGATTCCTCCTGGCACCCAGGATGCAGATCAGGCGGCGGATGCATTGGCAGTCAAGCTTCGGGAGGTCCTTGGCAATGATGTGGTTCAGGTCAGTCGTCCGGTGAAGTGCGCTGACATTCGCGTTCTGGGTTTGGATGACTCGGTAACGGTGGAGGAAGTTGTGACGTCAGTTGCTGCGGAGGGGGGTTGTGCAGTTGATGCCATTAGGGCAGGTGTTATGTCGTATGCCCGCGGTGGTTCGGGTTCCCTTTGGTTGAATTGCCCAGTAGTGGCGGCAAAAAGGGTGGTAGAGGTGGGGCGCCTTAAGGTTGGATGGATTTCGGCGCGGGTGATATTGCTAGAGGCTAATCCACTGCGATGCTTTAGGTGCTTGGAGTTGGGTCATGTGGCAGCGAAGTGTGACAGAGGTATTGACCGAAGCGCAGTTTGCTTCCGTTGTGGCCAGGGTGGTCACAAGGCACGAGAATGTAAAGCTGAGGTTCACTGTGTGGCTTGTGCGGCAGCTGGTAAGCCGGCAGATCACTTGATTGGCCGTAAAGGATGCCGGAGTGGTGGGCAAAACAGAGGAGGAAAGAGGTCAGAGGGTCGCCCGGTAGCGCCTCTTTCTTCTCAGCATGGAGCAGTGGAGGAGACTATGGATATAGCGAGTTAAAATGGATTTAAGTTGCTTACGATTCTTACAGGCGAACATTAATCACTCGCGTAATGCCCAAGATCTATTAGTGCAGACCTTGGCAGAGTGGCGAATTGGAGTGGCTGTGGTCTCTGAGCCTTATTTCGTCCCCAATCAGAGTGACTGGGTGAGTGATCAGGATGGATTGATTGCTATTATGGTGCCAGGTACCCTAACAGTTCAGCGGACTGTTAGAGGGAGGGGTTATGTCATGGCTCTTGTCAGTGGTGTCGCAGTATTGGGGGTGTATTTCTCGCCCAATCGAAGTCTCGCCGAGTTTGAGCAGTTGCTTGCTGGCATCGGGGCTTTGGTTGGGCAGATGTCTCCTGTCCCTGTGCTCGTTGCTGGAGATTTCAATGCAAAGTCTCTTGCTTGGGGATCTTCAGTGACGGACGCCCGGGGGGAAGTTTTGGAGGACTGGGCAATTTCCCTTGGATTGTCTGTGCTCAATGAGGGGGTTGTTAGCACATGCGTTCGCCAGCAAGGGGAGTCCATAGTGGACATTACGTTTGCATCACATGCTCTTGCTCGACGTGTCCGGAACTGGAGGGTTGAGGCGGATGTGGAAACATTGTCTGACCACCGATACATACGGTACGATGTTGCTTCGTTCTCAGTGCTTGTGCGGGAGCAGCCGTCCAGTTCTGGGGAAGGTCGAAGGTGGGTGCTGGGGCGCCTTGACAGGGAGCTTGCCAAGGAGGCGGCTATTGTGGAATCCTGGGGAGTTGCGACCAGAGAGGTTGGCAATGTGGAGCTTGCTGCTGAAGAATTAAGTGGTGCACTCACTCGGGTTTGTGATGTGGCGATGCCGAGAGCCAAGCCTTTCGTGGCTAAGCGCCGGGTATATTGGTGGAGACCTGAACTCAGTCAGCTGCGGGCAGCTTGTGTGGCGACGCGCCGCCGGTACACGCGTAGCAGGAGGCGTTTATCAAGGGACAGGTCGCAGGAGCAATTGCTTTATGAAGCGTACCGGGCGGCGTGTACAGCTCTGCAAGTGGCCATTGCGCAGGCGAAGGAGGCCGCGTGGGAGGAGTGGCTAGAGACCCTAGATCGAGATCCTTGGGGAAAGCCCTATCGGGCTGTTAGGCAGAAGCTTCGGCCTTGGGCCCCTCCATTAACTAGTACTCTAGAGCCCGAGCTTTTGGAGCGTGTGGTGCATTCCCTCTTCCCAGATAGAGGTCAGTTTGTGCCGCCAGCGATGGTATCAACCACTGGTCCGCGTGTGGTTGTTGCGGAGGTTCCCCCCGTTACTGAGGTCGAATTCAGTGTCGCTGTCCGTAAGCTTCGGTCAAAAAAGACGGCACCTGGACCTGACGGCGTCCCAGGGTGTGTTTTGGCAATAGCTGTGGGAGAGATGGAGGAGAGAGTCCGGGGCCTCTTGACTATGTGTCTAGAGCAAGGGCGGTTTCCTGCAAGGTGGAAAACGGGTAAGCTCGTTCTTCTTCGGAAGGAGGGGCGTGATCCTAATCAGCCGTCTGGTTACCGCCCCATTGTGCTGTTAGATGAGATGGGGAAGCTTTTTGAGCGGGTGCTAGCTTCTCGTCTCACCAGGAGTATGGAACCGGACTTGAGTGACAACCAGTACGGTTTCCGTCCTTTACGGTCAACGCTGGATGCGATTTCGCGGGTAGGGGACGCTGCTTTGGAGGAGGTTTCTCGGGGTGGGGTTGCTATGGCGGTATCGTTGGATATATCCAATGCTTTTAACACTCTACCCTGGGAGACTATTAGGGCGGCTCTGCAGTACCACAGTGTGCCAGGTTATCTGCAGAGAGTGTTGGCGGACTACTTTGCCGATAGGCAGGTAATTTACCCAACAATGGAAGGATGGGGCAGGAGGTTAATGTCGTGTGGTGTTCCGCAGGGGTCGGTGCTTGGGCCGCTCTTGTGGAACATTGGTTACGACTGGGTGTTGCGCGGTGCTACTTTACGGGGGGTTAGCGTAACTTGTTACGCTGACGATACTCTTGTGTTAGCCCGTGGCAGCACTCATCGGGAGGCAGCTAACCTTGCCACTGTTGGCGTGGGTCTTGTGGTGGACAGAGTTCGGGCGTTAGGTCTGGAGGTGGCTCTGCATAAGTCGGAGGCCCTAGTTTTTCATGGGCCCCGTAATGCTCCGTTGCCTGGTACCGTGCTCTCTGTGGGGGGGACTTCGATTGCTGTCGGGTCGACAATGAAGTACCTGGGACTTGTCCTCGATAGCAAGTGGAAGTTCGAGGAGCATTTCCGGCGTTTGGCTCCTAAGCTGGTGGCTGCAGCCGGTGCGCTTGGGCGTATCCTCCCAAATTTGCGAGGTCCAGGAGCTGCGTGCCGGCGCTTGTACGCCGGGGTGTTGCAATCGATGGCGTTGTATGGAGCACCGATATGGGCAGGAGTCTCAACGCCTCGGAGTGTTACTCTATTGCGGCGTCCGCAGCGGGCCATTGCGCTTAGGGCTGCTCGGGCGTACCGGTCGGTATCATTTGTATCGGCTACCTTATTGGCGGATTGTCCTCCATGGGATCTCGAGGCTGAGCTGCTCTCGAGTGTGTATTGGAGGGTTGTGGAGGCCAGAAGGGTAGGTGAGTGCCCTGCCCCTCGGGAAGTTTGCCAATGGCGTGAGCAAGCGCGGCAGGACCTCTATCAAAAATGGTCGCGCCGCCTGGAGTTTCCGGAGGCTAGTTGGGACCTGGTGGCAGCTATTAGACCCATGCTGAAGGAATGGGTTGAGCGAGAATATGGTGCCCCTTCTTTTCACCTCACGCAGATATTGACGGGCCATGGTTGCTTCGGGAAGTACCTGTGTGAGGTGGTGGGAAGGGAGCCAACGGTGTTGTGCCATCATTGTGGAGGAGTGGCTGTGGACACGGCTGAGCATACGCGTGTAGAGTGCCCAGCATGGGTGGAGCCACGCGCAGTCTTGTCTGCAGTTGTTGGAGGGGACCTTTCGTTGCCCGGCCTCGTCAGGGCCATGGTCAGCAGCAAAGAGGCTTGGGTGGCAGCAGTCAACTTCAGCGTCACTGTGATGAGGCAGAAGGAGGCTGCGGAGCGCCAGCGCGAGGATGACGCGAACTCGTACCCTCAGCGCCGGAGGAGGCTTGGTAGGCGCAGAAGGGCCTTTGCAGGCCAGTTGCTGCCGCCTATTCAGGGACCAGCGGGTGATGGAGTGGGAGTTCCATTACTTGCGCAGATTGGTCCCGAGCTGGATGGGCCTTGAGTGTTCCAAGGTACCACAGCGGAGGTGGTCATCCGGACCTAGTAGGATGGGCCCGCGAGGGCAGCGCTAGCGGGGAACCGGTGGTGTTCAGTTGCGTTCCCGGAACCCCGTCCCGTCAGTGAGCGGTGGAACATCCCAGGGGTTTTAGTCCGTGCGAGTCGGACATACCCACTCGGTTTCTCCCGGGCCGAGTGGGATCCATAACGGATTTCCCCTGGGTCAACAAAAAAAAAAAAAAAAAAGGTTAGGTTAGGTTAGGTTGGGGTGCAGGGCTGGTAGACCTCCTCGTGGTGCACCCTGGGAGGGGGAGGATAGACGCTCAGTTGCGCGGTTGCTATCTTCCCTCTGCTAACTACCAGTCACAGTCGGAGGAATGGCAGTCGAGTTTTCTCCTGCGTTGGCTTTGGTGCCGAGTTTGGGTGGTTGGCTGCTCCCGACATGCCTCAGTTGTTCTGAGGTGTCTGAGGATGCGGCCGTCTTTGTCTAGTGGCAATTGTTGGACAGTGGAGGTGGCGGGGACGCAACTTTCGCTGTTGGGGCCCTTTAAAAAAAAAAGGCCTGGCTGCAGCTTTTGCGGCATGAGGAGGCGAGCCTTCAAGGCTTGCGGCGCGGCGGGTCTGGCAGTCATCATCATGTGGCTGCTGGATGGGTTTCGGCCTCCCGTTGGGCAACCCGTAATCTGCACTGAGCAGGCCGGGGGCGCTTCTCATTGAGAGTTGCGCCGCGTGGAGAAAACCACTATAATAATCCCCAATCTTAAGGTGAGCGAGTCGTGCCGATGGGATGCGTGGCTGGAGGGAGTCCAGTCTCTAGCGTGCAGTAGGGTCGTGTGGTAATCTACCGATTACCTAGGAGAGTTTACGCCAGCTCTCCTTGAATCCCGCAACCCGCAGCACTTTCCCAACCACCCCCATCAGTGGCGGTATGGGGTACGGGTAGTGTTCGTGGCGCGGAGGGCTTGCCTTTATTGGCCGGCCCGCGAGAAGGAAAACTCTTTAACACCCGACAGCAAAGTCGTTAAAACCTCCAGATACCGGGCGACCTCTGGAGTATTAGTCACACCTGCGGAATGGGCGTCACCCGAGGTGTAGTTTTATTTCGTCCCATACTCGTGGGAACAAAACATATGGCAAATTTAAACACAAAAAAACAAATACGAATTGAGGAGGAGATTGTAAGTGAGCAGTCGGATGCTGCTGAGGAGCCACAAATGGTGGATGTTGACATGGAGGGTCGGCACCGCGTCTTGGAGGATGGTAGTGCGGGGTCATCACGTGGAGAAGGCGGTGAGTCTCGAAGTGGTCGCTTCAGAAATAATAGGGGGGTGAAGAGGCAGAAGGTGGGTGGAGCTGGTTCCCAACAATCAGGTGACAGCGAAGGCCAGTCGGATGAGCCCGTATCTGGTGCGCCTGTACCGGTAACACGCACGAGAGGTAGACCTCCAACTACTGGGCAATATGTAGGGCTGGCTAAAGCTAAGGCTACGCTAAATGCGGCAGTGCAGGAGGAGAGGCGACTCGCAGAGGAGAAAGAGATTGCTGACACGGGGAAGCAGGCTCGAACTCGGTCCGCTCGTCCTCTGAATATGGCGAGCACTGATGCGTTGGCGTCTGAGTTACGTGGCAGGACTTTGGATTGGGTGGCTGTGGTAGGTGCGGTTGCATCTAAGTCAAGAACTTTAAAAGGCACTTTTGTTCGGGATTTAAAGGATGCGGCGGAGGCAATCACTAGATATGTCACTGAATTGGCTAAGAGATCAGAGTCAGAAGAAAACGGGAGGCTTCAGGCGGAGAATGCGCGCTTGCGTTCGGAGTTGGCGGCAGCCACGGCTAGGTTGGAGACACAGAGCCAGGTGCCTCAAGGTGGGCCGGCTGAGCCTGATGTTGAGGAGGGGGCGTTGCCTGCACCGGTGCTTTCTTTGTTGGAACGCATGGAGTGCGATCTCATCAACAAAATAGGGCGTATGGTCAATGCCAGAATTGATGCAAGGTTTGCGGCGGCTGATGCGCCAGCTCAGCGTCCGCCTCTGAGTACGGATAGGCCGAGACCTGGGCCTGGGCCTGTTGCTGGCGTCTCGAAAGGAGTGCCGGCTGGCCCAAAATTGGCGGCTGGTGTCAAGGGTAAGAGGAAGGTTGCGGCTAGGCGCGGTAGGAAAAGGCGAGGGACTTTGGCTGCTCGGGAGGCGGCTTCTGCCAGGGTGCCTGCAGTGGTGTCAGCTCCTGCTCAAGCGGTGGATCATGAGCAGTTTACGCAGGTTGTGGGGCGTAAGAAGAGTAGGCCCGTAAGTGTTATGGCTGGGCCTTCGGGTGTCAAGTCAGCCCCTCCAAAGGCTTCCCAGCCAGTCGCGAGGCTTAATCCCCCTCGCTCACCAGCGGTCACTTTAACCCTTAAGCCGGAGGCGTTAGAGAGCGGAGTCACGTACGTAGACATCTTGACCAAAGCCAAGAAGCGCATAAAATTGGAGGAGCTGGGTCTCAGTCAGGTTCGTTTCCGAACTACTGTGACTGGTGCTAGAATGTTAGAGATTCCTCCTGGCACCCAGGATGCAGATCAGGCGGCGGATGCATTGGCAGTCAAGCTTCGGGAGGTCCTTGGCAATGATGTGGTTCAGGTCAGTCGTCCGGTGAAGTGCGCTGACATTCGCGTTCTGGGTTTGGATGACTCGGTAACGGTGGAGGAAGTTGTGACGTCAGTTGCTGCGGAGGGGGGTTGTGCAGTTGATGCCATTAGGGCAGGTGTTATGTCGTATGCCCGCGGTGGTTCGGGTTCTCTTTGGTTGAATTGCCCAGTAGTGGCGGCAAAAAGGGTGGTAGAGGTGGGGCGCCTTAAGGTTGGATGGATTTCGGCGCGGGTGATATTGCTAGAGGCTAATCCACTGCGATGCTTTAGGTGCTTGGAGTTGGGTCATGTGGCAGCGAAGTGTGACAGAGGTATTGACCGAAGCGCAGTTTGCTTCCGTTGTGGCCAGGGTGGTCACAAGGCACGAGAATGTAAAGCTGAGGTTCACTGTGTGGCTTGTGCGGCAGCTGGTAAGCCGGCAGATCACTTGATTGGCCGTAAAGGATGCCAGAGTGGTGGGCAAAACAGAGGAGGAAAGAGGTCAGAGGGTCGCCCGGTAGCGCCTCTTTCTTCTCAGCATGGAGCAGTGGAGGAGACTATGGATATAGCGAGTTGAAATGGATTTAAGTTGCTTACGATTCTTACAGGCGAACATTAATCACTCGCGTAATGCCCAAGATCTATTAGTGCAGACCTTGGCAGAGTGGCGAATTGGAGTGGCTGTGGTCTCTGAGCCTTATTTCGTCCCCAATCAGAGTGACTGGGTGAGTGATCAGGATGGATTGATTGCTATTATGGTGCCAGGTACCCTAACAGTTCAGCGGACTGTTAGAGGGAGGGGTTATGTCATGGCTCTTGTCAGTGGTGTCGCAGTATTGGGGGTGTATTTCTCGCCCAATCGAAGTCTCGCCGAGTTTGAGCAGTTGCTTGCTGGCACCGGGGCTTTGGTTGGGCAGATGTCTCCTGTCCCTGTGCTCGTTGCTGGAGATTTCAATGCAAAGTCTCTTGCTTGGGGATCTTCAGTGACGGACGCCCGGGGGGTAGTTTTGGAGGACTGGGCAATTTCCCTTGGATTGTCTGTGCTCAATGAGGGGGTTGTTAGCACATGCGTTCGCCAGCAAGGGGAGTCCATAGTGGACATTACGTTTGCATCACATGCTCTTGCTCGACGTGTCCGGAACTGGAGGGTTGAGGCGGATGTGGAAACATTGTCTGACCACCGATACATACGGTACGATGTTGCTTCGTTCTCAGTGCTTGTGCGGGAGCAGCCGTCCAGTTCTGGGGAAGGTCGAAGGTGGGTGCTGGGGCGCCTTGACAGGGAGCTTGCCAAGGAGGCGGCTATTGTGGAATCCTGGGGAGTTGCGACCAGAGAGGTTGGCAATGTGGAGCTTGCTGCTGAAGAATTAAGTGGTGCACTCACTCGGGTTTGTGATGTGGCGATGCCGAGAGCCAAGCCTTTCGTGGCTAAGCGCCGGGTATATTGGTGGAGACCTGAACTCAGTCAGCTGCGGGCAGCTTGCGTGGCGACGCGTCGCCGGTACACGCGTAGCAGGAGGCGTTTATCAAGGGACAGGTCGCAGGAGCAATTGCTTTATGAAGCGTACCGGGCGGCGTGTACAGCTCTGCAAGTGGCCATTGCGCAGGCGAAGGAGGCCGCGTGGGAGGAGTGGCTAGAGACCCTAGATCGAGATCCTTGGGGAAAGCCCTATCGGGCTGTTAGGCAGAAACTTCGGCCTTGGGCCCCTCCATTAACTAGTACTCTAGAGCCCGAGCTTTTGGAGCGTGTGGTGCATTCCCTCTTCCCAGATAGAGGTCAGTTTGTGCCGCCAGCGATGGTATCAACCACTGGTCCGCGTGTGGTTGTTGCGGAGGTTCCCCCCGTTACTGAGGTCGAATTCAGTGTCGCTGTCCGTAAGCTTCGGTCAAAAAAGACGGCACCTGGACCTGACGGCGTCCCAGGGTGTGTTTTGGCAATAGCTGTGGGAGAGATGGAGGAGAGAGTCCGGGGCCTCTTGACTATGTGTCTAGAGCAAGGGCGGTTTCCTGCAAGGTGGAAAACGGGTAAGCTCGTTCTTCTTCGGAAGGAGGGGCGTGATCCTAATCAGCCGTCTGGTTACCGCCCCATTGTGCTGTTAGATGAGATGGGGAAGCTTTTTGAGCGGGTGCTAGCTTCTCGTCTCACCAGGAGTATGGAACCGGACTTGAGTGACAACCAGTACGGTTTCCGTCCTTTACGGTCAACGCTGGATGCGATTTCGCGGGTAGGGGACGCTGCTTTGGAGGAGGTTTCTCGGGGTGGGGTTGCTATGGCGGTATCGTTGGATATATCCAATGCTTTTAACACTCTACCCTGGGAGACTATTAGGGCGGCTCTGCAGTACCACAATGTGCCAGGTTATCTGCAGAGAGTGTTGGCGGACTACTTTGCCGATAGGCAGGTAATTTACCCAACAATGGAAGGATGGGGCAGGAGGTTAATGTCGTGTGGTGTTCCGCAGGGGTCGGTGCTTGGGCCGCTCTTGTGGAACATTGGTTACGACTGGGTGTTGCGCGGTGCTACTTTACGGGGGGTTAGCGTAACTTGTTACGCTGACGATACTCTTGTGTTGGCCCGTGGCAGCACTCATCGGGAGGCAGCTAACCTTGCCACTGTTGGCGTGGGTCTTGTGGTGGACAGAGTGCGGGCGTTAGGTCTGGAGGTGGCTCTGCATAAGTCGGAGGCCCTAGTTTTTCATGGGCCTCGTAATGCTCCGTTGCCTGGTACCGTGCTCTCTGTGGGGGGGACTTCGATTGCTGTCGGGTCGACAATGAAGTACCTGGGACTTGTCCTCGATAGCAAGTGGAAGTTCGAGGAGCATTTCCGGCGTTTGGCTCCTAAGCTGGTGGCTGCAGCCGGTGCGCTTGGGCGTATCCTCCCAAATTTGCGAGGTCCAGGAGCTGCGTGCCGGCGCTTGTACGCCGGGGTGTTGCAATCGATGGCGTTGTATGGAGCACCGATATGGGCAGGAGTCTTAACGCCTCGGAGTGTTACTCTATTGCGGCGTCCGCAGCGTGCCATTGCGCTTAGGGCTGCTCGGGCGTACCGGTCGGTATCATTTGTATCGGCTACCTTATTGGCGGATTGTCCTCCATGGGATCTCGAGGCTGAGCTGCTCTCGAGTGTGTATTGGAGGGTTGTGGAGGCCAGAAGGGTAGGTGAGTGCCCTGCCCCTCGGGAAGTTTGCCAATGGCGTGAGCAAGCGCGGCAGGACCTCTATCAAAAATGGTCGCGCCGCCTGGAGTTTCCGGAGGCTAGTTGGGACCTGGTGGCAGCTATTAGATCCATGCTGAAGGAATGGGTTGAGCGAGAATATGGTGCCCCTTCTTTTCACCTCACGCAGATATTGACGGGCCATGGTTGCTTCGGGAAGTACCTGTGTGAGGTGGTGGGAAGGGAGCCAACGGTGTTGTGCCATCATTGTGGAGGAGTGGCTGTGGACACGGCTGAGCATACGCGTGAAGAGTGCCCAGCATGGGTGGAGCCTCGCGCTGTCTTGTCTGCAGTTGTTGGAGGGGACCTTTCGTTGCCCGGCCTCGTCAGGGCCATGGTCAGCAGCAAAGAGGCTTGGGTGGCAGCAGTCAACTTCAGCGTCACTGTGATGAGGCAGAAGGAGGCTGCGGAGCGCCAGCGCGAGGATGACGCGAACTCGTACCCTCAGCGCCGGAGGAGGCTTGGTAGGCGCAGAAGGGCCTTTGCAGGCCAGTTGCTGCCGCCTATTCAGGGACCAGCGGGTGATGGAGTGGGAGTTCCATTACTTGCGCAGATTGGTCCCGAGCTGGATGGGCCTTGAGTGTTCCAAGGTACCACAGCGGAGGTGGTCATCCGGACCTAGTAGGATGGGCCCGCGAGGGCAGCGCTAGCGGGGAACCGGTGGTGTTCAGTTGCGTTCCCGGAACCCCGTCCCGTCAGTGAGCGGTGGAACATCCCAGGGGTTTTAGTCCGTGCGAGTCGGACATACCCACTCGGTTTCTCCCGGGCCGAGTGGGATCCATAACGGATTTCCCCTGGGTCAACAAAAAAAACAAAAAAAAAAAAAAAAGGTTAGGTTAGGTTAGGTTAGGTTAGGTTAGGTTAGGTTAGGTTAGGTTAGGTTAGGTTAGGTTTTTTTTTTTTTTTTTTTTTTTTTTTTTTTTTTTTTTTTTTTTTTTCTTACTCCTCCAACATGATCGGAGACTTTGTCTAGGCTGTGCTTTCATACCAGTTCTCGCTTTTGCTACTGCTCGTACTTTCGTGCTACATACTTTTCTTTCTTTCATTCATCATCTTTCTTACTATGCAGGGTGGGATTCCCTTCTATGCTGGCTACTCTTTGTTTATTTATTTCAGTCTGTACAGGGTTTTTATTAACTTCGAACGCAGGTTTTCTTTTATTTAAATATACATTTTTTGGTACATAGATAGTTATCTTATATATAGTTATTACAGTTTTTTACAGTTATTACAGTGATTATCTTATAACTAGTTATACATTTATGTGTATCTGTTTACGTACAGCTTTGTTCTTCTTCTGCTTTTTTGATATACATTTTATATTTCTTAGTCTAAGTTTTTTATGTTTTATTGAAATATACATTAATATATTTTTAAAACATATATTTCTATCTCGTTTTATTTCTTTTTACAACTTTACTCACTATTTTCAAACACAATTTTATAAAGTCCTCCCTTTCAGCGCTACACATTACACTTTGAAGATTATTAAGTCTCATGGTTATTCCTAGTTTTTGTTCAATTTCAAAACGCTCTTTATTGTACACTGGACATTCAAATAGTATATGCGGCACCGTTTCCTGTATTTCGCTGTCGCAGATGCAAGACGGACTCTCCTTGCACTTGAAGCGATTCAGGTACTCGGAGAATCCGCCGTGCCCCGTCATTAGCTGAGTTTTAAGGCTATTTGGCTGAGATTTTCGTACAATTCTGTATGCCGCCACTGCATCCGGGAAAAACAGTTTGGTGATCGATGCCGTTTCGCCCGATCCGTATCTTTGGTTCCATTCTCCAATGGTCAACATACGAATGTTACGCTTTACAAATGAGATTGGGCACAGGTCGTAGTCCGGTTTTCGCTTGGAGCCCACAGCTGCCTCCTTCGCCAACTTATCCGCACGCTCGTTGCCTTCTAGCCCTGCGTGAGCTTTAATCCAGTGTAGGGTAACTACCTTACCCTGGAGAGACATGGCTTTTAAGTTCTCTCTGGCCTCCACAGCGAGGGGGTGAAGGCAACTATGATTTTGTATTGTTTGGAGGGCCGCCATTGAGTCGCTGTATACTCCAAACGATTTCTCGGCATACTTTTTTATTTCCCTAGTTGCTTTGCACAGAGCCAGGAGTTCCACCTGGTAAACCGTACAGTATCTCGATAGAGCAAGTTTGTGGGCTTTGGTTTCGGTTTCTCCCTTCCAGATAGAAACTGAGGCTCCGACTCCTCCCTCAAACTTGCTCCCATCGGTAAATATTCTTAATTCGAAACCGCTGTTCGTGTTCACATCATCTTGGTTCACCAGGCGAATTACTCTCAGCTCTTCGTGCTCCACGGGATGAGGCATTTCCGTTGCAGGTGTCATTCGCTCCACCTCTCTGTCTCCAGGCCACAGGTCAGGCAGAGACTCTCCCTTCCTGGCTTCGTACAGCAAAGCCGCCTCTCGGACTCGGAGGTCGAGAGGGAGTATCCCCGACAGAACTAGTGCAGAATTGAGGGAGACGGTGCGATAGGCTTTGCATATTTTTTGTGCCACTCCACGTTGCACTACTGCCAGCTGCCTTTGCACGCCCAGCTTGTTTGCAGCTTGCGCCCATACACTGGCGGCATACAATATTATGGGTTCCACAGTCGCCACATATATGGTCCTTATCACTTCGGGGTGGAGACCCCATTCCGTTTTTGCGGCCCTAGATAATTGCTTATGCACTGCTATAGCCTTTCTGCAGACATTCGAGACGTGGTTGTTAAAGGTCAGTTTGTCGTCGATGGTTACTCCGAGTATTTTTAGTTCCTTCGCCATTTCGATACTGGTCCCGCCCATGCTCAGACGAGGTGTGTCATATTTAAGCCTTCGCGTGATTACCATGGCGTTAGTTTTATGCGGAGCAAACCGAAGCTTATTTCTGGCTCCCCACTCCTGAGCATGGTCGAGAGCAGTATTTGCGCTCCTTTCTATTTCTATAGCGGTGTCGCCATCGACGACCAACACGACATCATCTGCGAATGCCTGACAGTAGTATCTATTTTGTTCGTAACTTTTCAGTAACGGGTCCAGCAGTAAATTCCATAATATAGGACCTGCTATAGATCCCTGCACGCATCCCTTGGTAGTGTCCAGGCTGTACTGCTCTCCCGCGTATCTCACAGTTACCTTTCGGTTAGTAAGGTAGCTGTCAACTACGCGCCTTAATTCAATAGGGCAGTTTTCTTCCGCCAGTCGGGTTTTTATGGCCGGCCACCAAGCACCATCGAAGGCCCCCTCTATGTCGAGTGATATTAGTGTCACTATCTTCTTTTGTTGCAGTTTGCCTTTTATGTACTTCATTAAGACATAGAGGGAATCCTCGGTGCTGCGCTGCGGCATGAAGCCGTACTGGCGTTGGCTCATTTGAGGTAGTAGGTGGAATTTTAGCCTGGCCACCACCATCTTCTCAAACACTTTACCCAAGATCGGTAGCAGCCCTATCGGCCTATATGATTTGGGCGTCCCATAGGTTGCTTTACCGGGCTTACGGAGGACGACTACGGTTGCGGTTTTCCAAGCCTCAGGGAAATATCCCCGGTTAAGACACTTGTTCAGGACTGCTTTGAACGCTTCTGGATCGGCTTCTATAGCGTGGCGACATATGTCGGCAGTAAATCCATCCTCCCCTGGGGCTTTCTTGGGGTTGAAGGATTCGTAAGCTCGTTTGAGTTCCATCGTGGTGAAGGGCGGTTCGGATGTTATATAATCCTCCCTACTGTTCACCACTTTGGCTCTTTCTCTTATACTGCAGTGGTAGTCGTCATCGCTGGTAGTGCAGTCCTTGGGATAAAAAGTTTCCGCCAGAAGTCGCACCGAACCCTTCGCGTCAAGCACTACCCCCTCCTTTTCTAATGGAATATCCTCTTCTCTACGAGCGGTTCTTCCAATTACCCTATAAATACCCTCCCAGACACCCTCCTTGGTCTGTTTGTGGCAGAACTCTTTCCAACTGTCCACTTGGGCCTTAGCCGCTGCCTGTTCATACTCCTCCTTGTATGTTATGTAGTCTGCCACAACCTTCGACTTTCGGACGGTGGCTGCGCAACGTATTCTGCGTTTCCTGGTAGCGACCTCTTTCTTCATCTTGGCGAGTTTCTCGGTCCACCACGGCAAGGTAAGTCGTTGCTTGAATTTCTTTTCCGGCATAGACGATACACAGGCTTCATGTATAGCAGCGTTGAATTTACTTACTATTTCTTCCAATTGGATGTTGTTTTGAGTGTTTTCGATTGTGGTCTTTTCTATGTGATTATTTTGCATCAATTGCTTGAGTTTCTCATGAAACTCAGGCCAATTTGCTTTTTTTGTGTTAAATTTTCTTGTTGTCCTGTGTATCGTTATGCCAGCTAATCTTGAAAGCGCTATTTTGAATACAATGCCGTTGTGGTCCGAGCTTGTCAAACCTTGATCCACTTTCCAGTCGTCCACCAAGTCCAGCATGTCGATGGAGCAGGCTGTCACATCCACATAACTGGAATAGTGCTTGCCGCCCCTAATAGTGTCGAAGGTTGGAGTGTCGCCGCTATTTAGAATATGCAGGTCAAGTTCGTCCAATGCATGAGACAGCTGTTCGCCTCTGCCATCCACTACAGGGCTACCCCACCAGGTGTTTTTTGAGTTGAAGTCCCCGCCTATTAACCATCTTCGCGGTTTTAATTCCCTCGCTATTTTATCTAATTGGTCGAGGTGGGGTTCCATGGGTTGGTCCGGTTCGAGGTACATGGAGACGAGTACTACTTCCCAGGCACTGGTCTGAATACTTACCACTACCACGTTCTCGGTGGTAAGTTTCGGGTGTTGTGATACTTTAATGTCGTCGTCAAAGACAGCGATCGCTGCCTTGACTGTTCCCTCTCCTTCGCCAGTGCCCTGGAAGATCCGTACTCCCCTGTAGCTTCTCGCCACTTTTGTTCCTCCCACGTAGGGCTCCTGCAGAAGTGCGATAGCGATGCCTCGCTGCTTTGCCTCTGCATAGAGCTCCTCAGTGGCGAGTTTTTTCCTTTGTAGGTTTGCTTGTGCGAATTGATAGCAAATCGGATTGTCAGGGGCGCCTTTAGCAGTATGCGACTGTTGACTGCATTGGAGATTGACCCGCACAAATGGGTACCTTTGGTTCGTTGGGGCAACTTTAGCAATAAGCTACGGATTCTCGAGCCAATGTGTCCCATCTCCTTTTAACAGGGCACTCGTTGCTAAAAGCATTGTGATCGCATATCTCCTGCTTTGCCGCAGTGCAGTTTTTGCAGACTGGTGGTTCTCCTACTAACCTTTCGGGGCAAGCGGCTCTTAGGTGGGGTCCGTTACAGTGACTGCATAGGTCAGCTGGTTCCTTACAGAGGCGACGACCATGTCCAAATTCGAGGCATCGTGTGCACTGCACAAGGGGGGACTGGTCCTCGACCCTGATACTCTGGAGGTCCACCCGTACTCTTTTCCCTTCAGTTGTACGTTTCCACACTTTTGGTGAGACGCTGAGAACGATATGTCCCGTTAGGGGGTTTCGCGCTCGCCGTCTATACTTTACCACCATGTTGCGTTCCCCATCGTCGAGGTCGTAAAAAATGTCCCGGTTTTGATTCTGAAGAGCTCTTAATACGTCTTCGTCGCTGTGTATTAGTAATACGTCCCTTAGGACTATCAGCGGGTTTTTATTGTTTACCTCCTCGACGACCAGTTGCGCTCCTGCGGATTCGAGCCGTTCCTTTATTTTCCTCCGTTCTTCTTGAGTCTTGCATCCCATAACAATTTTCCTATCTTTCGCTTTTCTCACTCTCTCCACTTGTATCCATCCTTCTTTCGCATCTACCGCTTTCCTCACCTTCTCTAATATCTGTTCTCCTGTTTCCTGTTCTATTTCCGAGGAGATCACAACCGAGTGTAGAGCGGTCCGCTCCGGTTCGCTCGTCCCGGGCCTGCTCTGCGCTACTACACCCGCGTATGTGGTCCTCTCCAGGTTTTCTCTCTGCTTCTCAATGTCTATTTGTATTTTTTCCAGCTTCTTGCAATTTTCTTCGAGAAGTTCAGCGTTTTTCTTTATCAGCTCTACCATCTCAGCTTGAGCTGATAGAGCTGGTAAGGAAGGGTCTCGATTGTCAATTGAGAAGGTAGAGTTAGTGGCGGTTGTGTCAAGCACCACCTCTGGGTTCTCCATTTTCCCGGCTCCCTTCTTTTCCTTTCGTGACTCTGCCTCAGCTTCTTTCACAAGATAGTACATCCTATCCAGTCCCTCAATGACATCCGCCTTGATGTCAGCTCTAATGTTTCTGCCACTGTTTATACTGACTTTGGCCTTGTCGTGGCAGGCTCGCGCCTCTGCCGTTTTGTTTGGGTAAGTCCTTCTCACCGTTGGACTTGAGACCTTCTTAGGCGCCGTTGGCTTATTCTCCGCGGGCCGTTGGGGTTTTGCTTTAGCAGGACCTGCCTGCTTTGTCATGGTGGCCGCAGGTGTGAGGGTTGGAGTGAAATCATTACTAACCGTCTCCCACTCCCCTATGCTGCGTCTCACGCTCTGTTCGGGTTTGAACGCAGGCGAGGATGGCGTCTCCCGCGCGTGCCCCGGGTGTACTGCGCCAGGAGTGGAGCCAGATGCAGGCAGCATCACCTGGGCACTCTCAGGTGGTGCCTCCTTGGTAGGAGGTTGGTCTTCGTCTTGGTTTTTTACCGGGGTCCTAAGGCTGACGAACATGTTTGTGGACATTTATTGTGTCGGTCAATAGGATCAACACAGTCGTTAAAATGATAATAAAAAGAAACAAAAGTTTGTATAAGTTGTATATGATTATATTTAAGTATAGAATAAAAGCTATCTATGTAGAGTCGCTGACTCTACCCTCTCTTATGTCTAGGTAGCACCTTCAGGGGCCGAAATACAATTTGTATAAAAGAAGAGAGGAGAATGGAAAGGAAATAAAGTAAAAGAAAGGAAGTAAGCTCTATTTTTGCTCTATCTAGAGCCGTAAAAGCCTCTGTGAAGGGGAGGCACAGTTATCTTAAATCTACGAAGAAGCCCAGTCCGTCTGCACCTTTAGGGGCCGAAAATTCGGGTTTTTTAAGGTTTTACGGAAGAATTCAAAATTGGCTCTATGTAGAGCCGTTTTCTCTACACTGGTCGATAGCTCTCTCAATGCCCTATCCAACGAACCCAAACTCGGCCTGGTTTTGACCAGGGGTTCCGGAGCTATGGCTTCTCGAACTTTACCGATAATCGAATCGGTAAAATATCGATTAACCGGAAATGGTTGTAACTCCGGAACTACTGGGCCTACGAACCTGCGGTTTGTGATGCTGACCTCAGCTCCGCAAGAGCTATCTTCCGAGATGGTCAGCTGGCTTAAATAGGAACCTGAATTTTCAGCTCTTGAAAAGTCCTGAAAGTTTGCAAGACCTCGGTTTTCGGAGAGATCAGTCTCCGCTCCTACTGTCAGCCAAAACCCCGCCTCTCTACGACTCACCGTTTGGAAGTTATGGATGTTTTAAATTTTCCAAGATGGCGGCGCAACTGTCAAAGTACAATTTCAAATTGGGTTTGCGCCGCTTCTGGTGATCCTAGAACGACGGGACTTTCACTGTTCTGAGGAAGTATGACCTGCTCCGTCTATTCTGACCACTTTTTGAAGTCCGGAACTCGACGTCTCGGATTTGGTCGGGATGGAGGGGGGAGGGTGTACAATAACCCCCTAAGTTATATATCGAAAACCCCGAGTCGCTACGTCCAACGGTTATCCCGCTACGTCGAATTCGAGAAAACAAAGATGGCTGCCGAACTGTCAAAGTCGGGTGTTAAAGTGGTATATCTCTGGTCCTATGCGTCCTAGAGGACTGCGGTTTTCTTCAGACAGTTCAGCCTGACCTCGGCCTTAATCTGAGAGTGCACAATGTACAAAATTTTACCTTCAAAATTTTTTCCAAATTTTTTTGGAATTTCGTCACTTTGACACTTGGGTTCTATAGTTACTTATAACTAAACAGTATTACCGTTTCTCCGGTCTTTCTAAGGCAAGGGGTTCACGGGATATTCAATTTTGAAATTTACCTGAAATTTACCGATTTTTTCAAATTTTTTGTTTTAAGCGTTAGGGACCTGGTCCTTGGGCTTAATTAAGTCAAAAGGGGTGCTATAAATCTAATTACGATGCCAAAATTGGTTATTTTCTAATATTTTTTGAATTATAACCAATTTTACTAAAAATTTTATATCTCGTGAACCGTTAGAGATAAAATCCAGCAAAAAACGTCATAAATTGTCTAAAATACAATTCTATCTTATTCTAAACTAATATAAATTATTCTTATACAAAATTTTTTGGAAAACTCAAAAATTTAGATTTTTCACAAAAATGTCTGTAGTGTGGTCCAAAATATTGTCCAAAATTCTGAAGCTTCGCGTACGTGTTCTTCTAATTAGCGCGCAGCAGATTCTTTAATAAAAAATATAGGGTCTGCCTGAACTTTTCGCACTATTCACTGTTAAAGTTTGAGATTTTAAAAAGTAATATTTCTAAAACTATAAGTCCAAAAATTTTGTTTGAAGTACCGTTTGGGTCCAGGTGATGTGCCGCTTGGTTCTGCGTTGTTAGATGTAGCCGCACGAGTCCGGATCTGTGACCACGCCACCACGTGGTTTTTGTTTTTCAGGTGATTGTGCTTCAACTGGTTGTTGTACTGCGGCGTTTGTAGTGCCGGCGTATAGGGCTCCGAGCGGCGCGTCTAATGATGTATCGCACTTGTGAGCTGCGACCTCCTGTCGCACTGCAATCAGCTGTTTTGTTCCACTTAACCTCACTTTTAACGGTTTTTTGAACTTTGCAACTTTTTTGGGGGTTTGCCACTCACACACTGCAATCCATCGGGTACGGCTCACTGTTTCACACACACTGGTTTTTGTTTGAAGCCGATCGGGCTAGAATTGCCACGTCCACGAATTTTGAAAGGCGGAGCTTTGCGGAAACGATGCTGCTACGACGCCTGGTGGCACGTGACTGGGTTAGGTTAGGTTAGGTTAGGTTAGGTTAGGTTAGGTTAGGTTAGGTTAGGTTAGGTTAGGTTAGGTTTTTTTTGTTTTTTTTTTTTTTTTTTTTTTTCCATTTTGTTATCGCTATTATTGATTTTCTAGCGTTTATTTCTATTTTATTTAAGCCTTTGACAATTTTCACACTAACAATCAATTTTATTTCCTGGACAAATCAAATACCTATCTTTTATTTATTTATCTCACATTACACTCATTGTGTTATTACTTTTATATTTTACACTTAGCAAATATTTTTCCAGTTTAGATATGTTTTTCCTAGTACAAATGAATCCATTCTATTTTATCCAGGGGCAAATCAATATATTCCATATTTCTGGTTTAACAAACTTAAAACTATTTTCTTATCCTATACAAGTTAATCCATTTTATCTTAGTCAAGTGGCAAATCAACATATTCCTTACTTTTTTATTTAACAAACTTAGAACTAAACTTAGAGCTATTCGAGGTCCAGGTATGCCGCTTCCAGCCACGTCTTGTCGACGCGCACGACGCTGTCCAGTACCCACCGTGGCGGGATATTTTTTGGGGGGCAGTACTTTTTAGGCCTGTCTGTTGTGAAGTGGCCGTATTGGGCGAATGTCATTTCCTCTTCTCGTTTTGGGAGGCCCTTGTGGTTGCTTTTTAGATGTCTTAGCATATGGCCCCCATTGGTCATGTACCCGCAGAAGGAGCATTGCTTGAGTTTCCTGGGAGCCTTGGCCCTAACGGCTCCGGGGGGGCGCTCGGTTTTTGGCCTTCCAGCCCCTCGCCTGTGTGCAGCTCCCAGAGAGGGTTGCTCCTTTCTGTGGTATAGGGCTTTCAACCTTGTGTTCCTGGTTGCTGTCGAGTCGGTGTTTGCAGTCTTGGTGTCACTACTTGAATCTCCTTTCAGTGTCTTTTCCAGCTCTCCCATTTCTTCCTCCAACTCCTCCGCGTTTCGCCTCTCCCGGACCTCCTCCCTCCGTGAAGCCTCTGGTGGCTCCGTATTCGAAGAGCCAGAGCCGGAAGAAGACGACCCTGAGGAGCCCGAGGATCCATTGGCTCCCGTGGCTTCCGTCTCAATCCCCCATGTCCCATGCCCCGGGTCGCATGTGGCCAGCTGTCCCGAGCTGGTGGAGAGCAGCACGGGCATTGGCTTGTCGCTCGGTCCTGCCGCCAGCCCCAAGTCTTGCAGAGTAATGAGATTCCCGTTCCGCTGAGAGTTGTACTCGTCCTCTTCTGCGGCGTTCTTTGACCTCTCCTGGGTCAGGTCAACTGGGCAGGGATCCGGGCTAGCGATGCGCACAGGAGGGTATCCTATTTGGCTATCCAGTATATCATCCACCTCCTCTTCCCCTACGTGGTCCACCTCCTCTGTTGAGTCGTCCCTGTCTTCTGGGTCCGCAGGGAGCTCTCTGCCACCCGGAGAAGTAGGTGGACCCGGGTCCAGGGAGGCAATCTCTTGGTCTTCCGTTTGCCTCTCTTCTTCATACCAGGTCGGCCACTGTGTCGGAGCGGGAGCCAGCGGCATTTGCCCGTTAACCTTGATAGGTTCCGGGTCAGCTGGTATCCTATCTCTGCTTCCAGTCTGTAGCAGAAGTGCTCCTTGTAGGGCCGCTATTAGTTTTCCCTGTGCCTCCAGAACTGTGGCGAAACTCCGCTTCATCGCCTCCATTTCCACCGCGCATGTTTTGCACACCATTCTGTGCAGAGAAAACCCCTGAGTGTCACTGTTTTATCAAGCAAACCAGACCTCTAAGCCAATTACGCTTTACACACCTTTTTTATTTTACAGAAGGCCAAAAGTAAAAACAGTTCTACTACTACGATAAAGCACCACTTATTCCGACCGATCACCGAGATACACTAACGTTATAGCTTAAAACTGTATAATAGTTATAACTACCCACTTCGGTTTAGTTTTTCCCCCCCAGGCGTGCTCAGAGATACCCTCTTGATGGCGGCGCTCATACATGCGCATTGTTGCTTTGAGCACGCCTGTTTACACATTTAATTGTTTATATCTAAAAATGTTACTTATTTATTTTCATGATACTTTGGCTCTATTTTGTATTTTGGCATTATTATAAGTATTAAATATAAGTTTATAAGTATATATTCACGCTTTCCCCGCTTTCCGTACTTGGCCGTGGAGTAAGTATGCTATTTCTCTACGCATGCTGTCCTAGTGCTGCTATGTAGGAGGCACATGCACTCGCGCTTGTTTTTTCGTTTGCACGTCTCTCGCGCCGTTCATCCTAGCAGACCTTGATAGAACTTCCTCTGCAAATTTCATGAAGTGGGGTCGATTTTTGTCGTCGAGCATCAACTTTTGGAGGTTTTCTTGATTGATTTTTGTGTCCATTTCCATCTCACACTGCCATCTCTCTCGCTCGTATCTCTGGCAATTAGTGAGAATATGGCAGATTGTCTCTTCCGCCGTGCCGTCACAAGGGCAGTACGGGTCGTTTGCAAGTTTGAATCTGTGTAAGTATTGTTTTAGCCCCCCGTGTCCGGTAAGCAGTTGGGCGATTTTGTTGCTATTACCTATCTTCTCCATTATTCTCTTCGCTGCGAATACGTCTCCGAAAAAGAGCCTCGTACCAGCTCCCTGCTCCGAAGTTATGTACCTTTCTTGCCATGTGCCAAGGGTCTTTGATCTTAGCGTTCTCTTTGCATAGGAGATTGGGAATCTATCGTAGGCTGGGGCTCGCTTGTTTTTAAGGGCTGCTAGCTTGGCGAGTTCGTCAGCCCTCTCATTACCTGCCAGGCCGGCGTGAGCTTTAATCCAGTGGAGTCCAATATTTTTCCCCTCATTCCTCATTGCTGATAGATTTCCCCTGATTTGCACCGCTATTGGGTTCAGGGTATTAGGGTCGCTGATTGCCTGGAGCGAGGATCTTGAGTCACTTAGTATATTGACTTGCAGGATTTCCTTTCTGGCCATCTCAGTTGCTCTGAGCAGGGCCATCATCTCCGCTTGGTATACGGTGCACTGATCCTCCAGCCGAAAGCTCGCGTTTCTTACTTCTTGCCCTCCTTTCCACACCGCTATTGCCGCTCCCACCCTGCCATCAATCTTGCTTCCGTCCGTGTAAAGATTTAGGTTCCGATGTTGCTCAACGTCTTTCACTTCCTCTTCGTCCGTGACCAGTCTAAATGTGAGTCTTTCCCTTCTAGCTGGGTGCGGCAGGGTAGCCGGGTGGACCCTTCCTTGGAGACTCCTGCCTGGTAGCTCTGCTAACGGTTTGCCTCGCTTTATTTCGTAGAGCTCAAGCTGCTCCCAGAGCCTTAAGTCCAGTGGGAGTATGCGTGCCATGATCGCTGCTGATACTAGGGACACTGTTCTGTGGGCCTTGGATATCCTGATGGCGAACGCCCTTGTCACCCTATCCAGTCTCTTTTTAGCGTGAACTCTTTCCCAGACACCGCCCCAGGCACCAGCCGCATAAAGAATTGTAGGTTCCACTACCGTGTAAAAGATGGTCCTTAGGATGTCCGGATTCAACCCCCATTGTGCTTTGGCCATTCTTGACACTACCTTGTACAGGTTTAATGCCTTCACTGTTACATTGTCCAGGTGTGTTCCAAAGCCCAAGTTCTTGTCAATAGTAAGCCCAAGGAGCTTGATGCTATCCGTTAGTGGTACTTGAGTTCCCAGGATATGGAACACGGGCGGGTCGAACTTCAGTTTCCTGGTTATGATCACAGCCTGTGTTTTGTGGGAGGCAAATCTTAGTTTGTGTCTTTTACCCCATCCTGCAACCCTGTCCAGTGTTCTATTAACTTTATCGTTTAGCTCTGCCGTGTTCTTTGCTTTCGCGACTATAACCACGTCATCCGCAAACGCCTGCATTTGTGTGTCGCTACCTTCCGCCTCCTCCAGTAGCGGGTCCAACTGCAGGTTCCATAGCAGAGGCCCCCCGATGGAGCCCTGTATGCAGCCCCGATCTGTTTCCCTCTCCAGTCTTTCTCCCAGGTAATTGAGCTGTATCTTCCGATCCTCTAGGTAGCTACAGATGATGCCCACTAGCCAACCGTCCTCGCAGTGGGCCTTTATTTGCCTTATTATTACCGGCCACCAAGCTCCGTCAAAAGCTCCCTCAATATCCAGAGAGACTATTGCGACTATTTCCTTGTCCTTGAGTCCCTCTCGTACTGTTGTGATTGCGTCGTAGAGGGCATCCTCAGTGCTTTTCTGGGGCGTAAAGCCGTATTGTCTACGATTTAGGCCTTCCCCCTGAAAGAGCTGCCAGGATACCCTGTTGAATATCAGTTTTTCCAAGACCTTACCCATGACTGAAAGGAGGCCAATGGGCCGGTAAGACTTTGGCACCGCATAGTCCTCTTTCGCCGGTTTAGGGATAATTCTTATGAATGCTTCCTTCCAGCTTCTTGGAAAATATGTGAGCTTCAGACACTGGTTAAAAAGCGCCAGCACCTCTGGGCCTGTCATAAAGGACTTTGTGATCATGTCCGACGTTATCCCATCTGCACCAGGTGCCTTATTTGGGTTCATACCTTTTAGGACTTCAAAGGCCTCTTCGTAGGTAAACGGTATGAACTGGCTTACAGGTGGGTTCTTTGCCTCCTGCCTTATTTCCATCTCCTCTTTTCTTATATTCTTGTGCCATTCTTCGTCATTCTCGGTTTCGTCCCTTGGGAAGAAGGTAGATGCCAGTAGTTCCGCTGACTGTTTCTCATTGAGCACCGCTCCACTCACCGGTGATTTCAGGAGTCTTTCTAGGCTTGCGCCTCCTGACATACACTTTTTAACTACCCTGTAGGAGGTTTTCCAGAGGGTTTCCCTTTTTTTGTTGAGAGCAGAAGTTGACCCAGCTGTTAGTGATGGCCATCTCTATTTGGGTTTTATAGGATTGTTTTGCTTCCGCATACTCACTATACGCCTCTTGTTTTCTTGCCGGGTTGGCCTTTGAGATTCTTCTTCTGAGGCACTTCACCCTCTGCTTCTGTTCCCCAAGCTCTTTCGTCCACCATAGGGTTTTCTTTCCCTTTGTGTTGGTGTTTATCAAGGGGACTGTATTGATGCAGGCATCTTGGATGGCCTCTGTCATCTCCATCACTACGTTTTCGAGGTCTTCAGCTACTTTTATATCCTCTATGATGTTTGTGGTCAATTGTCTCATCTGTAATTGGCGTTTGAAAGACTTAGTGAATTCCTTCCACTCTGCTTTCGAGGTATCAAACTTTCTTGTGCTGTTTCTAATTTCATTTAGCCATGTTTCCTCTCTTTTTAGGGAGAACCTTATCCGTCTATGGTCAGTTAGCCCTGTGTCGTCCGTAATAACTCTCCAATTTTCCACTTTATCCAACAGTTTGTCTGAGCACATTGTGATATCCACTATGCTGGAGTAGAGTCTTCCGCCCCTGTGCGTGTAAAAAGTTGGCGTGGAGCCTTTATTTAGAAAGTTCAGATCGCATTCTGAGGCTAAATCAACCATAGCGGCACCTCTTCCATCCTCATGCCTGCACCCCCACCAGTGACTTGAAGCGTTAATGTCTCCTCCAATTATCACTCCAGTTTCTGCACTAGCTTCAATATTAAGTTTTAACTGGCTTAAATAGGGTTCTATGGGTTGGTCTCCCTCCAGGTACACACTCATTAAATTAAATGCTACGGGGCCGTATTTAATTTTTGCTGTTGCTATGTTCTTTGTAAGGTGTGTTGGGTCTATTACTATATCACATCTCGGGTCCAGTACCACTATTGCTGCTTTAACTGGTCCTTCGCCTTGTGTCTGCTGGATCGTTCTGTGATGTGTGGTCAAGTGCCCCGTTGCTCCAGTGTACGGTTCTTGGATGAGTACTATGCTGACCTCTGTGTTCTCTGCTTCTGTTAAGCACTCTTTAGTTGCAGCGTATCCTCTGCCCAGATTTACCTGAAGGAAAGAGATCTTTGTCCCTTTCCTCCCTGTCGTGGGTGTATTTATCCCTGTGGCCTTTTGGGTTTCAGGCCCCACTGTATCCATTATTTGGGTGCCCTTAGCAGTACCTTACTTGGGAACGCGCTATCCTGTCCCATTTTTGCCACTCTTTACACTGCGTACTGTAGGCAGGATGTTCCGCCTCCGTGGGATCTTTACCCTTACAATTAATACATTTTGGTGGTTCCTCCCTTTTGTTGCATGCTTTGGTGTCATGGTTGCCGGCACAGTACCCACATGCCTGGTCACTTCGACAATCTCTGGCGAAGTGTCCACAGCGAAGGCATCTGTAGCACTGGATAATCGGTGACTGATCCAAGGCTAGGACCACTTGGTACCCCAGTTTTACCCTCTGGTTAAGCAGTTTTTTCCACACTTCAGTATCGAGTTCTAGGATCACATTGGTGGTGGCTGTGGTTCTGCCTCGTGTCCTTCTCAGGACCCTTATGTCACTTCCCTCGGTGCCCTTTAACATTTCCCTATTCTGGTTTCGGATTGCTCCAGGTATTTGGGAGTCTGTTAGGTCTTTTACCACTCCGAGAAGTTTAATTTGCGGTTTACGCAGGTCTTTTGCTAAGACCGTGAGGTTGGGGCACTTTGCCTTTATAGCACCTTGCAGTGCCTCTCTGTCTTCCTCCGTATCCAGTCCTATTGCTGCCTTCTGGTTTTTTAGCCCTCTCACATAGGACACTCCAATTCCAAGTTCAGTTATGTCAACGCTCCTTTTGACCAATTCCACCACTGTGTTGCTTGTGTCTCTCGGGTCTCTTGACTCTAAGGTTAGCGGGAAATGAGGCTTCCATTCTGGTTTGTTCTCATTTTTCCTGCGTTGCCTTTCCTTCTTCCTGTTTGTGGCTCTCTCCCACTTCCCGCTCTCCTCTTGTTCGGTCTCACTTCCACTGATGTGTCCTTCGCATCCCAGCGCGTGGTGTTTAGCGATGTTGTTTAATGGGGGGGGCAGGGTAGTTTGTCCTAGGATATGGTGCTCCTCCGTGGCTTCCTTGAGGGCTCTTATTTCTGCCCGAATCTCTGCAAAGGGCCCCGAGCTTCGGAGGGCGCACAATTCCTCCCTCAGGTCCCTCAGTGGTTCCTTTACCTCGGTTCTAATGGCTTGTACGATCTCCACCGCGTGGGCTGGGGTCCTTTCGTATGTGCCCTGGGTTCCGTGGCCATCTACTTTAGTGTTTAGTTCCTCAAGTTTAATAGTCTGGTTGTTTATCCCTGGGACCAGAACCTCTTCATTTATCCTTCCTATTTTCTGGATTCCCTCAAGGATCTCCTCGACCTTTGGTTGCCCATTTGTTTGCTCCTTGATTGTTTCTCTTAGGGCAGTAACCTCTCTAACAAGTCGTTCCAATGCCATTGGTGCACTGTCATTTATCGATCTCCTCAGCTCCTTGATTTCTCTGTTGAGCTCCTTGAGATCTTTGTTTGTCAGTGTCTCTGACTTTTCTGGGAGGGGGGCCTTTGTTGCCTCTTTTGTGGCCGAGAGTATCTCCTTCATGGATTTGGTGCTCTCTTTAGCTAGTGAGTCAAGAGGATGGACTACATCATGCTCCATAACTTTTCTTGTGGTGCTTGTTTCCTCCGTGAGGTGTGCGACTTTGTCCTCGAATGCCTGATATCTTTCCGTTAACTTTTTTAGCTCTTCTGAGTGTATGCGTTGTAGGCGTGCCATCTCCCTTGCCCTGTGGGCTCTTTCTTTCTCCAGTTCCCCTCCCACTCTTTGTCTAGACTCCGAGAGTTTCATAACCAGCTCCAGCAAAGAATAAAGCCGTTCAACGACTTGCTGCCGCACCTCCTTTTTTAGGTTACCTGCAGCTCTGCTTTCTAACGCTTCCTTTGCCTCGGCCAGTGCTATGCTTGCCTCTCGCGGCGCATCTCCTATGCTGCCGGTTCCTATGGAGAGCCGACTTGAAGCTGGGTATTGGTATGTTTCGGAGGGTGGTGAGGCTGCTTTCCTTGCCAGTTTAGCTAGGGGCTCAGGCGATGTTGGTTTCGGTGGGTTTGTTACCAAGTCTGCTACTATGGATACCCTCTTTGTCATAAATCCTCTGGCCTCTACTGACGTAAAGCCTTCGCCTTCCTGGATCGGTGTACTAGATCTGACTTCGATTGAGTTCTTGTCGTACTTAACTTCCGCTTGCCCGATCGTGACGGTATTCACCTGTTTTTGGGGCTGCGGTGTCCCAGTATCTTGCTCTCCTTTTTGCTGTAGTCGGGAATCATCTTCAGTTGGGGTCCGAAGATGTTTAGCCTCTTGTTGCCCATCTAGCGCTTCAAAGTCAATAAAAGAGGACACCTCACTAGTTTCTTCGCTTGTTTTAGGAGAGTCTTCGCCCTGGTCCTGATTCCCTGAAGTTATGCATGCCGTTTTTGGTCCAGTTTCGGGCTGCATGGGCTCCTTTAGTGGTTGTTCCTCCCCGCCGGTCTGGGAGTTTTTCCATTTTTGGGCTAGGGTTTTTGTTTTTCCTTTTATGCTTTTTTGCAATGTCTCCTGTTTGTGCGTGGTAGGCTTTTGCTTGCCCATAGGTTGTCTCCCTTGTTGTTGTTTGGGGTCCACTGGCCGGCTTGGTCCGGGATCCTGTGGTTTGATTCGTGGTTGTGGTTGTGGGCCTCCTGACCCTCTGCTTGTCCGCCCAGCGGGTACAACGTTCCCTCCAGCTTGGGCTGGTGGCGGTATTTTTACGTCTTTTTTGGATGCGCTATTTGCTGCCATTTCTTTTATGTTCTTGTAGCTGTTTATTCAAGCAGTACAGTGGCGCAGCTTTAATGGCGCACTGGCCGACCCTCGTTGGTGGCGCCCTTTACTGGCGCGCTATTAATTGGCACGCGTTGATGGCGCAGTAGAATGCCGCAACTTTTCCGGCGCACTTTAGTGGCGCACTTTTAGTGGCGCACGATAAATTGGCGTACCACTAAGTGGCGCTCGTGAGTGGCGCAGTTGAAATGGCGCAGCATAAATGGCGCAGTTTCTCTGTCACGCTCTAAATCGGCGCACTCACAATTGGCGCGCTCTTATTTGGCGCACAATTAATTGGCGCACTCTCAAATGGCGCACGCTTAAGTGGCGCACCCTTAATTGGCGCACTCTTAATTGGCGCACTCTTAATTGGCGCACACTCAATTGGCGCACTCCTTATTGGCGCACCTCAAATTGGCGCACGCTTAATTGGCGCACCCTCAATTGGCGCGCTCTTATTTGGCGCACACTTGATTGGCGCACTCTCAAATGGCGCACGCTTAAGTGGCGCACCCCTAATTGGCGCACTCTTAATTGGCGCACTCTTAATTGGCGCACATTCAATTGGCGCACTCCTTATTGGCGCACCTCAAATTGGCGCACTTTATCAGCGGCAAACTGCGAGTTTGAAAGAGAACGTTTGATACGTAGTCGGCCTGAGCGCGGAAAACGGAAAATGGTTGAGATCGCAAGAAGTTTTGAATTAAATAAAATGTTCAATGTAACAAAATAAAGCAGAAATAAAATAAAATCAGTACAGCAATAGGATACAATGATGATATCTAAGTGGGAACCTACTACAGTTTGTTTCTACCTTTACACTACTTATTGCTACTTAACTAGTGTCTAATGTCCCAAAGTCTAAAGGTGAGTAAAGCGTATAAGCACTTTGTGTTATGTTTCTATGGGGCCCAGTCTAGCTACTTTTGCTTGAGTGACACACTAACCTAGTTTCGCTTCAAGTGGCGTGGAAGCTTTTGCGTCGTAGTTGCGCTGGCGGAGAGGGTCGCCTCAGGCACTGCTCGTTAGAGCACCTCGGTGGCACGGTGTTTGTGGCACGGTGGTTTTCTTGCACTACTCCTTGCGTTTAGGCACAGCGGAAAAGGTTACAACCGGCACAGTGACGCGAACAATTTGCGGACTTGCGATATCCTGGCACTGCACTTTAATTGCGCACTATGTCACTGGCGCACTGGCGCAGTGGCGCACTCGAATTTGCGCACTCGCAACACCGGCGCACTGGCGCAGTGGCGCGAAGAAAATGGCGCACTCGCGTTTCCGGCGCACTGGCGCAAATAAATCGGCGCACTCCCTTTTGCTGGCGCACTGGCGCAGTGGCGCACTTTTATTCGCCCACCCGCGGAGAACTGGCGCACCTCGACCGATCTGCGCCACTTGTCGACGGCGTGTGTGGGTTAGGTTAGGTTAGGTTAGGTTAGGTTAGGTTAGGTTAGGTTAGGTTAGGTTAGGTTAGGTTAGGTTAGGTTAGGTTAGGTTAGGTTAGGTTAGGTTAGGTTAGGTTAGGTTAGGTTAGGTTAGGTTAGGTTAGGTTAGGTTAGGTTAGGTTAGGTTAGGTTAGGTTAGGTTAGGTTAGGTTAGGTTAGGTTAGGTTAGGTTAGGTTAGGTTAGGTTAGGTTAGGTTAGGTTAGGTTAGGTTAGGTTAGGTTAGGTTAGGTTAGGTTAGGTTAGGTTAGGTTAGGTTAGGTTAGGTTAGGTTAGGTTAGGTTAGGTTAGGTTAGGTTAGGTTAGGTTAGGTTAGGTTAGTTTAGGTTAGGTTAGGTTAGGTTAGGTTAGGTTAGGTTAGGTTAGGTTAGGTTAGGTTAGGTTTTTTTTTTTTTTTTTTTTTTTTTTTTTTTTTTTTTTTTTTTTTTTTTTTTTTTTTTTTTTTTCCATTTTGTTATCGCTATTATTGATTTTCTAGCGTTTATTTCTATTCTATTTAAGCCTTTGACAATTTTCACACTAACAATCAATTTTATTTCCTGTACAAATCAAGTACCTATCTTTTCTTTATTTATCTCACATTACACTCATTGTGTTATTACTTTTATATTTTACACTTAGCAAATATTTTCCAGTTTAGATATGTTTATCCTAGTACAAATGAATCCATTCTATTTTATCCAGGGGCAAATCAATATATTCCATATTTCTGGTTTAACAAACTTAAAACTATTTTCTTATCCTATACAAGTTAATCCATTTTATCTTAGTCAAGTGGCAAATCAACATATTCCTTACTTTTTTATTTAACAAACTTAGAACTAAACTTAGAGCTATTCGAGGTCCAGGTATGCCGCTTCCAGCCACGTCTTGTCGACGCGCACGAAGAGAACCCCTGAGTGTCACTGTTTTATCAAGCAAACCAGACCTCTAAGCCAATTACGCTTTACACACCTTTTTTATTTTACAGAAGGCCAAAAGTAAAAACAGTTCTACTACTACGATAAAGCACCACTTATTCCGACCGATCACCGAGATACACTAACGTTATAGCTTAAAACTGTATAATAGTTATAACTACCCACTTCGGTTTAGTTTTTCCCCCCCAGGCGTGCTCAGAGATACCCTCTTGATGGCGGCGCTCATACATGCGCATTGTTGCTTTGAGCACGCCTGTTTACACATTTAATTGTTTATATCTAATAATGTTACTTATTTATTTTCATGATACTTTGGCTCTATTTTGTATTTTGGCATTATTATAAGTATTAAATATAAGTTTATAAGTATATATTCACGCTTTCCCCGCTTTCCGTACTTGGCCGTGGAGTAAGTATGCTATTTCTCTACGCATGCTGTCCAAGTGCTGCTATGTAGGAGGCACATGCACTCGCGCTTGTTTTTTCGTTTGCACGTCTCTCGCGCCGTTCATCCTAGCAGACCTTGATAGAACTTCCTCTGCAAATTTCATGAAGTGGGGTCGATTTTTGTCGTCGAGCATCAACTTTTGGAGGTTTTCTTCATTGATTTTTGTGTCCATTTCCATCTCACACTGCCATCTCTCTCGCTCGTATCTCTGGCAATTAGTAAGAATATGGCAGATTGTCTCTTCCGCCGTGCCGTCACAAGGGCAGTACGGGTCGTTTGCAAGTTTGAATCTGTGTAAGTATTATTTTAGCCCCCCGTGTCCGGTAAGCAGTTGGGCGATTTTGTTGCTATTACCTATCTTCTCCATTATTCTCTTCGCTGCGAATACGTCTCCGAAAAAGAGCCTCGTACCAGCTCCCTGCTCCGAAGTTATGTACCTTTCTTGCCATGTGCCAAGGGTCTTTGATCTTAGCGTTCTCTTTGCATAGGAGATTGGGAATCTATCGTAGGCTGGGGCTCGCTTGTTTTTAAGGGCTGCTAGCTTGGCGAGTTCGTCAGCCCTCTCATTACCTGCCAGGCCGGCGTGAGCTTTAATCCAGTGGAGTCCAATATTTTTCCCCTCATTCCTCATTGCTGATAGATTTCCCCTGATTTGCACCGCTATTGGGTTCAGGGTATTAGGGTCGCTGATTGCCTGGAGCGAGGATCTTGAGTCACTTAGTATATTGACTTGCAGGATTTCCTTTCTGGCCATCTCAGTTGCTCTGAGCAGGGCCATCATCTCCGCTTGGTATACGGTGCACTGATCCTCCAGCCGAAAGCTCGCGTTTCTTACTTCTTGCCCTCCTTTCCACACCACTATTGCCGCTCCCACCCTGCCATCAATCTTGCTTCCGTCCGTGTAAAGATTTAGGTTCCGATGTTGCTCAACGTCTTTCACTTCCTCTTCGTCCGTGACCAGTCTAAATGTGAGTCTTTCCCTTCTAGCTGGGTGCGGCAGGGTAGCCGGGTGGACCCTTCCTTGGAGACTCCTGCCTGGTAGCTCTGCTAACGGTTTGCCTCGCTTTATTTCGTAGAGCTCAAGCTGCTCCCAGAGCCTTAAGTCCAGTGGGAGTATGCGTGCCATGATCGCTGCTGATACTAGGGACACTGTTCTGTGGGCCTTGGATATCCTGATGGCGAACGCCCTTGTCACCCTATCCAGTCTCTTTTTAGCGTGAACTCTTTCCCAGACACCGCCCCAGGCACCAGCCGCATAAAGAATTGTAGGTTCCACTACCGTGTAAAAGATGGTCCTTAGGATGTCCGGATTCAACCCCCATTGTGCTTTGGCCATTCTTGACACTACCTTGTACAGGTTTAATGCCTTCACTGTTACATTGTCCAGGTGTGTTCCAAAGCCCAAGTTCTTGTCAATAGTAAGCCCAAGGAGCTTGATGCTATCCGTTAGTGGTACTTGAGTTCCCAGGATATGGAACACGGGCGGGTCGAACTTCAGTTTCCTGGTTATGATCACAGCCTGAGTTTTGTGGGGGGCAAATCTTAGTTTGTGTCTTTTACCCCATCCTGCAACCCTGTCCAGTGTTCTATTAACTTTATCGTTTAGCTCTGCCGTGTTCTTTGCTTTCGCGACTATAACCACGTCATCCGCAAACGCCTGCATTTGTGTGTCGCTACCTTCCGCCTCCTCCAGTAGCGGGTCCAACTGCAGGTTCCATAGCAGAGGCCCCCCGATGGAGCCCTGTATGCAGCCCCGATCTGTTTCCCTCTCCAGTCTTTCTCCCAGGTAATTGAGCTGTATCTTCCGATCCTCTAGGTAGCTACAGATGATGCCCACTAGCCAACCGTCCTCGCAGTGGGCCTTTATTTGCCTTATTATTACCGGCCACCAAGCTCCGTCAAAAGCTCCCTCAATATCCAGAGAGACCACTGCGACTATTTCCTTGTCCTTGAGTCCCTCTCGTACTGTTGTGATTGCGTCGTAGAGGGCATCCTCAGTGCTTTTCTGGGGCGTAAAGCCGTATTGTCTACGATTTAGGCCTTCCCCCTGAAAGAGCTGCCAGGATACCCTGTTGAATATCAGTTTTTCCAAGACCTTACCCATGACTGAAAGGAGGCCAATGGGCCGGTAAGACTTTGGCACCGCATAGTCCTCTTTCGCCGGTTTAGGGATAATTCTTATGAATGCTTCCTTCCAGCTTCTTGGAAAATATGTGAGCTTCAGACACTGGTTAAAAAGCGCCAGCACCTCTGGGCCTGTCATAAAGGACTTTGTGATCATGTCCGACGTTATCCCATCTGCACCAGGTGCCTTATTTGGGTTCATACCTTTTAGGACTTCAAAGGCCTCTTCGTAGGTAAACGGTATGAACTGGCTTACAGGTGGGTTCTTTGCCTCCTGCCTTATTTCCATCTCCTCTTTTCTTATATTCTTGTGCCATTCTTCGTCATTCTCGGTTTCGTCCCTTGGGAAGAAGGTAGATACCAGTAGTTCCGCTGACTGTTTCTCATTGAGCACCGCTCCACTCACCGGTGATTTCAGGAGTCTTTCTAGGCTTGCGCCTCCTGACATACACTTTTTAACTACCCTGTAGGAGGTTTTCCAGAGGGTTTCCCTTTTTTGTTGAGAGCAGAAGTTGACCCAGCTGTTAGTGATGGCCATCTCTATTTGGGTTTTATAGGTTTGTTTTGCTTCCGCATACTCACTATACGCCTCTTGTTTTCTTGCCGGGTTGGCCTTTGAGATTCTTCTTCTGAGGCACTTCACCCTCTGCTTCTGTTCCCCAAGCTCTTTCGTCCACCATAGGGTTTTCTTTCCCTTTGTGTTGGTGTTTATCAAGGGGACTGTATTGATGCAGGCATCTTGGATGGCCTCTGTCATCTCCATCACTACGTTTTCGAGGTCTTCAGCTACTTTTATGTCCTCTATGATGTTTGTGGTCAATTGTCTCATCTGTAATTGGCGTTTGAAAGACTTAGTGAATTCCTTCCACTCTGCTTTCGAGGTATCAAACTTTCTTGTGCTGTTTCTAATTTCATTTAGCCATGTTTCCTCTCTTTTTAGGGAGAACCTTATCCGTCTATGGTCAGTTAGGCCTGTGTCGTCCGTAATAACTCTCCAATTTTCCACTTTATCCAGCAGTTTGTCTGAGCACATTGTGATATCCACTATGCTGGAGTAGAGTCTTCCGCCCCTGTGCGTGTAAAAAGTTGGAGTGGAGCCTTTATTTAGAAAGTTCAAATCGCATTCTGAGGCTAAATCAACCATAGCGGCACCTCTTCCATCCTCATGCCTGCACCCCCACCAGTGACTTGAAGCGTTAATGTCTCCTCCAATTATCACTCCAGTTTCTGCACTAGCTTCAATATTAAGTTTTAACTGGCTTAAATAGGGTTCTATGGGTTGGTCTCCCTCCAGGTACACACTCATTAAATTAAATGCTACGGGGCCGTATTTAATTTTTGCTGTTGCTATGTTCTTTGTAAGGTGTGTTGGGTCTATTACTATATCACATCTCGGGTCCAGTACCACTATTGCTGCTTTAACTGGTCCTTCGCCTTGTGTCTGCTGGATCGTTCTGTGATGTGTGGTCAAGTGCCCCGTTGCTCCAGTGTACGGTTCTTGGATGAGTACTATGCTGACCTCTGTGTTCTCTGCTTCTGTTAAGCACTCTTTAGTTGCAGCGTATCCTCTGCCCAGATTTACCTGAAGGAAAGAGATCTTTGTCCCTTTCCTCCCTGTCATGGGTGTATTTATCCCAGTGGCCTTTTGGGTTTCAGGCCCCACTGTATTCATTATTTGGGTGCCCTTAGCAGTACCTTACTTGGGAACGCGCTATCCTGTCCCATTTTTGCCACTCTTTACACTGCGTACTGTAGGCAGGATGTTCCGCCTCCGTGGGATCTTTACCCTTACAATTAATACATTTTGGTGGTTCCTCCCTTTTGTTGCATGCTTTGGTGTCATGGTTGCCGGCACAGTACCCACATGCCTGGTCACTTTGACAATCTCTGGCGAAGTGTCCACAACGAAGGCATCTGTAGCACTGGATAATCGGTGACTGATCCAAGGCTAGGACCACTTGGTACCCCAGTTTTACCCTCTGGTTAAGCAGTTTTTTCCACACTTCAGTATCGAGTTCTAGGATCACATTGGTGGTGGCTGTGGTTCTGCCTCGTGTCCTTCTCAGGACCCTTATGTAACTTCCCTCGGTGCCCTTTAACATTTCCCTATTCTGGTTTCGGATTGCTCCAGGTATTTGGGAGTCTGTTAGGTCTTTTACCACTCCGAGAAGTTTAATTTGCGGTTTACGCAGGTCTTTTGCTAAGACCGTGAGGTTGGGGCACTTTGCCTTTATAGCACCTTGCAGTGCCTCTCTGTCTTCCTCCGTATCCAGTCCTATTGCTGCCTTCTGGTTTTTTAGCCCTCTCACATAGGACACTCCAATTCCAAGTTCAGTTATGTCAACGCTCCTTTTGACCAATTCCACCACTGTGTTGCTTGTGTCTCTCGGGTCTCTTGACTCTAAGGTTAGCGGGAAATGAGGCTTCCATTCTGGTTTGTTCTCATTTTTCCTGCGTTGCCTTTCCTTCTTCTTGTTTGTGGCTCTCTCCCACTTCCCGCTCTCCTCTTGTTCGGTCTCACTTCCACTGATGTGTCCTTCGCATCCCAGCGCGTGGTGTTTAGCCATGTTGTTTAATGGGGGGGGCAGGGTAGTTTGTCCTAGGATATGGTGCTCCTCCGTGGCTTCCTTGAGGGCTCTTATTTCTGCCCGAATCTCTGCAAAGGGCCCCGAGCTTCGGAGGGCGCACAATTCCTCCCTCAGGTCCCTCAGTGGTTCCTTTACCTCGGTTCTAATGGCTTGTACGATCTCCACCGCGTGGGCTGGGGTCCTTTCGTATGTGCCCTGGGTTCCGTGGCCATCTACTTTAGTGTTTAGTTCCTCAAGTTTAATAGTCTGGTTGTTTATCCCTGGGACCAGAACCTCTTCATTTATCCTTCCTATTTTCTGGATTCCCTCAAGGATCTCCTCGACCTTTGGTTGCCCATTTGTTTGCTCCTTGATTGTTTCTCTTAGGGCAGTAACCTCTCTAACAAGTCGTTCCAATGCCATTGGTGCACTGTCATTTATCGATCTCCTCAGCTCCTTGATTTCTCTGTTGAGCTCCTTGAGATCTTTGTTTGTCAGTGTCTCTGACTTTTCTGGGAGGGGGGCCTTTGTTGCCTCTTTTGTGGCCGAGAGTATCTCCTTCATGGATTTGGTGCTCTCTTTAGCTAGTGAGTCAAGAGGATGGACTACATCATGCTCCATAACTTTTCTTGTGGTGCTTGTTTCCTCCGTGAGGTGTGCGACTTTGTCCTCGAATGCCTGATATCTTTCCGTTAACTTTTTTAGCTCTTCTGAGTGTATGCGTTGTAGGCGTGCCATCTCCCTTGCCCTGTGGGCTCTTTCTTTCTCCAGTTCCCCTCCCACTCTTTGTCTAGACTCCGAGAGTTTCATAACCAGCTCCAGCAAAGAGTAAAGCCGTTCAACGACTTGCTGCCGCACCTCCTTTTTTAGGTTACCTGCAGCTCTGCTTTCTAACGCTTCCTTTGCCTCGGCCAGTGCTATGCTTGCCTCTCGCGGCGCATCTCCTATGCTGCCGGTTCCTATGGAGAGCCGACTTGAAGCTGGGTATTGGTATGTTTCGGAGGGTGGTGAGGCTGCTTTCCTTGCCAGTTTAGCTAGGGGCTCAGGCGATGTTGGTTTCGGTGGGTTTGTTACCAAGTCTGCTACTATGGATACCCTCTTTGTCATAAATCCTCTGGCCTCTACTGACGTAAAGCCTTCGCCTTCCTGGATCGGTGTGCTAGATCTGACTTCGATTGAGTTCTCGTCGTACTTAACTTCCGCTTGCCCGATCGTGACGGTATTCACCTGTTTTTGGGGCTGCGGTGTCCCAGTATCTTGCTCTCCTTTTTGCTGTAGTCGGGAATCATCTTCAGTTGGGGTCCCAAGATGTTTAGCCTCTTGTTGCCCATCTAGCGCTTCAAAGTCAATAAAAGAGGACACCTCACTAGTTTCTTCGCTTGTTTTAGGAGAGTCTTCGCCCTGGTCCTGATTCCCTGAAGTTATGCATGCCGTTTTTGGTCCAGTTTCGGGCTGCATGGGCTCCTTTAGTGGTTGTTCCTCCCCGCCGGTCTGGGAGTTTTTCCATTTTTGGGGTAGGGTTTTTGTTTTTCCTTTTATGCTTTTTTGCAATGTCTCCTGTTTGTGCGTGGTAGGCTTTTGCTTGCCCATAGGTTGTCTCCCTTGTTGTTGTTTGGGGTCCACTGGCCGGCTTGGTCCGGGATCCTGTGGTTTGATTCGTGGTTGTGGTTGTGGGCCTCCTGTCCCTCTGCTTGTCCGCCCAGCGGGTACAGCGTTCCCTCCAGCTTGGGCTGGTGGCGGTATTTTTACGTCTTTTTTGGATGCGCTATTTGCTGCCATTTCTTTTATGTTCTTGTAGCTGTTTATTCAAGCAGTACAGTGGCGCAGCTTTAATGGCGCACTGGCCGACCCTCGTTGGTGGCGCACTTTACTGGCGCGCTATTAATTGGCACGCGTTGATGGCGCAGTAGAATGCTGCAACTTTTCCGGCGCACTTTAGTGGCGCACTTTTAGTGGCGCACGATAAATTGGCGTACCACTAAGTGGCGCTCGTGAGTGGCGCAGTTGAAATGGCGCAGCACAAATGGCGCAGTTTCTCTGTCACGCTCTAAATCGGCGCACTCACAATTGGCGCGCTCTTATTTGGCGCACAATTAATTGGCGCACTCTCAAATGGCGCACGCTTAAGTGGCGCACCCTTAATTGGCGCACTCTTAATTGGCGCACTCTTAATTGGCGCACACTCAATTGGCGCACTCCTTATTGGCGCACCTCAAATTGGCGCATGCTTAATTGGCGCACCCTCACTTGGCGCGCTCTTATTTGGCGCACACTTGATTGGCTCACTCTCAAATGGCGCACGCTTAAGTGGCGCACCCCCAATTGGCGCACTCTTAATTGGCGCACTCTTAATTGGCGCACACTCAATTGGCGCACTCCTTATTGGCGCACCTCAAATTGGCGCACTTTATCAGCGGCAAACTGCGAGTTTGAAAGAGAACGTTTGATACGTAGTCGGCCTGAGCGCGGAAAACGGAAAATGGTTGAGATCGCAAGAAGTTTTGAATTAAATAAAATGTTCAATGTAACAAAATAAAGCAGAAATAAAATAAAATCAGTACAGCAATAGGATACAATGATGATATCTAAGTGGGAACCTACTACAGTTTGTTTCTACCTTTACACTACTTATTGCTACTTAACTAGTGTCTAATGTCCCAAAGTCTAAAGGTGAGTAAAGCGTATAAGCACTTTGTGTTATGTTTCTATGGGGCCCAGTCTAGCTACTTTTGCTTGAGTGACACACTAACCTAGTTTCGCTTCAAGTGGCGTGGAAGCTTTTGCGTCGTAGTTGCGCTGGCGGAGAGGGTCGCCTCAGGCACTGCTCGTTAGAGCACCTCGGTGGCACGGTGTTTGTGGCACGGTGGTTTTCTTGCACTACTCCTTGCGTTTAGGCACAGCGGAAAAGGTTACAACCGGCACAGTGACGCGAACAATTTGCGGACTTGCGATATCCTGGCACTGCACTTTAATTGCGCACTATGTCACTGGCGCACTGGCGCAGTGGCGCACTCGAATTTGCGCACTACTCCTTGCGTTTAGGCACAGCGGAAAAGGTTACAACCGGCACAGTGACGCGAACAATTTGCGGACTTGCGATATCCTGGCACTGCACTTTAATTGCGCACTATGTCACTGGCGCACTGGCGCAGTGGCGCACTCGAATTTGCGCACTCGCAACACCGGCGCACTGGCGCAGTGGCGCGAAGAAAATGGCGCACTCGCGTTTCCGGCGCACTGGCGCAAATAAATCGGCGCACTCCCTTTTGCTGGCGCACTGGCGCAGTGGCGCACTTTTATTCGCCCACCCGCGGAGAACTGGCGCACCTCGACCGATCTGCGCCACTTGTCGACGGCGTGTGGGGTTAGGTTAGGTTAGGTTAGGTTAGGTTAGGTTAGGTTAGGTTAGGTTAGGTTAGGTTAGGTTAGGTTAGGTTAGGTTAGGTTAGGTTAGGTTAGGTTAGGTTAGGTTAGGTTAGGTTAGGTTAGGTTAGGTTAGGTTAGGTTAGGTTAGGTTAGGTTAGGTTAGGTTAGGTTAGGTTAGGTTTTTTTTTTTTTTTTTTTTTTTTTTTTTTTTTTTTTTTTTTTTTTTTTTTTTTTTTTTTTTTCCATTTTGTTATCGCTATTATTGATTTTCTAGCGTTTATTTCTATTTTATTTAAGCCTTTAACAATTTTCACACTAACAATCAATTTTATTTCCTGTACAAATCAAATACCTATCTTTTCTTTATTTATCTCACATTACACTCATTGTGTTATTACTTTTATGTTTTACACTTAGCAAATATTTTTCCAGTTTAGATATGTTTATCCTAGTACAAATGAACCATTCTATTTTATCCAGGGGCAAATCAATATATTCCATATTTCTGGTTTAACAAACTTAAAACTATTTTCTTATCCTATACAAGTTAATCCATTTTATCTTAGTCAAGTGGCAAATCAACATATTCCTTACTTTTTTATTTAACAAACTTAGAACTAAACTTAGAGCTATTCGAGGTCCAGGTATGCCGCTTCCAGCCACGTCTTGTCGACGCGCACGAAGAGAACCCCTGAGTGTCACTGTTTTATCAAGCAAACCAGACCTCTAAGCCAATTACGCTTTACACACCTTTTTTATTTTACAGAAGGCCAAAAGTAAAAACAGTTCTACTACTACGATAAAGCACCACTTATTCCGACCGATCACCGAGATACACTAACGTTATAGCTTAAAACTGTATAATAGTTATAACTACCCACTTCGGTTTAGTTTTTTCCCCCCAGGCGTGCTCAGAGATACCCTCTTGATGGCGGCGCTCATACATGCGCATTGTTGCTTTGAGCACGCCTGTTTACACATTTAATTGTTTATATCTAAAAATGTTACTTATTTATTTTCATGATACTTTGGCTCTATTTTGTATTTTGGCATTATTATAAGTATTAAATATAAGTTTATAAGTATATATTCACGCTTTCCCCGCTTTCCGTACTTGGCCGTGGAGTAAGTATGCTATTTCTCTACGCATGCTGTCCTAGTGCTGCTATGTAGGAGGCACATGCACTCGCGCTTGTTTTTTCGTTTGCACGTCTCTCGCGCCGTTCATCCTAGCAGACCTTGATAGAACTTCCTCTGCAAATTTCATGAAGTGGGGTCGATTTTTGTCGTCGAGCATCAACTTTTGGAGGTTTTCTTCATTGATTTTTGTGTCCATTTCCATCTCACACTGCCATCTCTCTCGCTCGTATCTCTGGCAATTAGTAAGAATATGGCAGATTGTCTCTTCCGCCGTGCCGTCACAAGGGCAGTACGGGTCGTTTGCAAGTTTGAATCTGTGTAAGTATTGTTTTAGCCCCCCGTGTCCGGTAAGCAGTTGGGCGATTTTGTTGCTATTACCTATCTTCTCCATTATTCTCTTCGCTGCGAATACGTCTCCGAAAACGAGCCTCGTACCAGCTCCCTGCTCCGAAGTTATGTACCTTTCTTGCCATGTGCCAAGGGTCTTTGATCTTAGCGTTCTCTTTGCATAGGAGATTGGGAATCTATCGTAGGCTGGGGCTCGCTTGTTTTTAAGGGCTGCTAGCTTGGCGAGTTCGTCAGCCCTCTCATTACCTGCCAGGCCGGCGTGAGCTTTAATCCAGTGGAGTCCAATATTTTTCCCCTCATTCCTCATTGCTGATAGATTTCCCCTGATTTGCACCGCTATTGGGTTCAGGGTATTAGGGTCGCTGATTGCCTGGAGCGAGGATCTTGAGTCACTTAGTATATTGACTTGCAGGATTTCCTTTCTGGCCATCTCAGTTGCTCTGAGCAGGGCCATCATCTCCGCTTGGTATACGGTGCACTGATCCTCCAGCCGAAAGCTCGCGTTTCTTACTTCTTGCCCTCCTTTCCACACCGCAATTGCCGCTCCCACCCTGCCATCAATCTTGCTTCCGTCCGTGTAAAGATTTAGGTTCCGATGTTGCTCAACGTCTTTCACTTCCTCTTCGTCCGTGACCAGTCTAAATGTGAGTCTTTCCCTTCTAGCTGGGTGCGGCAGGGTAGCCGGGTGGACCCTTCCTTGGAGACTCCTGCCTGGTAGCTCTGCTAACGGTTTGCCTCGCTTTATTTCGTAGAGCTCAAGCTGCTCCCAGAGCCTTAAGTCCAGTGGGAGTATGCGTGCCATGATCGCTGCTGATACTAGGGACACTGTTCTGTGGGCCTTGGATATCCTGATGGCGAACGCCCTTGTCACCCTATCCAGTCTCTTTTTAGCGTGAACTCTTTCCCAGACACCGCCCCAGGCACCAGCCGCATAAAGAATTGTAGGTTCCACTACCGTGTAAAAGATGGTCCTTAGGATGTCCGGATTCAACCCCCATTGTGCTTTGGCCATTCTTGACACTACCTTGTACAGGTTTAATGCCTTCACTGTTACATTGTCCAGGTGTGTTCCAAAGCCCAAGTTCTTGTCAATAGTAAGCCCAAGGAGCTTGATGCTATCCGTTAGTGGTACTTGAGTTCCCAGGATATGGAACACGGGCGGGTCGAACTTCAGTTTCCTGGTTATGATCACAGCCTGTGTTTTGTGGGGGGCAAATCTTAGTTTGTGTCTTTTACCCCATCCTGCAACCCTGTCCAGTGTTCGTTTAGCTCTGCCGTGTTCTTTGCTTTCGCGACTATAACCACGTCATCCGCAAACGCCTGCATTTGTGTGTCGCTACCTTCCGCCTCCTCCAGTAGCGGGTCCAACTGCAGGTTCCATAGCAGAGGCCCCCCGATGGAGCCCTGTATGCAGCCCCGATCTGTTTCCCTCTCCAGTCTTTCTCCCAGGTAATTGAGCTGTATCTTCCGATCCTCTAGGTAGCTACAGATGATGCCCACTAGCCAACCGTCCTCGCAGTGGGCCTTTATTTGCCTTATTATTACCGGCCACCAAGCTCCGTCAAAAGCTCCCTCAATATCCAGAGAGACCACTGCGACTATTTCCTTGTCCTTGAGTCCCTCTCGTACTGTTGTGATTGCGTCGTAGAGGGCATCCTCAGTGCTTTTCTGGGGCGTAAAGCCGTATTGTCTACGATTTAGGCCTTCCCCCTGAAAGAGCTGCCAGGATACCCTGTTGAATATCAGTTTTTCCAAGACCTTACCCATGACTGAAAGGAGGCCAATGGGCCGGTAAGACTTTGGCACCGCATAGTCCTCTTTCGCCGGTTTAGGGATAATTCTTATGAATGCTTCCTTCCAGCTTCTTGGAAAATATGTGAGCTTCAGACACTGGTTAAAAAGCGCCAGCACCTCTGGGCCTGTCATAAAGGACTTTGTGATCATGTCCGACGTTATCCCATCTGCACCAGGTGCCTTATTTGGGTTCATACCTTTTAGGACTTCAAAGGCCTCTTCGTAGGTAAACGGTATGAACTGGCTTACAGGTGGGTTCTTTGCCTCCTGCCTTATTTCCATCTCCTCTTTTCTTATATTCTTGTGCCATTCTTCGTCATTCTCGGTTTCGTCCCTTGGGAAGAAGGTAGATACCAGTAGTTCCGCTGACTGTTTCTCATTGAGCACCGCTCCACTCACCGGTGATTTCAGGAGTCTTTCTAGGCTTGCGCCTCCTGACATACACTTTTTAACTACCCTGTAGGAGGTTTTCCAGAGGGTTTCCCTTTTTTGTTGAGAGCAGAAGTTGACCCAGCTGTTAGTGATGGCCATCTCTATTTGGGTTTTATAGGTTTGTTTTGCTTCCGCATACTCACTATACGCCTCTTGTTTTCTTGCCGGGTTGGCCTTTGAGATTCTTCTTCTGAGGCACTTCACCCTCTGCTTCTGTTCCCCAAGCTCTTTCGTCCACCATAGGGTTTTCTTTCCCTTTGTGTTGGTGTTTATCAAGGGGACTGTATTGATGCAGGCATCTTGGATGGCCTCTGTCATCTCCATCACTACGTTTTCGAGGTCTTCAGCTACTTTTATGTCCTCTATGATGTTTGTGGTCAATTGTCTCATCTGTAATTGGCGTTTGAAAGACTTAGTGAATTCCTTCCACTCTGCTTTCGAGGTATCAAACTTTCTTGTGCTGTTTCTAATTTCATTTAGCCATGTTTCCTCTCTTTTTAGGGAGAACCTTATCCGTCTATGGTCAGTTAGGCCTGTGTCGTCCGTAATAACTCTCCAATTTTCCACTTTATCCAACAGTTTGTCTGAGCACATTGTGATATCCACTATGCTGGAGTAGAGTCTTCCGCCCCTGTGCGTGTAAAAAGTTGGCGTGGAGCCTTTATTTAGAAAGTTCAAATCGCATTCTGAGGCTAAATCAACCATAGCGGCACCTCTTCCATCCTCATGCCTGCACCCCCACCAGTGACTTGAAGCGTTAATGTCTCCTCCAATTATCACTCCAGTTTCTGCACTAGCTTCAATATTAAGTTTTAACTGGCTTAAATAGGGTTCTATGGGTTGGTCTCCCTCCAGGTACACACTCATTAAATTAAATGCTACGGGGCCGTATTTAATTTTTGCTGTTGCTATGTTCTTTGTAAGGTGTGTTGGGTCTATTACTATATCACATCTCGGGTCCAGTACCACTATTGCTGCTTTAACTGGTCCTTCGCCTTGTGTCTGCTGGATCGTTCTGTGATGTGTGGTCAAGTGCCCCGTTGCTCCAGTGTACGGTTCTTGGATGAGTACTATGCTGACCTCTGTGTTCTCTGCTTCTGTTAAGCACTCTTTAGTTGCAGCGTATCCTCTGCCCAGATTTACCTGAAGGAAAGAGATCTTTGTCCCTTTCCTCCCTGTCGTGGGTGTATTTAGTGGTTAGGGTGTGTGTGTGTGGGTGGTTAGGTTAGGTTAGGTTAGGTTAGGTTAGGTTAGGTTAGGTTAGGTTAGGTTAGGTTAGGTTAGGTTAGGTTAGGTTAGGTTAGGTTAGGTTAGGTTAGGTTAGGTTAGGTTAGGTTAGGTTAGGTTAGGTTAGGTTAGGTTAGGTTAGGTTAGGTTAGGTTAGGTTAGGTTAGGTTAGGTTAGGTTAGGTTAGGTTAGGTTAGGTTAGGTTAGGTTGAGGTTTAATTTGGTGGTAGTTTTGAGGAAAATTAGTGAAATTTTGAGGTAGAGTGCGGAAAATTGCGAAGTATTTTTGTGTCTTATCTGTTCTCTGTTAACTCTAGCTTTTCTATTCACTTTTAATTTTTTTCCTGTTTTCATATAAACTCACTTTTTTCGTTTAGGCGTTTTTTATTTTCAAAAATTGTTTTTTCCTACTTTTTCTTCTCTTTTCGAAATTTTTCTTTCATTCAAAAATAGCTTATACTTTTATCTTTCAGAATCTTTTTGCCCCATATTTTTCGAGCTTCTTGTTCGAAAGATATTGGGGTTCAAAGTTTGAACGCTAGAAAAAAGTATAATCGTATTTGCGGATTTCTCTTTCCGACGTTTTTTCTTTTAAAAAATCATAACGTAGTTTTTGTTGTTTATATATTTTTTTAATTTTATTACATAGTTTACGCTAGTTGTAGGCATTCAAAGGGCGTTTAAATTGTATTTTTAAGTTCATTAGTTTGGGAGTTATTAATTATTTTGTACGGTGCTATTACGGTTCATCAGGCGCTGCCAACTTTTTTCATAAGTTGGTTTTGGCTACATTTTAGTTAATAGTTTCCAAACCCCTAGAAATAGGGGTTTGTGATGCAGTGGATTAATTAGGGGGCGTCAAATTGATATTTTTAACGTTTTTAAAAATCTTTTTGCTTGTCTGGGGACGAAATGAAAAATCTAAGAAGGGAGCAAAAAATAACTTTGTTTCATTAAATTTGAAGAGGTCCGGCTCACGCTTAACCTAAATTAATTTCAAAGTGGTTTTTTTACGTTTCTATGAGGATAAAAGGATGGGGAAAAATACTAAAGGTTCCCCTTCGAGTGAGGATGAATTCCACAAGGGACAGGGAGCTAAGAAAAGCCCCTACACCTTCCACGTAGCGACGATCTCGGACTCGGAAGAGGATTCCGACAATGAGAACACAGAAATGGACATGGGTGATGATATTAACATGGCAAAGAGGGTCCGGGAAGCACAGACTGAGGACGCCGAAACTGAGAGCGCCTCGAAAAAAGCGGCATTCCTTAAGGAGAAGGCGGCTCCAGGTCATTATTCTGGAATGGCAAAAGCAAAGGCGAGCTTGAGGGAGGATTCAGATGAGGATTTTGCAGCGAGAATGGAGGCAGCAGTCGAAAGCGGCCGTCGATTCAGCGGTCGTCTACATAATAAAAATTCACAATTGGACAGGGAACGAAGCCCCATTAAAAACGGGTCTTCAGAAACAAAAAAAGACGTGATTGAGGCTGTGCGCGATGCCACACACACGGTTCGAACGGAGGTTAAAAAATCCAGCAACCTCAGCGGCAAAGTTGTTGGAAAAATTAACACCGCCCTCAAGGAGATCGTGTCGGCAATGGATGCACTTGTGGTCCGTGAAGAGGGAGACGAGCTGCGCGTTCTTCGCGCAGACAACAAGAGGATGCGCGAGCAGCTTGCGCTCCTTCAGGACGAGACCAAAGCGCTGCGAACAGCTTTCTCTGAAAGGAGGGAAGAAAGAGAACAGCCGTCACAGAGGGACAATAACACGAACATAAAAGATTCATTAATGAATCTTAAGGAGGAACTTAAAAACGAGCTTATTAAGACGGTGGGCGACATTATCAATGTCCGCCTGGATGACATTAAACGACGTCTTCCTCCAGAGCCAATTCTCCGGCCCCCGCTAGCAGCGGATCGGAAAGCAGCGGAAAGGGCGAGGCAATCTCAGCCAGCCAAGGCCCCGGTGGCTCCCACTCCAACACCTTCAAGCCCGGCAGTTGGAGTACCCCAAGGCAAACAACAGCCGAAAATGAAAACGTCAGCGGCAGGGTCGCTTACGCAACCCAATCCTACCCCCCGAGTTAAGCACACGAGGGGTGCACAAGACGTAGCGCACTCCCCGTCGCCCCTGTCAGCTTCACAACCGGAAGTCTCGTGGACACAGGTCCTGGGGCGTAAGGCTCAGAAAAAAGCCAATAAGGCAGCAACAACGGCAACAACAGTGACAGCCAAACCTGCCCCTGCTGCCCGTGAGCCCACGACGAAACCACGAAAATTGCATGCTCCTTCAACGGCAGCAATTGTAGTGGCTCTTAAGCCGGAATCGGAGGCCACATATGCGTCAATCTTTTCGAAGGCCACGACGTCAATTGGGCTCGCAGAGGTGGGTTTGGAACATGTACGTGTTCGCAAGACGGCGAATGGGGCTCGTCTTATTGAGGTGTCTGGCACGGATAATGGTAGGGCGGCTGATAGTCTGTGCGAAAAACTGGAGGGTTTAGTTGGAAATGACGCGAGGGTTTATCGACCGGTGAAAATGGCCGGTTTAAGGATAAACGGCTTGATGGAGTCGGTAACCCCTGAGGCAGTAACAGCAGCCCTTGCAACAAAGGGCAACTGCAGGCCGGAAGAAATAAATATCGGGGCAATAAGGGCGGATTACAATGGAACAGGCTCCACCATTGTAAAATGCCCTCTGACTGCGGCCAATAGAATACTTGAGGGAGGTAGATTAGTGGTGGGGTGGTCTAGTGCATTCGTTAAGGCCCTAGACCCAGCCCCTTTCAGATGTTATAAGTGTATGGGAGTAGGGCATACACGTGCTACTTGCCTCTCGCAAGTAGAGAGAGGGAACTTGTGCTTCAGGTGCAGCAAGCCGAATCATGTAGCGGCTGACTGCAATGAGGCACCATTTTGTGCGGTGTGTCACCACGCTAAGCGCTCAGCCGGTCACGTAATGGGAGGCCAAGCCTGCTGCCCTCCCTCAACAAAAGGACGTACGGATCCTATTAGGACACAAAGGAATGCCCAAGTGGCAGAGGAGGAACGGACAATGGACTTGTAATGCAGCCACGCCCTTACGAAGTTTTACAGTCAAATCTAAATCACTGCGCCCGCGCCCAAGACCTTCTTATGCAGGTAATAGCGGAATGGGGCATTGGTGTGGCAGTGGCAGCGGAGCCGTATTGCGTTCCTCCTCAGCCTAACTGGGTGGGGGCAGCAGACGGGACGGTGGCGCTTGTAGCACCGACAGTGGGTGACTATCCTCCGCTGGAAGCGGTACATAAAGGCCCTGGCGTTGCGGCAGCAAAATGGGGCAAAATTATAGTAGTGGGAACGTACTTCTCTCCAAACAAGACCCTGATGGAGTTTGAAGGATATTTAAATGACTTAGGGGCATTTATAAGGAGGGTAGCGCCCCTACCGGTCCTTGTCATGGGGGACCTTAATGCTAAGTGTGCGGCTTGGGGTTCCCCTATCACAACTAGAAAAGGCGAGGCACTGAGGGACTGGACGGCAGCTCTTGGCCTAATAATATTAAATCAAGGTAATGCCAATACATGCGTGCGACAACAGGGAGGGTCCATTGTGGATGTTACGTTCGCAACCCCTGTTGTCGCCAACCGCATCGAAAATTGGCGCGTGATGGAAGACGTGGAGACACTGTCGGACCATGCCTATATAAGGATGACGGTGTCTCCATCTCCGGTGGCCCCAATACAGGCTTTACCGCAGGCAGCGGGTATACGACGCCCCAACGGTTTCCCCCGTTGGTCTCTGGCCAGTCTCGACAGAGAAATCATAGAGGAGGCTGCAATTATAGAAGCTTGGGGTGCTCCCCCACCAGTGGACCAGGGCATTGAGGAAAGAGCAGTCCGCTTCCGTGCCTCGCTCACAGCTATATGTGATGCGGGCATGACGAGGGCGAAGAAGATCTCTGGAAAAAAGCAGGTCTACTGGTGGTCGGCTGAAATAGCTGCCCTCCGACAAGTAGCGAACGAGGCCCGTAGGAAATACACTCGCTGTCGCCGACGACGGCACACAGTAGCAGAGGCCGAGACATTGCGAGCGGCCCTCGTGACTACAAAAGAAGCACTAAAAGGAGCGATTGCGAAGAGGAAAGACGAAGCACGGGAGGAATTCCTCATAACGCTGGACAGGGATCCATGGGGACGGCCTTACAAAATTGTAAGAAATAAAATGAGACATGCCGCTCCCATGGATTCCTTAGCGCCGGAATTACTCACAAGAGTAGTAGAGGGCCTATTCCCTGAGGCACCGAACTTTGAGCCTCCTGTTATGGCTGTTCCAGCGGAGGAACTAGAGGGTGAAATGGATATCCCAGGAGTCACGGACTCGGAAATATCGGGGGCAGTCCTACGAATGAGGGCCAGTAAAAAGGCCCCAGGGCCGGACGGTGTACCAGGAAAAATCCTAGCCCTGGCATTGAAACATCTCGGGGGCCGGTTGCGGGCCCTTTTCGACGACTGCCTTAAAAACGGCACATTTCCAAAATGCTGGAAACAGGGAAAACTATGCCTGCTGCGCAAAGAGGGTCGGCCGGCTGACTCCCCTTCGGGTTATCGTCCCATCGTCCTCCTAGACGAAACAGGGAAAATGCTAGAGCGCATAATAGCGCGGCGAATAACGAAGCATCTGGAGGATACGGGTCCGAACATAAGTGGCTGTCAATTCGGATTCCGACAGGGGCGGTCAACCATGGATGCTATAAACATGCTGAGGGGCTTCACCAATTTAGCTAAAGAAAAGGGGGAGGGGGCTGTGGCAGTCTCATTAGACATAGCCAACGCCTTTGGCTCCCTTCCATACGGGGTGATAAAGGAAGCACTCCGCTTCCATGGGATTCCCCTGTATCTGAGGAAAATCGTGGAACACTATCTCGCGAATAGAGTGGTGGTCTACGAAACGGCTGACAGAAGGCTGGAGAGGGCAATGGAGTGTGGTGTTCCGCAGGGGTCCGTGCTTGGGCCCCTACTCTGGAATATCGGATTTGACTGGGCGATACGAGGAGCGCAACTTCCCCGTATGGTCACCATTTGTTACGCCGACGACACAATGGTGGCTGTTCGGGGAAGAGAATATGGGGAAACCCTCAGGAGGGCTGCAGTAGCTACAGAATTGACCGTGGGGCGAATCACCCTCCTGGGGCTAAAGGTTGCGTTATCCAAGACTGAGGCGGTGGTATTTGGAGGACGAGGCTGGAGGGTACGAAATGACGATATAGTCAGAGTAGAAGGCGAAGTGATTCCTGTAAAGGCCCACATAAAATACTTGGGCCTCACATTGGATCGCAGATGGGATTTTGTGGAACATTTCACTAGATTGGCTCCTCGACTGGTTGGTACGGCAATGGCACTGGGACGCTTGCTCCCAAACATAGGGGGCCCGCAAGCGCCATGTCGGCGCCTCTACGCAAATGTTGTGCGTAGCATGGCATTATACGGGTCCCCAATTTGGGCAGAAAATCTATCAGAGAAGACTAGGTCCCTTCTCCGAAGACCGCAGAGGGTCATAACACAGCGGATGATTAGAGGTTACTCAACAGTTGGACATGCGGCGGCATGTGCCCTTGCAGGTACTATGCCGTGGGAACTGGATGCCCGCCTACTGGCTGAAAGGTATGCCCAAAAGACGGAAGACAGAGCGGCAGATGTGCGCCTGGCTCCACGAGAGGTAGAAGCCAGGAGAGCAATGGCCAAGAAGCGGGAGAGAGATAGATGGAAAATCCAATTGGAGGAGACCCCATATGGCACGTACACAATAGGGGCTCTCCTCCCGTCCTTCGACAAATGGTTGGACAGAAAGAATGGAATATTGACATATAGGCTCGTGCAGATAATGACCGGACATGGCTGCTTCGGCCATTATCTGCACGTCATCAAGAGGGAACCGACAGCGATATGCCACCACTGTCAACATGAAGACGACACAGCCCTTCATACACTGACAGAGTGTCCTGCTTGGGCTGCAGAGAGGTGGGAGTTGGAGGTGGCGATAGGAGTCAGTGACCTCTCGCCACACATGGTGGTCAAACAGATGCTTACCAGTGAGAGCTCGTGGAAAGCAGTATGTAGGTTTGCCGAAAAGGTATTACTAAAGAAAGAGGAAGCGGAGCGGGAGCGTGAAGAAAGGGCAGACGCACACCCGCTTCGGCGCAGAAGGAGAGGAATTAGGCGGTTACAATTCGGGAACCGCCCGATCCCCCAATAGAGCAACGGGTTGGGGACTCGCAATAAAGCTCTATTCGTCGAAGGAGAGGTTGTTGCGTTACCAACCCCTCCTCCTCTGGCGCGAGGGTTTTCCGGTTAATTGACCGGGACATCTGGGGGAGTATCAAGGTAGAATGTTTGCGATCCCATGATACTCCCCTTAACAGTGGAGAGGATAACGCCGGTGTGTTTTTAGTGGGTATGCTCCTCCTGTCACCATCACTCGGATGGCGGCCGGAGGAGAGAGTCCCACATAACCCTCTGTAAGTCCTTCCCCAGGCTGGAGGGTATGCGTAATGCATTTTCACACCGTCAAAAAAAAAAAAAAAAAGGTTAGGTTAGGTTAGGTTAGGTTAGGTTAGGTTAGGTTAGGTTAGGTTAGGTTAGGTTAGGTTAGGTTAGGTTTTTTTTTTTTTTTTTTTTTTTTTTTTTTTTTTTTTTTTTTTTTTTTTTTTCCATTTTGTTATCGCTATTATTGATTTTCTAGCGTTTATTTCTATTTTATTTAAGCCTTTAACAATTTTCACACTAACAATCAATTTTATTTCCTGTACAAATCAAATACCTATCTTTTCTTTATTTATCTCACATTACACTCATTGTGTTATTACTTTTATGTTTTACACTTAGCAAATATTTTTCCAGTTTAGATATGTTTATCCTAGTACAAATGAACCATTCTATTTTATCCAGGGGCAAATCAATATATTCCATATTTCTGGTTTAACAAACTTAAAACTATTTTCTTATCCTATACAAGTTAATCCATTTTATCTTAGTCAAGTGGCAAATCAACATATTCCTTACTTTTTTATTTAACAAACTTAGAACTAAACTTAGAGCTATTCGAGGTCCAGGTATGCCGCTTCCAGCCACGTCTTGTCGACGCGCACGAAGAGAACCCCTGAGTGTCACTGTTTTATCAAGCAAACCAGACCTCTAAGCCAATTACGCTTTACACACCTTTTTTATTTTACAGAAGGCCAAAAGTAAAAACAGTTCTACTACTACGATAAAGCACCACTTATTCCGACCGATCACCGAGATATACTAACGTTATAGCTTAAAACTGTATAATAGTTATAACTACCCACTTCGGTTTAGTTTTTTCCCCCCAGGCGTGCTCAGAGATACCCTCTTGATGGCGGCGCTCATACATGCGCATTGTTGCTTTGAGCACGCCTGTTTACACATTTAATTGTTTATATCTAAAAATGTTACTTATTTATTTTCATGATACTTTGGCTCTATTTTGTATTTTGGCATTATTATAAGTATTAAATATAAGTTTATAAGTATATATTCACGCTTTCCCCGCTTTCCGTACTTGGCCGTGGAGTAAGTATGCTATTTCTCTACGCATGCTGTCCTAGTGCTGCTATGTAGGAGGCACATGCACTCGCGCTTGTTTTTTCGTTTGCACGTCTCTCGCGCCGTTCATCCTAGCAGACCTTGATAGAACTTCCTCTGCAAATTTCATGAAGTGGGGTCGATTTTTGTCGTCGAGCATCAACTTTTGGAGGTTTTCTTCATTGATTTTTGTGTCCATTTCCATCTCACACTGCCATCTCTCTCGCTCGTATCTCTGGCAATTAGTAAGAATATGGCAGATTGTCTCTTCCGCCGTGCCGTCACAAGGGCAGTACGGGTCGTTTGCAAGTTTGAATCTGTGTAAGTATTGTTTTAGCCCCCCGTGTCCGGTAAGCAGTTGGGCGATTTTGTTGCTATTACCTATCTTCTCCATTATTCTCTTCGCTGCGAATACGTCTCCGAAAAAGAGCCTCGTACCAGCTCCCTGCTCCGAAGTTATGTACCTTTCTTGCCATGTGCCAAGGGTCTTTGATCTTAGCGTTCTCTTTGCATAGGAGATTGGGAATCTATCGTAGGCTGGGGCTCGCTTGTTTTTAAGGGCTGCTAGCTTGGCGAGTTCGTCAGCCCTCTCATTACCTGCCAGGCCGGCGTGAGCTTTAATCCAGTGGAGTCCAATATTTTTCCCCTCATTCCTCATTGCTGATAGATTTCCCCTGATTTGCACCGCTATTGGGTTCAGGGTATTAGGGTCGCTGATTGCCTGGAGCGAGGATCTTGAGTCACTTAGTATATTGACTTGCAGGATTTCCTTTCTGGCCATCTCAGTTGCTCTGAGCAGGGCCATCATCTCCGCTTGGTATACGGTGCACTGATCCTCCAGCCGAAAGCTCGCGTTTCTTACTTCTTGCCCTCCTTTCCACACCGCAATTGCCGCTCCCACCCTGCCATCAATCTTGCTTCCGTCCGTGTAAAGATTTAGGTTCCGATGTTGCTCAACGTCTTTCACTTCCTCTTCGTCCGTGACCAGTCTAAATGTGAGTCTTTCCCTTCTAGCTGGGTGCGGCAGGGTAGCCGGGTGGACCCTTCCTTGGAGACTCCTGCCTGGTAGCTCTGCTAACGGTTTGCCTCGCTTTATTTCGTAGAGCTCAAGCTGCTCCCAGAGCCTTAAGTCCAGTGGGAGTATGCGTGCCATGATGCTGCTGATACTAGGGACACTGTTCTGTGGGCCTTGGATATCCTGATGGCGAACGCCCTTGTCACCCTATCCAGTCTCTTTTTAGCGTGAACTCTTTCCCAGACACCGCCCCAGGCACCAGCCGCATAAAGAATTGTAGGTTCCACTACCGTGTAAAAGATGGTCCTTAGGATGTCCGGATTCAACCCCCATTGTGCTTTGGCCATTCTTGACACTACCTTGTACAGGTTTAATGCCTTCACTGTTACATTGTCCAGGTGTGTTCCAAAGCCCAAGTTCTTGTCAATAGTAAGCCCAAGGAGCTTGATGCTATCCGTTAGTGGTACTTGAGTTCCCAGGATATGGAACACGGGCGGGTCGAACTTCAGTTTCCTGGTTATGATCACAGCCTGTGTTTTGTGGGGGGCAAATCTTAGTTTGTGTCTTTTACTCCATCCTGCAACCCTGTCCAGTGTTCTATTAACTTTATCGTTTAGCTCTGCCGTGTTCTTTGCTTTCGCGACTATAACCACGTCATCCGCAAACGCCTGCATTTGTGTGTCGCTACCTTCCGCCTCCTCCAGTAGCGGGTCCAACTGCAGGTTCCATAGCAGAGGCCCCCCGATGGAGCCCTGTATGCAGCCCCGATCTGTTTCCCTCTCCAGTCTTTCTCCCAGGTAATTGAGCTGTATCTTCCGATCCTCTAGGTAGCTACAGATGATGCCCACTAGCCAACCGTCCTCGCAGTGGGCCTTTATTTGCCTTATTATTACCGGCCACCAAGCTCCGTCAAAAGCTCCCTCAATATCCAGAGAGACCACTGCGACTATTTCCTTGTCCTTGAGTCCCTCTCGTACTGTTGTGATTGCGTCGTAGAGGGCATCCTCAGTGCTTTTCTGGGGCGTAAAGCCGTATTGTCTACGATTTAGGCCTTCCCCCTGAAAGAGCTGCCAGGATACCCTGTTGAATATCAGTTTTTCCAAGACCTTACCCATGACTGAAAGGAGGCCAATGGGCCGGTAAGACTTTGGCACCGCATAGTCCTCTTTCGCCGGTTTAGGGATAATTCTTATGAATGCTTCCTTCCAGCTTCTTGGAAAATATGTGAGCTTCAGACACTGGTTAAAAAGCGCCAGCACCTCTGGGCCTGTCATAAAGGACTTTGTGATCATGTCCGACGTTATCCCATCTGCACCAGGTGCCTTATTTGGGTTCATACCTTTTAGGACTTCAAAGGCCTCTTCGTAGGTAAACGGTATGAACTGGCTTACAGGTGGGTTCTTTGCCTCCTGCCTTATTTCCATCTCCTCTTTTCTTATATTCTTGTGCCATTCTTCGTCATTCTCGGTTTCGTCCCTTGGGAAGAAGGTAGATACCAGTAGTTCCGCTGACTGTTTCTCATTGAGCACCGCTCCACTCACCGGTGATTTCAGGAGTCTTTCTAGGCTTGCGCCTCCTGACATACACTTTTTAACTACCCTGTAGGAGGTTTTCCAGAGGGTTTCCCTTTTTTGTTGAGAGCAGAAGTTGACCCAGCTGTTAGTGATGGCCATCTCTATTTGGGTTTTATAGGTTTGTTTTGCTTCCGCATACTCACTATACGCCTCTTGTTTTCTTGCCGGGTTGGCCTTTGAGATTCTTCTTCTGAGGCACTTCACCCTCTGCTTCTGTTCCCCAAGCTCTTTCGTCCACCATAGGGTTTTCTTTCCCTTTGTGTTGGTGTTTATCAAGGGGACTGTATTGATGCAGGCATCTTGGATGGCCTCTGTCATCTCCATCACTACGTTTTCGAGGTCTTCAGCTACTTTTATGTCCTCTATGATGTTTGTGGTCAATTGTCTCATCTGTAATTGGCGTTTGAAAGACTTAGTGAATTCCTTCCACTCTGCTTTCGAGGTATCAAACTTTCTTGTGCTGTTTCTAATTTCATTTAGCCATGTTTCCTCTCTTTTTAGGGAGAACCTTATCCGTCTATGGTCAGTTAGGCCTGTGTCGTCCGTAATAACTCTCCAATTTTCCACTTTATCCAACAGTTTGTCTGAGCACATTGTGATATCCACTATGCTGGAGTAGAGTCTTCCGCCCCTGTGCGTGTAAAAAGTTGGCGTGGAGCCTTTATTTAGAAAGTTCAAATCGCATTCTGAGGCTAAATCAACCATAGCGGCACCTCTTCCATCCTCATGCCTGCACCCCCACCAGTGACTTGAAGCGTTAATGTCTCCTCCAATTATCACTCCAGTTTCTGCACTAGCTTCAATATTAAGTTTTAACTGGCTTAAATAGGGTTCTATGGGTTGGTCTCCCTCCAGGTACACACTCATTAAATTAAATGCTACGGGGCCGTATTTAATTTTTGCTGTTGCTATGTTCTTTGTAAGGTGTGTTGGGTCTATTACTATATCACATCTCGGGTCCAGTACCACTATTGCTGCTTTAACTGGTCCTTCGCCTTGTGTCTGCTGGATCGTTCTGTGATGTGTGGTCAAGTGCCCCGTTGCTCCAGTGTACGGTTCTTGGATGAGTACTATGCTGACCTCTGTGTTCTCTGCTTCTGTTAAGCACTCTTTAGTTGCAGCGTATCCTCTGCCCAGATTTACCTGAAGGAAAGAGATCTTTGTCCCTTTCCTCCCTGTCGTGGGTGTATTTATCCCAGTGGCCTTTTGGGTTTCAGGCCCCACTGTATCCATTATTTGGGTGCCCTTAGCAGTACCTTACTTGGGAACGCGCTATCCTGTCCCATTTTTGCCACTCTTTACACTGCGTACTGTAGGCAGGATGTTCCGCCTCCGTGGGATCTTTACCCTTACAATTAATACATTTTGGTGGTTCCTCCCTTTTGTTGCATGCTTTGGTGTCATGGTTGCCGGCACAGTACCCACATGCCTGGTCACTTTGACAATCTCTGGCGAAGTGTCCACAGCGAAGGCATCTGTAGCACTGGATAATCGGTGACTGATCCAAGGCTAGGACCACTTGGTACCCCAGTTTTACCCTCTGGTTAAGCAGTTTTTTCCACACTTCAGTATCGAGTTCTAGGATCACATTGGTGGTGGCTGTGGTTCTGCCTCGTGTCCTTCTCAGGACCCTTATGTAACTTCCCTCGGTGCCCTTTAACATTTCCCTATTCTGGTTTCGGATTGCTCCAGGTATTTGGGAGTCTGTTAGGTCTTTTACCACTCCGAGAAGTTTAATTTGCGGTTTACGCAGGTCTTTTGCTAAGACCGTGAGGTTGGGGCACTTTGCCTTTATAGCACCTTGCAGTGCATCTCTGTCTTCCTCCGTATCCAGTCCTATTGCTGCCTTCTGGTTTTTTAGCCCTCTCACATAGGACACTCCAATTCCAAGTTCAGTTATGTCAACGCTCCTTTTGACCAATTCCACCACCGTGTTGCTTGTGTCTCTCGGGTCTCTTGACTCTAAGGTTAGCGGGAAATGAGGCTTCCATTCTGGTTTGTTCTCATTTTTCCTGCGTTGCCTTTCCTTCTTCTTGTTTGTGGCTCTCTCCCACTTCCCGCTCTCCTCTTGTTCGGTCTCACTTCCACTGATGTGTCCTTCGCATCCCAGCGCGTGGTGTTTAGCCATGTTGTTTAATGGGGGGGGCAGGGTAGTTTGTCCTAGGATATGGTGCTCCTCCGTGGCTTCCTTGAGGGCTCTTATTTCTGCCCGAATCTCTGCAAAGGGCCCCGAGCTTCGGAGGGCGCACAATTCCTCCCTCAGGTCCCTCAGTGGTTCCTTTACCTCGGTTCTAATGGCTTGTACGATCTCCACCGCGTGGGCTGGGGTCCTTTCGTATGTGCCCTGGGTTCCGTGGCCATCTACTTTAGTGTTTAGTTCCTCAAGTTTAATAGTCTGGTTGTTTATCCCTGGGACCAGAACCTCTTCATTTATCCTTCCTATTTTCTGGATTCCCTCAAGGATCTCCTCTACCTTTGGTTGCCCATTTGTTTGCTCCTTGATTGTTTCTCTTAGGGCAGTAACCTCTCTAACAAGTCGTTCCAATGCCATTGGTGCACTGTCATTTATCGATCTCCTCAGCTCCTTGATTTCTCTGTTGAGCTCCTTGAGATCTTTGTTTGTCAGTGTCTCTGACTTTTCTGGGAGGGGGGCCTTTGTTGCCTCTTTTGTGGCCGAGAGTATCTCCTTCATGGATTTGGTGCTCTCTTTAGCTAGTGAGTCAAGAGGATGGACTACATCATGCTCCATAACTTTTCTTGTGGTGCTTGTTTCCTCCGTGAGGTGTGCGACTTTGTCCTCGAATGCCTGATATCTTTCCGTTAACTTTTTTAGCTCTTCTGAGTGTATGCGTTGTAGGCGTGCCATCTCCCTTGCCCTGTGGGCTCTTTCTTTCTCCAGTTCCCCTCCCACTCTTTGTCTAGACTCCGAGAGTTTCATAACCAGCTCCAGCAAAGAATAAAGCCGTTCAACGACTTGCTGCCGCACCTCCTTTTTTAGGTTACCTGCAGCTCTGCTTTCTAACGCTTCCTTTGCCTCGGCCAGTGCTATGCTTGCCTCTCGCGGCGCATCTCCTATGCTGCCGGTTCCTATGGAGAGCCGACTTGAAGCTGGGTATTGGTATGTTTCGGAGGGTGGTGAGGCTGCTTTCCTTGCCAGTTTAGCTAGGGGCTCAGGCGATGTTGGTTTCGGTGGGTTTGTTACCAAGTCTGCTACTATGGATACCCTCTTTGTCATAAATCCTCTGGCCTCTACTGACGTAAAGCCTTCGCCTTCCTGGATCGGTGTGCTAGATCTGACTTCGATTGAGTTCTCGTCGTACTTAACTTCCGCTTGCCCGATCGTGACGGTATTCACCTGTTTTTGGGGCTGCGGTGTCCCAGTATCTTGCTCTCCTTTTTGCTGTAGTCGGTAATCATCTTCAGTTGGGGTCCCAAGATGTTTAGCCTCTTGTTGCCCATCTAGCGCTTCAAAGTCAATAAAAGAGGACACCTCACTAGTTTCTTCGCTTGTTTTAGGAGAGTCTTCGCCCTGGTCCTGATTCCCTGAAGTTATGCATGCCGTTTTTGGTCCAGTTTCGGGCTGCATGGGCTCCTTTAGTGGTTGTTCCTCCCCGCCGGTCTGGGAGTTTTTCCATTTTTGGGGTAGGGTTTTTGATTTTCCTTTTATGCTTTTTTGCAATGTCTCCTGTTTGTGCGTGGTAGGCTTTTGCTTGCCCATAGGTTGTCTCCCTTGTTGTTGTTTGGGGTCCACTGGCCGGCTTGGTCCGGGATCCTGTGGTTTGATTCGTGGTTGTGGTTGTGGGCCTCCTGACCCTCTGCTTGTCCGCCCAGCGGGTACAGCGTTCCCTCCAGCTTGGGCTGGTGGCGGTATTTTTACGTCTTTTTTGGATGCGCTATTTGCTGCCATTTCTTTTATGTTCTTGTAGCTGTTTATTCAAGCAGTACAGTGGCGCAGCTTTAATGGCGCACTGGCCGACCCTCGTTGGTGGCGCACTTTACTGGCGCGCTATTAATTGGCACGCGTTGATGGCGCAGTAGAATGCTGCAACTCTTCCGGCGCACTTTAGGGGGTCACTTTTAGTGGCGCACGATAAATTGGCGTACCACTAAGTGGCGCTCGTGAGTGGCGCAGTTGAAATGGCGCAGCACAAATGGCGCAGTTTCTCTGTCACGCTCTAAATCGGCGCACTCACAATTGGCGCGCTCTTATTTGGCGCACAATTAATTGGCGCACTCTCAAATGGCGCACGCTTAAGTGGCGCACCCTTAATTGGCGCACTCTTAATTGGCGCACTCTTAATTGGCGCACACTCAATTGGCGCACTCCTTATTGGCGCACCTCAAATTGGCGCACGCTTAATTGGCGCACCCTCACTTGGCGCGCTCTTATTTGGCGCACACTTGATTGGCTCACTCTCAAATGGCGCACGCTTAAGTGGCGCTCCCCCAATTGGCGCACTCTTAATTGGCGCACTCTTAATTGGCGCACACTCAATTGGCGCACTCCTTATTGGCGCACCTCAAATTGGCGCACTTTATCAGCGGCAAACTGCGAGTTTGAAAGAGAACGTTTGATACGTAGTCGGCCTGAGCGCGGAAAACGGAAAATGGTTGAGATCGCAAGAAGTTTTGAATTAAATAAAATGTTCAATGTAACAAAATAAAGCAGAAATAAAATAAAATCAGTACAGCAATAGGATACAATGATGATATCTAAGTGGGAACCTATTACAGTTTGTTTCTACCTTTACACTACTTATTGCTACTTAACTAGTGTCTAATGTCCCAAAGTCTAAAGGTGAGTAAAGCGTATAAGCACTTTGTGTTATGTTTCTATGGGGCCCAGTCTAGCTACTTTTGCTTGAGTGACACACTAACCTAGTTTCGCTTCAAGTGGCGTGGAAGCTTTTACGTCGTAGTTGCGCTGGCGGAGAGGGTCGCCTCAGGCACTGCTCGTTAGAGCACCTCGGTGGCACGGTGTTTGTGGCACGGTGGTTTTCTTGCACTACTCCTTGCGTTTAGGCTCAGCGGAAAAGGTTACAACCGGCACAGTGACGCGAACAATTTGCGGACTTGCGATATCCTGGCACTGCACTTTAATTGCGCACTATGTCACTGGCGCACTGGCGCAGTGGCGCACTCGAATTTGCGCACTACTCCTTGCGTTTAGGCACAGCGGAAAAGGTTACAACCGGCACAGTGACGCGAACAATTTGCGGACTTGCGATATCCTGGCACTGCACTTTAATTGCGCACTATGTCACTGGCGCACTGGCGCAGTGGCGCACTCGAATTTGCGCACTCGCAACACCGGCGCACTGGCGCAGTGGCGCGAAGAAAATGGCGCACTCGCGTTTCCGGCGCACTGGCGCAAATAAATCGGCGCACTCCCTTTTGCTGGCGCACTGGCGCAGTGGCGCACTTTTATTCGCCCACCCGCGGAGAACTGGCGCACCTCGACCGATCTGCGCCACTTGTCGACGGCGTGTGTGGGTTAGGTTAGGTTAGGTTAGGTTAGGTTAGGTTAGGTTAGGTTAGGTTAGGTTAGGTTAGGTTAGGTTAGGTTAGGTTAGGTTAGGTTAGGTTAGGTTAGGTTAGGTTAGGTTAGGTTAGGTTAGGTTAGGTTAGGTTAGGTTAGGTTAGGTTAGGTTAGGTTAGGTTAGGTTAGGTTAGGTTAGGTTAGGTTAGGTTAGGTTAGGTTAGGTTAGGTTAGGTTAGGTTAGGTTAGGTTAGGTTAGGTTAGGTTAGGTTAGGTTAGGTTAGGTTAGGTTAGGTTAGGTTAGGTTAGGTTAGGTTAGGTTAGGTTAGGTTAGGTTAGGTTAGGTTAGGTTAGGTTAGGTTAGGTTAGGTTAGGTTAGGTTAGGTTAGGTTAGGTTAGGTTAGGTTAGGTTAGGTTAGGTTAGGTTAGGTTAGGTTAGGTTAGGTTAGGTTAGGTTAGGTTAGGTTAGGTTAGGTTAGGTTAGGTTAGGTTAGGTTAGGTTAGGTTAGGTTAGGTTAGGTTAGGTTAGGTTAGGTTAGGTTAGGTTAGGTTAGGTTAGGTTAGGTTAGGTTAGGTTAGGTTAGGTTAGGTTAGGTTAGGTTAGGTTAGGTTAGGTTAGGTTAGGTTAGGTTAGGTTAGGTTAGGTTAGGTTAGGTTAGGTTAGGTTAGGTTAGGTTAGGTTAGGTTAGGTTAGGTTAGGTTAGGTTAGGTTAGGTTAGGTTAGGTTAGGTTAGGTTAGGTTAGGTTAGGTTAGGTTAGGTTAGGTTAGGTTAGGTTAGGTTAGGTTATAGGGTTGATTCTCGGTCGATTTTGTTCAGATTTGGCATAGAGGCTTTTTTTTTCCTGTTCTACCTATGGTTTTTCGGAATTGGTATTGAATCGACCTGCGTCTGGTACCTCCCATACATTTTTTTTTGAAATTTGTCATTTTTATTTTTTTGTGTAAAAACTATTATAACTAGGTCCTTTGTTTTTACCCTACCCTAAAATTTAACTAATTTTTCGTTGCATACAATTTTTTTCATCAAAATCGGATAATAAATAAAGATTTTAGACCCGGGTTAGATTGTTTTGGCAATTTTTTTCATTTTTTTTTATGTCCAAATCGGTCCAGAAAGTTGTGATTTAATACGAAAATGGATAAATCGGTAGTACTGACGTACTACCGATAGCCCGAATCTGAAGTCCGTTTTGCTCTATCTTTTACCGTTTTCGAGATATATCGTCCTGAATTTATAAATTTTGATGAAATTTTGCTATTACACTTTTTTAGGCGCTAATGACTTTTATGTATGGAAAGTGCAAAATCGGACTCGCACTTGATCAAATCTCATACAAAGTTGAGTTTATATAGTTTTTATGGTTTTTTGGGTTTTATATGGAAATATTTGGCACAAAGTCAGACATGTCATAGTGTATGTTGACATGTTATGTCAAACCGTCCAATTTGACAGTTTTTTACAAATTTAGTGTGAATCATCATATTATGTCATAGTTTAGTACAAAATGAAATTAAAATGACTTTTTGACAGTAATAGTTTATTATAACAGATATCTGTCAAATATAGCATTTTTTAAATTTTTGATTAGAATTTCGTATTAATGTCATAGCTGGTCATTATGTAGAAAAAAACAAGTAGGCAATTTTAGAAAAAAAAGACAGATTTCGACAAACGTGGTATCATATTCAATTAATCTTGATAAACACACACCAGAGGTGTGAATTGGTCAAATATCACATTATTTTTGAGCTTTCATTTACCGTTTTCGAGATATCTGTAACTGAATGATAGACCCCTGGTAATTGATGCTGTTCATACATATTGTTCCAAAGTGAGAGGTCAGCTTATAGTAGACTTTCTTGACTTAAAATTTAGGCTTAGTAAATAAAATAGGTGTCATTATATGTTCTGAAATGACATTAAAAAGGGGTTTTTTTACAGTAATAGTTGATTTTGACAGATATAATTTTTTTTTTATGATCCTAAAAACGAAATTGCTCCCAGAGATAGGTAGGTTAGGGTTATTTTTTTTATGATCGTAAAAACGAAACTGCTCCCAGAGATAGGTAGGTTAGGGTTATTTTTTTTTTATGATTCTAAAAACGAAACTGCTCCCAGAGATAGGTAGGTTAGGTTAGGTTAGGTTAGGTTAGGTTAGGTTAGGTTAGGTTAGGTTAGGTTAGGTTAGGTTAGGTTAGGTTAGGTTAGGTTAGGTTAGGTTAGGTTAGGTTAGGTTAGGTTAGGTTAGGTTAGGTTAGGTTAGGTTAGGTTAGGTTAGGTTAGGTTAGGTTAGGTTAGGTTAGGTTAGGTTAGGTTAGGTTAGGTTAGGTTAGGTTAGGTTAGGTTAGGTTAGGTTAGGTTAGGTTAGGTTAGGTTAGGTTAGGTTAGGTTAGGTTAGGTTAGGTTAGGTTAGGTTAGGTTAGGTTAGGTTAGGTTAGGTTAGGTTAGGTTAGGTTAGGTTAGGTTAGGTTAGGTTAGGTTAGGTTAGGTTAGGTTAGGTTAGGTTAGGTTAGGTTAGGTTAGGTTAGGTTTTTTTTTTTTTTTTTTTTTTTATCGGTGGGACTTTGCATTTTCCACAGAACCCCGCTGGGAATACGGGCGAAACGTGGACTTTTGTCCAAAGCCACCGCAGAGGTGCGGTGGGCTTGATCTTAAGGGGAAGGAGTAAATGAGGGAAAGGAGTGGATTGTATGAAGGAAGAGGAAGGGGAACAAAGGGGGAAAGAGAGAGAGAGAAGGAGGACTTCAGGATGTATAAGGAAGGAGGGGGAAGGATGAGGTTGAAGGGTCTTTATTCTATTTTAATTTAAGGCAATATTTTTACAATAATCAGTTACATAGTTCTCATTATCATTAAAACTTATATCTCGAACCGGTGAGGTGGCGAACCAGCGAGGTGGCACACCAACGCGGTGGCGAACCGGCGAACCTGCGAGCCGGCGAACCGGCGAACCAGCGAGGTGGCGAACCGGCGAGGCGGCGTACCAACACAGTGGCGAACCGGCGTACTGGCGAGCCGGAGAGGCGAGGTGGTGTAGATGGCAGATGGCACAGGCGGTAAGGTGGCGCAGACGGCGTAGACGGCAAGACGGCAAGCCAGCGAGTGGCGAGCCGGCGAGATGGCGCGGCGCGATGGCGAGGTGGCGCAGCTCGGTGGCGCAGTGGCGAAGTCGCGCGGCATAGCTACAAGCCAACGAGTGGCAAGCTGGCGAAGCGGCGCGGCGCGGCGGCGAGGTGGCGCAGCACGGTGGCGCAGTGGCGAAGGCGCGCGACACAGCTACAAGCCGGCGAGTGGCGAGCTGGCGAAGCGGCGCGGCGCGTGGGCGAGGTGGCGCAGCACGGTGGCGCGGTGGCGAAGTGGCGAAGTGGCGCAGGCGGCGTAGATGGCGAAGATGGCGCAGACGGCGTAGACGGCAAGGTGGGGAGGCCATGTGGCGTGGGTGAGGTGAATGACACGGTGAGAGAGTAGGTGGCGAACATTATTGACCATAGTCAATACGGTTTCTGGTTCTATGACGCATGGACACCATTTTTGGACAGTACATTGATGTAGCGCTATGCTCGCTGTTGATTTGGTCTTCCGGTTTCTTTATGTTTTTATTTTGCGCATCACAGTTGTGGCATTTTAATTTTGTTTGGTCTTGTTGGTGTGGACAATCCTTGAAATTGTGGTTGGGGGAGGCGCAGTGAGAACATATTATGGTTTGAGCTTGGCAGTGTTTTCTAGTGTGTCCGTATTGCAGGCACTTGAAGCACTGCAGCAATGGGACGTACTCTTCCACATGCACGCGCTGGTGGTCGATGTTGACTTTATTGTATTTTATTAATGTTTTAAAAGTGTCTGGAGTGGTCATGAAGACGGCGTTGTATAGGCGATTATTTTTGTTGCTGCGTTTGAATTGGAGTTTAATGTCATTTTCGTTCTTAATCGCTTCTTTTAGGTTCTGATTTTGGTTGATGACTATATCAGTGAGCTCATTTGCCGATATATCTGCTGACACCCCCTTGAGTATGACCATAGGCCGAAGCGTTTTTGAGGCCTCCGCAGTAACTTCTGCGTTGATGTCATTGGTCTTGCTGAGAGCGATGTCGCGCTGTTCTGTTTTGTCGAATTCAACTCGGACCTTACCTTTCGAGATGAATTTGGTGGAGGCGGGAGCGAAATCCGTGTCTTTGAAAGTCACTGATTTCCTCCAGACATTGAGTGTATTAGCGGCGTCGCAGTCTGTCTTCTTAGAAGTTATCACTATAGCGGGTTTATGCGTGTGGTCTGTCAGTATTTGTTGGGGTTTAGATTTTGCAGCTATTTCGGAGTATGCGGGCTTGATTAGTTTAGTAGTTATGGTGGTGGAATTTGTTTGTAAGTTTTTAAATTCTTCACGGATTGTTTTTGTTATTACTTCTTTTATCACTTGGATTTGGATGCTACTAGAGTCTATACTGTTGATGTCATTGTTTTGGATTTGGATGGTACAGGTGTTGGAGTCCGAATGGTCCGTGTCAGTATCTGTTATATTCATGTTATTGTTGTCAGTGATTTGAGCTGTTTGTGTTTGCATATTTGCTTTGGAGTTTGTTCTCATGTGTGTCAGGCTCCGTTTAGGAGGTGGGCTGTTTGCTTCCCCAATCACTTGTCGGATCTCCCTCAGTTTTGTCGGCTGGATGTCATACTTCAGTATGTTTTTTAGTTTATTTAATGATATAGTAATTTCGTGCGATGCTCTCGTAATGGCATCCTTGCTTGCCCTGTTAACACTCTTCTCCGCGTTGACTTCCTCGCCGGAGAACCTCGCTAAGTGGTCAACCACAGAGAGGAAGGTGTCAACGTCAGTGACATCCTCCGCGCATGCCCCGATCTCAATCTGTTTTTCTGGTTTTAGCTTCTTTGTGCTCTTGGCTTTGCTGGCTATTTTGCTGGCTTGCACTTGTGTCGGGTTTTGCAACTGCGGGTCTATCGACGACTTTTGTGTCTTAGCCGTTTGCACGGTTTCGCCGCTCGCGGCCGTACAAATTTTGTCTGCATTGTCGGTCTGTGTACTGTTGTTTTGTTTGGGGGTGTTTTCTTTGTCGTGTTGTGCCATGCATATCTTTATTATTTCCTTTGAGTACAGACTGGCAATGGACCGGATATTGTTTCCTGCAGTTTTTATGTGTCGTTTGTTCTCTTCAGTAATATTTTTGTGTTGTTTGTTGGTGGCCATATTTTCTTCTATCATCTCAACTGCCGCATCGAGCTCCCCCAAGTATTCACACAACTTATCTTTCATTTGCATCAGCCACTCCGGTGGGTCATCAGGGGGCGGCGCGGCCTCGTCCTCGAATATCTCCATTTCTTGTTGCCCAGCTTGAGCTTCATTTAAGATGTGTTCGAGCGAGAGGACGAAGAGGTCGTCGTTCTCGGGGTCACCCATTTGCGATTTGTTGTGTGCAAGAGAGTCCAAATATAGTACACAGAGTCACAAGCCGGCAAGCTGGCGAACCGGCGAACCGGTGTAGTGGCGAACAGGCGAGGTGGCACAGCAACTCGGTGGCGAACCGGCGAACCGGCGAACCAGCGAGGTGGCGAACAGGCGAGGTGGCGCGGCAAAGTGGTGGAACTACCAGCCAGTGGGTGGCGAAGTGGCGAAGTCACGGCGAGGCGGCGAGGTCACGCGGTGCAACTGCAAGCCAGCGAGTGGCGAGCCGGCGAGATGGCGCGGCGCGGTGGCGAAGGCGCGCGGCACAGCTACAAGCCGACGAGTGGCGAGCTGGCGAAGCGGCGCGGCGCGGCGGCGAGGTGGCGCAGCTCGGTGGCGCAGTGGCGAAGGCGCGCGGCACAGCAACAAGCCAACGAGTGGCGAGCTGGCGAAGCGGCGCGGCGCGGCGGCGAGGTGGCGCAGCACGGTGGCGCAGTGGCGAAGGCGCGCGGCACAGCTACAAGCCGACGAGTGGCGAGCTGGCGAAGCGGCGCGGCGCAACGGCGAGGTGGCGCAGCACGGTGGCGCAGCGGCGAAGACGCGCGGCACAGCTACAAGCCGACGAGTGGCGAGCTGGCGAAGCGGCGCGGCGCAACGGCGAGGTGGCGCAGCACGGTGGCGCAGCGGCGAAGACGCGCGGCACAGCTACAAGCCCGCGAGTGGCGAGCTGGCGAAGCGGCGCGGCGCGGCGGCGAGGTGGCGCAGCACGGTGGCGCGGTGGCGAAGTGGCGAGGTGGCGCAGGCGGCGTAGATGGCGCAGATGGCGCAGATGGCGTAGATGGCGAGGCTACTCGCAGCCATGGACGCGTGCGCTCTTCGCCACCGACCAGGCACGACTGGTGGTTAGGTTAGGTTAGGTTAGGTTAGGTTAGGTTAGGTTAGGTTAGGTTAGGTTAGGTTAGGTTAGGTTAGGTTAGGTTAGGTTAGGTTAGGTTAGGTTAGGTTAGGTTAGGTTAGGTTAGGTTAGGTTAGGTTAGGTTAGGTTAGGTTAGGTTAGGTTAGGTTAGGTTAGGTTAGGTTAGGTTAGGTTAGGTTAGGTTAGGTTAGGTTAGGTTAGGTTAGGTTAGGTTAGGTTAGGTTAGGTTAGGTTAGGTTAGGTTAGGTTAGGTTAGGTTAGGTTAGGTTAGGTTAGGTTAGGTTAGGTTAGGTTAGGTTAGGTTAGGTTAGGTTAGGTTAGGTTAGGTTAGGTTAGGTTAGGTTAGGTTAGGTTAGGTTAGGTTAGGTTAGGTTAGGTTAGGTTAGGTTAGGTTAGGTTAGGTTAGGTTAGGTTAGGTTAGGTTAGGTTAGGTTAGGTTAGGTTAGGTTAGGTTAGGTTAGGTTAGGTTAGGTTAGGTTAGGTTAGGTTAGGTTAGGTTAGGTTAGGTTAGGTTAGGTTAGGTTAGGTTAGGTTAGGTTAGGTTAGGTTAGGTTAGGTTAGGTTAGGTTAGGTTAGGTTAGGTTAGGTTAGGTTAGGTTAGGTTAGGTTAGGTTAGGTTAGGTTAGGTTAGGTTAGGTTAGGTTAGGTTAGGTTAGGTTAGGTTAGGTTAGGTTAGGTTAGGTTAGGTTAGGTTAGGTTAGGTTAGGTTAGGTTAGGTTAGGTTAGGTTAGGTTAGGTTAGGTTAGGTTAGGTTAGGTTAGGTTAGGTTAGGTTAGGTTAGGTTAGGTTAGGTTAGGTTAGGTTAGGTTAGGTTAGGTTAGGTTAGGTTAGGTTAGGTTAGGTTAGGTTAGGTTAGGTTAGGTTAGGTTAGGTTAGGTTAGGTTAGGTTAGGTTAGGTTAGGTTAGGTTAGGTTAGGTTAGGTTAGGTTAGGTTAGGTTAGGTTAGGTTAGGTTAGGTTAGGTTAGGTTAGGTTAGGTTAGGTTAGGTTAGGTTAGGTTAGGTTAGGTTAGGTTAGGTTAGGTTAGGTTAGGTTAGGTTAGGTTAGGTTAGGTTAGGTTAGGTTAGGTTAGGTTAGGTTAGGTTAGGTTAGGTTAGGTTAGGTTAGGTTAGGTTAGGTTAGGTTAGGTTAGGTTAGGTTAGGTTAGGTTAGGTTAGGTTAGGTTAGGTTAGGTTAGGTTAGGTTAGGTTAGGTTAGGTTAGGTTAGGTTAGGTTAGGTTAGGTTAGGTTAGGTTAGGTTAGGTTAGGTTAGGTTAGGTTAGGTTAGGTTAGGTTAGGTTAGGTTAGGTTAGGTTAGGTTAGGTTAGGTTAGGTTAGGTTAGGTTAGGTTAGGTTAGGTTAGGTTAGGTTAGGTTAGGTTAGGTTAGGTTAGGTTAGGTTAGGTTAGGTTAGGTTAGGTTAGGTTAGGTTAGGTTAGGTTAGGTTAGGTTAGGTTAGGTTAGGTTAGGTTAGGTTAGGTTAGGTTAGGTTAGGTTAGGTTAGGTTAGGTTAGGTTAGGTTAGGTTAGGTTAGGTTAGGTTAGGTTAGGTTAGGTTAGGTTAGGTTAGGTTAGG